>CM067857.1:7653019-10153019 GCA_034642435.1 Megalocaria dilatata | reverse complement strand
CGGCCAGAGTATTGAATTTTCATCGTCGCACCTGTATTCTCGAACATCCATTTTCTAATGCTGTCGTCACTTGGTGCTTGGCTTGTACGATATTCCGCACGATACAAAAGTTGAGAAGCCAATATTGAATCACCCTTGCGATAATACGCTAGTACGCAAAAAGCGCGATGCGTTCCCGGGTACTGCTCCATCGTGACCAAAACTCCACAAAATGGCGGACACCACGATACCCTCCGCACCACCCTCCGTCGCTCAGTTTCAAATGCATGCTTTATACCGTTACCTCAGATAAAAATGACACCCACATTCATTTCAAAACATCGGGCAAAAAAATATGAAAATCTCCCCACGATTCCTAAATTTTAAGACGTGTAATGCCGAATCAACTTCTTCATCACTCAATCTCGCTCTTGCTTTCAGGTGAAATACGGAAAAATCTCCTACCCAATTTGCGTTTCCAATTGCAGAAAGTCCGCGGAGACTGGAATTATTCTTCGCGGCGATTAACTTTTTAATTTCGGGAAAATGAGAAAAAGAAGAAATGTGGAAATTGAATCATTAGACAAATTGCGGTTTCCCTTAGAGCGATGAGAGACATATTGGAGAAAATCTCTCTTAAACTCTGTCGCTTATTTTTTTTTTGACGGAAGTGAGGAGAGAAGCGTCTTCTTATTTCGAATATCGTTTTTTTTTCTGGAGGGTAACATGTAACTGCAGTTAGGAGCGTTGAATTATTCATGTACAAAATGTAGCATCGCCGTTCATATCGAGATCTGGAGGAAATGAATGAGGTGGGAGCGTCTGGATATCTGTTTCTATAATACTTATGTGGTAAGATGGAATTCCACAAGGGCTATAGATTTTATTTTTGCAATTTTTTACTGGTGCGCCATCTTGTTGGAACATGATCGTTTGATGGTCTTCTGCATTCTCCAATACTTGCACGAGGGCTTGATGAATAGCGTTCTCCAATAGATCTGAATAAAGTGAGATTATCGGGTATAAAAAAAGGCCGATTATGTGATTTCCATAAATACCCGCCCAATCATCTGATTTTTGGGGACCCTGAGTATGCACCTCACGAAATAATCTTGGATTTTCATCTGACCAATACCGACAGTTATGTCGGTTTACAATGCCGTTAAGCTAAAATGAACACTCGTCCGAAAAACAGATTGCGAACATGTAGTTTTGATTACCGTCAATCATTTCACTGACCACTTCACAGAACTAGAAATAATTTTATCATTTCTACCCTTTCCTTCATGGAATACATCATTTTGATTCTACTACAAATTTACAATCGCTTCGACACACTTTCAACGTTTTTAAAAATTCACGATAGACTAAGGTAAATCAAAAACATGCTCCGTCTACTTTTTTGGACAAGAAGTTAATACTTTTTTGACAAAAAATTACCAACATAACTACTAAATACCTTTGAAATGTGTCGGATACGAATAATATCCTCGAGATAAATTCCACATTGCCTCTTTCACTATTTTCGCTCTTATTTCATTATCGATGGATATTTTGAAGCAAAATTTTAGGGTAAGATAGTACTCGATACGATCTTCAAAATTAGTTATCGCAACATCTCTCATCCCAATTCAAAATTAAGGGAATGTGCTCACCCCCGATAGGGGTTAAAATTACGGGGATGAAAAAAGCGGAAAAGATGTTCTTCCTCGAATCAGAAATTGACTGGTCTAAGCGATTTCCCACATTTTCATTTTAAAGCCTGAAAATCGAGGTGTTAAGTTTTCGTTGAACCACCCTGTATATATCTATAATATGATACAGTGCTTTCTAGGACAAGCTTTTTTAAGAATTCAGTTCCCTAATCAGAATTACATTCAATTAAAAAAAAACATATTATATATGAATCTAAAAAAGGTTTGATTATGTTAAATCCTCAAAGTCCTTTATTAGACGAAATATTCACGAACAATATTGGATCTGAAATTTACCACAATCCTCTTATGAAATATTTTTCATATTGTTATAGGTACATAGACGATGTTTTCTGTTGCTTCATAGGTACAGACATAGTATTGAAATAATTCTTTTTGTTCATCAACAAATTATATCCTTCAATATTATTCACTATGGAAACTGAGCATAATAACTGTATTCATTTTCTTGATCTTTAAGTTACCAGAATCAATAATTCACATGAATTTTCAATATTTTATGAATCAACTTATACAGATGATAAATCAAATCTTCCCATTTTCCAAAAATTATCGGCATTTAATTGTATGATTAGCTAACATATCCAGGAATCGAGAAAATTATATTTTAGAGCTCAACATTAATGATATTCAAACTTTGTAATTATTCTTCTATCAAGTAAAAAACCGCATCTTATTATTTTATTTTATATATAATATATAATTATATTAGGTTTTTGAATAATGAAATTTATTATACAGTTTCCAGTGGTTTAATGAAGGCCATAAAATGCCTTACAATCTTTGTGTGATTTCTGTGTTTAGCATAAAACATAGATTACCTTGGATATTAGATGTACCTACTTAGTTTATTTGCGTTCACAGATTTTGCAGAAATTGTCTGGTAAGATTACAAGTTTATTTATTATATTTTTAATTGAATTTATATTATGAATGTAAAGTTGAACTGACCTTATGTGAATTTTTAATTGTTTTTGAGGATATGATTTTGAGAGTTTCTGAAGTAAGTTATTTAAATATTTAAACATATTAAATATTTAAAATAACTTAGTTTTGGAGAAGTTTTTAAAATTATGTTGTGTATTTTTGAAAAACATTTAGTTTTCATAAATATAAGATCAGAAACTGAACATGTTTTCAAATGTTTGTCAAGGGCAAAACATACGTACCACGTGCATTTCTGACGAGTTCAGGTGCGTATGTTTGGAACGAAACATTCGATATAACTTATTTTTAATTTTAATTAATAATTTATTTTTCGGGTTTTTTTATTCCATTTGATATTGTATAGTGAATTCCGATTTTTATACGTCTATTAAATATAAGCTTATTTAAGACATTAATTTAATTCTAAAAGTTTTTTTAAAAAGTTTTTTGAAATTAAAATTGTAAAAGACTAACAGATTAAATCTGCTTTTATGTTCAAAGTTTTCAACATTATTGAATAAAAAGCCATTAATTATGACCAAGATCCTACATTGATAAATAAATTATTGAAGAATGAAGATAATAAAATCGCTTTAAATTTCGTTTATACTAATACAAAAAAATTTAAATACACTTCCTTGAAATACACTGAAGGTATTTCTGAGAAAATTGATACATAGCTGAAAAATAAATCTGATTCAAGAACTATTCATAACTTATTCAAACCTCAGTGAAATCATCAAAAATAATGAAGACATTACACATAAAGATTACGAGGGGTGTTCAATGTAGTCTCGGTATAGGCATGAAAGAAAATTTTGGAAAAATTCTATTTTTCAATGTAGTCTCCTAGAACTTCAAAAATCTCTAAAATTTTTTTTCGGCTTCGTCTCAAAATAGGTATTAACTGCCACCTTCATCTTCGGAAAAATCACTTTCCACGAAGATATTTTTTCGCATTTCGAAATAGGTAGTAGTCACTGAGGGCCATGTCTGGACTGTACGGAGGATGAGTGATTTCTTCGAAGCTACATTCCCGCAAAGCAGCCTTCGCGACGCGGGTCTTGTGAACTGGCGCGTTGTCGCTAAACTTTCAGAAACAATTGATGCCTTGATACATGAAACCGAAGTTGAGATTGAGCCCCAGCGACAATGTACTTGAAAAAATGATCTGATGGGGTACTGTAGCCAGTCGTGGCGGTCATTTGAATGCTATTAATTCTTAATCGTAAATGTCAAAGTTCAACCCCTCTAATACATTCATAACTTTGAGAAAATATTCATTAGGTTTTCATTTAGATCCGATCGAAATTGCAAATTTTAAATGTCCCACTTCATATTGTTTCCCATTGAAAAAAAGATTGCCCCTTCGATAAATGAACCTTCGAAAAACATCATACCTACGGGGTAAAACCGTATTTTTTCAAGGTTCCTTGTGAAGTGATTACAGCCCTAACCCCCGTTCACATAAATACCCCTTGGAAATAAAATGGCGTCGTCCAAAAGCTAACATACACAGATAAGAGTGGTTTCATCTGAGAAACGACTACTCGAAATCTTAATATATCCCTTCTTCCTCTTCTTTCGAAGATATCTCGCGTAGCTTCCACTGTCGCACGTAGAACATCTCGAATTTAAACATATGTTCTTCTTTACTCCATTGTACTCCCACGCCATGGTATTCAGGCTTATTCCCCATCGTATAGCGCGCCAGCATAATACACGTTGTCTGTAGGAAGAAACGAATGAAATATTGAATTATATACCGGATATTGCCTCGAAGTAATGCCAAACTTGCCTCCAGTTCTTCGTTGTAGAAACGCACCCGTTTTAATAAAAGGCTGTCGTTGCAACAATGCCGTATATAACGTTATAAATATAAGCCGAATAATTTCATATACAGTTTGAACAAACTGTGCTCTAAGTCTCTCAGTTCTCTTGTCTAAGTGTATTCTATCAGTTCTTATCGCGATCTGCCCTTAGAGTTTCTTTTCGATCTCAAACCCCAGCAGTACCCCACTTATACTTAAGTCGAAGGCATGCGCATCAACGGTTAACTTCTGCTTATTGAACAACTCTCACATACTCTACCAATCAGGGCGAGAAATAGAACAATGGGGATGAATCTCAAGGCAACATATCGAAGATATGTTCTTCCAGGAAATTGTTGACGTTTTTGGTCCAGCAATAAATCTCTACTCTTCATAACCACTAAACTTCCCATATGACATATCGCTTCCCCAAAACGCATGTTGAATAATGGCTAAGCAAAGGGAGTGCTTTCGATCTAGTCGCCACAGTACAATTGACAGTCTTAGCACTTTAATACCCCTGAGTTAAGGTATCCCATTAAAGTAAAGTAAAGTTTTATCTATAAATTATCTACATATTAGCAGAAACTAAATGTCTACGCTCTAGAAAATTAATTTCTACATATAAAGGGGCTTTCATTAACAGCGCCCCATTTTGTTTTGTGAATAAAACACATTATTTATTTGAAAAGTATTGAAACTTTCAGTTCATCATAAAGTAAAATAGATACTGTTAGTTATGAAACAAACATCATTTGAATATCCACCATGGAAACGCTGGCAGGAATCAAGTCGTTGAACCCAATTTTCCATGACACTCCCACAAATTAGGTCTTATATTAGCAATCACTAGTTCAATATTGATCTGTAAATCGTCTTAATTTGTTGAATGATTACTGTAAGCCAATGACGTAATGTAATTTCGTCTTCAATGAAGTCATTGTGTCATTAGTAGTATGACAAGCGACCTCGTCCTGTTGAAACCACATGTTCTGTAAATCAAGACTAACCAATTCAGTCCACAAAAAATCAGTTATGAGCTTCTTTGAAAAAAAATAAGGTCCAGTGACTCCTCCAGCATAAAATCCGAACCAAACAGTAAATTTGTCAGAATGTTATGGCAGTTCTTGATATTCTTCAGGTTTATCACCACTCTAGATACGGCAATTCTGTTCGTTAACATAACCATTTAACCAGAAATGAGCCTCATCCCTGACAATGATTTTCTTATGAAAATCTGCATCATTTCCGATTTTTTCTAAGCAGCGATTACTGAATACACGACGCTTTAAATAATCTGTTGGTTTGAGTTCTTGGGTTAAAACAATTTTGTTTGGATGTAAACCAAGGTCTTTCCGTAAAATTCTCCACAAAGACGTCTGGGAGATACCTAGTTCTTATGAACATCGAGAAATCGATAAATTTTGATCTTCACGAACACTTTCACGTACGGCAGC
This sequence comes from Megalocaria dilatata, assembly GCA_034642435.1. Taxonomy (NCBI): domain Eukaryota; kingdom Metazoa; phylum Arthropoda; class Insecta; order Coleoptera; family Coccinellidae; genus Megalocaria; species Megalocaria dilatata. The sequence continues at coordinate 10,147,130 of CM067857.1, read as the reverse complement.
AATATTCTCTTTACTTCTTGCATTTTTTTATCCCACTGGCACTGTAACATCATGAAATGTAAAATTTGTTTCAAACTTCTTCACTAAACGTTCAACCGTTATTTTATCCGGAAGATTATAACGAACAAAAATTGGAGCTAAAGCACGTAATGTTAGATCGCGATTTTCCATAACGAATTTGAATTATTTGTAAACGTTGTTGGAGTGTGCACCTTTCTATGGTTAAATGGTAGATATTGACAAATACAACTGTCAATGTCACAAATAAACAATGGCTGCCATGCGTTAGTAATGTCAATTTAAAAATGGGGCGTTCCCATTGAAAGACCCTTTAAACACAGAAAAATCTACTATTCCAAAATTATATAAAATTCTAAAAATTAAGGATAGAATAAAAAATAGCTGAACCATAACTGAACAATGACAAATTGGTTTTGTGTTTCAGTTCATGCAGCATTATCATCATTCCCTTCGATAACTTAAGACGTTAACACAGCCTCTATATTTTTCTCTGCGGGCCCCAAGTCGCGATTGTTATACATGGAATTCGAATATGGGAATATTTTCGAATGCATGAGGCATTTGGAATCTGCAAAACATCGTGCGAAAACTTTTAAATTTGTTTTATTCGGTTCCACCGAGAGTCGGGGGTAATATTTTTGTTATCTACTTCGGGGAAAATTGGGAAGTTTGGACGAGTTTTTCCTGGGAGTATAGGGACGGAATTCGCTGAAAGTTGGATGGAAAATAAGCGTCGCAAATGTTCGACTTATAAGCGAAACTCAGGTTGTATTGGAGAGTTCGCTGGTTGATTGAAGAGGAGGACAAAAATACAAGAATATAACGTTTTGGCTTTTATTGTTCACGAACGTATAGAATTATTCAAATTTTGCTTCTCACTTTATCAAAACCTGGAATAATGAGTTAAAGAGTCTATGATATGTCTTCCCTGTACTTTTGAAGCTTCCTTTTACCAAATTATTGGACAGAACTTCGTCAAACTTGGTGAGGTTCTTATCTGTCATGTCTATACTTCGTCTGATGCTTTTTTTTTTAACAGTTTACTGGACAGAACTTCGTCAAACTTGGTAGGGTTGTTGTCTGCCATGAGATCACCTTATTGCTTTATTTTCAAGAACCTTAGTACGATTATTAAGATCGACTCATGGTCATAAAACTGCTCGAAAAGCATTTAGTGAAGACAGCACTTTTCCATATCAACATTGAGAAAAACAAATTCCACTCTGAAAATGCCCAAAATAAACTTGAAAAATTCTGCGAGACAACCTTTCTCCAAAATTTTCAAAGAAACTTTATGAAATTGAAATCTGTTGCGAGATATAACATAATTACTCTGCTTATTATTTAAGATATATTGGGAAATTATAGACAACAATTATTGCCCAACTTGTATTATGGGTTAAGTACCTTCTTATTGTTGTGACAAATATCTGTTTTACTTTCTGTATGATAGGGAACTAAGAAAAATGAATCAAAATCATTTCAGAACATTAATTAACAATAGTAAAAATAAAAGTAAAAAAACTTGGAACATACTCAATAGATTAACTGGTGGAGGTAATTAAAACAAATTGTGGAAATTACTATATTTTACTACCAATAAAAAGATATATCCCACATTTTTTTGTGACTCGAGTTTCGGAAAATGAAGTATCCCATCATCAAACAACTGAAGAACTAACAGTGGTACAGTGGTATTTAAACAAAAGTGATAAATATTTTGAATATTTCAATAGATTCTAGGTAACACCTAATAGTGGTACAGAGGTTTACAATCGGAACGTGATAAAAAACCGGGTTAAAAAAGAGGGGCCTTCTAACAGATATCGGAATGTCGGCAATCGACAAAGAAGGTTGTTAAACAGATGGTACCCATTTAAATATCTCAAATAATTTTTGGGGTTACATAGCTCCGTACAGTCATTCATCATTTTTACATTATTTTGTTGTATATCTCAAATATTTGCATTTACAAAGCTCCATACAGTCATTCATTATTTTTCACATTATTTTTATTGTGAACGAATTTGAAAATTTCAATAATCAAGTTTCTTTTTTTTTTGAATATACATGTAAAATTTTCTTTTGTAAAAAGGAATTACTGTTTTCTAAAGAATGAGTGGCAAAAGTTGAATTTTTGTTTACTTTTCATTGAATTCATTTTATGTTCGTTGAAAAAGGTTTTAAACAGATGTTACTTCATAAATATCTTAAATATTTTCGATTTACATAGATCCGTACAGTCATTCATTAATCATCATAATGTAAAAATAATGAACGACTGTACGGAGTTATGTAAATCGAAAATATTTGAGATATTTTAAGAGTATCATCTGTTTAAAACCTTTTTCAACGAACATAAAATGAATTTAATGAAAAGTAAACAAAAATTCAACTTTTGCCACTCATTCTTTAGAAAAAAGTAATTCCTTTCGACAAAAGAAAATTTTACATGTAGATTCAAAAGAAAAGAAACTTGATTATTGAAATTTTCAAATTCGTTCACAATAAAAATAATGTAAAAAATAATGAATGACTGTATGGAGATTTGTAAATCCAAATATTTGAGATATACAACAAAATAATGTAAAAATAATGAATGACTGTACGGAGCTATGTAACCCCAAAAATTATTTGAGATATTTAAATGGTACCATCTGTTTAACAACCTTCTTTGTCGATTGCCGACATTCCGATATCTGTTAGAAGGCCCCTCTTTTTTAACCCGGTTTTTTATCACGTTACGATTGTAAACCTCTGTACCACTATTAGGTGTTACCTAGAATCTATTGAAATATTCAAAATATTTATCACTTTTGTTTAAATACCACTGTACCACTGTTAGGTGATGGTTTTCTAAGCAAATCAATTGCTTGATTAGCAAACGAAATTGACTTGAAGCTCTGAAGGAATGCGGTGTTGTGAGAGAGCTTCACCCTCTTAATTAGGGATGCGGCGTTTTGTTCTGAGCATGCACACCTGAACTCTTCAGACAGGCGTGATGCGAATGTCTGCCTGTGACGTCAGTGACCTTGTGTTCCACGTCGGAACGGTCGCGAACTCTGTGCGCCTTGCCCTACTTGAACTGGACGGGGACGGCCAGTCGGATATCTTAAGACTAGTCGTGTCCTCTGAATGATACGCCGGCAAGCTGCAGCAGAGCAACGCAGAATTCTGGACGAGGAGCGAAGAAGGTGGTTGCTACAAACTTCTTTAAATTTCGTCCAAATTCACGAAGTTGTCTGCTTTCAATGGCTATCAAACACAAACTTAATGACGCAGTTTGATCAATATTTGACTTATAGAAGTTGATGGGAGAAGTGTTGCATTTAAAGTTACTACGGGGGAAATTCAAGGAGTCACTGATTTATACAACTACCCTAGCAGTAGCATAGAACCCTTTCAAAAAACCATTACTCCTTACCCAGAAGGCATTTTTTTCGTCGACAAACTTCCAATCCCAGCGACTTCATTCAAGCTACCAATGACCCAAAGTTGCGACGTCTTGAAGACCCCTCATTTGCGTCAATATTCAATATCCCTTTCCGTTTACCGCCCCGTTAACAAACCCGGATGACAAGTAGAACTGAAGGGGTTCCAGAAAGCATCGGCGGCGGTTCGTAACAGTAATTAAAATTTTAATTAGAGAGATGAAAGACTGCCGAACAAGAAAAGAACAACAAACTTTTCCATCACAATTTTCTGCCGAAACGGGAAGGAGGATTAGCTTTTTTTATTGGAAAACTTTACTCGTTTAACGGATTGCCTAAACTATGGCCCCCTCGTGGAGGGATCCCCATGTTATGTGTGATGAATACCCCTTCGTTCTACGTAGCAAAAACAATTGAGTATCGATTTTCCGTTCCAGGAAGGTTATAAGCAGTTATATCCTCGCCTAAATTGAAGTGAAGATGCACGATTCGTAAAGATAAATTCTAAATTCGCATTTAAGCATGGGGAATGCGTCAAATCAAATTTATACTGAGCTGACAATAATAAAGTTTATAATGAATTTGAATCGGTCCATTTTCAGTGAATGGAACAGTCACTAAACCTTGAAGTCACCTTGAAACGAAATGACATTCGAAGAAGAAACGAGGCGTTTTCAAAGAATGTTGGCCAAGTCTACCAATTGAAGCTCTTAAGGAATGCGGGTTGTTACAAGGGAGCTTCCACCTTTTAATTGGGAGACGGCGTTTCGTTCTGAGTCTGCGCACCTAAACTCTCCAGATAGGCGTGGGGAGCATCTCTGCCTGTGACGCCAGTGACCATGTGTTCCACTTGAAACTGTCGTTGAACGCTGTGTGCCTTCTCCTACTTAAATTCAGCGGGGATGGTCAGTCAGGAATTGTATGACTAGTCGTGTCCTCTGTATGATACGCCGGTCAACCTGCAACAGAGCAAGGCAGGATTCTGGACGAAGAACGAAGAAGGTGGTCGCTACACAAGTAAGGGGGTGTATCTTCCAATTATTTCATTCTGTATATAATAATAATATTTTGTTTTTCTACACATACCCACCTTATCTGCTGCATAAAATTGACCATAGATTGTGAATGGTGTTGAAACCCTGAACTGTAATTTGTTAACTTTGCTCAAATGATGGTTTAGTTGCTAGGAATGGGTATGAATTTTTGATCGCTCGGTTTTGTTTAGTTTTCAGAGAAGTCGACAGATGATTATCGACGGGGGTCTCAAACGCTATTTTGAAGCTGTGCTGCATGTTGAAGGGAAGTTTTTTCGAATGATTTTTTTTTTAATGAAGTAAATAAAAACAACTTGGCTTAAGTTTCACTGTTCATTTGATGTCTGTTGACATATATGGAAACATATATGACAAATGGGCTTAAAACCCGAAAGGTATAAACATTCATTATAAGACATCCAAATGATATATAATAACAAAATCCGATATATAAAAATTGTTAACCAAAATTCTACAAATTGAATATTTTGAGTAGACAAAATTTTGTTTCTGCATATTCCTCTTATGAAAACAGATATCTTTCAAAAATGTTCAACATAATCTTAAGAATTTCATCATAAAACTATCTTACTTAGAATATTCACTATTTTTGGATATCTAACTAAGTTACTTTTCAGAAAATCTCAGGATATGTAAAAAAATTACTAAAAAACAAGTTTTAAAAAAGACTTTGCTTCGTCAGTACTCAATTATATTCATATTCAATAAAATATAACATCAATCAACAAAAATATTTTCTCACCTTTAAACAATTCAGAAAGCTTCTGGTAAATGAGTACTGAGAATTTAAATAGAGTGTAATGTTAACTCAAATAAATAATTCTGTGGTTTACCATTGATCTAAAAAATTGAAAGGCATATTAACGGCCTCTGTTATAGCACAAGGACTATCTGTATAAAGAATGTTAAGGAAACCAAATAATGATATATTATGAATAAAATAAAATAAATAGAGGTTAATACTTAATAGAAGGTATATAAAATTATTCAAATATTTTAATATTAGCCTTCTACATATATTTAATTTCAAAAAATTATATTTAATAATCATAACTTCAGGAATTGAATTTAAGTAATGTCATATAAGTACCACTTATATCAAACGACATATAGAATAAACATTCTTTATAAGACATGATATAACAAAATCCAATAAATAAAAATTGTTAACCAAAATCCTATAAATTAAATATTTTGAGTAGAGAAAATTTTGTTTCTGCTGATCAATCTCATGAAAACAAATATCTTTCAGAAATGTTTAACATAATCCTAAGAATTTCATCATAAAACTATATGACTTAGAATATTCAATATTATTGGATATCTAACTAAGTTACTTTCTATAAAATCTCAAGATATGTAAAAACATTACTGAAAAACAATTTTTAAGAGAGACTTTGCTTCGTCAGTACTCAAATAATTCATATTCAATAAAATATAACATCAATCAACAACAAATATTTACTCACCCTTCAACAATTTAGAAATCTTCTGTTAAATGAATACTGAAAAATTTAAGTGGAGTGTAATGTTAAATACAAATAAATAATTCTGTGGTTTATCCTTGATCTAAAAGATTGATTATATATTGGATTTTGTTATATAATTTGGATATCGTCGTTTGATAGTGGTACTTATATGATATTACTTTAATTTAAATCCTGAAGTTATAATTATTGAATACAATTTTTTGAAATTGAATATGTAGAAGGCTAATATTAAAACATTTAAATAATTTTATATACCTTTTTTCAAGTATTAACCTCCATTTATGTTATTTTATTCATTATATATAATTATTTGGTTTCCTTAACATTCTTTATGCAGATAGTCCTTGTGCTATAACAGAGGCCATTAAATTGTGTTTCAATCTTTAAGATCAAGGGTAAACCACAGAATTATTTATTTGTAGTTAACATTACACTCCATTTAAATTTTTCAGTATTCATTTACTAGAAGTTTTCTAAATTGTTGAAGGGTGAATAAATATTTGTTGTTGATTGATGTTATATTTTATTGAATATGAATTATTTGAGTACTGACGAAGCAAAATCTCTCTTAAAACTTTTTTTTCAGTAATGCTTTTTCCATAGGTTTAGATTTTATAGAAAGTAACTTAGTTAGATATCCAATAATATTGAATATTCTAAGTAAGATAGTTTTATGATGAAATTCTTAAGATCATGTTAAACATTTCTGAAAGATATAAATATAAATAAAGTTATAATTATAACTTCAGGAATTAAATTAAAGTAATGTCATGTGAGTACCACTTATATCAAACGACAAATATAATTTTTTGAAATTAAATATGTAGAAGGCTAATATTAAAATATTTAAATAATTTTATATACCTTCTATCAAGTATTAACTTCTATTTATGTTATCAAAATATTTAATTTATAGGATTTTGGTTAACAATTTTAATTTATTGGATTTTGTTATATCATTTGGAGTCTTATAATGAATGTTTATTTTATATGTCGTTTGATATAAGTGGTACTTATATGACATTAATTTAATTTAATTCCTGAAGTTATAATCATTGAATATAATTTTTTGAAATTAAATGTGTAGAAGGCTAATATTAAAATACTCAAATGATTTTATATACCTTCTATAAAGTATAAACCTCTATTTATTTTAAAATCCTATTTATAATGGTAGGGTAGATCACAGGTACATTTTTGAACAGCGTAAAGATATGGTCCTAATCTTTTACAGATAAGAGCAATGGTGATAAATTGAATTGAAGTTGTTCATTTGTGATTGGTAGCTTCTTATCATGTGCTAAACAAATTTCCAAACGAAAAATGAACAGTGTATCTGAGAAATTTTATTTTAATTTCTAAAATTTTCAAGAAATTTTCTAACATTAAAAATTGTAACAGAATAAATCGGCCTAGTATTCAAGATATTGTATATGTTTAACAGAATTATCCTATTTAAAATCCAAATCCAGTTGCTTCGGACCAATCAGTCCAATGCGAGGCTGCGACAGCGTCACTTGTAGGCCTCAGCAGTGCACTGACCGAAGTTTTCCAATAACACAGGTCGTGTTATTTGTTACACCAGTTAGAGGAGAAAACCGGGAGCTCTGGGACCCCTATATCAACATGTGGGACTAATACCAGGACCTATTTTGAAATATTTATGATCCGTTCAACCGGCACGGACATGTTCTAACTCTTCAACCTGTCGACGGCGAAATCAACGTGTGCTGTCTGTCGCGACGCTAACGAGGAAAAATGACGATCGTTTTTATCAATTTGCTGCGGCAGATGGAAAATGGAGATTTTCGGCCGGTCTACACCACTGAGTTGAACAAATACAGATTTCTTCATGTGGAATTTTGTTTGAGTGTCATTGAGATTGACACGGTTCGGAAGATTACGACAAAGTTGCAATGAATATATGGGGTTTTCGAATATATTATTATTATTATTATTAATACACAAACAAAGGGAGGGGCGAAGCCATAAACCCCAAAATTAACAAAATTTGTTGCCTCAGTAGTAATATACCTCATTAAATATCCAATAAAAAATCCGATAGCAAATTAAGCCAAAAAAAAACAAATTTTCATTAATGTCACAATAGTCTCAGCCAAACCACCCGTCCAATCCACTCTTAAACACTCCAACCGAACTCGCACCGACAATTCCCGCAGGTAGGGAATTCCACACTGTGAACACGCGATTCACTAAACAATTCTTGCGGCACCTGACAGAAAAGTTTTCCTTCTTAAGTTTTAAATGGTGACCTCTCAAACGAGTGTCAGAGCTTGCAATATATATGTCCCTCAGCATGCCATAATTGTACCTCAATATACGAAAAGTGATAATCAAGTCTCCTCGTAGCCCGTGCCTTCCGAAGGTGCTGAGACCCACCATACATAATCTTTCCTCATAGCTTGGTCGTGCACCTCGAAACCAAAGTCACGTTGCCTTCCGTTGTAGTTTTTCCAGTAACTGTTGATCACGCACTAAATCAGCATTCCACACAGGCCCGCAATATTCCAACAATGGTCTTACGTAACTGGAGTATAATCGTATCCATGATCTTAATGATATTTTTCGGAACGATTTCTTTAACATGAAGAGCCTGCTATTCGCCTTTTTCACAATTTTCGTAATATGCTCTGACCACGACAAATTCTCACAAACGGTCACACCAAGATCGTTATGGGATCGTACAGTGTCCAAAAGATGCTCACCCAGCATATATGTCCTACGCGAATGATTGCCCCCGAGATGCAAAACAACACATTTATCTATATTCAGTGGCAAAAGCCAGTCCGAGCACCATTGAGATATTGAATCCAAATCTTCCTGTAGAGTTTTGTGTTGGGTGGAGTAATTAAAAATCTTCATGTCGTCGGCATAAAAAGCACAGTCAGACCGGATGTGACGAGTTAAGTCACTGGCATATAATCATAATCATAATCATAATCATAATCTTTATTCATCCCTTAGGACTACAAAAGTATGGGATAGGTCAGTGAAAATGTTACAAGAGATGGAAATAAAATTGAATCTCACAAATCTAACATAGTATCATTCATGAATTCTGCAACCGAGTAATAACATTTATGACACAACAGTTGCTTTATGGCTTTTTTGAAATGAAGTTCACCCAACATCTTCAAATTTGTTGGAAGATGATTGAAAAGACGTACACTCTTATATAAGGGAGAGCGCTCATATTTAGATGTTGCATGAACTGGCACTTCCAAAACATTGTAATTTCTTGTAGAATAATGATGATGACTCGACAGTTTCTGCATAGAGCTTTCATTATTCTTAACATAAAGGAGACACTTAAATATATAAATACATGATACAGTCATAATACTATTTGCTATAAAATATGGACGGCAAGAAGATAAAGGTGACAAATTGAAAATTACTCGGATTATCCTTTTTTGACATATCAACACCCTTTCAAGTTCGGTAGAACTTCCCCAGATTAGAATATTATACGCCATGTGAGGGTATGCTATACAATAATACACATCCAAGAGTGAACTTAGGGAAAACAAATTTTTTATCTTGTTCATTGCAAAGTACGAGCTGTTTAGTTTTTTACAAACCATATCAACATGTTGGTTCCAACGTAAGTATTCGTCAATTCGAACTCCAAGAAATCTAGTGGAGTCACCTGTAGTGATCGATGAGCTCTCACAAGTGAAGACAGGTCGTTTTTCATTGGAATTTTTAAGTTTGAAATGAATGCACACTGTTTTCTCCTTGTTAACTATTAAATTATTTCTACGACACCAAGTGGTAAACATCCGATAGAGTAAAGCTATCGCATCAGAGAGCTCCTCAAGGCTCCTAGCCGTTACCAAGAATGACGAATCATCCGCGAAAAGTATAATCAAATTAGCAATAACATGTTCCGGCAAATCATTAATGAACAAAACGAACAACAAAGGTCCCAACACAGAGCCCTGAGGGACCCCTAGACCCGGGTCATACACGTCCGAAAATACACCACCGACCTTGACAGTCATTCTGCGATTAGTTGTATAGCTCATCAACCAATCCAAAAATATACCCCTAAAACCTAAGTTATATAGTTTATTAGACATAAATGAGAAATTTAATGAATCAAAGGCCCTGGACAGGTCGAAAAATATTCCCGCAACATGATAACCTTCATCCAACTTTTTATAGACTGTCTGAACGAACGAAAAAGCCGCCGTTTCAGTAGAATACTTGGGCCTGAAACCATGTTGTGATGAAGTAATGACATCGAATTTTCCCAGAAAACTTAGCATTCTGTTTAAGACTATTCGTTCGAATACTGTGGAGAAACAACTAAGAAGGGATATTGGTCGGTAATTGACTATATTGTGAGGATCACCCTTCTTCGGAACAGGAACAACGGTTGCCTCTTTTAAGATTCGCGGAAATCTACCAGAAGATATGGAGACATTGATCAAGTGGGCAAAGTGCTCGGAAATTGATTCACCAATTACTTTCAAAATTCTTGAGGAAATGCAATCCGTTCCCGTACTTTTATTGTTTTTCAACATTTTAATAACTGCAACAACTTCATCTTTGGAAATAGGATAGCAGAAAAAAGTGGAGAATTGCATTCTAGAAGTAGTACATATGTTGGAGAGAGATGCTCCAAAATGGGCAAAAAGCAACCTAGATGTGATGGTTGCAAAATATGAACTGAAAGACCCAGCTATTAAAACTGGATCAGTATACAAGATTCCATCCTGAAGTAGGCAAATTTCATGCTGAGATTTATTGATTCTACCAATTTCTGCATTGACAAGATACCATGTTGTCCTATTTTTTTGATTTGAATTGCTCATGAGTTTGCCATAATAGTTTTTTTTTGTACACTCAAGTAGTACATTATATTCAGATTTTGCAGCTTTATACATTTTTAACGAGTTTTGTGATTTTATATTGGAATGCAACCAAAACAAATTTTTCAAATGAAGACTGGCTTGTTGTATTTCTGGTGTTATCCAATTCTTAGATCTGTTAGTGTTGTGAACTCTTTTGAGTGGACAGCATTCATCGAGGGCCATTTTAATTATATCAATAAATTCCTTGAAACAAACATCTACATCAGTATGGACATATATGTTCGCGAAGTTAGTGTCCTGAATATTCATTCTAAGTTTATCCAGACTGTCTGGAGATATTTGCCTTATATAACGTGTTCCCTTCAGATTTCCTGATCGGGTATTATTGGATACGTGACAATATTCAAGAGAAATTACCTTATGGTCTCCGAGGTGAGCTTCATAAACATTATTTTCATATGATTCTGTGCTTACATTAGTTAAAATATAATCTAATGTTGAGGTATAAGTTTTACCAGACATATCAGTGAAATCTCTTGTTGGTTCAAATGAAGTTATTTTCAACTTGAAACATTCAAGAAAATCAGTAAACATGGATATCGATCTTCTATCAGATTTCATTGTATCGAGATTTAAGTCTCCGCACACGAATATCGCACTAGATTGATTTAGGCACTCTTGTACTGCGTAGGTGATATTTTTAAAAAACGTATTCAAGTTACCTGAAGGTGACCTGTAGACACTTATAATTGCCACTTTCTCGTCATCAGCAAGCAACTTAATACCACACAATTCACAATCCTTTTCCTTTGACAAATGGGATAGGTTGATATTGGAGACTCGCAGATCATCCTTCGCATAAATTACACAACCGCCATTTTTATACGAAGCACGGCAAAAATACGCAACTTGAACATATCCTGGGAACACTACGAGTTTTATAGATTCTTCGATACACCAATGTTCAACAATGCTCACAATATCTGGCTGCTCTTGTGCCAACAGAACAAATAAAGTATTTAATTTATTGGAAATGCACTGTATATTAATTTGTAATATCTTCAACTTATTAACTGAAGGATAAGTTGAAATATGATTACTGACTTCTATGTTAAAATCGGGGTGTCTCTCCTGTGCCGGAAAAAACGATGCACACTGGCATGGATAGGCCAATTAGATGGTAAGAGAGCTTTCTCATATTCACTGGCCGGAATTGAGACCTTAAACGAAGAATAAACATCAGGGAAACGTGATTTTAAATTTTCACATTTAACGTTACTAGTAAAATTTTGAGAAAGAAACTTCATTAAGTCTTCAACCGTCGTCTCTGGTTTAAGGTTCGTTACATGCAGGTACTTCATCTTCTCTATTCCCTGTACTATTGTGGATCCCGTAAAGTCTCCCACAACTAAAGCGCGACCAGTTTTACGATTTAATTTCTTGTGCGTTACTTGGGTCCACTGAGCAGCGATTTTGTTGTTCTCAGCAGTTTGATTACTATCTCTTAATGTATTAGTTTGCTTTGACCTTACAAAGTTGTGATTGAGTGCAGACGACTGTGGACCACCTGTATCTATCATCCTATCTTTGGACACAACATTGGCATAGGAGTCAACAGATGCGGCATTCCCTTCCGAGACATAAATATTTTTATCAGACATATTAACAACGGTGTTATCTATGGAATTCCCGTTTTTTCGATTGACAGAATCTCCAACATAGTCAGCACATATATTATTACTTTCAGTTGAATTATTCAAAAGATTTATGACCATTTCTTGATTGAAAATAGTCCTCTCTAGCTCCTTGACCAGCCTCTGAAAAGCCTTAATCTCGACGTTTGCCACTTTCAGTTCACACTCCAGCTGTATTTTGTTCTCAAATTTGAGGTTATCCACATCAGTATCAAGAACGACCTGTTCTTGATTTTTTAAGTGTAAATTCACCTGATTACGCAGATTTTCACCCACATTTACTCTCTCAGGTATGCACTTATTTACAATAATTTCTATTAAAACGTCTTTGTTTAACTTTAATAACTCCGACTTAAATTTAACAACATCCATCGCGCAAAGATGAACAGATGATATTAAATATAATATAAACAACAGCGGCCCAAGAACAGATCCCTGGGGTACGACGCTCTGTACCACTCTGTCTGTCGAAAAAGAACTCCCGATGCGAACGCAGAATTCTCGGTCAGACAAAAAGGATTTTATCCAAAGGAGAAGTTTTCCCCGAATCTCACAATGTTCCAACTTATGAAACAACCTCTGCCTAGGCACCCGATCAAAGGCCTTGGAGAAGTCCAAATAAATAACGTCCATCGCCTCCCCCCTGTCTAAAGCCGCAGTCCAGCTGTTGATGCACCCCAGTAGATTCGTCATGGTTGATTTACCCTTGACGAAGCCATGTTGCTGTTTTGGAACCAATTTGTGTTCATTGGCAAAATTAAGAATTTTCTCAGCAATGATAGATTCCATTATTCTGCATACAACCGGTGTAAGACTGATAGGGCGATAGTTATTAGGGTCAAGCTTACTACCTGTCTTGAATACTGGTGTGACGCAAGATTTTCTCCAAAGAGCAGGCACTGTAGACTCATTAAATGATAAATTAAATACAATAGAAAGTGGAAATGCCAAGTATTCAGACAAGGACCTCAGGCGTAGTGGTGACAAATGATCCGGTCCAGGGGAAGAATTTTTCTTCAGTAAATTTAGGTGTCACTTTATATTAATGTGTGGATAGCTCAGCGGGAGAGCATCGGACTCGTGACCGGGAGGTCCAGGGTTCGAATCCTATTCAGGTAGAAAAGAAATTTTCTAGTTGGACGGGTATCTGCCACCATTTCACTGTTGGGTCAAAAATTAACAGTGCTGTGACCTAAAGTGGCGCAAGATCGCAGTAACAAAGCCTACACAGAACACAACTGAACTCCTAACTCGTACAAGCTGAAAAAGCTTCTGAGGGATCTTCACAGAAGATCTAGGAGTATCAGGATAATAATAATAATAATAATAATAATAATATCATCTGGAGTGAACCCATCTTTTTCAGGGAAGACAGCAATCTTGAACCCTTGATTTCTGGATATTGAGTTCGAGTATCCTCAAGTGTGTAAACCAATGAGAAAGTATCAGCAAGCAGGTTGGAGGTATCCAGACCATCCCGACATAACTCATCACCACTCTTCAACAATGGAATGCCCACCTCGGATATTAAATTTGAGCGGATATATTTGTGCAGCTTTTTTGGGTTGTTGGAGGTGGCAATGGATTCCTCATATCTTTCTCGTGAACAATTTATGCACTTTTTCAACATATTCGAAAACTCCTTATCGGCATGGAAATCATTATCATCTTTAGAAAGTTTATACTTACACCATAGTTTCTTTTTATGTTTTACCATAGAAAGAATTTCGCTGTTCAACCAAGGCTTAAGTTTATTCTGAACAATGGTTTTCTGCACGGTACACTGAATATAGGTCAACTCTTAACTTGTTGAATGTAACATGACAATTTTTTGGGTGTGGAATCTTCACTATCTTATCACTTAAATGTAAACAATAAATCAGCAAAAAAAGTTTCTTGTTCAGGAGAATACAGGTGTATTCGAAGTTAATCAGTTTTCATGGAATAACGAGTGTTGTAATATTTAGGGATATTCCGTGGAAAATGCCGGAATATCCAATTACTCAGTTTGACTGGGCAAGAACAGTAGCCCTACATCAATAAGCTTTGTCGAACCATCAGATTGCGTAACGTTTGAATATTTCACGGACTTCAGTAAGGTCCATAGTGGCCCTTTTCCTGGAAACCGACAGCGTTGCTTCGAGACTGGTGCGTGGTCGACCCAGAGTAACATCTGCAAGGGAAGACCATGATATCGCAAATTTTACTCGAGGAAATCGAACGGTAGCGGTAACAACCCTTCGAGGTAATATTTTGAAGACCTATAGACGAGTAGTCTCAACCAGTACCATAAGGAGACGACTGCATTCCTCAAATGTAAGGGCAAGAAGACCTTCAAGAGTACCTCGGCTACACCACCAAGACTAGCATTTACCACAATAGCGCAACGACCCTTTTTCGGACGAGTCATGATACGGTTTACAAAGTGATAGTCGACGAGAAAGAGTTTTGAGAGGTCCAGGAAGACTAGAGCAACTCAATTTCGCCCGGGAAGTTGTGCCCTTTCAAGGCGGATCAATAATGTGCTGGGGGGGGGTATAATGTCCGGTTGCCGTAACCCTCTTATTATCGTTGAACGAACAATGAATGGTGCCATCTACGTAGAAAACATCATTGAACCAATCATTGTTCCTCTGCGAATTTGAGGATATTTCATTTATCAGAATGAGAACATTCTTCAAGAGAACAATATACAGAGAGTGAACTGGCTAGCAAACTCACCAGACATGAATCCAATTGAGCACGTATGGGATTACTTAGGGAGACCAATATCCAATCGCCAAAACCCACCTTCAACTTTCAGGAATTTAGTTTAGACCTTCAGGAAGAATGGAACGATATGCCTGAATATTTCATTAATGCCTTGATTCGTGGTATGCCTAGGCGTATTGGGCAGTTGATTGAAAGAAGAGGTGGTAATGCAGACTATTGAATTTGGATTCATTTCTTGGGAAGCCTAGGGGGGTCAAGACGTTTGACGATATGTATATACTTAATTTCGCACCTAGAAGCAACTTCAACTTGATTTTTTGGCAAAAGCATGATATGATTACAGTGCTGAAGTTTCACTTTTAATAATTTTTGCGAAAATATCAGTTCATATCTTGAATTTTTGTTGAGAAACCAGTCTTTGAGAACTGAGTGGTATTGATGCGGGGGTGGATAAAATGAAGGATTTTCTAATAAGAGGTTTAATTTTGAATAGCCCACTATCTTTGCAGCTGTCATATTCTAATATTTGACAAGTGGAACTACGCCTTCACTAAAAATGGAACGATGAATGTTTCAGCAACGCAATGTGATTCCTAAAACTGTATGGCATTCCACAAAACACATAACACCGTATTTTGCATAGAAACATTGGTCATAAGGCTCTTAAAGTTTAGTTAACACAAGAACTTGAGCCGATTGATCACCAGCAATGTCGTATCGTCACTGATTGAGTCCTTGAAATGCCTCAAAATGATCTTAGTACCGGATGATCTTAGTACCGAACCATCTTAGTACTGGAGATCTTAGTACTGGAGATCTTAGTACTGGAGATCTTAGTACTGGAGATCTTAGTACTGGAGATCTCAGTACAAGAGATCTTAGTACCGTAGATCTTGCTGGAGTGACTTTTTGGTTGGATTATCTTAATACCAGATAATCTTTCCTGTGCCGTATTTAGAGTATCTTATTACCGAACCATCTTAATTAATTTTTATTTCGGACATCCATTGCCTGAAAATTAATACAAAAATAAGTGTAATAAATGTCTAACATATACTGTGAAACAGAGACAATAATCATGGAATGAATCTGAATTCACAGTTTCTTCATATACACAATATATTCTAACGAAGTGAAGTGATCTTAAACAACAGAGAACTTCACAAAATGAATACTTGTCTCTTTAAAAATCAAGTTAAATAAAATTTAAAAATATATATACAATTATAAATCTCGTAAAAAAATAAAGTTGAAAAATTACGTTGTGTATAACACGAGGTTTCGGTCAGTAAAGTATCTCTGACCGTTATCAATTGTCAAATTTTTAAATTTAATTTAACTTGATTTTTAAAGAGACAAGTATTCATTTCGTGAAGTTTTCTGTTTTTTAAAATCACTTCACTTAGAATATGTTGTGTGTATATAGAGAAATTGTGAATCTAGATTCAATCCATGATTGTTGTCTTTGTTTCACAGTATATGTCAGACATTTGTTTCAATTATTTTTAAATTAATTTTCAGGAAGTCTTCTGTTTTTCAGGTCAGAATATATACTATATGTAAAGAATTCAGGCAATGGATGTCCGAAATCAAAATTATCAAAATACTTTGCCTTCAACATTTAAATCATCGCTCGAACCATCTTAGTTCTGGATGCTCTACTGGTCATTTAGAACAATTTGAAACTGGAGACCTACTGATTATATGCAGAATAGGAACTATTCTTGGAGAAAACACTATCACTCCGACACCATGGAAAAAATATTCCAGGAGAACCTTAAAGATAAGTCCTTATGTAAATCTGGGAGCTCAAGCTAACTATAAAGCTGTATTATATTGTAAATAAGAATCACTATTTTAATTGTAAAGTTGAAATAAATAGATAGGGACTAAGAGTTTGCATTTTCACAGTCAGGTTGACAATTTGGGATTCATTCAAGAAAAAAAGTTTCATTCATCTTTTCATTGGCACACTATGAGGCATTTTACAAAGTAGGATGTTTCATGTACGGACGGATAAAATTGCTAACGCAAGCTGGAGCGTTTTAGTTTCACATTCTTTTATCTTTTTATCATAGCCTTCGCTGTAGTGGGTTAACGATTTTGGTTTCAGCATACCTTCCTCTTCACAATGAAATAAACATACGTCGATCCCTCTCAAAACGTCTTCTTTTTTTCTAAATATCAAAATGAAACCTGAGTTGTTGAATACAATCAAATCCATAAAAGAAAAAATTCAATCCGATGATCTTACCGTCACGAAAGCAAATAAATCAGATGCCACAGTTATCCTTTCTAGATCGAAGTACATGGAGAAAATGAATGATTTCATTAAAAATCAAGATATCGTAGAAACTCCCGTTGACCCGAAGACTAAAATTCAAAAATCATTGAGAAAAACTTTGTCAGACACTTCCTTATTATTATTAAATTATCATCTTATAAATATGAATCCTAACCCACCAAAACTCTACTGTCTAATAGAAACTCACAAAGAAGATGCACCAATTCGCCCAGTCGTTTCCTTTATTAGCAGCCCTACCTATAAAATAGAGCGAAAATTAAATGAAATGTTTAAAAGGCTTACTAATTTCACTCCGAAATACACCATAAAAAATTCCATAGAATTAACAACGAAATTAAGAAAAAATTTTTTACCAAATAATTCCTACCTAGTATGCCTGGATGTGGATAATATATTTCCAAATATATCGAGAAATGATAGCATTCATTTAGCTTCAGAAATTCTTGAAAAATCACATGTATATCCCGTGATACACGGTGATTTCATTGCCCTTTTAGAACAATGCCTGCTCAAAAACTATTTTCAATTCAATAATAAAATATAAGAACAATTAAACGGGCTAGCTATGAGCTCACCACTGAGTCCACAGACATATTCATGTCAGAAATATAAAATAAAATCTTCAATTCGAAACTACCTGTAAATATTCATTTCTGGTACAGATACGTAGACGATATTCTCACGTGTATTTCCGGAACATCCAGACAACTGAGTCAATTTTTGAATTTCCTGAATAATATTCACCCAAAAATTAAATTCAAATTGGAAAAAGAATCGAAGGACAGTATTACATTTTTAGACCTCTCGATATCACACTCAAATAGAAAAATAGAATTCAACGTGTTCAGAAAACCCACATCCACTGATATATGTATTCCTATTGATTCCAATCACCCATTTTCACAAAAAAATATCAGCGTATCAATCGATGATCCATAGAGCCTTTGCATAACCCTTATCAAAAAATGACCGCGAAGCTGAAGTCCAAACTATAAAATCAATAGCCGCGAACAACCGTTTCAACCCGAAATATAATATAATAGATAATCTAATTCGACAGAAACTACCTAAAATAGCTATGAGCCAAATTTATCCCATCATAAAACCGAAGAAAATGAAAAATTCATTTCTCTGTCGTACTTTGGTAGCATAAGTCAAAAAGTGGCCAATAGTTTTTCAAAATCAGATGTCAATATTGCCTTCAAAACGCAAAACAAATTATCATGGGTATTATTTGACGCAAAGGACCCTACTCCAAACATACACAAATCAGGAGATTATGAGTTATCTTGTTCTACGTGCAGTAATAAATATATAGGACAAACAGGACGTTCCTTCAAGACGACGTTCAACGAACATAAAATAAGTTTCATAAAAAATGAACAAAATTCTACTTTTGCCACTCATTGTCTAAAAAACGGTCATTCTTTTCCCCACAATAGATAATCTTAAAATTTTACATGTAGAATCAAAAGGGAAGAAATTCGATTATCTAGAATCTGTTGAAATTTTCAAATTAGTTCACAATAACAATAATGTAAAAAAATGAATGTTTGTACGGAGCTATGTAAATCGAAAATATTTGAGATATTCAAATAGTACCATCTGTTTAAAACCTTTTTCAACGAACATAAAATGAAGTTATTGAAAAGTAAACAAAAATTCAACTTTTGCCACTCATTCTTTAGAAAACAGTAATTCTTTTCGACAAAAGAAAATTTTACATGTAGAATTCAAATGAAAAGAAACTTGATTATTGGAATTTTCGAATTCCTTAACAATAAAAATAATTTAAAAAATAATGAATAACTGTATGGAGCTATGTAAATCCAAATATTTGAGATGTACAACAAAATAACGTAAAAATAATGAATGATTGTAAGGAGCTTTGTAACGTCAAAAATTATTTGAGATATTTAAATGGTATCATAGGTTTAACAACCTTCTTTGTCGATTGCCGACATTCGGATATCTGTTAGAAGGCCCCTCTTTTTTAACCCGGTTTTTTATCACGTTCCGCTTGTAAACCTCTGTATCACTACTAGGTGTTATCTAGAATCTATTGAAGTATTCAAAATATTTATCACTTTTGTTTAAATACCTCTGTACAATTGTTAGGTCTTCAAGTGTCTGATGATGGGATAGTTCATTTCCCGAAACTCGAGTCACAAGAAAATATGTAATATATATTTTTATTGGTAGTAAAACAGTAATTTCTACAATTTGTTTTGAAATGAAACCTCTCATTGGAAAACCCCTCATATTATGTGTCTCATTGACCTATTCTCGCTACTGTATGGACTCTTCTATAAGCTTGTTTTACTTTTCGACGAAAAAACGACGATGAAATTTGTTTCGAAATCATCTCATCAAAATTTTTGCCATTTTGCAAGTTTTTCCGATTGAAGTTCGAAGATTTGAGGATTCCGCTGTTCGGAATCTTTTCCGTAACTGGATATAAAACTAATGAGGAAAACAAATTTCGTCATCAGTTTACCCGGCACTGATCACACTCAACCATGTCAACATCTTTGGTAGTTCCCGGAAAACTTGGGAAACTTTGTAATGGAATCGAGTTACCAATTATATTGCATCGAACATTGAACCAGGAATATGAGAAGTTCAATCACTATTTTATATTGAGTCGTGTGTTCCTTTGTTCAAGTTTCCACATTTGAGATAACCTGAAAAAAATGTTTGACTATAGGGAATTCATCAACTGCCGTTGACGGTATTCGAAAGACAAAAATATATATTATAAATAATTATATTTGACACTCTGTAGTTCTCGAAATAAGAGAGATATATGCGATACAAGCATATACAGGATGGTCCGATGAAAACTTAACATCTCGATTTTCCGACTTTAAAATGGAAATGTGGAAAATCGCTTGGACCTTCGATTTCTGATTCGAAGGGAAACAACCTTTCTGCTTTTTTCATCCTCGTAACTTCAGATACTGAATTGCTTCAGCCGTTACTATTTTGTAGTTGATCATAATTAAAACAAATTGTAGAAATTACTATGTTTTACTACCAAAAAAAAAATATATTACACATATTCTAGTGACTCGAGTTTCGGGAAATGAACTATCCAATCATCAGACAACTGAAGACCTAACAGTGGTACAGTGGTATTTAAACAAAAGTGATGAATATTTTGAATATTTCAACAGATTCTAGGTAACACCTAATAGTGGTACAGAGGTTTACAATCGGAACGTGATAAAAAAACCGGGTTAAAAAGAGGGGCCTTCTAACAGATATCGGAATGTCGGCAATCGACGGAGAAGGTTGTTAAACAGATGATACCCATTTAAATATCTCAAAGAATTTTTGGGGTTACATAGCTCCGTACATTCATTCATTATTTTTACATTATTTTGTTGTATATCTCAAATATTTGGATTTACAAAGCTCCATACAGTCATTAATTATTTTTTACATTATTTTTATTGTGTAAGAATTTGAAAATTTCAATAATCAAGTTTCTTTTCTCTTGAATCTACGTGTAAAATTTTTCTTATGATTTTCTTTTGTCGAAAGGAATTACTGTTTTCTAAAGAATGAGTAGCAAAACTTGAATTTTTGTTTACTTTTCATTAAATTCATTTTATGTTCGTTGAGAAAGGTTTTAAAAAGATTCTACTTTTCAAATATCTCGAATATTTTCGATCTACATAGCTCCGTACAGTCATTCATTATTTTTACATTATTGTTATTGTGAACTATATTGAAAATTTCAACAGATTCTAGATAATCGAGTTTCTTCCCTTTTGATTCTACATGTAAAATTTTAAGATTATCTATTGTGGGAAAGGAATAACCGTTTTCTAGACAATGAGTGGCAAAAGTAGAATTTTGTTTATTTTTCATGAAACTCATTTTATGTTCGTTGAACCTCGTCTTGAAGGAACGTCCTGTTTGTCCTATATATTTATTACTGCACGTAGAACAAGATAACTCATAATCTCCTGATTTGTGTATGTTAGGAGTACGGTCCTTTGCGTTAAATAATACCCATGATAATTTGTTTTGCGTTCTGAAGGCAATATTGACATCTGATTTTGAAAAACTATTGGCCACTTTTTGACTTATGCTACCAAAGTACGACAGAGAAATGAATTTTTTATTTTCTTCGGTTTTATGATGGGATAAATTTGGCTCATAGCTATTCTAGATAGTGTCTGTCGAATTAGATTATCTATTATATTTGGGGTTGAAACCGTTGTTCGCGGCTATTGATTTTATAATTTGGACTTCAGCTTTGCGGTTATTTTTTGATAAGGGTTATGCGAAGGCTCTATGGATCATCGATTGATACGCTGACATTTTTTGTGAATGTGGGTGTTTGGAATCAATAGGAATACATATATCAGTGGAAGTGGGTTTTCTGAACACGTTGAATTCTATTTTTCTATTTGAGTGTGATATCGAGAGGTCTGAAAATGTAATACTGTTCTTCGATTCTTTTCCTCATTTGAATTTAATTTGGGTGAATATTATTCAAGAAATTCAAAAATTGAATCAGTTGTCTGGATGTTCCGGAGATGCACATGAGAATATCGTCTACGTATCTGTACCAGAAATGAACATTTACAGGTAGTTTCGAATTGAAGATTTTATTTTCTATTTCTGACATGAATATGTCTGCAAGGAGTGGACTCAGTGGTGAGCCCATAGCTAGGCAGTTTAATTGTTCGTATATTTTATTATTAAATTGAAAATAGTTTTTGTGGCATTGTTCTAAACGGGCAATGAGATCACCGTGTATCACGGGATTTACATGTAATTTTTCAAGAATTTCTGAAGCTAAATACAAAATAATGCGAAAATAATGAATGACTGTACGGAGCTATGTAACCCCAAAAATTGTTTGAGATATTTAAATGGGTACCATCTGTTTAACAACTTTCTTTGTCGATTGCCGACATTCCGATATCTGTTAGAAGGTCCCTCTTTTCTAACCCGGTTTTTTATCACGTTCCGATTGTAAACCTCTGTACCAATATTAGGTGTTACCTAGAATCTTTTGAGATATTCGAAATATTTATCACTTTTGTTTAAATCCTACTGTACCACTGTTAGATCTTCAGTTGTCTGATGATGGGATAGTTCATTTCCCGAAATTCGAGTCACAAGAAAATGTGTAGTATATATTTTTTTGGTAGTAAAACATAGTAATTTCTACAATTTGTTTTAACTCGTAACTTCAACCTCCTGACGGGGGTGAGCACAACCTCTTGATTTTCAAAAGGGATAACGAATGTTGCAATAACCAATCTTGAATATCGTATCGAGTACTATCTGACACTAAAATTTCGCTTCAAAATATCCATCGATAATGAAATAACAGTGAAAATAGTGAAAGAGGCAATGTGGAATTTATCTCGAGAATATTATTCGTATCCAACACATTTCAAAGGTAGTTAGTAGTTATGTAGTTAATTTTTTGTACAAAACACTATAAATTCCTTGTCCAAAAAAGGAAACGGATCATGTTTTTGTTACCTTAGTCTATCGTGAATTTTTAGAACGTTAGAAGAGTGTCAAAGCCATTGTAAATTTGTAGTAGAACTGAAATGGTGTATTCCGTAGAAGAAAGGATGGAAATTATGAAATTATTTTTTAGCAATAACGACTCTGCGCTAACAACATTATTTAACGAACGACATCCGATGCTTACGTTGTGCAACTGGTTGTCAAATTTGACGCTACTGGTTCAGTCGGAAACAAAAAGAGGGTGCATGAAAGAGACGAAACGAAGAACGTGGCTGTCTTAGGTCATGTAGCAATGGATCCGACCTTGAGTACTAGGAAATTGTCCGATGTATCTGGTGTTTCACGCACAATAATCATGAGAATCCCGAAACAACATTAATTCTATCCTTATAAGATACGGTTGGTTCGGGAACTGAATGAGGATGATCCCGATCACCGACTCCAGTTCTGCGAAGTGGTTGGTGAAATGCTTAACGGTAATCAAAACTACATGTTCGATATCTGTTTTTCGGAAGACTGTTCATTTTTACCTTAAATGACATAACTGTCGGTATTGGTCAGATGAAAATCCAAGATTATTTCATGAGGTGTATACTCAGCGTCCCTAAAAATTAAATGTTTGGGCAGGTATTTATGGAAATCACTTAATCAGCCCTTTTTTATACCCGATAATCTCACTTTATTTAGATCTATTGGAGAACGCTATTTATCTAGCACTGTGCAAGTATTGGAGAATGTAGAAGACCTTCATTTTCCAACAAGATGGCACACCACCTCATTTCGTCGAACCCGTGCGTGTTCTAGATGGCCACTCAAATGTCCCCTTCTTCCAATCCAAGTGTGAGGAAAATTTTCATCTTAGATGAAAGTTTTCCTCACACTTGGATTGGAAGAAGGGGACATTTGAGTGGCCATCTAGAACACCTGATCTGACTCTACTGAACTTATTTCTATGGGATCACCTGAAATTCAAGATTTGCGCTACCCAGCCTGAGTCACTGGATGATTTGCGAACTCGGATCATTAATGAATGATCCAGAAATATTAAGTAACGTACGTGAAAGTTTTCAGCAAAACTTATTAGGAGTACAAATAAGTTTCCGCCGTTTTTTGACACAAATTGAATATTTATTATAGAAGATCGATGTGAGACTGCTTGATGAGTAACTTCTAATGTTAGAGCAAGTTCTTTTTGTGTTTGAGATGAATCTTCCTCCAATAATTCCTCCAATTCTGCATCCTCGTAAATTTTTGGCCTTCCACTGCGATCTTTGTCTTCTACGTCGAAATCACCGTTTTTAAACTTTTGAAACCACTCTCGACACGTTCTCTCACTCAAAGCACCCTCACCATATGCTTCTACGAGCAATTGATGCGCTTCAGCAGCAGATTTCTTTAAATTAAAGAAGTAAATTAATATTTCCAGCAAATGACGCTTACTTGGCTCAAATTTTGACATTTTCAACTTATAAAAATTATATTTTACCAATATAAAATCAATGATATTAATAGGTTATGGTGTCCTTGAATGTCCAAACTATTTTTTAAGCCGGTTATCATCTGCGAAAGCTAACCGAAACTCCGTGGCGCGCCATCTACAATAAAACGGCGGAAACTTATTTGTACTCCTAATACATTACTGCATGGAAGTGAATGGTGCCCATTTACAGCATTTAATAAACTAATCACAAAAGTAAGTACTCGTCCACTATTTTACTTGACATTTCGTTATCGATGAAAATTTTTGAGTGAAATTTCAGGATCAGATAGTATTGAATAAGATCTTCAGAATGAGGTACCGCAACATCCCTCATCCCTATTCAAAATCGAGTGGTTGTACTCACCCCCTTTAGGGGGTTGCAGTTACGGGGATGCGAAGAGCAGAAAAGTTGTTCCCCTTCGAATCAGAAATTGAAGGTTTCATTTTAAATCCGGAATATCGAGGTGTTAAATTCTCGTCGGACTACCTTGTATATTCGTAATGAGGAGAGAGCTAGCCAAAATTGAGAAAATATAGAGGGGGATCCATTTGAAAAAATGAAGTTGCACTCAATATCTAGTTCACTCTGTATATATTCCAAGTTGGAAAATCTTTTAAAAAAAGTTTAGTTGATTTCGTAAAACCTTTTTCGTGTCTCCATTTGTAACAAAGTTGAAAGGGGGGGTCAAATTATAGTGAAAAACCCGGTACTTTTCCAGTTTCATATCTATTGTCCAATGAAAATGACGACTTAATATAATGTACCATAGGTCGTTGAGAAGCTCTGAAAATGAGGTAGTTTTTGCACATAATTTCTATCGGGGTTTACGGGGTGTTATTAAGAATAAACTATGAGCAAAGATTATAGCTGAAGAAAATTTTATAATCACTTTTTTCCTTAACCACCCATTTCATAAAAATCTCAATGAAACCACCCTGGCCAAAGGGGAATTTCCGCTCTTCCTAATGGTGCGCACTGAATTTTGATTCAGTTATGCTGTTTTTCGTGAAAAAATTGTGGAAAGTTACAAAATAGCATAATCTTGAATAACTTTACAACAAAAGAAAATGGAACCATACTCTGGTAACTTTTCGCTGCAAATTACCTGTAGAATCATTTAAATATTTTAATATTAGCCTTCTACATATTTAATTCCAAAAAATTATATTTAATGATTATAACTTCTGAAAATAAATATAATTTTTTGGAATTAAATATGTAGAGGGCTAATATTAAAATATTTAAATAATTTTATATACCTTCTATCAAGAATTAACCTCTATTTATGTTATTTTATTCATAATATATAATTATTTGGTTTCCTCAACATTCTTTATACAGATAGTCCTTGTGCTATAACAGAGGCCGTTAAATTGTCATTCAATCTTTTAGATCAAGGGCAAACCACAGATATATTTTTATATATAGTGAACCGTTCTCACTACATTTAAAGATTTTTCAGTTCGGCAGAAGTCTTTCTAAATGATTGAGGGGTAAGTAAATATTTGTTGTTGATTGATGTTATATTTATTGAATATGAATTATTTGAATACTGACGAAGCAAAGTCCTTCTTAAAACTTGTTTCTCTGTAATGTTTTACATACCTTGAGTTTTTTATATAAAGTACCTTAGTTAGATATCCAATAATAGTGAATTGTCTAAGTACGATAGTTTTATGATAAAATTCTTAAGATTATGTTAGATATTTTTGAAAGATATTGATTTTCATAAGATTGATCAGCAGAAAAAAATTTTTGTCTATTCAAAATATTTAATTTATAGGATTTTGGTTAATAATTTTTATTTATGGGATTTTGTTATACCATTCGGATGTCTTATAATGAATGTTTATTTTATATGTCAATTGATATAAGTGATACTTATATGACATTATTTTTAATTTATTTTCAGAAGTTATAATCATTGAATATAATTTTTTGGAATTAAATATGTAGAAGGCTAATATTAAAATATTTAAATAATTTTATATACCTTCTATCCAGAATTAACCTCTATTTATGTTACCTGTAGAATCATCTTGTGAAATTTGACCAGAGATAGATTGGGCACCCTGCTTTGTTTAAGAGTCTACATCTGGCCGTCTATTCATCACAGTTTCTCGACAGTTTTATTAAAACAATACAGTTCAACGTTTCGTCTCAAGTAGGAACAGGTCCTGCTATCGAGTTCATTGATTATCCAAGTTCTACACATAACAACTCCACAGATAATTCAACGCTAACTTGACACTTAAAGCCCCTTTTGTTGGCCCATCGCTGCCACAAGGTACCTCCCATTTTATGCATAAATAGAATTGATAGAGATAGACACTTGACTGAACGCGAGTTTATTGATCAAAACGGCCCTCTTTGTACCTCTGGCGGTAATTATTGATTACGAATTGGCTTTGAAGTTGTTAAATATTTCACGATAATTATAACTGTTTGTGTTCCGAAGCGATTTCCCCCTCCCTTAACTCTCGACCCTGCCGCGTTTATCGATAATTATCGGAAAACAGGGAGAATCTTTAGATGTTTGTGGGTGGCAAGCGACCGGAATTATTTGAATTAGGGAACGATCACGACTTCTTCAAGGTTGAAAGATGAAGCAGAAGTATTTAGAGCTTACGAGAGTGGATCAAATAAAAGCTTGAGGAAAAAGAAATGTGTCGTAAACTATCGGTCAAACAATTTCAGATTTATGCTCATTGTCACGGTGACATTTCACACTAAAAAAATTCTCTTGCTGTTTCTTGGTTGGTCCGTTCAGTTGTGAGGCACAAGGTAGTAGTGAATATGGAAGTTAACAAGGAGAAAATTCGGTACATTTTAAGCCAGGCGGCTAAAATTGTGTATGGTGTTTACAATATAAGGTGGCAAGAAGAACCTCGGACAAACTTTTTTCATTTTAGTTTATTAAACTTCTTGAAAGAACCCAGACTCCACAAGCAGTGTCTTTACGTTTGAGATTCATGAGCCGGATTTAAAAGCAAGACGATCAGGTTCCTCATGAACTGAAACCAATAGATCTGGAAAAAACTACGCTTTGCCAGACTAATGTTGCCATCGACCTTAACATTAACATTGAAGCTGTGTTCGAAAGGTATGCTATGTATTCGGTGGGACCAAGATGGCGTTTTATACTACAAACTATTAAAACCTAATGATTTCATTAAGGGTGATCGGTGCGGACTGAAATTACTTCGTTTGATCCGTGCATTAGGACAAAAACGGTTAAAATATACGAACATATATGATCAATTTAGTTTTTTTTATGACATCGCTCAGCCTCACGTCGTAAAAGCTCTCAATTGTATCGCCTCAAAAGACGAGAAGTTTTTCCGAGACAGGAATTACCTGAGAGGTAGGTAGTAAAAAGTAGTAAGAAATGATGGGAAATATATTGATCAATTTGTTAATTCATTATCTTTCGAAATAAATGCATTTATTATTTATTTTCATACGACTTAGACTTTCTTGAATCCTGTTATTTATATTGGGTTGTTCGGAAAGTAATTTCGTTTTATTTTGGGAAAATGAGAAACAATTTTCGTTTAATGAATAAATATTTTATCAAATTATGTATTGGCCATTCTGGTCCAACACCTTTTGGTATCTTTTTGGAAGTAACATAATTCCACGCTCATAACATTTTTGGTCTTTGCTGGAAAAAAACTGATCCAGGTGATTTTTGAGTTTTTCCTTTGACGTGAAGGTTTCACCGTCCAAAAAATTTTTCAATGACCGGAACAAATAATAATCCGAAGGCGCCAGATCTGGAGAAGATGGAGGGTGTGTCAATTTGGGCCATTCAAGCAGTCAAAGCTTTCGGTGAGTGACCAAACTTGTATGAAGTCTCACATTATCTTGGTGGAACCCTACACTTTTTCTGTTGATCAATTCTGGCCTTTTCTGTTGAAGTGCATCATCCAGTTTGTCCAGCTGATGACGAATTCATTGTTGTGCTATCCGGTTAAAGCTCAAAGAAAAACGATTCCTTTAAAATCCCACTAAACAGACAGCACTCCTTTTTTTTGATTGATATTGGCTCTCGAAATGCCTTGAGCTGGTTCATCTTTTTTGTTCCATGATCTCTTGCGTTTAACATAGTTCTAAACAATCCATTTTTTGTCATCAGTAATGATGCGCTTCAAAAACGGATCATTTTCGTGACGTTTCAGAAGCGAATCGCAGACGTTAACGCGACGACACAAATTTCTCTGCGTGAGGACATGAGGAACCCATATATCGAGCTTCAAGGTTAAACCCAGGCCTTTCAAGTGGTCATAAACAGTTGAATTCCATAAATTTAAACTCTCACCAATCTCACGTTATGTTATTCGCCGATTTGCATCAACTAATGCCTTTATCATGTCTGTATCAGCTTCAACCGGCCTTCCGGAACGTGGTGCATCGTCGACATCAAAATTGCCGGATCGAAATTTTGCAAACCAGTTCTGGCACTGGCGTACTGTCAACTTATCTTCTACATATACATCAATTAATTTCTTTTTGGCTTGAACAGTATTTTTATCTTTTCTATAGTAAAAAAGAAAAAAAGGACGAAAATTCTACTCCATACTTAAAAGGGCACCAACTGAAAAGTACTGCGTAGAATTAATTGAACTTTTTAACACACAAGCCTTGCTATATACGCTCTCAAAACATATGATGATTATTCAGATTGGGTGTGAAATTGAGTCCGAAAAACAACAATTAAATCCTCTGTCGGAAAAAAACGAAATTATTTGCCGAAAAACCTTGTTATTTTTTCTAAGGATATTGGATCCCACAAATAAAATTGAAGAGTACTTTTTAAATTGAAAAGAAATATCGTCCAAATTAAAACTCTGTCAGTGGTATGACAATTTTGTGAAAAGCTATTTCAATAATAACACCATATAAAATAGAATTGAGGAATGACATACCTTTGCAGAAAATTTGTATTTTTTCGAAATTAAACGTTCAAGTATTGATCTATTTTTCGCTGGTACGCAGCATTGTCTGTGTTAGTGGGTTGTTATACACGCCGTCTGACATGAAATATCAGGTGTTTCAATTTTTTTCGTTAGATATCTCCGTATGTATTCTTAAAGAAAACATAAGCCATTCAAGCAATTTCTAATCATCCTCTAATGTTTTCTTTAAGGACACATATTGAGATATCTAAGTCCGAAATAATTTAAGATCTAATTTTAATATTCTGATCAATTATCGAGGAGCATTCATAAAAAAATTATAAGTATCAGGTTTGATATGAACCTGAAATTATTCGAGAAATAGAAAACAATTTACTGAAGTAAAATAATCACTAAATAAAATAAAATAGAAAGGCCTTTTACTTGATAGAAGAAATATAACAAAATTTGAATATCAAAACAAATTAAAATATGTTTATCTTCTACAATTTTAATTTCAAAAAATTTTCATTCAAAAAAACTTTTAGAATTAAATTAATGTCTAAAACAAGCACCGCTTACATTTAATAGACGTATATAATCAAAACTCAATATACAATGTCAAATGGAATAAATAAACCAAAAGATATACGAAAGTTTTGATATTCAAAAAAAAAAATAATCACTGTTCGGAATTCCCTGGCAATCAGTAACTTGAAACTTTGTTTTTTCGCTTAAGTTCTCTCGTTCATAGGAAGAAACTGCTGAGAATTTACGGGGATTATTTTTCAGCTGAATCTGAAATTCTAGGTCCCTCGATTCAATCCGTCATTAATTTTTTTCGCCGGAGCAAAAAACCGAGATTCCATGCATATTCATTAAATCGGAGGGAGGAACGTCCATTCGAAAATTTCTTTCTTCGACGAGAAGTTTTCGCCTTTTTTCACTATGATTTTTTCGCCGAAGCAGTCTCAATTTTGTAGAATTGGGAGGTTGAAGGGACAAAAAGACTCCTTGCTTGTAATTTTAAACTACGCACTGACTGTCAAGCATGTTTCAAACAGGCAGTCATTAAAACGGACAAAAACATAGATAAACAAGAGGATTCACTAGAGGGATACGAAATACCGGCTGTTCCTAAATTGAAGGTACAAACGAAGAGGGGAGATTTCTTCCATAATTTTAAGAAAAAACCCCATAAACATGGGACCGCAAACGTCTCGAGGTATAGGGTGTTCTTATAGAATCGGCATTTCACAAGATATTACAATTTTAGAGTTTAAATCATGTGACATGCCATTTAAGATTGCAAATCTAGTATTTTTTCTGGAACACTGTCCCCTGTTTTACCCTAGAACTTTTTTCTGGTGAGCAACTGTTAGTTTGAAAAAATGTAAACAGAAGTTATACTAAACTTTGTTGTCTCTCGTAGTTTTGTCGTATCTGATACTGATTTCACAATAGCTATTCGTGTATAAAGAGGGCAAAATGATAAATTTTCGATTGAAAGAGACAAAGAATTTGCGCTCGAACTACACACAAGATTTTCTCTACAATTGAGTAGTTCTCATATTTCCAAAAATTAATTTAATTTGATGAATGAAAATTAAAATATCAGTTTCAACTCAAATTTTTAGACCTCTCGATATCACACTCAAATAGAAAAATAGAATTCAACGTGTTCAGAAAACCCACATCCACTGATATACATTCTGTCAAGAAAGTACCGGGAATTATCGATTTAAATCTGGCGGGGCAATGAGGCAGGTAAAATTTTTTTTTTCTAGGTTGGTACCACTGTCCTTAATTACTATGCCAATCTTGAGCGGGATCTGTCAACTAGTGTGTTTGCAACAGCTGATTAAGTCAGTCGATGTCAGAGTGCGTGCCGATTTTTACTATGGGTGATTACGTTGAGCAAAGAATTTGTTTAAAGTTTTGTGTTGCAAATGAATTTTCGTGTGCCGATGCATTGAAAATGTTGCAAAAGGCCTTTGGTGATAATGCTCTATCGAAAACTCGTGCATATCAGTGGTACAGAGCCTTCAAGGACGGTCGTGAAGTGGACGCCCATCGACGGCTTCGATCGAAGATAACGTCGATAAAATTAAGGAAAGGGTGCTGTAAAACCGTCGTACCAGCTTGAGAGAGATAGCACATGATCTTAAGATATCCCACGAGTCCGCACGTACGATTTTGATTGATATTTTGGGCATGATAAAGGTGGCCGCACGACTCGTACCGAAAGACCTGAATTTTCTTCAAAAACGTCATCGCGAACAGGTTGCTTCAAACATGCTGGATCACTGTAATTCCGATTCTACATTCATGGAACGCATTATAACTGGAGACGAGACCTGGGTCTACGAGTACGATATGCAAACGAGCCAGCAATCATCGGAATGGGTGGCAAAAAATGAGCCGAAACCGAAAAAACCACGCCAAGGCCGCTCGAAAATGAAGGTGATGCTCATTGTTTTCTTCGATATCCGTGGCGTGGTGCACTACGAATTCGTTCCAGAGGGTCAGACGGTAAACAAGGAGTATTACCTAGGCGTTATGAAACGTTTGCGTGAGCGTATCCGTAAGAAGCGGCCAAATTTGTGGGCGAACAACTCATGTATTTTGCATGACGATAACGCACCTTCTCACCGAGCTACGATTGTGACTGACTTTCTCGCCAAAAACTCAACAAACGTTCTTCAGCAACCACCGTATTCGCCAGATTAGGCTCCCTGCGACTTTTTCCTCTTCCCAAAACTAAAATTGCCCCTTCGTGGCACCCGTTTTGAGTTGATTGAAGCCATAAAACAAATTTCGGCGCGAGAGCTAAAGTCCATCCCGGAAAGCGCCTATAAAAAATGTTTCGATAATTGGAAGTGCCGTTGGCATAGATGTATTGGAGCAAATGGAGCCTATTTCGAAGGCGACTCAATAAATTTTGACGATTAAATGTAAAAATGTTGTTTTAATTGAAAATTCCCGGTACTTTCTTGACAGAGTAGTATGTATTCCTATGATTCCAATCACCCATTTTCGCAAAAAATAACAGCGTATCAATCGATGATCCATAAAGCCTTCGCATCACCCTTATCAAAAAATGACCGCGAAGCTGAAGTCCAAATTATAAAATCAATAGCCGCGAACAACGGTTTCAACCCCAATATAATAGATAATCTAATTCGAAAGAAACTATCTAAAATAGCTATGAGCCAAATTTATCCCATCATGAAAACTGAAGAAAATAAAAAATTCATTTCTCCATTGTACTGTGGTAGCATAAGTCAAAAAGTGGCCAATAGTTTTTCAAAATCAGATGTGAATATTGCCTTCAAAACGCAAAACAAGTTATCATCGGTATTTTTTAACGCAAAGGACCCTACTCCAAACATACAAAAATCAGGAGTTTATGAGTTATTTTGTTCTACGTGCAGTAATAAATATAAAGGACAAACAGGACGTTCCTTCAAGACGAGGTTCAACGAACATAAAATGAGTTTCATAAAAAATAAACAAAATTCTACTTTTGCCACTCATTGTCTAGAAAACGGCCATTCCTTTCCCACAATAGATAATCTTAAAATTTTACATGTAGAATCAAAAGGGAAGAAACTCGATTATCTGGAATCAATTGAAAATTTCAAATTAGTTCACAATAACAATAATGTAAAAATAATGAATGACTGTACGGAGCTATGTAAATCGAAAATATTTGAGATATTCAGAAACTAACATCTGTTTAAAACCTTTCTCAACGAACATAAAATGAATTTAATGAAAAGTAAACAAAAAATTCAACTTTTGCCACTCATTCTTTAGAAAACAGTAATTCCTTTCGACAAAAAAAATCTTAGGAAAATTTTACACGTAGATTCAAAGGAAAAGAAACTTGATTATTGAAATTTTCAAATTCGTCCACAATAAAAATAATGTGAAAAATAATGAATGACTGTATGGAGCTATGCAAATCCAAATATTCGAGATATACAACAAAATAATGTGAAAATAATGAATGACTGTACGGAGCTATGTAACCCCAAAAATTATTTGAGATATTTAAATGGGTACCATCTGTTTAACAACCTTTTTTGTCGATTGCCGACATTCCGATATCTGTTAGAAGGCCCCTCTTTTTTAACCGGGTTTTTATCAAGTTCCGCTTGTAAACCTCTGTACCACTATTAGGTGTTAGAATCTTTTGAAATATTCAAAATATTTATCACTTTTATTTAAATACCTCTGTACCACTGTTAGGTCTTCAGTTGTCTGATGATGGGATAGTTCATTTCCCGAAACTCGAGTCACAAGAAAATGTGTAAAATATATTTTTTGGTAGTAAAACATAGGAATTTCTACAATTTGTTTTAATTCAAATGAAAGATGTCATTTGCTCATTGTCATTGGATACTTTAAGCAATGCATATTTGATTTATAGTTAATAATTGGGAGAGCAAGCTTTTTTTCCATTCAGTCGCTTATAAGCGACAAAGTGACATTCCTCGAAAAAGATGACTTTTGCGTTGTCAATAACGAATGCAAATGCCTACTTTGGATATCGATTGTAGAAAAATAGCTATAGTATCCGGTGTTTTACAGAGTGATGGAACATTAAATTGAAATAAAACACATTTAAATTAGATTGAAGCCAATTTTTTTTATTTGAAAGATAATTTTATGACATTTGTTTCAAAAATAATTTTCGACACATGTCCACGACGACTAGCTCTGAGGAACCGCATTCGACTAGACCAATTTTGGACTACATTTTCCAGTAATTCAGGCCTTATTTCATCATTAACACTAGTTATGTTGGCTTCGAATGCGTCTATTGTTTCTGGTTTATCAGCATGAACCAATGACTTGACATAACCCCAAAGAAAATATTCCAGTGGAGTTAGGTCGTATGATCTTGAAGGCCAATTAATTGGACCATTTCTCGAAATAATGTTATCGCCAAATCTTTCTTTCAATAAATCAATGGTTACGGTAGCAACATGAGGTATAGCACCATCTTGTTGGAACGAAAACCATTCCAGGTCGATACCATTTAAATTTTGAAACAAATAATCATTAATCATCGTTCTGTAATGAGCACCATTCACTGTAACATTAGCTCCAGCATTGTTTTTAAAGAAATAAAGACCAATGATGCCTCCAGCGTGTAAAGCGCACCATACAGTGCATTTTTCAGGATGCAATGGAACCTACAGAACTTCTTGAGGATTTTTTTTCACTTCATATACGGCAATTTTACTCGTTTACATAGCCGTTCAACCAGAAATGAGCTTCATCCTTAAACACAATTTCACGATAAAAAAGTGGATCAACTGTTCTAGGGCCCAATCAGCAAACAAACGACGCTTATTATGGTCAAGTGGCTTTAGTTCTTGAACCAGTTGGATCTTGTATGGGTGTGGACCAAGATCTTTACGCAAAATTCTCCATGTGGTGGATGCACAGAGTCCAACTTGCTGTGAACGTCGACGAATGGGCAAATCTGGATCATCATTAACACTATGACTTACAGCAGCGATATTTTCTTCTGTACGCACAGTTCTTTGTCTTGTTGTTGTTGCAACGAGTAGAGAAAATGTTGTCCGAAATCTATCGATAGTTCGACGAATATGCTGCTCTGATGGATGATTATGTATACCATAAATTTCACGAAGTGCTCCATAAGTTTGGTGAATAGAACACTGATTTTGAAAATATATTTCAACAATTTGTAAACGTTGTTGCGGCGTGAGTCTTTCCATGATAATTTGTCGATGCTTACTGAACAGAAAAGTCAAAACAACATGGCTTCTACCCTCTGTCAAATCACAGTTATCCCTATCGAAAATTCTATTACTCTAAAAAAAACACCCGATATATAACTTCAATAACGAATATAAAATTATTCATATCGAGAGTAAAGGGTAACAATTGTTGTTCAGCAATAAAAAGTTTATTGAAATTGAATTCTATTCACAACTAGTTATTCAAATGTATCCGAAGCTGAAGTCTATGGTCTCACACGAATGGTTTCAGATTGTTCAGCAAGAAACAACATTTCTAAATATAAGAATGACTGAATAGACAAACTGCTTCAGCCTTGCTCGTTCATGTCATCGATTGACATAAAATTTCAAGTTCAATTTACGGAGGTGAATAATTCAGTATTGACCCAGACTTTTATATTGACGCAAAATAATTTCAATTTCCCCTGTTATTTATTCAAATGCTCGACATTTTTCGGATCATAACTCCTTAATAACAAGTTGATTCAATAAGATACTAAACTACAGAAAATGAGAATAATAATTATTAAAAAACCAATTTTAATGTGAGTCAATACTTGATAGAAGTAAAATTTAAATGACTTTAAATTCAGAATTAGATATTCTAACTTCTACATTATATATTGAAACTATATACAAAAACTATATCCTTATATATAATCAATATAAAATATTTTACAATAATAATAATAATAATAATAATGTTTATTCAAAGCAATCATATAAATAAACATAATAAGTTACAGAGGTCTCCATTTCAGAGAATGGATGCCTGTGCGTAACATAAAACTTAACAATTTTCTTAACTGTGGTGATTATAACTAAGGTTTAATTCATGTATAAGAAAAACTAATTAACAACAATGTCTCGGAAAAAACCTTTTTACATCCCGACTTGAAATGTATTAATACAAATGTATTAACAAAACTATATAAGTATATTAACATACAAATACAAGAAAATCCACTATTCCAAAATTATCTAAAATTATCAAAATAAAGGATCAAATAAAAATAATTGAACGAGAACTCGAACATTTGATAGCTATTTCGGCCTATATGGCCTCATCAGAAATGTATTGAATTCAGATTCAAATATATAACAAGATCAAAATTCAACTTACCAAAATAAGATAAAACATGGAACGAATAATCTTGAAGTAAGCTTTAAAGTATCCAAAATAAAACAGAATTGATCAACGTATTGTTACGTATAACCTATAACTCTTTGTATTCGGAACACAGAAAAACAACAACAAAACTTATTCACACCAAATAATGTCCCATGATAAGAAAAATAACCAGAATTTCAGAAATAATAAATAATTGAGGAATATATTGTGGATATAAAGACTCTATATGAAATTATTTTTCATGTAAAAAGGTTTTTCCGAGACATTGAAAAATATTTTATATTGATTATATATAAGGATATCAATTTGATAGTTTTTGTATATAGTTTTAATATATAATGTAGAAGTTAGAATATATAATTCTGAATTTAATGTCATATAATAATTATTTCCGAATTTCTCAATTTTAGCATAAGAAGTTAAATAAACTGACAAAAAATAAAGGGTAAGCCATTAAATATTCGCATTTTTGATCGGCTACAAACAAAAGACTAATGTATATTTTTTTTCAAACTGATGAATTATTAGAAAGTTTCAGTGCATTGTCGATTGTTTGGGCCTCAATCTCATGAATGGCAACTTTGATTTCTTGTTTCAAGACATCAATAGTTTATGGATGGTCAGAATTTAGAAACGGATTGTTGTTCTTATGCTTGTTATACCATGCTACTATGAACTACGTTATTGTGTAATTCGGGTGTGTGTACAAAATGAAAGGTGGTTTCGAACGGGCAATTTCAACTAATACCCTTTCAATAATTCTGCATACCAATGATTTTGCAATGTTGATATGATCTCCTATCGTCACTTGGAAACTACCATTTGCATAAAATCGTAGATAAAGGCCCTATCCAGACCCAGCGCTAGGCCGCCATCTTTTGGTCGAAGCTGTCTCCAGGAACACTTTCGAATGTTTCAGGCTAGGATGGCTCAACCAGAAACACTCTAGTCTTGGGTTCATTATGTCTGTTATCGGCTGCTTAGTCACGCCATGTGGTATTTCCAGGAAGGGTCTCGGGACCACCAGAGGCAGCGCAGCTTCAGCAAACGCCAGCCAATCTGTCTCTTCGTTAACCAATTAGTTTAAGTGGCTCGGTATCCAAACAACAATGATTCTGTTATATATACCGAGCCTGTGTAAAGCCGTGTGGAAACTTCACACTGATTTCCAGAGCTTTAAGTACTGACTGACTATCAGTTAATATTTTGAATTTTCCGTGGTGGATTTGCCGTTTTATCAGCAGATCTGCCACGGTCTCAAAGGCAAATAGTTCCGCCTTCAATATGTTTACGTTTTGTCTGAGAGTCAATGAGATGTTGATTCTCTGTTTGCTTTCATAGACTCCCGCTCCCGTTCCGTTCGTCGTTCACGAACCGTCTGTGAACAAGCCAAGATCAGTCCTCAATAGAACCTTAGCATGTTGAAGACATGCCATTTTTGGCTCGTGACTTTTGACTTAGATCCGAGGGTATCAGTAGGGTGCTGCTCGTTAAAAGCACGTCCAGTATTCTATTGCCTCTGGCCTGTTGATCGCCAGTTGATATAGTTTGAATGTCATCCGTTCCAGCTCTATCTACACGAGCAGGAACAGGGGTGGTGGATTCAGTAATACCTTCATGGCTGCCGTGGGTGAGGTGCGAAACACACAAATTAATACTTGAACGATGATCAACAGAGGTTAATCTGTCATAGTTTCACCCAGTGACTGAATCTGTGATCAGCAATTTGGGAACCCCGTAAACATCTCGCAATCGATCCTGGTTCTGGACAAGACTGGTCGAACCGTCAAGTCCCGCTAAACTCAGAAGCATTTCCCGAGATATCCTTAACATGATTGCTGCGAACAGACAGAAGGAATACCCTGCTAGTCCAGCATGCGGACTGTCAATCACTGCGTCCTCTCGAGTCCAACACCAATTGGGCGTCCAGGTCGTACGAATACTTCCCGAGGGCCTCCACCCTCCCAAGATAACGGAGTATGCTACATAACGCACTCGGCCATTGGACAGAAAAAACCGGAGATTTACTGCAATAGGGTGGAGTACGTTAGTTTTAAGGGTGAAGCCCTTTGCTGCCATAGACACCCTTGTTACTGAGTTGGACAACGCGGTTCAGCCCTCCATTACACCTTTACGGTAAAACTAGGGCTCCATTCGGTCGATCTTCCACCACACGGGTACAGTGACTGCCGCGAATGCCATTACTTTAGGCATCAAGGCTTCACCCTACATTTCACCGGGATGAAACTAGGATTTTAGTTGAGACAAGCGCCCCCAGCGCGTCAAGCTACAATGTCATGGGGGCGAGTCCAACTGAAATACTCAGTATCGTACAAGTCGGTATATGAGCAGAGCTCTTCACCGACTTTAAAGTACCATTGTCATCATTGCTGTCTCGGGTTTCTGCTCAAGTTTTGACACTCCAGCAGACCCCGATAAGCTGAAAGAGAAAGAAAGAATTTTTGAAGGAAGGTTATAGAGAACTTGCGCCAGTACAACCAAGGAGGAACCAGCACAGGTCACCCCCCTTACCAAAGAGATCGCCGTGTCGAACCCAACACTCAGCTGCATGTGCAGAGTGTCTATTCGGTGGTTGTGAAAGATCGAAGCATCGAAGTAACACAAATAACAGCTTTACAGCATGGATCCCTCCCCCGAAAGACCACTGTTGCTCTTCGACTGCTAAGAGCGAGGCTCCGAAGTTTCGAAGAGGATTGGCTTAAGGATCTAAAAAACGGGACCGAAGTTAGGGGCGAGCAGAACGAGTCTTCCGAGATCACACCTCAGTCGAAACGTCGTAGTCTCCCTGTTTCCTCCAGTGGGCCATTTCCGACCCCGCAGCGGGTAAGTAGCTTAAGGATCCATGAATGTGACCGTAGTTGGGGGCGAGCAGAGTGAGTCTTCCGAGATTCCACCTTGGTCGGAACGTCGTAGTCTCCCTTTTTCTTCCAGCGGACCGATCACGATCGCGTAGCGGGAGCTTAAGGATCTAAAGATGGGGTCAAAGTTGGGGGCGAGTAGAGCTAGTTTTGCGAGATCTCACCCCGGTCAAAACGTCGTAGTCTCCCTTCTTCCTCTAGCGGACCGTTTCACTTCCCTCAGCGGATAAGTGGCGAAGTTTCGAAAGCCCACGCTGAGATTCAGCAGGGTTTCCCCTTCGCCCGTGTATGGATTACAAAACTCTAATCGATCGCAGGGTCACGTGACTCCGTCGTCAACCAAAGTCACAACTACCCCGTACGATTCTAAGCCTTGCAGAAGGACATGAACAGTTGTGGGACAACATGATGGAACGGTATGCAAGAAAAAAACAAAATAAGGAAATTGGATCAGGAGTCTCTGCTTTAGACATAATAAGCATATCCTCCATTTCATAATGAAAATAGGATACTCACTAGACAAGCACCCCCACCACGACCAACTGAAATATCGGACTCATCCATGTTAACACTTTTCCATCCACTTCAACCTCAACGTTCCCGCCTTAAACATCAAACAATCTCGGTTTTTACCGCCCCTAATTCAATTTCCCGCTTGCATTCGATATTGCCGCAGCTACAAGACTAGCAATGCCTCTTCCTGCTCCTTGCCCAACACACAATTACTGCAGGAGTTTCGCAAAAAAGGGGGGCGGTATAACAACACCGGGGACGCTAATGCCTTTGCGGCGCAGTCATTATAACAACTTGGAAGCCGGTGAGTTGAACGTGTCAAAGGCAAACAATTCTCATTAGATTAGTATTCGTATGTTTGAATTCTCCCCGTCTGGAATCCAATTGTGGGACCTGAATGTGTAGATTATTCCGACTTGGGGATAATAGCGTGAGCGAGTTGTATCGATTCCAATTCAGACGACGTTCCGTGTGTTGTTATTGTGGACGAATTGTATTCAACGCGCGCGGAATAACCGTTCGTTGGTAGAGCTTTGTGTTGAAACTCGTAGAGACAGATAGTTTCTACTCGATTCTGAAGGAGTTCAGTATCGTTTATGTTAGAATTACCATGAGGATGTATAACTGAAAACGTGTTAATAAGGGTTATTCCAGAAGAAGCTTTCCCGACCTTGGAGAGAAAATGTTCTCATTATCATGTTTCAATTAGAGTAGTCGGTATTAGTTTATTATTACATTGTTCCATCTGGTAACATTATCATTACTTCAATATGAAGAAAAAAGCTGCAGAAAGTAATCGTTCTTTGGTGGTTGTTCATGATGACCATGTTATAGCTATGTCAGAAGTCGTTTGCCCGATTGAAATATGGTAATTTTGATTTGGAAGACGAAGAACGACAAGTAGCGCCACCATAGTTCAAGGATGAAGATTTAGAGGCAAGACTCGTTGGAGATTCATCACAAACGCAAGATAAACTGACAAAAGCACTTGGAGTCACTGAATCAGCCCTTTGCCATCGTCCTCTCCTGGTCCTGATCACCTTTCTCCTTTTACCTTGAGAAGGTGTGCTTCTGCCATTGCTTTCCCACTGTCCCTCGTTAGATACTTCCGTTCTCCCGATGAAGGCTTCCGTTAGACCTATATTTAAGAAGGGAGACAAGCTAAGCCTAATAATTATCGACCCATTAGCCTTACCTTCTCAGTGTCCTAGGTCTTGGACAGAATTGTCTGTGAGCAGCTTCTTCAATTTGCGCTGGCACATGATATTATACCTCGTGAACAACATGGATTTGTTTCCAGTCGTTCTGCAATGACCAATCTACTGTGCTGCCTGAACGAGTGAACACGCTCTTTGTATCGAGATATTCCTATGAATGTCCTGTATTTGGACTTTTCCAAGGCATTCAACCGAGTCCCACATCGTCCTCGTCTCGTCAATTTTAAGACCACACAGCGTCAAACGTTTCTTTCCAACAGAGTTTTCGGTGAAACGTAGGAAATTAGGTGCCATATGAACTGAAGCCAAGAGACGTCGAAAGCTTTTTTTCACGTTTGAATAACTGCTCCAATGCCAAAAAGACAGGAATTTTTGCATGGAATTGTGATTGGCAATGAGAAATGGGCCCAGTACGATAATCTCAAACGTCGGACAATGTATGGATGCCTCATCGTCCACTATCAAGTCGAATATTCATGGGCAGAATATCCTGCTGTGTATTTGGTGGGATAAGCTGGGTGTGGTGCATTTTGAGCTTTTACAATCGAACGAATGGAACTAGGAGGAGGTCTATCAATTACAATTGATGCGCTTGACCCGATCATTGCAAGGAAAACTGCTGCAATACACCGACAGACACGACAAAGTTATGATAAGGGACGGCTACATGTTGCGTCGTTGAAATGTTCGAACAGCTAGTCCTATGCCGTACAGCTCAGTCTGTTGCTACCATTTTTACCATCTCTCTGGCACTTGATAGATCCAATCGCGAAAAGAGGCTGGGTGCTATCCAGGCATCGATCCATTTTTAGACTTCATAGAAACTGAAGAAGTACTAGTCAGCCAGGCCATGTTGCATCGATTGGAAGATATGGTAACCGGAAGAAGCAATCCGGTTAATGTAGGCATGAAATATATTACATTTCAGCGTTATTTAGATTGTTATTTAACATTTAATATATGATTATTAATATCAGCGTGACACTCGTCCTTAACCGACCTCTGAGGTGAAAAAGAGCTTCATCTCTAAAGATTATTTTCCTTGGAAACGTATCATATGGTCACGAAGTCTTCATACCGAGTCTTTATGAAAAATTCTCATCAGAGAAGTGCGAGAAGTTCTTGATGACGAGTTGTAATTGTTAAACAATCCAGTTTCACGAACTCGCTTCAAAAATTGATTCACGAATTGCAGTGAGGGGATTGTATTCCTTATGAATTTTCCACGTAAATTTTCCACAGCTGGGATAGAAGATTCACCACTTTGGAAATTAATTTTTAATATTTCTTAGTTTTGTTTAAGTGTAAATCGACCGATTTCGTTAATGCCAAACAGTGAATAGACTCTCTGTCAGAACACGAATGACAGAATTGTGGCCAGACCGAGATTACTACTTCAAAATGCAAACTGTCGATGGGCCATCTTTGGAATCAATATCTCAATATTGAAACCAGCGCATTCGCCATTTAGCAACACATAATTCTTTAGTCTTTCAAGAGCACGTGTATTCTGTATTACAGTTGTTGCCAATGCATTACGGTAGTACCGTGAGTTTTAACTTCGTACTTTTTGAGTAAGTGGAGTGATTAGGCTTTAACAATTCATTTTGTGCTAAGGCTGTTTGTTACATAAGATAACACTTGTATAAGTGGACAATCATCGTTAGAACTTTTGGAAGAGAGACTGTAAATGAAGAGGAATTATTAAGCGGTGCTAGATTATAATAGTGATATTAAATACCGTGTGTTTTTTTTAGAGTGATAGAACTTTAAATTGAAATAAAACACATTTAAATTAAGATTGAAGCCAATTTTTTTTTATTTGAATAATAATGTTATAACATTTATGTTTTAAAAATAATTTCTGGCATATGTCCACCACGACTATCTGTGAGGAACCGCATCCGACCAGACAAATATTCGACCACTTTTTCGAGTAATTCAGGCCTTATTTCATCAATAACACGAGTTATGTTGGCTTTCAAAGCGTCTATTGTTTTTGGTTTATCAGCATAAACCACTGATTTGACATAACCCCAAAGAAAATAATCCAGTGGAGTTATGTGGCATGATCTTGGAGGCCAATTAATTGGACTATTTCTCAAAATAATCTTATAACCAAATCACAGTTATCGCTATTATTATTATTGCTTAGACAAAAATGCAAAATTATTTGGGCTTCATATGAATGTAT
Organism: Megalocaria dilatata; assembly: GCA_034642435.1. Classification (NCBI taxonomy): domain Eukaryota; kingdom Metazoa; phylum Arthropoda; class Insecta; order Coleoptera; family Coccinellidae; genus Megalocaria; species Megalocaria dilatata. Next base: position 10,103,985 of record CM067857.1, on the reverse strand, counting down.
TGTCATGGATTTTATGAATTTCACCTTGTAGACAGTTATAAATAATCATTCAAAAACTTATATAATGAAAATCAATAAAATTCAAGAAAATAATCACCGTTCTATATGTGTTGACTCGTTAGAGTGTAATCAGACCTAAATCAATTAAATTAGATCAATTCAGGTAGAAATATCAGTTATTCAACTCATAAACATACAAGCCAAAATTTTGAAGAAAAATCATATTTATAACACATCACCACATGTCGAGTGAAAATTCTTTAAACGATAGTTAAAAATCAAAACTCCCGTTTATAATTTCAAATACATCTCACAGGGAGCATCCAATTGATAAATATTAAATGTTTAAGAAAGTCAAAGTTGGAATAAAAAGGAGTAATTTGAATTTATATGTCTAGTTTGAACTTATGAAGAAAGGTGTTGAAAAAATTTGTTACTATCAAAAATTATATATAAATTTTAGTGAAGGTATTGGCGAAGAATGAGCTAAATCAAATATAACTTACCAGAAGGATGTAAATAGGAAAAATTTGATCAAAATTAAATTAATTAGGGAAAACATAGTGTCTACGTCAGATATTCTGCAATTATTGAAGAAAGAGATATAATTGAAGAATTTTATGCATTGATGAACTTGTAATAGTATATAAGCTAAAGAAATTTAATCAATTTCATGAGAAATATTCTTTTATTATTCAGTAAAATGCATCAGAAGTTAAATTATGTAAACTTTTTGACATTTGGAAAACTCTTCATATGAAAATAAGTATTAAAACTCAACCAATTTTCATGAAACTGGTACCAAATTGTCCACAGAAATATAGGTTAATTATTTAGAATAGTCTTTATGAAAAATTCTCCTCAGAGAAGTGCGAGAAGTGTTCAGTTCTTGATAACGAGTTGTAATTGTTGGATGTTTAGCCACAATCTGGGTTTCACCAGCAATGCTTTCAAGTGAACTTACTGGAAGAGAACGTGAATGGATTGTTTCATCAAATAACAATTCAGTTTCGCGAACTCGCTTCATAAACTGATGTACGAATTAACGTGAGGGGATTTCATTCCTATTGAATTTTCCACGTAAACTTTCAACAGTTGAGATAGAAGATTCACCACTTTGGAAATTAATTTTGTTCAAGTGTAAATTGACCGATTTCGTTAATGCCAAATAGTGAATTAACTTTCTGTCAAAACACGAATGACAGAATTGTGGCCAGACCGAGATTACTACTTCAAAATGCAAACTGTCGATGGGCCATCTTTGGAATCAATATCTCAATATTGAAACAGGTCTTATTTCATCAATACCACGAGTTATGTTGGCTTCCAAAGCGTCTATTGTTTCTGGTTTATCAGCATAAACCAATGACTTGACATAACCCCAAAGAAAATAATCCATTGGAGTTATGTCGCATAATCTTGGAGACCAATTGATTGGATATTTCTCGAAGTAATGTTATCGCCAAATCTTTCATTCAATAAATCAATTGTTACGGTAGCAGCATGAGGTGTAGCACCATCTTGTTGGAACCAAACCACTTCTGGGTCGATACCATTCAAATTTTCGAACAAATAATCATTGATCATCGATCTCTGACGAGCACCATTCACTGTAACATTAGCTCCAGCATCGCTTTTAAAGAAATGGGATGATGATACCTCCAGCGTGTAAAGCACACTATACAGTGCATTTTTCAGGATGCAATGGGATCCGCAGAACTTCTACAGGATTGTGGTCACTCCATATACGGCAATTTTGCTTGTTTACATAGCCGTTCAACCAGAAATGAGCTTCATCACTAAACACAATTTTACGATGAAAAAATTGATCAACTTCAAGCTGTTCTAGGGCTTGAGCAGCAAAAAAACTACGCTCATTATGGTCAAGTGGGTTTAGTTCTTGAACCAGTTGGATCTTGTATGGTTGTAGACCCAGATCTTTGAGCAAAATTTTCCATGTGGTGCCGTTCAACCAGAAATGAGCTTCATCACTAAACACAATTTCACGATAAAAAAGTGGATCAATTTCAAGCTCTTTAAGGACTCAATCAGCAAACAAACGACGCATATTATGATCAAATATATTTAGTTCTAGAACCAGTTGTATGGGTGTAGACCAAGATTTTTACGCAAAATTCTCCATGTGATGGATGCACAGAGTCCAACTTATTGTGAACGTCGACGAATAGGCAAATAATCATTAACACAGCGATATTTTCTTCTGTACGTATATAACTTTGTCTTGTTGTTGCATCGAGTACAGAAAATGTTGACCGAAATCTATCAACAGATCGACGAATAAACTGCTCTGATGGACGATTATGTGAACCACAAATTTCAGGAAGTGCTCCATAAGTTTGGCGAATAGAACACTGATTTTGAAAATGAATTTCACCAATTTGTAAACGTTGTTGCGGCGTGAGTCTTCCCATGATATTTTGTCAATGTTTACTCATCAGAAGCGTCAAAAGAACATGGCTTCTACCTTCTGTCAAATCACAGTAATCCCTATCTAAAGTTCTATTACTCTAAAAAAAACACCCGATAATTTACGGCAATTACTTCGCCGACACTGTAGCTTTGTCAAGTTAATATTTTGAACTAACTCTAAACATTAAACATTCTCTTCTTATATAGCTGAAAACGTGAAAAAAGAAGTGGTATAATTAACTAACAATTTTCGCAAATAAAAGTTCCAAAAGCGATACAGATAGGCATCATTAATTCACAGAAAAACCGATAAAGAAACATATACAAAAAAGGATATAAATAACAATAAAATATATTGGGGCCAATTATCGAAAATAAATAAGTAAAAATATTCAACAATGGGTATCTTGAAACATCTGTTTGATCGTTGAGAAGAATTTTGAGATTCTTGTACCTACTAATTTCTAGTGCTTCCAAAAGCCTGAGTCTGGTATGATTATTTTCATTATGGATAATTTCATATAATCAATAACAATAGTTATGTTGGCCTCGAATGCGTCTATTGTTTCCGGTTTATCAGCATAAACCAATGACTTGACATAACCCCAAAGAAAATAATCCAGTGGAGTTAGGTCGCATGATCTTGGAGGCCAATCAATTGGACCATTTCTCGAAGTAATCTTATCGCCAAACCTTTCTTTCAATAAATCAGTTGGTACGGTAGCAGCATGAGGTGTAGCACCATCTTGTTGGAACCAAAACACTTCTGGATCGATACCATCCAAATTTTGAAACAAATAATCATTGATCATCGATCTGTAACGAGCACCATTCAGTGTTACATTAGCTCCAGCATCGTTTTTAAAGAAATATGGACCGATGATGCCTCCAGCGTGTAAAGCACACCATACAGTGCATTTTTCAGGATGCAGGATGAAATAATCATTGATCATCGATCTGATGACAACATGGCTTTTATCTTCTGTCAAATCACAGTTATCCCTGTCGAAAGTTTTATCACTAAAAAGCAAGTGAGAAGATTTTAGAACAAAATCGTCAAAACTGCATCTCCAAGTAACCATCCAGAACTTGGCAGACAAGATGTTTGAACAAATCTGCAATCGAACTCGAACCGATTATCAGTGAATAAATCCACAAACAACGGACTTTTCCAACAAACGTTTCATACGGAAAGTGAGCTGTGCGCCCGGTATATTGTAGGTCGCGCCTGTCCTGTAACTTCAGGGGTCTCCGCCGTTGCAGGGTGGCGTCTCGCTCAGTTTTCAGGAGATCCTCGACACTCTGCCACCCCAGCGCAACGGCATGTTTTCCTCCTAAGTGCGGGATAGACCGTTCGCGAACTTCGCCGTTCCAGGACTGGCCAAAGTGCGGCAATTTTCCTTTCCGACGCTCGGGACGTGATGTAGGAAGACGAGAGGTGGTACACTAAGTCAACTGACGGACCGTCGGTGTTGTGTGAGGAGTGAAAAGAGGGTATATATGATGGAAGTCGATTTTTATAAGTGATTCGTTCCGGGAATTATTATGGCCCTTTGGATTTACAGCCTGCTTTTAGCTCTACATTTGAGTTCAGGTGAGAGATCACGTCCGAAGGACCAGGTGCTATGTTGCGAATTGATTTTTAAATCTCCCACATAAATTTTGTATGCATCTGTCCATGCGTATACCGTGGGATGTGAAGGTTGTAGGTCAAAGTTTGCGAAAGGTGCGTAAGGCCGTTCTACAGGTGTAAAAGACTGCTGGGAGTTCAATCAAGACATAAAAAGCTAATTAAATACATCAACACAATCCAATAACGTTGAGGTCATGAAATGAATATTTGTAATTATGGATTGATATCATTTCATGATGAAAATTTCCGCATTGGAAAAATCGATGCCTGTTTTTGTCGGAGTACATTGTGAAACCATGTTCATTGTATTTTAATTGGTGATTTATCAATTATAGTCGATCAAAAATGTCAAACTTGAGGCTACTGGAGTTGTTACCGTATACAAACAACACCAATGAAATGTTCATACGTGCTTCATCATGTAGAAATAACATGTCTTCCGGAAAAACAGAATTTTCGACAGTTATTTCAATCATAGAAGGTAAAGGGAGGCGAAATACTTGAGTCTGAACGAATATTATATGTCGCTGGAACATACATTGAGAGTTTCATAAAGCTTCATCTTTGTTAATATGCGCTTTATCATGTAGAAATAAAATTTCTTCTGGAAAAAACAGAATTTTCGATAGTTTCTTGAATTATCAATGGAAAAGGCAGGACAATAGTTTGACTTTGAGAAAAGATAATGCGTTAAAACTACATTGAGAGTTTCATAAAGCTTCATATTTGCCAGAATTGGTTTATACCATTGATGTTTTTCTATATATTGGTAAGTTAATATTACTGAAACCAATTTAACAATTTATGATTCTCAATAGTATTTTTGTATACAAGAAAGTTTGGGAAGTGAAGGAAATCAATAATGATGATAACATATACATATGATTACATTTTTGCAGAGCGTTTTTGTTCTTGAAGATGGTAACATAAAATACAGTCACTGGAATACTTAAGTATTCTCTGGAAAACATGTATTCAGTAAAATTATGTACAAAATTGAGCACGTGAAATAACTTCTTCGATTCCACGAAAGATATGTATCGGGTGTTTTTTTTTTGGGTGATAGAACTTCCGATAGGAATAACTGTGATTTGGCAGGAGGTAGAAGACATGTTGATTTGACATTTCTGTTCAGTAAGCATTAGGAAATTATCATGAGAAGACCCACGCCGCAACAACGTTTACAAATTGTTGGAATTTATTTTCAAAACCAGTGTTCTATTCGCCAAACTTTTAGAGCACTTCGTGAAATTTATGGTTTACATAATCGTCCATCAGAGCAGCTTATTCGTCGAACTATCGATAGATTTCGGTCAACATTTTCTCTACACAATGCAACAACAAGACAAAGAACTGTACGTACAGAAGAAAATATCGCTGCTGTAAGTCATAGTGTAAATGCTGATCCAGATTTGTCTATTCGTCGACGTTCACAACAAGTTGGACTCTGTGCATCCACCACATGGAAAATTTTGCGTAAAGATCTTGGTATAAACCCATACAAGATTCAACTGGTTCAAGAACTAAAGCCACTTGACCATGATAAGGGACGTTTATTTGCTGATTGAGTTCTAGAACAGCCTGAAGTTGATCCACTTTTTTATCGTAAAATTGTGTTAAGTGATGAAACTCATTTCTGGTTGAACGGCTATGTCAACAAGCAAAATTATGGTCTGGCTCATCGGTGTTTTTTTAGAGTGATAGAACTTTCGATAGGGATAACTGTGATTTTACAGAAGGTATCTAGAAGCCATGTTGTTCTGACATTTCTGTTCAGTAAGCATTGACAAATTATCATGGAAAGACTCACGCCGCAACAACGTTCACAAATTGTTGAAATTTATTTCCAAAATCAGTGTTCTATTAGCTAAACTTATAGAGCACTTCATTAAATTTATGGTCCACATAACCGTCCATCAGAACAGCTTATTCGTCGAACTATCCATAGATTTCGGACAACATTCTCTCTACTCGATGCAACAACAACAACACAAAGTACTGTACGTACAGAAGAAAATACCGCTACTGTAAGTCAAAGTGTTATTGATGATCCAGATTTGTCTATTCGTCAGCGTTCACAACAAGTTGAACCCTGTGCATCCACCACATGAAAAATTTTGCGTTAAAATCTTGGTCTACACCCATACAAGATCCAACTGGTTCAAGAACTAAAGCCACTTGACCATAATAAGCGTCGTTTGTTTGCTGATTGAGCCCTAGAACAGCTTGAAGTTGATCCATTTTTTATCGTCAAATTGTGTTTAGTGATGAAACTCATTTCTGGTTGAACGGCTATGTAACAAGCAAAATTGCCGTATATGGAGTGAAAACAATCCTCAAGAAGTTCTGCAGGTTCCATTGCATCCTGAAAAATGCACTTTATGGTATGCTCTACACGGTGGAGGCATCATCGGTCATATTTCTTTAAAAACGATGCTGGAGCTAATGTTACAGTGAATGGTGCTCATTACAGATCGACGATAAATGATTATTTGTTTCAAAATTTGAATGGTATCGACTCAGTGTTTTGGTTCCAACAAGATGGTGCTACACCTCATGCTGCTACCGTAACAATTGATTTATTGAAAGAAAAATTTGGTGATAACATAACTTCGAGAAATGGTCCAATCAATTGGTCTCCAAGATTATGCGACATAACTCCACTGGATTATTTTCTTCGGGGTTATGTCAAGTCATTGATTTATGCTGATAAACCAGAAACACTAGATGCTTTGGAAGCCAACATAACTCGTGTTATTGATGGAATAAGGCCTGAATTTCTCGAAAAAGTGGTCCAAAATTGCTCTGGTTGAATGCGGTTTCTCAGAGCTAGTCGTGGTACACATATGTCGGAAATTATTTTCAAAACATAAATGTCGTGAAATTATCCTTCAAATAAAAAAAATTGGCTTCAATCTTAATTTGAATGTGTTTTATTTCAATTTAAAGTTCCATCACTCTAAAAAAAACCCGATATAAGACACAGACAACTTAGGATATATGGAATCATTCAGTTTTTTCTATATTATTCATGATGCTTTTGGATTGAATATCTAGTTCATTTCATTCTATTTTATTGACAAATTAATACAGATAAAATAAGATTATGTAATAATTATAGCACGGTAAATCAGATGTCAGAACCTATCTAAGCAATAAATGAAACTTAAGATCATGAGTAATATGTGGTTTTCTCATTTCTTTTAATGGTATGCCCTCAATCTACTAGTACAAAATTCTTTTCCTTACATAATAAAAAACTATTTCGATCGTTTGTCCTGTTTTCTGGGATATTTGACGTGTTTTAATTTTTGTGTTCACCAAAATTTCACAAATGTTCAGTGGGTTTAAGATGGAGGGAATAAGTAGCCCTGTTTTGAAAGTCAGAATGTGTTGGTATTCATAGTTAACTGAGGTTTTTGGCTCGACACAGGTGCTATATTACTATTTGAGTTATTCGTTCAATTTTCCTGATTCTATTGACGAGTGAAATCATGCATATCATATCACATCTCGTACATATAAGAATATAACCAAGAACTTAGACCATTCTTCTTATATATATAAGAATTATCTGTAGCTCTATGTGGCCCAATCTTATGAATCGTCAAGAAGCTATTGTTTTCGGATGATGCAATTGCCCTAGTGCATGATAAAGACTTGGAATCAAGCATCGAGCAGACGCAGGCAGCTTTTGATTTGATAAGTGTCTGGTGTAATCAATACGGGCTCCTCCTAAAAGTCAATGGACTGAGTGTGTCATGTTTAGGACAAACCAATCTAAAGGAAAATTTAAATGACACAATCTACTGAGTTTTTAGAAGTTTATGGTGGTTGTCTCTTGAATTGGCATCATATATTGGAATGACGAAATCAGTTGCGTCACAAAACGCTTGAAGTTATTTCCCTCGAAATGATAAACCTGAATCTCCTACTCCGGGTTCTTCAATTAAACAATTTTACTTCAACTTACTTCAACGTAAGATTCCGGAAGCCTGGAAAACAAGTATAATGATTCTGATGTTCAAGAAAGGAGATAAGAAAGAACCGAAAAATTACAGAGGAATAAACCTACTGGCCTGCATGTTCAAAGTTGTGACCAAGGTAATTACAACAAATATCAACTCCATTGTAACACTGGCTGACGAACAAAAAGGCTTTAGAACAGGAAGATCTTGTACAGATGCTGTGTTCGTGATGCGACAGATAGTGGAGAAATCAACGGAATATAATAAGCCCGCTTTCCTATGCTTCGTTGATCTGCATAAGGCCTTTGATAGAGTACGACTAAGGGACGTATTACACCTACTGAAAAACCGTGGTATACCGACAAATCTGATCGAGACCATTGAGGACATATATACAGAAAATAGCGTACAAGCCCGAATAAATGGCAAACTGTCTAGCAACATACCTGTTACCAGTGGAATCCGACAAGGTGATTCTTTAAGTCCACTCCTTTTCAACATCATAATGGATGAAATCATAAAAAAAAATGAAAACTGGAAGGGGTTACAAAATGGGCGATCGTAAGTTTACAATCCTCTATTATGCGGATGATGCAGTACTCTTCGCGGAAAGTGAGGACGACCTACAGAGAAGTCTCCAACTCTTCTTCAATGTCGCTAAGCAGTTCAGTATGGATACAGCCACTGAAAAAACTAAGTGCATGACAACAGCAAAAGAACCTCTCCGTTGTGAACTGAAAGTAAACCAGCAAATAATAGAACAAGTAATGTCGTTCAGGTACTTGGGGGTTGAATTATCCAGTTTTGGTTGTATTGAAGATGAGGTAACCCAACAAGTCACCAGGGCCAATAAAATCGCAGGCTGCCTTAACGATACTATATGGAGGAATAAACATCTGAACATAAAAACGAAGGCAAGAATATATAAGGGTACCATAAGACCGATCATGACCTACACGGCTGAAACCAGACCAGAGACTTCTAAGACAAGGCGTATGCTGGAGACAGCGGAAATGAAGATACTCCGCAAAATTTCCGGAAAAACTCTGTACGATAGAGAGAGGAGTGATGAAATCAGAAGACTATGTGAAGTGGAAAACATTGGAGAGTGGATAGAGAACAGGAAAAGAGAATGGAACGCGCACATAGAGAGAATAGGGCAGGACAGATTGGTGAAAAGGGCTAGAGATAAATCGCCTCTAGGAAGGAGAAGTATCGGTCGCCCAAGAAAAAGGTGGAGCGATAATTTACGCCCCGAATAAGGATATAAGGATATCATCGATGAAGAACAGGCTTTAAGCCTACATGGAAGAATGAAGAAGAAGAAGACTTTAACTTTGATACAAAACAGTAGAAGTTAAGGTGAGCTTAATATATAAATGAAACTTACATTGTGAAACACGTGGACTTGCAGCCCGTGGCGACACCAATTCCGATAACATGAATAATTTAAGACTATAGACAGACGTAGACTCACCTCTATGATCAGGCTACATAGGCCTACATAGAAAACTCATATGAGTTCGCAGTATTCTAGACAGCAATGAACCATTCCTGGATGATGCCTCAACACGATATTCTGCTATTAAATTCACCTAAAAGGGAAATGTGTATTAACGTTAATATCGATGTTAAGATATATATCAAGTGAGTGAAAGGCTCAGGGTTTTTATATGATGAAAGTATTGCCTCGGAAACTGGATAGGGAACTCTTGAGTTTTGTCCAGTTTGTAAACTTCGATTCTCCTGATTGACAATTATAGTTCCTGAATATAAGCGTCACAAAATACACCTTGTTCGAATGAATATAATAAATGCTTCCGCAAACAGGTCGAAATATGGCTCCGATATTCCTGCGTCTCACTAACCAATCCAACAATGATACTTCGAGCTATACATACGAATAATACACGATATGGTAACGATGGCGGTCAAATGGAGTGCACAGTCTGAATTTTCCGTTTTCCATTCGCGGTCTTTCCACGCGAATGAAAATGCCCAACTGGGCAAACAAATCCAATACTCACCCCTTGACATTCGATACGCCCGATCGATGGAATATTTCGTAACTATAAATTCGAAACATCATTTCTACATCAGCGGTAGACCGTCAAGTCGAGTGGTACTCATGTCCGGATAATATTATGGCCGCACGTCAGCACAGGTCAATCTCGATGGATTTATTCGATGTTATGGATAATTTTGCATGCAGTTCGGAATTATTTATCGGTGACAGGACAATGGAGTCGCTTCTTTATGGTTTCTGTCTACGCGAATTGTTTTAAAGTCGATTCCCTTCGGAACAGCTAAGTGATTTTACTATTATTTATGATTTTAGTCTTTGTTACTGAATACACGTTGCCGGAAAGAATGAAGATTGATATGTTGCTAAATGGCGAATGCGCTGGTTAGTTTATTGATATCTTGATTATACCTAACATTTGTATCGGGTGTTTTTTTAGCGTGATAGAACTTTCGATAGGGATAACTGTGATTTGACAGAAGGTTGTTTTGACACTTATGTTCAGTAAGCATTGACAAATTATCATGGAAACACTCACTCCGCAACAACGTTTACAAATTGTTGAAATTTATTTTCAAAATCAGTGTTCTATTCGCCAAACTTATGGAACCCTTCGTGAAATTTATGGTTTACATAGTTGTCCATCAGAGGAGCTTATCAGTCGAACTATCGATAGATGTCGGACAACAATTTCTCTACTCGATGCAACAACAACAAGACAAATAACTATAAGTACAGAAGAAAATATCGCTGCTGTAAGTCATAATGTTAATGATGATCCAGATTTGTCTATTCGTCGACGTTCACAACAAGTTTGACTCTGTGCATCAACCACATGAAAAATTTTACGTCAAGATCTTGGTCTACACCCATACAAGATCCAACTACTTCAAGAACTTGAACATAATAAGCGTCGTTTGTTTGCTAATTGGGTCCTAGAACAGCTTGAAGTTGATCTAATTTTTATCGTAAAATTGTGTTTAGTGATGAAGCTCATTTCTGGTTGAACGGCTATGTAAACAAGCAAAATTGCCGTGTATGGAGTAAAAACAATCCTCAAGAAGTTCTGTAGGTTTCATTGCGTCCTGAAAAATGCACTGTATGATGTGCTTTACACGCTGGAGGCATCATCGGTCCTTATTTCTTTGAAAACGATGCTGGAGCTAATGTTACAGTGAATTGTGCTCGTAACAGATCGATGATCAATGATTATTTGTTCCAACATTTGAATGGTATAGACCCAGAAGTGTTTTGATTCCAACAAGATCCCCTCATTCTGCTACCGTAACAATTGATTTATTGAAAGAAAGACTTGGCGATAACATTATTTCGAGAAATGGTCCAATTAATTGGCCTCCAAGATCATGCGACATAATTGCAATGAATTATTTTCTTTGGGGTTTTGTCAAGTCATTGGTTTATGCTGATAAACCAGAAACAATAAACGCTTTGGAAGCCAACATAACTCGTGTTAGTGATTAAATAAGGCCTGAATTACTAGAATAAGTGGTCCAAAATTGGTCTGGTTGAACGTGCTTCCTCAAAGCTTGGCTTCAATCTTTATTTAATTGTGGTTCATTTCAATTTAAAGTTCTATCACTCTAAAAAAAACTAATTTGAACTAGTGGTTATTTGGAGACATTCTGCCATTCGTTCAATAGTGATATTTACAAAATGAGTCGATTTACGTTTGAACAAAATTGGCAAATATTGAAAAGTTATTTCCAAAGTGGAACTGATAAAAATTCACGTGGAAAATTCAAAAGAAATGGAAAATAAATTTGTGCAGCCTGTTTGTGAATCCTTATCGTTATTTGATAGAACAATCCATTCACGTTTTCGTCCAGTGAGCACACTCGAAAACATTGCTGCTGTAGCCCAGAATATGTGGCTAAACCTCCATCAACATTGAATCGTCATCATGCTCAGGAACTGAATATTTTTCGCACTTATCTGAGGAGAATTTTGCTCAATCAGCTAATAATCGCATGGCTTAAGATGAGCCTTTTCCCATGAAAATCATTTTTAGCGATGAAGCTCATTTTTAACTCGGACGAAAGGTCATCAGCTCTCATTAAAACGATGTCAGTAATAATCATAACAAACACGTGTGAGAATTGCAAAATCCACATGCCATTAGTATGTGGTTAGAGCACTGGTATATGAATCGAGAGGTCCCGGGTTTAAATACTTGTTCAAATAGGAAATAAATTCTCTAGTTGGGCAGTTTTCAGCTGTTTTGGTTCCAACAAGATGTGCTACACCTCATGTTGCTACCGTAACAATTGATTTATTGAAATAAATATTTAGCGATAACATTATTTCGAGAAATGTTCCGATTAATTGGCCCCCAAGATCATGCGACATAACTCCACTGGATTATTTTCTTTGGGGTTATGTCAAGTCATTGGTTTATGCTGATAAACCAGAAACAAAAGACGCTTTGGAAGCCAACATAACTTGTGTTATTGATGAAATTTGATCTGAATTATTCGAAAGAGTGGTCCAAAATTGGTCTGGTCGAATGCGGTTCCTCAGAGCTAGTCGTGGTGGACATATGCCGGAAATTATTCTTAAAACATAAATGTCATAAAATTATATTTTAAATAAAAAAAATTTGGCTTCAATCTTAATTTGAATGTGTTTTATTTCAATTAAAAGTTTTATCACTATCAAGTCCGTAGTATATTTTTCGAATGTCATCTTGCCTGAAAACAATTATCAAAAAACTAGTTGAATGAAAAAGTATGATCCTATAACCTTCAGTTTTCTCAGCATGTAAAACTACTTCACATAAAAATGAAAAACAAGAAATAATATTTTCTAACACTGGAACTCCAGTAAATCATTAAAAGGACAAAGGTCCAAACTACAGGCCGTCTGATAATAGAAATCGCGTTTTGCCTCGGCGATTATTGAGCTTTCTTCAGTTGCCCTGAATATAATCAATTCCAGACTGCCGTGGGAAGGCGACACATGTGGGGAAAATTCGTTCTATACGAAAAAAAAATTCGTGCCGTCCTCCTATCGCGAAAATAGAAATACCGATTGTGTCCTATTCACGAATTTTGATTGTTATTGTCGTTTTGTCGTCTACGCGTTTAATGTCATGTTCAGTAATTGAAATTAGCTTGTCGTTTGTTGCACGATTGACTGACATGAGGGATTGATGAATGATAATATAGTCCTGATTGATCAGTTATATAATTTACAGTTGGAGTAATTCGATTTTTCAATATGTCGTGTTGTTGATTGGTTATTTTCAACATTGAGAACGACAATATCTGACGAGCCTCGTTTGAACTGATAAGTGGCAATTAATTGAAATATTTTAAATGACTAGCAGAGTAATTCTGTTATATAGTCCGTTTAGAAAGTATCCGGAAAAAACAAGGCTCAAGCCACATCGTGGTGAAACAATTGTTGTAGTAGTACAAACATTTTTGTGGAAATAAATTACTGTCCTATATACATTTTTTAATTAAAATGAGTTTCCACCAAGTAAAGACCGAATCTATAAAATACAAAATATTCATCTTATTGGCTAATACACCTCCATTTAACTTTAAACACTTGACTAAACGTCGAGATACACCCCAAACTAGATCACCTCCATAATTTTCTGGGATGGTAGTCCAGGACTGTAAAACTGACTGAATTAAATACTCTTTATTTCGTGACGATGCTCTTTCAACTTCAATCTTCATTAGTCCCCATATGTTTTCAATAGGACTAAGATCTGGTGAAGCTGCTGGCCAGTACATAAATGACTTACCAGCAAATATCCAGTCAGACGGTACCGCAGTCTTTGTAGATGACATTTCTTCTTTTATTATTATTAAAGGTGAAAAGGAGCTTTAAAATGAATCATTGTGCACACTTGTTCAAGCAGGGGAATAGTTTCATGCTAACAACTTTGAATTGACATAAATAGAAGTTAATACTTGATAGAAGGTATATAAAATTATTTAAATATTTTATTATTGGCCTTTTACATATTTTATTTCAAAAACTCATATTTAATAATTATAACTTCAAAAATTAAATTAAATTAATGCCGTATAAGTACCACTTATATCAAACGACATATAAAAAAACATTCATCATAAGACATCCAAATGATATAACAAAATCCAATAACTAAAAATTGTTAACCAAAATCCTATAAAATAAATATTTGGAGTAGACAAAATGTTGTTTCTGCTGATCAATCTCATGAAAACAGATATCTTTCAAAAATGTTTAACATAATCTTAAGAATTTCATCATAAAACTATCTTACTTAGAATATTCAATATTATTGGATATCTATCTAACTAAGTTTATTTCTATAAAATCTCATGATATGTGAAAACATTACTGAAAAACAAGTTTTAAGAGAGACTTTGCTTAGTCAGTACTCAATTAATTCATATTCAATAAAATATAACATCAATCAACAACAAATATAATTTCACCTTTTAACAATTCAGAAAGCTTCTGGTAAATGGTATTGTTTTTACATATCTTGAGATTTTATAGAAAGCAACTTAGCTAGATTTCCAATAATATTGAATATTCTAAATGAGATGGTTTTATGATGAAATTCTTGAGATTATGTTGAACTTTTTTGAAAGATATCTGTTTTCATAAGATTGATCAGCAGAAACAAAATTTTGTCTACTCAAAATATTTAATTTACAGGATTCTGGTTAACAATTTTTATTTATTGGATTTTGTTATATCAATCTTTTGATATAAGTGGTACTTATATGACATTAATTTAATTTCTGAGGTTATTATTATTGAATATAATTTTTTGCAATTAAATATGTAGAAGGCTAATATTAAAATATTTAAATAATTTTATATACCTTCTATCAAGTATCAACCTCTATTTATGATATTTTATTCATAATATATAATTATTTGTTTTCCTTAACATTTTTTTTACAGATAGTCCTTGTGCTATAACATAGGCCGTTAAATTGCCTTTCAATCTTTTAGATCAATGATGAACCACAGGATTGTTTATTTGTAGTTAACATTACACTCGATTTGAATTTTTCAGTATTCATTTACAAGAAGCTTTCTGAATTGTTGAAAGGTGAGTATATATTTGTTGTTGATTGATGTTATATTTTATTGAATATGAATTAATTGAGTAATGACGGAGCAAAGTCTCTCTTAAAACTTGTTTTTCAGTAATGTTTTCACATATCTTGAGATTTTATAGATAGTAACTTAATTAATAGGATTTTGGTTAACAATTTTCATTTATTGAATTTTGTTAAATCATTTGGATGTCTTATAATGAATGTTTATTTTATATGTCGTTTGATATAAGTAGTACTTATATGACATTAATTCAATTTAATTTCTGAAATTATAATTATTAAATATAATTTTTTGAAATTAAATATAAAGAAGGCTAATATTGAAATATTTAAATAACTTTAAAATGAATGAAAAAAAGACTCGCCAAAACATTGATTCGAGCATTAAATATTTAGGTGTCTACATCCAACCAAATCTAAGCTTTCGAATTCATATACCTGAGCTAATAAGGAAATTATCAATCTACACTATCAGAAGAACAAATCAAATTGCAGGAAAACTAGCAGTTAAGCATGCCTATAACGGATTCTACCACAACCTTATAAATTATGGAGTGTTATTCTGGGTTGGAACACATGAAAGTGATAAAATATTCATAAAAAAAAGTATCATGTGTGATCCAAAATATAATGAAAGTTGTAGAACCCACTTCAAACAAGAACATATTTTAATTCTCACTTCACTATACATACTGCCTGCATTGTATATGTGCACAACACTAAAGAAACCACAGAAAATAATAGAAGACATCATAATTATACAACGAGAAGCGCAAATAAATTCAGAACACCATATCATAAAATATCAGCTGCTAAATTCGGTGTTAAGCATGGGGCCATAAACATCTATAATAAAATTCCAGAAAAATCCAAAGAAATGAACACAAATAAAATGAAACAAAAAATAAAGAAAATACTTTGCCAAAAAGAGTACTACACAATAGAAGAATTTTAGATGACTGTCTTAAATAGTTTGTCAGAATGCATTATATACAATATGTTTTTGTTATATATTCAATTGTTATTTGAACCTATTTTAGCTTATTTGACACTCCATGTTAAAACTAATGAGTTAAAAACTATTCACATTTCATATTCTGATGTATCCATATTTTGTATCGGGTGTATTTGTTAGTATGATAGAACTTTAATTCGAAAAAAAACACATTTAAATTAAGATTGAAGCCAATTATTTTTTATTTGAAAGATAATTTTATAACATTTATGTTTCAAAAATAATTTCCGGTATATAACCGCATTCGACCAGATCAATTTTGGACCACTTTTTAGAGTAATTCAGGCCTTATTTCATCCAGAACACGAGTTATGTTAACTTCCAAAGCGTCTATTGTTTTTGGTTTATCAGCATAAACCAATAATTTGACATAACCTCAAAGAAAATATTTCAGTGGAGTTATGTCGCATGAACTTGGGGGCCAATTAATTGGACCATTTCTCGAAATAATATTATCGTCAAATCTTTCTTTCAATAAATCAATTGTTACGATTAATCATCGATCTGCAACGAGCACCATTCACTGTAACATTAGCTCCAGTATCGTTTTTAAAGAAATATGGACCGATGATGCCTCCAGCGTGTAAAGCACACCATACAGTGCATTTTCAGGATGCAATGGAACCCGCAGAACTTTATGAGGATTGTTTTCACTCCACATACGGTAATTTTGCTTGTTTACGTACCCTTTCAACCAGAAATGAGCTTCATCACTGAACACAATTTTACGATAAAAAAGTGGATCAACTTCAAGTTGTTCTAGGGCCCAATTAGCAAACAAACGACGCTTATTATGGTCAAGTGGCTTCAGTTCTTGAACCAGTTAGTTCAGATATAAAGACATTAATAAAATTATCCTTTTGAAAACGTTTACAAAATTCTATCCTTCGTTCCTCTTGTAAAGGTGTCATTATGAGAATTTTTTTTTGGTTTCCTTGATATGCAGCCTTATTTTTTCAGTGACATACGGACGGTTTCTGGACATACTTTTATATTTCGCTGATTACCAAATCTGTTAGCCAATTTGCGGAACCACAGGCGCGGATTGTGTCGTCCTAAGGCCAATAAAGCGTTCAAATTGTTTCCTTTAATCTTACGCGGTTTTCTTGAAACTATGTCTCATATCAATGCCATTTTTGTCCTTTATTTTCTCGTATACAACACTTTTTCCCAGTTCAATCAATTGCACTAATTTTTTAACGTTTCGAAAACTTTTTCTTCACAAATATTCTACTTGTTCTCTTTTATCTAGTTGCGATATTATTTCATGAATTATATACCTGTTAACAATCAGCAATTTTTGAAAAATAGTGTTGCTATACAACTTTGGTCATAGCGACTATCTGCAAAACCTACTTTTGTCTTAGAATGTTACAAAAAAGAATTATATTAAAATTATGAAAAACAATGAATTCCGGAAAGTTTATAGACATAATATACATCAAGTAATACCTTTATTGTGTCTTTATCAGCTTCAATCGGCCTTTCGGAACGTGGTGCTCTTTTGACATCAAAATTGCCGAAATTTTGAAAACCAATTCTGGTGTACCCTCAACACATCGGTGAATTTATTTCTGGCTTGAACAGAAATTTCCTTTTTTCTATAGTAAAAAGTCAAAAGCTGCTTATTCATCTCCATATTTAAAAGGGTACCAGCCAAAAACTACTGCGTAAAATTAATTGAACTTTTTCACACACAAGCCTTGCTATATCAGCTCTCAAAACATATAATGGCTATGCGGCTCAAGTGTGCAGTTGGGTTCGTAAAAATACAGTTAAATCCTCTGTAGGAAGAAAACGAAATTACTTTTCGAACAACCTTATATATCATCTCGAACTATCTTTACCCTATTGCGACCTGAATTTTAATTTTTTCCCTACTCTGAATCGTTTATTCAACTTATAATCATTTTAACCATTGAGCGCAAAGACGTGATTGCATCTTTAACTAAACAACATAAATTGTTAACGAACGGCAGTAAAATACGATGGTGCCACATAAGTGTACCACAAACAGGTAGTCAGAACGGATTTAAAATTTTTCTCTTTCTGTCACTCTGAGCGCAATACTGGTCACGCCATCCTCTTCATGTGCTATTAATGTAATTGAAACAAACAGATTGGCGAAATGTCCACAGTGCATTTGTGGAGACCAACGGAATTTTATGGTGAGTTTTACTCCGTTTTATAGCCTTATATCGGTTTACTCTAACAGGGTGTTGACATAAGGACACTATTGGTTTTCATCGTCGGCTCATTCAACTCGACTGGCTCCAGCTAGAACTCAATTTAATGAAATAAAAAGGTTCACTAGATATTGCTGTCTCGTAAAAATTACCATGAATTGTTAACTCGAAATATTTGAGCTGAGGTGACTTGAACTTTCTTTCCTAGAGTGCTAGGTCTGTTCTTCATTAGAAAGAAGTTGGGACGATATGTTTTTCTGTGATTTTAAGGAACAGCGTGCTATCGTTTAGCTCAAATCTCATTAATTTTCGTTGAAACAGTTATTTAAATATTTTAATATTAGCCTTCAACATATTTAATTTCAAAAAATTATATTTAATGATTATAACTTCTGAAAATAAATTAAAATAATGTCATATAGGAACCACTTATATCAATTGACATATAAAATAAACATTCATTATAAGACATCCGAATGGTATAACAAAATCCAATGAATAGAAATTATTAACCGAAATCCTATAAATTAAATATTTTGAATAGACAAAATTTTGTTTCTGTTGATCAATCTTATGAAAACCAATATCTTTCAAAAATATCTAACATAATCTTAAGAATTTCATCATAAAACTATCTTACTTAGAATATTCAATATTATTGGATATCTAACTAAGTTACTTTATATAAAAACTCAAGATATGTAAAACATTACTGAAAAAAAAGTTTTAAGAGGGACTTTGCTTCGTCAGTATTCAAATAATTCATATTCAATAAATATAACATCAATCAACAACAAATATTTACTTACCCTTCAACCGTTTAGAAAAAACTTCTGGCAAACAGAGAAATCTTTGAATGTAGTGTGACGGTCAACTATATATAAATATTTCTGTGGTTTACCCTTGATCTAAAAGATTGAAAGACAATTTAACGGCCTCTGTTATAGCACAAGGACTAGCTGTATAAAGAATGTTAAGGAAACCAAATAATTATATATTATGAATAAAATAACATAAATAGAAGTTAATTCTTGATAGAAGGTATATAAAATTATTTCTATATTTTAATAATAGCCTTATACATATTTGATTTCAAAAAATTATATTCAATGATTATAACTTCTGAAAATGAATTAAAGTAATGTCATATAAGTACAGATAGTCCTTGTGCTATAACAGAGGTCATTAAATTGTCTTTCAATCTTTTAGATCAAGGGTGAACCACAGAAATATTTATATGTAGTTAACCGTCACACTACATTTAAAGACTTTTCAGTTTGCCAGAAGTTTTTTCTAAACGGTTGAAGGGTAAGTAAATATTTGTTCTTGAATGATGTTATACATTCTGTCAAGAAAGTACCGGGAATTATCGATTTAAATCTGGCGGGGCAATGAGGCCGGTAAAATTTTTTTTTCCTAGGTTGGTACCACTGTCCTTAATTACTATGCCAAGCTTGAGCGGGATTTGTCAACTAGTGTGTTTGCAACAGCTGATTAAGTCAGTCGATGTCAGAGTGCGTGCCGATTTTTACTATGGGTGATTACGTTGAGCAAAGAATTTGTTTGAAGTTTTGTGTTGCAAATGAATTTTCGTGTGCCGATGCATTAAAAATGTTGCAAAAGGCCTTTGGTGATAATGCTCTATCGAAAACTCGTGCATATCAGTGGTACAGAGCCTTCAAAAAACCACGCCAAAGCCGCTCGAAATTGAAGGTGATGCTCATTGTTTTCTTCGATATCCGTGGCGTGGTACACTACGAATTCATTCCAGAGGGTCAGACGGTAAACAAGGAGTATTACCTAGGCGTTATGAAACGTTTGCGTGAGCGTATCCGTAAGAAGCGGCCAAATTTGTGGGCGAACAACTCATGGATTTTGCATGACGATAACGCGCCTTCTCACCGAGCTACGATTGTGACTGACTTTCTCGCCAAAAACTCAACAAGCGTGCTTCAGCAACCACCGTATTCGCCAGATTTGGCTCCCTGCGACTTTTTCCTCTTCCCAAAACTAAAATTGCCCCTTCGTGGCACCCGTTTTGAGTCGATTGAAGCCATAAAACAAAATTCGGCGGGAGAGCTAAAGTCCATCCCGGAGAGCGCCTATAAAAAATGTTTCGATAATTGGAAGTGCCGTTGGCATAGATGTATCGGAGCAAATGGAGCCTATTTTGAAGGCGACCCAATAAATTTTGACGATTAAATGTAAAAATGTTGTTTTAATTGAAAATTCCCGGTACTTTCTTGACAGAGTAGTATTTATTGAATATGAATTATTGGAATACTGACGAAGCAAAGTCCCTCTTAAAACTTGTTTTTCAGTAATGTTTTACATATCTTTAGTTTTTGTATAAAGTAACTTAGTTAGATATCCAATAATATTGAATATTCTAAGTAAGATAGTTTTATGATGAAATTCTTAAGATTATGTTAGATATTTTTGAAAGATATTTGTTTTCATAAGATTGATCAGCAGAAAAAAAATTTTGTCTATTCAAAATATTTTATTTATAGGATTTTGGTTAATAATTCTTATTCATTTATTTGTTGTACAATTCGGATGTCTTATAATGAATGTTTATTTTATATGTCAATTGATATAAGTGTTTCTTATATGACATTATTTTAATTCATTTTCAGAAGTTATAATCATTAAATATAATTTTTTGAAATTAAATATGTAGAAGGCTAATATTGAAATATTTAAATAATTTTATATACCTTCTATCAAGAATTAACTTCTATTTATGTTATTTTATTCATAATTTATATTTATTTGGTTTCCTTAACATTCTTTATGCAGATAGTCCTTGTGCTATAACAGAGGCCGTTAAATGGTCTTTCAATCTTTTAGATCAAGGGTAAACCACAGAAATATTTATATATAGTTAACCGTCACACTACATTTAAAGATTTTTCAGTTTGCCAGAAGTTTTTTCTAAACGGTTGAAGGGTAAGTAAATATTTGTTGTTGATTGATGTTATGTTTATTGAATATGAATTATTTGAATACTGACGAAGCAAAGTCCCTCTTAAAACTTGTTTTTCAGTAATGTTTTACATATCTTGAGTTTTTATATAGAGTAACTTAGTTAGATATCCAATAATATTGAATATTCTAAGTAAGATAGTTTTATGATGAAATTCTTAAGATTATGTTAGATATCTTTGAAAGATATTTGTTTTCATAAGATTGATCAGCAGAAACAAAATTTTGTCTATTCAAAATATTTAATTTATAGGATTTCGGTTAATAATTTCTATTTATTGGATTTTGTTATACCATTCGGATGTCTTATAATGAATGTTTATTTTATATGTCAATTGATATAAGTGGTTCTTATACGACATTATTTTAATTTATTTCCAGAAGTTATAATCATTGAATATAATTTTTCGAAATTAAATATGTAGAAGGCTAATATTAAAATATTTAAATAATTTTATATACCTAATATCAAGAATTAACCTCTACTTATGTTGAAACAGTATTTTATTCCAACAAAAATGTTTGTAATACACCAATTACCTCACCACGATGTGGTTTCCTTAGATATTTACATGGTACTGGCTGATGATGTTCAGTGTAACCGATTTTAAATACATTGTTAGGTACGTGACAAAATAATGGAAGAACAAGTCATAAAAACTCAAGAGTGTTCATTTGAGTTTGCCGCTAAAAATGCCATTAGGGAAAGATATTTAGTACTGAAAACTTGTCAACATCTACTTGTTCATTCAAAAGGATTTTACAGGCTTTGTACCGGTTGATTTCAAGAAATTCTGATAGTGTTAATCTAGAACTTTTGATTTCCATGTGGATAGTTTCCTATTTATTGTTGAAATTATGCCTAAATTCTTTAGGATGATTACCATATGTTGAATGTACGGAATCAGATATATAACTCCTTTGGTGTTCTTGGATTCGTTTCTTGAATTATCTACCTGCCTGCCCAATGAATACAAAAAGGCAATCGTTGCAAATCAACTTGTGGACTCCAGATTTATTTTCTATTTGTTTGATTCTTATTGTTTTTTATGTAGATACTAAGGTTATTAATCATTTTAAAACCTTCGTTATAATTGAAAATATTCTTGAAAAATTTAGCAATATTTTCTGATAATCCATTAACATAGGATACGAAAAATATTTATGTGTATTGTCTTGTTTTATGATTGGGTACACGAGATTTAATGTCATTTTCTTTTATTTAGTGGATACCATTTTGTCCATAATGTAAACACCTAAAGCAGCCACATCGTGGTGAACCAATTGTTTTATTACAAACATGAGTTTCCACCAAGTAAAGACCGAATCAATCAAACATTCATTAATTTTCGAATTTGAGACGAAAATGGTAATATGACAAAAGATCCTCCATAAAAGCTGTTATCCTAGAAAATTCTCCCCATTTTTACAGAAAAGTTTTTCATTAGTGCCACTTTCATGGCGTTATGATTGTCGATTAGGGTAATTATGACAGAAAATACAAAATGATTCAGCTGATAGCTTCAGAGGTTGTTTTTGAAAACTGCAAGATGCTTAAATCCTTATATTACACAGGTGGTCCTGAATGGGAAGTACAAACGAAAAGGGGAGATATATTGAATAATTTGAAGAAAAAAAAGTCTTATAAACATGGGACCGCAAACGTTTTGTTTTCGAGATACAGGGTGTTAAAGTTTAAATTTTTTTCAGGTTTTTTCTCATGGTATCTACACTTCACAAGATATTAACTGAAATTTGGCCTAAATATTACAATTTAGAGTTTACGCCATGTGACATACCAACTTTGGTTGCAAATCTACTGGGTGGTATTTTTTCTGGAACACTGTCCCTTGTTTTACACCAGAACTTTTCTCTGGTGAGCCACTCTGAAAAATTGTAAAAAGAAGCTTTGTTGTTATATTAAATTTTATGGTCTCTTGTAGTTTTGTCGTATTGGCCCAAATAAACTTAAGCAACTTTTCGAAACAACTTCTCTTTAAGAAACATTTTCAAAAAACTTTTGAAAAGTATAGCACATCTTCTAACAAGCGTTTCAGAAACTCACCGATAACAATCAGCCCACTTTCATGCCAGCAAAATAAAAACAATCAATGAAAATATCTATCATACTTACACGACCAAGTATCATTTCGAAATACGACAGAGCATCAAATGGTCTCTTAGCAGTTATTTATTTATTTTATTTATTTATTGGTCAAATAGGATATCAACAGGCATAAGCCCAAAATACAAAATCTTTTACAATATGTGCAACATCAGATCAACTCCAAATCTGCACATCCCACCAATTTAAGAAAATCCAACTAATAATACGTGAGAAACTTAAAAAATATAAAATTTTAATTCAACAACTTAATTTTTCTTTTGAATGAATCTGATGACAGGAAAATATATCATGGTCCTTATACTTAGAATTATATGCTTTCATGGCTCTGTTGACCGCAGAATGCTTTTTCAAATTTGTTCTATGAAACGTAACCTCAAAAACAGCATAACCTCTTAACGGTCTAGATGGAACATGAATGCTCAGGTAGGACAGCAAAGTTGGAGAGTCAACATAACCATTTAACAATTTATACAAAAACATAACATCGCTATGTTCAAGACAATTTTCCAATGAAACGAACCCATAATTTTTCCTAAGGCTAGTCATACTCGCCATGAAATTGTAACTACGTGTAACCTTACAATCTGAATAGCTAAGAAATTTATTCTGCATCATCTCCAATCTGTGCTTGTAGGCCTCATATTGTAGCTACCAAATAACCGATGCATAAGATGACCTAGTGCAAATGAAGGCAAAATATAGCGCCTTCAAGACCTTAGTGGAAGTGAAGTCTCTACAAAATCTTATCGCAAATCCCAGCATTTGGCTGCTTCTGGTCACCACATAATCGGTGTGTGAGTCAAGCAACATTTCATGTATCAAATATTACATCCAGATTATTATCCAAATAGTAGTCAAAATTCTTTAGTTAACGAATAAATGTTATGCAGTTGAACTTATTCAAGTTGAGATATAGTTTTTTTTTCAATGCAGAACGTATTGAATGCATTTGAGACTTGTTGAGAGTTAAAGCGGTCCAAAGCGTCAGCCATACAAATTATAAATAAAATAGGCCCAAGGAGAGACTCCTGAGACACCCCAGAGGTCACACAGAAAGATGATGAAAAATATCCGTTAACGGAAACAATTTAAGTTCCATTATTGAGATATGAAGATAACCAACTAAGTCTGTATGCACACCTACCTCAGACAATTTTCTCATGAAGATGTTCGATCAACCTAATCGATGGCCCTCGAAAAATCAGTGTACACAGAATCCACCTGCATCTGACTGTTTATTGCTTCAAGAATATACCCTGAATAAAGGACCAGATAGAACACAATAGATCTCTTAGGAACAAATCCATATCGTACATAAGAGATCTTACTGAATTCATGATCCTATCACGAACGAAAAACTCGAGTATTCTGCTTAAAATACTTAATTTGCTTATGGGCCTAAAATTTTCAATATTATGTTTATCGCCCATTTTCGAAATTGGAGCCACGTGAGCCGTTTTCCATTTTCTGGAAATTCACACTTCACGAACGATCGGTTAAACAGAATAGTAAGGGGAATATATAACGATTCAGCACACGGCCTGATAAATAAGGATAGTAATCCATCCGGACCTTCACCCTTATTCCTATCCAGCCCGGAAAGAACCTCAAGAACCCGATCTTCGGTTACTCTGATCACATTTATGGAATCATTGGAAAACTTCTGTTCATATGGTTTAAAAACACTCCTAAAGTAATTTGAAAAAAAGGTTGGGTACATTCGAACCTTCAGCTGTCTCATTTTTGTGTATCATTTTATTAGGCAACAAGGTACGACAATTCTTCAGGTACCGCTACCGTTTCTCTCAGTCTCCCATATATATCACAGGGGGTAATGTGAAATAAGATTATTTTTTCCGATGAAATATTGCCTCAGTTTTCAACATTCAATTTGCTTTATTTCACTCCATTAATTAAGCTTCCTCAAATGTCCTTGAGAAGAGGTCATTATTACACAAATAGTGCTACCTACTTCTGTAAAATTGTAACTTTCTGCATATCGCAGAATAGTCAATACCGCAAGGAGATCTGATAGATCGTTTATATGAACCAGAAAGAAAACGAGTCCTAAAATGTTACCTTGCGGTACCCCAGTTTGAGTTTGAGTAGTCTCCGAAATGTAGGTTATACAACCCCTCTTAGCCACTGTTCTTTGAGTTCTATTTTTCAAATTATTTTGTGAATTCGAGTTGATAGTCTCGAATTCCATAAGCTTCTACGTTTTTCAACAAAATGTGAAGAATTCAAGAATATGCTAAGGAGTATTCTTTCCTACTATGAAGCACTCATTTCATTATTCACTAAGCTGATAATACCGATCATACATCCGCAAATTTTCGAAATGGCATTTCATTTCTATTGGAATTTCCACCTGAATTTCTAACAGTTTGCATAAAAGATTCACCACTTTGTTCAAGCATAAATCGACCCATTTCGTCAATGTCAAATATTTAACTGACTGTCTGTCAAAACATGAATGACAGAAGACTCAGATTCGAAATAACCACTACTTCAAAATGAAAACTCTAGATGGTTCTCCCTTTTCAATATTTACATTTTGTTTCGAATACCTAACACCTCTACTGGGAAGTGTTTAACCCTGATACAATCTTTTTGGGATTTACAGTACAAATTTTGACATATTTTGAAATTGTCAACAACAAAATCCTAATAAATTTGCACTCAGTATTACAAGTCAGTAAATTTCATTTGACTCTAAACGAACGAGGATGTTTGAGCTCTGGAAAACAAGCAAGTGTTTTTATGGCTTTTTTCATCTTCCACGATCTTCCCAGG
Source organism: Megalocaria dilatata (assembly GCA_034642435.1). NCBI lineage: Eukaryota > Metazoa > Arthropoda > Insecta > Coleoptera > Coccinellidae > Megalocaria > Megalocaria dilatata. The sequence goes on along the minus strand of CM067857.1, from coordinate 10,077,722 downwards.
GATCGATTCAGTCTGCGAACGCTCAAATGAAATTTCATCAACACATTATAAGGGAAAGTGTAGTCCGAGACCTATAAACTAAAAACCCATCATCTTTAGATTGACCCCAACCCCAGTATAAATACAGGAATCTTCTAATGGGGATCTTTCGCAACTTAATGATCCCCAGAACTTTTTTACGACCCATCCCGGTTTTATCCTTGTCACCGATGATCAGTCACTCTGGCGCAGGATGATGTACGGACTTTAGTGCCGTCGTCATTTGAATTAATGTTTACTCCGAACGCAATTGTCACTGAAAAGTTAGTGTCATACGATTAATTCCATCTGGAGCCCGAATTTTACTGCCCTAGGACGATGCGACAGCTGGCTCCCTCTAATTGGGCGTTCTTTCGCCTCGGATTTATTGTGGCCCGGATCGATTAGCGATTATCTCGTGTATTAATTATGGTAACACTTTGATGGCGGACCGGAAACTGGACGATTTAATTACCTACTGAATACGGATTGAGAGATAGAGGAAGATTACACTGAGGGCTGAACAACCCGGAGAAAAAGCGTGCGGAAAATTCAACCTCACTAGTGAATGCTGCTGAAAAGTATTTTCCTGAAAAAATACAGGAAAAACCCCATCACGCTTGTTAGATTTCATCGGAAGTGAGCAAGGTTTCGTCGACTTTCACTTATCAGATAGTATGATGCTTTGCAGTTCCTCTTTCTCCGGCCTTTGTCCATTACAATGAAGTCACCACGGACCAGGTCTCTGAACTAAACATCTCAAAAATCCGCCATTCCTCGTAGCAATCTTAATGTGACAGTAGCCACCAGAAAAGCAATTAGAAAAATGTCGCTTGGGCATTATTGTCTTTAAAATTTTCACTTGTCTCACTAACTTCGAGTTAGTCATGAAGCCCTCATTACTAATCGTTTCCCAAGTACCACATTACCTTCACATTGAGTCGTGTCCCTTAGCCAAGTCTGACATCAACTATCTGCCCGTTGGCCAAGTTATACTTGATACTCATCTCTCTCGCTACAACACTAATACATTTATTGCGCATTCAAAGAAAGAACATTATTAGCAATCATTTGTAACTTCACAAATTCAGTGTCAAGGCATGTTGTCGGTCACCCTCTAGTAATAATATAATATTTACACTTGTAATTAAGTTAAATTCATTTGTGAAGTGAACTCTGTGAATCCAAGTAAAAGTGAACAACGGTGAAAAAGCACATCGATCTACTTTGCTGCGAGCAAGATAGTTCATTTGAAAATATTTGAGCGAGCTATTTTTGTCATTATTTTCTGTTTTAGAAGTGGGGAAAATTTGTTTCAGGATTATTTGTTTTCTTGTTCATGAGATTTATGATTTTTGTTTCGGATTGATTGTTTGTGGCTATTTGTTTGATTGTATTCAGTTCATTTTTTTTAATTGAATTGAATACAATCAAACAAATGACCACAAACAAGGAATTCGAAATAAGAACCATGAACACATGAACAAAAAAAAATTACTTATTCTGAAACAGATACTCTTCCAAAACAGGAAATAATGACAACAAATTTGTGAAACCAGCATAAAAACAACTTTCACACCCTTACATCAAATTTTCAACCTCTTTTTCAATGCAAACGACACAAACAATCGGCTGAATAATTCTGGAGTTTATAAGTCAAGTTGTAAACAGAGTAGCGTATGTATAGGACAACTTTGGAGATCCTTCCAAAAAAGGGTCAAAGAACATCAATATTCATTTAGGAACTGAAAAGATAACTGTTATTTTGAGAAACAATTTTTCGAAACGTGTAACTCACAGTATTGGACAATCTCGAAATATTACATCTGGAAGTGGAAGGAAAAAAAACTAGACCAGCCTGGAATCCATAGAAATATTTTAACACAAACACGTTTCAGAAATAATGCTATTAAATGAGCGGACGGAAATTTGCTACTTCTCGGAGTTTTGCAAAAGTCCAAGCCTTCAACGAATATATATAATAGTTGAGATATAATTTTTTAAATTTATTTTGAAAATGTAGTAACACTACGAAACTCGAGTCATTGTATATTCAGGTAATAGAAAGTGATATAAAACTGAGTTATTTCTAAAACAATAAGAAGAGGTTTTTTACTTGATAGAAGGATTATTACCATTTTTGAATATCAAAACAGATTAAATCTGATTTAAAGAAAACTATATAATACCTTACAGCTTTCTGTGATTTTTGTGACGAGCATAGAATATTTTAGATTTCAAAGTGGGTGTTCAAACGAGGATAATAAGAAATCTGTAGGTAAGTTTTATTTGTTATTGATTGATCTTAATTTTTAAATGTGAAGTTGGACCGATGAAGACCTTATGGGAATTCTAATTGAAATGAAATAAGGAATTACTTTGTTTTCTATCACTTTTTATTATAACTTATATACAGTGACTCGAGTTTCGTAGTGTTTACTACATTTTCGAACTGAACGAACAAATTAGATCTCAACTATTATATATGTGGATTGTAGGCTTCGGCAGAGCTTCGAAGAGAGGGGTTTTCCAAAGTTCCGTCTGTTCGTTAAGTAGTCGGTTCTCTTTGTCTTTCGAATTAAAAAAGAGATTAGAAATTTTATGGGAGGGTGTGAAAGCTGTTAGTATAATAATTTTTGATAAAATTCGAGCTTTTTTTATGAAATTGGTCCAAAATATGTTAGTTTTATGAATTTATTGTTATTATGATCTGATTTGGAGATGGGGTAAATTTGTTTACGAATTAGTTGCTTTTGTTTTTTGTTTATGATGGAATTTATAGTTTTGGTTTCGAACTGATTTTTTGTGGCTATTTGTCTGATTGTATTCAATTCCCTCTTTAACGTAATATTATCTAAAGGAATTGAAAATGCTCTATGTACCATTGATCTATAAGCAGCTAGTTTATGATTGATCGGATGGTTTGAAAAATTTGGTATTGTTGTATCAGTTGATGTGGGTTTTCTATATATATCAAAGGAAATTTCATTATTACTGTTAATTAAAGTTATGTCCAGAAAATTTATTTTATTATCAAATTGTGTTTCCATGGTGAATTTGACCTTATTGTGCAAACTATTGAGATATTCTAATGTTTCATTTAATTCTGAATGTGTTCCGCAGAAGCAAGCTAATATATTTTAACCCTTTTCGAACTTTGCGTGGAAGAAAATTACTTTCAATACAATAGTAAATTTTACAAACAGAAAGATGGACTTGCCATGGGTTCACCTCTCAGCCCATTACTCCCTGAAATCTTTATGTCCCGTTTTGAAAGAAAAATTCTAAAATCCACACCCGCAAAGAATATCACTTTTTGGTACAGGTATGTTGACGATATATTAGCTTGCTTCTGCGGAACACATTCAGAATTAAATGAAACATTAGAATATCTCAATAGTTTGCACAATAAGGTCAAATTCACCATTCAAACACAATTTGATAATAAAATAAATTTTCTGGACATAAGTTTAATTGTAATGGTAATGTGTAAAGGTAATGTGGTACTTGGGAAACGAAATATGAAATGAAATTTCCTTTGATATATATAGAAAACCCACATCAACTGATACAACAATACCAAATTTTTCAAACCATCCGATCAATCATAAACTAGCTGCTTATAGATCAATGGTACATAGAGCATTTTCAATTCCTTTAGATAATATTACGTTAAAGAGGGAATTGAATAAAATCAGACAAATAGCCACAAAAAATCAGTTCGAAACCAAAACTATAAATTCCATCATAAACAAAAAACAAAAGCAACTAATTCGTAAACAAATTTACCCCATCTCCAAATCAGATCATAATAACAATAAATTCATAAAACTAACATATTTTGGACCAATTTCACAAAAAATAGCTCGAATTTTATCAAAAATTAACATAGTAACAGCTTCCACACCCTCCCATAAAATTTCTAATTTTTTTTTAATCCGAAAGACAAAGAGAACCGACTGAATAATTCTGGAGTCTATAAATTAAGTTATCAAGAGTGTAATAGTGTGTATATGGGACAAACGGGCCGACCTTTCCATAAAAGGTACAAAGAGAATCAATCTGCTTTTAGGAACCGGAAGAATAATTCCAATTTTGCGAACCATTTCTTCACTACAGATCACACCTTCCCAGAATTGAACAACCTTGTTATCTTGCACGTGGAAGCGAAAGGGAAAAAACTTGACATCCTGGAATCCATAGAAATTGAAAAATATAAAAAGCACGTACCAATAATAACACTACTTAACGAATAGACGAAACTTTGGAAAACCCCTCTCTTCGAAGCCTACAATCCCCATATATAATAGTTGAGATCTAATTGGTTCGTTCAGTTTGAAAATGTAGTAAACACTACGAAACTTGAATCACTGTATATCAGTTATAATAAAAAGTGATAGAAAACAAAGTAATTCCTTATTTCATTCCATTAAAATGAACTTCCACAAAGTTTCCAATATTTGGAATTCTAATTTTTTTTTGAAGATATGATACATGTTTTTGAGAGATTTTTTAAGTAACTCATTTAAATAATTGAATATATTAATTATTTCAAATAAATTATATTTTCTGAGAAGTCCTTAAAATCATGTTTCGTATTTTTGAGAACGATTTAGTTTTCATAATTGTTAGATCAGAAACTAAATTTTGTCTCCTTCAAATGTTTATTTTTTAATTTTAATTAACCATTTGTATTTGTTGGGTTATTTATTCCATTTGATGTTTTATATTGAGTTTTGATTTTATACGTCCATTAAATATAAGCTGTGCTTATAGGACATTAATTTAATTCTAAAAATTTTTTCGAAATTAAAATTGTAGGAGACTAACAGATTAAACCTGTTTTGTTATTCAAATTGAGTAATTTCTTATTTCATTCCATTTAAAATTTCTTTAGGTGGTTACAGTAGTAATGCTGTGCAGAATGTTATATCCTATATTTCAGTCATGTTATATCTTCATGGAAACTTTAAGGTTTTTTAATCCAAACAAAAATGATGGAGCAGAAAGAAATATTTTATTGAAATGGTAAATATCTGATATGGCCAATATCTTCCAATCAACCTGATTAAAACGCAACTATCCAGGATGAATTGAAATTCTCAGATTTCTTTGTGCGATATCCTTTCGCCTGAATATTTGATTGAAAAATTTCTCTCTTCGTTCGAAGATTTTTGAATGTCTTATTGAATTTATACGCAAAGCCTTCTCGAATGTCAGTCTCAGCGCAGGTTCAGGACGTGATTTGCTTTCTTGGGCGTGACGGCGTTACAAAAACATTTAGGCGTTATCCGGTAGCTTTTGAACGTGATAAGAAGCGATCTGAATATCATGGAGGGAGCCTTTTCAGTGTGTGAATGCACTATGAACTGTAACAATTTCTAGCGACGCATTGGAACGATCCATTTTACTGGTGAAAGGTTTTCCTTTGTGGATGGAGGTGTTCAGTATGTGACGATCATACGAAAGGCTCCGGGAAATGAGAATTTGTGTCACAGTGTAAAGGAAACTTGGGCTCAAAATTAAGTGTGTATTTTTAATGCGACAAAATGCAGGTTTAAATCACACTTCCTATCTTTCAATACAACATAAATGATATTGATTTCTCGCATATCACTTGGTGAAAATTATGAGTTAAATAAAAACTCTTGTTATTAGTAAATGCCTTCTGTGTGGTGAACTTTCTAAAAGGTCCATTTTTCTGCTTTCGTAACGTTCGTGTAAGATCTCAGTTCTACTTAAATCTATGAAATGATTGTTATTTAAACAATGTTCAGAAAAACCAGTTGTTATTTCATTATGCATTGTAATTTTCTTGTGTTCTTCTATCCTTATGTTTATGGATCATTCTGTGTGTAAAAATGCAGGGCATTCATTACAATATAATTTGTATATGTCGCTTCTTTCACACGTTACACGACAGTCTTTGTCTTTGACTAAGAGAGAACCTAAGTTTTTCTTATTTTTATTATATCGGGTGTTTTTTTTAGAGTGATAGAACATTCGATAGGGATAACTGTGATTCGACAGAAGATAGAAGCCATGTTGATCTGACATTTCTGTGTCAGTAAGCATTGACAAATTATCATGGAGCATTTTTCTAGCGACGCATTGGAACGATCCATTTTACTCATAGAAGGTTTTCCTTTGTGAATGGAGGTGTTCAGTATGTGACGATCATACGAAAGGCTCCGGGAAATGAGAATTTGTGTCACAGTGTAAAGGAAACTTGGGCTCAAAATTAAGTGTGTATTTTTAATGCGACAAAATGCAGGTTTAAATAATAGTTCCTATCTTTCAATACATCATAAATGATATTGATTTCTCCCATATCACTTAGTGAAACATTTTTAAATTAATGAGGTGAAGGAAAACACTTCTTATTGGTAAATGGCTTCTGTGTGCTAAAGAAATTTACAAACTTTCTAAAAGGTCCATTGTTCTTCTTTTATTACATTCGTGTGAAATCTCAGTTCTACTTAAATCTATGAAATCTTTGTTATTTATACAATGTTCAGAAAAACGAGTGGTTATTTTATTATGCATTGTAATTTTCTTGTGTTCTTCTACTCTTATGTTTATAGATCATTCTGTGTGTTCTATGTAAAATGCAGGGAATTCATTACAATATAATTTGTGTATGTCGCTTTTTCCACACGTTACACGACAGTCTTTGCCATTGACTAAGAGAGAACCTAAGTTTTTCTTATTTTTATTATATCGGGTGTTTTTTTAGTGATAGAACTTTCGATAGGGATAACTGTGATTCGAAAGAAGATAGAAGCCATGTTGCTTTGACATTTCTGTTCAGTAAGCATTGACAAATTATCATGGAGAAACTCACGCCGCAACAACATTTTGTTGAAATTTATTTTCGAAATCAGTGTTCTATTCGCTAAACTTCTAGAGTACTTCGTGAAATTTATGGTTTACATAATCGTCCATCAGAGCAGCTTATTCGTCGAACTATCGATAGATTTCGGACAACATTTTTTCTACTCGATGCAACAACAACAACAAGACAAAGAACTGTACGTACAGAAGAAACTATTGCTGCTGTAAGTCATAGTGTTAATGATGATCCATATTGGTCTATTCGTCGACGTTCACAACAAGTTGGAATCTGTGCATCCACCACATGGAAAATTTTGCGTAAAGATCTTGGTCTACACCCATACAAGATTCAAGTGGTTCAGGAACTAAAGCCACTGGACCATATAAGCGTTGTCTGTTTGCTGATTGGATCCTAGAGCAGCTTGCAGTTGATCTACTTTTTTATCGTAAAATTATGTCTAGTAATGAAGCTCATTTCTGGTTGAACGGTTATGTAAACGAGCAAAATTGCCGTATACGGAGTGGAAACAATCCCCAAGAAGTTCTGCAGGTTCCATTGCATCCCAAATAATGCACTGTATGGTGTGCTCTACACGATGGACGCATCATCGGTCCATATTCCTTTAAAAATGATGATGGAGCTAATGTCACAGTGAATGGTGCTCGTTACAGATCAATGATCAATGATTATTTGTTTCAAAATTTGAATGGTATCGGCCCAGAAGTGTTTTGGTTCCAACAAGATTGTGCTACACCTCATTCTGCTACCGTAACAATTGATTTATTGAAAGAAAGATTTGGCGATAACATTATTTCGAGAAATGGTCCAATTAGTTGGCCTCCAAGATCATGCGACATAACTCCGATGGATTATTTTCTTTGGGGTTATGTTAAGTCATTGGTTTATGCTGATAAACCAGAAACAATAGACGGTTTGCGAGCCAACATAATTCGTCTTATTGATGAAATAAGTCCTGAATTACTCGAAAAAGTTGTCCAAAATTGGTCTGGCCGAATGCGGTCCCTCAGAGCTAGTCGTGGTGTACATATACCGGAAATTAGACATAAATGTCATAAAATTATCTTTCAAATAAAAAAAAATTGGCTTCAATCTTAATTTAAATCTGTTTTATTTCAATTTAAAGTCATATCACTCTAAAAAAACACCCGACAGTTAGAACCTCACCTGACGAAGTCATGTTGTCATGACGAAACAATTGTTGTGAAATTAAATAAATTAGCGGAAATTCAGTTGTTTCACTTTTAATCATCAAGTTGTTTTTCCGACAAGTAGAGACCGATACATTCAAACACAGCTTAAAAACCTTCGATTCTTCCTTTTGACTCCCATCAGTCCTCAACCCTTTCACGAACACAATCATTATCGTCAACCCTTCCTTTTACCGAGACCCATACAATTACTAACAGGAAAAGGGAGAAAACTGTTATCCAACTGTTTTCCCTTCTCGAAAACCCAGTTTTTCGTCGATGTCCGAACCCTATACGAAAAGGAGTTTCCGACTTAATTACATGACACTTTGACTCGTCCGAACGGTCGTCCGGCAGGTTTGTCACGTGCATTATTCGGCTGTCGAGATAGATCCTCGTTCCTTTCGATTTCCTTGAAAGACCGTCCCCTCCGCGGTATCGGGTGGTTCACAGGATTTATCGAAGGACGTCAGAGGGGTGAATCGACTGCTGACTGACGAATTGATGTCAATAAAACCGCTACGTCTCGAATTTGTCGGGAGGTATTCCTTAGATTTCGGCAGATTTATCAGGGTTGGAATCTTTGAGGGGGAAAGTGGGGCTGGTTCTTCCATTCCTGTCGTTAGGTGGAAAAACCTTTCATCGGAACCCCTTCATGTGCTTTCAGCGTGCATTCTAGCGGGGAACAGCCTGAGTGGTTGTGCGACATATCGGATAAAATTATGCGAGATCAGAGATGTTTTGTCAGTAGAATTCCGATTCGAATATTCTGGAAGCTATCTGCAATTTTGGGCTTTCAAGCGTTGAACGAAATGGAATATCCCTCAGAATCTGAAAACTCTACAGTGGAGAGTAACGAGAATAGGGGACTGAAAGGTAGAATGTGATAAATAGGGAAAAATAAAATATAATTTCCAATTTACACCATATGTTTAATAAAACCAGTCTTCATGAAGCTGATAAGTTTTTGATTGTTTCGGTCTTTACTTGACGGAAATTCATCTTCAATATAAGAAAAACAAATGTTTACTTCCGCTATTTTATTGATTTACACGACAATTGTTTCGTCATACCATGACTTCATCAGGTGAGTATTTAAACTTGGGTATACAATGCAAAACATTACCTTAAATACACAGCTCTGGTACAAAAAATAGAGCGGTGGAAAGAGATGGTTTAGAATTAATGAAAAATATTAAGTAGGGGGGATCTGTTTAAATCTATTTGATCATTCAATAAAATTTGTCTTTTATTATATCTATTGATCTCTAAAGTTTCTAACAGATTTAGTTTCTGACTTTTGTTTTCGATATGTATTATTTCATAGTTCATATTAAAATTATGGCCAGTCTCTAACAAATGGTTGGTATGAGTTGAATTCGGTTTATTAATAATGTAACATTTTTCATGTTCTCGTATCCTTGTTTGGAATGAACGGCCTGTCTGACCCACATATACACATGGGCAATCATTACATGTTAACTTGTAAACTCCTGATTTTTTGTTTTTAGGAATGACGTCTTTATTATTTTTTATTAAGCTGCCTAAAGAATTAATAGTTTCAAAAGAGATGTTATATTTTTCTTTTTTCTTTAAATATCTGGCAATCTTTTCAGATTTTTGGCCTATGTAAGTTGATGAAGTAAATTTGATTTCGTTCGAATTTTGAATTTTTGGATATACAAGTGATATTGCTTTCTTGTAATTTATTTTATCAAGTAAATTGTCTACAATTCACGGATTGAAATCATTATTGAAAGCTGTTTGTTTAATGGTTTTATACTCTTTGTCAAAATTTTCTTTCGTCATGGGTATGTTTATGCATTGAACAAAATAGAATACATACAGAAAACAACTTCATTTTTAGACCAAAATGAATATAAAACTATCAAAAAAGACCCAACAAAAAAATATCAGAAACAAATCAAATCAGTTATCCTTCAATCAAAAGCACTTTTTGAAAATATTCCAAATTATAAATTAACTTTAGTGAACCCATCAACACCCATTTTGTATTCTTTAATTAAGTTGCACAAAGAGAATATTCCCATCAGACCCGTTGTTTCATTTGTCACAGCCCCGTCATATAAACATTCAAAATAATTAACCAAAATTATACTAACAGAAACTAACTCTGAAGCCAAATTTGCAATAAAAAACTCTCATCAACTTATACAAAAAAATTATGCATATACATATCCCAAACAATGCCAAATTTGTTTCCTTTGATGTAAAAAACTTATTTCCTAGTATACCGGTCAGTGAAACCATAAAATTAGTTGATGATTCATTACTCCAAAAACGAACTAATCTTGTAAAAACAGAAATATTAGACGCCTTAAACGTTTGCCTAGATCAAAATTATTTTATGTTCAACGGCACGTTTTATCTAGACGAAGAAAGTCTAACAATGGGGAACTCATTAAGCCCCTTGTTATCAAAAATATTCATGGATCACGTAGAAACCAATATCCAAAAACTCCCATATTTTAAAGATTTCGTTTATTGGTACCGCTATGTACATGACATAATTTGTTTATTTAATGGCACAAATAGACAACTTGGTTCATTTTTGGAATCTATCAATAAATTATATCCAAAAATTGAATTCACACAGGAAGATGAAGTAAATATAGCATCAATTTCTTAGAATTAAAAATCACCAAAATTAATAATAGACATGAGTTTTCCATATACAGAAAACCTACACATACAGATGGTACGAGTCATTATACTTCAAACCATCCATTTTCACAAAAATTGTCGGCTTATAATAGTATGCTTTATAGATTGGTTAACATACCCATGACGAAAGAAAATTTTGACAAAGAGTATAAAACCATTGAACAAATACCTTTCAATAATGATTTTAATCCGTTAATTGTAGACAATTTACTTGATAAAATAAATTACAAGAAAGCAATATCACTTGTATATCCAAAATTTCAAAATTCAAACGAAACCAAATTTATTTCATTAACTAACATCGGCCAAAAATCTGAAAAGACTGCTAGATATTTAAAGAAAAAAGAAAAATATAACATCTCTTTCGAAACTATTAATTCTTTAGGCAGCTTAATAAAAAATAATGAAGACGTCATTCCTAAAAACAAGAAATCAGAAGTTTACAAGTTAACATGTAGTGATTGCCCATGGGTATATGTGGGACAGACGGCGGTTCATTCCAAACAAGGATACGAGAACATGAAAAATGTTACATTAATAATAAACCGAATTCAACTTATGCCAACCATTTGTTAGAGAGTGGCCAAAATTTTTATATGAACTATGAAATATTACATATCGGAAAAAGTCAGAAACTAAATCTGTTAGAAACTTCAGAGATCAATAGATATGATAAAAGAAAAATTTTATTGAATGATCAAATAGATTTAAACAGATCCCCCCTACTTAGTATTTTTCATTAATTGTATACCATCTCTTTCCACCCCTCTATTTTTTGTACCAGAGCTGTGTATTTAAGGTCATGTTTTGCATTGTATACCTCAGTTTAAATACTCACCTGATGAAGTCATGGTATGACGAAACAATTGTCGTGTAAATCAATAAAATAGCGGAAGTTAACATTTGTTTTTCTTCTATTGAAGCTGATAAGTGTTTCAGCACCAAGTGCCATCATTCTTTCAATAAATCAATTGTTACGGTAGCAGCATGAGGTATAGCATCATCTTGTTGGAACCAAAACACTTCTGGGTCGATACCATTCAAAATTTAAAACAAATAATCATTGATCATTGATCTGTAACGAGCACTATTCACTGTAACATTAGCTCCAGCATCGTTTTTGAAGAAATATGGACCGATGATGCCTTCAGCGTGTAAAGCACACCATACAGTGCATTTTTCAGGATGCAGTGGAACCTGTAGAACTTCTTGAGGATTGTTTTCACTCCATATACGGGAACTTTGCTTCTTTACATAGCCATTCAACCAGAAATGAGCTTCATCACTAAACACAATTCTACGATAAAAAAGTGGATATTCTTCAAGCTGTTCTAGGGTCCAATCATCAAACAAACGACGCATATTATGGTCAAATGGCTTTAGTTCTTGAACCAGTTGGATCTTGTATGGGTGTAGACTAAGATCTCTACGCAAAATTTTCCATGTAGTGCATGCACAGAGTCCAACTTGTTGTGAACGTCGACGAATAGACAAATCTGGATCATCATGAACACTATGACTTACAGTAGCGATATTATCTTCTGTACGTACAGTTCTTAGTCTTGTTGTTGTTGTTGCATCGAGTAAAGAAAATGTTGTCCGAAATCTATCGATTGTTCGACGAATAAGCTGCTCTGATGGACGATTATGTAAACCATAAATTTCACGAAGTGTCCTATAAGTTTGGCGAATGGAACGCTGATTTTGAAAATAAATTTCAACAATTTGTAAACGTTGTTGCGGCGTGAGTCTTTCCATGATAATTTGTCAATGCTTACTGAACAGCTTCTACCTTTTGTCCAATCACAGTTATCCCTATCGAAAGTTCTATCACCCGATAGAATAGATGGATCACCAAAATTGCAAAATATGTCTATAAGGTTATTAGCAACCTCCTCATTTTTTTTTCGATTTCAACGCACGTATTTGAACAATTTTTGTTCAATGATCTTGATATACCATGATGAATTTGTATTCTCCATTTGCTTGGGACTGCATATCAATCGGATTCACTTGACAACGGATGTTCATCTCCGAAAACACCTTTGGTTTAACCACAAGTCCATTCTTGGCAGATTATAGTTTCTTATGGCAACCTTCACACAAACGGAGATATAATTTGATAACTTCTTGTGTTATATTCTTGTATTTTTTTTGCATTCACTTTCCATACGATGTTTACCACCATGTCTAATGGCCAAATGTGCATCATGCAAAATATCGAATATTTCATCGTTTGTAACCTAATACTTGACGCTGGATTCACCGGATGCTTCACGAGAAAGAAGCTTTTCAACTCCTCTAACAGAACATACTATATGTATATCAAACCGCTTTTTACGTCGATATTGTAACATTTCTTGGTATTGTTCCTTACTAAAATAAAAAACTATTTGCAACAGAACACACTATATGTATATCAAACCGCTTTTTACGTCGATATTGTAGAGTGGTCTTGGTTTCATCCTTTTTTGGCAATTTATACTGATTGTAACATTTCTTGGTATTGTTCCTTACTAAAATAAAAAACTATTTGCATTTTTCGAATACACTAATCCATTGAAAATTTCATTGAAACGCTGTATTAAACGCGCACGTCCTTTCTCTTCGGTTGCCATTATCCTAAAGGACTGCACGTGGTGAGGGATAGCGTAATAATAATTCATACACCCAACTTTAACCAAGTGAAAATGGGTGAAACGCAGTTTACCCGGGTAAAGTCCGAAATAGGTATAATGTCGGTTATAGTTCGGACTTTACCCACGTTGCCCAGGTATTCCGCAGTTTACCCGGGTAAACCTAGATTTACTCGTTAATCTAACTTTACCCGTAACATTTATATGAAACAATTGAAGGGGTTTCCTAGTAGATTGGTTCCATGTCTGTGAGGTAATTCCCACCAGATTTTCATATTTTCGTTAGATTTCTTTCTTCTCCTGTTGATAATATACGATATTTGCTAATTCTATAGGTCTACTTAAAAGAAACAGTGTTTCTGAAATATGAAACTTCAAGTCAATCTTTAAAATTAGAAAAAAATTCTTGGATCAAAATTTTTAGGTAGGTTTTACTGAATTGATCTGCTTGATATTCAAGATAATGAAAAAATCATCTACCATACAATAAACCTCTCACTCCTTCAATTTTCTCCATTAATTTACTTTTTTCTTCTATCGAAGTTTTTTCTATCCTTCTACAACGCATATATCCCATAAATAACTCCATCCTAGTTATTTATGGAGTCGTTTGTCCCCCTATCTGAAATCGAAGCCACAGCATATGGTGGGATAGCTCTAAATAGGTTGCTCATCAATAATCCCCTCATATTTACATTCCCATCGACCACACGACGAGTTAAACCCTTGAGAGCAGGCAGAGACGCAAGATTCCCCCCTCTTCCGAAGAATATTTTCCTCTTATGTTCCGAGATTGAACCGATATATATGTATATTCCTCTGCTTGGAAACTGCCTAAATCGAGTTTTCCGTGTTTGCGCTAGGGACCGAACTTCCAAGAAAAGCGGCACACAGTTCCAAACTTCATTAAGTCATCTTCGGCTTAGTTAGCGAGAGGTTTGACGATTAATTATAATTGTGAGTTGTACTTCCTGAATACGAACAGAATTTGTACGGGAACAATGAGAAGAAACATTATCTTTCGGAGGGAAATTTGTCGCCGGAATCCTTGATGAGGTTGAATAGTTTCACGTGAACGCGAGATCAATAACATACGCCGTTTTCTCACATCCCAAATTGGGTAGACTCAATGGGGTGAGTCCCGTGGGAAATACTGGAAATACTCTGATATACGAGATGAGGGGATGCACTAATTGAAAGTAAGACTGATGTGTTCACCAAGTATTTATTTGGATGATGATCACTGGATTCGAATAATGTTAAATCCATGAATAAAAGACTATAGAGAGTGTGGACAGCTCAGTGGTAGAGAATCGGACTCGTGACTGGAAGGTCCGGGTTCGAATCCTGTTCAGGTGGAAAAGCAATTTTCTAGCTGGACGGGATTCGGCCACCATTTCATTTATGGGTCAAAAGTTAACAGTGCTGTGACCTAAATTGGCGCAAGATCACAGTAACAGAGCCTACCCAGAACACAACTGAACTCCTAACTTGCACAAGCTGAAAAAGCCTCTGAGGGATCTTCACAGAAGATCTAGGAGTATCAGGATAATAATAATGAAGGGTTTTCCAATAAAAGGTTTCATTTTGAATAGCCTGCTACCTGGACAGCTGTCATCTTCTGACAATTGACAAGTAGAAACTGCGCTTTCTCTAATAATCGAACGATTCACGCTTCAACAACGCACTGGAGTTGTTAAAATTCACTGAAAAAATTTTGAAAATTTTACAGTCACAGTTCGCAAAACTAAAGCACTTTCGGGTCGTCATGAAGCACTTTTTTGGCCCCCATAGTGAAAAATTTGGGCTGTTGGGACAAATTAATGGAACGCGAAGAATCGAAACCGATAACGTCGCTCAAGAACAACTAAGAAGTTTTTCGCGACTCCTCGTAGATCTTTGGCATTAGGCATTCCACAAACAACACCTTACCATATTTAGGTCTTAGGACTGCGCAACCGAGCTATGATTAATGACTTTTTATAGCTGTAATTGGAAGATATTGATGTGGACGACGTTTATTTTCAACAGGAAGGCACTACGTGCTACAAAAACCACGAAACAATCACAGTTTTGCAGGAAACGTTCTCTGCCTGTGTTATTTTTCGAAAAGGTGGTCACAATTGGCCACCGAGATCTTGTGATTTAACACATTTAGACCTTCTTCTTTGGTGCCACGTGAAAGATAAGATCTATACCAATGCTCGACAATCATGTAGCCGCAAATGTGCGAATAGGTCATGGAAAATGATATGCTGCTGGGACGATTTGTCCCATTGTTGATAGCATATATATATATATATATATCTATATATCTCTTTTCCACGAAATAAATATTCATCGATATCTTTTGAAATATACTCTTTTTTTATATCAAAATTAAACCTGTTATTGGAAAACCCTTTATTTCCTGCACAGCTCAACAGTTTGATTGTAAAGTACTACTGTTGGAGAATTATAGGCAATATATAATTATTTTTTTTATTTGAAATAATTCACACAGTTTTTATGTTTCAAAATTTATTCATAATCCTGACAAGTGTTTCGGTCTTTCGACAATCTTCAAAGAAGTACAGAAAGGAACTAGACTCAGAATTGAAAGAGGTTTTTTTCATTACAATCAAGATATCTGTATAATTATGATGCATGGAAATAACAGTATCCAATATAGGGCTGTTGCTGAATAGTATTTGGAAATTTGTTAAGTTCTCCTTTTTCTCAATGGCTTTTTCGATTGAAAGAATCTCCGAATAGTCCATCAATTTACCCTTCTTAAAATTATATAGTAAAGTGACATGTTTCTCATTAAAAAAATGATTATTTTCTATATAATGTTCTGCAAAAATGGTTGATTTCTGGTTTTTCAAAATAGACGTCCTATGTTCTTTGATTCTATGCTGTCAACATCGACCTGTCTGTCCTATATTTATGTAGCATTCCAATAATCACAATTAATTTGATAAATCCCCGATTTGGAAAAGTTAGGGTTCCTTTCTTTATTGTTCACCAAAATCTTAACTGAATTATTCCTATTTATTGATCCCATTTTATGAAAATCGGTACACATCCTACGGCTGAAACCTTTTATATAAGCCCTTGAAAACCATATCTTCATTTATCCATAAGGATCAATTACATTGATATAAAACTTTTTTTAAATATTGTAAGTTTTCTTTTTAATCATTTTGTCAATGATTTCATTTCTATAGCCATTGTTCATCGCCATAGTTTTGATTATATTGAATTCATTTCGGAAATTGACTTCGTTTAACGGGATGCTCAAAAGTCTATGAATGAAACTAATCAATTCCTAATTATTGAACACATCACTTATATCTTTTCTTCGAGTATTTGAGCTGCTGTTCTTGGTTTGTCAAGATTTTCAGAGAATAAATAAAACATTACCTCGACCAGACGGTACAAACAATTAGCAAAAAAGCACCCTCGAAGAAACATCACCAAAAAAGTCACATTTTGTCGCTTGTTCAAAGAGCACAAAATAAACCGCTCGCTGTTTCACGTCGCTCTCAATAAGTAACAATCAGTAACACACTAAAGGCTTGAAAGTGAATATATTATCTACATTATTCATTTGTAATTAGATAGTAAGTAACGGCAAACCAAAAAGTGAACTCAATAAAAGTGAATTCGGTGAAAGTGAACAACGGTAAAAATGCTCAAAGAATAACTATATTCCACGAACAAGATAGTGTTTTCACCGCAATTAAGGTTAAAACAACACCGGAAAAACTCCCTGCATTTGGGTAAACAATTCAAACTTGTAAATTTGTGATATATGTATTTAGGCTGTAAATAAACCATCAAAGTCTATTATACATCCCCCTATTTTAGCCCCATTAAAAGTATGCTTATCCAAAAATTTGCATACTAATTGGTTAAGGTTTAATCAAATAGAAGGAATAATTCAAAAAGGTATATCTACATACCAGGCAATTCTTTACAAATGGGTACCATCAAACCAATAATTGCAAATCCCCTCACATATTGATCGGGTGTAACACATTATTATATTATACATTTCCCACCAAATCGTTTACAGTGTATCATAATCAATTTATAATTGGAATAACTGTAGATAATTTAGGTAATATTCACAATATCGAGTAGGTCTAGCAGAAAGTAATACAAACCATAAATTCATTAGAGTGATAATTGTGAACAGTTGGAAACTAATTAAGTGTTGATTTGAATAATAGGGGAAATATGGTCCATCAGAAGTTCAACGGCGAAGGAAGGAATATTCAAATCTGTGAATATCTTGAATATCAAACAGAGTAATCGCCGCTATAAATTTCAATATCAGAAAATTTCTCGATTTCTTTTAACAATTGAATCAAATAAATGTCTCAGAAACTTAACACTCATCGTGAGGTTTTAAAAATGAATTAAGAAAAATCTGAAGGTATAGAAAATATCCCGAAAAAACAAAGCTCAATTGTAATTATTTAGTATATATTTTTAATTCTTTAATTGGAAAATCATAACGAAATATTCATCATATTTACTAATTAAACCTTTATTTAACTATAAACACTTGACTTAACGTCGAGGTACACCCGAAACTAGATCACCTCCATAATATTCAGTGATGGTACTCCAGGATTGTAAAACTGACTGAATTAAATCATTTTTATTTCGTAACGCCGCTTGTTCAACTTCAATCTTCATTATTGCCCATATATTTTCAATGGGGCTTAGATCTGGTGAAGATGCTGGCCATGAAATGGTTGTCACTTGGTATTCTTGCATCCAAGCTTGAGTAGAGGCTGAAGTATGGCATCTTGCATTATCCAGCTGAAAACGCTATCCTTCTGTATATAAAGCATGCGCCGTTTTAAGGAGAAAATCGTTTAAAACGCCACAATACTTTTCACTATCAATGGTACCATCAACTATACAAAGAGGCGTAACACCACGATATTGCTCCGCAAACCATTTATTCATGGGAAATTTGGAAATTTGAACGGTAACAGGTTGTTTTGATAGGATTCTTGAATGATTTCCACCAAGTTGGAAACAACTTTAATCTGATTTGAAGAAATTATTGAAATTATATTCCTGAAAACGTTGGTAAAATTATATCCTTCATTCCTTTTGTGAAGGTGTAATTATAGGAATTTTTGGTTTCCATGATATGAAGCCTTGTCTTTTCAGTGACATACGGACGGTTTTTGGACATGCTTTTATATTTCATTGATTTCCAAATCTGTTAACTAATTTGCTGAGCCCCAGGCGCGGATTGTGTCGTCCTTACGCCAATAAAGCTTTTAATTTGTTTCCTTTAATATTACCCGGTCTTCCTTAAACTGGTCTGTGCCTCATATCCATGCAATTTTTATCCTCTTTTTTGTCTCATATTCACTTCATTTTCCCAATTTAATCAATTGCACTAAGTTTCCCACAATTCGAAAACCTTTTCTATACAAATATTGTACCGGTTTTTTTTCTAGTTGCGACATTATTTCTTGAATTGTATACCTGACAATCAACAATATCTGAAAAATAGCCAACTATCTGCGCACCCTATTTCATACATTTTTCTTAGAATCTTACAAAAAGGAATTATATTTGAATTATGAAAAATAATAAATTCCGGATACTTTCTAGACGGACTACATTTTAATGAATATAACCTATAGACAAGAAGTCATTCGGAGAAAACAAATTTGTTTGAACATGACAAAATTTTACAAAGAAATTTCAGTAAAATTAGAGAAAAGGAGTTTGCATAAAATATGGCTTATAAAGAACACTTTGGAGGATGAATTATTGAAATAGAAAACACATAGAACTAAAATATTTTCCAAATTTTACGAAAAAGCATATATAATTAATTTTATTCAGCTTTTCGAATGAATAATTTATTATAATATAAATATTTTAAAAAATTTTTAAACAATTTTAAAAAATTAGCCTTCTACATATTTAATTCCAAAAGATTATATTCAATGATTATAACTTCTAAAAATAAATTAAAATAATGTCGTATAAGTACCACTTATATCATGACACAAAATAAACATTCATTATAAGACATCCAAATGGTATAACAAAATCCAATAAATAAAAATCATTAACTAAAATCCTATAAATTAAACATTTTGAATAGACAATTTTTTAAAATTGTTTAAAAATTTTTTAAAATATTTATATTATTTTATATACCTTCTATCAAGAATGACCTCTATTTACGTTATTTTATTCATAATATATAATTATATGGTTTCCTCAAACATTCATACAGATAGTCCTTGTGTTATAGCAGAGGCCGTTAAATTTGTCTTTCAATCTTCTAGATCAGGTTAAACCACAGGGATATTTCTGTGTGTAGTGAATACCTATTTAAGGTTCTCATTTAAATAGAACTTTTTCTGGAAGGCGAAGGGTGAGTTTGAATATATGTTATTAATTGATTTTATATTTATTGAATATGAATATTTGAATACTGATGAGCAAAGTCGATTTTAAAACTTGTTTTTCAGTAATGTTTTACATATCTTGAGTTTTTATATAAAGTACCTTGGTTAGATATCCAGTAATATTGAATAGTCTAAGTAAGATAGTTTTGTGATAAAATTCTTAGGATTATGTTGGATATTCTTGAAAGATATTGGTTTTCATAGGATTGATAAGCAGAAACAAAATTTTGTCTATTCAAAATGTTTAATTTATAGGATTTTAGTTAATGATTTTTATTTATTGGATTTTGTTATACCATTTGGATGTCTTATAATGAATGTTTATTTTGTGTCATGATATAAGTGGTACTTATACGACATTATTTTAATTTATTTTTAGAAGTTATAATCATTGAATATAATCTTTTGGAATTAAATATGTAGAAGGCTAATTTTTTAAAATTGTTTAAAAATTTTTTAAAATATTTATATTATTTTATATACCTTCTATCAAGAATGACCTCTATTTACGTTATTTAATAATTTATTTCCATACTTAACGTATCGATTCTGTTTAAAACCTTCCATTCCATTTCCAAATAAATTAAATGAGTAAACATCATCGGAAACGACCAAATATCAACTTATTGAACGAATAATCAATATTTCTGAATATCAGAAGAACAGTTATTTTCATCGAACTTAAGACCTCCGAAAAAAGAGGAAGATATCAAGTAAATTTCGATGGGAACGCCCCATTTTTGAATTGAAATTATTCACGCATGACAGTGTTCACCATTCAATCATGGAATGGTACACACTCCAATAACGTTTACAAATAATCTAAATTCATTATGAAAAATTGTCATCTGTTACTCTAACTTCACGTGCTTTAATTTTTGTTCGTTATAATCGTCAGGATAAAAAAGCAGCTGAACGTTTAGCGAAGAAGTTTTACACTTCATAATATTACAGTGCCAGTGAAATGAAGAAATGCAAGAAGTGTAGAGAGAATATTGTTGCCGTACGTGAAAGTGTTCGTGAAGACCAAAATTTATCGATTTCTCGACGTTAACAAGAACTAGGGATCTCCCAGACGTCTTTGTGGCGAATTTCACGAAAAGACCTTGGTTTAAATCCAAAAAAAAATGGACCGATAAATTATCCGCCTCGTTCCTTCGATTTTACTCCAATGGACTTCATTCTTTGGGGTTACATCAAGTCATTGGTTTACAGCAAGCATCCAGCAAATTTAGACAATTTACATATCAACATTGAACGAGTAATGGCTAAAATACGACCTGATTTGTGTGAGAGAATCATGGATATTTGGCTTCAACGACTTCATTCCTGCTAGCGTTTCCTTGGTGGACATTGAAATGATGTTTTGTTTAATAACCAATGGTATCCCTTGTACTTTATAATGAAGTGAAAATTTCAATAATTTAATGTGTTTCAATCGCAAAACAAAATGGGGCGCTGTTAATGAAAGACCCTTCATTTACTAAATCCAATCGTTCCACAAAAAAATATCCAGGAATAACTTAAGTGATTCAGAATATCACCATCTTTCGATGAAAATCTTGTAAGGTAGGACAATCTCAATAATTAATTTCAAAATTGGAATTTCATTTTCTGAAACGTAACAGCTTGTATCTCAATTTAGGTTAACCACAGAGAAGTACCAATAGTATAAATTCTCTGTTAGTTTTTTCAATAAAGTAGATTCAAAATTAGTAATCATATAATAAAATTAAACTTCAGAGAATAATACAAATTTGAATTTCTCTTGTCGAACAAATTGAAATTATTCAGCAATTGAAAATCTTTCCTAATTCAAAGAGTCTCAACAGTACAAAATGTAAGCAAGCAATCGAAATTAAATTTTCAAATGAAAATTTACATTTTTAAAATTATTTAATGATATAAATCCATTACGGTACCTGAAGGTGGAACAATACGTTAATATGAGTAATATGAATAATAAATTAGCTTTATATCACTTTCTATTACCTGAATACAAAATTACTATTTTTAATCAACGGATTGAAACTATTGTTAAATGCAATCTGTTTCATTATATTCAGTTCTCTATCAAAATTCTCTTGTGTCATAGGTATGTTGATTAATCTAAATATCATTCTATTATAAGCTGCTAGTTTTTGAGAATGTGGATGATTAGAATTTGAGTGGATGACACAAGAGAATTTTGGTAGAGAACTGAATATAATGAAATAGATTGCATTTAACAATGGTTTCAATACGTTGATTTTAAATGAATTATTGAAACGAATGCAATTTAAACAGTCAATATCGCTTGTATATCCAACAAAATCTATTCATACAAAATATATTTCATTAACGTACATAAACAAAAAGTCCGAAAAAATAGCAAGATATTTAAAGAAAAAAAGTAACAGCAACATTAAGAAAAAAACACTTTAGAAAATTAAATAAAAAAAAATGAAGATTTGATCCATAAAACAGAAAGTTTGGAGTCAATAGGTTAAACGGCGGTACTTGCCCATGTGTATACAGATAGGTAGATCTTTCGGAACTAGGATACGTGAATACCAGAAGGCACATCTTTGAAAAAACGGAAATTCAACATATGCTGACCATCTTTTGGAGACAGGACATGATTTTGACAATAACTACAAAATCTTACACCTAGAAAAAAAGAACCTCAGGTTGAACTACCTAGAAGCCCTCGAAATTAACAGATACAATAAAAAACAGATTCTCCTAAACGCCAGACGGACCTCAATAAATACTTAACTTTTTCTGAAACTTTGTGTAATAATAAAAAATAAATTACTGTAAATTTCCTCTAATTTCTTTTCTGTATATTTTGAATATTTACAGCACTTAATCTCAAATATGTATTTTGTACCATACTCACCTGACGAAGTCATGTTGTCATGACGAAACAATTGTTGTGAAACCCACAAGGTAGTTATAGTACTATTCACCAAGAAACGGGAGCTGGACGATTTAGACCCGCTGACAATACGTGGTGAAACAATACAATTCTCTAATGAGGCAAAATACCTGGGAATAGTCCTGAACAAAACTCTCAGTTGGAATGCACACCTAACCCAAGTGTGTTATAAAGACAGAATGAGATTCTGGACCTGCACACGAATCTGCGGTAGAACCTGGGATTTAAAGCCCAGGCAGATGTATCGGCTGAACCTTATGATGATTAAACCACAGATAATGTATGGCGCTGTAGCGTAGTGGAAGGAGGGTCAACAATCGATTGGTCAAAATAAGCTCACCTGACTACAGAGACAGGCTTGCCTTGCAATTACAGATGCGTTTAGCACCACAGCCATGGAGGTCCTACTAAATCTACCACCCCTGCACCTGCTTGTGTAAAGGAAGGTGGAACGAACCACATTCAAACTATATCAACTGGCGATCAACAAGCCTGAGGCAACAGCACCCTATCGATGCCCTCGGATCTAATGTCAAAAGTCACGGCATTTCAATGTAATCGTCCCCAGTCGGGATGAATGAACCCAGCATGCTGAGGTTCTATCGAAGGCCGACCTTAGCTTCTTTACAGATGGCTCGGGAACGACGAACGCAATGGAAGCGGCAGTCTGTGGAAGCAAACCAAGAATCAACATCTCATTGAGTCTCGGTCAATATTCAACCATATTCCAGGCAAAACAATTTGTCATTGAAACGCGGCAGACCTGCTAATAAAACGGCAAATCCAACACGGCAAAATCAAAATATTTACTGATAGTCCGTCAGTACTAAAAGCTCTGAAATCCAGCTGTTGTAAATCGAAAACAGTCGCGAGATGCCGCACGGCTTTGAACAAGTTCTATATGCATAACAGAATCACTCTTGTTTGGAAACCGAGCCACTTAAACTATTTGGGTAACGAAGAGGCAGATCGGCTGGCGTTTGCTGGAGCCACGTTGCCTTTGGTAGGCCCGAAACCTTTCCTGGGAATACCACATGACGTGCCTAAGCAGACGATAACTCAAGACTAGAGTCTTTCTGGCTAAGCCATCCTCGCCTGAAACATTCGAAAGTGCTCCTTGGGGCAGCTTCGAACCAAAAAAAGGCAGACCTAGCGCTAGGTCTGGATAGGGCTAAACTAAAAAGACTTGTCGGAATTATGATAGGTCACTGCAGGCTGAAAGCGCATTTGCACAAAATCGGTCCGGTTCGAGATAAATGCAGGCTGTTTCTTGAGGACACTGAAACAGCTATGCACATCGACTCAGAGTGCCCAGCGGTGATTCGCATCACTATAAATAATAATAATGAAGATGATAACTCAATAATTTCCACTTCTATGTGCTTTTACAATGAACACAAAACCATGGTTCATTCATACTGACTAGCAGAATATGAACATAAACTTTATGAATAAATGTACAGTCTTGAAATTTTCAGGACAAGTGGACTGTTAAACAAGCGCGCAAAGTCTTCTGACTTTACGACACTGCTGTACTAGATTTCATAAATGAGAATCATCATGAATTGTCTGAAGGATTTGGTGTGTGGTAAATATATCTTTCTTTAGGAAAGGAAGATTTGATGACAACAAGAGAAGTGTTCTCTTGCGCTCAATATCCATAATATTGTGTTTGGAATAGTCGTGGCTTTTTACCTTCTTGCGCGCTCCCGTTTCCCGCATCTCCCTCATCCTATCTGTCCCAACTTTCAAACGTCCCATCATAAAGCGTTAACAGCCTATGTCTCCGACTGTCACAGTTCAGATCGCCATTTCAGTCTGGAGGATTATGGAACACGTCTCCGCCTTATGGTCGCTCAAGCGTCCTCCTATCCCCGAGTCCCGAATAAAATTGTAAACAAAAGGACTCCAGATATCGCAGTTGCGAAACTTCTCCGCAGAATTTCAAGCCACTCAATCCCGAGTCCAATTGACAAATTCCCAAAGTTACATCCTCGAGAAGGACAAAGGGAGAAAGGCGAGCTCCGGATCTTGCTTTTCCTACTGTTTCACAAATTGACGAATTTATTTTCAATTATAAACTGCCCGGCCGAATGGTTTGAGGAATGTTCTGGAGATTTCGGCAATATATTGAATTTGGACTCGAAATACTCCAAGGATCGCTGGGTTTGGCAGGGATTGAATTAACATATCAAGAGGGAGAAGCCTCTCCAGAGGCCGAGCTCGGAGGCAAACGGTGTGAAAGTAGCCCATTCACCTGGAGAAGATGGTGCCGAATTCGAATCGTCGGATCGAGTTCAACATTGTGGAAATTTGATAACCGCGTCGGAGGCATTTATGGAGTGGAATTTACAGAAATTGGATATTTTGGATGTTTTTCGACAATATATTTGATTTAGAATGAGTCCCTTATAAAGGGTTTTCCCATAAGAGGTTTCATTTTGATATTAAACCGATGTATTTAAAGAGAAATCAATGGATGTTCATTTCATTGTGAAGAGGAAGTTATGCCATTAACAATGGAAACGATATCAGCCAAATGGCCGCCATACGGTTGCAGTAACATTTTCTTTTCATGAAATTTTCCATGACCAATTTGCACATTTGCAGCTGTGTATCGTCGATAACTTCACGAATTCCATCTTTAAGATCTTGAATCGATTATGGTTGATTTGCATAGACCTTATCTTTCACGTGGCCCCAAAAAAAAGGGCAAAGGCGTTAAATCACAGAACCAGGAGACTTTTCTTGCAAAATATCGATTGTTTCGTTGCTTGAGTGGCATGTCTTGTTGAAAATAAACGTTGCATCAGCCTCATTTTCGAATAAGTAAGGTCCAATCACAGCACTGGCGGCTTGTCCTATGAGGCAGGTGAGGCAGTGCCTCACCAAATAAATTCTGGAAATTATACTTATCGATCGAATATTTAATGAATCCATTTTATCCTCAATTTCACTTCATACGGTACGGCTTTGTATCTCTGTTCCATAATATCCATGCTCAGTCTCACGACTCTTGTATATTCATCTCACTTCCTCTTTAAAAAGTAAACGGTTCGAGGCATGCCTCACGCTCTTCCCTACTCCTTTGAAGGCGGCTCCTAAAGATAGATTTGAGGCATGTCTCGACGAAGGGCGAACTGCAATTATTCTGTACTATTCGGGTTAATCGGGAAGCGGGAAACTGGTTCTTTTTTTTTGTTGTAATTTCGTGGAAGCGTTTGCGGTGTCTCGAATATCTCGTGTAAGTTTGCCTCCGTGTTCGTGTGAACTTTTTTCGAAAAAAATTTTCATTTTGTTAATCGACTTAATAACTGCAGAAAGCGGATTGAATTTAGTGGGACCGAATGAGTCGTATAAAATTACCAAAGTAAATGAAAATATTCGAAGTAGATTTAAATGTTGGATAACTTTTGAAATCGTCGATCTCTATTTAACCCGTTTTCCTTTATTCCCATCTCCACGTTGGTTCGTGCTGAGCAGCTGCAAAATATCGATTTTTATATTTGGAGCAATGCCACATATTGGAAAAACCTCAAAAATTATCTAGAAGGGCATTAATACCTAAGAATTTTTTTTAAATTGAAGATAAGAACAAATTAGTCAATATAGAGGATTTGTTTTTTGATTCAATGATTCAATTTATTAGTAAAAAAATTTTTATAAATATTATTATGCAACTAACAAAGTAGAGTTTACTAGATAAATTTTGTCAGTAAACTTAAAATATATAAATTGAAATAATATTTTTTTTTCTGATGTGCCTCACCATCTTATACTGTCACGAGCCGCCACTGAATCACACCGCCAGCCCAAAAACCCACTCCTCACAGATTAATGATACAATAAAATACATTTTCGATTCCTTTAAATAATATAACGTTGAATTAGGAACTGATTACAATCAAACAAATAGCCATAAAAAATCAATTCGAAACAAAAATCATAGATTCTTTCATAAACAGAAAAAAAAGACTCATTCTGAAACAAATAAACACCACATTTGTAAAACTCACATATTTTAGACCAATCTCGCAAAAACTAACTCAAATATCTTCAAAAACTAACATAAAAACAGCTGACCTCTTTTTTAATGCAGAAGACAAAAACAACCAGCTGAATAATTCTCGAGTCCTTGAATTAAGTTGTAAACAGTGGAGTAGCCTATATATATATGGGGTGTTATTCTTTACAGTGATAGAACTTTCGATAGGGATAACTGTGATTTGACAGAAGGTAGAAGCCATGTTGTTTTGACATTTCTGTTCAGTGTGCATTGACAAATTATCATGGAAAGACTCACGCCGCAACAACGTTTACAAATTGTTGAAATTTATTTTCAAAATCGGTGTTCTATTAGCCAAACTTATAGAGCAATCCGCGTAATTTATGGTTTACATAATCGTCCACCAGAGCAGCTTATTCGTCGAACTATCGATAGATTTCGGACAACATTTTCTCTACTCTCTGCAACAATAACAAGACAAGGAACTGTACGTATAGAAAAAAATATCGCTGCTGTAAGTCATAGTGTTAATGATGATCCAGATTTGTTTATTCGTCGACGTTCACAACAAGTTGGACTCTGTGCATCCACCACATGGAAAATTTTGCGTAAAGATCTTGGTCCACACCCATACAAGATCCAACTGGTTCAAGAACAAGAGCCACTTGACCATAATGAGCGTCGTTTCTTTGCTGATTGGGCCCTAGAACAGTTCGAAGTTGATCCATTTTTTATCGTGAAATTGTGTTTAGTGATGATGCTCATTTCTGGTTGAACGGCTATGTAAACAAGCAAAATTGCCGTATATGGAGTGAAAATAATCCTCAAGAAGTTCTGCAGGCTCCATTGCATCCTTAAAAATGCTCGTTACAGATCGATGATCAATGATTATTTGTTTCAAAATTTGAAATATATCGACCCAGAAGTGTTTTGGTTTCAACAAGATGGTGCTACACCTCATGTTGCTACCGTAACAATTCATTTATTGAAAGAAAGATTTGGCGATAAAATTATTTCGAGAAATGGTCGTGTTAATTGGCCTCCAAGATCATGCGACATAACTCCACTGGATTATTTTCTTTGGGGTAGTGTCAAGTCATTGGTTTATGCTGGTGAACCAGAAACAATAGACGCTTTGGAAACTAACATAACTCGTGTTATTGATGAAATAAGGCCTGAATTACTCGAAAAAGTGGTCCAAAACTGGTCTGATCGAATGCGGTTCCTCAGAGCTAGTAGTGGTAGACATATGCTGGAAATTATTTTTAAAACATAAATCTCATAAAATCATCTTTCAAATAAAAAAAGTTTCGGCTCCAATTTCAATTTAAATGTGTTTTATTTCAATTTAAAGTTTTATCACTCTAAAAAAAACACATGATAGAACAAACCGGGAGATCTTTGCCAAAAAGGTTCAAAGAACATTAATCTTCATTCAGGAAACGAAAAGATGACCCTAATTTTGCGAAACATTTTTTTTAAACCTTCATATCTTCCCAGAATTGGACAATCTTGAAGTATTGCGCCTGGAAGCGAACGAAAAAAATAGACATCCTGAAATCCATCGAATCATTCAAACACAAGCAACACGTTTGAAAAATAAAACTATTAAATGAGCAGACGGAACTTTGGCACACTCCATCTCTTGAAGTTTGGCACAAACCGAAGTTCTAAACAAATATATATAATAGTTGAGATACAATTTATTTTATTCAGTTTGAGAATGTAGTACCACTACAAAACTCCAGTCACTATATATTTCAGTTAATAAAAAAGTGATAGAAAACAAAGTAATTTCTCAATTCATTCCATTCATATGTTTATTTTTCTGAGGCCTCAGCCCACAATCCACATTGTCATCCGGAAATGTATTGCTTTCACAATTTTTCTTTGTCTGAAAAAAGTCTCCGTCAAATCCGTGCGTGTTAGAACAATACCGAATTCCAACAACTGTCTTATCTCTTAATCCACCCCCTGAACAAATCAAACCCAATAAAACTCAACGTCAGCCATCCCCAAATTCTCCCCTTGGCGGATTAAGACAATAGTGACAACATCGGGACAACCCCTTATCGCCCGATAGGAACAATATCGATTCGACAGGTTACCGGGAACAGGCCAGACTTCCCCTAAACATAGCTCGAACAAGCGAGTACTCATGTCGGATGTCAAGCAATGACGCGTCACGATCCGAAGTGCTTCTGCTTAAATGCTCAAGGTCCTGTCAGTGCACGGAAACTATTGAATAACAACGACGGAAACATGTGAGGGGGTTGAAGACGAATGCTAGGTCCTAAGACCCGTTATTAGGGGCGTTTCCAACCACCGGATACCGATAAACAATTCCGACAGACTGCCAGAAATTCCTCTATATGGAGGTTACGAAATAAATCATAAAATTGCAGTTAGTGTTTTTGATGTGAAAATTATGGTGGAAGATGTAGTTACGTTGGTAAGTAATTTGAGCGTTATGGATAGAAAATCGAAGGGTTGAATGAACCAGGGGTCATATGGAGATTTTTGTTTGTATTTCGAGAAGATGTGTCCATCACTTGATCAGATTTGTAATGCAATGGAATTACTGAAGGTTCGATCTTAGGTCTCATTATAGACACTGTCGTTTGAGTAGTGCACCAATGAGGTTTGCGCCATAAAGAATGTTATTATCCAGCAAAAGAACAAGGGTTTAGTGTACGGCCTTGCAACCTTAAAAATATTACATTTTTCTTTATTAAGTTGAAATTCCCGAAAACTGAAGATAAAATATTGAACTCTACAAAATCATTGATCATTTTTTCTCACCCAAAGAACAAGTATTGAGATGTTGAAATAATGCATGATTTGCTTTCAGGAAATAATTCGATTATTATTCATCGTTTTCATCAACATTTTGTATGTTTAACGAATGTGTTTAACATATTTAGTCCGTCTTGAAAAAGTATTTGGAAAAACAAAGCTCAATAATTGTTATTATTTAGTATATATTTTTAATTCTTGAATTAGAGAGTTATAACAGAATATTCATCCTATTTACTTATTCAACCTCCATTTTCCTGTTAACACTTGACTGAACGTCGAGGTTTACCCGAAACTAGATCACCTCCATAATTGTCGTTGATGGTAGTCGAGGAGTGTAGAACTGACTGATCTATGATTGTTTCGGCCTTTACTTTACGGAAATTCATCTTGAAAATATGAATAAAAACAATATTCTAATTTCGGCTAATATTTTATTAACACTACGATTGTTACGTCATACCATGACTTCTTCAGGTGAGTATTACAAGATACTGAGTATACCATGAACAAGAACTTCATTTTATAGTACATGGATATAACAAAAATAGAGGAGGTGAAGAGAGTTTTACAATTCTTTTGGGAATCTGAAAAATGATTCAAAAAAGATTCAACAAAGGGTGTTTGGTTATTCAATAATATTTTTCTTTTATGATATCTATTGAATTCTAAAGTTTCTAACAAGTTTAATCCAAAACTTTTGTTTTCTGAGTGTAAAATTTTAAAGTTACTATTAAAACTATGTGCTGTGTCTAGAAGGTGCTCTGCGTAGCTTGAATTTCCCTTTTTGTTACAATAACATTTTTCATGTTCCCTAAGTCTCGTCTGGAACGATCTTCCTGTCTGACCAACATATACAAAATGGCAAGTACCGCAAGTTAACTTATAAACACCTGATTTCTTGTTCTTAGATGTTTTATCTTTATTATTTTTCATTAGTTTTCCTAGGGAGTTATTCGTTTTATAAGAAATTCTAGAATTGTGATTCTTCTTTAAATATCTAGCTACCTTTTCTGTTTTTGGTCCCAAGTATGTCAACGAAATGTATTTACATTCAATTGGATCATTATTTATGGGATATACTAACTTCAAGGCCAGCTTTAATTGTCTTTTTGTGAAAAGATTCTCAATAATCGGGACGTTGAAACCGTTGTTCAACGCAATCTGTTTGATGATGTTATATTCTTTGTCAAAAAAACTGAAAAGAATCAAATTAACTTAAATAAACAAATTCCAAAAAAATATTCCGAACATATTTTCTATCCTAGATTCATGAATATCTCCGAGGTAAAATTCAACCAAACCGAAATAGAACTGTTAAAAAAAGGATATAAATACAATTTAAATAATAGCAATAAGAAATCTTTAGAATATTTAGCTATAGACTCAGAACTTGCACTCAAAAATTGTCAAAATTCAAATAAAGATGAATATGCATTGGCTAATATTATGAATAAAAAATGTAATCATCACTCGCATAATAACAATCCCACAATAAAATCTATAAAAACTAAAATCTTAAAAAATGATTCAGTATTCACTCGTGCCGATAAAGGAAATACCGTAATAGCAATCCATAGAACAAGTTATATAAATAAAACAACAGAATTCTTAGACCCGGATAAGTATACAATTATCAAAAAAGACCCAACAGATAAATATCAAAATGAAATAAAAATAGCCATAAAAAACGCTACGGCCCTTTTCGGTACTAAATCATTATTTAATTTAACTTTAATGAATCCTCAACCACCAAATATGTACTCTTTAATCAAGGTACATAAAGAAAGTTGTCCCATCAGACCAGTTGTGTCATTTGTTACAGCGCCATCATATAGATTATCTAAGGCAAACAAATCATACTATCGGAAACAAATTTTGAAGCAAAATAATCTATAAAGAATACATATCATTTGGTGAATAACATAAAAGATGTACGTGTTCCAGATAATGCAAAGCTTATATCGTTTGATGTAAAGAATTTATTTCCGTCCATACCAGTCAAGGAAACCATAAAATTAGTAGATAACCTCCTACTCCGAAAGAGAACCAATTCGGTTATAAAACAAGAAATAATGGATGTTTTGACAGTTTGCTTGCAACAAAATTATTTCACGTTCAACGGCAAGATTTACATAGATAACAATGGCCTCACTGTGGGAAATCCTTTGAGTCCGTTACTATCCGAAATTTTTATGGATTCCTTAGAAACTCGAATAATAAATAGCCCTTATTTTAAATGTTTCATTTATTGGAACAGATATGTCGACGACGTTCTATGTTTATTCAATGGCACTGAAAGACAATTTTCTTTGTTTGTGGATTTCATAAACAAATTATCCCCAACCATACAATTCACTTATGAATGGGAAAAAAACAATAGTATAAACTTTTTAGACTTAACTATCAGAAAAATTAATAATAAACACGTTTTTTCAATATACCGGAAACCAACCCATACAGATAGCACAATTCACTTCACATCAAACCACCCATACTCACAAAAATTAGCAGCATACAATAGTATGTTATATAGATTAGCCAACATACCCATGTCAAGTGAGAACTTGACAAAGAATATAACATTATCAAACAGATTGCGTTGAACAACGGTTTCAACGTCCCGATTATTGAGAATCTTTTCACAAAAATACAATTAAAGCTGGCCTTGAAATTAGTATATCCCATAAATAATGATCCAATTGAAAGTAAATACATTTCGTTGACATACTTGGGACCAAAAACAGAAAAGGTAGCTAGATATTTAAAGAAGAATCACAATTTTAGAATTTTTTATAAAACGAATAACTCCTTAGGAAAACTAATGAAAAATAATAAAGATAAAACATCTAAGAACAAGAAATCAGGTGTTTATAAGTTAACTTGCGGTACTTGCCATTTTGCATATGTTGGTATCAATGACTTGACATAACCCAAAAGAAAATAATCCACTGAGTTATGTCGCATGATCTTGGAGGACAATTAATTGGACCATTATTCAAAATAATGTTAGCACCAAATGTTTCATTCAATAAATCAATTGTGTAGCACCATCTTGTTGGAACCAAAACACTTATGGGTTGATACCATTCAAATTTTGAAACAAGTAATCATTGATCATTGATCTGTAACGAGCACCATTCACTGTAACATTAGCTCCAGCATCGTTTTTGAAGAAATATGGACCGATGATGCCTCCAGCGTGTAAAGCACACCATACAGTGCATTTTTCAGGATGCAATGGAACCTGTAGAACTTCTTGGGGATTACTTTCACTCCATATATGGCAATTTTGCTTGTTTACATAGCCGTTCAACCAGAAATGATCTTCATCACTAAACACAATTTTACGATAAAAAAGTGGATCAACTTCAAGCTATTTTAGGGCCGAATCAGCAACCAAACGACGCTTATTATGGTGAAGTGGCTTTAGTTCTTGAACCAGATGGATCTTCTATGGGTGTAGACCAAGATCTTCACGTGAAAGTTTCCATGTGGTGGATGCACAGAGTCCAACTCGTTGGGAAAGTCGACGAATAGACAAATCTTGATCATCATTAACACTATGACTTACAGCAGCGTTTTTTTCTGGAGGTACAGTTCTTTCTCTTGTTGTTGTTGCATCGAGTAGAGAGAATGTTGTCCGAAATGTATCGATAGTTCGACGAGTAAGCTGCTGATGGACGATTATGTAAACTAGAAGTTTCACGAAGTGCTCTATAAGTTTATCGAATAGAACTGAGTTTGAAAATAAATTTCAACAATTTGTAAACGTTGCTGCGGCGTGAGTCTTTCCATGATAATTTGTCAATGCTCATTGAACTGAAATGTCAAAAAAACATGGCTTCTACCTTCTGTCAAATCATAGTTATCCCTATCGAAAGTTCTATCAGTCTAAAAAAACACCCGATATATCTGCTGTAAAAGAAAATTCCTGACATCTATCTGGATCCGGCCATTTTCGCCAACTACGATTCACGCCCGGAATCAAATACCAGTGGATAAACTATCGGTGTCCGTCCCTTCCAGTTTTAGTTCGCTCGAAAGCGTGTAAGTTGCATTTTTCGATATCTAATGATCTTTTTGCATTTGCATAGGCGAGGCGCACAATCTGATAAACCTCGAAAAACTGTCATGTCTGCATGTTGTACCGACATGAACGAAACGGAGTAACCTGATTGGGTATCGATTGTTTCGTTGGAAGTTGCCGGCTTCAGCCGGAGGTTATGAGTCTTTTATTAGCAGAGGGGACAATGATGTGGAATAAAACGTGGTTCTTTTTTCTTTTGCCGGCTCAAACAGCTCATTTGCCACGTTTTCCGTCTGATTATTTATTGATGGCACGCATTAAAACGGACAAAACGGAAGGTCGAGTGGGCTGGGCGGACACTCGAGGGGGTGACTTTGGCGGGGTACACCGCGTTGTGAGTTGTAGCAGGTCATTATTTGCGTCCCAGAGGATCGTTTAAATTCTGAAAGGCTTCTCTGGCGTGAATTCTTAGGGGTTTAGAACGAATCACAGCGGAATTATGGCCGAGTCATCGTTGATAAGTAGATGTATATGATAATTTTTAATTAAAGGATTTAAATGATGTACCAGGTGCCCAAGTTATCTCTGGCCAAAATCCACAAAGTGATTCTTCAGGCAAATTGCAACAAAAAAGTTTCCATCAAGTATAGCCCAAGTATCTTTCGCTGTGAAATTATTCAAGATTCTACTATTTTGTAACGTTTAATAATCTCTTCACTGAAAACATAACATAACTTGAAAACTAGCATCTTAAGCAAAATTAAGTGTACACCATTGGAAAGAGCGGAAAATTCTTCTCAGACTAGGGTGGTTTCATGGAGGTTTTCATGAAATATTCATTCATTATAGAGTCTTCGCCTTAGCATATTGCAGCGGTTATGAGTCTGATTTGATGATGACGAATCTTCCTATCCATTTTTCTTTCTAATGAACCACCATCCATTCTGTAACAATTCTACTATTATGTGCTGGACAACTACCATTTGTCCAAAGTGACCAAAAGCGCACCAGGCTGCTGGCGTTCGTATTATTGGATTCATATGGTATTAGTTTATCGACTATTTCGAACAAGGCAAGACAGTCAATAACGATGGCTATGTGGCACTACTCAATCAATTGAATGGAGACAAAAAAGGTCCTATATGCAAACGAAAAACTAATCTTTCACCAGGACAGTGCACTGTGTCACAAATTGTTATCTATGAAGTCAAGATTGCGTGGATTGAGGGATTTGGTCCCACTGACTTTCACCTATTGACACACCCAAAAAAATTCCAGCAGAAAGACATTTGGCTCTCTGAAAGAAACGCTGTTTCGAGGCCGAGACAAATCATTTCAATCAACGTTCAGTAATTCGTTGGTTTTATCTTTCCTTTTCAGTAAGAAATATTTGAATCGACGGTGACAATGTCTATAGAACAAGCACAAGTCGGCAACTTTCCTTCTATTTTCCAACGACTGCAAACTAGCATTATGGTTGAGCATTTGATCACTACTGCTCTTTTCTGGATGGAATACAAAAGTTATAACGAATGCTTGGGTGCTGAGCTCCAAACATGAGAAAGTACTCGAGTTCTGGTATGATCTGTGCTTTATACAGTAAAAGAACTTGATCTGTAGAGAAATATTTCCTAGCCTCAAACAAATATCCCAGCTTATTTGAAGCAGACTTCGCAATATCAGTTTTATGTTCTCCTCAACAAAACGAAGAGTTGACAGTCACGACAAGAAGAAGCATGGAATCACTTGGCTGAAGCATCTGATTTTCCATCATCAAGTCACGAATTGAGTTTTACGAGAAAAACTTTTTGTTCTTCGAGCCACTTAATTGCACCAAATTCGGTTGACATCATTCATTTATCTTTTTGAGATCTTTATGGAATCGATTTACTGGCATCTATGGAGGTGAGACTGAACGGTACTCAAAGATTTGTCACTGGTTAAAGAATATATCCGCATGATATCATCCGCAAATGTGGTTCTCGATCGTACTAATAAGATCGTTTATGTGGATCAGGAACAGGGTGGGCGACAAAACTGAGTCTTGAGGCACTCCAGCGTCTACATTGACACCAAGGGAACTACATCATCCACGACTACATGGATTTTGTCACTGTTGGTGAGGGAACTCTTCATCCAATCGCAGAGACTCCCAGGAAAAACCTACGAAGATAGCTTATTTAGTTTAGTCTTATGACAGCCTTGGATATCACCAGAGCAACTGATCTAGATTTACCATAGGGCTCAATAGCCTTTGTCCACACTTGCGTCACATGTTGACCGGTGTTTTCGAAAACCATACTGTGTTCCTGTCTAGGTATCTAGGCAGCGATTGATAGCTGCCTCTATGACTTTCGACCAAATGGATAATATCGCTATTGCAGCCGCCCAATAGCGATATTTTGAATACACTCTTCCATGAATCAGAAAAAATAAAAAATATGAGATTCAAGTAAGACTTCTTCTTTTATGTTGACGCCCAATAGACCAAAATCATTTGTTTCGTGCTTCACGTCCCAGTTTATCACTGGACGCGCTGTTGCCTGTAAAAGAGATTGAAGTTTCAATTTTTTCCTGAAACTGTAAGGTCTCCCTGATTCTTCGAATTTCCTTGTTAAAATTCCAATAGACCATACAGTCTTTGACCTTCCAGGCATGAAGATTGAGTTTCAAATCTTGATTATTCTTTTTTATACGTTTCAAATGATTTCACGCTGTCCTCAGTTATAGCCTTTTCAGCGGAGCCCTGCCGTATGTCGTCAGCGGAATAAAACATACACAAAGGAACGAGCAACAAAGGTTGATTGCATATAGGTTGGATTCGCGAGGCCAAATTACCCAGCCATGGCGCGTAAATATGAGATCAGAGAAGAGCCCGTTAACCAGGAAATATATTCCCCCAGACATCTGAACAAATAGTTGCAGTTAATTGAAATTCTCGAATGCGGAAAACATTGAACGGCAAAGACTACATAAATTAGCTGTCTCAAAATATGGACTGCGAGCTAATGGTTCCCAGGCACGCATCCGAATAATTTGTCTTCATGTAATGATCTCAATTAAAGGCTGGGGCAATTGCATAATCAGGCCTTTCTCGAACGCGGTAATCGTCAGTTATTGGGGAACTTTAATTGATGCACGAAAGGCGAAACTTAAAATAGAAGTTTGCTGGAGGGAGTCGAGTTTCAACTATTTGCTAGTCTGTATAGTGTTTGTTATCTTCAGACACATAAACCGTTCTCTATTTTTTGCTGCAAACTTGGGATAATCAAGAGTTGATAACCCAAGGAGCACTCTGTGGAGTTTTCGAGAATTACGTCTGTCTACGAGATGAGCTCCATTACAAAATTAAATGGAAAAATTGGGAAGGAACGGGATTGACGTGAAACGTTTTTGCTGTCTCCTTCATTAATACTTATGATTCGTTGATATACTATAGGGGAATATTGCATTGAATAGGTACTTACTTGATGGAAATTCATTTCAATTTAATCAAATGATAAAGATTATTTCCACAATTTACCACGATGGTGGTTTATATATGTTAGAGACAAACTCTGTAGATGGCGCGAATGTATGTTTCGAAGATCGTGGCTTGAATATGTGATAGCTGAGTCTCTTACGAACAGTGTGGCCTTTGTGCGTGTTTCACGAGTGTGCTACGACCATAAGTGAACATCAAGTGCCGACTGCCGTTGCGCAACATATTATCATTCGTTTTTTAGTGGAATAAGACGTTGAAAACAAGCATATTTTTGTGCGTTTGCAAAAGCAGTTCGGTAGTGAGTGCCTGAGTAGGGCTGCCGTGTTTAAATGGACCAAAACATTCGAGGATGGCCACAAAACCGTCGAGAATGGGACGCATGATTGTCGACCGCGAATCAACGTCACACCAGACAACATTCGCCGCATAGAACAACTCATTTTTTAGGACCGTAGGATGAATGTTCGAGACATTTCGGCTGAAAGCGGCATCAGTATTGGTAGTGTAGAGTCTTTCATCCACGAACACCTTCAAAATTGCAAAACAACGGCGCGATGGGTTCCTAAACTGTTGAACTTTGAGCAAAAATCAACGCGGTTGGAAGTTTGTCGCCGCTTACTGACGCGGAGGGGGACGGTTTTTTAACGCGAATCTTCACTACCGGCGAAACATGGGTACACTATTACAGTCCCCGAACCAAGGTATCAAGTAAAGAGTGGAGGAAGAAGGAGGAAGGGGCGCCAGTCAAAGCGAAGACAACCTGGTCCGCGGGTAAGGTACTGTGTTCTGGGACCGGCAGGGCGTGCTGTACGTCGATTTCCTGCGCATTCAACGTACCATCAACGCTGCATACTACTCTAACCTTCTAAAAACACACGTGAAACCCGCTTATCGCCCGAAACGGAGGAGCATTCAAGCACGAAGTGCCATTCTCCTCCAGGATAACGCGCGCCCTCATACCGCGCGTCTCACGCTCGATACAATATCGGAATTGGGGTGGAAGGTGCTGGAACAACCCCCTACAGTCCGGATTTATCGCCCTGTGACTACCACATGGTTGAACCACTGAAAGAGGCCCTCGGAAGTCAAAAGTTCAACACCGAGGTAGGGGGGTTCGTGTGCACATGGCTGTCCGAGTTGCCCAAGGAATTTTTCGATGCCGGCATCAAAAAACTTCCGTAAAGGTGAACAAAATGTTCGAATAGTGAGGGGAATTACCTACAAAATGTGATTAATTGTAAATTTTTCTATCCCTACTTAATATTATAAATGCGAATGTAAGTTTGTTTGTTACGCTTTCACGCAAAAACTACTGAACCGATCATCATGAAACTTTGTACATATACTCTTGAAGGTATTAGAAGTAACATAGGGTACTTTATATTTAAAAAAAAAAAATTTTTTACGAAATTATGTAGCCTGTTCACGTGTATCTAATGCCAGGAATTTACACATATTTGCACGCGACAGGAAAACTTATAACATTGTCTACAAAAATATCTTAAATTAATACTTTGTATTTTATTTTTTTAAATTGTTAGAATTCAGAATTATTTATTTGTGTTACGGTGAAATATATTTTAACATTTGTTGATGCATTTCAATAAGCATATATTAAAGTGTTGAAACTTCTGTCTGTAGTAGATTTTAAAAATTGTTGATCTCAGCCAAACAATAAAATTTAGTTATCATATTGACTCATTACTATGATTATACCCTTACCCTTTATCTTTCATACTTATTTAATGACTCCACTGCGGGCGAAGCCGCGGGTAAAAAGCTATCCCTACTAATCCCTACTATTAGTAATATTATAAATGCGAATGTAAGTTTGTTTGTTACGCTTTCACGCAAAAACTACTGAACCGATCATCATGAAACTTTGTACATATACTCTTGAAGGTATTAGAAGTAACATAGGGTACTTTATATTTAAAAAAAAATTTTTTTTACGAAAGATAAAACAATTGTTTGTCAAAAAATCGTCAAATTTAGCTACTTCAGTAATGAAGTTTTACTATTATTATACCCTTACCCTTTATCTTTCATACTTATTTAATGACTCCACTGCGGGCGAAGCCGCGGGTAAAAAGCTAGTAATAAATAAACGTGTTAGAGTATTTGTCTCGATTATATTTGAACCACCCTCGTAATTCAACGTCTATTGTTTCTATTATTGCTTCTCAAGGGTACAAATAACTTACAATTTTACGAAGTAAAGATGAAGAAAACATATGCAAAAAAGGATACAAATAACCATAAATTTACAAAAATAACGATAAAGGAAAACATGTGAAAAAGAGGGATACAAATAACCATAAAATATATTGAAAACAATTATCGGAACACTAAGTGCAATTATTCAATAATGGAGATCTTGCGACATCTTTTCAGTCGTTTAGAAGAATTCTAAAGTTCTTGTACCTACTAATTCCAACTGCTTCCAAAAGTGTGGATCTGGTACTTTTAATTTCATTATAGATAATTTCGGTTATTGCTGAAATTATGTCTAAATTCTCTCAAATGACTTGCATTTGTTGAGTTCGAGCTGATGTGTAACTCCGCTGGTTACTCTTCTCTTAAATGATCTACCTGTATATACTGTCATGGATTTTGTGAATTACACCTTGTAAACGAGTTATAAATAATCATTGTTTAAAAACTCAGATAATGAAAATCGATAAAATCAAAGGAAAAGATTCACCCTTGTATATGTGTTGACTCCTTAGAGTGTAATCAAATGAAAATTAATTGAACTCGATCAATTCAGACAGAAATATCAATAAATCAACTAATGAACATACTCACAAGCCAAAACTTAGAAGAGAAAGCATATTTAGAATACATAACCACTAGTCCAGTGAATATTCTTTAAACGATAGTCAAAAATCAAGAAATAATTTTGAAAATCTCAAATAAAACTCACAAGGAGCATTCAATTTATAAATATCAAATGTTTAAGAAAGCTAAAGTTGCAATAAATAGAAATTATTTGAATTTAGATATCTAGTTTGAAATTGGTGAAGAAACTGTGGAAAAGATTTGTTATTTTCATAATCACTCTATGAACTGTATTTACATGATTAACAATTAACAAGCTTAATTGAATCTATTTCACCAGAATTATGTAAATAGCACAAATTTGATCAACATTTAATTAATTAGGAAAACATGGTGTCTACATCATAAAAACTAAAATTATGAATGTAAAAGATATTCTAGTTGCTTACGCATGTATAAAATTTTAATAGTATATAAGCTAAAAAATTCGATCAATTTCATAAATAGTATTCAGTAATTATTCTTCATATGCTGGAAAAAGCGCAAGGTCAAAGAAGCAGTCTTCAAACAGCACGACCCACATGCCTACAGCCACCCAAGCATAGAAGTCCATAAATATTCTGTTACTTGTGTTAAGTTTTCTCTTATCTGAACATGAAATTGTACTTCAAAACTCCAGTCATGAAAATATGGAAACAGATGGACTTCATCGTAATTTAAATTGGAGTCATCAACGAAAACTTGTTTCAGTTATGATCAACTTCTAAGTAGTAACTGAAATAGTTCGACTTCTCTAGTTTTACTGAGTCTATCTCCAGTTAATCTGAACGTGAAGAAGTCTAATTCCTACACACTTCACCCCAATTTTCGACATTTCAAGCACGAAAAGCCAGAATTCCTCGCCTTCGAACCACACATACACATGTGTGTATGGGAATAATCTCACGCTTCGGCATAAAACGAAACGCCGAATATAATGGGCAGAGGCAAAATTATAAGGGTGAGTTTTCTCCATAGAGTCGAGAAACATTTCAAGAACCGACAGGGGACGTGACACGTAGCATTTTCGAGAAGAAATTTCGCTAAAATGCTCGCGTGATGGCATGCAAGCCTTTCTTGAATATCGAACCGGCTGTTCGAAGGAACTTTGCGGCCGATTCTACATGTGTAAAGCGGAAAATGGAGGCCGATCGTGAGACCATGTTCGACCAGTTTCGGTTAATTTCCATAATGACTACTTTCGAATGTCCTCGAACTAAGGCAACGCCTGAGGTGGTATAGAACGATTTCTTACAAACAGTTAAATGTTCAAGGGCTACTCTACTCCTTCTACTGTTTCCTATTTAAGATGATATGAATGTCGACATTAGGTTTGTTGTTTTTCTGGTATCATCATGAGCAGAAGCTGCTAGAAATTAGAAGCATTGCATTTCCATTAGATAATCTATTTTCACAACTCCTATTGCACTAAGTAAAACTTCGTTTAAATCTGAAACCCATATCAATTCTGTCAAGAGTATTTGAAGCAATCGTCAAAGACAGGTTCGTCAAATTTCAAGAAATATTCTGCATGGAAAAACATGGATTCCTAACGGATCGATCAGTGGAAACAGCACTCACTGAAGTTCTTTAAAAAGTTAGTGAAGCTTTTGATGCAAAAAAGAAATGTCTTCAAACATGTGACCTGAAACCCTCGATTTCGTAGATCATAGGATATTGCTGGAAAATCTTGTGTTCTATGATGTCCGAAGTGTTATGTTGGAACTAAGGAGTTACCTAAGAACCAGGGTACAAACATGATACCTTAATGTAAATTATTCTACCTGGCCTCATTCAAGTCATGGTTTTCCCCAGGGTTCCATTTGGGACCACTATTGTTCCTTATATATTAATGATTCACCGGAGAGGGTAGAAGAGGCTCTTGTTGATGACCCACCTTTTTTGAACATGGGATCAGACGTAAAAACACTGCAAGAAGAACATAAGGAAACCTTTATTAAGCTAAACTCTGGTTCAATACTAATAGAATAAAGATCACTACTAGAAAGACATAAGAACTCCTATTCGAAAGGAGAATAATATCCAGCATAGACCTCCAGTTTTTTGGTATAATACTGCAGCCAGCAGAGAAATTTGAAGAAGTTCTTGAGGTTATGTTTTGCATTTTTGAAAAGAATTTGGTTTTCATAAAACAAGGAACGAAACAAAATTTTTTATTCTTCAAGTATTTATTAAATAATTTTTCAATTGACAATTTGTATTTCTTTGAATTCTTTTATTCCCTTTAGTACTGTGTAATAAGGGATAATTCTATTATATATGTCTACTAAGTTAATACAGTGTGTTCCAAAGACATTCATTTAAATTAATTTCCAAAAGGTTTTGAATAAAAAATGTTTTGAAATTAAAATTTGTAAGGGTTTAACAGAATAAATGTGTATGATATTTAAAATTATTATTGTCATTATCACTTTTAAAATATTGGTATGAATGAGATTGACTAAATGAATAAAGAAAACACATTAGAAGGAAGATCTCATCGGATTTATACTCATATGGTGATAAAATAATAATTATTATTATTATTGAATATTACACCCAGAGGGAATAACCTCTATAATTTAAATTTTGGCAATATGGTAGACTTTCATTTGGAATGACAATAATTCATTTACAAGAACTTTGATTACATTATCGACAATGCAAAGCAACAAGATTTAACGTATTGGCTCAATATTCAAAAACACAATGACAAATTCGCACAAAATAGGTATCGGGTGTTTTTTTCAGAGTGATAGAACTTTAAATTGAAATAGAACACATTTAAATTAAGATCGAAGCCAAATTTGTTTTTATTTGAAAAATAATTTCATGACATTTATGTTTTAAAAATAATATCCGGCATATGTCCACCACGACTAGCTCTGAGAAACCGCATTCGACCAAACCAATTTTGGACCACTTTTTAGAGTAATTCAGGTCTTATTTCATCAATAGCACGAGTTATGTTGGCTTCCAAAGCGTCTATTATTATTGGTTCAACAGCATAAACCAATGACTTGACATAACCACAAAGAAAATAATCCAGTGGAGTTATGTCGCATGATCTTGGAGGCCAATTGATTGGACCATTTCTCGAGATAATATTATCGTCAAATCTTTTTTTCAATGAA
The DNA here is from genome assembly GCA_034642435.1 of Megalocaria dilatata. Lineage (NCBI taxonomy): Eukaryota > Metazoa > Arthropoda > Insecta > Coleoptera > Coccinellidae > Megalocaria > Megalocaria dilatata. Next base: position 10,034,710 of record CM067857.1, on the reverse strand, counting down.
TCAATTGTTACGGTAGTAGCATGAGATGTAGCACCATCTTGTTGAAACCAAAACACCTCTGGGTCGATACCATGCAAATTTTGAAACAAATAATCATTGATCATCGATCTGTAACGAGAACCATTCACTATAACATTAGCTCCAGCATCGTTTTCAAAGAAATATGGACCGATGATACCTCCAGCGTGTAAAACACACCATACAGTGCATTTTTCTGGATGCAATGGAACCTGCAGAACTTCTTGAGGATTGTTTTCACTCCATATACGGTAATTTTGCTAGTTTTTATAGCCGTTCGACCAGAAATGAGATTTATCACTAAACACAATTTTACGATAAAAAAGTGGATCAAATTCAAGCTGTTCTAGGACCCAATCAGAAAACAAACGACGCTTATTATTGTCAAGTGGCTTTAGTTCTTGAACCACTTGGATGTTGTATGGGTGTAGACCAAGATCTTTACGCAAAATTTTCCATGTGGTGGATGCACAGAGTTCAACTTGTTATGAACACTATGAACAGTTATTTGTCTTGTTGTTGTTGTTGCATCGAGTAGAAAAAATGTTGTCCGAAATCTATCGATAAATCGACGAATAAGCTGCTCTAATGGAAGATTTTTTAAACCATAAATTTCACGAAGTGCTCTATAAGTTCAGCGAATAGAACACTGATTTTGAAAATAAATTTCAACAATTTGTGAACGTTTTTGCGTGAGTCTTTCCATGATAATTTGTCAATGCTTACTGAACAGAAATGTCAAAACAACATGGCCTCTACCTTCTGTCGAATCACAGTTATCCCTATCGAAAGTTCTTTCACTCTAAAAAAACACCCGATAGATCCTTGATTCTCAATATAATCCAGGAACTGTAGTAAAACCTTCAAATTCATGATACTGAAATTCTCCAAACTCTTTATGGGAAAAGTTCATATGTAGAAAAACGAAGCGAATGATTCCAAACATCTAAAGTTCATTCAAATTATTCAAAAGAAATAAAGTCAAAACTTTTTATGATATCGTCTCCATTTCATTATCTCGAATAAAAGGGTCCAAAAGATGGTGGAGTACAGGTCTCGAAATTCCAACGATAAAAAATTGCCTCGAGCTCTTACGGAATTCGTTGAAAAAATGGCTCAAAATGCAGCAACTTTATCAACAGGACAACCGTCTTCATCTCATAAATTGGGTAAATTGAAGCGATCCACCTTATTCCGGCTACTTTATTAGAGGATGGTAAAAACGAGATGGAATATTTTATCAACGATGGATCTGTTGAACAATGGAAGGATATAAAATAAGATCATCGCAATAAAGAACGACATGGACGACAAATTTTCAGCTTTTCACTGGAATATACTTTCGATGAAAAGTGAAAAAGAACTCTTGGTTTCCAAAGGGTAAAATATGCATGTTTACACAAAACTACAAAAACTAATCATGAAAAATCACTGTTTCTTTTTATCTTTTCAATTTTCTTGAAATATTATTATTCGCGATCAAAATTATTTAAATTCTTTATTGTTTCGGCGTCTACTTGACGGAAATTCATCGTATATGATTTAAAATAAAACTCTCTATTTCCGCTAATATTTATTGTTTGCATAACAATTGTTTCGTCAATTATATTTTGACTTCATTAGGTGAGGATGGTAATTAACTACTTTTACAAAATCGGTCTCCTTAAATACAAGTCTGAGCAAAAAGAAACGTGATGAAATAAAGGTTAGTTTTGCGAATTTTCGGAATTTATTATTTATGCGAATATAGTTTTGATTTTTCATTATAATTCTGTCGGTAAACTAATGACATGGATTGTTTTTGTTGAATTTTCTTTAATAGTTTGTCGATAATAAAGTATAACCCATGAATTATCGACAAACTATTGGAAAAAATTCAACAAAAACAATCCATGTCATTAGTTTAGCCACAAATTAGAAAGAAAAATTAAATAACATAAATAGAGGTTAATACTTGACAGAAGGTATATAAAATTATTTAAATATTTTAATATTAGCCTTCTACATATTTAGTTTCAAAAAATTATATATAATTATTATAACTTCTGGAATTAAATTGAAATAATGTCATATAAGTACCACTTATATCAAACGACATATCCTTCAAAAATGTTTAACATAATCTTAAGAATTTCATCATAAAACTATCTTACTTAGAATATTCAGTATTATTGGATATCTAACTAAGTTACTTTGTATAAAATCTCAAGATATGTAAAAACATTACTGGAAAACAAGTTTTAAGAGAGACTTTGCTTCGTCAGTATTCAAATAATTCATATTCAATAAAATATAACATCAATCAACAACAAATATTTACTCACCCTCCAACAATTTAGAAACTTCTGATAAATGAGCTGCTGAGAAATTTAAATGTAATATAAGGTTATCTTACAAGTAAATAAATAATTCGGTATTTGATAGATTCGGTCTTTACTTGGTGGAAACTCATTTTAATTAAAAAAATGTATATGAGACAGTAATTTATTTCCAAAAAAATGTTTGTAGTAGTAGTACAAACATTTTTGTGGAAATAAATTACTGTCTCATATACATTTTTTTAAATAATTCTGTGGTTTACCCTTGATCTAAAAGATTGAAAGACAATTTAACGGCCTCTGTTATACTTCTCTGTCAAGAAAGTACCGGGAATTTTCAATTAAAACAACATTTTTTCATTTAATCGTTATAATTTATTGGGTCGCCTTCAAAATAGGCTCCATTTGCTCCAATACATCTATGCCAACGGCACTTCCAATTATCGAAACATTTTTTATAGGCGCTTTCCGGGATGGACTTTAGCTCTCGCGCCGAATTTTGTTTTATGGCTTCAATCGACTCAAAACGGGTGCCACGAAGGGGCAATTTTAGTTTTGGGAAGAGAAAAAAATTCGCAGGGAGCCAAATCCGGCGAATACGGTGGTTGCTGAGGCACGTTTGTTGAGTTTTTGGCGAGAAAGTCAGTCACAATCGTAGTTCGGTGAGAAGGCGCGTTATAGTCTCAACGTAATCACCCATAGTAAAAATCGGCACGCACTCTGACATCGACTGACTTAATCAGCTGTTGCAAACACACTAGTTGACAGATCCCGCTCAAGCTTGGCATAGTAATTAAGGACAGTGGTACCAACCTAGGAAAAAAAAATTTTACCTGCCTCATTGCCCCGCCAGATTTAAATCGATAATTCCCGGTACTTTCTTGACAGAATGTAGCACAAGGACTTATCTGTATAAAGAATGTTAAGGAAACCAAATAATTATATATTATGAATAAAATAACATAAATAGAGGTTAATACTTGATAGAAGGTGTATAAAATTATTTAAATATTTTGATATTAGCCTTCTACATATTTGATTTAAAAAAATTATATTTAATAATTATAACTTCTGGAATTAAATTGAACTAATGTCATATAAGTACCACTTATATCAAACGACATATAAAATAAACATTCATTATAAGACATCCAAATGATATAACAAAATCCAATAAATAAAAATTGTTTACCAAAATTCTATAAATTAAATATTTTGAATAGACAAAATTTTGGTTCTGCTGATCAATCTCATGAAAACAAATACCTTTCAAAAATGTTTAACATAATCTTAAGAATTTCATCATAAAACTATCTTACTTAGAATATTCAATATTATTTTGTCTATTCAAAATATATAATTTATACAATTTTGGTTAACAATTTTCATTTATTGGATTTTGTTATATCATTTGGATGTCTTATAATGAATGTTTATTTTATATATCGTATGATATAAGTAGTACTTATAGTACATTATTTCAATTCAATTCCAGAAGTTATAATTATTAAATATAATTTTCTGAAATTAAATATGTAGAAGGCTTATATTAAAATATTTAAATAATGCAAAATTAAAACTAGTTTCAATTCAACATATATATCGAATCGTGTGAGGCTACGTCAAACTTTGATCATCAATAGATAAGCTCTAGAGAATGTCTTACCTTCTGAAGCATACTGGTTTCTCAAAATTCATGAATATTTTACAGCAGATTCAGTTTCGCCAGACTTACATTTCAAATCTAACAGTATTGCTTCATAGATCATTCGTGACAGATGAATACGAAGCCTTGGAACCTAGCAGTGTGTAATTTCACACATCAGTTGTCACATGTCAAGTTTTACCGTTCTGTTGAAGATGTTCGAATTCTCTATCAGTATTCGGAAATGTTTGTACACACGAAGAAATTAATATTCATTCAAAACCATGGATACAGGATGAAACACAATTTTATGTCTTATCCTAAAATTCTTAGATGTGAGTAGATTTAGCTTAATGTGCCGGTAGATAAAATGCACCGATATATCACTCGCAGAAAGAGAGCAAGTCTAACTGTTGTCTATGATCTCCGAAGGGGGGCAACATTAAGAAATGTCACATTTTCTGTCGTTGGTAGCAAATAAATGGAGACGAAAGTGCTCTTAATAGGATGACAAGATAAAAACAAGAGATGGAAATGAATATGTGTTATTCAAATTCACGTCTGAAATAAAAAAAAAAATGGATGATTCTTTATATCGCGACTTACAATCAACCTCTAAATCATGGGATCTTTCCTGAAACGGTCGAGAGTCCCGTTATTCAAAACAATAAAGATATAAGCTTGGTCTATTTATCAATATAATCGATCGATACATTTTCTTCAGGTAGTTTAATGCGCCGGTAGGTAAAATGAACCGGTATGTCATTTGCAGAAAGGGGCGTGTCTAACACTGAGAAATGCCACATTTTCTGTCATTCGTAGCGAATAAACGGTAAATCTTACGGGAATTAAAGTGCTTTTAATAGGGTGATAAGATTCGAATACTAGATTGAAATGAATATGTGTTATTCAAATTCACTTCCGAAAGCACAAAACGGATGACCATACAGGGTGTCACAGAAGTCGACGTCAAGCCAGAATCGAGTAACAAAAGTCATACAAAAAGTGAAATTGGAACAGAGGCCACATCAGAAATCTAATAGTGACAGGAGAATATATGTTTGATATTCTATAATAAGTTGACATCCCTAGTGAGACGTCCAGTTCTCATTCTCTTTCGCTTCAACTCTGGTCCTGTTCGGTCGATACTCGACCATGTCGACAATCGGCATTCATTTAGTACAGTTATAACCTCAAATTTCCATAACCTGCATTTGTATCAATTATGATCAACTACCAAATAGTAACGGCTGAAACAATTTAGTATCTGAAAAGTGCTCGTTATTGTCTCCTACAAAAAGTGAAATTTGAACAGAGGCCACATCAGAAATCTCATAGTGACAGGAGAATATATGTTTAACATTCTATGATAAGTTGACATCCCTAGTGAGACGTCCAGTTCTCATTCTCTCTCGCTTCAACTCTGGTCCTGTTCGGTCGATACTCGACCATGTCGACAATCGGCATTCATTTTGTACAGTTATAACCTCAAATTTCCATAACCTGCATTTCTATCAATTATGATCAACTACCAAATAGTAACGGCTGAAACAATTCAGTATCTGAAAAGTGCTTGTTATTGTCTCCTACAAAAAGTGGAATTTGAACAGAGGCCACATCAGAAATCTCATAGTGACAGGAATATATGTTCAATTTTCTATGACAAGTTGACATCCCTAGTGAGACGTCCGGTTCTCATTCTCTCTTGCTTCAACTCTGGTCCTGTTCGGTCGATACTCGAACATGTCGACAATCGGCATTCATTTAGTACAGTTATAACGCCAAATTTTCATAACCTGCATTTGTATCATATAAGCAAATAAATTGGTGTTAAAACTCAAGTGTTTATAATCAAAAATTAGGAGACAACTCCACAGTGCTAGTGAAGCCAAACAAGCACAAAATATGACAGGATATGCTGTCAGAACAATCAAGAGTGTCTAAGAAGAAAAGTGATTCCTATTATGACTTAACCTGTCACCTGATTCCGGCTTGACGTCGACTTCTGGGATACACAAGAATGATAATAGCTTAGACGATTGATCAATGTAATCGATCGATGCATTTTTTCGGGGTGTTTAATGTGCCGGTAGGCAAAATGAATCGGTAAGTCATTCGTTCAAAGGAGGCGTGTCTAACATTGAGTAATGCCTTTTTTCAATCGTTCGCAACGAAAAAACGGAAATTAAAGTTCTTTTGATAGGTTGACAAGATCCGAACTGTAGATCGAAATCAATATTTGATATTCAAATTCACTTTCGATTCAACAGACGAATGATCCTATACATTCTGTCAAGAAAGTACCGGGAATTATCGATTTAAATCTGGCGGCGCAATGAGGCAGGTAAAATTTTTTTTTCCTAGGTTGGTACCACTGTCCTTAATTACTATGCCAAGCTTGAGCGGGATCTGTCAACTAGTGTGTTTGCAACAGCTGATTAAGTCAGTCGATGTCAGAGTGCGTGCCGATTTTTAATATGGGTGATTACGTTGAGCAAAGAATTTGTTTAAAGTTTTGTGTTGCAAATGAATTTTCGTGTGCCGATGCATTGAAAATGTTGCAAAAGGCCTTTGGTGATAATGCTCTATCGAGAACTCGTGCATATCAGTGGTACAGAGCCTTCAAGGACGGTCGTGAAGTGATCGCCCATCGACGGCTTCGATCGAAGATAACGTCGATAAAATTAAGGAAAGGGTGCTTGAAAACCGTCGTACCTGCTTGAGAGAGATAGCACATGATCTTAAGATATCCCACGTGTCCGCACGTACGATTTTGATTGATATTTTGGGCATGAGAAAGGTGGCCGCACGACTCGTACCGAAAGACCTGAATTTTCTTCAAAAACGTCATCGCGAACAGATTGCTTCAGACAGGCGTGGTGCACTACGAATTCGTTCCAGAGGGTTAGACGGTAAACAAGGAGTATTACCTAGGCGTTATGAAACGTTCACGTGAGCGTATCCGTAAGAAGCGGCCAAATTTGTGGGCAAACAACTCATGGATTTTGCATGACGATAACGCGCCTTCTCACCGAGCTATGATTGTGACTGACTTTCTCGCCAAAAACTCAACAAACGTGCTTCAGCAACCACCGTATTCGCCGGATTTGGCTCCCTGCGACTTTTTCCTCTTTCCAAAACTAAAATTGCCCCTTGGTGGCACCCGTTTTCAGTCGATTGAAGCCATAAAACAAAATTCGGCGCGAGAGCTAAAGTTCATCCCGGAAAGCGCCTATAAAAAATGTTTCGATAATTGGAAGTGCCGTTGGCATAGATGTATTGGAGAAAATGGAGCCTATTTTGAAGGCGACCCAATAAATTTTGACGATTAAATGTAAAAATGTTGATTTAATCGAAAATTCCCGGTACTTTCTTGACAGAGTAGTATATCGTGACTTACAGTCAACCGTCATAACGGCAAACCTTGAAACGGTCGAGAACCGCGTTATTCAAAATAAGAAGGATAAAAACGGGCCGAGGCATACGCGGGCACTAAACATTCCAACGATGACAAATATCCTCACCCTTAACAGAATTCAATAAAAACGACTCAAGTACGGGGACTTAATCAGCGGGACAACAGTCGCCGTCCAATAAATTTCGAAAATTGAAGTGATCCACCTTATTCGAGCTACGTTATTAGAGGTCCGTAAAAACATGACAGAATATTTTATCAGCGTGGAACCAGCCGAACAATAGCCGCAGAGCAAATAAGGTCGCCGTAGTTATGAGCGAGATACGCCCGTATAAATTTCGGGAACGCCAAAACGCCGGTGATATCTAGATATTACGTTGCGGCTGCAATATTATTGCGACGAAATATATCGCCTCCAGAAGACGGTATATTGGCCGAGACGATGCCTCTTCTTCGGGACAACTTGACGAGTGGCTTCACCAAAAATCGTTTTATCTTTTAAGTTTTACGGCTCCCGGTCCTGTTTATCTGGGACGCCTTGCTCGGGGATAAACTTGAGCCGACGGGGCGGCAGAGTTCCTAAATTACCGAATAGATTCCTTTTTGCGATAGCGTAGCATATTATGGCGGATAAGATCGCGGATCCGACAGCTTGTCAAATAACTTACGGTCCGATCCTCTGGTTTATATTCTTTTCGCTCTCCCGAAACGATTGTCTTTATCTGGAGCGACTCAGGCCCCATCTTGGTCCTCTAGAAAAAGCTCGAAATGACTAAATCACTACAGAGTTCGAAGGCGCACAATTTGTAGATATGCATCTCGGGTATGTAAGAGTTCTTTAACGATATGAGTGAATCTTGGTATGAACAAATGAAATGAAAACAAAGGGGATAGGGATAGCTCAGAGCAGTGCACACGACAGTCACTGAGTGTGTAAAATACTCTCTACTGACGGTTTAGCACGATATCATCATTGCCGTTCCAGATCCCAAATCATTCGACATGCCAAGAGTTCAGACGTTAGACAGCATCAGCGGCGAAAAAAGAAACCGCCAAGAAATTGACTCTAACCCGGCCGAAGTTGGATAAGATGAGATCAGACAGATCGCCCAGAGAAAACACGCGGATCCGCAGATCCTGAAATAGAGGACAGACACGCAGTATGTGGTCACTAGTTTGTAAGTGACCACATGGACAGGAATCATCCCCGACAAGACCCAGCCTGAAGAGGTTTGCCCTGAATGGGCCATGGCCTGAAACAAAGCAAGCCAGTGGAAAAACTGGTCTGAACAAGGAGTTGTTCTGGACAAACCTGACGAGCGGAATCCAGCTGAAGGTGCAACTATCGGTTTCGGACTCCTCCCAGTCCAACTGCCAACGAGACAATTACGCCTCAAAGACTGACCCGGAGCTGCGGCGTACCACTGTAGACCGATCCTCTGAAATGATAGAAATAGCAGGAAGAGAAGTGTCTTCAAAATTGAAAGGAAGACTCTTCTTTAGATGGTAGTGTGCTGCTTGATATAGTATGTACCCAGCTTGTTACGCAAGAGCCATTCGACGGTAACATCAACTAGACGTTGATGTGCAGCCTCGAGAGCGCGACGACTGTTTGCTTCAACTAGAAGCGTCAGATCATCGGCATAGGCGATAGCAAGGCCCTCCTCCTTCGAAAGTAAAAACAGCAACTCATCGAAAACTAGATTCCAGAGTGAGGGTCCAAGTATTGAACCCTGAGGACAGCCTTTCTCAAGACCTCTAGTCCGGGAAAAGGAGTGCCTTACAAAAACAACATTTCTGTCAGAAATATAACCGTGCAAGAGAAGAAGCTGGTCTTGAGGGATGGTCAACTCTCGATAAGGATAACTGTGATTTGACAGAAGGAAGAAGTCATGTTGTTTTGACATTTCTGTTCAGTAAGCATTGACAAATTATCATAGAAAGACGGTAGCAGCATGAGGTGTAGCACCATTTTGTTGAAACCAAAACACTTCTGGGTCAATACCATTCAAATTTTGAAACAAATAATTATTGATCAATGTAACGAGCACCATTCACTGTAACATAAGCTCCAGAATCGTTTTTAAAGAAATATGGACCGATGATGCCTTCAGCGTGTAAAGCACACCACACAGTGCATTTTTCAGAATGCAATGGAACCTGCAGAACTTCTTGAGGATTATTTCCACTCCATATACGGCAATTTTTCTTGTTTACATAGCCAGTCAACCAGAAATGAGCTTCATCAGTAAACACAATTTTACGATAAGAAAGTGGATCAACTTCAAGTTGTTCTAGGGCTCAATCAGCAGAAAAACGACGCTTATTATGGTCAAGTGGCTTTAGTTCTTGAACCTATTGGATCTTGTTTGGGTGTAGACCAAGAAGTTTACTCAAAATTTTCCATGTGGTGGATGCACATAGTCCAACTTGTTGTGAACGTCGACGAAAAGACAAATCTGGATCATCATTAACACTATGACTTACAGCAGTGATATTTTCTTCTGTACGTACAGTTATTTGTGTTGTTGTTGCATCGAGTAGAGAAAATGTTGTCCGAAATCTATCGATAGTTCAACGAATAAGCAGCTCTGATGGACGATTATGTAAACCATAAATTTCACGAAATGCTCTATAAGTTTGGCGAATAGATTTATAAAATAAATTTCAACAATTTGTAAACGTTGTTGCGGCATGAGTCTTTCCATGATAATTTGTCAATGCTTACTGAACAGAAATGTCAAAACAACATGGCTTCTACCTTCCGTCAAATTAAAGTTATCCCTTTCGAAAGTTCTATCACTCTGAGAAAACACCCGATATAAGAAATTTCTTAGAAAGGGAGCAACGCTGAGAACTAAAGGACCCAATGACATGAGTTTGTATGCCTCTAATAGACCACGTTGCCAAGGACGGTTTACCTTTTCTTTCTTTAAATATCAGTAAGTACATTCCCGAGTTTAAATATTCATTTGCAGTTTTGAGCTATTTAGGGTAAATTTGGGTATAATTTATGTACAATATGATTCGCCAATGTTAAACGATCAGGATTCCTATCCTGACTATGTTACGAATTTGAAGGATATTGAATTCCTTACAGCGTTGCCAGCGCAGTTCTATCAGATTTGTTCATCCTTGTCGCACTCGTTAGTTCTGCTATATTCCTCTGCGTCTAAACAATCTGAATGTTGGCTTCACAACAAATAAGATTTCACAGAAGGATGTTTCTAACCCTTAGGATAATAAGTCTATGGTACAAACCGCTCCTGATGTCATTTGAAACTTTATTATTTGCACTAAAGAAATATCTGCCGAAATTTTCGCGCAACAAAATGTCGTTTTCACAAACCTTCGGGCTAATTTCACAAACTTCACGAAGATTCCAGAACACGATGAAAAACTCTGAATATTATTCAGCAGGCCAAAATAGTGGGGTATTATAATGCAATCAGCGTCAAATTCAGGCCGAACCGAGTCGCTCCGTCTCTAAAATCAATACCCATAACTTAAGCCAAACGCAAAATTATAGTTCATATCAGATGTGAACGGTGTATGGTGATTACGTCGTATAATTCGAACTCCAGGGTTCGGCAAACAGGTCAAACACGGATACCTAGGTGGGAAAATCATCACCTGGGTTCATTCCTTTCCATGTGCACTACATAGTTCTTTGTTGAGGGATCATACGGATGGAACTCAATCGTTCTACTGATCATGGACGTTATAATCAATGGTCGTTTTTTTTTCATTTCAACTAAATATCGGGTGTTTTTTTTAGAACGATAGAACTTCCGATAGGAATAACTGTGATTTGACAGAAGGTGGAAGCCATTTCTATTCAGTAAGCATTGAAAAATTATCATGGAAAGACTCACGCCGCAACAACGTTTACAAATTGTTGAAATTTATTTTCAAAATCAGTGTTCAAGTCGCCAAACTTATAGAGCACTTCGTGAAATTTATGGTTCACATAATCGTCCATCAGAGCAGCTTATTCGTCGAACTATCGATAGTTTTCGGACAACATTTTCTCTACTCGATGCAACAACAACAAAAAGACAAAGAACTGTAGGTACAGAAGAAAATATCGCTGCTGTAAGTCATAGTTTTAGTGATGATCCAGATTTGTCTATTTGTCGACGTTCACAACAAGATGAACTTTGTGCATCCACCACATGGAAAATTTTTCGTGAAGATCTTTGCCTACACCTATACAAGATCCAACTGGTTCAAGAACTAAAGCCACTTGACCATAATAAGCGTCGTTTGTTTGCTGATTGGGCCCAACAACAGCTTGAAGTTGATCCAGTTTTTTAACGTAAAATCGTGTTTAGTGATGAAGCTCATTTCTGGTTGAACCGCTATGTGAACAAGCAAAATTGCCGTTTATGGAGTGGAAACAATCTTCAAGAAGTTCTGCAGGGTCCATTCCATCCTGAAAAATGTACTGTATTTTGTGCTCTACACGCTGGAGGCATCATCGGGCCATATTTCTTCAAATGCTGAAGCTAATGTTACAGTGAAGGGTGCTCGTAAGAGATCGAAGATCAATCATTATTTGAAAAAATTTGAATATCTAACGAAATTAAATTGTCTTCTACAATTTTAATTTCAAAAAAAATTTTATTCAAAAAACTTTTAGAATTAAATTAATGTCTAAAATAAGCACCGCTTGCGTTTAATAGACGTATATAATTAAAACTCAATATAAAATGTCAAATGGAATAAATAAACCAACAGATATACGAAAGTCATTAAAATTAATAAATAAATATTTAAAGGAGACAAAATTTTGTTTCTGGTCTTACCTTTAAGAACACCAATTGCCTTTTAAAAACATGAACGCACCTTAAGGACTTCTCAAAGAATATAATTCATTTGAAGTATTTAATATATTTAAATATTCGAATAAGTTAATTCAGAAATCTCTCAAAACATGCACTATATCTTCAAAAAAACAAATATAATTCTAAGTAATTCCTTCATCGGTCCTAGATAATATTCCAAATATCAAAATCAAAAAACTAACCTATAATATATCACAACGCACACGTGTTAACAATGAATGATGCTTCGAAAACAAACCAACTTCATAATTCAAGACTGATCTATATTCTAACCAAATCACAGAACAGTCTAAGTTATTTTTAAGCTTATTTAAATTCATTGACATTCCATAATGAGATTTATTGAAGCCAAAATATAATTATATATTATATATAAAATAAAATAGTAAAAGGCTTTTTACTTGATAGAAGAAATATAACAAAATTTGAATATCGAAACAAATTAAACATAATATGTTGTCTTCTACAATTTTAATTTCAAAAATTGTAGAAGACAACATATTATATTTAATTTGTTTTGATATTCAAATTTTGTTATATTTCTTCTATCAAATAAAAAGCCTTTTACTATTTTAATCATTATTTGTTTCAAAATTTGAATGGTATCGACCCAGAAATGTTTTGGTTTCAACAAGATGGTGCTACACCTCATGCTGCTACCGTAACAATTGATATATTGAAAGGAGGATTTGGCTTTAACATTATTTCGAGAAATGGCCCAATTAATTGGCCTCCAAGGTCATTACTCAACTTGATTATTTTCTTTGGGTTTATGTCAAATCATTGGTTCATGCTGATAAACCAGAAGCAATAGACGCTTTGGAAGCCAACATAACTCGTGTTATTGATGGAATAAGGCTTGAATTACTCGAAAAAGTGGTCCAAAATTGGTTTGGTTGAATGCGATTACTCAGAGCTAGTCGTGGTGGACATATGCAGGAAATTATTCTTAAAACGTGAATGTCATGAAATAATCTTCCAAATCATAAAAAAGTTTGGCTTCAATCTTAATTTAAATGTGTTTTATTTCAATTTGAAGTTCCATTACTCTAAAAAAACACCCGATTTATACTCAGTTATAAACAGAGGAAATAAAAATATAATTTTTAATTCACACTACAGTGGGTGATCAAGTTATTAGAGCCACCTTCAAAAATTGAACACTTCTTTATGAAATGAACTGCAATTAGGGTACGAAGCATTGTAATCTAGATTTTCTCGATTCTAGAGTATATTCATTCGTAGGAGCAAAACCGGCAACACTGCAAATACCCCCACCAATTAATTCATGCGCCATGATGCATCAGTGTTGAAAGTTCTAGCTAATCAGACCCGCGGTGCGGTTGCATCGGGTGTTTTTTCAGAATAATAGAACTTTAAATTGAAATAAAACACATTTAAATTAAGATTGAAGCCAATTTTTTTTATTTGAAAGATAATTTTATGACATTTATGTTATATTATGTTAATTTCCGGCATATGTCCACCACGTCTAGCTCTGAGGAACCGTATTCGACTTGACCAATTTTGGACCACTCTTTCGAGTAATTCAGGCCTTATTTCATCACTTCCAAAGCGTCTATTGTTTTTGGTTTATCAACATAAACCAAGGACTAAACATAACCCCAAAAAAATTATCCAGCGGAGTTATGTCGCATGCTCTTGGAGGCCAATTAATTGGACCTCGAAATAATGTTATCGCCAAATCTTTCTTTCAATAAATCAATTGTTACGATAGCAGTATCTTGTTGGAACGAAAACACTTCTGGGTCGATACCATTCATATTTTGAAACAAATAATCATTGATCGTCGACCTGTAACGAGCAAAATTCACTGTAACATTAGCTCCAGCATCGTTTTTAAAGAAATTTGGACCGATGATGCCTTCAGCCTGTAAAGCACACCATACAGTGCATTCTTCAGGATGCAATAGAACCTATAGAACTTCTTGAGGATTGATTTCACTCCATATATGGCAATTTTGCTTGTTTACATAGCCGTTCAACCTGAAATGAGCTTTATCACCACACATAATTTCACGATAAAAAAGTGGATCAACTTCAATCAGCAAACAAACGACGCTTATTATGGTCAAGTGGCTTTAATTCTTGAACTAGTTGAATCTTTTATGGATGTAGACCAAGATCTTTACGCAAAATTTTCCATGTGGTGGATGCACAGAGTTCAACTTGTTGTGAACGTCGACGACTAGACAAATCTGGATCATCATTAACACTATGACTTGCAACAGCGATAGTTTCTTCTGTACTTATAGGTTTTTGTCTTGTTGTTGTTGTATCGAGTAGAGAAAATGTCCGAAATCTATCGAGACTTCGACGAATTAGCTTCTCTGATGGACGATTATGTAAACCATAAGTTTCACGAAGTGCTCTATAAGTTTGGCGAATAGAACACTGATTTTGACTATAAATTTCAACAATTTGTAAACGTTGTTGCAGCGTGAGTCTTTTCATGATAATTTGTCAATGCTTACTGAACAGAAATGTCAAAACAACATGCCTTCTACCTTCTGTCAAATCACATTTATCCTTATCAAAAGTTCAATCACATTAAAAACACATCTGATATATTTTCACGTTATTTATGTTTTTCTAAGACGTTCTGGTTTGTTTTGGTATTTTTTATCTACTTTCTATATTGTTGTGCTTTATTTGCACGTGATTCTAGCAGTCAAGTCTCTGTTCTTTGTTTGTAACACTACTTGATCAAAAAAAGAATTAAATTATAATGGGGAAGTCAAAAGACATCACACCCAGAAAAATAGCTGAGATAAAATCTGTGATATCATATACCGATTACTCCAACAGTAAAAAAGTTTCGAGAGCAACAGTGGACCGAATAAAAAAAAATCAGATGAAAATTCAGATATGACCTCAAGACGCAAAGTAAAATGTGGTCGAAAAAAAATTACAACACCAAGAGAAGAGCGAAAAATACGTGATATTGTTATGGCAAACAGAAAATAACCTGGCAGGATACTCACAAGAATCATGCAAGAGTCAGGGGTGAACATGTTACCAATGACAGCTCGAAAATGAATGAAGCATTTGGGGTTCTCAGCCCATCTGCAAGGCATCCTCTTCTCACCCCAGCCATGATGAAAAAAGACTCCAATGGGCCACTAATGGTAAACTAATAGCATCTGAATATTCTAGGTCTGCTTTTCGGATGAATCACCGTACAAATTCTCAAGGACGACTGAATTTTTGAGGAGAAGACAAGGGAAAAAATTTAAGGATAACTGCATCGTCAGAACGGCCAAGCATCCTCTAAGCATCATGGTGTGGTCTATAATCAGCAGTCAGAGAACAGGTCGCCTGTACATCGTTGGAGAAACAATGAGACAGGACCAGTATATGGATGTCCTTGAAAGAAAAATGCTTCCTCAGGCCCAGGAGTGGTTCCCAGATGAGCACTACATATTCATGAATGACTCGGCGCCATGTCACAAGGCTAAAAAAATTACTAAATTTCTTTCCGACAGCCGAGTGAAGGTTCTAGACTGGCCTGGAAATTCTCCAGATCTCAACCCGATCTAGAAACTTTGGAAGTTGATGAAGAAAGAAATTGCAAACGAAATAATCACTAGTAAGTAAGACTTCTGAATGAAACGAAATTTTTTTGTAGGGTGTCCTAGAAAATCTAATGGCTAGGGGGAATTTCCGATCAAGAGAACATATTCCCAATTCCGTATGTTTGGTCAAAAAAAAAACGAGGGTATATCGCGAATGACGAGGAATCCATCAATCTACAAATTATATTTATTGAACGCGGCGACAAGTCAATTAGCCGACGCGGTATGGCAATTAGCTCCAAAGGACAGTTATTAGCCACTCGGTGTATACGAGTATACATGTCAATCTGTATCTACTCGGAAGAAATATGTTGCTTGTCGGTAGCGAAGGGTGCGTACCATAATTGTGATTGATCTCGTTAAGACAAATCGAAGCATATTACATTCAGTGTCAGCTGAAGATCTATGGCTTCCGATGATATATCAATGAATACATGAGGTAGCTGAATGATTGACGTCCAAAAATTAATTTTAGGTGCATCTGATCACCCCATGTATATGTTTCAATTTTGGGTAGTTTCGAGTTACCTTTTTTAGAATTTCCGGAAGGATCAGATGAAATTTGTATTAGCTCGTCAAGGGTCTCTCATTAGGAATGATAAAATTTAAATGAAATAACAAGAAAATATGTTTATTCGTTCTATGACTTCAATATAAAGAAATACTCTAAACTTTGAAGGTAATCAATTTTTCACAAATACATGGTGGAGGGTTCCTTTGGAGTATCAAAACTTAAGCAGAAACCCAGGACAGCAATGGTACTCCAACGTCGGTTGGTGCTCTGCTCACATGCCGACATGTACAATTCTGAGTATGAGTATGATCCTGTGCCACGCGCCCCCCATAGCATTTTAGCTTAACACGTTGGAGGCGCTTGTCCTGATGCCTAAAGAAATGTCACTCGCGCCAGTCACTGGACCCATGTGGTAGCAGATCAACCAAATGGGGTCCTTATTTCACCGTAAAGGTGGAATGGAGGGCTGAGCCGCGTTGATCAACTCAATGACAAGGGTGTCAGTCACAGCACAGGGCCCCACCCTAAAAACTAACGTACTCTACCCTATTGCAGTAAATCTCCGGATTTTTCTGTCCAATGGCCGGGTGCGTTATGTAGCATACTGCGTTACCTCGGGAGGGTGAGGACCCTCGGGAAGTATTCGTACGACCGGACCATTCAATTGATGTTGGACTCGAGGGAGGTAGTGGTCCGCATGCTGGACTAGAAGGGCATTCCATTTATCTGTTCGCAGCAACTCATGTTCAGAATATTTCGAGGAATGCTTCAGGGTTTAGCGGGACTTGACGGTTCGACCGGCCTCTTCCTGAACCAGGATCAAATGCGAGACTTTTCTGGGGTTTGTGGGTCTCGAAGATCCGGCTAGAAGGTATTTAAAGCCAGGATCAATTGAAAGACTTTACAAGGGTTCGTGGGTCTAGACGTACAGGCTGGATTGACGGTGCTCGTACCAGGATCAATTGAGGCATTAAATCTTGAGAGTATCTTGGTTCATGAGACTGTGTTCGGGTGGGAGGATAAGAAGCCCCTTCGGTGAGTGAGTTGCGTCGCAAAGCAACTCGGGTACTGACACTGCAGAGCCAGTAGATGTTGGATACTGGTTCCCTGCTACCAGTCACGGTTGTAGGTTCTCGAACTGAACCTGAATCTGAAAACTGGTGGGTTCAGCACTTCGGAGTGGTACTCGCTAATGCACGATGATAAGGCTTAATCCTTATCACACTTTCTGCTTCCTGGGCAGATTGTAGAGACTGTTGAGTAGTCACCTGGCGAGAGAGCCAGTAATCTAACCAATAGAATTCACGATGATCTTGTGCCAGTTTCATGTTTAGCTGTGTCTGCTTCATATATTGGTGTATTCACTCATTCCAAGAGCGTCTCGGCCTTCTCCTCTTCCTCTGTCCTGGCGAGACCCATTCTAATATCTGCCTACGCCATCGATGTTCAAACACTCTCGTCAAGTGTCCAAACCAACTTAGACTTCTAATCTCGATTCGGTTCATTACTTTTTCTCTGGCATGAAACCGATCTCTAATGCTCTCATTCGTCACATGATAAAGTTCCTGCATTTAGTCCCAGCTAGACCATTTCGTCTGCGTTTTAGGTCCACGTTGATGATCCATATTTCACTGCCATAACACAGAGTTGGTCTTTTCATTGTTTTTTCTATATGTTTCTTCGCATGGTTGAAGACACCCCTAGGGGACAGCCAATAATCTTTCTAGCCTCCTGCATTCTCCGCTCTATAGAGATTCTACCAATCCCATTTCTGTCAACAAGTATTTGAATATCACCACTTGTTTTATCGTCGTATCTTTACGATGAGTACCTCAAAATTGCCTTCGCTATTTACTATCTACTAGGTATTTTTTTATTTGAAAGATAATGTTATGATATCGATGTTTTGAAAATAATTTTCGGCATATGTCCACCACGACTAGCTCTGAGGAACCACATTCGACCAGGCCAGACCAATTTTGGACTATTTTTTCGAGTAACTCAGGCCTTATTTCATCAACAACATGAGAAATGTTGGCTTCCAAAGCGTCTATTGTTTCTGTTTCATCAGTATAAACCAAAGACTTGACATAACTCCAAAGAAAATAATCCAGTGGAGTTATGTCGCATGATGTTGTAGGCCAATTAATTCGACCATTTCTCGAAATAATGATATCGTCAAATCTTTCTTTCAATGAACCAATTGTTACGGTAGCAGCATAAAGTGTAGCACCATCTTGTTGGAACCAAAACACTTCTGGGTCGATACCATTCAAATTTTGAAAAAAATAATCATTGATCATCAATCTGTAACGAGCGCCATTCACTGTAACATTAGCTCCAGCATCGTTTTTAAAGAAATATGGACTTATGATGCCTCCAGCGTGTAGAGCACACCATACTGTGCATTTTTCAGGATGCAATGGAACCTGCAGAACTTCTTGAGGATTGTTTTCACTCAATATATGGGAATTTTGCTTGTTCACATAGCCGTTCAACCAGAAATGAGCTTCATCACTAAACATAATTTTACGATAAAAAAGTGGATGAACTTCAAGCAGTTCGAGGGCCCAATCAGCAAACAAACGACTTCTTCAGACTGACACTCAGCCTTATTGGCTACTTTTCTGTTAATGTTACGTCAGAAATTATGATTCTAACTGAGCTTTGGACATTGAAATCAAGTACTATTTTATTTCGTATGAATTCCCAAGAAACGCCAGGAATATTCTCGTGAGAATAGAACTAGGAGAACAGACAATCAACTGCATAGGCATCCGACGCAGCCGTTCTCCTATCTCAACTCGGATATATCCAGTTGCTATTTGATGACCCTCTACAAATAGAAATCTCAATAATCCCGACCCTAGCGAGATTTTCCCGTCGTCCGCCGCAAAAAACGGGAGGAACGCCAGCTCCTCCAGAAATTTCCATACCCTTGTTTATCTGCCATCCGAACATACAATGTAGTCAAGACCGGGAAGTCGAGTCCCTTTCTTGGAATAACCAAATAGATCTCTTGGCGCGATAGGGGCCTAATACGGAACGATGTTTACAAATGGGAAACGGAGTCGTAGCTGCTACGGCCTGTCAAATAACTCATGCGTACAAAGCCTAATCCAATGACGCAGATTTTTCGCATGAATCCGGAAGTTGGGGATCCATACGTATGTCGTAATTCGATCGGCTGAGTTCTGGGTACAGAATGCAAGGGGAATACTGATGATATGTTTCGAGGTGGTTGACGTAACTTGAGATATTATGAATAAATAAATAAGTTCGTGCGGTTTTTGTCTCGCAATGCTCGGCTCAAACGCATCATAGTTAATGCCATGCATATCTGTGCGGTTGTTAATAGTTCTTGCCCAGTGCATTATCGTCGGTTAACGTGTAATTTTCGCCAATGATTGGTTCCACAATCAAATCACTTAACCCTTTCACTGTCATGTTGCGTTGATGATGATAATAAGATGTGTGCATCCATTAAGACAAATGCCTCCCCAAACGCAAACTGTGCCACCATCAAAAAGAATTGTTAACAAGCATCATCTCCATCTGTGCTCATATTCAAGATCCCAACGATATCTTACAGCTCAGTGCTCCCTACTCAATCGCGGGTGCCTGGTGGATCTTCTTGCCCCCAAATTGAAACAATTCAACCTATTCCGGATTGCTTGATCCTAAACTACCCTAACGGTAGCCCGCCGTAATGAGCTATTAATTCGGTATGCTGTAAAGAAAGAATTTCGTCGTGAAGTTAACCGTGTGACGGTTGTAGCTCTTGTTTTTCCATCTGCACTAGTATATGCAGCACTTTTACTGATACTATAGCGATTACACGTTATAGTAACTTATATAGTTCGCGAAACCCAGAGATGGTTAGCAACTTCTTGTTGAGTTTAGCCAACACACTTCAAGTTGGAAGTCTTCTAAACGTATGTTGAACTCGTGACAATCAATCCACAACTGATACTACGTATAAAAACAACTTGTTACCGTTCAAATTTCCCACCAAACTAATGCTTTGGGGAGCAATATCTCAGCGTGGTGCTACGCCTCTCTGTATAGTTGATGATACTATTAATTACGAAAAGTATTCTGGCATTCTAAACGATTTTCTCCTTGAAACGGCGCATGCTTTATATCCAGAGAGTAGGTCTTTTCAGCAGGATAATTCAAGATGCCATACTTCGGCCTATACTGAAGCTTGGATGCAAGAACACCAAGTTACAACCATTTCATGGCCAGCAGCTTCACCAGATCTTAGTCCTATCGAAAATATATAATAATAATACATTTATTTCCAACAGGTTTACACCCAATTACAGAGAAAATATTAAAATAAAAATAGAAAATACAAAATAGAAAAACAAATACATGGATAAAGGACTCCTACGCTAACATAATGAAGAAAATCATAAGCAACCCATCAAATTCGTGCCGTGAGTAAAAAACACATAACTATGTATGAACATACCCATTTAAACATATGCGCATATAAATCAAAATAGCATCCACGGCTCAAACACGTCTACACAATAGAAATAAATAAAGGAAAAAAATTACAATATCCCAGTGTGCCGTTCTAAATGGCATGTTGAAATTAAAGATAACTTATCAAAATGAATATCACATTGACCACAATATCGATCATATATAGTAAACATAAAAGTTGTAGGAGAACGTAACATAACATTTAATCTGCTGTAATCAACATAAAAGGTATAAGTCCGTCTCAGACTAGGCCTAGGTACGTGAAAATTTACTTTGATTAGAAGAAATGACGAGTCAATAGTACCATGCAAAATCCTGTAAAGGAAAGTCAAGGCGAAACGTTAACGTCTTAACTTCAACACCTCAACTCCGAAATTAATGGTGAGGACAGAGTGGTCGAATCATCTCTTAGGATACCTTCCATAACATGTGAAATAGATATATTTCAAACACCGTCTTTGAACATCCTCCAAGTCGATGACAGAGTTATTATATAGTGGAGTCCAAATCACAGAGGCATATTCCAACTTACCACCTATGAAAGAATAGTACAGCGTTTTCATCGTGCAAGGGTTCACAAAGCCACTCCAGTTTCTGACAAAATAACCCAGTTTTTAAGAGGCTGACGCCGTGATCTGAACTATATGTTCCGAAAAGGAAAGCTTATGGTAAAAAAAAAACTCCCAGATCCCTGAACCCAACACATCTGTCCAGGATCTGACCATCCAACGTATATTCACAATGAATAGGATACATTTTGCGAGAGAATGATAACACTCTACATCTACCAATATTGAGTTTAAGTCCGTTATTAGAACACCATGAATTGACCCTGTCTAAGGAAGATTGTAACCTGAGACAATCGCAACGATCACCAATCTCAGCATATATCTTCAAATCATCAGCAAAGAGAAGATGCATACAGTCAAGTTGAAGAGACAGATCGTTGATATGAATGAGAAACAATAATGGGCCCAAATTGCTCCCCTGCGGTACACCGGATGTGGTAGGATAGGATGCAGATTCACATCCCTATACTCAACATATTGAAGACTATCCGAAAAATATGACTGCATCAACACCAACAACTGGTGCGAAAATCCAATAGACCTAAGTTTCAACAACAATAATCTATGATCAATCTGGTCAAAGGTCTTTTGAATAAAATATAAAGGCCTTTTACTTGATAGAAGAAATATAACAAAATTTGAATATTAAAACAAATTGAAATATGTTTATCTTCTACAATTTAAATTAAAAAAAAAAATTTTCATTCAAAAAATTTTTAGAAATAAATTTATGTCTAACAAGCACCGCTTACATTTAATAGACGTATATAATCAAACCACAATATATAATGTCAAATGGAATAAATAACCCAACAGATATACGAAAGTAATTAAAATAAATAAATAAATATTTAAAGGAGACAAAATTTTGTTTCTGGTCTTACCTTTAAGAACACCAATTGCCTTTTAAAAACATGAACACACTTAAAGGACTTCTCAAAGAAAACAAAATTTTATCTCCTTTAAATATTTATTTATTAATTTTAATTACTTTCGTATATCTGTTGGGTTATTTATTCCATTTGACATTGTATATTGAGTTTTGATTATATACGTCTATTAAATGTAAACGGTGCTTGTTAGACATAAATTTATTTCTAAAAGTTTTTTGAATAAAAAATTTTTTTTTTAAATTAAAATTGTAGAAGATAAACATATTTCAATTTGTTTCAATATTCAAAAGTCTTTGGATATCTGTGTAAATAACATCCATCTGATCACGGTCATTCAATGATTCAGACAGCGACTGAGTAATACATGCCAAATTAGTAACAGTTGAGCGATTCTTCATGAATCCATATATGGAAACTATTGAAGACTGAAGTTGAATGAGCAGCGCCACGAATTAAAGATGATTCAATTCAGTCAGTTTCAGAGTGTTTCACTGAAAATTATGGAAGTGCTCAAGTTGCGGGTGTACCTCGACGTTATGTCAAGTGTTTACATTTAAATGGAGGTTGTATAAGTAAATAATATGAATATTTCGTTATAATTGTGTAATTCAAGAACTAAAAATAATTGCAATTGAGCTTTGTTTTTCCCGGATACTTTCTAGATGGACTATATACTACTCTGGCAAGAAAGTACCGGGAATTTTCAATTAAAACAACATTTTTAGATTTAATCGTCAAAATTTATTGGGTCGCCTTCAAAATAGGCTCCATTTGCTCCAATACATCTATGCCATCGGCACTTTCAACTATCGAAATATTTTTTATAGGCGCTTTCCGGGATGGACTTTAGCTCTCGCGCCGAATTTTGTTTTATGGCTTCAATCGACTCAAAACGGGTGCCACGAAGGGGCAATTTTAGTTCTGGGATGAGGGAAAAGTAGCAGGGAGCCAAATATGGCGAATACGGTGGTTCCTGAAGCACGTTTGTTGAGTTTTTGGCGAGAAAGTCAGTCACAATCGTAGCTCGGTGGGAAAGCGCGTTATCGTCATGCAAAGTCCATGAGTTGTTCGCCCACAAATTTGGCCGCTTCTTACGGATACGCTCACGCAAACGTTTCATAACGCCTAGGTAATACTCCTTGTTTACCGTCTGACCCTCTGGAACGAATTCGTAGTGCACCACGCCACGGATATCGAAGAAAACAATGAGCATCACCTTCATTTTCGAGCGGCTTTGGCGTGGTTTTTTCGGTTTCAGCTCATTTTTTGCCACCCATTCCGATGATTGCTGGCTTGTTTGCATATCGTACTCGTAGACCCAGGTCTCATCACCAGTTATAATGCGTTCCATGAATGTAGAATCGGAATTACAGCGATCCAGCATGTCTGAAGCAACCTGTTCGCGATGACGTTTTTGAAGAAAATTCAGGTCTTTCGGTACGAGTCGTGCGGCCACCTTTCTCATGCCCAAAATATCAATCAAAATCGTACGTGCGGACTCGTGGGATATCTAAAGATCATGTGCTATCTCTCTCAAGCTGGTACGGCGGTTTTCCAGCACCCTTTCCTTAATTTTATCGACGTTATCTTCGATCGAAGCCGTCGATGGGCGACCACTTCACGACCGTCCTTGAAGGCTCTGTACCACTGATATGCACGAGTTTTCGATAGAGCATTATCACCAAAGGCCTTTTGCAACATTTTCAATGCATCGGCACACGAAAATTCATTTGCACCCATAGTAAAAATCGGCACGCACTCTGACATCGACTGACTTAAACACACTAGTTGACAGATCCCGCTCAAGCTTGGCATAGTAATTAAGGACAGTGGTACCAACCTAGGAAAAAAATTTTTTACCTGCCTCATTGCTCCGCCAGATTTAAATCGATAATTCCCGGTACTTTCTTGACAGAATGTACATTGCAATCTGGAAAGTTTGCTTCGAGTGCAAAAAGACAGTTTTCTTTTGAATATCCACATCCAGTTTTTGAGCGGTGTAAACACAAGTGTGATAAGAAGATTGTTCACCCTTACTCATATAAAAATAATTCCCTCCATATAACTTCCCGAACGAATTTTACCCTCCAAGGAAATCCATTTTCCGCCACATATGCTTCCATGAATCGCACCAGCCTAGTATAAATCCGTTCAACGCCCACCGTATGAATGTTAAGTCCCCCATTCGAAACTTTCTCAATACTTGTTCGCCTTCAATTCAAAACGCGGTGAAATATGGCCGCACAATGGAGCGGGCAGTGCCTTCGCCCACCGAATGGAAACTTTCTGGTCAGGAATGTTAATAAAACTCCCCCTAGGAGAAACGTCAACTTGTCCGTATCTTTTTGATTCCATTCTCGGCTGCCCTGTTGCGTGTTACGAACGCTCTTTCAGCCTCAAAACATCTAATCCCGTGAATAATCGGGATAGGATGGGCGGAAAAATTTTTTTTACGGCCGTGGGGAGAATGATTCCGGCAAGCCTGTCAGGAACATCGTGGAAATTCTGGATTTAGGGATTTTGATGGTAGGAACACGGGTGGACCTTTCGTTTGATGTTGTCCTTCCAGAAATATTCATGAGCAACGATGAAAGCGATTCAAGGTTCGCGAAACAAAGGGTCAGAGATGATTGCGAAAATAAATATAATCGTCTTCTTTTTATAGCCTCTGAAGTGGCAAAAAGTGATGCGTACTTTGGAACATATAACAGCTTGGGGAGAAGCCATTATTTTCATGGTGTTTCAAGGTGATGCTAAAAAAATTATTTTGCTGTTTTTTGTTTGGTCCATTCAGATTGTTGAAAATGGAAGTCAACAAATAGAAAAGCCAGGCGGCTGAATGTGTGAATGGTGTTCATGATCCCGATACTGTAACAGTTTATTACGTGAAATTTTGGTATAGTCGATTCCGTCCAGGTATTTTTCTTGTTGAAGATGCAACGATAAAATCACAGAAATAATCGAAGTTAAGCGGCATTTTAGTAGTTGTAGCATCGCCCAGGAATTGGAGATCGACCATGAAACAGTTTTAAACCATTTGCAAAAAAGCTGGATTAAAAAAGAAGCTCGATCTTTGGGTGTCTCACCAATCAAGACCAAAGAACATGATGATCGAATTTCAATCTGAGGAGTCTTGTTCCCAAAGTACTGGTCACAGATTTAGTCACTGTGTCAAATTATGACAGATTCACCTCTGTAAAACTACCGTCGTTCTTTTTAATAAGCCCTATTGATCATGGAGTCCTTTTACAATTTATCTAGTTCTATATTCCCAAAGTGCTGATCTCAAATTCAGTGACTGTGTCAAACTATGATAGATTAACCTCTGCAAAACTACCGTCATTCTCTTTAATAAGCCTTATTGACGGAGTCCTTCTAAAATTTATCTACTTCTATGTTCCCAAAATGCTGTGTCAAACTAAGACAGATTAACCTCTATAAAACTTCCGTCATTCTTTTCAATAAGCCCTATTGATCACGGAATCCTTCTACAATTTATCTAGTTCTATATTCCCAAAGTGTTGATCATAGATTTAGTCACTGTGATGACAGATAAACCTCTGTAAAACTACCGTCATTCTTTTTAATAAGCCCTATTGATCATGGAATCCTTCTACAATTTATCTAGTTCTATATTCCCAAAGTGCTGATCACAGATTCAGTCACTGTGTCAAACTATGACAGATTTACCTCTGCAAAACTACCGTCATTCTTTTTAATAAGCCTTATTGACGGAGTCCTTCTAAAATTTATCTACTTCTATGTTCCCAAAGTGCTGATCGCAGATTTAGTCACTATGTCAAACTATGACATATTAACTCCTGTAAAACTACCGTCATTCTTTTTAATGAGCCCTATTGATCAGGGAATCCTTCTACAATTTATCTACTTCTATGTTCCCAAAGTGCTGATCACAGATTTAGTTACTGTGAGAAACTATGATGGAATTATTACATAGAATTGGACCAGAAATTAAACCACGCAGTAGAAGGAGTAAATCGATCAATGCGATATTACAATTATTAGTTTGTCTACGATTCTATGCAATTGGTGGTTTCCAAATGACTATTAGAGATCTTATTAACATTGCAAAATCATCGATATGGAGAATTGCTAGAGCAGAATCAGTTGAAATTGCTCATTCGGAACTGCCTTTCATTTTGCAAACACACAAGTAATACTAATAACGTAGTTCGTAATAGTATGGTATAAAAAGTAAACAATAACAATCCGTTTCTTACTTCTAACCCTACTCATCAGTGAATATCTTTTTCCATTATTGTTTCACAAACTCATCCGTTTCGTTTTGTCATCGGAAAAAATTTATTGGCTAGTCTGTACTTTATAACGAACCATTTTTTCTCTTAATATTCCGAACAGTTTTATAACTCATGTTAATTTGTTCAGCAATTTGTCTATTCGAATAAGATGCAGTGGTTTCAACTAACTCTCTATTCAGACGATTTTCATTCATGGATTTAGGTATTTTAGCAATGTTTGCAATTTTTACATGTTTGTCAATACCCACATTTCATGAACTTTCTAATTTAATAAGAAATAGTGCAACTTAAAGGAATTCGCCAATCTTTAAATGCAACAATAAATTAATGTATTGTTTCTTCAATTGAAAGACCAACAAAATATCGGGTGATTTTTTTAGAGTGATAAATCTTTCGATAGAAGATAAAAGCCATGTTGTTTTGACATTTCTGTTCAGTAAGCATTGACAAATTATCATGGAAAGACTCACGCCGCAGCAACGTTTACAAATAATTGAAATTTATTTTCAGAATCAGTTTTCTATACGCCAAATTTCGTGAAATTTATGGTTTACATAATCGTCCATCAGAGCAGCTTATTCGTCGAACTATCGATAGATTTCTCTACTCGATGCAACAACAACAAGACAACGAACTGAACGTACAGAAGAAAATATCGCTGCTGTAAGTCATAGTGTTAATGATGATCCAGATTTGTCTATTCGTCGATGTTCACAACAAGTTGGACTCTATGCATCCACCACATGGAAAATTTTGCGTAAAGATCTTGATCTACACCCATAGAAGATACAACTGGTTCAAGAACTGAAGACACTTGACCATAATAAGCATTGCTTGTTTGCTGATTGGGCCCTAGATCAGCCTGAAGTTGATCCACTTTTTTATCGTGAAATTGTGTTTAGTGATGAAGCTCATTTCTGGTTGAACGGCTATGTAAACAAGCAAAATTGCCGTATATGGAGTGAAAACAATCTTTAAGAAGTTCTGCAGGTTCCATTGCATCCTGAAAAATGCACTCTATGGTGTGCTTTACACGCTGGAGGCATTATCGGTCCATCTTTCTTCAAAAAAGATGCTGGAGCTAATGTTACAGTGAATGGTGCTCGTTAGAGATCGATGATCAATGATTATTTGTTTCAAAATTTGAATGCCATCGACCCAGAAGTGTTTTGGTTCCAATAAAATGGTGCTACACCTTATGCTGCTACCGTAACAAATGATTTATCGAAAAAAAAAGAGTTGGCGATAACATTTTTTCGAGAAATGATCCAATTAATTGACGTCCAACATCATGCGACATAACTCCACTAGATTATTTATGTCAAGATATGCTGATGAACCAGAAACAATAGACGCTTTGAAAGCCAACATAACTCGTGTTATATAGAAATAAGACCTGAATTACTCGAAAAAGTGGTTCAAAATTGGTCTGGTCAAATGCGGTACCTCAGAGCTAGTCGTAGTGGACATACGCCGGAAATTATTTTCAAAACATAAATGTCAAAAAATTGGCTTCAATCTTAATTTATGTCAATTTAAAGTTCTGAAAAAAACAACCGATACCATTTTATAATTCGAAAGTTCTTCTTCTACAGTTAAAATTTCTATTTACGAAGAGTCTTTTTGATTTTTAACTGTTATGGACTTAGACACCAACACTCCTGAGTTCTATGTGCCAACTGGATTTGTATCATCTGAAACGATATGAGGTGTCCAACTCCCCACTCCCCATAAAGGCTACATCTCTGTGAGAGAGAAGAGCATTTTTTTTCGAGTTATACACTGGATTATTCATCATTGTAACGTGCATATCTTTCGATTAT
Organism: Megalocaria dilatata; assembly: GCA_034642435.1. Classification (NCBI taxonomy): domain Eukaryota; kingdom Metazoa; phylum Arthropoda; class Insecta; order Coleoptera; family Coccinellidae; genus Megalocaria; species Megalocaria dilatata. Next base: position 10,006,298 of record CM067857.1, on the reverse strand, counting down.
TCCAATGTTCGACTGGACGGTCGGAGTTCTCTTTCTTATGCATTGAATATCGTACGTCTAAACCGTGATTTTCCAAACCTGTATATGCCAAAAAGTGTACAGTTATATAGTTAGATACTAAGCAACAAATACGATTGGGTGAAATTATACGACATGAAACATATTTGTACTTTCGAAATCTCTAAGGATAACAAAGTCGATAATATCATATATCGACAAATCTCCATCCATAAAAACTGTAAAAGGCCACATTTTCATTGAATAACTTCAAAAGACCTCCATATCTCGCGTGGGACGTAGCAAACCGTTCCGAGCCAAATTCACCGGCTCTTTCGTGAGCTTACATCGATAGAAACGTATGCAAATGATATGTTCTATAATAACAGGCCTTCAGGGATATTTTATTTGAAATATTCTTGCTTATAAACTGGGTAATTTCCCCCGCTGCTGCATTTTCCTCATGGAAATGAAGGAATTCAGATAGAACGTTAGTATAAACAGAAAAAAGCCATTATTGGGCTTCGTTAAAGAAAAAGGAAATCCTGCTTAATTTCTTTATCGGACTGGATGAATTCTTTCCGCTGCTTTCCCGAGATGAATAGAAGAGGGGAACAATTGGGAAGGAGAGAACGACGGGTATTTGAATAGGGATCTTGTAGAAAGAAGTGAAGAATTCATTACTTTGTTGGAGCTGATAATTATTTTTCAACTAATTTTTTTCGTTTTGAATCGGAATTAATGAATCATAGGGACTTTTCGACGTCTAGCGAAGCTAATTTAATGTAGATGTTGCGCATCCCGTGAATTCTCATCGACAAATGGTTTAAATGTTGAATGAGGTAATCCTCTACTTTGTTTTTAATAAAATAAGAATTGCTTTGTCTTTCATTTCTTTCGATTAATTATATTCTTTCTAGAAAGTATCCGGAAAAAACAAAGCTCAATTGGGATGACAGCTCTAAAAGGGACAGTTGTTCAGATAACGAGCTAAGCAAAATGAAACCTCTTATTGGCAAACCCTTTATTAAGTTACAACAGTGAATTCAAATAAATCGCCCTTGTTTTCCGCCATATTCTAGAAGATCGTCTGATATTCAAATGTGCGTTTTTCAAGGTATTCACCCCACATCACTAATTGAAACATAATTACATTCGAAATGACGCTCGACCTCATAATTATTTCGCAAGTTCAGGTAATATCGCGTGAAAAAAACAGATTTATTCGGAATTATGGCCGACCTCATATTTACTTCTGTTCACTCAGAAAGACCGATCTTAATACAAGAAAACTATGAAACGAGGAAACCAGCGATATACTTTTAAATTCACCGCATTTCCAATTACATGCAGAAAGCACCGGCTGATATCAAGATCACAGAACTTATTCCTGGAAATAGGAAGAAAAACAGAAATAAAATGAAGTGGTTCTTCGGAAAATATATGTGAGAAAATCATCAAGATAGTTCATTCATCAGCTTGAATTTTTGACCGTGCCAAAGTATTTTATCCGATTTTTAAATCGGAAATAATTTTTATCGCATTTATCCCGACGAATATCGATGCAATTAGTGAAGGACCACGCTCTCGACGAATATCGCTGCAGTCCGTGAAGGACCACGCTCCCGACGAATATCGCTGCAGTTAGTGAAGGACCACGCTCCTGACGAATATCGCTGCAGTTAGTGGATTAAAAAAAAAACTTAAGCTACCTCAATAATCGATTAACACTGCATATTTCTTTTCAGAAATTTAAAGAGCACTGAAAGACTGTAGTCACTCTACCATTATTTAATGTTTAATTGAGCCAAATTTTCAAATAATCAAAGTGATTTGAATTGAGTAGCTAAACTTCATTGATGTGCATAAAAGTTAAAATAATTTAGTCCACTTAATATTTTCGTATTGCAACAATTAGATACCAAGAGGTAAATCGCCTAATATGGCATTTAGTGAACGAAACAATTTCCGGCATATCTCCACCACGACTAGCTTTGAGGAACTGTATTTGACCAGACCAATTTTGGACCACTTTTTCGAGTAATTCAGGCCTTATTTAATCAATAACACGAGTTATGTTGGCTTCCAAAGCGTCTATTGTTTCTGGTTTATCAGCATAAACCAATAACTTGACATAACCCCAAAGAAAATAATCCAGTGGAGTTATGTCGCATGATCTTAGAGGCCAATTAATTGGAGCATTTCTCGAATTAATGTTATCGCCAGATCTTTCTTTCAATAAATCAATTGTTACGGTAGCAGCATGAGGTGTAGCACCATCTTGTTGAAACCAAAACACTTGTGGGTGGATACCTTTCAAATTTTGAAACGAATAATCATTGATTCTGTAACGAGCACCATTCACTGTAACATTAGCTCCAGCATCGTTTTTAAAGAAATATTGATCGATGATGCCTCCAGCGTGTAAAGCACACCATACAGTGCATTTTTCAGAATGCAATGGAATCTGCAGAACTTCTTGAGGATTCTTTTCATTCCATATACGGCAATTTTGCTTGTTTACATAGCCGTTCAACCAGAAATGATCTTCATCACTAAACACAATTTTACGATAAAAAAAGTGAATCAAGCTGTTCTAAAGCCCAATCAGCAAACAAACGACGCTTATTATGGTCGAGTGGCTTTAGTTCTTGAACCCGTTGGATCTTGTATGGGTGTAGACCAAGATCTTTACGCAAAATTTTCCATGTGTTGGATGCACAGAGTCCAACGTGTTGTGAACGTCGACGAATAGACAAATCTGGATCATCATCAACACTATGACTTACAGCAGCGATATTTTCTTCTGTACGTGCAGTTCTTTGACTGGTTGTTGTTGTTGCATCGAGTAGAGAAAATGTTGTCCGAAATCTATCGAAAGTTCGACGAATAAGCTTCTCTTTAGGTTTGGCGAATAGAACACTGATTGTGAAAACAAATTTCAACAATTTGTAAACTTTGTTGCGGCGTGAGTCTTTCCATGATAATTTATCAATGCGCATTGAACAGAAATGTCAAAACGGCATGGCTTCTACCTTCTGTCAAATCACAGTTATCCCTATTGAAAGTTCTATCACGCTAAAAAACACCCGATACGTGGAAACTGTTAAGAAGTGTTCACGTATTTTTCAAGGAAGTCGGAGATTCAGGTTCACAATTTCCAGGGAAATAATTGGAAATACAGGGTTATCCATTTTGTACTTGCGAAAGTAAACTCAACTAAAAGAACTCTTTCATTCAGAATATCGATCAAATTTTTATTTCAATATAATTAATTATGTGTGTAATACAACATCATTCAAATCCTCTGCGTGATTTCTTACAGGGCTCGTGAGGTAATTTTCGATGACTCACAGGCACGTTTGGAGCAATATCTTTCCAATAACGTGACTGATGTTGTTTTTCAGATCTTTGATAGTCTGATGATTATCGACATACACACGATCCTTTGCATAACCACACAAAAAAAATCAAAGGCGATTAATCACAGGATCTTGGTGGCCAATTCACATTGCCAAAACCAGAAATTACGCGTCTTGGGAATTTTTCTTGCAATAGAACCAGCACGGGTCGTGTTGAATGGCATGATGCACCATCGTTGCTGGAACCACAGCTCTCCCCATCCCAATTCATTAGTTTCAGGCCGAAAAATATCGGTAATCATTTGGCTATAGCGATGAGAATTGACATTTTTAGAGCACAAAGAAATTACGTTGTTAACTCTTAAGCAAAATGATAGATACTGAAAAGAAAGCCTAATGATGACACTTAAAAAATGAAGGTGTTGCCAGATGAAAGAATATATGTAAAAATAAAACTGTTATTTTTAGGGAAAACAACTTTGTAACTTCCATGTTCTATGTTCTATGTCTAAGATCTTAACCTAAAAAGTTTCACATGTTTATTTAGTTAGTTGTTAGAAATGTGAATTGAGAAACCCGAAGAAATATCATTGTTTTTGATTTCTTCCAGGTTAGTAAGCTATTTTTTTCATTTATTTCTTTTTATTTCTTTGTATGTTATTATTTTATTTTGTGTATGTTTTTCTGTTATATTTTGAAATAAAAAAAAAAATCTTCCAGTATCATGACATCAAATCGTCTATTTCTTCAATTATAAAAATAAGAATTGATAACATTCTTATAAATCAAAAACGTAGGCTATAATGACGATATCCATGAAGATTTGCATCGCTTTGGAAGCATCCAAGACTGATAAGAAGAAGAATACATACAAATTCAAATGGATCCAAACTACGGGAACGGAAAATACATATTATGAAACACCAGAGGACAAACAGGATATATCTGACCATCATGAACTTTTGGCTCTATCGAAGGTGAAGAATATCTTGAAATCGATTAAAGTAAGAGGTTCATTTCGTACGTGTGTCATTTCATTAACTCCGGAATTGAAAGAAATATATTTTGATGCCGAAGAAGATGTGATGTTTACGAATGAATATTTACAACTGATTTATTCACCCGCATACGTGAGAACAGTATTTGGACAAGAATCACCAAAACCACAGGATACTGTAGAACTTTCAAGGAAAAGCAAGGATTTCAAGAGGATAAAGGAGGATTTTGTGCTGAATAATTTTGATGGTAAGAGTGTTTCAGTGAATTTGTGGTTCGAAAAATTCGAGACGGAATGCACGCGTTGTGAAGTAGAAGGAGATAGAAACAAACTTTTGATTTTACGGTTGTTTCTGGATGAAATAGCGAAAGAATGGTTTCATTCTAAATTGATTACATTAGGTTTAGACAAAAGTTTTCAAATATGGAAAGATAACTGCTTAGAGAGTTTTTTGAAAGGAATTGGCATAAATATAGAGAGGCCTATTCATTTAGGTACATAGGAGGAAGTTTAGTTGACTACGCTTTTAGGAAGGAAAATTTGTTGTTGAATCTCCGAAATCATTTTCCAACTGACTTATTAGTTGATTTAATTGTTACAAGTTTGCCAAATATTTTACAAGATAGAATTGATCGATCAAATGTAACAACTTTCAAGAAATTATTGGGTGAATTGCGAAAGCTAGAAAGTTAAAAAAATATGACAGCGGTCGAAATTAAGAAAACCATAGAATGAATAAATCTGCCGAACAAATTCCTTCCTATTCACAAACAAATAGAAAACCAGTTAAGAAGGAACCATGCTCAATTTGTGAGAAGAATGGTTTTTCAGGTAGATTTCATCCGGAGACTTTATGTCGGCTAAGGAATAAATCCAATAATTTTGAACAAAAGAACGTACCCGGTAACATAAAAACTGTAAACAATGTTGGGGTACAGGATGAATTAAATCAGGCCATTTCAAACAAAAAAAAACTAAGACTGCTGCCATTGATGAAAGTGAAGGTGTTTATAAATAATAATGAATTATGAGGGATTTACGATTCGGGATCAAATGTTAGTCTTCTGAATTCCAAAATAGCAGAAAAGTTATGTCTACGCATTCAAGATAATAGAAACACATTCAAAACAGTCAGTGGCAGGGAAAAATTTTCAGGAAGAATAATTACAAAAATGAGAATCAATAATATCAAAAAAGAAGCTGTACTTTTTGTAGTTATTGAGAAAAATTTCGAGTATGATATTCTACTCGGACTAGAATAGTTATCAAAGATTATGAATGAAGAGAGAGAGATAGATTGTGTCCATAATAATAATAATAATGATAACACTGATTACACCATCAATTTCAATGAAGGGATACCAACAGAACTTTTCGAAGCAACATTAGGCCATTTGGAAACGAATCAGAGAAATGAAATTGAAGTTTTAATAAATAAATATGACCATATTTTTGCAAAACACAAGTTTGATATTGGTCAGGTGCAAGATAATGAGGCACATATAAATCTTTTAGAATGCGAATTTATAGCAAAAAAACCATACACTTCATAAAAACCTCACGAACTTATTTTTACTCGCATTATTATAACTTAAGATCTGAAAAATTAAGTATGCATCTCTTAGATTCCCCTAGATTGCCAGAGATGAATGTTAACAGCTTCTGAAATCAGACAAATATTTGCACTTCCCTGAAGAGTCGATTCATCCTTATTGAACTCGAATCCGGTTCAAACCTCCCCTCCTTTCACCTCAACTAAATCAATCCCAAAATACATCCGGAATCGAACGAAAAATCTCGTCAACAAGTCGGTTCATCATAAAAGGCACGGACAATAAATTAGCGGATCCAGCCCGACTGCGATATTGCCACGTTGGCTAAAAAAACCTGATTTATAACACTTCGGCGAACCCCTTATTGAATTCTCCCTCTGTATCAGCGCGTAGGGATTGATCGAAGCGCTCCAAAAGTTTAAGTTAATTGACGTAAAGAATTTCGCGGGGGTTCCTATCAGGCGGTACGAGTATGATTCAATTAGGCGGGTACAGAAAGTGTTGATTTCCGAGATTTGGACTTGACAAACGAGGAAGTCGGTCGGAGGGAAAAATTAATTGGGTTGGAGGAAACTTCGGATAGTTTTATTTTGAGGGCGGAAGATGAATTTTATTATTTCTTCCTTCGAGAAAGTTTGGATGTGTTTGTGATTGACGCCTTGTTTCAGACGAAACAGCTTCTATTTCGTTCTTTCCCTTCAAAAAAGTTATTTCGCTTAACTTTGATAGCTGCATGCAAACGATTATTTTATGTATCAATTTGTAAATAACCACTCATATTTCATTCCCGTCAGAAGCTCCTTTTACGTTCCTCTAAATACCGAAAACGTTGAGAAATTTTCACAGGATTTTATTGTTGTACAAAAAATTGTAAACCCTTCGTTTTTTTCTTCATATTTCAATCATTTACTCCTTGCTATACTATCTATGTTTTACTAAAAAGAAAATTAAAATTTAAACAGCTCCTTCTGGGTGTTGCAGTTTCATTGTCAGTTAGTATATAAACGGGGTGTTCGGATCTTTTCTCTTCACTGATGGGCGTCCAAGCTGTATCTTGAAATTCTAAATCTTCTTTTGTTCAACATATGCCGTGAATTGAATACCACCAGTTTCCAATTTCTGAATGAAGTCAATTATCAGAATAGGTGTTAAATATATGTAACCAACGTTTAACTCATTCAACTAATTCAAGTATCTTTTATTAACACCGCTCCATTTTGTGTTATAAATGAAACACATTATTTATTCGAAAATTATTGAAATTTTTATTTCATTATGAAGCACAATGGACACCAAAACAAAACATCATTTAAATGTCCACCACAGAAACGCTTCCGATTTTTTCTAAGCACCAGTTACTGAATACACGACGCTTTAACTGATCTGTTGGTTTGAGTTCTTGAGTTAAAACAATTTTGTATTGATGTTAACCAAGGTCTTTTCGTGAAATTCGCAACAAAGACGTCTAGTTCTTGTGTACGTCGAAAAATCGATAAATTTTGGTCTTCTCGAATATTTTCACGTACAGCAGCAATATTATCTTCACTTCTTGCATTTCTTTGACTCCCTGGCACTGTAACGTCAAGTGTAAAATCTGTTTCAACCCTTCTTCACTAAACGTTCAACTGTTTTTTCATCCGGACGATTATAACGGCCAAAAATTGTAGTTGAAGCACGTAATGTTACAGTAACATATCGCGTTTGTAAACATTGTTGGAGTGTGTACTATTTCATGATTAAATGGAAGACACTGACAAATGCAAATGTCAATTTCACAAATAAACAATGACTGTCATGCGTGAGTGATGTCAATTTAAGAACGGGGCGTTTCCATTGAAAGAACTAATTTTTCACTGTAAAGCTTCAATTTTCGGAAGAAAAATCGCACTAACTTATTTGATCTCTTAATAACAGTTCACATTGAAATATATATATACACGTGTGTACTATCTCAATTACTTGTGAAAAATTCGCAACTCCTGACACACTAAATATATGAAAGATCTGATGGTCGTAGATAACATTAAGCGGAAACTTCAGCCATCTCTCTTCTAAACTTTACTCCAACTGGTTCCAAGGATCCGACAAAAAACGCCCCAGGTACACAGGGGAGACGAAGTCTCCAAGTTTAACGGCTCGACACATTTGACGGCGATGATACACGTCACAAAGTTATCGACTTACTTGAGATATAGTGCATTTTATGTCGACAACGTTAAGTAATTTATAGGAGTTTGTTCCCGTCTACTTCTAGTCCTGACCTGAATTAAATATAGTGTCCGACTCGCGTACACCTTCTTTAGTTTTGGAGGTACAGTTTGTGGAAAACCTGAGACTAGGTATTGTAGAACTTGAAGAAAATACAACGTTGTTCCGAAAGTGCATTCGTTTTTTCGCGACAGATGATTTAATTGTATTTTTTAGAGCCCAACTTCACAATTAAGCCGTTTGACAGCTAATATTGCAAGGTTAGTGTGTGAAAAGGTTCAATTAATTCTACGTAGTAGATTTTAGTTGGTGTCCTTTTGAATATGGAGAACAATAAACAGCATTTTCGTCATATTTTACTTTTTAACTATAGAAAAGGTAAAAATGCTGTTCAAACCAGAAAGAAAAAAAATACGTTCCGGAAGGCCGGTTGAAGCTGATAAAGACATTATAAAGGCACTAGAGTTGATGCAAATCGGTGAGATCCGTGAGAGGTTAAATTTATAAAATTCAACTGCTTTGACCACTTGAAAGGCCTGAGTTTAACTTCGAAGCTCGATACATGGGTTCCCCATGTGTCACAAAAAGAAATTTGTCTGTGATTCGCTTCTCAAACGTTACGAAAATGAACCAATATCCATGATAGAAGGGTGATGCTATCTTGTTTACCGGATAACAGAACAATTAATTAGTCTACTGTCATCAGCTGGACAAACTGAATGGTCCACTTCAACTGAAAAGGCCAGAATTAATCAACAGAAAAGGTTTTCCATCAAGATAATGCTAGACCTCATAAAAGTTTGGTCACTCGCCAAAAGCTTTTAGAGCTTGAATGGAATACATTGCCACACCCACCCTATTCTCCAGGTCTGGCGCCTTTGGATTATTATTTGTTCTGGTCATTGCAAAACATTTTGGACGGCAGAAATGAAGAGGTCAAAAATCACCTCATTAGGTTTTTGCCTGCAAAGACCAAAAATTTTATGAGACTCGAATCATGCAACTACCACAAAAATAGCAAAAGGTGTTGGACCAGAATGGCCAATATATATGTTAATAAAATATTCATTCATTATACGAAAATTAAAATAATAGAAAGAAGCTATTTACTTGATGAAGGAATATAACAAACTTTGTTTATTTTCTTAGAAGTCCCCAAATTATGTTTTGTAGTTTTGAAAAGGAATTAGTTTTTATAATCGTAAGATCAGAAACAAAATTTTGTCTCCTTCAAATTATTATTTATTAATTTTAATTGACAACTTATATTTGTTGGTTTATTTATTCCATTTGACATTGTATATTGAGTTTTGATTTTATACGTCTATTAAATATAAGCTGTGCTTAGAAGACATTCATTTAATACTGAAAGTTAAAAAAAAACAAATTGTACAAATAACTATGTTTTACTACCAATAAAAATATATTTTACACATTTTCTTGTGACTCGAGCTTCGGGAAATGAACTATCCCATCATCAGACAACTGAAGACCTAACAGTGGTACAAAAGTGATAAATATTTTGAATATTTCAATAGATAACACCTAATAGTCGTATAGAGGTTTACAAGCGAAACGTGATAAAAACCCAGTTAAAAAAGAGGGGCCTTCTAACAGATATCGGAATGTCGGCAATCGACAAAGAAGGTTATTAAACCGATGGTACCCAAATATCTCAAATAATTTTTTGGGGTTACATAGCTCCGTACATTATTTTTACTTTATTTTGTTGTACATCTCAAATATTTGGATTTACATAGCTCCATACAGTCATTAATTATTTTTTAAATTATTTTTATTGTGAACGAATTTGAAAATTTTAATAATCAAGTTTCTCTTCATTTGAATCTACATGTAAAATTTTCTTAAGATTTTTTTTGTCGAAAGGAATTACTAATTTCCAAAGAATGAGTGGCAAAAGTTGAATTCTTGTTTACTTTTCATTAAATTAATTTTATGTTCGTTGAAAAAGGTTTTAAACAGATGTTACTTTTTGAATATCTCAAATATTTTCGATTTACATAGCTCCGTACAGTCATTCATTATTTTTACATTATTGTTATTGTGAAACAATTTATTATACTGAAAGTTTTTTGAATAAAAAATTATTTAAAATTAAAATTGTAGAAGATTGACGGATTAAATCTGTTTTATTATTCAAATTTTATAAGAAAATTATCTTTCTTTTTTCCCAAAAAAACCGAAATTACTTTCTGAACAACCGAATATATGCAAATTTTTCATTAGAAACAGTATTTCTTGATGCTATTCATGAAATATCATGTATTGAAAGTTATAAAATTCAATTGAATCGTCCCAAGATGAAAATTATTTAAAATTAAATAAAATAACGAAGAATACTTCCATAATTTGTTAATTTACAACAACTGTAGCATTTTCAACTAACTCCAAAAATCACAACTTCACATCCTATATAACTATGGCTTTATTATCCGATGTTATAGTCGCGTAATAAATAGAAATGTATTTTTAGTCAAAATCCTTCATATTATTAATCTAGTGTACCCTGTTCTGATTTAAATAGACAATGTATTTGTGTTCCATACGTGAATAGAATATAGGATGCGAAGTCATAATATCACATGATTATATCGTGACAGATCGAAAGTTAGCATATGGGAGTTAGTAAACATGGGGCATTACACGGTAGAACAACGCGTCCTGATTGTCGAAAATTATTATCAAAATGGTGAAAGTTCAATTGCCACTATTCGTAAAGTGCGTCCAATGCTCGGTCGAAATAATGTGCCTTATTCTTCTACTGTGGAAAGAATAATCAGAAAGTTCTAAAGTACTGGTTCAGTTAGTGATGTGCAAAATAGGATACGAGCTCGTGGAGGTCGTTCAGAACAAAACATCACGGCAGTTCGCGAGTGTGTGACAGAAAGACCAGAGACGTCAATTCGCCATCGGGCACTTAATTGGACATTTCAACAGGCACTCTTCAGCGAATTCTCACTAAAGATTTACAGCTGTATGCCTACAAAATTTAACTGACTCAACTTCTGCCAGTAGACCACGAATAGCAGAGAGAATTCACCAATTGAATCCTTGAGCAACCTGCTGATTCTGCAAACAAAATCATTTTCTGAATTTGAATATCAAAATTTGATTCAAAAAACTTTTAGAATTAAATTAATGTCTACAATAAGCACCGCTTATATTTAATAGACGTATATAATCAAAACTCAATATATAATGTCAAATGGAATAAATTAACCAACAGATATAAAAAAGTCATTAAAATTAATAAATAAATATTTAAAGGAGACAAAATTTTGTTTCTGATCTTACCATTATGAACACCAATTCCTTTTCAAAAACATGATACACAACTTAAGGACTTCTCAAAAAATATAATTCATTTGAAATTTTCAATATATTCAAATAAGTAAATTCAAGAATCTCTCAAAACATGCACTGAATCTTCAAAAAACAATTAGAATTCTGATAATCTCTTCATCGGCCCTAAATAATATTCCCCAGATCAAAATCAAATAACAATCACTATATCTTACCTCCACGTGGTAACCAGATAAAGGGCTTTAAACAGACTTACTTTAAAATTCAAGATAGTCTATGGTCTTCACAAAATCACAGAAAAGTGTAAGGTATTATAAGGTTTTCTTTAAACCATTGACATTCCATAATGAGATTTATGCAAGCCTAAATATAATTATATATTATGTATAAAATAAAATGGAAAAAGACTCTTCACTTGATAGGCGAAATATGACAAAATTTGAATATCAAAACAGATTTAATCTGTTAGTCCTCTACAATTTTAATTTCAAAAAAATTTTCATTCAGAAAACTTCTAGAATTAAATTAATGTCTACGATAAGCACCGATTATATTTAATAGACGTATATAATCAAAACTCAATATATAATGTCAAATGGAATAAATAAACCAACAGATATAAAAAAGTCATTAAAATTATTAAATAAATATTAAAAGGAGACAAAATTTTGTTTCTGATCTTACCAACTCCAATTCCTTTTCAAAAACATGACACACAACTTAAGGACTTCTCCAGAAATATAATTTATTTGAAATATTTAATATATTTAAATATTCAAATGAGTTAATTAAAAAATCTCTCAAAGCATGCACCACTCTATCTCCAAAAAACAATTAGAATTCTGATAATCTCTTCATCGGCCCTAAATAATATTCCAAATACCAAAATTGAATAACAATCACTATATCTTACCTCCACATGGTAACCGGATAAATTGCTTTAAACAGACTAACTTTAAAATTCAAGATAGTCTATGAAAATCATTTTCAGTGATGCGGTCCATTTTCACTTCGATGGCTTCGTTAATAGGCAAAACAGTCGCATTTGAGGCTTAGAAAATCCACGAATGATTCATCAGAAAGCAATGCATCCACAACGGATGCATGTATGGTGTGCATTATGGTCTGGAGGAATAATTTGACCGCTTTTCTTCGAAAACGAAGAAGGTAATGAAACGGTGAATGGCGAACGTTATCGTCCCATGATATCACACTTTCTTGTGCATCATTTAGAAGGTGTTGATCTTGACGACATGTGGTTTCAACAGGACGGTGCCATATACCCATGAAACATTGCCGATCTTGCACGAGTTTGCTTCTGATCGTGTCATTTCCGGATTTGGTGATCAGAATTGGCCTCCTCAAATTTGCGATTTAACGCCTTTAGACTTCTGCCTGTGGGGTTATCTGAAGTCACAGGTTTGTGCCAATCAGCCTGTAACGATCGAAGCATTGAAAGCCAAAATTAGACGCTGTATCAATGAAATACCACCACATGTATTCAAAAACGTTATTGAAAATTTCGTCAAAAGGATACGCATATGCAAGCAAAGCCGTGGCGGCCATTTACAAGATATTTTACTTCATACATAAATCCCAAATGTATATTTTTTTAATCAATAAATGTTTCAATACTTTGCTACAGAAAACCATGTTTTATTGAACACTGAATCTTGCGCTTTTATTGAAACACCTTTTATTTATTGCTGAAGGAAAAGCTGGAAAGAAATTAAAAAATAACGAGAAATGGCGTCTTCTGCATAAGATACGTTTTCAATCCAAGTTCTCAGACTGGAACCATTCGATTTTACACAGAAAATAATTCAAAGCTCCGCTTTTGAACCCTCTAAAGGAATATTCTATTTCACTTCCAGGTAATAACAACATACTCGACGTCTGCAGATACAGAAATAGAGTTTGCTTAATGTTACATATCGCGGAGCTAACTTTCCGGAAGAACGACGGCTTTCTAAAGCCAATAAAGCCGGAACGAACAGGCTACACTAGTTTCATGCCCCGTCTCGGGCGATAAACAAAAAAGTTTGATTTCTCCTGAGCTTTGATGAATCAGAAAAACGGCAGGAATTGAAGGGGGGCAATAAAAATATGCTTTTATGGAACGGTATAACCGGGATTCTGACGCTGTATGATTAGTAGGCAGGTTCAGTTTTCAATTTGCCTCCGATTTTTTCGCTGAATATGGGTTCTGGGATGTTTTAAGGTGCAATAACAATAGACGGTGGGTATATGATAAAACGGAAATGGAACTGTCAGTGGCGATCGTTATTCTACGTTATTTCACTCGGAAAAATCAGGGTAGGCTTTGTATCGGGTGTTTTTATTACAGTGATAGAACTTTAAATTGAAATAAAACACATTTAAATTAAGATTGAAGCCACCACGACTAGCTCTGAGGAACCGTATTCGACAAGATCAATTTTGGACAATTTTGGACACTTTTTCGAGTAATTCAGGCCTTATTTTATCAATACAACGAGTAATGTTGGCTTCCAAAGACTTCCAAGACAAAGAAAACTTGACATAACCCCAAAGAAAATAATCCAGTGGAGTTATGTCGCCTGATCTTGGAGGCCAATTAATTGGACTATTTCTCGAAATAATGTTATCGCCAAATCTTTATTTCAATAATTCAATTGTTACGGTAGCAGCATGAGGTGTACCGCCATTTTGTTGGAACCAAAACACTTCTGGGTCGATATCATTCAAATTTTGAAACAAATAATCATTGATCATCGATATGTAACGAGCACCATTCACTGTAACAGCTCCAGTATCCTTTTTAAATAAATATGGACTGATGATACCTCCAGCGTGTAAAGCACACCATACAGTGCATTTTTCAGGATGCAATGAAACCTGCATAACTTATAGAGGATTAAAATTTGAATATCAAAACAGATTCAATCTGTTTGTCTTCTACAATTTCAATTTAAAAACAATTTTATGAAAAAAACTTTTAGAATTAAATTAATGTCTATAATAAGCACCGATTATATTTAATAGACGTATATAACGTCTATTAAATATAAGCAGTGCTTATTGTAGACATTAATTTAATTCTAAAAGTTTTTTGAATAAAAATTTTTTTGAAAACTTCAACAGAAGTTTTTATGAGGCATCTAGAGAAAGTAATATAACGGAAACATGCATCGACAATATATTTATCAACACAATTTATCATGACACTACAACACTGGAACTTCACATGTCTGGTCATCTGGCACAGGTACTAACTTTTCCTGCTTCGGATAATGAACCTGAAAATAATGCAAAATTCATAAAAAGGAGGGATATATTAGGAGTACAAATAAGTTTCCGCCGTTTTATTGTAGATGGCGCGGCACGGAGTTTCGGTTAGCTTTCGCAGATGATAACCGGCTTAAAAAATAGTTTGGACATTCAAGAACAACATGACCTATTAATATCATTTATTTTATATTGATAAAATATAATCTTCATAAGTTGAAAATGTCAAAATTTGAGCCAAGTAAGTGTCATTTGCGGAAATATTAGTTTACTTCTTTAATTTAAAGAAATCTGCTGCTGAGGCGCATCAATTGCTCGTAGAAGCATATAGTGAGGGTGCTTCGAGTGAGAAAACGTGTCGAGAGTGGTTTGAAAAGTTCAAAAACGGTGATTTCGACGTAGAAGACAAAGATCGCAGTGGATGGCCAAAAATTTACGAGGATGCAGAATTGGAGGAAGATTCATCTCAAACAAAAAGAACTTGCTCTAACATTAGAAGTCACTCAGCAAGCAGTCTGCATGACAATGCTCGTCCACATGTTACGGCTCCCGTGAAAAAGTACTTGGAAACACTTGATTGGGAAGTGTTTCCCCACCCGCCGTATTCACCAGACATTGCACCGTCCGATTATCACCTGTTCCGGTCCATGGCACATGCTGTGACGGCGCAGCGGTTCACATCTTATGAGTATACCAAAAATTGGGTTGATTCGTGGATAGCCTCAAAAGACAAGGAGTTCTTCAGACGTGGGATTCGAATGCTGCCTGAGAGATGGGAAAAAGTGGTTGCAAGTGATGGGCAATATTTCAAATAAATTTATATTACCGTTCTTCTATAATAAATATTTAATTTGTGTTAAAAAACGGCGGAAACCTATTTGTACTCCTAATAACTGAAGAAGGTACTTATCTATTAAAGAAGGACATATCTGATATATCTTAGGAAAATTTGTTACACCAAAAAAATGCAGAGGAAGCATTCTCAGTTTTCCATAGGTACATCATGAAGGTGCTAGATCAGAAATTTCCATTAAAAGAAAAGAAGGTGAAAAACTTTTTCGACAGAAAAATGTTATGGAAAACCCAAAAAATCATTGAAATGAAAAATACCCTTGAGGCACTATACACAGTAGCAAAAGTAAAAGGAGACGACTCATCATTTAGAGCTTATAAATCGTATAAGAAACAATATTGTATTGAAATAGAAAAACAATAAAAGAAGAAATGAAGAATACTTGAACAAGGCGGAAAATAAGCAGAAAGCATTATGGGAAATTATAAGAAGCAACAACTCGAAAACAACAAAGGAAAATGCAAGCGCAGAACTTCATGCTGGTTCACTAAACAACCATTCTGCAAGTGTTGGCCAAAAAATCTGTGAAGAGTTAGGAACTAAAAGTTATGAATCTAGTAAGATACCACAAAATGAATTTTTGAATAATGAAAAATCGTGCTTTTTCTTTGAGTGCACTGTAAATGAAGTAAAAAAATAATAACATCTTTTAAACCCAAAAAAACAGTTGATATTCACAACATTACCGTGGACATTCTGAAAAATATTAGTGAAGAAATTGCCAATCCTATTTCAATCATAATAAATAAATGTTTCCGAGAAGGTTATTTTCCCGAAGAACTTAAAATTGCAAAAGTTATTCCAATCTACAAATAACATAAATAGAGGTCAATTCTTGATAGAAGGTATATAAAATAATATAAATATTTTAAAAAATTAGAAGGCTAATTTTTTAAAATTTTTAAAAAATTTTTTAAAATATTTATATTATTTTATATACCTTCTATCAAGAATTGACCTCTATTTATGTTATTTTATTCATAATATATAATTATTTGGTTTCCTCAACATTCTTTATACAGATAGTCCTTGTGCTATAGCAGAGGCCGTTAAATTTGTCTTTCAATCTTCTAGATCAGGTTAAACCACAGAGATATTTCTGTGTGTAGTGAATACCTATTTAAAGGTCTCATTTAAGTAGAACTTTTTCTGGAGAGTGAAAGGTGAGTCGAATATATATTATTAATTGATGTTATATTTATTGAATATGAATATTTGAATACTGATGAGCAAAGTCGATTTTAAAACTTGTTTTTCAGTAATGTTTTGCATATCTTGAGTTTTTATATAAAGTACCTTGGTTAGATATCCAATAATATTGAATAGTCTAAGTAAGATAGTTTTGTGATGAAATTCTTAAGATTATGTTGGATATTCTTGAAAGATATTGGTTTTCGTAAGATTGATAAGCGGAAACAAAATTTTGTCTATTCAAAATGTTTAATTTATAGGATTTTGGTTAATAATTTTTATTTATTGGATTTTGTTATACCATTTGGATGTCTTATAATGAATGTTTATTTTATGTCATGATATAAGTGGTACTTATACGACATTATTTTAATTTATTTTCAGAAGTTATAATCGTTGAATATAATCTTTTGGAATTAAATATGTAGAAGGCTAATTTTTTAAAATTTTTTAAAAATTTTTTAAAATATTTATATTACCAATCTACGAAGGAAAAGGAGACAAAAACGATTGTAATAATTATCGACCCATCGCAATTCTTCCCTGTATATCGAAAATATTCGAGACTGTGATTAAAAGCAGAATGTTGAAATGGATGGAGAAGAAAAATATTTTAAACAAAAACCAGCGTGGATACAGAACAGGTCGAAGTTCAGCTACTGCACTAATGGAATTGTTGAATAATGTGATAGAAGCTATGGATGAAGGAGATTTTGTAGAGATGCTAAATTTTGACTTTAGTAAAGCTTTCGATGCAGTCTCACATGTGACCCTGCTTAAGAAACTGAACGCCTGCGGTTTCAGAGAAAACATCCTAAAACTGTTGGAATCGTACATGGAAAAAAGGTTTCAGATAGTACACTGGAATGACGGTATGTCAACAGAAAAAGAATTAAGGTATGGAGTACCTCATGGTTGGATACTTGGACCTGCATTGTTCTTGGTGTATTTGAATGATATCATTATCAAAAATTGTAACTGTCTATGCTTGTACTGCGATGACGCCTCCATAATAGTGAAATCGAAGGATGGAAAAGATTTCACAGTCGGGTTAAAGCTCGCACTGGTTGAAGTGGAAAATTGGTTCTCCTTGAATGGGCTCAAATTGAATACAGAGAAAACAGTTGAGTAAGCATTTGGAAGTAGAAGGAACCCAGCGAACGCCAGATTTTTGGGTGTACTCCTAGATAGTAAATTGAGTTGGGCCACTCATATTGATTACACTTGCAACAAATTGTCCAGTGTGCTATATTTTCTTAGGAGATTGAGAAAGTATGGTACTCTCTAAATGAGCAGAACTGCATATTTCGGGAACTTTCAAAGTTTGCTATTATATGGAATACTTCTGTGGGAAAACGCGTCAAATGCTACCAGGATTTTTCTTCTACAAAAAAAGCTCTCCGAATTATTTATGGAATAAGTCACCGAGAAT
Organism: Megalocaria dilatata; assembly: GCA_034642435.1. Classification (NCBI taxonomy): domain Eukaryota; kingdom Metazoa; phylum Arthropoda; class Insecta; order Coleoptera; family Coccinellidae; genus Megalocaria; species Megalocaria dilatata. Next base: position 9,988,114 of record CM067857.1, on the reverse strand, counting down.
CTTACAAGCCGACTTTCATGAATATTGGGATACTTACCTTTCCATCTCTTTATATAAAGGAGTGTCTCAAATACGTGCACTACAACAGATCCAACATACCAAAAAATGGGACACATCACTTATTGAACACCAGATATAAGAATGAGTTTATTACACCATTGCGCAGGAGGAGAAAAAAGGAAAATTTTTCGCACTACTGGGGTATCGAAATGTTACCTACAGACGTGAAAGATTTACCAGAACGTGTTTTTAAAAAGAGGATTCATGATGTCTTGGTTAAAAATGCATTTTATTCAGTAGAAGAATTTTTGAGTTTTTCACTTTAAATGATTTATTATTGACGAACCATGTGAAACTGATGGCAATAAATTATTATTATCATTATTATCAATTTCTAGTGCTTCAAAAACGTGAGTCTCGTACCCTTATTTTCATTATGGAGAATTTCATAGTTACTGTTGAAATTATGTCGAAATTTTTTCAAATGACTGGCACATGTTGGTGTTCATGAATTATTTTCTTAATAGATCTTCCTGTTTGATCAGTATTTACCAATCACTACAAGTCAACTTAAAGATTCTAAAATTAATCAATATTTTTTTATTTTAATCAAACGGTACACGCTACTTTCATTGCTTTCTTCTTAGACGCCTATCGGTTTCCTCACCAGGAGGCCAGACACGAAAATCTGGGTGTCTCTTCGAACGTGAAGGCGATTCCGTCGAAACGAAAGTAGCCGAAATTATCCAGTCTTAGCATGAACCTTCAACAAATAAACGAAAAAAGAAAATACCCGGTTCCGAGTTCCCTTATCGGCCAAACATCCGGCCGACGGGCATGTTTACAATGCGGAAAACACGACAAGATAATACGGCGACATGAAAAGCCATTTCCCGAACATTTCCTGTTCATCATTACAACGGAACAGTTTTCATTCTATTCTCCGGATATCTTAAGATAACATAATAACATTTTTGAGCGTTATTTAGCAACAGAGCGAGGCTTGTGAATGGGTCATCAGCGGATGAATACGTTTCGTATTTTCTTTTGTTGAATACGTATGATAATTTTGCTCTATTGCGGCTGTATCGAAATATCAAGCTCTGTTTCCTACCTATTATGAAAACAAAGACACGAAACACCTAAAGAAAGTGGCAGAATACTCTAGGACCACTTTATTCAACAAAATTTTTTGCTAATGGAATGGATAAGGGAGATAAAGAGGTATATGAAAACTATAGGCCAATCTCGATACTGCCAGTTATTTCGAAAATTTTCGAGTCCCTCCTCAAAAAAAGGTTGAACTCATTTCTGGAGAGCAATTCGTTGCTAGGAAATTACCAGCATGGTTTTAGAGAGGGTAGGTCAACTATCACTGCTTTGGTCCACATTATGGAATTCATCATGAAGGCATTGGACGATGTAGATGACGTGATGTTGACGTGCATGGATTTGACTAGAGCATTCGATTGTGTCAATCATGAAAAGCTTCTGCGCAAGTTGAAATGTATGGGCATAAGAGGCACAGCTTTGGATCTGATGAGGTCCTACCTTGAGGATCGCTACCAGATAGTAGATTTGGAACGCAAGCGGTCTTCAAGAATGAAAATTAGTACAGGAGTGCCCCAGGGATCGGTGCTGGGACCGACTTTATTCCTAATTTATATAGATGATCTGGTGTGTAATACTATTGCAAATGATGAGACCCTCTTTGCTGATGACACATCATTCTTGAATAAAGCGAAGAATAGAAATTTGCTACTGAATAAGTCAGAGGAAACTGTGAAGGGCGCTGTAGAGTGGTTCAATGTAAATAACATGAAAGTAAATCCAGAGAAAACACAATAGCTGCCTGTGAGCACAAAGTACCAAAACCTGGAAAGCATTTCAATGCTCGGAGTGTCAATTAGCGCAAATTTAACTTGGAAGAAGCATGTAAATGAGGTATGCCATAAGCTCTCTACGGCGTTATTCGCAATACGGCGAATAAAAAGCATACTCACAGAAAAAGAGGCGGTTCTTGCTTATTATGCACAATTTCACTGCAGAATGACCTACGGCATAATCCTATGGGGCGCATCTTCAGATGCTGGTGGAGTTTTTCTGAAACAGAAAAAGGCCATAAGATTGATAGCAGGAGTGGGCCAGACCACTAGCTGTAGATCTCTTTTCAAGCAATATGGTATACTTACCTTTACATGCTGCTATATCCTTGAATGCCTTATGAATATACACAAGAATAAGAACACTTTCCAAAAACACTCAGTGGTTGACAATCATGAAACAAGATCAAGGAATAATTTCATGGCTCCACGTCATAGACTGAAGAGAATACAAAACACACATATATTCAATGGTATGAAAATGTATAATAAACTTCCTCAGCACCTGAAGTCGCTGCATTGTACTGCATTCAAACGGAAAGTTAAGGTGATTTTTGCTGATTGTAGTTTTTATTCAATGGATGAATTTATGACGTACCAATTCGAGTCGTCAATTAATTTTTGTAATTGTTTATAATCGTGTTTATATTAATGTCTAATAATTTTTATAATTAGACTTTAACAAATTTTAAATTTGATCTAATATCAGTTATTGTTATTAATTAACTATTATTTTATTCATATTTATTGCTTTTATTTATACATATATGTATATTATCATATATATGTACATGACATTCCCTGTAAAATTTTGAGGGTAATTAATAAATTATTATTATTATTCATTTGAAATTGGCTAAGGTAACAATGGCGACGTCTTATCGCTAATAGTTCTAGCATAGTTCTATTAGTTTTCCGTGAATAAATCGGTTTATGAGAAATGACCAGTAGAAATATATTTTGTGTCTCTTTTAACTGAGAACCACTGGTGTAAATATTAAAACTGCTGTAGAGATCGGCAGAATTTGGAGGTTAAATGGTGCAATGTCGTCTTCAGCGACGGATCATGATTTTGTCTAGGTATACACGATGAACGTAAAAGAAGGTTAAGACGTCACCGTAGAGAGCGGTGGGCTATTGAGTTTGTTGTTCAGTTTGTTCATAGAAGCCCACCAAGTAAATCGACCGATGTGAGCTTACGAGTTTTAGTTTATCTACGATTTTATACTACTGGTGATTACCAAATGACGATAGGAGATCATATCCATATTTCAAAAATAAAGCTCAATTGTAATTATTTAGTATATATTTTTAAGTCTTGAATGAGAAAATTGTAACAAAGTATTTATCTTATATACTTATACAACATCCATTAAACTGTAAACACTTGACTAAACGTTAAGGTACACTCGAAACTAGATCACTTCCATAATTTTCGGTGATGGTGATCCAGGACTGTAAAACTGACTGGATTAAATCATCTTTATTACATGGCGCTGCTCGTTCAACTTCAATCTTCATTAGTCCTCATATGTTTTCAATGGGACTTAGATCTGGTGAAGCTGCTGGCCATGAAATGGTTGTCATTTGGTGTTTTTGCATCCAAGCTTGAGTATAGGCCGAAGTATGTCATTTTGCATTATCCTGCTGAAAACGCCACCCCTTTGAATATAAAGCATGCGCCGTTTCAAGGAGGAAATCGTTTAGAATGCCGCAATACTTTTCACTATTAATGGTACCATCAACTGAACAGAGAGGCCCCAAATCATTATTTGGGTGGGAAATTTGAACGGTAACAGGTTGTTCTGATAGGATCAGAGATAAAGACATTATTAAATTAACTTCTTGAAAATGATGACAAAATTCTATCCTTCGTTTTTTTCGTGAAGGGGTGATTATAGGGATTTTTACCGGTTTCCTTGATATGTAGCCTTGTCTTTTCAGTGACGTATGGACGACTTTACATTTCGTTGGTTTCCAAATCTGTTAGCCAATTTGCGAAATCACAGGCGTGGTCCTAAGGCCAATAAGGCATTCAATCTGTTTCCTTTAATCTTACTGAATCTTCCTGAAACTGGTCTATTCCATTTTTCATCCTCTTTATTGTCTCATATACAGCAATCTTTCCCAGTTTAGTTAATTGCACTAATTTTTTAACGTTTCGAAAACCTTTGGCATACAAGTATTCTTTCTTCTGATTGCGACATTATTTCATGCATATCTGTTGACAATAGATAATGTTTGACAGATAGTGTTGCCACACAACTTTGTCCATAGCCGACTATCTGCACAACCTATTTTATACATTACTTTTGTTTTATAATGTAACAAAAAAGAATTATCTTGAAATTATGATAAATAATAAATTGCGGATAATTGCTAGACAGACTATAATATTAATAACAAAGTAGTAGTGCTACGGTATGAGAATCATACAAACAATAACGTTTCAAAATTTTAACCCTACATTAACAGCGTCACTACAGGAATATATATAATAGAAAGTGCGACGTTGTCAGATTGTTTTTTCAGATCGACTGATCAACTACCTGCACTTGTTATGTGACAGCCATATTCTTTGATATGTTCGACAAATTCATCAAGATTATCTGTTGATCCAGTGATCACCGAATCTTTACTAAACCCACCAATAATAGTCTTCTCACAATTAGCCGTTTTCCATTTATAGGAGATAGAGAGAAACTTAAGCAAAATGTGAAATTTTCAACCAAGAAAAAGTTCCCCATTTGACCTTCATGAAGCATTATTGGTGTTTTTCTCGTAAAACTCTTGCACCAACATAGATAACAAGAGTTATCTTGAAAAAACCAGCTAGGTGATTTACTATCTTCAGCCTAATATAGTCTTAGGAGATTTATAACTCATATGGCTTTTATTCGTTAAAATTTGTAGGATGGAGAACCAAATCACGAAAAGCTCATTAATTTCACGTTACGAGTTTGTTTCGAAATTAACAACCAGGCTATTCGTACGAACAGGCTCATATTATGTTGATATACCATCTTACATTAAACGTAATTTGAATGCCAGAACATTCGCTTAACATGTAGGAGACTGGAATAGATGCTGGCGCCTCAGAAGAATTTTAATGGCATGTTGATGTCACAGATTCTCAGTGCTCTAACACACTTGGATATTAATAGATAATAAATCGTTACAAATTCTTGGAAAAATTCAAGACTCATTCTGCTTTATCTTTAGGCCATCAAGACTTTGTATATAACATTTGAAGCGTTCCAGAGTTTCTTCCTCAATTGATTTTTTACTTTTCAGTACATGTGTTGGAGCCATTAATTTTTATTTTCAGTTCAATTCATGAGAGGAACTTGAATCAAGCTGGTGCTATTAAGGTTATCTGGTAATTATTCTGGATGAAAAATTCACATTTTCACTTGAGGATAGCTACTTCATTTGAAGGATCTCTGGTCAATTTATTTGATTGCTGAGGCAATGTATTTTCAGCTTATTCCAGTGATTCTGACAGAGTGGTGTTTTTGGTTTTTAGCAACAGCGCAACAGCGTACTATTGTTTTCGCTGAAAACGGAAAACAGACAAAAAACAACTCGAAAGCTTAAATAATAAGGAACGGTTTTTTACATGATAGCAGGATTATTACAAAATTTGAATATCAAAACAGATTTAATCTGTTAGTCTTCTACAATTAGTTTTTGAGAAGTTCTTAAAATAATGTTTTATATTTTTGAGGAAGAGTTATTTTTCATAAATATAGGATCAGAAAACAATACATTTTGTAACAAACAGGGCTTCGTACGTTTGTTTCAAGAGTTCAGTACACATGCCTGGAACGAAACAAAAAATGTTGTTTATTTATTTATTAATTTTAATTGACAATTTAAATTCGTTGTTTTTTCTTAATTCCATTTAATATTGTATGATGAATTTCGATTTTATACGTCTATTAAATATGAGCAGTGCTTATAAAGACATTAATTAATTCTTAAAGTTTCTTGAGTAGATTTTTTTAAATTGAAATTGTAGAAGACTAACAGATTAAATCTGTTTTGATATTCAAATTCTATCAAGTTTTCTACGTAGAAAGCGTCATATATGTTGAGGAAAAATTTAAGGGTTGATCATTATACAACAAAGGATTACTTTAAAAGGAGAATTTATTTTTAAACTTCATAAACAAAGAGGTTTAACATCAAGGTTCAAGTCTTCAGCTAAAATTTATGAAATGTCATATTTAGATTTTATAGGTCTTGACGGAACTTGACAAGTAGGAGGAATGGTTATTCAAGGGATAACTACATATCGAAAATTTGAAAGAGGAGCGTCAGGAATACCAAAGAGAAAGACTTATCTGGTGAATTTTCTCGATGAAAAATTTACATTTTCACTTGGGGATAACTCCTTTATTTGAAGGATCTGTGGTCAATTTGGTTGATTGTTGAGGCAGTGTATTTTCAGCTATTTTCAGTAATTGCTGATAGGGTGGTGTTTTTGTATATAGAAGACTTTTGTTTTGGTGCTTCTTCCAAGCAACTACTACTATTTTCGCTGAAAAATGGAAAACAGACAAAACATACCCCAAAAGCTATCAAGTGTTCTTAGAACAAAGCGTCATATATGTTGATGGAAAATTTGAGAGATTGATCATTATACAACGAAGGATTATCGTCTAGTCTAACAAGGAGAATTTATTTTTAAACTACAAGAAAATTGTGCTATAACACCAAGGTTCAAGTTTTCAGCTAGAATTTGTGAAATGTTATAATTAGATTTAATAGGTCTAATATTACATTATGGACACGTAAGTTATTATACAGATATATGTTATACTGTCTCGATTTGTAGAGCTTTCATTACCATAACTCACTCTCCTTAGTACTCAAAATAGTGAAAGCCAAAGAATAAGCTGAATAAAGTCATATTTTGAAACTAGAGAAAAAATAAATGTGATCTTCACAATTTTTGATAATGAAACACAGCTTTCAAACCTCATTCCAATTTTCAGAAGATTGTGAAAAATCATTTAATGGTAGAAATAGCAGGTGGCACTTTACATAATCAAAATACTAATTTAAACTGAAATGATCCTTTTCATATATTCCAAACCTTGATGATCCTTAATTAGACGGGAAAACGCGTCATTCGGACTTGCAACATCAATCACAACAAAAAGCTTTATTAATTTTGATAATGGAGGTCACGAACCGTTAGAGTGACACATTTTGTATCGTTCTGAACCGGCCGCTAACAAATGCGCATGATTTTATGTATGAGGATATTTCATAAACGACTGTGTTTTGTTGGTTTTCAATTAACGGTCCGGTAAATATTGATTCATTATTCGATTTGCTCTGGTCGCTTGAAAAACGTTGTAGGATGATTGTAGAACTTAATGATTTTCAATCAAAGGAGGTACTCGGTAAATTTAATTTGTTGGGAGTGGTTTAAGCCACAAGGGAGGAGGACACTCAAGTTGATATCTCGAATAATGCAGATGTAGTGAGTCCGATTTCTAGTTCAAGAAGTTTTGTTGTAGGTAAAGAGTAGAATGAACTTAGTTCACATTATTGAAACTCTGTCAGATTGAGGTGTTTTTATTTCATGATAGATCGGGGCAAAATGAAATATAATTTCTAATTCTAAGCTGACAATTGTTTCAACACACGGTACCATCATCTGTGCGAGTTATCAACTGAACTCCATCAAAAATTTTCACCAAGATCCCCTTATGAAATGTTCTGTATATTGGTATAGATTATGTAGACGATATTTTTTGTTGCTTCATACAAACAGAATATCAAAACAAAATTAGTATTATTTATCAACGAACTACATCCTTCAATAACATAACATAACATTAACTTTATTCTCATATTCAATGCGATCATACAAATAAAAAGAAGAAACCGTCAAAAAATATCACAACTTAAACAAGATCTGACAGAATATTCCATAAATTCCCTAACCGAATATGTTTCTATATATACAATAATATTAGTTATTTCGATTTTGAATTTTCTTATATCAAACACATTGATGAACTCCTATATATGTGTACAGTCTTTATTATTTTTGATAAACATAAAGATGATAAATGGGGGGTTTATAAGTTAACCTGCGGTAATTGCCCTAACTAACATTATAAAATTGGAATATTACTTAACGAACAAATAGATTTAAATAACTCCCCTCTGTTAAATATATTCAGATTTTTTGGTTTTAGTGCTCAATAAGAATTTATTTTACTTACTGTAATATAAATAGCAGCGGATTTCGGAAACAAGCTTAGTTATTCAAAATGTAATCTTGCCTGATGATGCTACTGTGACAGCGAAACGATTGTTGTAAACATAACAATAAAAATTTGTGAAAATCAAAATAACCTTATTTAAATATTATTCAATATGATCATTATGATCAATATAGATTTTCACCAAGTAAGGACTGATTCAATTCAATATTGAAACTTTGTTTTTAAACACCCGGTATAAGATGATATAAGTCTATAATCTCTAGAATGTTTGAATTTTTGCCGCACGGACCTTGAGTTTTGTACGAATAAAGTTATTGGTCGATTTGAATGAGTCATTTTAATTTTTTTTCTGATAGAAACATAATATTTATCATGTTGATACTGCATTCAGATTTGCTCGGTTATTCTTCATTTCAGAGATATCTAGACGGAATCCAGGTTGTAAAAGGCCATTAACAAAATGAGTTCCGAATTTGTTTGGAATCCTGAATAATATAGTAAGACCGGAATGAATCAGTTTCTAACACGATTATCCTATTAGTTGAAGGTAGCATGCTTATTTATTCCATCAAACAGTTCGTAGACAGATAAACGGATCCTTCCTCGACCCTCGTTCCGGCAAACCACAAATTGTAATCTATTACAAGCCCGCTAGATTGAATTCGCATTGAGACTGTTCGTCCATGTTACTATGATAAATGGATAAATAATATCACTGTGGTAGTCACAGTACATCATATTTCCTATAACAATGGTCGAGCTTGAGAACCTCTAGTAAGGGGTAGGTCATTTAAATTTCGAATATTTGATCGGCTATAAATAAAAAAACTGATGAATTTTTTCTCGAAGTTGTGAGTTTAGTAGAAAGTTTAAACCTTGTTATTAACGAATGAGAAGCAATATCATTCAAAGGAACATTATGATTGGCTACAGTTTCCCATCCCTTCAACTCAATTTTTCACTTCATTGTCATTGTTTGGGCATCAAACGACTGGCTGAGTCGATTTCGCGTTTCAAGGCATCAATCAATTCTAGATGGTTTGCGTAACACTTGTCCTTAACGGTTTCCCACAAAAATAGTCTTCCAAGGTGACAATGAGCTTCATCACTAACCTCACACTTTTGAGAATATGCTCATTTCCAATGCAATCATTAGCCAATTGGGCAAAGTGAAAACGCATCAGATGGTCCAAAGGTTTCACTCCATGCGACAGTCGAACTTTGTTAGCCTTCATACCGAGGTCTTTATACTTAATTCTACTCAGAGAATTGCCTACAAATGTTCACTTCTTGAGCACGATGACGAGTTGATGTTTATGGTCGTTCAGCCGCATTCTGGGCTACAACACCAATCTTTTCAGGTGTCCTCACTGGAAGAGAACGTGAACAGGTTGTTTAATCAAATAACGATCCAGTTTTCACGAGCAAATTGATCCAAAAATTGCAGTGAGGGCATTTCATTCCTATCGAAGTTTCCAGCTAAATTTCTCGCCATCAGGATAGAAGATTCACCAAATTGAATATGAGTTTTGAATCTTTCTCAGTTTTATTCAAGAGTTAAATGATCAATTTTGTTGATTATTTAAATATTTCAATATTAGCCTTCTACATATTTGATTTCAAAAAATTATATTTAATAATTATAACTTCAGGAATTAAATTAAATTAATGTCCTTTTAATACCACTTACATCAAACGAAATATAAAATAAACATTCATTATAAGACATCCAAATGATATAATAAAATCCAATAAATAAAAATTGTTAAACAAAATCCTCAAAATTAAATATTTTGAGTAGACAAAATTTTGTTTCTGCTCATCAATCTTATGAAAGTAGATATCTTTCAAGAATGTTTAACATAATCTCATAAAACTATCTTACTTAGGATATTCAATATTATTGGACTAGGGAAACTCTTCAACTAATCACAAATTCTATGTCGGAAAGTTCTTCCAGTCTGTCCTATGTAAACTTTAGGGCAATCACCACAGGTTAACTTATAAACCCCCTATTTATCATCTTTATGTGTACAGTCTTCATTATTTTTAATAAATTTACTCAAGTTTCAATTGGTTTTAAATGAAGTTCTTAAATTATATTTATTTTTGAGGTATGTAGCAATTGTCTCAGAAAAACCTTTAGTGTATTTTAAGGAAATGTATTTAAAATTTTCTTTTATATTAGGAAACACCATATTCAAAGCTATTTTATTATTTTTATTCATCAACAATTTGTCTATCAACTTAGGATCATAGTCATTATTAATAGCTATTTGTTTAATTATGTTAAGTTCTGAAATATAATTTTCTCGATTCATGGGAATATTAACTAATCTATGGATCATACAATTGAATGCTGATAATTTTTTATTCAAAGGATGATTTGATTTATTGTGTATAATAGAATCCGTATAGGTTGGTTTGTGAAATATTGAAAAATCATGTGAATTATTTATTCGAGTAACAGTTAAATCAAGAAAATCAATAGAATTATTATGTTCGGTTTCCAAAGTGAATTTAATTGAAGGATGTATTTCATTGATGAATAAAAAGAATTTTTTTAAAAGTCTGTCTGTACCTGTGAAGCAACAGAAAATATCGTCTACATATCTTTACCAATTTATTCCCAAATATACCACCAAACGAAACAATTGAACCAGTAGATAATCTATTAATCAACAACAGATATAATACAATTATCAAAGAAGATATTTTAGAATGTCTAGATATTTGCACGAAACGAAATTATTTTCAATTAAAAAATAAAATTTATAAATCTGAAAACGGTTTGATTATGGGAAATCTCTCAAGTCCTTTATCAGCAGAAATATTCATGGAGAATATTGAAACTAAAATTCACCAAAATCCCCTTAAGAAATACTTTTTATATTGGTATAGATACATATAATATAATATAATATTGGTATGTAGACGATATTTTCTGTTGCTTCACAGGTACAGACAGACTTTTAAAAAAATTCTTTTTATTCATCAATGAAATATATTCCTCAATCAAATTCACTATGGAAACCGAACATAATAATTCTATAAATTTTCTTGATTTAACCGTTACTTGAATGAATAATTCACATGATTTTTCAATATTTCACAAACCAACCTATACGGATTCTATTATACACAACAAATCAAATCATCTTTTAAATCAATAATTATCAGCATTTAATTGTATGATCCATAGATTAGTTAATATTCCCATGAATCGAGAAAATTATATTTCAGAACTCAACATAATTAAACAAATAGCTATTAATAATGACTATGAACCTAAGTTGATAGAGAAATTGTTGATGAATGAAAATAATAAAATAGCTTTAAATATGGTGTTTCCTAATATAAAAGAAAATTTAAAATATATTTCCTTAAAATACACTAAAGGTATTTCTGAGAAAATTGCTACACACCACAGAAATAAATATAATTTATGAACTTCATTTAAAACCAATTCAAATTTGAGTAAATTTATAAAAAATAATAAAGACTGTACACATAAAGATGATAAATCGGGGGTTTATAAGTTTACCTGCGGTGATTGCTCTAAAGTTTACATAGGACAGACTGAAAGAACTTTCTGACAGAGAATTTGTGGACATTTGAAGAGTTTCCTCAATAATAAAAGTAATACTACATATTCCAACCATTTGTTAGAAACAGGACAGACTTTCTACCATAACTTTGAAATTCTACATATAGAAAGTAAAAGTTATGCCTTAAATCTGTTAGAATCCCTAGAGATAAATAAACATAATAAAATTGGAATATTACTTAACGAACAAATAGATTTAAATAACTCACCTCTGATAAATATATTCAGATAAGCTGGAATTTGCAAAGACCGTTTTTGGGTTTTTAGTGCTCAATAAAAATTTATTGTACTTACTGTAATATAAATAGCAACGGATTTCGGAAACAAGCTTAGTTATTCAAAATGTAATCTTGCCTGATGATGCTACTGTGATAGTGAAACGATTGTTGTGAACATAATAAAAGTGTGTGAAAATCAGAATAACCTTATTTAAATATTATTTATGAATTATTTTTATTCAATGTAATATACAGTTATGATAACATAACATCATTGCGCATTTCTAAGTATATTATAATCTGATTACGTCGATAAAGAATATTGCGGATGCTCACAAACTGCCTACAAGCCTTCTATAACATTTTATTAGTTTATTACCTCTCTGAGGTGTGGTTGCAAAATGGCCCATGCACTAGGAATACTCGGCCAGTATTAAATATAGGGCTTTCCAATCAGAGGTGCCATTTTGATATTAATAAACGAGTATATTTTAAGAGAAACCAACGGATGTTTATTTCATTGTAAATAGGAAGGTATGCCATCTTTAAGGTCTTGAATTGATTGTGGAGCCTGGGCATTGACTTTATGTTTCATGTGGCCAGAAAAAAGAAGCTGAAAGTGTTAAATCACAAGCTCTAGGTGACCAATTGTGATTTTTGGAAAAATACTTCAGCTACAAAGTTACGATTGTTTAGTTACTTGTGTGCACGTAGCGCAGACTTGTTGAAAATAAACGTCGTCCACATCAATTTCTTCGAATTCCGACCATAAAAAATCATTAAGCACAGCTCTGTAGCGCAATATACTCACCGTAACAGTTGTACCAGCCTCATTTTCGAATAAGTAAGGCCCAATCACACTGCCAGCCCAAAAACCACACTAAACGGTGACACGTTGAGGATGGAGATGCTTGTTAACAATCGTTCCTGGGTTTTCAGAGCCCTTAGTGTAATAATTCTGCTTTTCTATCTAACCTCTGATGTGAAAATGGTCTTCTTCTTGGGCCCCCATCATTGCAGATGATTTTTCGATGAAAATCCGGATTATTTTGATTCATTTCAAGTGGCCAGTCAGCCAAGATACAAAGTTTCTGGTGATCGGTTGAGTTATTATGTTGACTGTTCTTCAAAATCCGCAAAACCTCAGTCTTTATGCGAAATACGGTGTACCTAATGTCGGCTTGTAGAATCCCTAAGTCCAAAGATCGACGAGAAATCGACAAACCTGCGTTTTCGTCAACACAACAGCCTACAGCAACTTCTTATTATAATCTGACTAAGTTGAGAAAGCACGTTATTGACATCCTCAAACTACTACACTGGTTCTATTTTATTATTTTATCTCCTCGAGGTGCAAGAGCAATGGTTGCAAAATGGCGAATGCGTTAATAACTCTGCCCGTATCGAGTATATTTCTGACGAATTTTTAATATGCTTGTTCCACAGTCAACCTTATTTCGGCGAACTGCAAATCATATCCGTTCCAGGTCGACTAGATTGAACCCGCATCAAGGCTGTTTGTCCATTTTCCTATGACAAATGGATGAATCATCAACGATAACGGTGTACAAGCCGTCACGTTCTAATAATGGTCGGATCGTCCGATCCATTATTACGCCATTCGAAATGGGCAAATTTACCCAATTATGAAATTCATCACCTTATCGAAGGACCATTGACGGGCCACCGCACCGCATGCCATTAAATACGGCGCGGGGACATAATTTTGGATTCAATTTCTGATCAGACTGCACGTTTGTTCGGTACCGATAACTTGTTACAGTTAACAATTAGGGCGGCTTCAGCTCGATTTCCGGTCCGTTTGGTAGGTGATGGAGCGTACGGTTTCCCGGAAAAATTCGATTGATCTTCCAATTTCCATACATTACCAGTACTAGTGAACGGAGTCAAAAGTTTTAATGTATGAATTCGATTCCGGAGAATTTTTATAAATAACACTGGCCGACAAAAAATTTTGTTTGGTTGAAACATAAAGCTGAATAGCATTTTATGGTAGAATGGACGTATCCAAATGCGAACATGAGAATAAAAGTTGTAACACGTAAGGTTTTCTTGTTACATTTTCAGATTCAATTGAATCAGTCCTTACTTGGTGAAAATCCATTTTAAATATTATTTAAATAAGGTTATTCTGATTTTCACAATTTTTATTGTTATGTTAACAATAATTGTTTCGCTATCACAGTAGAATCATCAGGCAGGTCTACATTTTGAATAACTAAGCTTGTTTCCGGAATCTGTTGCCATTTATATTACAGTAAGTATCAGGTGTTTTTTCTAGAGTGATAGAATTTTCGATAGGGATAACTGTGATTTGACAGAAGGAAAAAGCCCTGTTGTTTTGACATTTCTGTTCAGTAAGCTTCGACAAATTATCATGGAAAGACCCACGCCGCAACAACGTTTACAGAATGTTGAAATTCATTTTCAGAATCATTGTTCTATTCGACAAACTTATAGAACACTTCGTGAAATTTATGGTTTACATAATCGTCCATCAGAGCAGCTTATTCGTCTATCGACATATTTCGGACAACATTTTCTCTACTCGATGTAATCAGAACAACAAGACAAAGAACTGTACGTACAGGAAAAAATATCGCTGCTGAAAGTCATAGTTATTGATCATCCAGATTTATCTATTCGTCGACGTTCACATCAAATTGAATTCTGTGCATCCATGGAAAATTTTACGTAAAGATCTTGGTCTACACCCACACAAGATCCAACTGGTTCAAGAACTAAAGCCACTTAACCATAATAAGCGTCGTTTGTTTGCTGATTGGGCCCTAGAACAGTTTGAAGTTGATCCATTTTTTTAACGTAAATTTGTGTTTAGTGATGAAGCTTATTTCTAGTTGAACGGCTATGCAAACAAGCAAAATTGCCGTATATGGATTGAAAATAATCCTCAACAAGTTATGCAGGTTCCATTGCATCCTGAAAAGTGCACTGTATGGTGTACTTTACACACTGGAGGCATCATCGGTCCATATTTCATTAAAAACGATGCTGGAGCTAATCTTACAGTGAATGGAGTTCGTTACGGATCGATGATTAATGATTATTTGTTTCAAAATTTGAATGGTATCAACCCAAAAGTGTTTGGTTCCAACAAGATGGTGCTACACCTCATACTGCTACCGAAACAATTGATTTATTGAAAGAAAGATTTGGCGATAACATTATTTCGAGAAAAGATTCAATTAATTGGCCACCAAGATCATGCGACATAACTCCACTGGATTATTTTCTTTGGGGTTATGTCAAGTCATTGGTTTATGCTGGCAAACCAGAAACAATAGACGCTTTGGAAGTCAACATAACCCTGGTTGATGCAATAAGGCCAGAATTACTCGAAAAAGTGGTCCAAAATTAGTCTTGTCGAATGCTGTTCCTCAGAGCTAGTCGTGGTGGACATATGCCAGAAATTATTTTCAAAACATAAATGTCATAATATTATCTTTCAAATAATATAAAATTGGCTTCAATCTTAATTTCAATATTAATTTAAATGTGTTTTACTTCAATTTAAATTTCTATCACTCTAAAAGAACACCCAATATTTGAATCCATCACCATCTTTATTCATAACCTTTACAAAGTTTTTCATCAGCCCAAGTTTAATGTGAAGAGGAGGTCTAAATTTAACAGTTGAAATACACTTATTTCTGGGCAAATTTTTGTTACAAAATGCTGATTTACTGCACGATTGTTCCATAGACAAAGAAAACAGCAATATTCCTATTACTTTCAATTCTCCACATATCGGTCATTTATACATATTGTAGTTTTTTTTTATCCAAAAGAGTGCACATATTTTCATAACTGATATAGAAGGTTTCAAATTTCCATTATGAAATAAAACAGGTTTTAATCTGTATTTAGACTAATCTATAAATACACACTACTGAGAGGGAGAATGCTCAATATCAAATTCCTGCATTAAATCATCAATATCAAAACACGCTAACAAGGAATTTTCCATACTGTAAAATGCAGAAAACGGAGTACTCATTTTTCTGAAATTCGTCATTTTCGTTTCGTTGCCTAATAAGTTCCATTCCATAATACGGGAACCACGATACTGACAATACTCACTATATTAATTGTTTTATGTGTACATTATGTCGGGTGTTTTTTTTAGAATGATAAAAATTTGAAATAAAAATTGAATAAAAAATTGAAATAAAACACATTTAAATTAAGACTGAAGCCATTTTTTTTTATTCGAAAGATAATTTCATGACATTTATGTTTTGAAAATAATTTCCGGCATATGTCTACCACGACTAGCTCTGAGCATTCGACCAGACCAATTTTGGACCACTTTTTCGAGTAATTCATGCCTTTTTTCATCACTAACTTGAGTTATGTTGGCTTCCAAAGCATCTATTGTTTATGGTTTATCAGCTTAAAGCAATGACTTGACATAAGCCCAAAGAAAATAATCCAGTGGAGTTATGTTGCATGATCTTGGAGGCTAATTAATTGGACCATTTCTCGAAATAATGTTATCGTCAAACCTTTCTTTCAATAAATAAATTTTTACGGTAGCAACATGAGGTGTAGCATCATCACCAGCGTGTAAAGCACCCCATACAGTGCATTTTTCAGGATGCAATGGAACCTGCAAAACTTCTTGAGGATTGTTGTCACTCCATATACGGCTCGTCACTGAGAGCTCCAAAATTCTCAGGAAAAAATGACAGATGTGAATGGAGGAAATTAATTTTCATTAAAATTCCGGCACAAAGCGATTTGTAGTTCATTAATTAACTTTTGGCAGTTTGCTTCTGTATTGTTGTCCAAAAATCCTCTTATTACACTAACAAACAAGTTTCATGCTCTGAGTTCCTATCTGGTGAGATTCTTTGTGAAATTATCTGATTTGTGGTCCAAAGAAACTTCTTTTCTTCAATTTGGCATCACTTTACTTGGAAAAGATTTGTTTTAAGCATTTGAATCCATCACCTTATTCATAACCTCCACAAAGTTTTTCATCAGCCCAAATTTAATGTGAAGAGGAGGCGTAAGAAAATTTAGAGTTTAAATGTGGTCTAAACTTAAAATGTTGATATACCAGTTGAAATACACCTAACTCTGGCCAAATTTTTGTTATATAAACAAAGAAAACAGAAATATTTTGTAAATCCTCCCTGAAGTCCCACTAAAATTCCTATAACTTTCAGTTCTCCATATATCGGCCGTTTATACATATTGTCGTTTATTTTATCCAAAAAAGTTCGCATATTTTCATAACTTTCTCTTATCGTCACTGATTGAGCAACTGGTATAGAGGGTTTTGAATTTCCATTATCAAATAACACAGGTTTTAATCTGTATTTAGACGAATCTATAAATACACGCCACTCAGAGAGGGAATGCTCAATATCAAGTTCCTGTATTAAACCATCACGTTTCGTTGCCTAATAAGTTCCATTCCATAATACGGGAACCACTATACTAATACTACTCACTATAACATAATGTTTTGAAAATCATTTCCGGCATATATCCACCACGACTAGCTCTAAGGAACCGCATTCGATCAGGCCAATTTTCGACCACTTTTCGAGTAATTCAGGCCTTATTTCATCAATAACACGAGTTATGTTGTCTTCCAAAGCATCTGTTGTTTCTGGTTTATCAGCATAAATAACTTGACATAACCCCTAAGAAAAGAATACAGTGAAGTTATTATATGTCGCGTGATCTTGGAGGCTGAGTAATTGGACCACTTTTCGAAATAATGTTATCGCCAAATCTTCCTTTCAAAAAATCAATTGTTACGGTAGCAGCATGAGGTGTAGCACCATCTTGTTGGAACCAAAACACTTCGGGGTCGATACCATTCAAATTTTGAAACAAATAATTATTGATCATCGATGTGTAACGAGCACCATTCACTGTAACATTAGCTCTAGCATCGTTCTTAAAGAAAAATGGACCGATTATGCCTCCAGCGTGTGAAGCACACCATTCAGTGCATTTTTCAGGATGCAATGGATCCTGCAAAACTTCTTGAGAATTGTTTTCACTCCATATACGGCAATTTTGCTTGTTTACATAGCCGTTCAACCAGAAATGAGCTTCATCACTCAACACAATTTTACGATAAAAAAGTGGATCAACTTCAAGCTGTTCTAGGAACCAATCAGCAAACAAACGACGCTTATTATGGTCAAGTGGCTTTAGTTCTTGAACCAGTTGGATCTTGTATGGGTGTAGACTAAGATCTTTACGCAAAATTTTCCATGTGGTGGATGCACAGAGTCCAACTTGTTGTGAACGTCGACATCACTAACACTATGACTTACAGCAGCGGTATTTTCTTCTGTACGTACAGTTGTTTGTATGGTTGATGTTGAATCGAGTAGAAAAATGTCCGAAATATATCGATAGTTCGACGACTAAGGTGCTCTGATGGACGATTATGTAAACCATAAATTTCACGAAGTCCTTTTAAGTTTGGCGAATAGAACACTGATTTTGGAAATAAATTTCAACAATTTGTTCCATGATAATTTTTCAATGCTTACTGAATAGAAATGTCAAAACAACATGGCTTCTACCTTCTGTCAAATCACAGTTATCCCTATCGAAATTTCTATCTATCTCTAATAAAAACACCTGATATGTTTGTTTCATCCACTTCATGGTTTGAATTGTGTAAGCAATAAATTCTCTTTCTACAAGATGTGATGTACTTTTTTATGGTAAGTTCAAGATGTAAACCTAACGATCTAACATATTGTGAAAATATTCTTCATCATTTGATTCAGAAAATTCCCCCCACCTTCCGTATGAATCCTGTGAGAACAATTCCTACGTGTACAGGTTTTCTTTCAGAAATTCCCCATACAATTTTTTCGACCAATCTGGAGTTACCTATCAAAATCTCGTTTCCTCCACACGAACCTCGAATGATCAATGAACCCATCTCGTGCAACGAACCAATCTGTGGCAACCTGCCATCTTCTTTCCGACGGTTGCATACGAAATAACAAAATTCATTATCTTGCCCCAAAACAACTGCGGCTCGCCAAACCTACACCTACAGGGGCTGCGTGGGGCTAGCCCACCTCACTCACGTTTCGTGCTCTGATTAATATTTTTCAAACTAGAAATTATTCGGACCCCCGAAGGGAAGGAGCTGACCTACATGTCTGCTTCGTTCGGGCTCAAGTAACAAAATTAAATTTCAGACAGCACGGCTGCTTTGTTGTTTCGCATAACAAACGTCAACTACAATAACACGGGAGGGTAATATAATATTCCGGTGCCCGCGGGCGGGATGAAGCACGCCCGGAATCGATCTCCTTCCCCCTTCGTCAGAGCCCCGTTCAATTTTATCGCGGTAGGTGGAACGCCCGGGCGGTCTTGGAGTTACGGGAATCCGGCCGATAACGGCTATCTTCGGCTGATTCTTCCGGGCGTCGCGCTAAGGACGCCGAGTTTGCTGTCACGGAAGGAAGGCCATACTGCTAGCCTGCATTTATCGAGCTGAAAAGTGGCAGAAATCCGACGAGAAACTTAAGATTTGTCAATATCTTAAATATCAAACATCTGTTACACATCGCTACAAGTTTTAATTTAAAAATTATTAATAAGGATGGTAATAGAAAGTTTTAGAAATCGAGACAATGTTACATATACTGTATAACAATTCTATACTCAAACAAACTCGACAAGGTTTTGTTGATTACAGAGTCAAATTGCAGACATGCGCACATTTCAAACTGATTGGTTTTCATCAGTACAATGTAAGCTAGTAACTTCAAATCTGTCAAGTATCTATATTCGCTCTACAAAGAGGCTCTAAGGTATTAATAATACACTAGCGCCATCTAGAGTATGCAAAATAGATACAAGACATACCTTTGCGAGTTGATTCAAGTAAAGAAATGTACTCTCGATATTTTCACGTTGCTAACGCAGAATTAACTTTCCTCATGCTCTAATCAGACCATAATTTGTCGTAATGTTCTTAATTAGCATATTCATATTCAAATAAATCAATTCGGCTGATCTGTACTAAAAATTATTGATAAAGAGTATGAGCTATGGTAATAGAAAGTTCTAGAAATCGAGACAGTGCAATATACATCTGTATAACAATTCTATACTCAAACAAACTCGACAAGGTTTTGTTGATCTCAAAAGCAAATGGCAGACATTCGTAGGTTTCCAATTGATTAGTTTTCGTTAGTGCAATGTATGCTAGTGATTCCAAATCTGTTAAGTATCTATATTCGCTATACACAGAGGCTCTAAGGTACTAATAATACACTAGCGCCATCTAGAGTACGCAAAATACATATAACACATACGTTTCCGAGTTAATTCAAGTACAAAAATGTATTATCGATATTTTCACGTTACTAACGCAGAACAAACTTTCCTCATGCTCTTAATAAGACCATAATTTTTCAAATTATTGTGGTCAGTTTTCTTATTGATCATTTCGTCAATGATTCCAGTTCTATAGTCATTGACCGCTATAGTTTTAATCATATTGACTTCTTTTCGGAAATTGACTTCGTTCTAGGGGATGCTCAAAAGTCTACGAAATAAACTATGGAATGTTGACATCTCAATTTGCCATAACTGATTGGATTTTGAATGGATTATGGTAGGTTTTCCAAAAATCTCCAATTCGAATTTATTATTGAGATCTAAGAAGTTGATTGAAGAATTTTTTTCCATTTCGATTGTGAATTTAATATAGAAATGGAATAAAATAAAGAAAAAAATTCTTCAATCAACTTCATAGATCCTTGATATAAGTCATAGTAATAATAAGTTCGAAATTTTTAGAAAACCTACCACTACTGATACCATAATCCATTTAAAATTCAATCAGTTATGGCAAATTAAAATGTCAACATTCCATGGTTCCATTCATAGATTTCAGAGCATCCTGTGCGTCCTTCTGAGTCAATATAAATAAAACTGTAGCAGTGAACAATGGCTATAGAACAGAAATCATTGACAAAATGATTAAAAAGAAAACTAACCACCATATTTCGCAAAAATTTTATATCAAAATAAATGATCCTTATGAAGAAAAAAAAATGGTTTTCAATAGCTTATATAAAAGATTTCAGCAGTAATGAATGGTCATCATTAAATGGGAATTAATTCTTTAGCAGTAAATAGAAATAATTCAGCTAAGTAGTTGGTGAACAATAAAGAAAGGAACCCCAACTTTTCTGAATCGGGGATTTATCAAATTAGAAGTGATGATTGTAATGGTACCTATATAGGACAGACATGCCGATGTTTACAACACAGAATCAAAGAACGTTGAATGTATATTTTGAAAAACCAGAATTCAACCAGTTTTGCAGAACATTGTATTGAATGTTATCATTTTTTCAATGAGAAAGATGTCACTTTACTATATAATGTTAAAAAGGGTAAGTTGATGGACTATTTGGAGATTATTTCAATCAAAAGAGCCATTGAGAAAAAGGAGAATTCAACAAATTCCCAAATACTCTTTGGGAACACCCCTATATTTCCATGCGCCATAAAAATACACAGATGTCCTAAGTGTAATAGAAATACTTTTTTATGCTAAGTTACTTCTTATACTCCACTGAAGATGGTCGAAACACATGTCAGGATTCTGAATAAACTGTGAAACATGAAAACTGTGTGAATGTTTTTTGAATAAAATTGATATGATGTTTCACCTTCAGCCAACCGCATACTCCATTCATTTAATTGACGTAGTTTTTTTTAGAATGAACACATTTTTCATAATAAAATTATTACAAATTTACAACATCGTATCACGAACAACGGTTTCTCGATTATCAGTTGGGAGCAACACATAAACGCCAACAAATTCAATTGCGATAAACTAATCATGGTCCGTGCGCTGATCTTATAGTATAATCGGGCTTCCATTGAACCAGATTATTAACAGCGGGATACGTCCAAAAGACATGACAACGGAACTTCGTATCGAACTTCCCGAATCCGCTACTGTCTCGTGGTATCAGCCAGAGAAAGATAACCGATCTGGGATAAACCGCCAAATTCTCCGACAAACCACCGGAATAGATGGCGCAACCAGCAGTACGAGATTCGTCTTTGTTCATGATATAATAATAATAATAATCTTTATTTTCCTTAGTCATACAAACAAGTAAACAACCCAAAGGTGCTCAACTAAGCTCATTCAAGAGCTTGTACTAGAGCAAATTCAGGTTATATCAAACAATTGACACCAATATTACTGCATAAAAAAATCATGGCCTAATGATATTACAAAAAAAAAAAATGATTTATACAAAAACTTTAACTTAAAAAAAATATATATGTGTATATTCTCTTCACCGCTGTCATGAGTAGGTACCCCGACTTGATATGGGTTAAAAAAGTTCATGTATCTTTCTTCCTTCGTGACTGTCCAATAACCAGTTGCTGGCTTTACGTTTTAGCGAATGCCAGCTTTGCGTAGATCTCAACGTAGATGGAATGGCATTATAGATTTGGGGTAGTCTGTAGAGTAAAGAAGATCTCATTTTCTCCTTTGCAACCTTGAAACCTCTCACCATTGCATTGTGGGCCTGTCGAGTACCATAAACTGACCCCAAATACTCCAATGTGTGACGCTTTTTTGGAATACAGATAATCAATTCCCTTATATACAATTGCCTTGGGTTTAATATTCTTAGCTCTCTGTATAGTTCTTCGGATGGGAAAAGTTTAGGCTTCTTGAACAAAATTTTCAGAATCCGTTTTTGTGCCCTTTCAATGATATTATAATATTTCATTACCAAACCTCCCCAAGCTCGTATGCCATATTGCAAAATTGACTGTACTAATGCGAAATACACAGAGAAACATTGTTTTCGGGGTAAGAAGTCTCTGGCTAAACAAATTTTATAGGTGAGTTTACGCAACCTTCTGTGGAGCTCCATGCAGTGTATATCCCATCTCAGATGACAATCTATGTGAACCCCCAAATACTTCACGGATGTTGCAGTTCTTATCTCCACGTCATCAAAAGAAAGCGTCTCGAAATCAGGCTTTTGGAGAATATTGAGCGAGATCGGCAAAATAGTTGTTTTGGCCATATTTATAGAAAGTAGGTTCAGGTCGAACCACGTCTTCACCATCTTCAACTCGCTATGAGCAAGTCTCCCAACCTCCCCCCAAGAATCGTGCTCGAAGACAATACATGTGTCATCCGCGTATGATATTATCCTACCCTCCATTCGCAGACTGAGTAAGTCATTGACATAAAGGAGAAATAGAAGGGGACCAAGAACCGTCCCTTGAGGAACACCACACTCTACCATTTCCACCTCACTCAAAACGTTATGTACCCTAGTTCTTTGAGTCCTCTTCTCCAGGTAACTCTTGAACAGACCAAAAGCAGGACCCCTCACACCAACGTCAAACAGTTTACCCAGCAGGATTTCATGAGAAACAGTGTCAAATGCCTTTGATAAGTCAACAAACACGCAGAGGATCTTTTTATTATTCTCGACACCTTTGTATACCGTTTCCATTAAACTGTCGATAGCGTCAGATGCTGAAACACCACCTCTAAAACCGAATTGATTTCTAGATAAGATACCAACTTTATCCAAGTATGTAGACAATCGTGTGTAAACAACCTTTTCAAAGAGCTTCGCGAACACAGAGATCACTGATATCGGTCTATAGTTGCTAGGAGCATTTCTGTCGCCTTCCTTGAATATTGGGGTGACAATAGCCGATTTAAACGATGAAGGCACAAACCCAACTCTTAAACAGGAATTTATCAGATCGGTAAGAGGTTCAACAATTAAATGTGCAATATCTTTCACAGTGTCACTGGTAACCATGTCTTCTCCAGGTGCCTTATTCTTTTTTAGAGAACTTATCAATTTGGTGAGCTCATGCACATTAGTTGGTTCCATATATATTGAGCTACTCTGTGAGACTCGCCTGAACCTCTCCCCAGAAGAGACCTTAGGAATTCTTGAAGCTAGTGCCTGACCAGCAGAAACAAAGTATCTATTCATCGCGTCGGCGACGAGTTTCTTATCAATTATTTCAACTTCTCCGATAACTACCCGGTCAGGAACTACACTGGACATACCACCCCTCGCCAGATCACTGAAAACACCCCATGTTTTCCTGGTATCGCCTTCAGCGGACTTAAATTTCCGTTTGTAAAATGAGAATTTTGCCTTCTTTAGAATTGAATTCAATCTATTTCGATACGTAACATACTGCCTTCTGTTCTCCAGAGTATTAACCTTGAGCAACTTTTGGTGTAACAGATCTCTTCTACGAATGGAATTAATCAAACCAGTTGTTATCCACGGCTGTCTTCTCTTAGGTAACGATTTTACAGATGTTTTTGTTGCTGATTCTGCACTTCGCAGAATATTATCCATAAAGATCTTAGACTTGAGCTCAACATCTTCAGCCTCCTCAAATTCCCTCCAAGAAACCTTTTCTAAATAGGACAACAACAACCCACGATCAATATACCTTCGATATTCCACACTCGATGTGAAAGAGGACCTAGTATTATGAAGTGAGTGGAAGGCAAACGTGGCATAATGATCAGTTATATTCGTCCTCAAAATGGCAGGTACAACGGAATCCGAGACAATCAACCCTTTGACAAATATATGATCTATGCAGGATGAGGTATCTTCAGTCTGTCTGGTAGGGGAATTTATGATTGACTCAAAACCAGTGCTACTCAAAATCTCGAGATATTCCATGCTCAAGTCACTGGAATGGTTTGAGATGTCCACATTGATATCACCAAGGAAGTAAGTGATTCCTTCTAAGGCACCAGATAGAAGATTCTCAAGGTCGTGAAAAAAAGTCGCAGTCGGGTATGAATGTGGTCGGTAGTAGGGCAGGATATTGAAACGTTTTCCTCTTTTCACAAACGAACAAACCAATATATTTAGGTCATTTATCTTTTTTAGTTGAACATTATGATTTAAGCAAGATCTTAAATAAATCACAACCCCATCATTTTGGTTGATAAGCGAATTGCTGTAATAAGCATTATAGTCTTTAATTCCAAACTCCGCAATATCCTCAATCCTCCAAGTCTCCGTTAAAACAATTACATCAATGTCAAAATCAAAGGAAGACAGCAACACCAGCAATTCGTCAAAATTCTTTCTGATGCTCCTTACATTCATCTGAAACAACGATAACGTATCTCCCCCAGCCAGTGCTAACTTCCCCAGGGCAGCGCAGTCGTCTATCACCAAGGTTTCCAACTCGTCAACGTTTATCTCATCAATGAACCAACTCATGACTACATTAACAATGTTATAAATATGAAGAAAAAAAAAAAATTTTTTTAAGAAACGTAAAATAATCAAAACTCAAATTAAATGTTATCCAATAATCAAAAAAAAAAGAGCCAAAGGTGGAAATTCAAAGCAACAGTAAAGGTGGGCAAAAAGAAGCAGGTTGGGCTCGGAAAAAAAAAAAAAAAAATCGATTCAAACACAACAGAAAAGCTACAATCAATTTGGCTGTATTGTAAAACATTCAGTAGAAGTTCAAACAGTGCTGAATACGTGGCATGATGAAATCACTAGCGACCATTTCTTTTAAAACCTGATCTGAGATTTTTTGGTCTATCTCTTATAGAAGTAGTCGCATTAGTAACCGAGGATTTTTCAGCTAAACTCACGTGAGCCGGTGGGTCCCCTTCCTTCCGCCCGTCGCAAACATCACTTCCAGGATAGGCCTCAACTTGTCGACTCTCAGTGGCGGGATTTTCTTCGTCAGTCGTCACGTCTTGCATGGAAGGTGTAGAAACTTGCCTTGAGGGTGTCGATGGAGCACTTGCAACTCGACGGCATACGGGTCCAGTGTTATTCTCAAGTTCCTCCATAGTGTAAGGCCTACCATTGATGAACAGCTTATTCCCTCTTATATAAGATTTTGCTGATGGATCTTGTCTTACTCTATTCAGATGATTTCTTAGGATTCGGTAGTCAGAACGCTGCTTATAAGTAAGGTCGTTCCTTATTACCACCCTAGTGCCCTTGAGTCTACCGCTTGCCGCCATAACCTCCATCTTCTTCAGAAAGGAAGTGAATTCGGCCTTGATAGGGCTGTTGTTGTTAGGTCCTAGTCTATAGGCATTGTTCAGATCTGTCTCCTCCATCTTCACACCAAGATTCTTCCTCAGAGTTTCACAGAGAACAGCAGGAGAAAACTCAGCAGAAGTTTCGAGACCAAAAACCATTACATTGTTTTTCCGTGTTAAAATCTCCATTGCATCCAGTCTGTTCGAGAGGTCTAAATTATCTTTCTCTAGCTTTTTCACCCTATGGTGTAAATCTTCTAGTTTTAACAGTAGTTTGCCTTCAGAAGCTGCAATAGCTGACTTTATTTCTCTCCTGTTCTTCAAAATGTCATCCCTCAACAATTCAATCAAACCTTCCACGTCGTTACTCATTGTCGTAAGAATTTAGTAGTATTATCCTGTATGTGTACCTTTAATCAGCCCAGCCTGTTCCTTATCAAGCGATAAGTATCATATGTCCTTATATGTTTATATTACTTCCCAGTGAAATCGAAAGGAATTCAACGAAAAATGTCATTCAAACTCTCTCATCAGTTCATAGTATTAATATAATATAAGTCCCGATGAAGCACCTGTATTATCAGCATTCGGTTATTGAAAGGTGAACCAATAGGTATCAAAATAGAACACAGTTTACTTGCATGACCACCAAAACCTGACCGCCGAATCGAACGGTATCTGTAACGAATCAATATGTCTCTACTTGCCGTGGATCCTAACGCGAAGGATCTTGAATCTGTCAGAGAACTTACGGGCTCATCCCAAAAGATTTGAGGCGGTTTCTTGGCAGCTGGTAGGATTCTGAATCGGCTATGCGTCGACTTGAAGTTCAAAGGTCAGAGGGTCATTCCGGGAGTTTTCTTGGAAATATTTGGAACCTTAGGAACTATGTTAAAAGTGTGACATCAGATGAGAATTGTGAACTTGTTAGGGATTATTTTTATTAAATAAAATGATTAGAATATTTCCACAATTTATTAATAAATATAATTGTTATTCCGACAGTGTGGTTTCGTTAGGTTTACTTACCACAACATCGATAAATTTCAAAAGGGAGATCATGCAAGACATTTGCAACAGAAAATGTCATATAACAAGTGGTCGAAATGTTGATGGTTATTCTTCAATTTAACATTTCTCGATTTCACGAAATATTTCGAGTTTTTCATAAAATCTAGTATACTTCAGTTATCCTTGTAGCCTCATCAAATTGGACCCCAATATCAAAGTGACCATTAAATTTCAAATCTGGCGGTTTCTTAATAATTTTTGGTATAAGTACGATTCCTTGAATCTAACGAATTAAGTTAATTTATAATAAGCAGCGTCTACAAATTGTTCAACTTTATTACGAAAATGGATGTTCTACGAGAAATCTGTATCGGGCGCTTAGAGCAAATTATGGTCCACATAATCGGCCTACCGAACGCACAATTAGCTCTAGCATCCGTAAGTTTGAGACTCAATTTTCATTATTGGATAATACTCTACCAAATAGACCACATCCAGTACGTAGTGAAGAAAATATAGGGGCGGTAGTGAAGACCGTGAAGTGTCGAATCGTCGCCGTTCTCAACAGCTTGGACTGTCACATTCAACAACTTGGCGTAATTTAAGTAAGGATCTTTCTTTAAAAGCTCACAAAATTCAACTAGTGCAAGAACTGAAGCTGACTGACCTTCCAAATTGTTTCCGTTTTAGTCGTTGGGCTCTTGACAAGTTGGCAAAAGATCCACTGTTTCACAGTCTTTGCTACTGCCCCTATATTTTCTTCACTTCACGGACCAGTAATACTTCCTGATCGCCTCAACGGTGAAGAATTCATTACATTAATTCAAAGTAGCTTCACAGACATATTGGATGAAATGCCCCTAGCGATTGTGAATTCATCCAAAAATCAAATTCACAATCGAAGAGGAAAAGAACCACAGTATTAATTTCCTTGATCTCACAATAACAAGCATAGATAATTGAAATGATTTTAGTATTTTTCACAAACCCACACCTATAGATATTATAATTTATAAAACTTAAAATCACCCCACCAACCAAAAGATGTCAGCATATAATAGTTTTATTCATAGACTATTGAATGTCTCTTTGAATTCAAATAATTAAATATTATTAAACAGATAGCTCAAACGACGGTTACAATGCCTTTCTTATAGACAAAATGGTATCCAATAAACAAAAAAACGTGGCATTAAATCTCGTGTACCTAATCATAAAAGAGGACAATACACAGAAATACTTTTCTTACTTATCTTATGTTAATGGATTATCTGAAAATATTGCTAAATATTCCAAAAATAGTTTCAATTATATCGCAGCTTTTGAAACCATTAATAACCTTAGTACTCACATAAAAAACAATGAGGATCAAACAAATGAAGAAAACAAATCTGGAATCGAATAGATGACAAGGTAGATCATTCAAGAAAAAAATCAAAGAACACCAAAAGAAGTTACATATCAGATTCCGTACATTCGACATATGCTAATTATCTTGAGGAATTCAGGCATAATTTCAAGAATAACTATGAAGTTATCCACGTCGAAAGCAAAAGCTCTAGATCAACACTCTAAGAATTTCTTGAAATCAACAGATACAATCCTTCTGAATGAACAAACAGAACCCCATTACTGAATATATTTTCCTTATGGTATTTTTTAGCGACAAACTCCAATGAACACTCAAAGTTTTTATGACTTATTTCTCCATTATTTTGTCACGTATTTAACTGTATTTAAACACTGGACACCATCAGCCAGTAGAATGTAGATACCTGTAGAAGATTTTTGTGGAAATGAAAATACTGCCTCTTATATATTTTTCAACCCTTTATTTGGATTCCCAGGTCCTGGAATATTTAAACGGTAATGGTTTCCATGAAAAATCCACATCATTCCTCCACTGCTTGTCTGTTTCCCGAAATTGGAACATTCACCACTCAAACAATCGAAGCACGTCCGCATTAAGTCCTCAGCTAGACGATGAAAATATATAACTCTCCCATAGTCCACCCAAATCTTCCTTTAATGCAGCAAACTTTGTTTCTTGTTGAAGGTGAAGGGGTTCACACATTGTTGGAGCTAAGTTACTTTCCGATACTTTCTCGCAGATAAAGAAACGTAGGAAATATATTATATGGACGACAACAATAGCTTTAAATTTGTTGAGACCCTTTGTTCAGGTACAATGGTCACGACGGCGAAAGACGGAAACATTCGTGATAAGGAAGGATAGAACGAGAAAGTATCGAAAGCTAGTCTGCTACATCACTCACAATTTCACTTTATAAATAGAGTTTTGGGAGAGGTGTGTTTCATGATTCATAAGGATATTTTCCTTGAGCTTAAGGCTAGAGATTTCATATAATGTTCATTCCACAAGTTTTTTGTTGTTTTTTTTTTGTCTAATCACGAAAATTTTTCACGTGGTATATGAGAACCACAAAATTGTGAATATTCAAATAAATTAATTCGGCTGATCTGTAGCAAATATTATTAATGAGGAGTATGAGCTGCAGTAATAGAAAGTTCTACGAATCGAGACAGTGTAACATATACCTGTATAATAATTCTGTACTTAAAACAAACTCGATGAGATTTTGTTCATCATTGGGGCAAATTGCAGACATGCGCACGGTTCGTACTTGTTAGTTCTCGTCAGTGCAATGAATGCCAGCGACTAAAACTCTGTTGTCAAGTACCTATATTCCCTATAGACAGTAACACTAAGATATTAATCAGACACTAGCGCCATCTGAAGTATGCAAACATACATACAAGACATACCTTTGCAGGCTAATTCAAGTAAAGAAATGTATTGCCGATATTTTCACGTTAAAAACGTAGAAAAAACTTTCCTCATGCTCAAGTCAGACCATAATATACTGTAATGCTCCTAATTCGCATGAATATATCACTGATAAGGAGTGTGAACTTAGGTAATAGAATTCTTTGAACAATTTGCGTTTCAAAGTGATATGATTACTGAAAGAGTTGCTTGGTTATAGATATTTATTTTTGAATTCTTCGTAGTAATTGATTAACCTCAATCAATTAGTATGCAAATTCTAGGATAGGCATACTTCCAAATGGGGAGTAAGAGAGATGTATAATTGGCTTTAATGATTTATTTGCAGCCTAAATACATATATTACAAATGTGCAATTTTGGGATTGTTTACCCAAAGGTTGGGGGACTTGTTGCGGTGTAGTTTGAACTATAATTGCGGTGAAAACACTATCTTGTTCGTCGAGTAGTAGTTCTTTGAGATTTTTCACCGTCGTTCACTTTCACTGAGTTCACTTTTCGATTAACTATACGCAAATACTATCCAATTACAAATAAATAATGTAGATAATACATTCACTTGCTTGCATTTCGTGCGTTATGAGTTATTAAGGGAGGGTGTTTCTTGGAAAGTTAAAGTGATTTTGAATTGAGAGAGTTTTTTGATTTATGTGTAAATTCGAGAGATCTGAGATTGTCTGCTTGCAGGCCGAGTGCCAACGAGCGACTTTGAGAGTTTTGAGGTGCCTGAATCGCTGAACCGTAGGAACGTAGTTGTAATGGAAATATTGCAATGTGGTCCATATATTAATTTCTGGAATGGTGAATCTTTCTATTATTTTCCTGTTTCTGAGAGCGAGCTGATAAACATTGTTGAAAACATGAAAAATAAGAACTGTTGTGGTTTTGATGATACACCTATGTCTCTAATCAAAAAATCGATTCATAATATTGCTGGACCTCTAATGCATATCATCAACCGGGCATTTATTGAGGGTATATTTCCATCGACCCTTAAATAAGCTCTGATTAAAACACTTTATAAGAAAGGAGATCCTGTTGACATAAAGAACAATCGTACGATAATCCTGCTCACTTCATTTTCAAAAAAATTTTTTCCTTCATAAATAAGGAGTATTTTCGAAAAACCAACATGGGTACCTGAGAGGCTCGAGCACCACCACTGCTCTTAAGGAATTGACTTCTGAAATTCTAGAAGCGCTCGAACGTAGAGAAGTACCTGTTGGATTGTTCTTGGACCTGTCTAAGGCCTTCGACAGTATGAACCATGAAAGGCTTCTCAACAAATTAAATACATATGATATTCGAGACGTTCAACTGGAATTGTTGAGTAGTTACCTCAAGAATAAAATACAGAGAGTTTATATTGAAACTGGCGAAAGGAATCACTTATCCAAGGATGAAACGGTAGTTATGGGTGTACCACAGAGTAGTATTCTGGGACCTCTACTCATTGTGATATACATAAACGATTTACCTGAGTCTTTGTTTTCTTTCATCTCAAGAAGGATAAAAATGCTTTTGTTTGCTGATGCCGCAAACGCTTTAGTGCGTAATAAAGATTTAAAACCCAGCATGGAGCCAACTCAGATAGTTTTCGACTCGATAAGTGTCTGGTGTGCTCAAAATAGGCTCCTTCTAAATGTTGATAAAACTGAGTGTATTATTTTCAGGACTACTCAGTTTAAGGAGAGTATTCCAGCAACTATCGACCTCAACAATACAGAAGTCGGAATAACAGAATCAACCAAGTTTTGGGAATATGTCTAGACTGCTATTTAAACTGGCACCAACATGTGAGCTGAGTAACTAATTGAATAGAGTTCTATATATGATGGAAGTATTGTCTCGCCGAGTAGATAGGGAGCTCTTAAGATCAGTTTACTTCGCAAATTTTGATTCTTTGATGAGATATGGTGTTGTTCTTTGAGGTGGCACCTCTAGAGCCGAAATAATATTCATTGTTCAGAAATCTGCTATTAAGTCAATGTATGGGCTTAATTATCGAGAATCATGTAGAGGAAGATTTCAACAAAATAAAGTTCCGACATTTATTAGGATATACATCAAAATGTGCTCTATTTTTGAAAGAAAATCCCCATTACGTCGAAGATCTGCGTAATATGAATAAAAGATGATGGACAGTTTCTTACCATTTTCCTAAAAATGGTCTTACATTAACAGAAAAAATACGACTATCAAAATTTATAGTATATTACCTAATTCTTTCAAAGATATTACAAATCATAAAAAGTTCAAACAACAAATTACCAATTTAATTAATGATATTGAACCATATTCTGTTTTAGAATTTTTTAATCATTTTCCTGGAATTTCCAAAATGTAGTTCTTTTTCTTTTGACGATTTCTTATTTCCTTGGGAGGATGATTCTGAGAATAAAGTTATTGTTTATTGTTAATGTACCTTCCCAGTAAAATTTCAAATTTCCTCATTCGATGAAGAATTCGAACAATTTAATTCCAGAATATCCTGGAGATTTTCAGTGGGATATAAATATATTTTCAATCTGGATCTATGATGGTAAAATCTACCGTAGCAGTCAATTCAGTGGATATTTTTGAACAAAAAAGGGAGAGCGCGCCATTAGTGTCACATTTAGGCCCATACATCTTCCCAGCTCGTTCTGCATCTCCCAAATATCCACCGAAACCCAGAGGGAGGCTGGAAACCGCCTACCGTGACACTCAAGGACCTGGGTCTGGCAGATTCTGCAACACCCACGTCCGCCTCTGCTAAAAACGCTACAATGAAACAAACTGTGCAATATAGGAGAAACATGCTGACCATAAAACACAGCGCCACATTTCCGCGAAGTTTTTGTTCAGTATAACCGACCGTTTTTCATTTTTAAAGGGAACTCTCTCACGTAGTGCTCGGCGGGTTGACCCCACTCTGGAGCTTCGTCGTAACTCTTTTTCTAAAGTCGCCGGCGGACTTGATTCACTTGCTTGTGTTCGCAACGACATAGGATGTGGTTTTTATCGCATCGTTTCGATTTTTGAATCTTGTTGGAATATGACCAATAGCCTTGCAAACATATGTGGTAGGTACCAGTTTTTTCTTGGCTCCTCGGGTATTGTTTCATTGTAAGGGGTGAGTCATTCAAAATGTGCATTTTTGATCGGCTATAAATAAAAAACTAATCCGTATTTTCTCGAAGTTATGAGTTTATCAGAAAAGTTGAATGTTGACATTCATGAATGGAAAACAAAATCATTCAAATGCCCGCTACGTTGGGCTACAGTAGCCAATCGGATCCTCCCAATTGTTCATTGTTTGGTGCTCAATCTCATGAATGGCCACTTAAATTTCGAGTTTCAAGGCATCAATAGTTTCTGGATGGTTGGCATAACATTCATCCCCAACTTGGACTTATGCATAGTGGCCTCAATTAATTTAGAACTGTAGGCACTAGCCAAAATCTCCTTCTTGATATTTCTCTCTTCCTTTTCTGAGTGATCCTTATGCACGATGTATAATGAACGTATGATGTCTACTTTTGTTGATGACGAGTGAATAGAGTTATAGTTTAGGTACTGCCCTGTGCGTGTTGGTATCATATACACCATGATGAAGATATGTTATGGTTCTTTTTCTATGGGAATCTTGTAGATGGTTGGCAGTTACTTATGTGACGAAGGAAAAGACCCAGTTCTTCTTTATTGTCGTTCTATATGATTTAAGTCTCATCCAAGCCTGTGATCATTGTTCATTGAATTTCTCCATCTTATTTGTATATGTTGACAATCTATCATCTTGGAAAAAGTACTTGTCGTTAAGTGGGGTTCAGGCATTGATATAATCAATTAGTAAGGTCGTTCGATCAGAGATATTGTTCCTTACAAGCCTGATTCTGACGACAGAAGGTGCTTTGTCCACTGGTTCATTGATGTACAGGGTTTCCTCATCGAAACTCATGTCTCCTGGTTTCAACTCAATTTTGTTGAAGGTTTCTGTGAATTGATAAGGATTCTTCACATAGAAACTGGAGAAGCTTAGTGATCTGTAACACAAAAGAATTTAAAGATTACTGGATGCGGTTTGTGAAAGGTCTTTGAAGCATACTATCCTGGTGATTTTGGGCTCACGATATAGATGGCCTCATCTATATACGCCTAATGTATGAGGAAACTATTATTTCCCATTATTTCCAGGTATAGAAAGCTTACTCTACCTGTTGCAGTAAATCTCTGGCTTTTTCTCTCCAATGGTAGCATACTGCGTTACCTTGGGAGGCTGGAGACCCTCGGGAAGTATTCGTACGACCTGGCCACCCAATTGGTGATGAACTCGAAGTGGCAGTGGTTGACAGACCGCATGCTAGACTAGAGGGCATTCATTTCTTCTATCTGTTCGTAGTAACTCATGTTCAGGATATCTCGAGAAATGCATCAGGGTTTAGCGGGACTTGACGGTTCGATCAGCCTCGTCCTGAACCAGGATCTATTGCGAGACGTTTCTGGGGTTTGTGCATCTCGATGATACGGCTAGACCGTTGGTGCTTGAAGCCAGGATCAATTGAAAGACTTCACAAGGGTTCGTGGGTCTTGACGGTTCATGAGATTGCGTTCAGGTGATTGAACAAGAAGCCCCTTCGGTGTGTGAGTTGCGTACCAAACAACTAGGGTTGCAGAGCCAGTAGAGGTTGGATAGTGCTTCGCTGCTACCAGTCACGGTGTAGGTTTTCGGACTGAAGCCGAAACTGGAAGCTATTGGGTTTAATTCTTCGGAGTGGTTCTCACCATGCGTGATGATAAGCAGTAACCCTTATCACACTTTCTGCTTCTTGGGGCAGATTGTTGAGACTCCTAAGTAGTCACTTGGTGAATGAGCTATGCTCACTTACTAATAATCTAACTGGTAGAATTCACGATGAGCTGACAACTGACAACGGGAGGGTGTTGTAGTTTAAGGCGCTAACTCATAAAACTGGCATGGTTCTACCCGATTGGTACTCTGTCCTTAAGGGAGAATACGTCAGAAGTAGATCCGAGCTAGCTTTCAGGGGATGGATACTATCACGTGTTAGTGAAAGGATTCTGGCATTCATTTGAACTCTTCTTGGCGACCGTTTTTGAAACAAAGCTACCACGGGCGGGTGGATCGGCCCGCAGGAGTATTCGTACTCCTGACCACCCAATTTGGTGTTGGACTCGTGGAGACAAAGGTTGAAAGCCTGCATGCTAGGCTAGAAGGGTACTCTGCTGCTCAAGGTCGAGTTCTTGTGTCTGGGAAACCGGAACTGATCTAGAGGTTCAGTGGTCTCGACCACTCATTGAGGTGGGCTTGAACCCAGATCGACTTGGGTGTCTACGGAGAGTCCAAGCTTCGAGAGGTCCAATGGTCGGTGGAGACAAGAAGAAAGTGACGCACAAACAACTCGGGCATTGACAATGCATAGCCAGTAGAAAAAGGATAGTGCTTCGAAGCTACCAGTTTATACCGGAAACAAACGGGGATTTCTGTTCCATTTTGCGTGCTAATTGGACGTAAACCAATCCCTGACCCATAGGAACAGTGACCATAGGCCCAATAGAAAGGTAGGTCACTGAACTGACAACTCAGGAGCCAACCTGCATAGTTTTGGAGGTTTGGATAGTGCCTCGCCTTTGCCAGTGGAGAGGCGTAAGTCTTAGAAACTGAAGCCAAACCGGAAGTGACTAATCCCATTGTCGTGCGCTGAGTAGGCGTACCTTAATCCCGCGCTTCCTTCCTTGACTGACAATGTCTTACAATATCTGACAGCGTCTGAGTAGTGGCCTTAAGCTAAGAAAGTGTTCTTCCGTTTGTGTTTCTTCTGTTCGTTGTATTTTTTTGCGATGGTTTCAAGACTCTCTTGTTTATTGTGGTGCTAAATATCCAATTTTCTCCTCTTAATTCCCCATATTCAATGGAGTTTTTTGAAGTTATAAAAAACCACCGTCTAAAGTTTCAGCTGTTCAAATTCATCAATTCTACTTTCTCAACTGCGTATCCCTTGGAGCTTGGTGATACTTAGTGTGCGGTTCGAACGATAATGAATTCAGGGAATGTACTTTCCTCATTCCATGTTCATGAAACATTAAATCGACGTTATGAATTTTAAATTTCCGTTCTACTCACAAACGGCTCATTTGGAAATATAACAAACTTTCATATTTCCTCATCAAGGAAATCATTATGGTATGAAAGTTTTTCAATAATGAATGAACGAATCGCATGTGTTCAACGAGACTGATTACTGTGCGTAGAAAGAACTGACAGACTTGAAATAACCACTACTTCAAAATGCCAACGCTAGATGGCCAAGACTTCACACATAACCTAAGAATTGTCCTTTTGAACGTTCAAAATAATCGTTCTTGGTTTTAATTTTCAAATATTCAAACATTGTAACGATATAATAGTCAAAATGAAAAGAGCACCCAAAACAATACCTAGTATATTCATTTTAATCAGTATTTACTTGATGAAAGTCCATATTGAATAAGGTTATTCTGATGATCACAAATTTTATTATTATTACAATGAATCGACCGTTTTCCTAGCACAGTAGCATCGTCAGGTAGGTGGTACATCATTCGTTTTTGAATAAGTGAATTTGTTTTCGAAATCGACTTCTATTTATATTAAAGTCCGTCTAGAAAGTATCCAGAATTAATTATTTTTTATATATCGGGTGTTTTTTTTAGAGTGGTAAAACTTTAAATTAAAATAAAACACATTTCAATTGAGATTGAAGCCAAATTTTTTTTTAATTTAAAAGATAATTTCATGACATTTATGTTTTAAAAATAATTTTCGGCATATGTCCATCACGACTAGCTCTGAGGAACCGCATTCGACCAGACCAATTTCGGACCACTTTTTCGTGTTATTCATACCTTATTTAATCAATAACACGTGTTATGTTGGCTTCCAAAGCGTCTATTGTTCTGGTCTAACTCGTTGTGAACGTCGACGAATGAACAAATCTGGATCA
This sequence comes from Megalocaria dilatata, assembly GCA_034642435.1. Classification (NCBI taxonomy): domain Eukaryota; kingdom Metazoa; phylum Arthropoda; class Insecta; order Coleoptera; family Coccinellidae; genus Megalocaria; species Megalocaria dilatata. The sequence goes on along the minus strand of CM067857.1, from coordinate 9,951,252 downwards.
TCATTAACACTATGACTAAAAGAACGATATTTTCTTCTGTACGTACAGTTCTTTGTCTTGTTTCTTCTGTAATTCCCATGTAAACTTTTTGGTAATAGCCTCAGGTTAAATTATATATTTATTAATATTATTAATTATATTATAAACTTATTATCTTTATGTGTAATGTTTTTATTATTTTTAATAAATTTACTGAGGTTTCTCATGTTTTTGATGAAGTTTCTAAATCATATTCATTAGTGTGGTATGTAGATATTTTCTCAGAAATACCTTTAGTTTATTTCAAGGAAATGTATTGGAAATTCTCATTCACCAATAACTTATCTATCAGTGTAGGATCGTAGTTATTATAAATAGCTATTTGTTTAATAATGTTGAGCTCTAAAATATAATTTTTACGATTCATGGGTAAAAAAGCTTTAAATATGGCATATACGACTACAAAAGAAAATTTCAAATACATTGCCTGAAAATAAAGCAAAGATGTTTCTGAGAAAATTTGCCATATACCTCCAAAATAAATACGATTCACGAACTTCAAAACAAACGGACAAATAAAATATTGTATTTGGATTATGTTTGTTATGTTGAATAACTTTGCTGATTTTCCATTTCGATTATTGTATGTCATTTGACAAAATTGAGACAAAATATGTATCGTAAGATATAAAAAATAACGTACTGATTTTCACAAATTTTTATTGTGAAAATCAGAATGACGTGTGTACCTTTCCATGATTGAAAGGTAGACATTGACAAATACAACTGTCAATGTCACAAATAAACAATGGCTGCCATGCGAGAGTAATATAAATTTTAAAATGGGACGTTCCCATTTATTTAAAATTATACAATACCTCGCATTTGTTCCCGAAGGAGTCCGAGAAGAATCGTAAACTAGAACAGCGAGGAATCTTTTCAGTCCAAGATCGTAATCCTCTCACCTTCATCCAGTAACAAACTGCTTAAAAATAACAGAATAGAGTCGACGCTGCAAGCAGGTCCCGTATAATCCAGATATAAATCTCCGTTAATAAACACCCTTAAAATTAGTAGATAAATCTCATCTGCAAGCTGCAACTCTGCGATAAACCCTTTGGGGGCGTTTTGATTCAGTGAATCATTACACTTGCGATTTCGCCTAAAGATCCTATCTAAATTGGTTTCGTGAAATCCGGAACGGGAATTTCTAGTTTGTCGGCTCGTTTGCCAGAACTGACTGCGTATTTTGAAAGGGTAATGACGGAAAATTCAACGCTATATTGTTTCCGACGTGATGCAATTTTGGTGTTTTTGCCGGTTATAAATTATTTTGGAATTGTAGTGTTTATTCACTTCTAGTGCTTTCGTTTTCATATATCGGGTGTCTTTTTTTGAGTGATAGAACTTTCGAGAAGGATAACTGTGATTTGACAGAAGATAGAAGCCAGGTTCTTTGACATTTCTGTTCAGTAAGCATTGACAAATTATCATGGAAAGACTCACGCCGAAACAACATTCACAAATTGTTGAAATTTATTTTCAAAATCAGTGTTCTATTCGCCAAACTTATAGAGCACTTCGTGGAATTTATGGTTTACATAATCGTTCATCTAAGCAGCTTATTCGTCAAACTATCGATAGATTTCGGACATTTTTCTACTCGATGCAACAACAACAAGAGAAAGAACTGTACGTACAGAAGAAAATATCGCTGCTGTAAGTCATAGTGTTAATGATGATCCAGATTTGTCTATTCTTCGACGTTCCCAACAAGTTGGACTCTGTGCATCCACCACATGGAAAATTTTGCGTCTACTCGACCATAATAAGTATCGTTTGTTTGCTGATTGGGCCCTTGAACTGCTTGAAGTTGATCCACTTTTTTATCGTGAAATTGTGTTTAGTGATGAAGCTCATTTGTACTTGAACGGCCATGTAAACAAGCAAATTTGCCGTACATGGAGTAAAAACAATCCTCAAGAAGTTTTGCAGGTTCCATGACATCCTGAAAAATGCACTGTATGGTGTACTTTAGACGCTGGAGGCATCATCGATCCAAATTATTTTCAAAACGATGCTGGATCTAATGTAACAGTGAATGATGCTCGTTACAGATCGATAATCAATGATTATTTGTTTGAAAATTTGAATGGTATCGACCCAGAAGTGTTTTGGTTCCAATAAGATGGTGCTACACTTTATGCTGCTACCGTAACAATTGAGATATTGAAATAAAGATTTGGCGATAACATTATTTCGAGAAATGGTCCAATTAATTGGCCTCCAAGATCATGCGACATAAGTCCACTGGATTATTTTCTTTGGAGTTATATCAAGTCACTGGTTTATGCCGATGAACTAGAAGCAATAGACGCCTTGGAAGCCAACATAACTCTTGTAATTGATGGAATAAGGCCTGAAATACTCGAAAAAGTGATCCCAAATTGGTCTGGTCGAATACGGTTCCTCAGAGCTAGTCGTGGTGGACATATGTCGGAAATTATTTTTAATACAAAAACGTCATGAAATTATCTTTCAACTAAAAAAAATGTGGCTCCAATCTTAATCAAAATGTGTTATATTTCAATTTAAAGTTCTATCACTCTAAAAGAAACACCCGTTACATAAAATAATATTTCGCGTCCAAAGTTATGTCTCTGTGTCTATTTTGATAACAATTGAGAAATGAAGAGTGAAATTATCAGAAAAACACCAAACAAATAAACTTCAACGTTTTGTATCTTTTTCCACACCAATATTTCAATAAGGTATATCTGGTCCAATTGCCATGTTTCGGTCCAAATAAGCTATCCTTAGGACCCTATGTCAAAATAGTTATAGGGAATCTGATTTTGTATTTTTGATTTTAAATCGATCCTTCACAAACCAGCAATGTATATGTTGCAAATTCACGAAAGTCAAGCGTTTCGTTTCAACCGACAAAAAATATTGAAGGTCACTCCAGCTATCGGGTGTTTTTTTAGAGTGATGGAACTTTCGATAGGGATAATTGTGATTTGACAGGAGGTAAAAGTCATGTTGTTTTGACATTTCTGTTCAGTAAGCATTGACAAATTATCATGGAAAGACTCACGCTGCAACAAATTGATGAAATTTATTTTCAAAGTCAGTTTTCTGTTCGCCAAACTTATAGTTTGGTAGCACTTCGTGAAATTTATGGTTCACATAATCGTCCATCAGAGCAGCTTATTCGTCGTACTATCGATAGATTTCGGACATTTTCTCTACTCGATGCAACAACAACAACAGGACAAAGAACTGTACGTAAAGTGGAAAATATCGTTACTGTAAGTCATAGTGTTAATGATGATCCAGATTTGTCTATTCGTCGACGTTCACAAAAAGTTGGACTCTGTGCATCCACCACATGGAAAATTTTGCGTAAAGATCTTGGTCTACACCCATACAAGATCCAATTGGTTCAAGAACTAAAACCGCTTGTCCATAATATGCGTCGTTTGTTGGCTGATTGGGCATTAGAACAGCTTGAATTTGATCCACTTTTTTATCGTAAAATTGTGTTCAGTGATGAAGCTAATTTCTGGTTGAACGGCTATGTAAACGAGCAAAATTGCCGTATATGGAGTCAAAACAATCCTCAAGAAGTTCTGCATCTTGAAAAATGCACTGTATGGTGTGCTTTACACGCTGGAGGCATCATGGGTCCATATTTCTTTAAAAACGATGCTGGAGTATGTTACAGCGGAAGGTGCTCGTTACAGATCGATGATCAATGATTATTTGTTTCAAAATTTGAATGGTATCCACCCAGAAGTGTTTTGGTTCGAACAAGATGGTGCTACACCTCATGCTGCTACCGTTAAAATTGATTTATTGAAAGAAGGTTTTGGCGATAACATTATTTCGAGAAATGGTCCAATTAATTGGCCTCCAAGATCATGCGATATAACTCCACTGGATTATTTTCTTTGAGGCTATGTTAAGTCATTGGTTTATACTGATAAACCAGAAACAAAAGACGGTTTGGAAGCCAACATAACTCGTGTTATTGATGAAATAAGGCCTGAATAACTCGAAAAAATGGTCCAAAATTGGTCTGGTCGAATGCGGTTCCTCAGAGCTAGTCGTAGTGGAAATAAGCCGGAAATTATTTTTAAAACATAAATGTCATAAAATTAACTTTCAGATAAAAGAATATTGGCTTCAATCTTGATTTAAATTGAAAACAAGGTCACCTTACGTCACCTTGTTTTCAATTTTTCGCGTATTTGGCAGGGCATTCACCAAGGAGATGAAGTTTTCGAAATGCGCCACCCCGTAGAAAAGAACCCGGAATTCCTGACCCGTCATTGCGGTTACGCCGTCCCCATCAGGTAAGAAGAATGGGTACCGTGCTAGACGGATCGCGAGATTAAATTTTTCATGGACTGTTCGTCATCGCATCGCGTATCGCTAAGGATTCTATCGCTCCGCGATGGAATTCTCTTCGGGGCGATTTTTGCCGCCCGGAAGAATCCGTGGGATGATTGCGTTTTAATGCGATCGCAACGGGCTGCCAGGAATTTCCAGCCACCATCGGTGTTTAATTGAGGTCTCAAAATGCGCATGTATTTTTCCAGAACGCATTATTGGTTTCGTTCCGGAAATAATCATTTCATCCGAATCCTGGATTGTTTCAGCTGTTAGTGTTTAGTAGTTGACCTTAATGAAGGCCAGGCCATTTAGCATTCCCATTTTTAAGTAGTATTTACAAACACACCTGAAATCAAAACAAAAAATTAACACTTTCGGCAAATGCTGTTCAGTTATCAAAAAATTCAACATTTTCAACAGCGTAACACAAAATGCTTCAAATTAAATAAATAGAGGTTTATTCTTGATAGAAGGTATATAAAATTAATTAAATATTTTAATTTTAGCCTTCTACATATTTAATTTCAAAAAATTATATTCAATAATTATAACTTCAGGAATTAAATTAACGTCATATAAGTACTACTTATATCAAACGACATATAAAATAAACATTCATTATAAGACATCCAAATGATATAACAAAATCCAATAAATAAAAATTGTTAACCAAAATTCTATAAATTAAATATTTTGAATAGACAAAATTTTTGTTTCTGCTGATCAATCTTATGAAAACGAATATCTTTCAAAAATGTTTAACCTAAACTTAAGAATTTCATCATAAAACTATCTTACTTAGAATATTCAATATTATCCGATATCTAACTAAGTTACTTTTTATAAAATCTCAAGATATGTAAAAACATTACTTAATAACAAGTTTTAAGAGAGACTTTGCTTCGTCAGTACTCAATTGAATTCATATTCAATAATATATAACATCAATCAACAAATATATTTTCTCACCTTTTAACAATTCAAAAAGCTTCTGGTAAACGAATACTAAAAATTCAAATGGAGTGTAATGTTAACTCAAATAAGTAATTCTGTGATTAACCATTGATCCAATAGATTGCCTCTCAATCTTTCAGATCAGTGGTAAACCACAGAATTATTTATTTGCGTTAACATTACACTCCATTTAAATTTTCAGTATTCATTAACTAGAAGCTTTCTGAATTGTTAAAAGGTGAGAAAATGTTTTTTGTTGATTGATATTATATTTTATTGAATATGAATATAATTGAGATGTTACGAAGCAAAGTTTCTCTTGAAACCTGTTTTTTAGTAATGTTTCTACATATCTTGAGATGTCATAAAAAGTAACTTTGTTAAATATCCAATAATATTGAATATGCTAAGTAAGAAAGTTTTATAATGAAATTCTTGAAATTATATTATACATTTTGAAAGATATCTGTTTTCATAAGTTTGATAGGCAGAAAGAAATTTTTGTCTACTCAAAATATTTAATTTATAGGATTTTGCTTAACAATTTTTAGTTATTGGAATTTGTTATATCATTCGGATGTCTTATAATGAATGTTTATTTTATATGTCTTTTGATATAAGTGGAATTCATATGACATTAATTTAATTTAATTCCTGAAGTTATAATTATTAAATATAATTTCTTGAAATTCAATATTTAGAAGGCTAAAATTAAAATATTTAAATAATGTCATATACCTTCTATCAAGTATAAACCTCTATTTATTTTATTATATTTATAATATATAATTATTTGGTTTCCTTAACATTCTTTATACAGTTAGTCCTTGTGCTATAACAGAGGCCTTCAAATTGCCTTTCAATTTTTTAGATCAATGGTAAACTACAGAATTTTTCATTTGAGTTAACATGACAGTCCATTTAAATTTTCAGTATTCATTTACCAGAATTATTTAAATATTTTTGTTAATTTTTAGAAATTTAAATGGAGTGTGATGTTAACTCAAATAAATAATTCTGAGGTTTACCATTGATCCAATAGATTGCCTTTCAATCTTTTAGATCAGTGGTAAACCACAGAATTATTTATTTGAGTTAACATTATACTCCATTTAAATTTTCAGTATCCATTTACCAGAAGCTTTCTGAATTGTTAAAAGGTGAGAAAATGTTTTTTGTTGATTGATATTATATTTTATTGAATATGAATATAATTCAGTACTGACGAAGCAAAGTCTCTCTTAAAACTTGTTTTTTAGTAATGTTTTTACATAACTTGAGATTTTATAAAAAGTAACTTAGTTAGATATCCAATAATATTGAATATGCTAAGTAAGATAGTTTTATAATGAAATTCTTGAAATTATATTATACATTTTGAAAGATATCTGTTTTCATAAGTTTGATAGGCAGAAAGAAATTTTTGTCTACTCAAAATATTTAATTTATAGGATTTTGCTTAACAATTTTTAGTTATTGGAATTTGTTATATCATTCGGATGTCTTATAATGAATGTTTATTTTATATGTCTTTTGATATAAGTGGTACTTATACATATGACATTAATTTAATTTAATTCCTGAAGTTATAATTATTAAATATAATTTTTTGAAATTAAATATGTAGAAGGCTAATATTAAAATATTTAAATAAAGTAAAAGTAAAGTAAAGTGTATTCTGTGGTGAAACGAGACAAAAAAAAAATAATACAAAAAAAAAAAAATAATACAAAGCATATAAAATAATTCACATGGTAGTTTACACAGCAAATTCAAATATTATCATTATCAAATAGAAATTGAAAGCAGGAGAAGCCACCTAAGCTAGGCTTGAGTTGTGGAGCTATCTCCCGCCAACAATTTTCAATAACGGAAGAAAAAAAAGAAAAAAAAAATTGAGGGACCACAGAGAGCTCCATACATTGCACGCAGCTTTAGAGTTCAGAAATTATGCATACTTCAAGGAGACGGGAAAAAACAGGCAACTATTATTATTTTTATTTTTTTTTTATTTTTTTTTTTTAGTTTTCGACTATATTTAGCAATAATTCCCGGTGAGAAATCACGAACTGTTTTATTTCTTCCCTCCGCTTCCTCTTAAAAGTTAAACGCTTTATATCAGAAGGAAGCAGATTATATAGTTTGGGACCGTGGTAGGTGATGAATTTTTGGGTATGAGTCAGCCTACAGTGAGGAAGATTGAGCTGTTGACGAGCCATTCCGCGAGTATTATACGCTTGCGAGGCATAGTCATGCGGACCATCTGAAGTCCATAATATGCATTGGTATATGTATAATGTTCTCAAAGCGAGAACTTCTGATTTTTCATATATCTCATTTGTGGAAAAACGTTTATTTTTTTTCAGTATGATTTTCAACAAGGTATTTTGTATTATTTCCAGGTTGTACAGAGCAGTCTTAAATGTACCACCCCATACAACCAAACAGTAGCGTAGAACAGACTCGGCCAATGCATTATAAACCATCAACAAGTTTTTGGTGTTCAATATATTTCTAAGCTGATAAAATTTGTATATGAGTTTTCTCAATCTTCCAACCGTATAGCTGATGTGTTCGTTCCAGCGCAAGTGTTGATCGACCATCACACCGAGATATCTTATCGAGTTAGTTTTACGGATTGCTAGACATTGGCAATTAAGAAAGTTTTGACAGTCGTGCCTATGAAGCAGTAATTTATCTTTGAAAGGCTGGTCTTTGGCCGTAGATGAGAAGGTGATAAATTTAGTTTTTTCAATGTTGACGCTCAGCAGGCTGCTATTGAGCCAGCTATACAACCTCTGCATTCCAATCTCAGCGTTTTCATAAGTTTCAGACCAAGTATTCCCAGTAAAAATGACCGCTGTATCATCCGCATATGAGACCAATCTACCATGAAAGTTTGTTATCGAGAACACGTTGTTAATGTACAGTAGAAATAGAACCGGCCCCAGCACTGTCCCTTGTGGTACGCCCATGTTTATTGGCAATGGATCACTGAATGTGTTTTTTATTTTAACAACCTGCACTCTGTCTGTTAGATAATCTTTTAACAAGTCTAATACAGTCCCTCTGATACCAAGCAGTTCCAAACGTTGAAACAAAATCTCATGATTTACGGTATCAAATGCCTTTGCTAGATCTAGGAATACTGTTATGCATTTGTTATGTTTTTGAAAAGAGTCAAATATAGTGTTCGTTAACTCAAATACCGCATCTTCGGTTGATAGTTTTTCTCTGAACCCGAATTGTGAGTTTGAGAAGATATTATTACTATCACAATAATTCAATATTCTATTTTTGATGCACTTTTCGAATATCTTGGCAAAATTATTTATAATAGTTATGGGTCTGTAATTTGTGGATTGTTTTTTGTCACCTTGTTTAAATATAGGGATTGTTAGGGAGTTCTTAAATTCTCTTGGAATTGTACCCTTTGTTAGTGACAGATTTAAAATGTGACATAAGGGTTCTACAAGGAATTCGTGATATTTTTTTATGAAGTGAACGGTAATTTTGTCCGGGCCGGAGGATGTGTTATTTTTCAGTGAAGATATGATAGAAATTGCTTAATTTTTTGTTATGGGGCTAAGGAATAATGAGTTTTTCGTCCTAATGATAGTTTCCGGGATCGGGATTGGTGGTTTTTCAATTTTATCTGCCATTTTAGATCCAATACTGGAAAAGAAGCAATTAAAATGATCCTCGATCGCCCTATCGGAGTTCAGAATTTCACTATTTTCACTTACTATATCATAGTTATACGGTTTTTTTTTAATATTTTTATTTGTTATCTCGTTTATGTTCTTCCACATTTTTTTTACATTTTTGTGGGATTCTTTAAGTTGTTCTCGATAATAATCCTGTTTGCATATTCGTAATAGATTACATAGGAAATTTCGGTATTTTTTATATGCGCTTTTGTTTTCTTCCGTACTATGCTTGATGAATTTTTGTTTTAGGAGATCTCTATACCTGATGGAATTAAGTAAGGCTTGTGTCATCCAGGGTTTCAGTTTTTTGTCAGTTTTTTGTTTTTTAATTTTTTTAGTCTTTGTACATGCCGCAATGTGCTCCCTTATAATATTGGAAAATGTACCAAAACCACCATCCGGATCCTTGCATTGATAAACCGCGAGCCAATTTTCTTCCTTGAGTTTTTTACCCAGATTATGTTTATTTAGATAAGTGTAGGACGAATCTTCTGAAATTATATTATTTACCTTAACGTCCATATTGATGGATAACATTAGGGTATAGTGGTCAGTGATATCAGTCTTGAAGATGTAAGAATTGAAATTAATTTCCTTTCGAAGTTTGTCACTCGCGAATCTGATAAATATGTGGTCAATTAGACTTGAGGAGTATTCTGTTGATCTCGTGGGCTTATTTATACACGAAAAATAACCAAAGGTGGCCATGAGACAGACATACGTGTTCGATTTTGGATCAGATGTATTCAGAATATTTATATTAATGTCTCCCATGAATATTTTCACATCTGAAGGTGAAGAGATTGAGAGAAACTTTTCGATGTCAGTTAAATATGTATCAATGTTTGTGGATGGTGGTCTATAAGAGGCGATTATGGAAAATGTTAACATGTTCACTTCAAAAGTGATATTTAATAAATTTGTTTCTGACAGTTGATGTAGAGAGACACTATAATCAATCTGCCTTCTAACAAACACAATCAGACCATCGTTCTGATTGAAGCGGGACTCATTATAGATTATGTCAAAATCTGGAATAGAGAAGTTATTTATGTCTTCAAGAACCCATGTCTCAGACAGGACGACTATTTGGATGTTATTCAACTGAAAAGTTTCCAAGTAAAGGAGAAATTCATCAAAATTTCTTCGTAGGCTTCTAATATTAAAATGTAGTACATTCATAAATTGCTCACCAGAAAATTCACCCACATTATCTCTTATATTCTCACATACTATTGTTTCCCTCTCCTCGTATGCTTCCAACTCATCGAAAAACTCCAACATAACCGAACCAAAAACAATAAGTTTGTGTGGAATGATTCCGTATTGTAAATTAATATGATTCTATGATGTCCCAGCCTATCGAAAATTCTGAACAAAGACAGTACAATAGTTACAAAAATTACTAATTTTTTGTTTACAAACATATAAGTAGGGATTGTAGAATAGAGTTCACAAAATATATAAATTTAATTTTCAGCGTACCCTAGTTGCTAATGCAGTTGCTTTATCTATTTGAAGATCGCAGTCTGGTTTTTCCATTAGAAGCAAGTTCCCCTGTTTTTTTCTTGACTATACCAGAGTTCGCAGCAATAGTTGACTTCTCGGTAGCTTTATTTCTTTGGTGGGACGACGATTCCTGTGTAACTGAGTATGGGCTGATTGTATCATCAACAGCTACTGAATGATCGGATTCAGTTACCGAAGTATATTCTTTTTTTCTAATGTTTGGTGTAGGAGGAGCGCTATTGTGTTTTTCGTAATGTGGGTCCTCTACGGCGTTTTCAAGTTGTTCCGCTGTGTATGCAGTGTTATTGATGTAAAGTCTGTTTCCCCTTATATACGCTATATTATCTTTGTTTAGTCTGGCTCTCTTCAGGTTTTTACGTAATATTCTATTTTCTACTCTTTGTTCAAATGTCAAGTCCTGCAGGATTGATATATTTGTTCCCCTCAGCTTCTTGCAGTTTCTTAGAATCTCCTGTTTTTTCACATAAGATATCAGCTCTACTTTCAGTGGTTTATTTCTAATATTTCTTAATGGATAAATATTGTTTATGTGTTCTTCGGTGATACTGACTCCAAGAGAGTTTTCCAATTCTGTGCAAACACCGGTAGTAGTAATATCTCCTGTTTGGTCCAAGCCAAATATCAAGATATTATTTTTTTTCGTTGTTCTCTCCAGCAGCTCGACCCTCTTCTTTAAAATTTGATTTTCCTTTTCCAACAGGTTCACTTTATTATTCAGTTCCTCGAATCTCAGCAAGACTCTTGCTTCACTAGCTTCTATTGCGTTTTTTATCTCTTTTCTATTTCTAACAATCTCCCGATGAAGTTCTTCCATATTCCAATAAATTGCTTGAGTGTTTAACGGGCCTGGGCACCTTTAGACAAATCCTTATCATTCAACTGATAAGAACAGAACATTTGTTTACAGTTTTTCCTGGACGATCTCTTCTTTCGGTAGACCTTCAGGATTAGTTTTCGACTATTTGGCAGAGATTTGGTGAAATTTTTGTTCAAGAATTTGTTCAGAACAATTTATTCTCCAAGTTACTCCGTATTTCACAATTTTCAATTCAGTTGTTCACATGCCAAGACTGAAATTCTGATGAGCTCTCTTATTCCGGTCACCTCACTTAATTCATGATGCCAAGGTTACCTTCGCTATTAAGAACTTTTCATCCAGAACTGCTTTGAGAATTTGTTCAATTTTTTTTCCAGTAACTGGTATTCAAAATTTTTTTTCTTCAAAAATACATCCTATCTTGGGTACTTCCTGATATCAACATTATTCTCGATCTCAAGACAGGCATTTATCATAGAATAATGTGACCGGAGCGTGGAAGCCTTAAAATGACTCCCTTTCTCTTGGTACCTTGTAACTCCCTCAGAATGAAAACATCTCGAAAGAATAATCCTCACTCCATAAGTCACTTTCATTCATTACTGTTGAAATGATTACCATTCGTAGAATTTTATAAATTCATTTTCTGGAAATTCCTTATAGCATAATTTCTTTATGGATAATTCCAAAGAGGGATCTAAATAAGGGACAACTGTAATGTTATCGCTTTATAGCGTTTTCGGATCAAAATTTATAGCAAACAGAAGACATGGACGAAAAAATAACAAAATACTTTGTATGAAACTCAAAAAAAATCAAACAAGATGTATCCGCAGATGCTCATGTGTACAACTGCAGCAATCAGGTTTACTATTAAAAATTTTTATGTTTTAGAGCCATCTTTCGAAACAGACCGAATAAATTCCTCATTTATCCTGTCTTATTGGTAGTTCTATATAAGGTCCTAATTTCTGATGAATGCAGTAAACTTCCCGCGCTTGGTATCTAGGCCAACAAGTTTTAAGCCTGCTCTAGACCACAAACATCCAGCTTCAAACGGCAATAATCCTCACGATGACCGCAACATTGTCACAACTGTCTCACCAGAAAAAAGTTGGGAATTGTTTCCAAACGACCAATATCCCGGTTTCATTTCCTGCAAACTGAAAGGCCCAGAGAGTATCCTCCTTTTGTGCGCCGCCAAACGAAGTGCTCCTTTGAACTTCTGCCGAACGCCGCGTCCGCCTGACCAAAGTATTATTCTCCGGGAGTCTTGTTTTTCTGCATTTTACGTTTTTCATCGAACTTTATCGCTCGGCAGCGCTAATCGGCTACATCATCGTCGCAAATGACTACAAATGCCGGCAATCGGGGCTTTTACGGTGATATAAATCACCAGGGCTCGTTGTATTGGCCTTTTGATTTCTGCTCGTTTGCCGCCGCCCGTGTAAGATAAGGTTTTCAATTGGTTTTTCGATTGGAAAAAGGCCGAACGTGCATTTGATATATTTGTCTCCCGTTTTTCCAGAAATGGATGTTATTCAACTGGTGTTGCACGAAGGCAAGTAACGTGTGATGGAAACGGAATAATTAGCATTGAATCATTTCGTAATTTGAGTTATTTACAGGTTCAATCAAAAGTGACGTATTTTAAAAATCTTCATTAAACTATATGTGAGAAACTTATAATGGATTGGGAAAAAAATTAAATCCATTATTTTTTCGATAGATGGCTGTAGTGATCGATATCTCGTAAAGTAAAATGGAAGTAAACAAAAAGAAAAAATTCAGAACATTTCACAGTTTTTCTTTGATAAAGGCGAAAATGCAAACCAGGCGGCTGAAATTGTGAATGGTGTTTATGGTCTATAATAGCTCATTACGTGCAATTTTAGTTTCGTCGATTCCGTTTAGGTATTTTTGATGTTGAAGATGCAACTCGCACAGGTTGGCCCGTCGCCGAAAATGATGATATAAATTCACAGAAATAATCAAAGTTGACGGGAATGTTCGTAGTCCTAGCATCGCTGAGGTGCTGAAGATCTACCATAAAGCAGTTTTGAACCATTTCCACAGAGCTGGATTCAAAAAGAGGCTCGATGTTTGGGTGCCATACCAATTGACACCAAAAAACATGATGAATCGAAAACCGAATCCGATCGCCGAAAAGCAGCATATTCCCAGAAAAATTATCTTTAGCGATAAAGCTCATTTTCACCTCGGAAGACTATTTTTTGTGAGCATCCGTTAAGGAACATTTGATGCCTTGAAACACGAAAGGGAAGTTGATATTCACCAAATTGAGCCCCAAACAGTCGACAATGTACTGAGAAATTTGGTTGAACTTATGGGGTACTGTAGCAGGTTGTGACCGCCTTTAAAATGATATTGTTTTCCATTCGTTAATGTCAAGATTCAGCTTTTCTAACTAATTAAAACAAATTTTTGACTACTATGTTTTACAACCAACAATTTTCAGATGTTTTACAATATGTAAGGTTTACATTTTTGCAACTAGTTTCGAACTTTCGTTCATCTTCAGGTAACTGGACCCTAAGCACATAGTACAGGGTATTTTATGTAGAGTCAACGTAGTGATAATAGATCTAGACCAGATGTTAGGAAAAATAAATAAAAAATTTTGGGTGATTATGAGGGTAGGATTTTATTTGAATGCATTAAAAATTTAGGAATTACAGAGATCAGTTTGATCATTCATTATTTCAAGAATATTCTTCTGCACCATTCTCCACATGTAATATTTCAAGTTTGTCGATGGTTGGGAATATGCATCCATTCTCAATTCAATGTGTTGCGACGGTGAAGCTTCTTTTATTTTTAGAGAAATCCATTCGATGTTCATTATACCTTGTATAAAATGAACGTCCTGTCTGACCTATATATTTTTTATTGCAATTTGAAGATATTAACTCATAAACTCCAGATTTTAGTAAATTTGGAGTTGGATTCTTCGCATTGAATAACAGAGACGACAATTTATTTTCTGGTATGAAAGCTATTTTGATATCAAGTTTTGATATACTACTCTGTCAAGAAAGTACCGGGAATTTTCAATTAAAACAACATTTTTACATTTAATCGTCAAAATTTATTGGATCGCCTTCAAAATAGGCTCCATTTGCTCCAATACATCTATGCCAACGGCACTTCCAATTATCGAAACATTTTTTATAGGCGCTTTCCGGGATGGACTTTAGCTCTCGCGCCGAATTTTGTTTTATGGCTTCAATCGACTCAAAACGGGTGCCACGAAGGGGCAATTTTAGTTTTGGGAAGAGGAAAAAGTCGCAGGGAGCCAAATCCGGCGAATACGGTGGTTGCTGAAGCACGTTTGTTGAGTTTTTGGCGAGAAAGTCAGTCACAATCGTAGCTCGGTGAGAGGGCGCGTTATCGTCTTGCAAAATCCATGAGTTGTTCGCCCACAAATTTGGCAGCTTCTTACGGATACGCTCACGCAAACGTTTCATAACGCCTACGTTATACTCCTTGTTTACCGTCTGACCCTCTGGAACGAATTCGTAGTGCACCACGCCACGGATATCGAAGAAAACAATGAGCATCACCTTCATTTTCGAGCGGCTTTGGCGTGGTTTTTTCGGTTTCGGCTCATTTATTGCCACCCATTCTGATGATTGCTGGCTTGTTTGCATATCGTACTCGTAGACCCAGGTCTCATCACCAGTTATAATGCGTTCCATGAATGTAGAATCGGAATTACAGCGATCCAGCATGTCTGAAGCAACTTGTTCGCGATGACGTTTTTGAAGAAAATTCAGGTCTTTCGGTACGAGTCGTGCGGCCACCTTTCTCATGCCCAAAATATCAATCAAAATCCTACGTGCGGACTCGTGGGATATCTTAAGATCATGTGCTATCTCTCTCAAGCTGGTACGACGGTTTTCCAGCACCCTTTCCTTAATTTTATCGACGTTATCTTCGATCGAAGCCGTCGATGGGCGACCACTTCACGACCGTCCTTGAAGGCTCTGTACCACTGATATGCACGAGTTTTCGATAGAGCATTATCACCAAAGGCCTTTTGCAACATTTTCAATGCATCGGCACACGAAAATTCATTTGCAACACAAAACTTTAAACAAATTCTTTGCTCAACGTAATCACCCATAGTAAAAATGGGCACGCACTCTGACATCGACTGACTTAATCAGCTGTTGAAAACACACTAGTTGACAGATCCCGTTCAAGCTTGGCATAGTAATTAAGGACAGCGGTACCAACCTAGGAAAAAAAATTTTTACCTGCCTCATTGCCCCGCCAGATTTAAATAGATAATTCCCGGTACTTTCTTGACAGAATGTATTATTGGCTATTTTTTCATTTATGTCACCGAAGGGACAGAGAAATGAACTTTTTGGTTTTTTCTGTTTTAATTGAAGGGTAAATTTGGTTCATTGTTATTTGGGACATTTTGTGATTAATTATTTTATCTATTATCTTATGACTGAAACCATTGTTTTGATAGTATCAATTTCAACTTCACGATTGTTCTTGGAGAGGGGGAAAAGAGAAGGCCTCTATGGATCATCGATCGGTAAGCTGAAAGTTTTTGTAAGTATGGGTGGTTTGAGTCAAAGAAACAGTTCAATATTTTCTAATTCACTCATAACTTCAGAAAAATATCCATCAGTTTTCTATTTAGAACCGATCAAAATTAAAAATTTTAAGTGGACATTCTTTATTTGTAGGAATCTGATACTATCTTCGTATCAGAAGTATGGTTCTTCTTTAGGGGAAAATTTGAATTAGCTCAAAGGCAATACATCTGGTAGTCCCATAAACGTTAGAATACCGTTCGGTTTGCATCTGACTCTCAGATGTTAAATGCCTAGTTACAATCGTTTTGTCACACTTCCTCTGGGTTGACAGTTAGAGGATGTTTTTTAGACTAAAATCTTGTCTATTATAAGAACTAATTGAATCTTCAGGTGTTTTTCACGATTTTGAACATTTGAGAGTATATTCTATTGGCCTTCTAATTACTGTAAGTTCATGGACTTGTCGAATTAGATGGTCAGTAAAGAGTTGCGATAGAGCCTTGAGCATGCAAAGTGATTTTACGTCGTGTTTAGAGGATTCAGACGTTAAAGAAAAGCTTCGGTGAGTGAAGTTCTGGAGGTTTAGTAATCGTACCACCGATTTACGTTTGAGAATTAAGAAGTTTGTCTATTTACTCGTATAAAGTACATCAGGTGCTTAAATTGATACAACCACAAGTTGAGGAGAAGGGATTTGTGTGTGGATATCAACCAACCTCGAGGCGATGGTACAAGATAACCTACAAATATTTATCAGTATACAATGATTTTGAAGCTCTGAAGTGAATGCCAGTCTTATGAGAAAGCTTCTTGGATGGCAGCGTTTCGTTCTGAGCATGCTCACCTGAACTCTTCAGACAGGCGTGCCTATCTGTGACGCCAGTGATCTTGTGTTTCACGGCGGAACGGTCGTCTAACGCTGTGTGCCTTGCCCAACTTGAACTCGGCGGGGACGGTCAGTCAGGTATTTTAAGACGAGTAGTGTTCTCTACATGATACGTCGGCAAGCTGCAGCAAAATTCTGAACGAGGAGCGAAGAAGGTGGTCACTACAATTTCATTTGAGACGTCAGTCCATTCTTCGCAAAATATTCTTGTACGAAATTATAGTCAGACTGGTACACATTGTATACGGCAAGAATATATCAAAAAATGTTCACCGTATAAAATTCTCATCTGCCATTCTGAATTCCATCCCAATATAATACAATTTTTCCTCTTTGCCAAATCCGCGTTTTTCATAGACCAAATCGAATTAAACGCTTCATCGGCGACCGCCTCCTTTGATCCGAACATCAGAGTGATTAATTCCTGGGAATAATGAAAAGGTCTTTGAAACTTTCCCCTGCTCCATTTAATATCTGTTGTGAACTTTTCAATATGCCCTTGAATCGGAAACTAATCGATTTCTTTTTGCGATTCCTGTTTCGCGTCATTGAAACAATGCGAGTCTAGGAGTCTCTTTAATGAGAATTTCCCGAAAACAACTAGATTAATTGTAACTGAATAGGAATATTTAGAATAGTCGAGAATTGTTTGGTGTTGATTGAATGGAAATATTCTGGAAATGCAAACTGGTGAGTAGAAGGCAATGTTGCATCCAAGAAACTGATTGAAAATATTCTTTCAGAGATATCTTAATTATGCAGTGTATAAATTTAGACTTTGTTTTACAGACTGATTGAAAGAGAATTTAATCTGAAACTAATAATGAATGAAATTCAATTTCCACAAACTTCCTATTGCTGAATGATAACTGTTCGACACGCTTGCTCATGTTCTACTTTGAAGCCAGCAAAATGAAAACGATTCAAAATAATATCCTTCATACTTACATAAACTCGTGGTATTTCAATTGAAAATAGGAATCAAATGGTTACGATTCGTATTCTATGTTCGTCTACAGAAAATATTCAGAGGTTGTACAAAGTTTTTTGAAAGTGTGTGTATGAGTAAAAAAACAAATTGTAATTATTATATATATAAAATAGATTCTCAATGAAAATCAAGGAAGAAATTTTCTACTTTCTGATAGAAATTGCTTCTAATATCGGGTGTTTTTTTTAGAGTGACTTTCGATAGGGATAACTGTGATTTGACAGAAGGTAGAAGCCATGTTATTTCGAAATTTCTGTTCAGTAATCATTGACACATTATCATGGAAAGAGTCACGTCGCAATAACGTTTACAAATTGTTGAAATTTATTTTCAAAAGCAGTGTTCTATTCGCCAAACCTAAAGAGCACTTCGTGAAATTTATGGTTTACATAATCGTCCATCAGAGCAGCTTATTCGTCGAACTATGGATAGATTTCGGACAAAATTTTCTCTACTCATTGCAACATTAACAAGACAAAGAACTGTACGTACAGAAGAAAATATTGCTGCTGTAAGTCGTAGTGTTAATGATGACCCAGATTTGTCTATTCGTCGACGTTTACAACAATTTGGACTTTGGAATTTTGCGTGAAGATCTTGGTCTACACCCATACCAGATTCAACTGGTTCAAGAACTAAAGCCACTTGACCATAATAAGCGTAGTTTGTTTGCTGATTAGACCCTAGAACAGCTTGAAGTTGATCCACTTTTTTATCGTAAATTTTTGTTTAGTGACGAAGCTCATTTCTGGTTGAACGGCTGTGTAAACAAGGAAAATTGCCGTATATGTAGTGAAAACGATGCTCAAGAAGTTCTACAGGTTCCATTGCATCCTGACAAATGAACTGTATAGTGTGCTTTACACGCTGGAGGCATCATTGGTCCATATTTCTTTGAAAACGATGCTGGTGCTAATGTAACAGTAATGATGCTCATTACAGATCGATGATTAATGATTATTTGATTCCAAATTTGAGTGGTATCGATCCCGAAGTGTTTTGGTTCCAACTAGATGGTGCCTCAGCTGATGCTGCTACCGTAACAATTGATTTATTGAAAGAAAAATTTGGCGATAACATTATTTCGAGAAATGGTCCAATTAATTGGCCTCCAAGATCGAGCGACATAACTCCTTTTCTTTGGGGTTATCTCAAGTCATTGGTTTATGCTGATAAACCAGAAAGAGTGGAAGCTTTGGAAGCAAACATAACTCGTGTTATCGATGAAATAAAGACTGAATTAGTCGAAAAAGGGGTCAAAAATTGGTCTGGTCGAATGCGGTTCCTCAGAGCTAGTCGTGATGAACATATCTCGGAAATTATTTCTAAAACATAATTGCCCTAAAACTATCTTTCAAATAAAAAATAGGCTTCTATCGTGGAATCTAGGGGGCCATGACACTGGGCCTCCTCGTCCTATCCATCTTCCGAGAAATATTTGATCTAAATATTGCCTGACAGCAAGTGCATTATGTGGGGGCGCTCCTTCTTGAATAAACCAAATATTCATCCATTGATTTAAAGATACCAAGTCTGGAAAATCGGGCAAGGTATTCTGAAGAAAGTTAAGGTATGCGGCTCCTGTTAAATTCTGTGTTAAAACTACTGGAACTAACAAATGATATTCTGAAATACATACGCTGTTGATGCCTAGATTCATGAATGGCGCGTGGATTTTCATCCGCCCAAATATGGCTATTATGAATGTTGAAAATTCCATCTTTAGTAAAGCCGGCTTCATCAGTAAATAGGATATTAGAAGTAAAATGCGGATGTTCAGCAATCTTTGTTGAAACCCATTGGCAGAATGTCCTTCTGGCTTGATGATCAGTAGTATTAAGAGCTTGCACGCGTTGAATATGAAATGGATAGAGAAGTTGTTGATCCATAGTTGTCTAGAGAAGGGGACCACTTATTCCTACTTGAAATTCTTCTTACACTTGTACCGGGATTTTCAGTCACAATATTTAAAATTTGCTCTTCGACTTCTGGAGTACTAACAGATCTTGGACGTCCAGTATCACGAACGTTTTGCTTCAGGACCACTTCTGCTGGCACCGTCATACATTAAAACCATATCACTTATTTCAATGTTAGAATAAGGCATTTCAAATTAAGGAAAAATAACTTTTTCTTAACAACAAAGTGAAAGAAAGTAAACAACTTGCATCGGATGCAAAATACTCTATAAAACTACGTAAATGCCACATGAAAACCAAATGTTTGATACCAGCTGTAATTTTTTTTGATGAACCGGCTGAAAAACACTTTAATTGTAAATTTAGTAAACAAGACACCTGAAAGTTGAAAATAAATCGAATATCGTATTTGGATGCGCTAGTAGTTGATTTGAAAATCGAAAATTGCTTATATATCCAAAACGGTTCATTTGCGGACCCATGACGTTTTTTACTTATTATGAGGTCTATAATTAGCTCCCAAAATTTTGAAACTTTGTTTTTTAACACCCAGTATACTTGGTTTGAACTTCAGAGGAGATAGTGTACTCTAGTTTCAGTTTGAAAAAGAAATGAAACTTTAGACACTTATTTTATGAATCTTAGGAACTCGTATAGTATAGAGATTGTTTGAGCGGAGAAGGAAATTCAAAAGTATACATAATATACAGAGTCCTGCAAGAGTGAGTTTGTTGCTGATGAACCAGACATATCAAAAGTTTCAGGAAGTAGTTCTTTAATAAACAGGGTGTTTCCAGAAAAATTATTCAACGAATGGGTTATTTTTCAATTGATCATCCTTTATATTTTCATATATATTATTCATTACCTCTGTCATGATGCAAAATATTAGAGATATTCTTCCAGTGAAACAGATCTTATTCAGAGAAAACAGCAAACAGTCGAGAATGAAGTCGTTCGCTGAAAGTTCTTTACCGCTTGCCAGAAACAACAGTAAATCGTGATCAAAAATTTTTTCAACTTAAAGATTTGCCTAATCATCATTCCTAAATAAACAACCTGTCATACAGAGACTGTCCGTTATTAATGGCCAAATATAAAAAACTTCAAATTGTTATTTCTCGATTTTTCCAAATGTAATATCCTCTATTTTTTAACAAAACTGTGAAGAATCAAATGCTTCACATAATTAATATAGTTATATCTCTTCAAAAAAACAAATTGTAGAAATTACTAGTTTTATTACCGAAAAAGATATATTACACATTTTCTTGTGACTCGAGTTTCGGGAAATGAACTATTCCATCATCAGACAACTGAAGACCTAACAGTGCTACAGAGGTATTTGAACAAAAGTGAGGAATATTTTGAATATTTCAATAAATTCTAGATAACACCTAATAGTAGCACAGAGGTATACAAGCGGAACGTGATAAAAAACCGGGTTGAAAACGATGGGCCTTCTAACAGATATCGGAATATCGGCAATCGACAAAGAAGGTTGTTAAACAGATGGTACCCATTTAAATATCTCAAATAATTTTTGGGGTTACATAGCTCCGTACAGTCATTCATTATTTTTACATTATTTTGTTGTACATCTCAAATATTTGGATTTACATAACTCCATACAGTCATTCATTATTTTTTAAATTATTTTTATTGTGAACGAATTTGTACGGAGCTATGTAAATCCAAATATTTGAGATATACAACAAAATACTGTAAAAATGATGAATGACTCTACGGAATAATGTAACCCCAAAAATTATTTAAGATATTTAAATGGGTACCAGCTGTTTAACAACCTTCTTTGTCGATTGCCGACATTTCGACATCTGTTAGAAGGCCCCTCTTTTTTAACCCGGTGTTTTATCACGTTCCGTTTGTGAACCTCTATACCACTATTAGGTGTTAACTAGAATTTGTTGAAATATTCAAAATATTTATCGCTTCTGTTCAAATACCTCTGTACCACTGTAAGGTCTTCAGTTGTCGGATGATGGGATAGTTCATTCACCGAAACTCGAGTCACAAGAAAATGTGTAATATATCTTTTTTGTTAGTAAAACATAGTAATTTCTACAATTTGTTTTAATTATGATCAACTACCAAATGGTAACGGCTGAAACAATTCAGTAGTTATATCTCTTTATTTAGAGCAAATAATTCATGAGTGTGCTGTTGCGTCTGGCACTCCAATATGCAATCAATATTCTGATTACCTGACCTTGAAATGGGACTCTACCCAGTTTTTCGAGCTTCAAAATATTTGCAATGTATATAAACCTCATTAGTCCATTAACATACTCTTTATCTGTTTCAGGTAAGTTTCGTCTATACCAATGATCCGCCAGTAAGTACCTTAGATCGTCAAGCTTAAAACTTTGTTCCAAACTCCTATGTTCTACAATATAGTCCCCAAAAATTGAACTAAGGTATATATCGATTGCGATAAAATTAGGAAATAACAATCTTTCCCACTGCACGTACAGGATTAAGAATAAATAACTGTAAAGACCGAAACTCTATTGTTATTTCCAGCAATATATTTCCATAACGGTATATACTCTTTTTTGTTAAAAGAAACATCGTGGCTTTGAAAATTCTCAACAGTTTACATTTAATAACAACAAATTAGAACTGATCATCCCAATGAATTAAGTCAAGACTTTCAGAACCAAGTTATGTTGCCTTCTCTGACAAAAAAAACAATTTATTACATTACTTCAGTAGAAAAAAAATATTGATTTCAATTGGTATTAATAATCAACCATATTGTAAATACACTCAGCCTTGTATTCAATAATAATAATGGTATTTATTACCATACATATTTTAAGTTCAGGATGATTTTCTTACTCGATCTTAATCAACATTTAATACTCCACAAGATTCTCTTGAGTTTAAAAAAAATTCAGAGAAGTTGTTCACAATATTTGTTTGCTGTGAAATTATGTTACCCCTAGAGTCTTTTACTTTGTTTATAGCATTCGTCTTATCTTTAATTATTTTACTTCCGTGACTTTCTCTCGTATTTAAATTATTAATAATAATCCTTATTCATCCTGCTTTCCAGCAGGAGATACAACTCATCAAAATAAACCAATTCACCAGAAATCGCTTATATAAAACATTAAGGAGAGCAAAGTTGTCTGAACTGTCAAGTTCAATTCGAAATCTCCATTTTGAGATCAGTTCAAATCCGGTTCTGTTACTTAGGACTTAAAACCATAAAGATGAAGGATTTTCCAGTAGAAGGTTTCATTTTTAATAGCCTGCTATCTGGACAGCTGTTAGTTTTGAAGCTGTCATTTTTTGACATTTAACTAGTAAAAACTACGCCATTACAATAAATGGAACGATACAC
Organism: Megalocaria dilatata; assembly: GCA_034642435.1. Classification (NCBI taxonomy): domain Eukaryota; kingdom Metazoa; phylum Arthropoda; class Insecta; order Coleoptera; family Coccinellidae; genus Megalocaria; species Megalocaria dilatata. Next base: position 9,928,121 of record CM067857.1, on the reverse strand, counting down.
GCTTCAAAAACGCAGTGAAGTTGTTAAAATTTCTACAAACATTTTGCAGTCTTATTTCGCATCAATTAAGCTTAAGATTGGGTCGTCCTGAAGCACCTTCTCGGCTGGCTATAATAAAATTTGTGAAAAAATTTGAGCTGTTGGGACAAGTAAGTGATTTGAAGAATCGAAACCGTGTCAGTTGCTCAAGAACAACTGAGAATATTGCTGCTTTAGTCCGTAGTGTTGACGAAAACCTAAGTTTGTCAATTCCTCGTCTATCTTTGAAATTAGGCATTCCACTAACGACATTATACCGTATTTTGTATGAAGTTAGGCCTCAAGGTTTTTGCAGTTCAGAGGTTCAGCTAACACAGGAACTGAAGCCGGTCGATCACCAGCAACGTCTTATCTTCGCTGAATGGATCATTGAAATACCTCAAAATGATCCGGATTTTCATCGAAAAATCATCTTCAGTGATAAGACTCATATTTACCATGAATGCTGCATTAATAAGCAAAGTTTTCACCTTTGGGGCTCTAAAATCCAAGAACGATTGTTGAAAAGCCTCTCCATCCTCAAAGTGTCACATTTTGGGGCTGGTGATGTGATTAGAACTTACTCATTCGGAAATGACGCTGGTGCAATTGTTCCCGTGAATGGATTAGTCTACCGAGCTATGATTGATGATTTTTTATGGCCGAAGTTGAAAGATATTGATGTGCACGACGTTTGTATTCAACGAGACTGCGCTACGTGCCAATCGCAATTTTGCAAGATAAGTTTCCTGGCCGTGTTTTTGTTCAAAGAGGTGACCACACCTGGCCACCGAGATCTTGTGATTTGACACCTTTACACTTGTTTCGTTGGGGCCACGTGAAAGATAAGGTCTATGCCAATGCTCCACAAGGCTTAACTGTCTCTTTACAATAAACTAAACATCTATGGATTTCTTTCGAAAAATACTCGTTTGTTTTCAATATCAAAATGAAAACTCTTATAACTTATTGGAAAACCCTGTATAAGCTCTATACTGAAAATACTATTGTGGATGTGTATATAATAATAATAATAATAATTTATTGCCATCAATTTTACATGGTTCGTCAATAATAAATCATTTAAAGTGAAAAACTCAAAAATTTTTCTACTGAATAAAATGCATTTTTGACCAAGATATCATGAATCCTCTTTTTGAAAACACGTTCTGGTAAATCTTTCACGTCTGTAGGTAATTTATTGAACATTTTGATACCACAGTAGTGCGAGAAATTCTGCGTATTTTTCTTCCTGTGCAATGGTGTAATAAAATTATTCTTATATCTGGTGCTTAATAAGTGATGTGTCCCATTTTTTGGTATGTTGGATCTGTTGTAGTGCACTATTTGAGACACTCCTTTATATAAAGGGATGCAAAGGTAAGTATCCCACTATTCATGAAAGTCGGCTTGCAAGATTCTCGGTGACTTATTCCATAAATAATTCGGAGAGCTTTTTTTTGTAGAAGAAAAATCCTGGTAGCATCACACGCGTTTCCCCACAGAAGTATCCCATATAATAGCAAACTTTGAAAGTTCCCAAAATATGCAGTTCTGTTCATTTCGAGAGTACCATATCTTTTCAATATCCTAAGAAGATAAAGCTGGACAATTTGTTGCAAGTGTAATCAATATGAGCGGCCCAACTCAATTTATTATCTAGGATTACACCCAAAAATCTTGCGTTCGCTGGGTTCCCTCTAATTCCAAATGCTAACTCAACTACTTTCTCTGTATTCAATTTGAGCCCATTCAAGGAGAACCAATTTTCAACTTCAATCAGTGCGAGCTTCAACCTGACTGTGAAATCTTTTCCATCCTTCGATTTTACTATTATGGAGGCGTCATCGCAGTACAAGCATAGACAGTTACAATTTTCGATAATGATGTCATTCAAATACACCAAGAACAATACAGGTCCCAGTATCGAACCCTGAGGTACTCCATACCTTAATTCTTTTTCTGTTGACATAACGTCATTCCAGTGTACTTTCTGAAATCTTTTTTCTATGTACGATTCCAACAGTTTTAGGGTGTTTCCTCTGAAACCGCAGGCGTTCAGTTTCTTAAGCAGGGTCACATGTGAGACTGCATCGAAAGCTTTACTTAAGTCAAAATTTAGCATCTCTACAAAATCTCCTTCATCCATAGCTTCTATCACATTATTCAACAATTCCATTAGTGCAGTAGTTGTACTTCGACCTTTTCTGTATCCATGCTGGTTTTTGTTTGAAATATTTTTCTTCTCCATCCATTTCAACATTCTGTTTTTCATCACAGTCTCAAATATTTTCGATATACAGGGAAGAATTGCGATTATTACATTCGTTTTTGTCTCTTTTTCCTTTGTAGATTGGAATAACTTTTGCAATTTTAAGTATTTCTGGAAAATAACCTTCTCGGAAACATTTATTTATTATGATTGAAATGGGATTGGCAATTTCTTCACTGATATTTTTCAGAATGTCTACGGTAATGTTGTAAATATCAACTGTTGTCTTGGGTTTAAAAGATGTTATTATTTTTTTCACCTCATTTACAGTGTACTCAAAGAAAAAGCACGATTTTTCATTATTCGAAATTTATTTTGTGGTATCTTACTAGATTCATAACATTTAGTTCCTAACTCTTCACAGATTTTTTGGCCAACACTTGCAAAATGCTTGTTTAGTGAATCAGCATGAAGTTCTGTGCTTGCATTTTCCTTTGTTGTTTTCGAGTTGTTGCTTCTTATAATTTCCCATAATGCTTTCAGCTTATTTTCCGCCTTGTGCAAGTAGTCTTAATTTTTTTCTTTCATTGTTTTTTCTATTTCAATACAATATTGTTTTTTATACGATTTATAAGCTCTAAGTGATGAGTACGTCTAGAAAGTAACAAACAAAGCTCAATTGTGGTTATTTAGTACATATTTTTAATAATAATAAATAATTATATTCATCTTATTTGCTCATACAACCTCCATTTAACTGTGAATACTTGAATAAACGTCGAGGTATACCCGAAACTAGATCTCCACCATAAATTTCGGTGATGGTAGTCCAGGACTCTAAAACTGACTGAATTAAATCATCTTTATTTCGTGGTGCTGCTCGTTCAACTTCAATCTTCATTAGCTCCCATATGTTTTCAAAGGGAGTGAGATCTGCTGAAGCTGCTGGCCATGAAATGGTTGCCACTTGGTGTTCTTGCATCTAAGCTTGAGTATGGGCCGAAGTGTGGTATCTTGCATTATCCTGCTGAATACGCCACCCCTATGGATATAAAGTATGCGCCATTTCGAGGAGAACATCGTTTAGAATGCGACAATACTTTTCTTTATTAATGGTACCATCAAGTATACAGAGGGGCGTAGCACGACGCTGGAATATTGCTCACCAAACCATTATTTTGATGGGAAATTTGGACGGTAACAGGTTGCTTTGATATGATTTTCAAGTGATTTCCACCAAGCTGGAAACAGCTTTCATCAGACATAAATGCATTATTGAAATTATCTTCTTATGAATGTTGACAGAATTCTATTCTTTGTTCCTTTTGTGGAGGTGGCATTATAGGGATTTTTTTGGTTTCCTTGTCATGTAGCCTTGTCTTTTCAGTGACATACGAATATTTTCTGGACATACTTTTATATTTCGTTGATTTCCAAATCTGTTAGCTAATTTGCGAAACTCCAGGCGAGGATTGTGTCGTCCTAAGGCCAAAAAAGCCTTTAATCTCACGCGGTCTTCCTGAAACTGGTCTCTGCCTCATATCCATGCCATTTTTTGTCCTCTTTATCGTCCCATATACATCACTCTTTCCAAGTACAGTCACCTGTATGAATTTCTCAACGTTTCGAAAACCTTTTCTTCACAAATATTCTACCTGTTGTCTTTCTTCTAGTTGCGACATTATTTCATAAATTGTATACCTGTTGACAATCAACAATATTTGATAAATAGTGTGCCATGCAACTATGATCATAGCCGGATATTTTCTAGACGGATTATAATATTAGGTCAAGTGCCAATTCGGTTTAAACAAACAATCTTCATACTTCCTTGAACTTCGCAGATTTCCAGTGGACCTATTCAAGTTTCTTTTTAGCAGATCTGAGATTTTAACCATCTAAATATAAAGAAAAAAGGAGTTATGCTCAAAGAAAGAATAACACATTCTCGGAAATTGAATATTTTCTAGATTTAACACAGCAACCACAATCGTCCCGTTAATCTTGCCTAAGTACATTCCTCTAGGAAACCCCAAGTGACATCTTCAGCCGAGCCTTCCCATCCAAACCGTCTATATCTCATGTCACGCGACCTCGAACCGCTGAATTAAGCCATGAGGAACTCTTTGCGCTCGCGGAATTCCTGCTGGAACTCGAGGTATGCCTACATTATTAACCCACCTTTCATTCAGTCCGTCCTGTGGGATGGGCGCCAGGGGAAAGGAGGGAACGCATGCGAATTCATAGGTGTCTGCGGAGAGACAATGGGACCCAGAAGACGGTCAGTCACGTGACGGACGTGGAGGAGGGTACAGATGAAGAAGAATGGGAAATGTGTGGGATTCCTGTAGATAAGTTATTGCACTAATCGATGATATAGGGAGATACAGGAACTAGGGAAGATCCGTTAATATTTTCGTATTATCAAGGAGAACCTTTACTTGTATTTTGGAGTGTTGATGGGAACTTCTGGTATCGGAGTTTTTTTTAGACAACGTTCACAAATTGTTGAAACCTACTTTCAGAATCAGTGTTCTATTTGCCAAAACTTATAGAGCACTTCGTGAAATTTATGGTTTACATAATTGTCCATCAGAGCAGTCTACTCGTCGAACTATCGATAGATTTTGGACCACATTTTCTCTACTCGATGCAACAACAATAACAAGACGAAGAATTGTACGTAAAGAGGAAAATATCACTGCTGTAAGTCATAGTGTTAATGATGATCCAGATCTGTCTATTCGTCGACGTTCACAACAAGTTGTACTAGTGCATCCACTACATGGAAAATTTTGCGTAAAGATCTTGATCTACATCCAAACAAGATCTAACTGGTTCAAGAACTGAAGCCACTTGACCCTAATAAGCGTCGTTTGTTTGCTGATTGGACCCTAGAACAGCTTGCAGTTGATCCACTTTTTTATCGTAAAATTGTGTTTAGTAATGAAGCTCATTTCTGGTTGAGCAGTTATGTCAACAAGCAAAATTGCCGTATATGGAGTGAAAACAATCCTCAAGAAGTTCTGCAGGTTCCATGGCATCCTGAAAAATTATTTACACGCTGGAGGCATCAGTGGTCCATATTTCTTTGAAAACGATGCAGGAGCTAATTTTACAGTGAATGTTGCTCGGTACAGATCGATGATCAATGATTATTTGTTTCAAAATCATCGATCTGGAAGTGTTTTGGTTTCAACAGGATGGTGCTTCACCTCATGTTGCTAACGTAACAATTGATTTATTGAAAGGAAGACTTGGCGATAATATTATATCGAGGAATGGTCCAATTAATTGGCTTCCAAGATCATGCGACATAACTCCACTGGATTATTTTCTTTGGGGTTACGTCAAGTCATTGATTCATGCTGATAAACCAGAAACAATAAACGCTTTGTAAGCAAATATGACTCGTGTTATTGATGAAATAAGGCCTTAATTACTCAAAAAAGTGGTCCAAAATTGGTCTGGTCGAAAGCGGTTCCTCAGCGGTTTTCTATCACTCTAAAAAAAAACACCCAATAGAATGAATATTATTTGGCTGCCCTAAAATACTTTTGTTCAAGAACACAGTAAAATTTGTCCGAAGTTTTTCTTGTCACTCTGTAATTGATGGAAGCCAGAGTAAAAATGAAGATTCAGGCGTTCAAAAATCAATCAAAACCCCTGGCAATTCATTTATTGACAAGTCTACATCTATGTGGCGAGAAACTGCGAAGAAATGTAATTTACAGGTATGCGCTTGGCAACCATGAGAAAATCTATAGATTCCTTCCAGACATCGCTTACGCCCGTTAGTCATTGCAATCTGAAGCAATCTCTTAAACCTTCATGATCCTATTCTCATAAGTGATTAAAATCTTGTATTGGTAAAATTCATATTTCCTTCGGGGATTTGTCGATACCAGCACTTCGAATCTTACAATTAATTTCCTGATGGGGTTCGAAATTGGTCCGAAATTGCCGCCATCATCCACTCTACATCTGCTATTTATTTACGGGTATTAACTAAATTAGGTATTAATTGAAGTAATGGGTTCCGATTCAGGGTCTCAAATTTACCCTGGTTTATAATTATATCTGAATCCTCTAGCCTTGTCGCTAATTACATCCTTCAGATATCAATTAGTCTCAGAGAGCCCGCTTCGGAGACTTTTCCTCCTTAATTTTGGAGGATCATAAGCTACCAATCCCGCTCGAGTTCTCGGATTCGGCAGTGATTTTGTTTTTTGTTTTCCATGTCAAGAATTACGTTGCGATTTCTGGGTTCAGAATTATGACTTTTGGGGGTTTATTGAAATCTCCTTATGAATAGAATGAAGCAAGAAATACTATGCAGGTAATTAACAATTATTATTCCGAGTCAGGAATCTAGGCCCTTCAAATATGTCTCATTATTTGCTAGAAACCTTTAGGCGTGTTAAGGACTGAAAATATTTTTTCTTCACAGTTTTCTTAGAAACTCATTAGAACCGGAACCGTTTAAAGACGACAACAGTCGAATGTCGTATCGGAATTTACCTGACCACATTTCAAGCCCTAAGTGAGTCTTTCATTCGCCAGTTAGCCAAAAGGTTCAGTTGAAGACATCCTTCGAAGTTGCGCGTTGGTCCCCTCTTCGTGCTTCGATCAAGCGGTCACGCAAGATTCTGTCTTCGAACATTAGGTTTTCATCCCAAACACATTCTCTAGAAGTAAGTTCTAATCACATTTCTCTTAAATTACAATCAAACAGTTCTCTCACTACAGTTAGCCAAAAGGTTCAGTTGAAGACATCCCTCGAAGTCGCGCGTTGGCCCTCTCTTTGTGCTTCGATCAAACGGTTACGCAATATCTCTTCGAACATTAAGTTCTGATCCTCTAGAAGTAAGTTCTAATCACATTTATTCTTGTCCTTCAAGTTACAATCAAACAGATCTCTCACTACAGTTAGCCAGAAAGCACCTTTGAAGAAACATCCCCAAAAAAGTCGCATTTTGTCGCTTGTCCAAAAAGCACAAAATAAACCGCTCGCTAGTTTTCAGCTTTCTTAACTTATAACATACTTCTCTCTCTACTCTTGAATTATTTTTTATTCGCATTTTCACTTCAACTTTCCAAGGAACACCCTCTCTAACACACACTAAAGGCATGGAAATAAATGTATTATCTACATTATTAATTTGTTATTAGATAGTTATTCGTGAAAAGTGAACCTGACAGAGAAACCAATAACAGTGAATTCGGTGAAAGTGAAAAACGGCAAAAAAGCTGAAAGAAGAACTATTCCACGAACAAGATATTGTTTTCACCGCAATTAGAGTTCGATACTACAGCGGAACACCTCTCCAATGTGGGTAAACAGATCAAACTTGTAATACATGCATTTAGGTTATAAATAAACCACCAAAATCTAATATACATCCCTCTTCCAACTCCATTTGAAGTATGCTTAACCAAGAATTTGCATACTGATTGGTTAACGTTTAATCAATTGACAGAATGCAAAAAGGTATCTCTACATACCAAGCAATTCTTTACACATTCTTATTTGAAAAAAGAAACCATCTAAATGTTGTCTGTTACAAAACAGACTATATTATATAACTATATAATTAAACGAGTCATCTGGGACACTCTTGAAGATGAATATAAATCAGCATTATATGTGTATTATATAATCAATTTTTTTTATATTCTCATTTCACGAATTAATACCGAAATCCCTTCCATCTATGCCTTTCGAACAACAGTCCATATGCAAACAAATACCGTTCCTTCATGAATACCAAAATAGAATTTGAAAGGAAGAATGAAACATGATCATATAATTATCATATGATAATATTATGCAGCAACGCGATAACAACTTGCACTGAATGTGTAGCAAGTTAATGCATACCCGCAAATAACTTCGTATACAGACTTGATGTTTATGCAGGTTTGGAAAATCACGTTTTGAAAATACGATATTCAATGCACGAGACAGAGAACTCCGACGTTCCGTCAAATATTGGAATAATCGAAAGATATGCGCGTTATGGTAATGAATAATCCAGTGTATAACTTGAAAATAATGCTCTTCTCTCTATGACAGATGTGGGAAGTTGGACACCTCATTCAGTGTAGCGTATCTTCAAATTCAGTTATTTGGTGCATAGAACTTAGAAGTACTGAAGTGTAGTCCATAACGCTTAAAAATCAAATACAATACGATACCACCTTCCTATTTCATTGGAGAATTCATTTCCGACAATGAATGTCGTAGATAATTTCATCTCTGAAAATTAGTACTATTAGGAGTACAAATACGTTTCCGCGTTTTTTAACACAAATTGTTTATGAATCATTCCTAATGATTTTAAACGATGTGAGACTGCTTCCTGAGTGACTTCTAATGTTAGAGCAAGTTCTTTTTGTGTTTGAGATGAATCTTCCTCCAATAATTCCTCCAATTCTGCATCCTCGTAAATTTTTGTCCTTCCACTGCGATCTTTGTCTTCTACGTCGAAATCACCTTTTTTAAACTTTTGAAACCAGTCTCGACACGTTCTCTCACTCAAAGCACCCTCACCATATGCTTCTACGAGCAATTGATGCTCCTCAGCAGCAGATTTCTTTAAATTAAAGAAGTAAACTAATATTTTCCGCAAATCACGCTTACTTGGCTCAAATTTTGACCTTTTCAACTTATTAAAATTATATTTTACCAATATAAAATCAATGATAGTAATAGGTTATGTTGTTCTTGAATGTCCAAACTATTTTTTAAGCCGGTTATCATCTGCGAAAGCTAACCAAAACTCCGTGCCGCGCCATCTACAATAAAACGGCGGAAACATGAAGGAATTGGCCGATCTGCAAATGCAATAATAAGTAAATGCATTATTTCTTCAACTGAGTGAACACCAAAAAACCATTTTATAATTTGAAACAAAGTTGTAGAGAATTTAATAAATAATATTCATAATGAATACAAATGGTGTCTACGCCAATGTGTTCTTAGAATTTGCCTGCTTTGGTTATTCGCAGAAATGAAGCCAGATTTTGTATATTTCTTTTCCCAGTCTGTGACTGAAACTACCTGCAGTAACAAATTCATTGTTGTATAGCATTCAAGTAGAAGTTGCCTTACAAGGTATACCTCTCTGTTTCAGTTTCAAGCACACCTTCAGGGCAAAAAGTCAGTTCTTAATATTGTCTTACAAACAGTATTCTTTTATTTCAGAAGAAAGTTCATTTTCAATCACATATACAAATAGCATTAAATCCATAGAAAACGAGATCTTTGCAATAAATATGTAAATAAAACGTTTTTTCGATCATGGAATATCTGAAGTCGCGGACACCTTATGATAAATAGGTTTTGAGATAAGTTTTAGGGTACCAAAATAAAGGATTATACAGGTTCATAGCTGACTGTCTCTCATTCTGAGATACTTGCTCTCATTTGACTAATATTCATGGACAATGAGTTCTATGCAGCCACATACTGAATTTCAGGATACGCGAAACTGAGTGAGGTGATTCTACCGGTCAGGTTATTGGTACGTGAGCATGGCTCTTTCACCAGGTGACTGCTCAGCACTCTCAACAATCTGCCCAGGAAGCAGAAAGTGTGATATGGGTACGCCTTATCATCGCGCATTAGCGAGAATCACTCCGAAGAGTTGAACCCACCAAGCTTCTAGTAACGGATTGAGTCCGAAAACCTACAGCGAAGCACTATCAAACCTCAACTGGCTCTGGAGTGCCAGTAGAGTTGCCTTATGAGGCAACGCACTCGCCGAAGGGGCTTCTTATTTACCCACTCAAACGCAGTCCCATGAAGCAAGATAGTCTCAAGATCTGATGCCTCAATTGATTCTGGTACGAGCACCCTCAATTCGGCCTGTAAATCAAGACCCACGAAAACTTGTGAAGTCTTTCAATTGATCTTGGCTTCAAGCACCAACGGTCCAGCCGTATCGTCGAGATCCACAAACCCCAGAAGCGTCTCGCAATCGATCCTGGTCCGGGACGAGGCTGGTCGAACCGTCAAGTCCGCTAAACCCTGAAGCATTTCTAGATATATCCTGAACATGAGTTTCTGCGAACAGATATCCTTCTAGTCCAGCATGCGGACTTTCAACCACTGCCCCCTTCAGTCCAACACCAATTGGGCGGCCAGGTCATACGAATACTTCCCGAGAACCTCCACCTCTCAGTTATTGGTCAGAAAAGTCCGGAGATTTACTGCAATAGGGTAGAGTGCCTTAGTTTCAAGAGTGAAGCCCTGTTCTGCGACAGATACCCTAGTCACTGAGTAAAACAACCCGGATCAGCCCTATATTTTACCTTCACAGGAAAGTAGGGCTTCATTTGGTCTAACTTCCACCACACGAGTCCAGTGACTGGCGCAAGTGACATTACTTTAGGCATCAAGACTTAATCCTCAATTTCAGTGGGATTAAACTAGGAGCCTAGTCAAGAAGAGCGCCCCTAGCCCGTGCAGCTACAATGTAATAAATGAGGTGTCAAACTCCTCACTTCCCACATCTGTCCGAGAGAGAAGAGCATTCTTTTGGATTTATACACTGGATTATTCATTGTTATGACGCGTATATCTTTCAATTTTTCCAATGTTCGACTGGACGGTCAGAGTCCTCCGTCTTATGCATTGAATATCACAAAACGTGATTTTCCAAGCTTGTTATCGATTTCTCCAACAATGAGATTTGCAACCGGTCAGTAATATTTCCTCTTTCTTTATTATCCACTTAAAATAATTAGGCTAAAAGGACACATCCTCCAGAATTGCGGAACATCCATCTCACCGCCGTAACATTTTTCTCGGAAACGTTAATTCAACAGGATCCGTGCCAACCAATCAATAATTCCCTAGAAGGTATTCACTGAAGTCGCAACTTGGAAAACTCTTCACCGAGTTCATTTCGCAAATGGGTCAGATATATCGAGGCAGACAGGTGAGATGGAGGGGCTCGAAAGTTCCCGTGTAACTTCCATTCTCCGAAATTCATTATTTGCCATTGTTCCGCCCGGAACAAGAATCTATAATGAAAGCAGGAATCACATGTATGGTATGGCGAGGATTTATAGCGTTCCAGAAACTTACTTCGTGACGATTGAGGGTGGAAATTTATTCGAACTGTGACACACTTTTGCGAGGTCTTTGAGCGGTAGACAATCTGTTAGTCAAGTCAAATCAGAACACTGAAAGTTACAAAATTTCCCATAGAGCTTAAAATTGGTATGAATGCACAAACTTAATTATAAATATAGGCGATAGCTAAGAGTTTTAACCACGAAAGAATGCATAAGACTAATAGTATTTCGTTGAGTATGGAGTATGGCGCCTTTAAATGCAGCAGGCATTGGAGCATCACCACGTCTATAGAAGACAGATGTTTCTCAAGGCCAAACGACTGAAGAAAACTAGGGACCGAGTTTTCAACGTTCATTTATACTCTAGGAATTCTACAATTTGTATGTATAAGTCACGGGGACCCATACTTTTACTCCTATAACGGTTTATAAATGCATAATGAAGTATCGGGTGTTTTTATCAGAGTGATAGAACTTTAAATTGAAATAAAACACACTCTGATTGAGATTGAAGCCGAAATTTTTCTTATTTGAAAGATAATTTTGTGACATTTATGTTTTGAAAATAATTTCCTACACATGTCCATCACGACTAGATCTGAGGAACCACATTCGACCAGACCAATTTTGGACCACTTTATCGAGTAATTCAGGCCTTATTTCATCAATAACACGAAATATGTTGGCTTCCAAATCGTCTGTTGTTTCTGGTTTATCAGCATACGCCAAAGAAAATAATCCAGTGGAGTCATTTCGCATGATCTTGGAGGCCAATTAATTGGACCATTTCTTCGAGTAATTTTATCGCCAAATCTCTTTCAATAAATCAATTGTTACGGTAACAGCATGAGGTGTAGCACCATCTTGTTGGAACCAAAACACTTCTGGGTCGATACCATTAAAATTTTGAAACAAATAATCATTGATCATCGATCTGTAATGAGCACCATTCACTGTAACATTAGCTCCAGCGTCGTTTTGAAAGAAATATGGACTGATGATGCCTCCAGCGTGTAAAGCACACCATACAGTGCATTTTTCAGGATGCAATGGAACCTGCAGAACTTCTTAAGGATTGTTTTCACTCCATATGCAGCAATTTAGCTTGTTTACATAGCCGTTCAACCAGAAATGAGCTTCAGCACTAAACACAATTTTACGATAAAAAAATGGATCAACTTCAAGCTGTTCTAGGACCTAATCAGCAAACATACGACTCTTATTATGGTCAAGAGGCTTTAGTTCTTGAACCAGTTGGATCTTGTATGGGTGTAGACCAAGATCTTTACGCAAAATTTTCCATGTGGTGGATGCACAGAGTCCAACTTGTTGTGAACGTCGACGAATAGAGAAATCTAATTGCAGCAGCGATATTTTCTTCTGTACGTACAGTTCTTTATCTTGTTGTTGTCGTTGCATCGAGTAGAGAAACTGTTTTCCGAAATCTATCGACAGTTGACGAATAAGCTGCTCTGATGGACGATTATGTAAACCATAAATTTCACGAAGTGCTCTATAAGTTTGGCGAATAGGACACTGATTTTGTAAATAATTTCCAACAATTTGTAAACGTTGTTGCGGCGTGAGTCTTTTCATGATAATTTGTCAATGCTTACTGAACAGAAATGTCAAAACAACATGGCTTCTACCTCCTGTCAAATCACAGTTATCCAAATCGAAAGTTCTATCACTCTGAAAAAAAAGTGCGTGCGTACAAAGTATACATGTCAGAAGTGAAACTTCTTTGGCGAACTAATTTATCAGTCTTGTTTATATTTATACAAATCTAAAACTTTAGATTTCCGAGACTCAAAGGAAGGGAAAAGGAAGATATGTTAGGAATTTGATTGTCATTAAAATATTAAAAGTGTTGAAAATTAATATAAATTATAAATTTAATTTTTTAAATTTATTTCTTCGATATTCACACTATTCGACGCGATTTCTATAGGTATTGTTGTGACTAAAGCATGATGATACGTAAAATATGCAATATAAGTGCGTGTTTTAACATTTTCTAAATATCTTGTAAAAATAGCATCTATTGTCGTTCCTGAATTTGTAGTTGGTGTGTTTGGATTATTATTTAGCTGTAGACTAAATTTTTCTTCTAGAAAGTTAATTAATGTTAATTTTGACGATTGATCTATATTTTTCGATCGATCCGGCTCGAAAAAATCAATTTTTTTCAATAATTTTCTATAATTTTAGGTGGGATCTACTTTTCGTTCAAATTCCGTCTTTGGTCATCCCCGTTCGGTCATCCCTTGGCGGGGGGCGGTGCCCGTTTGGCGAGTGCGGGAAAAGTCTGAAAATTTTCATCCGCTCGTTTCATCGCGACGGAAAGCCATCCGCGAAATATACGGGCTTTAGCGGGTAGCGGGTCTATCGGACCTTCGGTCCGAACGGGTGTTTTCGCGACGGGCTTTGCCTTTCGCGAGATATATCCGTTTTTTCCGACGGTCCGAAAATTTTCGGACGGTCTCCGTACTTTACTTCGCGGATCGCCCCTATACATAGACCACAGAAACGATTCGAGGTCGCGGTGGGCTGGGCTTGTCGGAGTTCGGGGGAAAACTCCCGATTTTTATCCGCATTTATCTCGGGAACGGTACTACGGTCTGGAGGGAAGTGCGGACCTTTGGTCCGCACTGATATCCAGGCGACGGGCTTCGCCCGTCGGGATCCTTTGCATCTGGAAGTTAGCACTACGTGACGTCACTTCGACACTTCCGTTGCATACTTGCGTGACGTTACATTTGTAAAAATTCTACCCTCATACGCCTAAAGAAGTTTCACTTCAAAAACAAATGATTTCTTCAATTCTTTGAATCGCCATATCACAGAAATGGCGATACTCAAAAAGAAATGTGAGGAGCAATTTTGTGTAGGGAATTAGATGATCCACAATTTTTATCTCAACTATTTTTGCTGTAGAACTCACCTTCCAGCTGAAAAAAGGCAAAATACCCATCTTTGCAAACATTCACCATAAATAAAATATTTTGTACATGGGAGATAGATAGGGAACTTTTCACAATTTATTTGTAAAAGTGAAAAGTTCATAGGAATTCTTGCAACCTTATTATTTAAGCCTCTATGTCGATTAATGAAAATACTCGATTGGCACTGGGTGCATTTATTCAATTATATATGCTACAACTGTTGGATTCATTTCGACCTGTCTCTTTTAACAGTGATAAATACAAATTTATTTATTTACGCATACTGCAATAACATAAGGTTATGTTGACAAAACACGTATTAAATTCAGCAAGTAACAAAGTCAATAAACAGAAAACATTACCAAGAGAAAAATATGTAACAAAGAATCTTCGAAGTTATTGAAGAAGTGACCTTCTGTCTGGAAATCACCATCAATACACCTATTCTAATCTATTTAACATTTTTCGGCAAAAATATCGTTGATAGGGCAAATTTTGTTGTGACATATTCTGAAGCACTTGGTTGTGGTGCTAAAAATTAATTACGTATCAACATTCGATTCCTTTTGAGCAATCTGAATGGTCAAAGTTGACAGTCACTGGTTTCAAACTAAAGACGCTCACATTTCTGAAATATATAGAGGTTCTGGAGAATTAATTCCAGTTTTTATTCTACTTCATAGTAATTGTAGTAATTTCAGTACATTGTCGATTGTTTGTGACTCAATCGCATGATGCCATTCATGCTTTAATTTCGTGTTTCAACGCATCAATAGTTTCTGGATGGTTAGCGTAATACCTATCTCTGAAGGATTCCCATAAAAACCACCAAATCAACCAAAATTTTGAGTAATACTGAAATCCGGTCCTGTTGACTCCCCACAACGCCAAAGTTGCATCCAACCCGATATTGCGGCCATAACTCAGAGTTTAACGTTTGAACACCAGGTTTTACTTCGACGTGCATTTTTCCCCACCTGAAATATCGTTATTCGACGCCATTTTCGATCGACAAATAAACGTTGAATTGTGGGCCCGCAAATGTTCATGACAGGCCATCGAGCGGACTTATTCAAATTCAATTGTTTCGCGAAATTTTGCCGCCAATTTCGCGATTCCGCCTGGCAATTGTTCGCCAAAGTGGATTTGTTGATGTCAGTTATTAATTGTATTCATGACTGGTGTTTTGATAACTTTATTCCTAGCATGTCGAATTGGATGACGGATGGACTTCAATTAAAATCTTCAATTGTACCAGTGATGGGGACTAATGATGTTCAGCTTTTGGACGAGACAGGTTAAGGATATACAATGGCGAGCAAAAAACGGCCTACTAAGATTTAACGCTGTTTTTTTCCAGTAGACTCACGCGTTCAAATTTATTCAATAATATTTTGTTCATCATCTATCTTTGTTTAGAAAATCAACTAAATAGGCGCAAAATGTAGACATATGGGCTAAACAACTTGATAAAAGAAATCATCTTGGAATAATTCTTCACGATAAATTCATCGTTCATCAGTTGCATTCAATATTGGTCATTGAAAAGTTTGTTTTCCACTTTCTGAAAGAAACAATTTCCTAAACTGAGTTTACCAATTGAAGATTGTACGAGAATAGTGGCACTTATTGAAAATAGGCTCAGCCAGAGATCTGTTGCTAAAAGAATGAATGTTACCCTATCTACAGTCCAAAGAAAATTGATAAGGCATTAGGAGAGAGGCCAGAAGACCTGAATGTGGAAGAAGACGGCGCACATCGTTGAGGGATAACAGATTCATGGTTTCCAAAAGTCCTTGAAATCGCCATCTTGCTGCTGTTCAAGTTCGAAATCGATTGATGGAGGTACGTCAGGTAAACGTAAGTGAAGGGACCGTGAGAATCCAATTTACAACCACACAGACCTGCGACAGGTCCAGAAATTCTCAGAGAGATGACACAATCTGGTTAGAAGCTCAGTGGGCTCAGGTACTTTTTCTGATGAATCCAGATTCAGCATTCGAGGAGCCGATGGTCCAAGACGCGTTTATAGAATCCAGAAGAAGATACGCCGATGCCTGTATAGAAAAGCGAGTTCCATTCGGTGGAGGATCTGTTATGTCTTTAGAAGGTCGCACATAGTTGGTTTTTATAAATGAATCTTTAACAGCCGTAAGGTCCATAGAGGAAATTCTTATGGACCATGTTGTACCTCATATACCATTTCTGGGAGAGCAGGGAATTTTAATGCTCACATTCTGCTCGAATAGTGATAGCGTACTTGAATGAGGTTGGAATTTCAAGGTTCAACTGGTCAGCACGAAATTCCTATCGACTATCTACGGGACCAACTGGAAAGGTGAAACAGAACTATGGTTCCATCCCCCATTAATTTAGCTCCATACAGCCCTTCGTCATGAATGGGAGAATATTCCACAAGGGAATATTCGAAGGCTCATTACGAGCATGCGAAGACGTTTGGAAGTTGAAATCAGTGCTAAAGGACGTCACACGTCATACTGATACTGAAATAACCATGTATGGAAAAGAGAAAACCTCCATGCGACTATTGTTTTTCATTTCCAACATGAGTTAAGGATCAACTTGTGGTTGGGAGTCATCAGAGGTGAACTCTTCGGACCAGTAATACTTCTCGATCGCCTGAACCCTGAGAAATTCATTACATTAATCCAAGGCAGCTTAACAGACATCTTGGATGAAATGCCCCTAGTTTACATGCAAAATGTCTGGTTTCAAATGTATGGCTGCTCAGCTCATAATGGCCAGAACCGTATCGAGTTTGTTTGAGTTCGGAATTGTTATACAGATGTATGTTGCACTGTTTCGATTCGTAGAACTTTCTATTACCATAGCTAACACACCTTACTCCAAATTTATATCTAAGTATAAATTCAACTTGTTTAGATTGAATTCGCGTTCTTATTTTTCATCATTTCATTGATATTTATTTTTTAATATCATTGAAAGATTTCAACGAAGTTTTTGTTAGCCATGTAAGCCTGAGATATTTACCTCGACAGAGTGTGTAGATTATTCAGCAATTAAGTGCGAGGAGGTATTTGAAAACTAACAACATAGAGAAATTTTGACGAAATGATAAAAACGGTATTGAATCTGAAGAATCCTCGGTAATTTCTGCACTCGTTTTTGTTCCGTCACATATAACTGTTCCCTCTTTTCAACAGGTTCTGTTCCTGTTTCCTGGATTTTCAATACTGCTGCATTCATAATCCATCGAAAATTTCTGTCGCAATTATTTCTGACGATCGTGTTTCGAAACGACGCCTGTGCGTAGTCCTTTCATCAACTTCGTGCGAATAGAGACGGATAGGAAGGGGAGAAAATAATAAATTGTGTGGAGCTTTGTGAACTCCGGTTTTGAACTGTACGCTCGTCTTTTAATGATGTAGCATGTGGAAAGGAAAAAACGGATTAATTGGCGAATAATGTCCAGGCATGTGGCAACACCGCAGTTGGTCATAATCCCGTTTAATTGAGTCATATTTTTGTCACTATCATGCAACACTTGTGTGTTAAGTCGGAAAGAAATGTGTGCAATTTATTTTGAATTTAGGAGTTTTCTTGTGCCTTGAGGATGGTCTTTAACATCCAGACCAACGATGAAATTTGAATGGTTTCAAATTAATTCATTACTTTATTTGTCCTAGGGATACAGACATCGTGAATTCTACTGGTTAAGTTACTGGCATGTGAGCGTGGCTCTTTCAGCAGGTGACTACTCAGCAGTCTCCACAATCTGCCCAGGAAGCAGATAGTGTGATAAGGACAAGCCTTATTATCGTGCATTGGCGAAACCCGCTCCGAAGAGTTGAAACCATCAAGCATCCAGTGTCGGCTCCAGTCCAAAAACCTACACCGTGACTGGTAGCAGCAAAGCACTCTCCAACCTCTACTGGCTGTACCTAAGTTGTTTGGAATGAAGTCACACCCCAAAAAGTTTTCCTATCCACCCACCCGAATGCAGTCCCATGAACCAAGATAATCTCAAGAATTGATGCCTCAATTGATCCTGAGCACCGTCAATACGGCCTGTGCGTCAAGACCCACGAACCCTTGTGAAGTCTTTAAATTTATCCTGGCTTCGAGCACCAATGGTCTAAGCCATATCGTCGATATCCACAAACCCCAGAAACGTCTCACAAACGATCTCGGTTTAGGACGAGGCACGCTAAATCCTGAAGCATTTCTTAAGATATCCTGAACATGAGTTTCTGCGAACAGATAGATGGGAGACCCTTCTAGTCCAGCAGGCGGACTTTCAATCAGTGCCTCCTCGAGTCCAACACCAATTGGGTGGCCAGGTTGTACGAATACTTCCCGAGGGCCTACATACTCCCGAGGTAACACAGTATTCTACATAATGTACTCGGCCATTGGACAGAAAAATCCTGAGATTTACTGCAATAGGATAGAGTACGTTAGTGTTCAGGCAGAAGCCCTGTGCTGCGACAGACACCTGAGTTGAACATCGTGGTTCAGCCCTCCATTTCACCTTTATGGTGAATCTAGGGCCCCATTCAATTGAACATCTACCACATGGGTTCAGTGACTGGCGCGAGTGACCTTTCTTTAGGCTTCAAGACTTAATCCTCCATTTCAACGAGATGACACATGGATCTTAGTCAAGACAAGCGCTCCCAGTGCGTAGAGCTACAATGTCATGGGTAGGGGGGCGCCAAGGATACAGACAGACAGAAGCCCACTTTAGTATCCACATCGCATTGTATTCGGTGTAGGTTTTGTTACTGTTTCCTTACGTCACTTTAGGGACACTTAACTGTTTACCCAATATCGTAAAGATGGATGCTCCCCCGAAACTAAAAAATTTCTTTCCTGGCCCTCGGTTCGAACTCTCAACCTCACGATTATGAGTCCGGTGTCAAAACCACAAGACTATCGCCGAACTAATGGTCCACTTCCGGTTCATCCAACCATTAAAACCGAATTTTTCTTGGCGATTTGAATACCTTTTGCTATGATGACCTTCCCACATCACTGGATTATTACTTTCATTTTGAAATGTTTTCATAATTTACTCAATATCCACAGCATCAACCAAATTCAAATGATACTAAGATCAATGCTAGCCAGCTTCCACCATTTCTTTCATAATTTGCAAAAATGTGTTCTTTAATAAAAATGTGGAGAGAAAGACCCAAGGTAATATTTTACATTAAAAAAACTCTTTCGCTGTTTTTTGTTTGGGCAATTCAGTTGTGAGTTACAGGGTATCAAAATGGAAGAAGAAAAAATTCGGTGAATTTCACAGTTTTTCTTTGATGAAGGCGAATATACAAGTCTGAAATTGTGAATGGTATTGATGGTTCCGACATGGCAACAGCTAATTACGTACAATATCAGTTTTGTCAATTTCGGTTCAGGTATTTTTGACGTTGGATTCGAAAAGAAGCTGGATGATTGGGTGCCACACCAATTGACAGCAAAAAACATGATGGATCGAATTTTCATCTGCGAAACCTTGGCCAAACGAAACAAATAGACCAATTTCTTGAACAAATGGTGACGGGATGAGAAATCGGTCACATTCGACAATTTTGTGCGAAAAAGGTCCTGCTTAAAGCAGCTCAAACGGTGGCCAAACCTTGACTAATGGCTAGGAAGGTTCTATTGTGCATTTGGTGGTAGTGGACAGGAGTCATTCATTGTCAGTTGCTTCCATGGGGTCAAACACTAGATTTGTATCTCTACTGTCAAAAGCTTTATCGGTTGAAGCTAGCGGTTGACCAGAAACGGCCAGAATTAACTAACAGAAGAGGTCTTCTGTTCCATAAGATCAGCGCTAGGCCACACACGTCTGTAGTGACTTGCCAGAAACTCGAAGAGCTTGGTTGGGGAGTTTTAACGCATGTACCATAGAGTCCGGACCTGACACCAAGCGATTACTCTCTCTTTCTTGCATTGCGAAACTTCCCGAGTGATAAGCAATTGGCATCAAGGGACGATTATGAAAATCGATTATAGAAATTTTCGCCAATAAGCACCTAGACTCTTATGAGAGAGGCATTATGAAGCTTCCTTCAAAATGACAACAAGGTAAAGCACAAAAAGATGCATATTTGACCCAAATCGGGCAATCTGAAACATGTTAAATAATGTGTTGAAGTTCACCCAATAATAATGGATTTTTTTCGCAACCTATCATTTGAGAATACTATATGTCTACATAAATAGAAACAGTGATTCTAAGACATTCTGATTTACTTTTTACTGAATAAAACTATGTAAAGGTTTCACATAGAATAAAGAATAGTTTGTTCATTCCCAGCAGAACACTGCTGGCCGTTCTCACGATTGGGCGTTTAAATCTTCGCGATTGCTCAACCCAAGACAACGTCATCAACGATCCCTTATCTCTGCCCATCCTCAGGGGACCTCATCTCATGGACCACCCCAGGGGATAATGAATTTTGCGAACTAAAACTATTATTCCCCAGAAAGTGATAGTGGATAAGCTGAATTATAGGCTACCGTCGTCGGGAATTAAACAAATCATAGTTAAACTGTTTTCACAGTGCTCTCATATCGTCCGTACCCCGGAGATTATGAGTTTGTCGCAGAAACTTGGTAACCTTCATGAAAACAAACAAGCTCAAGAATAACAGCGGTAAATAACTCGTATATGAACACCACGTCAACTCCTCTTGAGGTGCCATACCCTGACACGTTCGAAATTAGGAAGAAATTTGCTGCTGTCGCTGTGTTGACATGAAATGGATGGCAGTTACGTTTTTCGCCGTCTCCTCCAAATGGAAATGACTCTTTACGTCATATACATATCAGATCTTCATTCAAATGCTCATAAAATTATCATACAGTCTGAACAACAGGGATGGCTCTTGATGTGGGATCTTACCAGGTTTTTAACATATACATAGATTATTTTTGCGTGAACTTCAAGACTTTATTCAACATGTTTTGGATTGTCCAATTTGGGTCAAATATACACCATTTTGTTCTTTAATTTGTTGTCATTTCAAAGGTCTGACTCATAATGCTTCTCTCATAGAATTCTTCCTTATTGCCGAAAAACTCCAGTAATCGATTTTTACTCTTCATGACAAATTCTTATCACTCAGGAAGTTTTGCATTGCGAGAAGAAGATGGTAATCACGTGGTGCCAGGTCCGGACTCTATGATGGATGCATTAACACTTTCTAGCCAACCTCCCGGTATTTCTGGAGAGTCACTACATACGTGTGTGGCCTGGCAAACACTAATGATTGAGATTCGACACTAAACTACCATTCAAATTCTGTGTTCGTCCACAGAATGTAGGCAGAGCTTAGAGAAAGCATATCCAACATTCAAATATATTTGAAAATACTGTTGAGCATGTATGAAACAATAAATAATAATAATTATTTACGAAATTGAAAAATTAAAGTAGGGTGTTTGACTTCGTAGGGGTTTCTTCCCAATATGTTAAATATCAAAGAGTGTAAATTCTGTGTAATCGGAATTGCCTAAGATTTGTCGCTGGTAGAAATATTGGCAGTATATCAAAATAGCCTTCGTATTTCAGAATCAACGTAGGACTTGATTCCCTAAGATATACTCAATATAAGTGGTGTGTGTTTAGAATTGATGTTGGAATTATTATTAGATATAGCTAATAATATAGAGCAACAAAGTAAATGAGAGATAAGTGTATTAGATGAATGAATTAAATGAATTAATCAAATGATTGTATTAAATGTTGAATCTGGTTTCAGGGATTAAAGAAATACTACAAGTATAGAAAATATATTGAAGTATAAAACATGTGTCAAATGTTAATGTACACAAAATTAGCTTACTGTACTTCTTCTGCTGGAGCCACCCTCTTCGTGGAACCCTTTGGGAATACTGCTGCTGGTGTCTGGTTGTCTTCAGATCTCTTATCGAATAGGATCACTGCTTGTTTTCGACTTGGTACATTAACAGTTACACGAAATTTCGTCTATGGTTTCTATGGTTGTTTTTCTTTCATAGAGAAATTAGGCGCAACCACGGTGTAAAGATTATGCTTTATACAACAATATTGGAACTATAGAATGTACATGCGCAAACACTTCGCGCATGAGATTTGGGCCTTAACAAAGAGTATATTCGAAATATTGGAAAAAGCTATCTCTCAAGGCGCAAACTCCCGCCACTCTATGTAATTTCAAGCGCAAATCACTTTCGCATGTACATTCTAAAGGGTTATTCATTTAGAGGTACTTTTTGTGGTGGGAATTTAATTGCAGATTGCGCATACCTCGTATACACTGAAGTGCCACTTCTGTTCAGTAGTGATTGACAATTCATAATAGAAAGACTTAGCCTGGCACAGCGTCTACAAATGGTTCAACTTTATTACGAAAATGGGCGTTCTACGAGGAATGAGTATCGGGCGCTTAGAGCAACTTATGGTCCACACAATCGATCTACCGAACGCACAATTAGCTCTACCATTCCGTTTCAGATCCAATTTTTATTATTGGATAAAACTCGACCAAAACGACCACACCCAGTACGTAGTGAATAAAATATAGGGGCGGTAGCGGAGAGTGTACGCGAAGACCGTGAAGTATCGATTCGTCGCCGTTATCATATACAAGAACTTGGCGTATTTTACGTGAAGATCTCTCTTTAAAAGCTCACTAAATTCAACTAGTGCAAGAACTGAAGCCGACCGACCTTGCGAATAGTTTCCGTTTTAGTCGTTGGGCCCATGACAAGCTTGCAGAAGATCCACTGTTGGATTACTTGGCCGGCTAGATCGTGTGATATCACACCTCCTGACTTTTTTCTTTGGGGCTATGTAAAGTCCAAAGTTTATATGGATAAGCCGGCGACAATTGAGGCATTGAAGGTCTATATTACTCATGTTATTGGCTAAATGGCACTAGAAATACTCAGACGTGTAATTGAAATTTGAAACTTCAGAATGGATATTATTAACCGTAGTCACGGGCAACAGTTGAAAGAAATTATCTTTAAAAAATGATTGCTAAGAATGGTTCTTTTGCGTAATAATAAAGATTATAAAATGAAATTGTTTTTATTGATTTTCTTCATAAAAAAACCTCTAAACCTCGATATATTAATTGAAATATTATTGTATAATGCATAATTTGTATAATTTGGTTGCTTCCAAAATAACTAAGTTTCTCTATGAAAGAAGAATAACCACGTAAACCATCGACTAAATTACATATTATTTTTGATCTGTCAAATCAACTAACTCTCTAAAGTGCTATTCAGTTCCAAAACACAAGTATCTCCGAGATAGTCAAACACACAGCACCACACAGAAGAAGTTCAGTAAGTTAGTTTTGTATACCTTAATCATTTTAGGACACATATTGTTATACTTCGAATATATCTTCTATACATGTCAAGTTTAGTATTCATTTATACAGTCCACTTATTCTCTTATCTCTAATCATCAGTTTTTTACTCTACTTATGTTATATCTAATAATATTAATTCCTGACACAAGGTCCACACACACACTATTCATATTGGTTATATCTTAAGGAATGCAATGCAACGTTGATTCCGAAATACATAGGTCATTTTGATTTATCGGCAATATTTCTTACCAGCTCTCTAATCTCTGGGCAATTTCGATCACATTGAAATTCCATTTGCTATAAACTAATTGCAAATTTCCCTCTTAATTATTTCAATCTGTTGATAAGCATTCAAAAATTTCTCGGAAAACAGTCGTACTTTATAAAGTGAAGGATGTTTCAGAAAACAGTTTCACTATTTCTGTAGGATTTTGAAAAAACTGTCACGGAAAGTTATAATATGACTCAATACGGTATACAACCGAATGATGAATGTTTCCTATTCTCTCACTATCTGGAAATATGCAAAAATAACTATAAAACCATTCCTATAGGAATCTATTTGGGAAAATTATTTGATAAACTTCTGTTCAAAAGATTGATGAGTGGTATCGATCTACATCAACTTCTTCCAAACCATCCACTAGCCTTCAGAGAAAATCATTCAGCAACATATAAAATACACCAGGTAACAAACACCATTTCAACAAGCTTCGAAGACAAAAAATACTTCACTACTGTATTTTTATACTCTCAAACTTTTGACAAAGTTTGGTATAGTGGATTACTCTTCAAATTGAAACACTCTTCCACAACTCTACTATCTGATTCTGAAATCCTTACTATCTGATCGATACTTTGCTGTAAAATATGTATCTCAATTGAAGTTAAAGCAGTGTTTCCACAAAGAAGTATTCGGGGTTCATTGCTTTAAGTTATTTATACATTCCAGAAAACAGAACACTACACTAGCCACTTTTGCAGACGACGTAGCGACATTGATATCTCATTAGAATGTAGCTTCCAAAAACCTTCAGGAATATCTTAATGCACTGGGACAAAAAATGGCGCCTTACCATCAACGAAACAGAATCTATACAAGTAATATTCAAGAAAAAAAAGAGATATATGTCCTCCAATTAGAATACATAAAAAACAAATTCCAGTTAAAACAGAAGCAAAATACCTGGGTATTCACTTGGACCAACGCCTCACTTGGAAACAACACATTCCAGCTAAAAAAAACACAAATAATCATAAAAATAACGCAAATGTACTGGATAATGGGCAAAAAATCGAAACTATCTCTCCAAATTAAGGTATTGATCTGTAAAGCCATTATAAAACCAATTCTGGGGATGTGCTGAGACAATTTTCAAATTAAACAGCGACTTCAATCAAAATACTACTTTCACTAACAAATGCACCCTAGTATGTTCCTAATTTGGCAATTCATAATTGATTTGAAGGTCCTTCAGTTTTTGATGAAATCAGAAAACGTTCAAGAATATACCACCAACATCTGGAAGGACATAAAAAAAGCATTATAGATCAGCTGGCAGAAAACCCGTTCAACATAAAAGGATTACAGAGGACTTGGACAACTGACTCCAATTGAAGTACTGTAAATAATTATCAATAATGTTTGTTAACTTCTACATACCTTTTTCAACACATCACATACTTAATACTTGTAAAATGTAGATTGTAAATTTGAATAAATTTTGCAAAGAAAAAACCATTTCCCTAGGAACAAAAAATATGCTGAGATTAGTAACTGAAAGATTAATTGCCTTCAATATGGTAGGCCTTTATTCCATTTTATGTTCAGTCCTGGGGTAACAGATGATAATCAGAATAATGCAATAAATTTTTCCAACAGAAAATTTGACAACGTTAGTTTCAGTGAAATACAATTATGCTCTGTTCGGGGAACTGAAGATTTCCTGAATTCCGAGCAAAGGCGCCTTTCCTGGAAATCGGTAATTACAAAAGCGTGGATGACGGTTTATCCAGGATAATCTGGAAATAAAATTTTATGTTTCATGTTGTTGCGGAAAATGCATTGAGCGGGAATAATTGATAAAAATTGCCTGAGTCAGTTCCTCTAATAATAACTTTACGCACGTGCGACCAACCAAAATGAACTACTGAAAAAATATTTTTGAAGGAATTACAAAGAAAAGCCAGTTTTAGGATATTATTTTGGAAGTCTGTTGTATGAGGTCGTTACAAGACATATAGAGTTTGATAGTTGAAATTTAAATGAATTTCAAGGGTAAATGATTTTTCTGGAAAACGCCTACCTTCGTCCATGCGAACATGAGCTTCACTCCTTGCACTAGTTAAACTTTGTGAATATTTTTACTGAGATCTTTATGCAAAATTCTCTGTGAAGGGAGCAACTTGTTTGCGATCTTTTCTCCTGCTTGTTTTGTAATCTTCTAAAGTTTATCACGCTTATGAATAGCCAAAACAGCCTTAATTTTACGTTTGGATTGCAAGCTCCTGACAACAGTTTGGTATTTCCATCCAACTTCCTTAGACAGGCGTCCTAGGTGACAGAACTTTCTTCGTGGCTTAAGACAGATCACTCTAAGTGCACCTGGAACTACCAATCGCATCCTCTTATCATATGGAGGTGGAATACCTTCATAAGACATAAGCCTTCTTAAAACATCCAGGAGATCCTGGACGAGATGGATTCACATTACATATTTTACGTAAGAAGGAAAGGAACTTCAACTTATTCCTTTCAAATTTGAACTTGTTCGCATTATACCACAACAATTTTGCTTATTTCCAAGATGGCTTCAGCTACAACAGCTGCTTATCTTCTCAGAAGATATTGCCATTTTTAAAGAAGCTTCATAAGACCTAGACACTTATCACTCGGGAAGTTTTGCATTGCCAGAAAAAGATTTCAAGTCTAGACTATATGGTGGATGCATCTTAACTCCGCAACCAAGCTTCCATGATTTCTGACGAGTCACTACACACGTTTGTGGCCTGACCTTGTCCTGATGAAACACAAGACCTCTTCTGTTGGTCAATTGAGGCCGTTTATGGTCAATCGCTAGCTTCAAACGGTCAAGTTACTGACAGTAAAGATAGGAATTTATTGTTTTGCCATATGAAAGCAACTCATAATGAAAGATTCCTTTCCAGCCCCACCAAATGCTCAGTAGAAACTTCCTGGCCGTTAGTCCTGGTTTGGCCACCATTTGAGCTGCTTCACTGCGCTATGACCATGATTGTATTCGCACAATATTGTCGTATTTGGCCAATCTTTCATCCCCACTCACCATCCGTTTAAGAAATAGATCGATTTCATTCCGTTTAGCCAAAGCTTTGCAGATGGAAATTCGATCTATTATGTATTTTGTTGTTAATTGGCATGACACACAAATATCGAGCTTATTTTAGAATCAAAATGGCTTAAAGATATTTTATGCTCGATGTTTTGCTCCAGGATTTCTGTTTCCCCATTCTATCAATAAACTAACTTTCTGTCGAAACAAATGACGCAAATGATACCAGACTCGAATTAACCATTACTTCAAAATGCAAACTCTAGATGGCCAACCCTTAATTATTACAATTGTCTCTTGCCTATCTAAAACACGAGTATCTTCTCAACCTTCAATTCCGAATTCCATCCATCCTTATCAGACTTGCAAGTCCCAACCTTTCTTTTTCGATCTGAAAGGTCCGAAAAACATTGAATAACTCATAGAACACCCCTATTAGAACCCAACCGCAATAAAAATTAAGACCCGTGAAGAAAGAAATACTGAAAATATACTCACAATCCTGCAGGGGACGGCAGCAAACGTTTCCAGCAGAGCGTTCAGCCATGGAGAGGTCAGAAACTCGAAGCGAACGGAATCGTGAAAGGCTCTTCTTAAATTATGAATACCTACAATTTGTCCGAAGTGTTTATCACTAAGGGATCGATAGTAACCCCTGCTGGGGGTGAATAATGGGGGCTGGAGGACATAAATAAAGCCGTGCGTCGAGAAAAGGCGTTCTATCGCACCGGCCTCATGGTTATGGGATGGAAATTCTGCAGAGGGATGAAGATCAAGAGCACCCCATTGTGACGATGAAGAGAAACACTGAAATTTCTTTTTTGTTTACTAAGTTTTTTGACCCACTTTTTGAAATTTTAATACTCGAGTAATAATTTGAAATAATGAACAAAATTATTCAGGAAACATGTGAGGGGAGGGTGGAAAACCAATGAATATTTTTTCAAAGGTGTAAGTTTATTATAAAGGTTGAACCTTGACATATACGAATGAAAAATAATATAATTCAAATGACCGCCTCGACTGGCTACAGTATTTATTCCGATAAACCCCATTTTTCAGTACATTGTCGATTGTTTGAGGCACAATCTCATGAATGGCAACTTAGATTTCGCTTTTCAAGGCACTTATAGTTCGCTAAAGATTATTCATAAAATAAAATAAGAAGGAACGGTTTTTTACTTGATAGAAGGATTATTACAAAATTTGAAAATCAAAACAGATTTAATCTGTTGTCTTCTACAATTTTAATTTCAAAAAATTTCTTTGAAGAAACTTTAAGAATTAAATTAATGTCTTTATAAGCACTGCTCATATTTAATAGACGTCAAAATTCATCATACAATATCAAACGGAATTGAGAAAAACCAACGAATATAAACTGTCAATTAAAATTAAAATATAAATAAGCACACATTTTTTGTTTCGTTCCAGGCATGCGTAATGCACTCTTCAGACAAACTTACGAAGCCCTGTTTGTTACAAAATGCATTGTTTTCCGATCCCATATGAATGAAAAATAACCCCTTCTCAAAAATATAAAACATAATTTCAAGAACTTCTCAAAAACTAATTTATTTGAAATATTCAATATATTTAAATAAATAGTACATAATACATAATATTTAAATAATAGTACATAATAAGACATTAATTTAATTCTTAAAGTTTCTTCAAAGAAATTTTTTGAAATTAAAATTGTAGAAGACAACAGATTAAATCTGTTTTGATTTTCAAATTTTGTAAAGATTATTCTTCTGGAAAAATGCTCATCTTTGGCCATTAGCAAATTGAGCGAAGTAGAGGGGTATGGAATGGTTACGGGGCTTTACTTCTTGCACTAGTTGAACTAGTTGAATAATATAACATGTTATGTTATATTATTTTATATTATAATCTTGATACTCCTTGATCATCTGTGAAGATCTCTCAGGCGCTTTTTCAGCTTGTGTGAGTTAGTAGTTCAGTTGTGTTCTGAGTAGGCTTTGTTACTACAGTCTAACGTCACTTTGGATAACATAACATAACTTATAATATAATATAATATGATATGATATAATATTGTGTATCATATCTAGCCATTCACTGAGATGAAGAGACTAAACTTAATTACTATAATTTCCAATTACTTTGAATTCTATGATTTTAAATGTGCAGAATATTCAGTATCATTTTCATGACCTACCTTGACCCATATTATCAGAATCTCTTTCTGCGTCTTGTTAGAATTTAAAGGAATGTATGAAAATTTCCGTTAACTTCCTCATTTCCTCAGTGCAGGCTAGAATTCGTCAAGTACTGGTCGAATCGTCGTAAAACAACCAAGACCATTTTCTATGGAAATGAACGGGCGAAACGCACATAGAATTTGTATGAATAAGGGCGCTGAGGCGCGGAATAATTGTACTCTATAGCAATAAAAGTTCTGGTCGTAAACATGCAATTTGATACTTTAGTTGTAACGATTAAGGTTGAATTTCTGTCGTGAATACTTAACGCTGAAGGAATGGGGCAAAGTCGCTCGTGAATAGGCCATTATGATGGTTCTTTGATGTAAGAACAATGGGGGAAGTTGTTCAGGCGAGTAGGATTTTGTAGATTTGATTTCTTGATCATTAGTTTAATTTAAGGACTGGGGTTTTCTTTTTAAACGTCATCACCTCATTCATTTCGAGCTTAGAATGGATATTTTGATGAGTCAGGCTACCGACTTCCCTAAAGATTGAGTGATAGCAATAGTAATTGTTTAAGCATTCTTGAGTCTACTCAGATGGTAGAGAATAATATGATAACACAAAATAGTATTGGAAGTGATAAATTGGGAAAAAATGTAATATAATTTCCAATCTACACTATATATTTTAAATAATCAGTCTTTTTGAAGCTGAGAATTGTTTCAACACACTGTGCAATCTGAGTTATAAACTGAACTACATCGAAAACATCGTCTCCTTAAAAAGTGTTTACATGTGTATTTTGAGTTCAAATAGCCCAACTTACTTTCTGAGAATTTTGTTGGCATCCATGTTCCTGGGGCATCTGGGATGTTATAAGCGTAATGCATGATAGGCGAATTGTATCGGGTGTTTTTTTTCAGAGTGATAAAACTTTGAATTGAAATTAAAACACATTTAAATTAAGATTGAAGCCAATTTTTTTATTCGAAAGATAATTTTATGATAGTTTTTGTTTTAAAAATAATTTCCGGCATATGTCCACCAT
Organism: Megalocaria dilatata; assembly: GCA_034642435.1. Taxonomy (NCBI): domain Eukaryota; kingdom Metazoa; phylum Arthropoda; class Insecta; order Coleoptera; family Coccinellidae; genus Megalocaria; species Megalocaria dilatata. The sequence goes on along the minus strand of CM067857.1, from coordinate 9,897,967 downwards.
CTGAGCAACCGCATTCGACCAAACAAATTTTGGACCACTTTTTCGAGTAATTCAAGCCTTATTTCATCAATAACACTAGTCATCAGCATAAACCAATGGCTTGACATAACCCCAAAGAAAAAAATCCATTGAAGTTATGTCGCATGATCTTGGAGGCCAATTAATTGGACCATTTCTCGAAATAATGTTATCGCCAAATCTTTCTTTCAATAAATCAATTGTAATGGTAGCAGCATGAGGTGTAACACCATCTTGTTGGAACCAAAACACTTCTGGGTCGATACCATTCAAATTTTGAAACAAATAATCATTGATCATCGATCTGTGACGAGCACCATTCACTGTAACATTAGCTCCAGCATAGGTTTCAAAGAAATTTGGACCGATGGTGCCTCCAGCGTGTAAAGCACACCATGTAGTGCATTTTTCACAATGCAATGGAACCTGCAGAACTTCTACAGCATTGTTTCCACTTCATATGCTGATTTTGATTGCTTACATAGCTACCAGAAATGAGCTTCATCACTAAACACAATTAGAATAAAAAAGTGGTTGAACTTTAAGCTGTTCTAGAACCCAATCAGCAAACAAGCGTCGTTTGTTTGCTGATTTTATTATGATCAAGTGGCTTTAGTTCTTGAACCAGTTGTATGGGTGTAGACCAAGATCTTTACACAAAATTTTCCATGTGGTGGATGAACAGAGCCCAACTTGTTGTGAACGTCGACGAATAGACAAATCAAACGTTAACGCTATGACTTACAGCAGCGATATTTTCTTCTGTACGTACAGTTCTTTGACTTGTTGTTGTTGTTGCATCGAGTAGAGAAAATGTTATCCCAAATATATCAATAGTTCGACGAATAAGCTGCTCTGATGAACGATTTTGTAAACCATAAATTTCACGAAGTGCTCTATAAGTTTGGCGAATAGAACACTGATTTTGAAAATAAACTTCAACAATTTGTGAACGTTGTTGCGGCGTGAGTATTTCCATGATAATTTTTCAATGCTCACTGAACAGAAATGTCGAAACAACATGACTTCTATGATAACTTCTGTCAAATCACATTATCCTTGAAAGTTCTATTACTCTAAAAAAAAACACCCGATACTTTAGTACCAGGTACTCCAATATTTTGGCTAGGCATGGTATCAGGGTAATAGGCCTATAATTTGAGACATCGGTCTTAATTCCACTCTTATGAATCCTTGTCACCACGGCCGTCTAGAATGCGGAAGGGAAATATCCCTGATCCAGCGATTTATTCACTATGTAAGTAAGTGGTTTTGATATATAATTGGAGATAAGTTTGAGGGTTTCTGCTTCGATGTCATCAATACCAGGGGCTTTTTTACTTTTAAGTTGTGATATTATTTCTTTTAATTCATTTTCAGTTGCAGGATGGAGGAACATTGAGTGGTCACACAAACTTTTCCCTTCCACATAATGCTTTCAAATAAAGTGGAAATAGAAACAAATTTCTATCAATCACCATGCAAATAAATGCAACTCACAATTTACAATACTTTAGAAGAAAAGCGACTTTCTTCATTATACTGAATAACTAAGGCTTAAAAGACAAAAACTAGACGCACTGTCAAGCAGAAATTTTTAATGGGCTTCTTAGAAGAAAAATTTTCTGATAACCGAGGAAAGCTGCTTTCCAATCTTTGATGCTGCAAACTCATGTCTTCGGCAACACACTGCTTAAAGTGTGCACTATTTCATCAATAACACGAGTTATGTTGGGTTCGGAAGCGTCTATTGTTTCTGGTTTATCAGCATAAACCATTGACTTGACATAACCTCAAAGAAAATAATCCAGAGGAGTTATGTCGCATGATCTTGGAGGCCAATTAATTGGACCATTTCTCGAAATGATGTCGCCAAATTTTTATTTCAATAAATCAAGTGTTACGGTAGTAGCATGAGGTGTACCATCATCTTGTTGGAACCAAAACACGTCTGGGTCGACACCATTCAAATTTTGAAACGAATAATCACTGATCATCGATCTGTAACGAGCACCATTCATTGTAACATTAGCTCCAGCATAGTTTTTGAAGAAATATGGACCGATAAAGCCTCCAGCGTGTAATCCACACCATACAGTGCATTTTTCAGGATGCAATGGAACCTGCAGAACTTCTTGAGGATTGCTTTCACATCATATACGGTAATTTTGCTTGTTCAACCAGAAATGAGCTTCATTACTAAACACAATTTCACGATATAAAAGTGGATCAACTTCAAGCAGTTCTAGGGTCCAATCAGCAAACAACCGACGCTTATTATGGTCAAGTGGCTTTAGTTCTTGAACCAGTTCATGTACAGAGTCCAACTTGTTGTGAACGTCGACGAATAGACAAATCTATATCATCATTAACACTATGACTTACAGCAGCGATATTTTCTGCTGTACGTACAGTTCTTTGTCTTTTTGTTGTTATTTCATCGAGTAGAGAAAATGTTGTTGCGGCGTTGTCTTTCCATGATAATTTCTCAACGCTTACTGAATAGAAATGTCAGCACAACATGACTTCTACCTCTTGTCAAATCACAGTTATTCCTATCGAAATTCCCATCACTCTAAAAAAAAAACCCCCGATAAACTTAACATTTATTACACAGTACCGAAGGGAATGAAATAATTCAAAGAAATATAAATTATCAATTAATAAGTACTAAATAAATACATGGAGGGTATTAAATTTCGTTTCGTACCTTGTTTTATGAAAACCAAATTCCTTTCCAAAAATGCAAAACACAACCTTAAGAACTTTTCCATAAACAACTTGCTTGCTCATGTTTGGGTCATATGAAGTCCTTAGGTGATGCATGTGTTATTAATTTGAGAGAAAAACTCTGGAGAAGAATACAAAATGTAGCTGATTTCCTAAGCGGGCAGAATAATGTTTTCTTGACATCCGGACGTTATCCAGTGGAGTTGAAAAAACACACGTTTTTGACGAGACAAGTTAGCTCTATCTAAATTTCCGGTAAGTGGTCTTTGTCATCAGAATTACCCTCAAGTCAACAATCGAATTTCCATCCTTCATCACTTACGCGAGAGTCTCTTTAACGACTTCCACTCCGGGGTGGCATTATCCAAGATACCTACGTATGTAATAAATTCCAGATAGCAGGAAAACCACTTAAAAGCAACTGGCGTAACAAGTGCTCTCTACCCGTAAATAATTAATTAAAATAACTTCGACTAGCTCTCAAACTCGGAACAAGGAAGTCAAAGTTTCCATTATCGAGGTGGAATGCGCCAGGTGCATTGTTGAAGCAGCTTCAGAATGGGCCACTTCTTAGCGTCCTGTGCGGGGAGTTTCATCACCATGTAAGTTTTAGGTGTGTTGCAGGAGTCTTTCAGAAACTTTTATCTATGGCAGGCAGGCGGTAAGGGGGAATGGAAGCGAAGGGGTTGAGCGACCTGTTGTGCTCGCCTAATTCCTCCTTCTGAATATTTTATAGGACAGTGTTGGTATTTATTGCGTGGGAGTGGCATTTACTACATTCTAGAGCGATTTGTGTTAGGGAGGGTGCATAAATGAAGAATTATGTTCATACCTCTGACCGGAAGGGTTGTTCATTAATCATTTCATTGAAAGTGAATTTTAGGATTGCTCTTAAGAATTACACCGACGAAAGCTGCTTTCCAATCTTTGATGCTGCAAACTCATGTCTTAGGCTACACACTGCTTAAAGTGTGCATTATTTCATCAATAACACGAGTAATGTCGGCTTCCAAAGGGTCTCTTGTTTCTGGTTTATCAGCATAAACCAATGACTTGACATAACCTCAAAGAAAATAATTCAGTGGAGTTATGTCGTATGATCTTGTAGGCCAATTAATTGAACCATTTCTCGAAATGATGTTGGCTCCAAATGTTTCTTTCAATAAATCAATTGTTACGGTAGCAGCATGAGGTCTACCAACATCTTGTTGGAACCAAAACACTTCTGGGTCGACACCATTCAAATTTTGAAACGAATAATCATTGATCATCGATCTGTAACGAGCACCATTCACTGAAACATTAGCTCCAGCATCGTTTTTAAAGAAATAAAGACCGATGAAGCTTCCAGCGTGTAGAGCACACCATACAGTGTATTTTTCAGGATGCAATGGAACCTGAAGAGCTTTTTGAGGATTGCTTTCACTCCATATACGTCAATTTTGCTTGTTCAACCAGAAATGAGCTTCATCGGTAAACACAATTTTACGATAAAAAAGTGGATCAACTTCAAGCTGTTCTAAGGCCCAATCAGCAAACAAACAACGCATATTATGGTCAGATGGCTTCAGTTCTTGAACCAGTTGGATCTTGTATGGGTGTAGACCAAGATCTTCACGCAAAATGTTCTGCTGTGACATAGTTAGAAGCTATAACAATGAACAATACCTTCTACTTTATGCCGATGATACCATTTTAATTTCACATGGAAAAACCGAATCTAGATACATTAAGAAACTACAACTTTATATGGACAGATTGATAACCTGTTTCTATAAATGGTGGTTACGTCTCAACCCTGAAAAATCGAAATTATTAATATTTTACCACAAGATAAGACCGAGTTCGCCCATGAACCAAGTGGATAATAGAAATATAACACCGTCTCCAGCAATAAAATACTTTGGCATACAAATTGACAGCAAAGCAAACATGAAATTTCAAGCAAACCTCGCAAAAAAAACAATTGCGAGAGCGAAACATTTCAAATGTCTCACCTATAAGAATGAAGGAATCAGTTTTAAAATGCCACAAATATATTCAAAACAATCTGCAGGCCAACTCTTGAGTATGGTCATCCACTGTATGCAAATGCAACAAATTCGGTGTTACGGAACCTAGAAGTAGGAGAGAGAACATCTCTGAGAATAATAACACGGCTGAGACATCCAATATAGATTGCACAATCCACCCAACGAACTGCTATATAGAAAGACCAAGATACAGCAAATAACGGAAAGGCTGAAAATGTTTAATAAAAGATTTTTAAAACAGCTGCAGGAATTGGACGACATATTCGGGATGTTCCATAGAGATCCAGTGACCAAGTTTCCAGTCCAGACTCTAATGGAAGGCCTCATGACAAGTTAGAAGTGCTGTATACTATATATGTATTTGAGTTGAATTTTTACATACGAAAAGTTTTTTTTTGCCTCTAATTCAATCAGATGTACAGGGCTGGAGGACCTCGGTCGATGGCCTTTGACTGTGGTCTATAAAGAACGGTTATTATTATAATTAATAATTCTGTGGTTTACCCTTGATCTAAAAGATTGAAAGACAATTTAACGGCCTCTGTTATAGCACAAGGACTATCTGTATGAAGAATGTTAAGGAAGCCAAATAATTATATACATATATATCCTTCGTTTCTCTCGTAAAGGTGTCATTATAGGGATTTTTTGGTTTTCTTGATATGTAGCCTTACCTTTTCTGTGACATACGGACGGTTTCTGGACATATTTTTCTTTTTCGTTGATTTCCAAATTTGCGAAACCCCAGGCGCAGATTGTGTCATCCGAAAGCCAATAAAGCGTTCAAATTGTTTCCTTTAATCTTACGCGGTATTCCTGAAACTGGTCTCCTTATTTTGTCATATACAGCACTTTTTTCCAGTTCAGTCAGGTGCACTTATTTTTTAACATTTCGAAAACCTTTTTTATACAAATATTCTACCTGTTTTCGTTTTTCCAGTTGCGACATTAATGTCATAAAGTAAGTTCATAAATTTTATACCTGTTAACAATCAACAATAGTGTTGCCATGCAACTTTGGCCATAGCCAACTATCTGCACAACCTATTTTATACATTACTTTTGTCTAAGAATGTTGCAGAAAGGAAGTATATTAAAATTATGAAAAATAATAAATTCCGGATATTTTCTAGACGGACTATATAACAAATTTTATGGAAAAACTTGAAATATTTCGTGAAATCAAGAAATGTTAAATTGAAGGATAACCATCAACATTTCTACCATGTGTTATATGACATATTTTGTTTCAAATAACTCGTATGATCTGCACTTTTAGAAGAAGACACCTGTATAGTTAAAAACTTGGAAAGAGGGCGGTACAACTTATTTACAATTTTCGAAAATAAAGGTTAAATAATAATATGCAAAAAGAGGTTCAAAAATTCACAGAAATACCAAAAATATTACGAAAGAAAAGGGATACACATATTTTTCTTCATCTGTATTTCTGTAAATTGGTGGATATTTGTATCCTTTTTTTTTCTTATTTTAATCTCCGAAAATTGTAAGTAAGTTTCTTTTTTAGCTGTAGAAGTGAGGGTGTAATTTTATGAGTTAGTTCAAAATGTAAAGCTACAGTGTTGACGAAACAATTGTCGTTAAACTGATAAATTGTGGAAATAATCCATATAATTCTTTCAATTGAAATGAATTTCCATCAGAAAAGGACGGATTCAATCAAATTTTAGCATATTATTTGATTTTTTCAATTTGGCGCCCACCAAAACCTTCAGTGTAGTCACCAGCAAATGAAATCGATCGCTGTCATAGTTTTCAAGACACATGCACTGCCACTTCAAACTGGTCGCAAGAAGATAAACAATAAAGCTATTTATTTTCTATAAAATGAACGAATAGACTTTTGACAACATAAGAAACTTACCAACTCAACTTTCCTCACCGTAATCGTCTTCAATTCGGAAACCTCACAAAGCCCTTCCCCCTCGCTTCCTCCCTAAGGAAAACCGTCAAAAACAGGGTTCTAATTCTTGCGGTGCAGTTAGGGATTATGAACTCAGCAAATATAGCAAAAACCACTGCATCACTCTGGTTTCCTAAATAAATCAAGCTTGAACTGCCTCAGGCTCCCGTGGTGCATGCAAAGTCTTCCGTCTTTATCAACCCACAATTTCAGGAACGATACCCAGCTCGGTGGAGCTTTAACCCACGACGTAACTTCCGAAAATTGTTTGATTTATTATTCTTATAAAGAGAAGTGGCTTTTTTTTCGGCCTGAGACGATTTTGGAGCTGAAATGTGTGGGAATGATGAAATATGAGCGGGAAGTTAGTTTTTTGTGATGAAGCACGCAGGAAAACTGCTAGATATTATTGAACCGTTTCAGGAGTTTATATACTGCTCAAAAATTGAAGTGGATATTCGAAAGAAAACTGACGTTTCGCACCTGAATCAAATTTTCGGGATACCATATGCAGAGGCGTATAGGAATTCTTTCTTATTATTTAGTTAAATATTTACAGATATATTCTGTCAGCTTTCTACATATTTAATTTCAAAAAATTATATTTAACATTATAACTTTGAATTGAATCAATGTCATATGAGTACGTACTACTTATATCAGACGACATATAAAGTAAACATTCATTATAAGATATCCAAATGGTATAACAAAATCCAATGAATCCAATGAATTAGATACCTTAAACGTTTGCCTAGATCAAAATTACTTTATGTTCAACGGCACGTTTTATCTAGACGAAGAAAGTCTAACAATGGGAAACCCATTAAGCCCCTTGTTATCAGAAATATTCGTGGATCACGTAGAAACCAATATCCAAAAACTCCCATATTTTAAAGATTTCGTTTATTGGTACCGCTATGTAGATGACATAATTTGTTTATTTAAAGGCATAAATAGACAACTTTGTTCATTTTTGGAACCTATCAATAAATAAACTATTATTATATAAGTAGTACTTATATGACATTAATTCAATTCCTCAAATTATAAAATTGAATATAATTATTTGAAATTAAATATGTAGAAGACCAGCAGAATATATCTGTAAATAATAAAATATTTAATTAATCTTATATATCGTCTATCAAGTAAGAACCTCCATTTATTTATATATGTTGACTCGTTAAAGTGTAATAAAATCAAAATTACTTTAATTAGGTCAATTCAGAGAGAAATATCAATAATTCAACTCACAAACATAATCACAAGCCAAAATTTTGAAGAAAAAATATTTTTAGAATACATAACCATTGGTCGAGTGAAAATTCTTTAAACGATAGTCAAAAAAATCATTTCGAAAACGTTAAATGGAATTCACAGGGAGCATTTCATCCATAAATATTAAATATTTAAGACAGCCAAAGTTACTATAAATAGAAGTTATTTGAATTTAGATATTTAGTTTGACGTTGGTGAAGAAAATGTTTAAAAGATATGTTATTTTCATAATTTCCCCATAAACTGTATTGAGATTATCAACAATTAACAAGCTTAATTAAATCTAACTTACCAGAATGATGTAAATAGGACAAATTTGATCCAAATTCATTTAAATAAAGAAAGAAAGTGGCCACGTCTGAAATTTTTAGATTATGAATGTGAGAAATATCCTTGAAGATGGTTATGCATAGATAAAAATTTAGGTTGAATATTTAGAATAATTTCAAACCTAGAAATAGTCTGAATTTTGTAAAATCACTGAAAGCATCATTTTTCAATAATTTTGAGAAAACTAGTAAGCTTTGGAATTTAATTTTTCGAGAAAACTATAAAAGGACGAAGCAGAGGAAATTTCATTCAAATTTATGATAGATTGGGCCGTTGCTTGGTAGAAATCAGTTGTAATTGTCATTATAAAATAAAACACTTGTTTACATTTTCTACTTTAGTAGAAAATGTAAACAAGTGTTTTATTTTATAATGACAAATTTCATTCAGTATAAATATACTCGGGAGCATATACACGTCTCTCTGATTAATGATCTCATCTTCAATAATCCAGTTTTAAGACTTAAAAAAAATTAACATTATTATTGTGGATGAAAATGCGATCAAGAAGAAGAAATGTCATGAAATTATCTGTCAAATAAAAAAAAATTGGTTTCAATCTTAATTTAAATGTGTTTTATTTCAATTTAAAGTTCTATCACTCTAAAAAAACACCCGATACATCAATGATGTTTCCAAATTGGATCTTGGTGGGGAGGTGATTGGATATACTGACGATAATACGATAATTTTCAGAGCGGAAAGCTGGAACGTGTTGAAACTAGTAGCGAGAAGAAGCCTACAAGTTCTCAAACTGCGGTTTGTTGCTAGGGTACTGACCATCAACTTTGACAAGACTGTCTATTTGCCTTTCTTTTGCCGCGGAGACATTTGTTCTTTCTTTGGATCACTGGAAGCCGATGGTTCTGAGATCAAAGAATGCGAGTCTGTGAAGCATCTTGGATACTTCACAGATGGGATAAACATACTACTCTGTCAAGAAAGTACCAGGAATTTTCAATTAAAACAACATTTTTACATTTAATCGTCAAAATTTATTGGGTCGCCTTCAAAATAGGCTCCATTTGCTCCAATACATCTATGCCAACGGCACTTCCAATTATCGAAACATTTTTTATAGGCGCTTTCCGGGATGGACTTTAGCTCTCGCGCCGAATTTTGTTTTATGGCTTCAATCGACTCAAAACGGGTGCCACGAAGGGGCAATTTTAGTTTTGGGAAGAGGAAAAAGTCGCAGGGAGCCAAATCCGGCGAATACGGTGGTTGCTGAAGCACGTTTGTTGAGTTTTTGGCGAGAAAGTCAGTCAATCGTAGCTCGGTGAGAAGGCGCGTTATCGTCATGCAAAATCCACGAGTTGTTCGCCCACAAATTTGGCCGCTTCTTACGGATACGCTCACGCAAACGTTTCATAACGCCTAGGTAATACTCCTTGTTTACCGACTGACCCTCTGGAACGAATTCGTAGTGCACCACGCCACGGATATCGAAGAAAACAATGAGCATCACCTTCATTTTCAAGCGGCTTTGGCGTGGTTTTTTCGGTTTTGGCTCATTTTTTGCCATCCATTCCGATGATTGCTGGCTTATTTGCATATCGTACTCGTAGACCCAGGTCTCATCACCAGTTATAATGCGTTCCATGAATGTAGAATCGGAATTACAGCGATCCAGCATGTCTGAAGCAACCTGTTCGCGATGACGTTTTTGAAGAAAATTCAGGTCTTTCGGTACGAGCAGTGCGGCCACCTTTCTCATGCCCAAAATATCAATCAAAATCGTACGTGCGGACTCGTGGGATATCTTAAGATCATGTGCGATCTTTCTCAAGCTGGTACGACGATTTTCCAGCAACCTTTCCTTAATTTTATCGACGTTATCTTCGATCGAAGCCGTCGATGGGCGACCATTTCACGACCGTCCTTGAAGGCTCTGTACCACTGATATGCACAAGTTTCCGATAGAGCATTATCACCAAAGGCCTTTTGCAACATTTTCAATGCATCGGCACACGAAAATTCATTTGCAACACAAAACGTTAAACAAATTCTTTGCTCAACGTAATCACCCATAGTAAAAATCGGCACGCACTCTGACATCGACTGACTTAATCAGCTGTTGCAAACACACTAGTTGACATATCCCGCTCAAGCTTGTCATAGTAATTAAGGACAGTGGTACCAACCTAGGAAAAAAAAATTTTACCCGCCAGATTTAAATCGATAATTCCCGGTACTTTCTTGACAGAATGTATTGTGAGTGTTCAACGTTGAGGAGTCTGCTGTATAGGTTCAAATACCTGCAGGATTTTTTGGAGGGTCTATATTTCGTTAGTATATTCTAGAATTTCGTTTGGAATAGCAGCATGAGGATCGGCTGGGAAAAAACATATTCACAATGTAGACGTTTCACAAAAAGCATTTTTAAGGATTATTTTGCATCAACTAAGGCTGTATTCTTCTGATATTATTTTCTCGAAGTCTGGGCTTCTTGGCATAAGGCAGAGTATGTTGCTCTGAATTTAAACATAGATCCAACCTTCTAGTGAGAACAAAAAATTATAACACAAGAAGGTTGAATAACTATTTCAAAAGCCCTATGCGTTGAAATTAATAGAACAACGAGGATATTCTCACCTGGTTCCACGTTTCTTCAACTACTTGCCGAACGATATTAGTCACTAGTAGCCTTTCCAGCCCCCGCAGCGGCATGTCATGCTTTCCTGTCCAGACACGTTTACGGCCCGCTGACCTAGCAACGGCGTGTTTTCCTGTCCAGACACGATCCGGACCCCCCTGCCCCCGGCCCCTAGGCCATACGGACCCATCACATTTCCGGAAAAACCCCCGACCGCAATCGACGACTTCCCAGAACTCGCATACCTAATACATATTTCCTGGAATTCTCACCGACTCTCAATTCCTGGAATTCTAACGGCCTACACGTCTACGCCTTGTGACGTCACTTCCGATCTAGGAACGGCTTACACGATCTGACACAGGTCGCTTGTGAGCCAGGAACGGCCTTATATGACTACTGTTTGGGTGTATTCAGGAGAAGATTGAAGTCATTTTTGAGTGCACGTCTGATTGAGAGATGAACTTCTGGGATTAGTTTTACGTTAATTTTTTCAAACTGTGTTTAATTTATTTCATTTGTATATTCTATTTTTGACAAATGAAATATTTATTATTTATCTATCTGCCCAAAACAAAGTATCGAATATTCATATTGTGCAATCAGGATAAGGAAATTACATCACGCAGGAACGTTACTTCTAAAAAAATCCGAAACTCATGAATTTCAATGCTTATCCACATGAAGAGGCAAGAACTGCAGGAATTCACCGGGTTAATATAAAACACACTCGTTGGATAGAGAACTCTATTCAGAGTTCATCTCCTGTTTGAAATTAAAAAAAATATTGAGACATAATTTTCCTAGGAGCTCGCAAATTTCAATTCTGAGGTCGTTCTCCCCGTACTTCCTACAACTTCCGAACTTTGAGCTGGAATTCCTCTGAAAGAGTCTTAAGAATCTCTTCCTCTCATAAATAAACACGCAAGTTTCGAACATGAATAATTCACTGAAGAAATGAAAATGTGTTGAAGGAACATTATGAATTCCGTTTTCAATTTTCACCTCTCCCAACTCTGAGACGAAATATTCTTTTTGGGCTGGATGGTGTGTTGACTTTGTGTATTTACTTTTCTCGATTATGGGCCATTCAAATTTGATCAGAAACTTCCAAGTTCCAAGAAACGGTTGATGTGGCTTCATATTTCAGATTCAAGTGGAGTACTTTCGAGCCATCGCACTTCAGTTGTGATTCTATTAGAAAAACTGGAAATCAATGAAAAATAGAATGATATTAAAATTGAATTTGGTTTCTTGTACTGTTCAATGTATAAACAGGTATTCTTTTCTTCAAATATATGTATTTTAAATGGAATGAAACGAGAAATTACATAGTTTTTCAAATTTATGATAGATTGGGCTTGGTAGAAATCAGTTATAATTGTCATTATAAAATAAAACACTTGTTTACATTTTCTACTTTATTTATATTTTATAAATAAAGTAGAAAATGTAAACAAGTGTTTTATTTTATAATGACAATTACATAGTTTTTATTAACTGAATATACAGTGACTCGAACTTCGTAGAGTTTACTGCATTTTCAAACTGAATAAAACAAATTGTATCTCAACTATTATACCAGGTGTTGAAGAACAATGTTTCAATATTTTGAGAGCTAAGTCAAGACCTTGTCTTCTACAATTTAAATTTCGAAGAAATTTTATTCACAAAACTTTTAGAATTAAATTAATGTCTGAAATAAGCACCGCTTACGTTTAATAGACGCATTTAATCAAAACTCAATAAACATTCTGTCAAGAAAGTACCGGGAATTATCGATTTAAATCTGGCGGGGCAAGGAGGCAGGTAAAAATATTTTTTCCTAGGTTGGTACCACTGTCCTTAATTACTTTGCCAACCTTGAGCGGGATCTGTCAACTAGTGTGTTTGCAACAGCTGATTAAGTCAGTCGATGTCAGAGTGCGTGCCGATTTTTACTATGGGTGATTACGTTGAGCAAAGAATTTGTTTAAAGTTTTGTGTTGCAAATGAATTTTCGTGTGCCGATGCATTGAAAATGTTGCAAAAGGCCTTTGGTGATAATGCTCTATCGAAAACTCGTGCATATCAGTGGTACAGAGCCTTCAAGGACGGTCGTGAAGTGGTCGCCCATCGACGGCTTCGATCGAAGATAACGTCGATAAAATTAAGGAAAGGGTCCTGGAAAACCGTCGTACCAGCTTGAGAGAGATAGCACATGATCTTAAGATATCCCACGAGTCCGCACGTACGATTTTGATTGATATTTTGGGCATGAGAAAGGTGGCCGCACGACTCGTACCGAAAGACCTGAATTTTCTTCAAAAACGTCATCGCGAACAGGTTGCTTCAGACATGCTGGATCGCTGTAATTCCGATTCTACATTCATGGAACGCATTATAACTGGTGATGAGACCTGGGTCTACGAGTACGATATGCAAAAAAGCCACCAATCATCGGAATGGGTGGCAAAAAATGAGCCGAAACCGAAAAAACCACGCCAAAGCCGCTCGAAAATGAAGGTGATGCTCATTGTTTTCTTCGATATCCGTGGTGCACTACGAATTCGTTCCAGAGGGTCAGACGGTAAACAAGGAGTATTACCTAGGCGTTATGAAACGTTTGCGTGAGCGTATCCGTAAGAAGCGGCAAAATTTGTGGGCGAACAACTCATGGATTTTGCATGACGATAACGCGCCTTCTCACCGAGCTACGATTGTGACTGACTTTCTCCAAAAATTCAACAAACGTGCTTCAGCAACCACCGTATTCGCCGGATTTGGCTCCCTGCGACTTTTTTCTCTTCCCAAAACTAAAATTGCCCCTTCGTGGCACCCGTTTTGAGTCGATTGAAGCCATAAAACAAAATTCGGCGCGAGAGCTAAAGTCCATCCCGGAAAGCGCCTATAAAAAATGTTTCGATAATTGGAAGTGCCGTTGGCATAGATGTATTGGAGCAAATGGAGCCTATTTTGAAGACGACCCAATAAATTTTGACGATTAAATGTAAAAATGTTGTTTTAATTGAAAATTCCCGGTACTTTCTTGACAGAGTAGTATAATGTCAAATGGAAAAAATAAACCAACAAATATAAATAGTCATTTAAAATTAATAATTAAATATTTGAAGGAGACAGAATTTTGTTTCTGATCTTACCACTTTGAGGTAAGATATACTGATTTCTAGTTGATTTTTATATTTTAAATATAATACTATTTAGGTTTTTTGTAGATATGGTGCATGTTTTGAGAGATTTTTGAATTTTTTTGTTATTTGAATATTTAAATATATTAAATATTTCAAATAAATTATATTTTTTGAGATGTCCTTAAGTTGTGTTTTATGTTTCTCAAAAGGAATTGGTGTTCATAATGGTAAGATCAGAAACAAAATTTTGTCTCCTTCAAATATTTATTTATTAATTTTAAATGACTATTTATATTTGTTGGTTTATTTATTCCATTCGACTTTGTATATTGAGTTTTGATTATATACGTCTATTGAATATAAGAGGAGCTTATGTAGACATTAATTGAATTCTAAAAGTTTTTTGAATAAATTTTTTTTTAAATTAAAATTGTAGAAGACTGACAGACTAAATCTGTTTTGATATTCAACCTTCTTTTCTGTATATTTTGAATATTTGAAGAACTTTATCTCAAATATGTAGTTAGTACCATATGCACCTGACAAAGTCATGTTGTCATGACGAAACAATCGTAGTGAAATTAAAGGAATTAGCAGAAATTAAGTTGTTTCACTTTGAATTGTCTAGTTTTCGTTAAAGAGATTCAATTCTTCATTTCAAAGAAACCTTTCGAAGTAAATTTTCAATCTACATTTGTGTGTTAGATTTGATTTAGTTTCGAAATGAACTGAAATGGGAACTATGACTTATGTTCCCTGTATAACATTGAACATCGGGGAATCCCAAACGTGCCGTCCATTCTATGCGAATGCGATCGGTATGTGACAATATTTATCGTTTTCAATGACAGCACTGGCGTTTTATTGACGCAATTTCAATTTGGTGAATAGACTTCGTTATAGAATTTCGATTCATCCGCTGGAGATTTATATCAAATGAGATTCTTCGGAATGAATTCAGCTCACGACTAGGGGTCATATTCACGCTGAAAGGGACACTAATACGAAATGAAACCTAATTTGCATTTATGCCAGTTCTACGAGTGATTGGTCAGTTCTATAATTCGGTCGCATTACGTGCAGCTTGATGATACGAAATTGATGCGAATAGTTCTTCATTTTTCACTGAGAGATAAGTTGCGGATGGGCCATTTAAAATTTTCATTTTTGATCGTCCATCAATGAATAACTAATGAATATTTTTGCAGAGTTACGAATGTATTCGATAGGTGGAACTTTGACATTTACTAATTGAGAATAATATCACTCGAGTGACTGCCACAACTGGCTACAGTACACCATCCGATCATCTCCATTTTTCACATTGTTAATCGTTTTGGACTCAATCAACTTGGCAACTTCGGTTTCCTGTTTCAAGTCATCGTGAATTCTACCAGTTAGCACGGCCCAGGAAGCAGATAGTGGGATAAGGATACGCTTTATCATCGCGCATTAGCGAGAACCACTCCGAAGAGTTGAGCACACCAAGCTTTCAGTTTCGGCTTCAGTCCAAAAACCTACAACGTCACTGGTAGCAGCAACGCACTATCCAATCTCTACTGGCACTGCAGTGTTAGTACCTGAGTTATTTAGGTCGTAATCCATACGCCGAAGGGGTTTCTTATCCACCCACTGGAACGAAGTTCCACGAACCAAGACAGTCTCAAGATTGATGCCTCAATTGATCCTGGTACGAACACCGTCAATCATGCCTGTGCATGATTGACGGTCAAGTATTAACCTCTATTCATGTTATTTTATTCATAATACATTCTGTCAAGAAAGTACCGGGAATTATCGATTTAAATCTGGCGGGGCAATGAGGCAGGTAAAAATTTTTTCCTAGGTTGTTACCACTGTCCTTAATTACTATGCCAAGCTTGAGCAGGATCTGTCAACTAGTGTGTTTGCAACAGCTGATTAAGTCAGTCGATGTCAGAGTGCGTGCCGATTTTTACTATGGGTGATTACGTTGAGCAAAGAATTTGTTTAAAATTTTGTGTTGCAAATGAATTTTCGTGTGCCGATGCATTGAAAATGTTGCAAAAGGCCTTTGGTGATAATGTTCTATCGAAAACTCGTGCATAGCAGTGGTACAGAGCCTTCAAGGACGGTCGTGAAGTGGTCGCCCATCGACGGCTTCGATCGAAGATAACGTCGATAAAATTAAGGAAAGGGTGCTGGAAAACCGTCGTACCAGCTTGAGAGAGATAGCACATGATCTTAAGATATCCCACGAGTCCGCACGTATGATTTTGATTGATATTTTGGGCATGAGAAAGGTGGCCGCACGACTCGTACCGAAAGACCTGAATTTTCTTCAAAAACGTCATCGCGAACAGGTTGCTTCAGACATGCTGGATCGCTGTAATTCCGATTCTACATTCATGGAACGCATTATAACTGGTGATGAGACCTGGGTCTACGAGTACGATATGCAAACAAGCCAGCAATCATCGGAATGGGTGGCAAAAAATGAGCCGAAACCGAAAAAACCACGCCAAAGCCGCTCGAAAATGAAGGTGATGCTCATTGTTTTATTCGATATCCGTGGCGTGGTGCACTACGAATTCGTTCCAGAGGGTCAGACGGTAAACAAGGAGTATAACCTAGGCGTTATGAAACGTTTGCGTGAGCGTATCCGTAAGAAGTGGCCAAATTTGTGGGCGAACAACTCATGGATTTTGCATGACGATAACGCGCCTTCTCACCGAGCTACGATTGTGACTGACTTTCTCGCCAAAAACTCAACAAACGTGCTTCAGCAACCACCGTATTTGCCGGATTTGGCTCCCTGCTACTTTTTCCTCTTCCCAAAACTAAAATTGCTCCTTCGTGGCACCCGTTTCGAGTGGATTGAAGCCATAAAACAAAATTCGGCGCGAGAGCTAAAGTCCATCCCGGAAAGCGCCTATAAAAAATGTTTCGATAATTGGAAGTGCCGTTGGCATAGATGTATTGGAGCAAATGGAGCCTATTTTGAAGGCGACCCAATAAATTTTGACGATTAAATGTAAAAATGTTGTTTTAATTGAAAATTTCCGGTACTTTCTTGACAGAGTAGTATATATATGTATATAGAATTTTGTCAACGTTTCCAAGAAGATAAATTTAATCATGTCTTTATATCTCATGAAGTTGGTTCCAACTTTCATGGAAATCACTTAAAAATCCTATCAAAACAACCTGTTACCCTTCAAATTTCCCTACAAATTAATTGGAGTATAGTTGATGATACCATTAACTGCGAAAAGTATTGTGGCATTCTAAACGATTTTATTCTTGAAACAGCACATACTCAAGCTTTAATGCAATAACACCAAGTGACAACCATCTCATGGAGAGCAGTTTAACCAGACCTTAGTCAAATTTCCAAATTTCACACCAAAATAACAGTTGGGAGAGCAATATCTCAGCGTGGTGCTACGCCTCTCTGTATAGTTGATGGTAGCATAAATAGTGAAAAGTATTGCGGCATTATAAACGATTTTCTCCTTGAAACGGCACATGCTTTATATTCAGAGTGGTGGCGATTTCAGCAGGATAATGCAAGATGCCATACTTCGGCGTATACTCAAGCTTGGATGAAAGAACACCAAGTGACAACCATTTCATGGCCAGCAGCTTCATCAGATCTTAGTCCCATTGAAAACATATGGAGACTAATGAAGATTGAAGTTGATCGAGCAGCGCCACGAAATAAAGATGATTTAATTCAGTCAGTTTTACAGTCCAGAACTACTATCACCGAAAATTATGGAGATGATCTAGTTGCGGGTGTACCTGGACGTTAAGTCAAATGTTTAACGTTAAATGGAGGTTGTATAAGTAAATCAGATGAATATTTTGTAATGATTTTCTAATTCAAGAATCAAACAAATATACTAAATAATCAGAATTGAGTTTTGTTTTTACCGCATCCTTTCTAGACGGATTAAACTTCAGTTATCCTTGTAGCCTCATCAAGTTTGACCACATATTTTGAAACTGCATTAAATTTGCTACAAGATAAGAAATTCTGTATGCCAAAAAAAGTCTTATTGCAACCATGGTAAGGAGATGAATATCACGATTCTGAAGTGAACAAAATCGGTCATATTTCTCCAATGGTTTTATCGATGACAAATTAATAATTATGGACATGCTTTTTTTTCAGCGAAAAATACGCCATTTAGTGTGCTTTCGAATGACATATCAACTTTTGTGCTAGCTGCTTGTCCTCTGCCATAATATCATGGCTAAAAAAAGAACAGGGGAAAATTGAAATATTTCAAACCTAAATTGCTAAGTAATTCACACTTCAGCGAAATGACAGATACTGAAAAGAAAGCCTCATTATGATACTTCAAAATGAAGTTGTTGCTATATGAAACAATGAAATGATAAACTAGTAATGACATCTGTTATCAAAACCGTACGATCTTATTCCTAGTATTATTATTGTTTTTTCCCAGTAATGATTGAGTTATTTGAGAAGTTGTTGGAATATGACCTGGAACAGATAAATGGTGGGCAATCTAGAGTTTGCATTTTGAAGTTGTGGTTATTTCGAGCCTGGTAACTTTTAAAAATTTATGTATGATTTGTATGATCAAAACATTGATGTTCTTTTGCAGAGCGAATATAGGTGCGTGACAGATTTGTAGTCATACTTCATATTAACATTATGCATGAATTCCAGCAAAATGAGTCTAGACATATTATTGGGTGTTTTTTTAGAGTCATAGAATTTTCGATAGGGATAATTGTGAAAGTAGAAGCCATGTTGTTTTGACATTTTTGTTCAGTAAGCATTGACAAATTATCATGGAAGGACTCACGCCGCAACAACGTTTACAAATTGTTTAAATTCATTTTCAAAATCAGTGTTGTATTCGCCAAACTTATAGAGCACTTCGTGAAATTAATGGTTTACATAATCGTCCATCAGAGCAGCTTATTCGTCGAACTATCGAAGGATTGCGGACAACATTTTCTCTACTCGATGCAACAACAGCAACAAGACAAAGACCTGTACGTACAGAAGAAAATATCGCTGGTGTAAGTCATAGTGTTAATGACGATTCGTCGACGTTCACAAGTTGGATTCTGTGCATCCACCACATGGAAAATTTTCTGTGAAGATCTTGGTGTACACCCATACAAGATCCAACTGGTTTAAGAACTAAAGCCACTTGACCATAATAAGCGTCGTTTGTTTGCGCCCTAGAACAACTTGAAGTTGATTCACATTTTATCGTACAATTGTGTTTAGTGATGAAGCTAATTTTTGGTCGAAGGGCTATGTAAACAAGCAAAATTGCCGTATATGGAGTGAAAACAATCCTCAAGAAAATCTGCAGGTTCCATTGCATCCTGAAAAATGCACTGTATGGTGTGCTTTAGACGGTGGAGGCATCATCGGTCCATATTTCTTTAAAAACGATGCCTGAGCTAATGTTACAGTGAATGGTGCTCGCTACAGATCGATGATCAATGATTATTTGTTTCAAATTTCAAATTTGTTTTCAAAATTTGAATGGTATCGACCCAGAACTGTTTTGGTTCCAACAAGATGGTGCTACACGTCATACTGCTACCGTAACAATTGATTTATTGAAAGAAAGATTTGGCGATAACATTATTTCGAGAAAAGGTCAAATTAATTGGCCTCCAAGATCATGCGACATAACTCCACTGAATTATTTTCTTTGGGGTTATATGAAGTCATTGGTTTATGCTGATAATCCAGAAACAATAGACGCTTTGGAAGCCAACATAACTCCAAAATTGGTCTGGTCTAATGCGGTTCCTAAGAGCTAATGGTGATGGACATATGCCGGAAATTATTTTTAAAACGTAAATGTCATAAAACTATCTTTCAAATAAAAAAAATGGCTTCAATCTTAATTTAAATGTGTTTTATTTCAATTTGAAGTTCTATCACACGTACGATCTTATTTCTATTCCTAGTATTATTATTATTTTGTACCAGTATTGATGAAGTTATTCGAGAATTGTTGGAATATGTCTTGGGACAGATGAATAGTTGGCAATCTACAGTTTGCATCTTGAGTTTGTGGTTATTTCGAGCCTTGTGACTGTTAAAAATTTGGCGCTAGTGTGTGATTTGTATGATCAATACCTTAGTGCTCCTTTGCAGAGCGAATATAGGTGATAGATTTGTAGTCATACTTCTTATTAACATTATGCATGAATTCCAGCAAAATGAGTCTAGATAATCTATATTATCGTACCATAGATTAAAATACATAAAACTCAACAATGACACAATGAGATCACCATACCGCTAGGATAACCCCATTTTCTGATGCACTAGACATGACGTCCCTCCAGAAAACCCTTTATCCACCCTCCAAATGCCCCCCACAAGAGATAAGAGCCGGAAAAGTCCATTCATCAGACGGAAGTCGTCGAATTCAATGCCGAGGTAGAAGCGTTACACATAAGTGATTATTCAGGCGGAAAGTTAACCCCCGCTCTGAATACAAGAAAATTAAATGGGACGACGGGGAGCTGTAAAATCCGGAAAAATTATTTTCCAGTTGTCGTGCGTTGGCTCTCAAGGTTGTCGTGCATCAGGCAGATTGCTCCCCTTTATTTACTGCCATGCCCGCTCCATTGTTCAACCTCGTCGAACCCAAAAGCGACTTCATCAAAAAATGTGACAGCCTGTGCAAATATTTCTCCTGTTTTGGGCAGGAGTTTGCACGAAACCATCAGCTTGTGTTTTTTGGCGTTTCCCGGGGATTGGAAGGGAGATGTAATGTAGGTGAGGATACGCAGTCGATTCTTCTCTGGCCTTCGTGGACAATGTAGGAATGAAAATCCATTATTTCTGCGTGAACTTCAGGACTATATTTTTCAAATCCTTTCGGATTGTTCGATTTTTGTCAAATATGCGCCGTTTACTTCTATAATTTGTTGCCACATTAAAGGTAGCACAATAATGCCACTCTAGAAGAAGTATTTGCCCTTATTGGCGAAAAACTCTAGTGACTGATTTTGAGAATCTTATCTTGTCACTGAGACAGTTTTGCAATACGAGAAATATTTTGTTTAGAGTGATAAAACTTTAAATTGAAATCAAACACATTTGAATTAACATTGAAGCCCATTTTTTATTTGAAAGATATGTTTATGACATTTATGTTTTAAGAATAATTGCCGGCATATGTCCACCACGACTAGCTCTGAGGAACCTCATTCGACTAGACCAATTTTGGACCACTTTTTCGAGTAATTCAGACCTTATTTAATCAATAACACGAGTTATGTTGGTTTCCAAACCATCTATTGTTTCTGATTTATCAACATGAACTAATGACTTGACATAACCTCAAAAAAAAATAATCCATGATTTTGGAGGCCAATTAATTGGACCATTTCTCGAAATAATATTATCGCCAAATATTTCTTTCAATAAATCTATTGTTACAGTAGCAGCATATGGTGTAGCACCACCATGTTGGAACCAAAACATTTCTGGGTCGACAACATTGAAATTTTGAAACAAATAATCATTGATCATCGAGCAGTGACCATCACCATTCATGTAACCTTAGCTCCACCATCGTTTTTAAAGAAATATGGACCGATGATGCCTCCAGCACACCATACAGTGCATTTTTCAGGATCCAATGGAACCTGCAGATTTTCTTGAGGATTGTTTTCACTCCACAAGCATTTTTGCTTGTTTACAAAGCCGTTCAACTAGAAATGAGCTTCATCGCTAAACACAATTCTACGATAAAAAAGTGGATCAATTTCAAGCTGTTCTAGGGACCAATCAGCAAACAAACGACGCTTATGATGGTCAAGCGGCTGTAGTTCTTGAACCAGTTGAATCTTGTATGGGTGTTGACCAAGATCTTCACGCAAAATTTTCCATGTGATGGATGCACAGAGTCCAACTTGTTGTGAACGTCGACGAATAGACAAATCATTACACTATATTGAATTGAATCAGTCCTTATTTGGTGAAAATCCATATTAAATAATAATTGAATAAGGTTATTCTGATTTTCACAAATTTTTATTGTTATGCTTACAAGAATCGTTTGGCTATCACAGTAACATCATCAGGCAAGATTACATTTCGAATAACTCAGCTTGTTTCCGAAATGCGTTGCTTTTTATATTACAATAAGTACAATGAATTCTTATTGACCACTAAAACCCCAAAAAGGGTCTCTGCAAATTCCAGCTTATCTGGTGAGTTATTTAAATCTATTTGTTCGTTAAGTACAATTTTAATTTCAAAAAAATTTTATTCAAAAAACTTTTAGAATTAAATTAATGTCTAAAATAAGCACCGCTTACGTTTAATAGACGTATATAATCAAACCTCAATATATAATGTCAAATGGAATAAATAAACCAACAGATATACGAAAGTCATTAAAATTAATAAATAAATATTTAAAGGAGACAAAATTTAGTTTCTGGTCTTACCTTTAAGAACACCAATTGCCTTTTAAAAACATGAACACACCTCAAGGACTTCTCAAAGAATATAATATATTTGAAATATTTAATATATTATATATTCGGATAAGTTGTTTTAGAAATCTCTCAAAACATGCACTATATCTTCAAAAAACAAATATAATTCTAAGTAATCCCTTCTTCGGTCCTAAATAATATTCCAAATATCAAAATAAAAAAACTTACCTATATCAACAACGCACACATGCAAAGAAATGAATGTTTCGAAAGCAGATCAACTTTATAATTCAAGATTGATCTAAGTTGTAACAAAATCAAAGAACAGTGTAAGTTATTTTTAAGGCTTATTTAAATTCATTGACATTCCATGATGAGATTTATTGAAGTCAAAATATAATTATATATTATATATTAAATTATATAGAAAGGCTCTTAACTTGATAGAAAAAATATAACAAAATTTGAATATCAGAACAAATTAAAATATGTTCGTCTTCTACAATTTTAATTTCAAAAAAATTTTATTCAAAAAAATTTTAGAAACCGAGTTTAAATACATTTTTAGGTACGTGACCAAATAATGGAAGCACAAGTCATAAAAACTCCAGGTGTTTATTGGAGTTTGCCGCTAAAAATGCCATTTAGGAAAAATATTCAGTAATGGAGAATGATCGACATATGTTTGTTCGTTCAAAAGGTTTTTACGGGCATTCTACTTGTTGATTTCAAGAAATTCTAAAAGTGTTAATCTAGAACTTTTGCTTTCAACGTGGATAATTTCATAATTATTGTTGAAATTATGCCTGAATTCCTAAAGATGATTAGCATATGTCGAATGTACAAAATTGAATATATAACCCCTTTGTTTTTCTTGGATACGTTTCTTGAATGATCTACCAGTCTGGCCAATGTATACTAAAGGGCAATCTTTGCAAGTCAACTTGTAGACTCCGGATTTATTTTCTTTATTTGTACGATTTTTATTGTTTTTTATGTAAGTGCTAAGGTTATTAATTGTCTTGAAAGCCGCGTTATAATTGAAACAACTTTTGGAATATTTAGCAATATTTTCAGATAATTCATTGACATAAGATAAAGAAAAATATTTCTTTGTATTGTCCTCTTTCATGATTGGGTACACGAGATTTAATGCCTTTTTCTTTTGTTTATTGGATACCATTTTGTCTATAAGAAAGGGATTGTAACCGTTGTTTGACGCTATTTGTTTAATTATATTCAATTCTTTCATAAAGTTTTCTGAATTTAAAGGGACATTCAATAATCTATGAATAAAACTATTATATGCTGACATCTTTTGGTTGGTGGGGTGGTTTGAAGTTTTATGTATTGTGATGTCTGTATGTGTTGGTTTGTGAAAAATACTAAAATCATGTAAATTATTTAATCTTGTTATAGTGAGGTCAAGAAAATTAATACTTTGATTCTTTTCTTCTTCGATTGTGAATTTGATTTTTGGGTGGAGTTTATTAATGAAATTCGTGAAGATATGTAGTTGTCGGTCGGTGCCTTTGAAGCAACAAAAAATGTCATCTACATATCTGTACCAATAAAGAAAATATTTGATTATAGGATTCAGGTGTATTTTTGATTCCAGATCGTCCTTGAATATTTCAGCTAAAATTGAACTGAGTGGATTTCCCATTATTAAACCATTGTCAGAAATATGGACGGTTCCGTTAAATTGAAAGTAGTTTTGTTCAAGACATATTTCCAGGCAATGACAAACATGACAAACATTTTTGTGGAAATAAATTACTGTCTCATATACATTTTTTTAATTAAAATGAGTTTCCACCAAGTAAAGACCGAATCTATCAAATATATATTTTAATTTGTTTTGATATTCAAATTCTGGACGTCTTTCACTGAGGATATCTAGAAAACTAATGATCGTAAATAAGTGAAATTTTATATTTGCACCCTCAGATAACGTCATTAGTAAATGAGATAATTAGATTACCGACATCAGAAATGCACCCTCGTACGACGTCTGATATCTTGCTGATCGGCAATTAATTTCAATAAACCTAATACTCTCTTTGAAGCTTGCATTTCAAAGGTGAGGTTTTACAGATATATGTTTCTTTTAGATAACCTACTCCATTCTTTTGGATAAATTTACCGTCTTCCTATTCAGAGATCGTCCAAATTCCAAACGAGAGAATCACCTAACAATGGCTTGTAGTGTCACCAGAGAGAAGAATTACCGGCTATTCAATAGACGTGTTTGTTGACACGAAAACAGCTCAAGTTCGAAAACAAACACTTGTAAGGGAGTGAGCTGGTATCCTCTTACATCCTAGGCCACTCGGATCGGTTTTCACGCTCACTACAGGTTTTCCTTTCCGAGAACCGAGAACAGGAATTTTCCAGATCATGCGACCGTGAGAACGGTATAATATTCCACGCTGTGTGATACTTTTCATTTTTCCTACCCATATAAGAGTCGCGTAGAGACGGTGTTGCAGGAATCTTATTCAGTATTCGAACTGATTACAGCACATATGTTCAGTTCTTCACCTCAGAAAATCAAAGTATCGCCTAGAACTTACCTCGTTTTAGGAATTATGGGAATTGTGAAAACTTTGCTGTTGAAAATTAGTGATAAGTAACTAATAAAGGGGTGTTTTCGACATTTATACAATATTTTGTTGTATGAAGGTAGCAGAGCTTTTTGAATTCCATCAAGTTTCACAAATTTCTCATGTATTCATGAAAACGTGGGGATAACCATTCATTGAAGAAATTTTATAGAAACGTTTTTAATCAACACAAAAATGTTTATAATACAACAATTGTTTCACCACGATTTGACTTCTTCAGATATCTACATTCAACTGGCTGATGGTTCCAGTGTAAACGAGATTAAATACAGTGTTTGGTGCGTGATAAAATAATGGAATAATAAGTCATAAAAACCCAAGGTGTTTATTGAAGTTTGCCGCTAAAAATACCATTAGGAAAAGATATTCAGTAATGGGGATTCGTCAACATCTGTTTGTTCGTTTAAAAGGATTTTACAGGCATTGAACCTGTTGATTTCAAGAAATTCTAAAAGTGTTAATCTAGAACTTTTATTTCGACGTGGATAATTTCATAGTTATTGTTGGAATTATGCCTGAATTCCTTAGGATAATTATCATATGTCGAATGTACGGAATCCGATATATAACTCCCTTGGTGTTCTCAGATTCTTTTCTTGAATTATCTACCTGTTTGGCCAAGATTGACTAAAGGGCAATGGTTGCAAATCAACTTGTAGACTCCAGATTTATCTTCTTTATTTGTTCCATTCTTATTGTTTTTTATGTAGGTACTAAGGTTATTCATGGTTTTAAAAGCTGGCTTGTAATTGAAATTATTTTTAAAATATTTAGCAATATTTCCAGATAATACATCAACATAAGATAACGAAAAGTATTTCTGTGTTATCCTTTTTTATGACTGGTACACGAGATTTAAGGCCATGTTTTTTTTGTTTATCGGACACCAATTGTCTGAAACCTATGTTTGACGCTATTTATTTAATAATATTTAATTCTTTCAAAAAGTTATCTGAATTCAAAGGGACACTCAATAGACTATGAATAGAACTATTATATGCTGACATCTTTTTGTTGTTGACGTGATTTGAATTTTATGTTCTGTAATATCTGTATATGTGGGTTTTTGAAAAATACTGAAATCATTCAAATTATCTAGTCTGGTTATTGTGAGGTCAAGAAAATTAATACTGTGGTTCTTTTCTTCATCGATTGTGAATTTGATTTTTGAGTAGAGTTTATTAATAAACTTCGTGAAGATATGTAGTTTTTGGTCGGTTCATTTGAAACAAAAATACACCCAAATCCGATAAGCAAATATTTCCTTTATTGGTATGGATATGAAGTTGATATTTTTGTTTGTTTCAAAGGCACCGACCAACAACTACATATCTTTACGAAGTTTATAATAAACTCCACTCAAAAAATCAGATTCACCATCGAAAAAGAAAAACACCACAGTATTAATATTCTTCACCTAACTATAACTAGATAATTCACATAATTTTAGTATTTTTCACAAATTTACACATACAGATATTAAAATATATGAAGCTTCATATCACCCCACCAACCAAAAGATGTCAGCATATAATAGTTTTATTCAAAGACTATTGAATGTTCCTTTGAATTCAAATAACTTTTTGAGAGAATTAAATATGATTAAACGAATAGCGTCAAACAATGGTTACAAGGCCCATCTTATATACAAAATGGTATCCATTCTTCACCTAACTATAACTAGATAATTCACACGATTTTAGTATTTTTCACAAATTCAGACATACAGATATTACAATATACTACTCTGTCAAGAAAGTACTGGGAATTTTCAATTAAAACAACATTTTTACATTTAATCGTCAAAATTTATTGGGTCGCCTTCAAAATAGGCTCCATTTGCTCCAATACATCTATGCCAACGGCACTTCCAATTATCGAAACATTTTTTATAGGCGCTTTCCGGGATGGACTTTAGCTCCCGCGCCGAATTTTGTTTTATGGCTTCAATCGACTCAAAATGGGTGCCACGAAGAGGCAATTTTAGTTTTGGAAAGAGGAAAAAGTCGCAGGGAGGCAAATCCGGCGAATACGGTGGTTGCTGAAGCACGTTTGTTGAGTTTTTGGCGAGAAAGTCAGTTACAATCGTAGCTCGGTGAGAAGGCGCGTTATTGTCATGCAAAATCCATGAGTTGTTCGCCCACAAATTTGGCCGCTTCTTACGGATACGCCCACGCAAACGTTTCATAACGCCTAGGTAATACTCCTTGTTTACCGTCTGACCCTCTGGAACGAATTCGTAGTGCACCACGCCACGGATATCGAAGAAAACAATGAGTATCACCTTCATTTTCGAGCGGCTTTGGCGTGGTTTTTTCGGTTTCGGCTCATTTTTTGCCACCCATTCCGATGATTGCTGGCTTGTTTGCATATCGGACTCGTAGACCCAGGTCTCATCACGAGTTATAATGCGTTCCATGAATGTAGAATCGGAATTACAGCGAGCTAGCATGTCTGAAGCAACCTGTTCGCGATGACGTTTTTGAAGAAAATTCAGGTCTTTCGGTACGAGTCGTGCGGCCACCTTTCTCATACCCAAAATATCAATCAAAATCGTACGTGCGGACTCGTGGGATATCTTAAGATCATGTGCTATCTCTCTCAAGCTAGTACGACGGTTTTCCAGCACCCTTTCCTTAATTTTATCGGCGTTATCTTCGATCGAAGCCGTCGATGGGCGACCACTTCACGACTGTCCTTGAAGGCTCTGTACCACTGATATGCACGAGTTTTCGATAGAACATTATCACCAAAGGCCTTTTGCAACATTTTCAATGCATCGGCACACGAAAATTCATTTGCAACACAAAACTTTGAACAAATTCTTTGCTCAACGTAATCACCCATAGTAAAAATCGGCACGCACTCTGACATCGACTGACTTAATCAGCTGTTGCAAACACACAAGTTGACAGATCACGCTCAAGCTTGGCATAGTAATTAAGGACAGTGGTACCAACCTAGGAAAAAAATAATAATGATAATTCCCGGTACTTTCTTGACATAATGTATAAAACTTCAAATCACCCCACCAACCAAAAGATGTCAGCATATAATAGTTTTATTCAACTACTATTGAATGTTTCTTTGAATTCAGATAACATTTTGAAATAATTAAATATTATTAAACGAATAGCGTCAAACAATGGTTACAAGGCCCATCTTATAGACAAAATGGTATCCAATAAACAAAAGAACATGTCATTAAATCTTGTGTACTCTGTCATAAAAGAGGACAATACACAGAAATACTTTTCGTTACCTTATGTTAATGAATTATCTGAAAATATCGCTAAATATCTCAAAAATAGTTTCAATTACAACGCAGTTTTTGAAACCATTAATAACCTAAGTACCTACATAAAAACAAAAAGAATCGAACGAATAAAGAAGATAAATCTGGAGTCTACAAGTTGATTTGCAACCATTGCCCTTTAGTCAACATTGGCCAGACAGGTAGATAATTCAAGAAAAGAATCCGAGAACACCAAAGGAGTTATATGTCGAATTCAGTACATTCGACCTATGCTAATCATCTTAAGGAATTCAGGCATAATTTCAACAATAACTATGAAATTATCCGCGTTGAAATCAAAAGTTCTAGATTAAGACTTTTAGAATTTCTTGAAATCAACAGGTTCAATATCCGTAAAATATTTTTGAATGAACAAACAGATGTTGACAAATCCCCATTACTGACTATCTTTTCCTTATGGCATAATTAGCGGCAAACTCCACTAAAAAAAGTTTTTAGGTCTTGATTTTTCATCATGTCATGTACTTAACTGTATTTAAGTTCTATTACCCTAGACAGCATCAGCCAGTAGAATGTAGATACCTGAAAAAGCTACATCGTGGTGAAGCAATTGTTGCATTATAAAAATATTTGTGGAAATTGATATACTGTCTCTTATATATATTTTGATTAAAATGAGTTTCTACCAAGTAAAGGACGATTCAATCAAATATAAACAATTGACATCAAGAGAAGATTGTGAAAATCGATTACTAGAGATTTTTGCCAATAAGAACCAAGACTTCTATGGGATAAGTATTGTGAAGCTACAAATTATAGAAGAAAGCAAGATATTCGACCCAAATCCGAAAAATGTTGAATAAACTCTTGAAGTTCACGAAAAAATAATTGATTTTTTCCTCAATATTTTAATTAAGACTGTACGATGCAAGGGGTAATAATTCGCTCGATGAGAATTTTGAAATAATATGATATCATGAATTCACTACGTTATTTTAAAATTCGCCACGATTAAACGCCAAGTTTCTCTATCATAACCAGCAAAGTGGAATTCGATGTACGACAAAGTGGACGTTATCAATTCTGAATGGCGTGAAACCGTATTATTGAGACCGTCTGCATTCCCTTATCATGAATCCCGCTTTAGAAGATTATCGAAGGTGCTATTCCGTGTGTATTATGTTCCTGCGAATCAGTGCTTAGTTCCGTTGAACAATAGGGACGTCCTTGTCAGCCCAATTAATCATGGAAATGCAGATTGGGAGAGTCGAAATACTGAAGCAATTAGGCGTTGAGGATATTTGACAATAAGATATGCTTAAAATTCAATAGAAGATGAAAGAAGAAATGAAAATTTAATTGAAACGGTACCTACTTGATAGAAATTCATTTCAAACAATACGTATCAGATTTCGGATTGTTAATTATAAGAATAGACAAAAGTTTTTGACTGGTGAATTTCTGTATTCTTAGACACAGGGTAGAATAAAAGCTTTCTTCATTCCATTGGTTTTTGTTCATTGTGTTTGTATATATATTAAGTTCAGATCAACAAATTTATAATTATTATAGAATTTATAAATCTGAATTGATCGTTTCAATATCACTAACATTGAGAAAAACAAAATTTTATCACTTGAATTAGTCACTTCTTGTTGGATATATTTGAATGAGAACATAGATATTTAAATCGAATGAAATAAGAAATCACTCTGTTTTCTATCACTTTTAATCAACTGAAAATACGGTTACTAGAGTTTCGTAGTGTTTACTACATTTTAAAACTGAATAGAAACAAATTGTATCTTAACTATTATATACTTTCAAAAAGGTCAAACTATCGGTGTTTTTTTAGAGTGATAGAACTTCAAATTGAAATAAAACATGTTTCAATTTAGATTGAAGCCAAATTTTTTTTTATTTGAAAGATAATTGCCGGCATATGTTCACCATGACTAGCTCTGACGAACCGCATTCTACCAGACCAATTTTGGACAACTTTTTCGAGTAAGTTAGGCCTTATTTCATCAATAACCCGAGTTATGCTGGCTTTCAAAGCGTCTATTGTTTCTGGTTCATCACCATAAACCAATGACTTGACATAACCTTAAAGAAAATAATCCAATGTAGTTATATCGCATGATCTTGGGGGCCAATTGATTGGACCATTTCTCGACATAATCTTTTCGCCAAATCTTTCTTTCAATAAATCAATTGTTACGGTAGCAGCATGAGGTGTAGCACTATCTTGTTGGAACCAAAACACTTCTGGGTCGATACTATTCAAATTGTGAAACAAATAATCATTCATCGTCGATCTGAAACGAGCATCATTTACTGTAACATTAGCTCCAGCATCGTTTTTAAAGAAATATGGACTGATGATGCCTCTAGCCTGTAAAGCACATCATACAGTGCATTTTTCAGGATGCAATGGAACCTGCAGAAATTCTTGAGGATTGTTTTCACTCCATATATGGCAATTTTGCTTCTTTACATAGCCGTTCAACCAGAAATGAGCTTCATCACTAAACACAATTTTACGATTAAAAAGTGGATCAACTTCAAGCTGTTCTAGGGCCTAATCAGCAAAGAAACGACGCTTTTTATGGTCAAGTGGTTTTAGTTCTTGAACTAGTTGGATCTTTTATGGGTGTAGACCAAGATCTTTACGCAAAATTCTCCATGTGGTGGATGCACAGAGTCCAACTTGTTGTGAACGTCGACGAATGGACAAATCTGGATCATCATTTATTCGAAATCTGTTGACAATCAACAATATTCGACAAGTAGTGTTGCCATGCATGTTTGGCAATAGCCTTCTTTCTGCACAATCTATTTTATACATTACTTTTGTTTCAGAATGTTACAAAATGGAAGTATATTGAAATTATAAAGAATAATAAATTCCGGATACTTTCCAATCGCACTATATATTAAAAATTCCCTATCGCCATATTCTCTGTGTACCCTAAAATTCAATGGTATTGTTCACGATCCTATCATCTTCAATAACCGAAAACGAAGAAAACTGTAGAAGAAGTATTTTCCGATTTCCTATTCATGCCCTTAAGAAATTGAGAATAAATCCGTAAATGATTTATATTCCGCCTGCCGAGATGAAATATCGCTCAAATTCTCGAAGCACTCCATGTAACGAATCCCTAGCAATAAGCTTCTCTTACAAACTGGTCTTTCTCGCTGATATCGAAATAATATCCTATTTCTACATTCAGATGCGAATCTATGAATATAATGTCGAAGTCTCCATTATGTCAGAGATCAAATGGAGCCTGAATCTGTAAGGTATTGTTTTGGTTGTCAGCCAGGTAAAAAAGATCGGGGACGCCGATTAATGGAGAGTTAGTCTAGGAACCTGAAGAAGTTTTCACTTTAACATATGGAAACAATAATAAGTATCATGCAGAACTTTCAGCTCTTCCTTCTGCTTGTGTTTTTGTTTGTTTTAACTGATCCCATCGCGAAGAAACGCCGGCCCTTTGGCCCTTATCCATGCATCGATCTTTTCTTGACTTTGTCGTAATTGAAGAAGTGCTTGTCGGCCAGGTCATGTTGAATTGATCGGAAGGAGCAATGTCTGGGTTGTACAGCGTTCCTAACTACGTTTTAATGGATAACACACATGTAGTCGTGCATTGTCATGTTTCAAAATAACTGTCTGTAACTGTCAGCAATTTTTTTCACAATGCTCAGCTCAAACGCATCAATTGTGTATGGTAAACATCCCTTTGATACTTTTGTTCGATTATAGCAGCTCATAGTACACAACACCAGCTGGTCCCACCATTTGGTGGGACCAAGCTGCATATTTATACTGCATGATCTTCTTGTCATGAATATTCGGCTTAACAATTGATGGCAATTGATGGTTGATTAGGCAACCATTCGTTGCCCAACGTTTTGGATTATTGTAATAAACCCACTTCTCATCGCCAGTCACAATTTAAAAAAAAGTTTTCGACGTCTCTTGGCTTCAGTTCATATTGCATACAATTTTCTCGCTTTCGAATCATTCCGATTGCTTTTAAGAGATGGCAAATGGCTGTGTGCGACTCCAAGTATTTTTGCGAGTTCCTTTTGCGTTTGTGATGGATCTTAATCGAGCCCTACCTATAATTCTTCATCCTCAAACTTTGGTGTCGCTCCAGTATATTGTTCGTCTTCTTAATCGAAATTGCCACTTTTTAATCGGTCGAACCACTCCTGACACGTTCGTTGAGCCACAGCATGGCCAACATAAACATCCACTAACAAACCATGACTCTCGGCAGCCATTTTCTGCATATTGAAGTAACATTCCAAGCAAAAACACATTCATCATCATAGTCCGGAATCGTTCGACGTATGGTAACAATTTGAAGTTATCAAGTACTGTTATCATTTAGATGATCAATTACGGTTCTAATGGTTCCTTGCGCAGATTCGATACCCGTACTGATCAACTTTGTCACGGCGTCCAACGTGAAGGAAATCTACAACGCCTGCGTTTGCCTTTGGTCTTCCCTTACACTAGAAGCCGTTCGATCTTCTTGCTCCTCAGTATATTTCCAGAAAGCCTGAGTATCCGCTTGTATACAAGCGCCGATGGTTTCTGTGGCACACCAATTTCTGCTAGGATGGAAACATCAGTTCTTCGAGCCGTCCACGGTATTCTCAACATCCTACGCCAGCACCAAATCTCAGAGGCATCTATTCGTCGTCTATTCGCTCATCCCACCACCCAAGTTTCCGAAGAACAAAATTATATCGAGAAATAGTCCAATTAATTGGCCTCCAAGATCCTGGGACATAACTCCACTGAATTATTTTCTTTGGGGTTATGTCAAGTCATTGGTTTATGCTGATGAAAACGATAGACGCTTTGGAAGCCAACATAACTCGCGTTATTGATGAAATAAGGTCTGAATTACCCGAAAAAGTGCTCCAAAATTGGTCTGGTCAAATGCGGTTCCTCAGAGCTAGTCGTGGTGGACATATGCCGGAAATTATTCTCAAAACATAAATTATTTCTATTTAAAGTTCTATCACTCTAAAAAAACACCCGATATATCCCTTCAAAACAATTAAAACACTTTATTCGGTATAAAAGTTGATATTTTTAGAGCACACAGAAACTATGTCGTTAATACATCAGCAAAATGACCAAAATGAAGGTGTTGCCAATGAAATGATGGGATAATAATCTAGTAGCGACATTTATTATCAAAAACACACCTAATTATTTTATTCTTATTTCTTTTCACATAAGGTGATAAAGACAAAGTATGTTTCTCATTTAATCCGAAACTAGCTATCTAATATCTATTCTATACAAGATTTTGCTGTCATTTTATGTATTACATGTTTTGAACCAAAGGCATAAGGGATAATAGAGCTTTCCCGAAATAAATCATCCTAGACTTAATATATTGTAGTCATCAATCCTTGAAGCATTCAATCGAAATATTTGTTCAGAAACCATTATTTTACCGAAACTACACCCATTTTTAATGGAACACAAAACGAACTAACCGCAATGAGAACGTGGTAATTGAATATTTGCGAACGAAATGAAGCAATCGAAAGCCAAACAGGACAATAATAGATGATGTTGATTTTAAAAATGACAAATGCATGGATATTTATTTCTATCGCGCCACGTCAATCCAGAGCAAGGTAAACAAAAGGGAGGCTACCTCGTTAAATCATTTTGGAAATGTTATGAATTTTCACGGATATTTTTACATAGGAAAACACAGCAAACAACACATTTGATATTTAAAATTTTCGACGTACCGTTATTCAGAAAGACTCGATCAGGAAATTGTAGAAAATAGCGTAATGTAATCAATAAATGATTCTGGTTTTTGTTACTCACAATAAAACGTCACTTCATCACTAAGTTAAAGGAATATACATATGTCAGGAAAATGTTGATTGAGGATTTTGGAAAATGTGATTTTTATTGGTTGTAGATTGCTAAACTTTCACATTTTTCAAATCAATAAGTACGGATGTCTAACTGTTGTTATATAATATACACTTTTGAACTGTAGAAAAAACGTTGATCCACATTAAGTTGTCATTCTTGAAGAGCAAAGTTCGGTTAATCGATAGAATTTCATCTTGCCTGATACTGATCATTAATGGCTTGTCTACTTAAATTTATTTTTGATTCTTCAACATTCAGTTGAGAATTATTTCTGGAAACCTCTTTATATATCAAGATATTTATATTTTTGGTTTTGAATATTTTCATTGACAAATGAAATATTGTAGTTTTTATCTTGTCTTCAATAATTTTTGTGTATCATTTCATTTAAATGTTTTCTTCTTTTTTTTATCAATTATATCAAATTCGATAGAATGTAGTTTATAAGTTAATTCAGAATTACTTACATTTACGTATATGTCATTGATATGCCTCTTTTGGTAATGGTTTTGATTTTAAAGCCATGTTTAGTGTTGTTCTTCAATTTGGAGAGAGGATTCAAACAATAGTGGGCTCAGCAACATTGATCTCATTAGTGGTAAGAGATTGGTGCTTGCTGAATATTCTAAGGTTTGTTCTCCAATGCTGCTTAATATTTGCCACAAAATTGATGATTGTTGGTTTTATTTCGTAAATTTTTCAATAAATCCATAAGCCAAGAACGAGGTTCACTGTCGAAAGAATTTTTGTGGTCGATAAAGGCGATGTGTAGGTTATGTTCGTTTTGCGCCTGCTTGTGTACTACCGAACAACATAACATAACATAAACTTTATTCTCATAATAAATGCAATCATAAAAATTAAAAGAGGAAGTCGTCAAAAAATATCATAATTTCAGCAAGATCTGAAAGAATATTCCATAAATTCCCTAATCGAATACGGTTCTATATCTACAATAATCTTAGTTATTTCTTTCTAGTTTGAATGTTCTTATATTAGATACAATGATGAACTCTTCATATAGTACATTGAACAATCTTATACACATATATTTTGTGTTTCTTTCAGTAAGTGTCAAGGAATTCATCGGAAAGTGGAGTGGAACAGTACGTCTTGTGTTGTTTTTATTAAACAGGTCATTAAAATATTTGGGATGTTTTCTCATTCCAAAACATATAATCCCGAAAGTGTGAGCATGGAATTATTTCTAAAATTACTTCTGCAAGATTCTTTATATTTCAATCCTATTATTGCCCTCAAGACGTATTTCTGCAGAATGAATAATCTGTTTATATCACTGCTCCCACTTCATATAACAAGTCAGAAGTGAAACAAAATTTGCATAATAAACTGTTTCAAAAATTCCATGTCCACTCTCCGTGACAATACCCTAATCATGTACAAAACCTCATTGAGTTTTTTGCTGACCTGATCATTCCATTTCAGGTGACAATCAAACGAAACTCTAAGAAATTCTGTCGACGACAAAAATTTGACCTGGGTGTTATCCAGAGTAATTGTCTGAGGTTACATATCGTTCTAAAAATCACCCACTCAGTCTTACTGACATTGAGAATTAACTCATTTTGAGTGCACCAAAGCTGTACTGAAGCGAAGGTTAATCTAGTTTGTTCAATACTCGAATTAAGATTCCTGCTAAGTAGCATCGTCAACAAACAACAAGAGGGCGAGCTCATTGATGTATATAAAAAATAAAAAGGGTCCCAAATGACTTCCTTGGGGAACTCCTACGTTGACATATTTATCCTCTGACATAAAAACTAGTCCCTCACTATCAATATAAACCCTGTGAACTCGATCAGACAAGTAGCTCCTGAGCAACTTCAGTTGATAATCGCGAATAACACATAAAGAGAGTTTCTTCAAAAGGCATTCATGATTCACGCTGTCGAATGCCTTAGGTTAATCTAGAAAAAGCCCAACCGGCACTTCATCACTCTCTTAAGCATCAACAATATCACATACTAATTCATACATCGCTGTAGTAGTACTTCTGTTTTTTAGATAACCATGTTGTTTCTCAGATAAAATTTTGAACTTATACATGAATGAGCAAAGCCTACCGACCAAAAGTTTCTCGAATATTTTTGCGAAAGTACTGAGTAAACTAATTGGACGGAAATGATTAACATCGTGTACATTTCCTTTCTTATGCAGGGTTTTGATTAAAGCTATTTTGGGGGCAGATGGAAATATCCCTTCAGTGAATGAATATCCCTTCAGTGAATCATACATAATATGAGCCAACGACCCGTAGTACCACCTGTGCAGTACTTTTAGTAACAGTAATCGGTATACCATCGTACCCACAAGAGGTTGCATTCCTTATCTTATTCACTATGTTGATGAGCTCTCTTTTGGTAATAGGGAAAACTTGATGATCTCTGATGCATGCTTTTTGTTCTTCAGCCTATAAGTTATTGCCCTCAACGTGTTCGCTAATTCGATTTGCGATGCATCCTGTTAGGATTCTGAACATAGTGGGCAAACAGGTAACTTCAGCGTTGGTACGGTTGTTCTTGACGTTTAGTTCTCGGTAAAAAAATTTGTTGCCTGTAAAGTCGGTATACGGGCGAAAGTTTTACGTGACAACGACTTTGAGTGGTAAAATAATTTTAATGTGAATATTCATTCGTATAGTAGGAAGAAGGATGAAATAATAGTAACAATTTAAACATTTATTTATACAAAGAATTATATTTAAAACATTAATTTATACAAAGAATCTCGCACTGAATTTCATATTAACAAAATTTTATTTATCAATCAGTTGTTATAAGTTATTAATAAATTTAACTTGTTTTACATTGTTATAAATATAAAAACTAAATTTAAAAGTTAGAACATTTATTTAAATCACATTAATTGTTAATATCAATCGATTTTAATTCAAAGTGTATTTTCTAAAAGGAGAAAACTAATTCACATTTGATCTTTGAATTTGTAAATCGCGTGCTTACGACCTTGCGCAGTGATTAGTCGTCTCGGTTTGAATGTTTGAAAGTTTCGATTTGACAGGTTGGAGGTTAAACATTGTTATTTCAATTTTTTACATAGCAAGTCGCGCTCATTTTTTCAAGTTAAACAAATTATTATTGGTTGAGAAACGATTTCTACTACTTTTTTGATTGAAAACTACCACAACATTGTGATTACTACAACATAACCTATTCACTTATGTCTTAGTCATTTATTTCATCATGTTATATTATCAGTCTGAAATTATTTACCTTTGCTGTTTGAATTGTTGCGATGGACAAAACTACCTTCACATTATCACTACACAATCGTTTTACAATTAACTGGCAACGTGTAAACTTGTATGCAGGCGCCTAAGCGAAATAGAAGCGCAAGACATGAACCGGTGTGTATGCCTATCTCCCTCACTCTCTCTCTCTCTCGCTCTGTCTCTCTTGCTCTTAGGCGGGCTAACTGTGCTCGAGTGGAAGGGACGCGTGCCTTTCACTTTTTATGTCTGTCTCTCTCGCTCTTAGGCGGGCTAACCATGCCCGAGTGGAAGGGACGCGTGCCTCTCACTCGCTCTCATTGTGAGCGCATAACGTGAGCGGAGCGTAACGCAGTTTCTTGAAGTGTCACCCGGCAAACCAATTTATAAGACGTTGTCACGTCAAAATGTCTTTGATTGGTTTAAAGGTCCAGTTCTGTCGTTTTCTTTTTGAGCAGATCAGATATCTTTGCAGACGTTCCGATTTGGCCTTTCGCTTCTGCTAGAGTGTGTCCATTTATCATGCAGTTTCTGTTGATGGTTGGGCTCGGTGGATCTTGTGTCTATTCTCTTGAAGATTCTTTTAATACGTGTCTTCAATCTACTGGACGGTTGAACTCTATTAATCTTTTCCCATTTCCTTTCTTAGCTAGTCGTCGTCCTTTTCGAGTCTCTTCTGCCATACTGGTTACTGTTGCTTCGCTGACTTGTATTGGATATGTTCTGATGATATTATTTTTATTATTATGCATCATATTTGGAAATGAATATCAGCCGAATTGATTAATTTGACCCTATACATACCGTGTGGGTGGAGCTTGAACTTGATATGATGCATAACATTGAAAATTCTCAAAAACAATTTCGTCATATCCAATTTCCCAATACGCAGCCGGCGGGCAGAGTGTGTACTTGCCGAGGTCGTCCTTCAATTCACTCGAACTTTGCCTGCTTCTAGCGGATGTTTCCCAGTTCCGTATCCATTATTCATCCTAACAATGGCCCGGGAATTTTCAGGATACTACCCACCAAACCCTGTTTTCGCGAGGAAGAGTAATACGATACAAAAACTTGGTGGATTAGCCTCAAAGTTTGACGGTGCTTTTGTTAAAATACCTACACGGGACCTTCTCACGAAAGTTATTAATTGGTATCGATTGGTCTTTGTTTTCACTACTGCCGGGTTGCGTTGTTGGGCAGGGAAGAAAATTGGGGTATTATTTAACGTTCGTGCGGTGAAACTTTTTCGGTCATAATGGAACAGTAAGGAAATCAAGGTGAACATATAAACCCCATGCTTATAAATCTATTAAAATTTAATTATGCGTGTTCCAGTCTGTTCTACCTTCTAAAGAAATGCAATAGATAAATTATTCTAGAGTGGAACACAAAATATGTATAGTTCGTCTAGAAAGTATCCGGAAAAAACAAAGCTCAATTGTGGTTATTTATTATATATTTTTAATTCTTGAGTTAGAAAATTATAACAAAATGTACATCTTATTTACTTATACAACCTCCATTTTCGTGTAAACACTTGACTTAACGTCGAGTTACACCCGAAACTAGATCATCTCCATAATTTTCGTTAATGGTAGTCCAGGACTGTGAAACTGACTTAATTAAACCATTTTTATTTTGTGACGATGCTCATTCAACTTCAATCTTAATTAGTCCCCATATGTTTTCAATGGGACTAAGATCTGGTGACGCTGCTGGCCATGAAATGGTTGTCACTTGGTGTTCTTGCATCCAAGCTTGAGTATAGGCTGAAGTATGAAAACTCCACACCTCTGGATATAAAGCATGCGCCGTTTCAAGAAGAAAATCGTTAGAATGCCATTTTAACTATTATTGGTACCATCTTCTATGCAGAAAGGCGTAGTACCACGCTGAGATATTGCTCCCCAAAGCATTATTTTGGTGGGAAATTTGGAAATTTGAATGGTAACAGGTTCTTTTGAGTGATTTCCACTAAGTTTAAAATAACTTTTGTCAGATAGAGAGACATTATTAAAATTGTCTTTCCGAAAACGCTGACAAAATTCTATCGTTCCTTTAGTACAGGTGTCATTATAGGGATATTTTTGGTTTCCTTAATATGTAGTGCTATTTTTTCAGTGACATACGGACGGTTTTTGGACATACTTTTATATTTCGTTGATTTCCAAATCTGTTAGACCATTTTCGAAACCCCAGGCGTGGATAGTGTCGTCCTAAAGCCAATAAAGGGTTCAAATTGTTTCCTTCAATCTTACGCGGTTTTTCTGAAACTGGTCTTTGCCTCACATCCATGCTATTTTTTATTCTCTTTATTGTCTGACATACAGCACTTTTTCCCAGTTCTGTGAATTGCACTGATTTTTCAACGTTTCGAGAACCTTTTCTATACAAATATTCTACTTATTTTTTTTTCTAGTTGCGACATTATTTCATAAATTGTTTACCTGTTGACAATCAACAATGTTTGAAAAATAGTGTTGCCATGCAACTTTGCTTATAGCCGACTATCCGCACAACCTATTTTATACATTACATTTATCTTAGAATTTTACAAAAAAGAATTATATTGAAATTATGTACGAATAATAAAATTTGAATATCAAAACAGATTTAATCTGTTAGTCTCCTACAATTTTAATTTCAAAAAAATTTTTATTCAAAAAACTTTTAGACTTAAATTAATGTCT
Source organism: Megalocaria dilatata (assembly GCA_034642435.1). Taxonomy (NCBI): domain Eukaryota; kingdom Metazoa; phylum Arthropoda; class Insecta; order Coleoptera; family Coccinellidae; genus Megalocaria; species Megalocaria dilatata. The sequence continues at coordinate 9,857,727 of CM067857.1, read as the reverse complement.
ACAATAGGCACCGCTTATATTTAATAGACCTATATAATCAAAACTCAATATATAATGTCAAATGGAATAAATAAACCAACAGATATAAAAAAGTCATTAAAAGGACTTCTCAAAATATACAATTTATTAGAAATATTTAATATATTTAAATATTCAAATAAGTTCATTCAAAAATCTCTCAAAACATGCAATATATCTTCAAAAAACAATTATAATTCTGATAATCACTTCATCGGCCCTAAATAATATTCCAAATATCCAAATCAAATAACTATCACTATATCCTACCTCCACGTGTAAACAGGATAAATTGATTTAAACAGACTAACTTTAAAATTCAGGATAGTCTATGTTCTTAACAAAATCACAGAAAAGTGTAAGGTATTATAAGGTTATCTTTAAACCATTGACATTCCATAATGAGATTTATTAAAGCCTAAATATAATTATATATTATGTTTAAAATAAAATAGAATCTCATTATGGAATGTCAATGGTTTAAAGATAACCTTATAATACCTTACACTTTTCTGCGATTTTGTTAAGAACATAGACTATCTTGAATTTTAAAGTTAGTCTGTCTACATCCATAAAAAATTGTTTCAACCCAAGAACACAAACCAACAGATCATTTAAAGCGTCGTGTATTATGTAATAGATGCTTATAAAAAATCGGAAATGATGCAGATTTTCATAAGAAAATCATTCTCAGCGATGTTCATTTGTGGTTTAAAGGTTATACTAACAAGCAGAATTGTCGTATCTGGAGTGCCGATAAATCTGAAGAATATCAAGAACTGCCATAACATTCTGACAAACTTACTGTCTGGTGCGGATTTTATGCTGGAGGAGTCATTGGACCTTTTTTTGAACGAAGTTCATGAGGCGGTAACTGTCAATGGAAATCGTTAACGTTCAATGTTGCCTGATTTTTTATGGCCTGAATTGGTTACTCTTGATTTGGCGATCATGTGGTTACGACAGGACGGTGCCACTTATCATACTGCCAATGACACAATGACTTTATTGAAAACAAAATTCGGTGATTCGATTATTTCAAGATATGGACCGTTAAATTATCCGCCTCGTTCCTGCGATTAAACTCCATTGGACTTCTTTCTTCGGGGTTATATCAAGTCATTGGTTTACAACAATCATCCAGCAAATGCAGACGATTTATAGATCAATATTGAACGAGTAATTGCTAACATATGACCTGATTTGTGTGAGAGAGTCGTGGAAAATTGGGTTCAACGACTTCATTCCTGCAATTTAAACGTGATGGACATTCAAATGATGTTTTTTTTATAACTAATGGTACTTCATAATGAAATGAAAATTTCAATAATTTTCAGATGAATAATGTGTTTTATTTACAAAACAAAATGGCAAGCTGTTAATGTTATTATACAGGTAGGTTATCCCGGGAAGAATGCGACAAACGGATACTGTGAATCAAAGTCAATGGAGGGCTTATAAGAGGTTTATATCGCCTGAGAGCCTCAGTTTGGGTGATGTTCATCTTATGGGTGAAATTTCACAATTCAATTACTATTGAACTACTAGACCGAATGATTTAAAACTTGGAAGTTTTGTCGTCCTTTGCTATCGCCATCTGTCAATATTTCTGAAATCGAATAAATCAGATCCGGACTAGGAAAATTTTAGACTTTTTATTTTCGTTAATACTAGATCACTCTGTACGTAAATGGAATTATTCAAATATTTTAATATTAGCCTTCTACATATTTAATTTCAAAAAATTATATTTAATAATTATAACTTAAGGAATTAAATTAAAATAATGTCATATAAGTACCACTTATATCAAACGACATTAAAATAAACATTCATTATAAGACATCCAAATGATATAACAAAATCCAATAAATAAAAATTGTTAACCAAAATCCTATAAATGAAATATTTTGAGTAGACAAAATTTTGTTTCTGCTGATCAATCTTATGAAAACAAATATCTTTCAAAAATGTTCAACATAATCTTAAGAATTTCATCATAAAACTATCTTAATTAGAATATTCAATATTATTGGATATCTAACTAAGTTACTTTCTATAAAATCTCAAGATATATAAAAACATTACTGAAAAACAAGTTTCAAGAGAGACTTTGCTTCGTCAGTACTCAAATATTTCATATTCAATAAAATATAACATCAACCAACAACAAATATTTACTCACCCTTCAACAATTTAGAAAACTTGTGGTAAATGAATACTGAAAAATTTAAATGGAGTGTAGGGTTAACTACAAATAAATAATTCTGTTGTTTACCCTTGATCTAAAAGATTGAAAGACAATTTAACGGCCTCTGTTATAGCACAAGGACTATCTGTATAAAGAATGTTAAGAAAACCAAATAATTATATATTATGAATAAAATAACAACTAGAGGTTAATACTTCATGATAGGTATATAAAATTATTCAAGTATTTTAATATTAGCCTTCTATGTTATATTTTATTGAATAGGAATTATTTGAGTACTGACGAAGCAAAGTCTCTCTTAAAACTTGTTTTTCAGTAATGTTTCTACATATCTTGAGATTTTATAGAAAGTAACTTAGCAAGATATCCAATAATATTGAATATTCTAAGTAAGATACTTTTATGATGAAACTCTCAATATTATGTTGAACATTTTTGAAAGATATTTGTTTTCATAAGATTGATCAGCAGAAACAAAATTTTGTCTACTCAAAATATTCAATTTATAGGATTTTGGTTAACAATTTTTATTCAATGTATCATTTGAATGTCTTATAATGAACGTTTATTTTATATGTTGTTCGATATAAGTGGTACTTATATGACATTATTTTAATTTAATTCCTGAAGTTATAATCATTAAATATAATTTTTTGAAATTAAATATGTAGAAGGCTAATAATAAAATATTTGAATAATTTTATATACCTTCTACATATTTAATTTCAAAGAATTATATTTAATGATTATAACTTCAGGAATTAAATCAAAATAATGTCATATAAGTACCACTTATATCAAACAACATATAAAATAAACATATTTGTAATATTTAAATAATTTTATATACCTTCTATCCAGTATTAACCTCTATTTATGTAAATGGAATTAATTCATTATAAAAACTTTAAATCTCTGCTAGGCACCGTCATATCGATCGATAAACATTTCCTGATGACGTTAATTCATAGTATCCATTTGTTGCATTCTTTCCGGGCTATCCTGTATATATTCATTGAAGACTTTGGCTTGTGCGAAACTTCGAGAATTGTCTAAGTCTACTCGAAATGGAACAGTGTTTTCTAAGGCATTTATTCAATTTAATTCTAAAAAGTTATCAGTTAAATTCAAAAAATTAAAAGTTGTTGCGAGGTATAGAATTACTTTGTTTGATATTCAAGGCCATAAAGAGTATGTTCTGCATTATTTTCTTTTCCATTGTAACTATAAAGAGTTGTATGACACAAACAACATGAAGTTTCTCGGTTCTATGTTCGTCTATCCATGTTGGAAGTAATTCTGTGCCACCCGACGATGTACACAGAATACATCACTTGTACTGTTTGCTCTTTAACGTCCGCATAATCAGACAAAACCATATCAGTGGACCAAACGTGTTAGGTCTTCAAATAAGGGAGGATTCCGCTACACCCAGCAACGATGATGAATAACTCTGTGTGCACCTAGCACTTGCTCGAAAATTCCCCAACAAGACTGCCACTTTAATCAAGTTCATCATCTAATAAATTCCATCTCCATCTCTTGCAGGTATGTGACGACATGAAGGCCAACATTTGCCCGTTGCAGACATGACAGTGTCCCTTCTCTACGACCAGGAACGAAATACATTAGCATTTAAATTGCGAGGGGTGAGCCGTTTTTACTTGATCTAATTTCATTAGAGAATTAATCGCTGACAGAAGTGTTATCTCTTGTCTATGGCGCTTATGAAGGGCGGGGTGAGCTGTTGGAGGATGTTTTGAAGTTATTAAGATTGCTTTGAGGGAATATTCATTTCCTGGATGGGTGTTTCTATGTGTAGAGGCAAGGAGATAAGGAGTGTCTTTGAATTAGTGTTAGGGAGGAAATTTAAACAGAATGTCGCACAAAGATAGGTATTACAGTTCAGCGGGGGTTCAGTTGAGATGTTAAGGGCACTTATTATATATCTGAAAAATTAATTTTGTTCTTGAAAAGGTGGACCAGCTGATAATTTGGAACTAGCAGTAAAAATAACTCCGTGCTGTTTTGATAACATATGTCGCTGTTAGATTTTAACTCCATTCTTTCATCTGACAACACCTTCATTTTGAAGTGTCATCATCAGGCTTTCATTTCAGTATATGTCATTTCGCTGAAGTGTAAACAACAAAGTTTCTTCACTCTAGGAACTACGTCTCGTCAAGGTTCTGTCTTCTTTCTTCTTACATCTACTCACGAACTATCGATGACCCTTGGCAAATGTTCGCGATTTCTACCTCCAACAACAATTTCTCCTCTAACATCTTTTTGGACATTAGACTTAGAGTGATTCAGAGGAATGTTCCCTCAAGTTCGCAGCAAATCATGTTCAGGATATCTTGAGAAATGCTTCAGGGTTTAGCGGGACTTGACGGTGTGACTGCCCTCGTCCTGAATCAAGATCGATTGCGAGACGTTTCTAGGGTTTCTGGATCTCTACGATACGACTAGACCGTTGGTGCTTGAAGCCAGGATCAATTGAAAGACTTCACAAGGGTTTTTGGATCTTGACGTACAGGCCGGATTGACGGTGCTTGTATCAGGATCAATTAAGGCATCAATCTTGAGATTATCTTGGTTCATGGGCATGCTTTCGGGTGGGAGGATAAGAAGTCCCTTCGGCGTGTGAGTTGCGTCTCAAACAATTCGGGTACTGACCCTGCAGAGCCAGTAAAGGTTGAATAGTGCTTCGCTGCTACCAGTCATGGTATAGGACTGAAGCCGAAACTGAAACCCTAGTGGATTAAACTCTTCGGAGTGGTCCTCCCTATGCGCGATGATAAGGCGTAAAACTTATCACACTTTGTCCTTCTTGGGGCAGATTGTGGAAACTTCTGAGTAGTCACCTTGTGAAAGAGCTATGGTCACATATCAGATAGAATTCACGATGTTCCCTCAAATATTCCGAATAACTCCAAATACTCAAAGATTTATTGCTTGGATCAACTAGCTTCCAATTAATAACAAATTATCCTAATACAACCACTTTCAACCAAAGAAATGTGACGAATGCAATTGGAGCCAGACCTCCCAAATCTGATAGGAAGACGTGAAACCAAACAATACTTGAACGTGTGGTAGATATAACAAATCTATAGGAATTTGTCCGTTTTCTGAGTTTTGCTTTCTTAAAGGATTACACATCTGAACAGTTTCTCCTTAAAGTATGTATTGGCTGTTTTCTTTACAGTGATAGAACTTTTAATTGAAATAAAATACATTTAAATTAAGATTGAAGCCAAAATTGTTTTTGTTTGAAAGATAATTTTATGACATTTATGTTTTGAAAATAATTTCCGCAATATGTCCACCACGACTAGCTCTGTGGAACCGCATTCGATCAGACAAATTTCGGACCGTTTTTTCGAATAATTCAGGCCTTATTTCATCAATAACACGAGTTATCTTGACTTCCACAGCGTCTATTGTTTCTGGTTTATCAGCATAAACCAATGACTTGACATAACCCCAAAGAAAATAATCCAGTGGAGTTATGTCGCATGATCTTGGAGGCCAATTGATTGAACCATCGAAATGATGTTATAGCCGAATATTTCTTTCAATAAATCAATTGTTACGGTAGCAGCATGAGATGTAGTACCATCTTGTTGGAACCAAAATACTTCTGGGTCGACACCATTCAAATTTTGAAACAAATAATCATTGATCATCGATCTGTAACGAGCACCATTCACTGGAACATTAGCTCCAGCATCGTTTTTAAAGAAATATGGACCGATGATGCCTCCAGCGTGTAAAGCTCACCATACAGTGCATTTTTCAGGATGTAATGGAACCTGCAGAACTTCTTGAGGATTGTTTTCACTCCATCTATGAGAATTTTGCTTGTTTACCCATTCAATCAGAAATGAGCTTTATCACTAAACAATATTTCACGATAAATAAGTAGATCAACTTTAAGCCCAATCTGCAAACAAACGACGCTTATTATGGTCAAGTGGCTTTAGTTCTAGAACCAGTTGGATCTTGTATGGGTGTAAATCAAGAATTCACGCGAAATTTTCCATGTGGTGGATGCACAGCGTCCAACTTGTTAAGAACGTCGACGAATAGACAAATCTGAATTATCATTATCACTATGACTTACAGCAGCGATATTTTCGTCTGTACGTACAATTATTTGTCTTGTTGTTGTTGCATGGAGAAAATGTTGTCCGAAATCTATCGATAGTTCGAAGAATAAGCTGCTCTAATGAACGATTATGTAAACCATAAATTTCACGAAGTGCTCTAAAAGTTTGGCGAATGGAACTCTGATTTTCAAGATAAATTTCAACAATTTGTATAAGTTGTTAGGACATGATAATTTGTCATTGCTTATTGAACAGAAATGTCAAAACAATATGGCTTCTACCTTCTGTCAAATCACAGTTATCCCTAACGAAAGTTTTATCACTCTAAAGACAACACCCGATACAAGTAGAAATTAGATTTCTTCACACAAGGAATATTAATCCATATTTTGTGTTCCATTGGCTCTGTCACGGTACATTTTTAATTCTGTTGTACTGCTTTGACACGACGATACTTCGACATTCAATTACGGATATTATGGAAATGACTTCATTCTGCAAATCATGGAGATGAAAATGCAGGAATTCTCATTAGTGGACAAAAGGGCGCATTTTATCGCGTTCCAATCGAACAAAATTTCCATTCCTATTTGTCACGAGCTTCATCAGAAACAAATAAATGGAAAATATTTTAACAACCGATGGTATGCAGCTTCAAAAAGACTATACTCGCCACTGACACTCGACTTCGCATCCAATGATCGTTAACGAATTGCATAGGTCAATTTGAAAAATTAATATCCTGTAGGTTTTGATGTTCCAAAATAGAGTTTGAGCTTAATCGTTAAAATATAAAGGATGGAATATTTTCAATGGTACAGGGTGGGGCATGAAAGACGAACGTTTTCGAAACGGCCCTCACTTCACTGCGAAAGTTCGATCTATCAAGGTCATAGGGCTGTAACTGTTAAAACACCTTGTGATCGCATACGAAAGCTCCATCCGAAATAACGAGACTGCATGACAGTTCAGCATGAATTACGTTGCCACTTCTTCGTTGGGATAAAGCGCATCGTAAAATAGGTGTTCCAGCGAACAAAAGACTCAATTCCCTGTCAAACAGGACTCCCAGATCACGATAGCGATACGCTGCAGCTACAAAGTGATCCCCGATGGTTTAATTGAAGAGGCTGCAATTTCATTGTGAATGTACTTTTGAAATACTTCTCCAAATTTACCAAGTGTGGACAGCTCAGTGGTAGAGCATTGGGCTCGTGACCGGAAAGTCTTAGTTCGAATCCTGTTGAGGTGGAAAAGAAATTTTCTTGTTGGACGGATGTCTGCCACCATCTCACTGTTGGGTCATAAATTAACAGTGCTGTGACCTAAAGTGGCGCAAAATCGCAGTAACAAAGCATATCCAGAACAGAACTGAACTTTTAACTCGCACAAGCTGCTTAAGCTTCTGAGGGATCTTCACAGAAGATCTAGGAGTATCAGGATGATAATAATAGACGAACCCCAAGCTGGACTGAAATAGGCATGGATCCTGATTTCCAAATATTCTCAAGTACATCTTCAAATCAACTGCATAGGCCAATGCTTCACCTCTAAGAAAACACAGAAGATCGTTCATGAAAATTTCAAAAAGTATTGACCCCAGATTTGATCCCTGTGGTACACCAAATTTTAGCTTCTATTCAAAGAATCTGAAGCCATTATAAAATATCATCAACAGATAATTTATCAGCAAATCTTTCTCTTTAAGATTTAATCTCATATTCAGTTGGAATGATCATCAGTGGAACCTGTTTGACGAGTTTGAGCTGTCATCTTTAGATATACTGAAAGACTTTATAATGTCACGCTTTACTTTAGCCTTGAAAATCCGGGAATTCTGAAATACTGACCTACAGATCAATCTATAGTACAGTTTATCGAGTATCAATTATAAGTACCCCTAGGCTAAATAGTTCTGAGTGACATATAAAAGTTATTGGATAATTGATCTTGTTTTGAATGGAGAATAATTTTATAATGTAAACATAAATCGACATATGACTCTGTGGCTTATCTTGGCGAATTCAAAATTTCATTATATGGCGTCTGTGGTCTATTTATCACGAACATGCCCCCTGCTAGAGCTATCTATATAAAAACGACGGAAACGAAGTTATACCACTCAATTCAGCTGAAATACACTTGATTATTCCGTTTAAATTGAAAACTTCCTGGAAGAGAAATTCAATTCGCTCATTCAGCACACACATCAATTCAGTCCGAAGACTGACTCTGCCCTCCGATACAAAATCGGCATTCGCTTCTCATTACGTCAGTGGCCATATAGAAGCGGCAAAAAATCACTCCGTTGCGGCCATGTAGCGCATATTTGGCAAACGAATCCTGACATCTTCCGAAGCATTCCGACGGAAATGGGAATTTCGCAAAATAACCGTGACACGTGAATGGATGGACAGTCTGCATCCGAACAACCGCAATGCCGAGTCATCTAATTTAACAGTGGCTGAACTCCAGCACGGTTTACTACATATTATATCGACTTGCCATGGTCCCGCATAGCGAACGGGTTACCGAATCATATTCGGTCGAAGATTCCCGATATTTAGGGCGATCCGACAACCATGGGTCGATTCGAGCGGCGAGGTGTGAAATTGAGGTTAGGTTTTCGATGTGAGAAATATTAGGATTTTTATAGAAAACACTTTGCCATAACAATATCCGAAGACAAGACTATTATATTCCTGATGCAAAATTACTGTTGATTGTGAAGCTCTTGAAGAAATGCGGGTGTTGTGAGGGAGCTTCTACCTCTTAATTTGGGAGGCGGCGTTTCGTTCTGAGCATGCACACCTGAACTCTTCAAACAGGCATGGTGCGCATGTCTGCCTGTAACACCAGTGACCTGGCGTCGAAATGGTCGTCGAACGCTGCGTGCAGCAGAGCAAGAAAGAATCCTGAGCGAGGAGCGAAGAAGGTGGTCGCTACACACTCCCCCTCCATTGAGCGTCGATAGGGTCACGGAATAGCGGGATAGGACCTGGGCACGAAATAATCTGCAGCTGGGCTGGTCAAAGTGCCATCTCCAGTGGGTGTACTGTGGAAAAATTACTAATATCACTCAATATAATAAATTATAGAAATACTAAATTCTGAGACCAATTCGAGCCTTGCACCGCGATCTTTTCTCGACGATCTTACTAGTTTTCCGACGTGTCGAGGCTATCCAACAAACTCTCTTTTGGCCCATATAATACCTCGTACGCGTCGGTTTTCTCCGAAATTTTTGATCCGTCCACCCGCTCAAAATTGCAACTTAGCACTTCTCAAAATTTCAGCTCTTTGTCCAGCCACACGTGTTAATTTCGACGTCAGCGTTTTTCTATGAATCTTTCCGTTCCTAAACTCATCTGAAGGAATATGTTTACGTTTCGTGCAATCAACTTTTAAATCTGTAGTTTCTTATTATTATATATAGGCCAGAGTAAAATAATTTCCTTTCATAAAGCCGCCGTTCGTGAGTGCCTCGAAAGCGAATTCCTGAGTTTAACATTGACTGGTCTGGAGATTAGAATAAACAAATTGATTCAGGGGCATTGAGCCTCGCATTGAATCCACTGAATTAATCCCTGTATAATTTCAGCCCTTTCATTAATCCTAAAGCATATTTGCTTTGTGAATTTTGGGCAAAACATATAGGTGGCTTGCTATAATGACCTCACCTATAGGGTTTGCCCAAAATTCACAAAGCAAATATGCCTCTAAGAGCTATTAACAGCTAACGTAATTCTGCTACCAGTAATCTTTCATCCTTTTTGTTACAAATCATCAAGCCTCTCCGGAGTAGAATAACCTCTTTTGTGAAGAATTCCAGCCATTTCACGGAAATCATCAAGAACATTGAGTTGAAACCAGAAGACCGCCTCATACGTTTCGATGTAGAAAAACATTTCACCAATGTGCCGATCAACGAAGCACTTTCGATGATCAGAAGCAGAATTGAAGAAGACACTTCCCTCTCTGACCGTACAACTTTGCCAATTGACGGTATAATGGAATTGTTAGCCTGCTGGGTTCTCCGCTATCACCGATGGTAGCAAACATATATATGGAGTGGTTAGAAGATGAAGCAATCCCGCTCAATACTTGGTTGAGATATGTTGACGACACTTTCATCATAGGAACAACACCGCAGAAGAAATGGACCTTTTCTTGCAACACATAAACAACATCCGACCATCGATCAAATTTTTTATGGAAAAAGGAAAAGACGCGAAATCACCCTTCCTGGATGTCATGGTAAAGAGAAACCAAAACAAACTCCACACTACAGTCTACAGGAAACCAACGTATAGGGGACAGTTCCTAAATTATAACTCCAAGCACTCAGCAACAACAGAAAGATGTATCATAAGATCGTTATACCTTCATGCAAAAACCATCTGTAATAACCAAGACGATTTAGAGAACGAAGTGAGAAACATCAAGAAGGATCTCTCAGCGAATGGTTACAGTCCTAAAATAATTGCAGATACTATACAGAGTCTGAATTTCCAGAGGGCGAGACAAGAATATCGATACCACATGTAGAAGACCCATCAGAGAAAATCCGCAGAATAGCTCATGACTACAACATCCAGATGGCGTTCACATCAGATAATACCTTAAGAACTTTTCTCACAAAAACCAAGCCGGCAGAATCAATAGACACCAAGAACTGCATCTACTCGATACCTTCTGAATGCGGAGCGACCTATATAGGAGAAACAAAAGCCCTTGGAGGTCAGGGTCAAAGAACACAAAAATCATACGATCAGAGGAGAAACGACCAAAGCAGGTAAAGCAGAGTATACCTGGGATGAGCATCATAATATCCAATGGAATCAAGCGGAGATTATCCACCGGGAACAACACTGGAGAAAGAGCAAGTTCTTCATCAAACAAAATCGAAATGTCTACAGCCACCCAATCGTAGAAACCCCTCCCATATGGCTCCCCCTACTCGATCGAATGCAAAACGTGAGAATACCCCCACCCCTTCCATCATCATCAAACTAGGGATATATGAAGGCGTAGCCACGACCATTTCCAGTTGACACTTGATAGCAGTCAGAGATACTTTACTGACCGAAACGTTTTGTTATACACAACATAATTTTCTAACTTTATTTTCTGACGATATTTGTAATTTAAATTTTATTTAACTTGAATTTTAAAGAGACAAGTATTCATTTCGTGAAGTTTTCTGTTTTTTAAGATCACTTCACGTTAGAATATATTGTGTATATGAAGAAATTGTGAATTCAGATTCAATCCATGATGATTGTCTCTGTTTCACAGTATATGTTAGACATTTGTTACAATTATTTTTGTATTAATTTTCAGGAAGTTTTCCGTTTTTCAGGTTAGAATATATTGTGTATGTAAAGAATACAGACAGTGGATGTCCGAAATCAAAATTATCAAAATATTTTGCCTTCAACATTTGAATTATCCATCAACATCAACTTATCATCATCTTCAAGTATTGAACATAAGTGACACAACTAGTGCAAGAAGTAGTTCCAGATGCACTACCTTTACTAACGTTAGTAGTAAAATTTTTTACACATACTTTAAAATCTCTGTTAAAGATCTCGTCCAACAAATTCGTTCACAACATTAAGTCCTGAAATTTGTCAAATCTATCTTGTCTTTTCATTACTCGACGGTGTCGAAAACTGCCAGCTTGATGCGAAACAAGAGAGCCATTCGGAAACCGTGTTGCCGATAAATCAGGAAAAAAGACGGCGCTATGTGTCCCATCAAGGACTCGTTATGGGATGTTCTGGAGATAATGCCCCGTTCCAAACTCAGCAGGCGTTCATCCCACCCCCTAAGAACGAAAGGGGTGAAAAATTCGGGCAAATTGAAAATCGATCGGTTGCATGAAGGAACAAGAAAAACGCGCTAACCGGCCGGATATTTTCGCGTAAGCGGCAACGCCGAAGAGCAGTCTTTCGATGGGATTTCGTATTTATGGATACTTCTGAAAAATACGAATTTCCTGAGGGAGTAGGTGTCATGCTCGACTTGGATGGTGTTGGTGATGTCGACGTTGATATATGGAAGTACGAATACCATGAAATTGGATTAAGGGGTTGAAAAAACGGATATGGAAGGTGAGAGATGAGGTCTTGTTCAAGAGCATCCTGAAAATCTTGTTTTTTCCAGCCTTTTCCCTCGACTATTGTGTCTATAACATATACAGGATGAGAATTTTGGAGACACCTGGACAGAATTCTCAGAATATTCAAATGGATTAATTCGGCTGATGTGTACCAAATATCATCAGTAAAAAGTGTGAGCTTTTATTTTCATCAGAGATAATTTGTGTTAACTGTAATTAACTTTATTGGCAGTAACCAAATGACTATCAATCAAAGTCTTCCTGCAATGCTTTATTCGTAATAAATGTTGAATAAGGTTTATTGATTAGGAAAAGAGTTTACTCTAAAGATAACAGGTATTCAAAAATTGGTAGCGCAGTAGGTTGGCCTTTGATTTTGCTTCTATGTCATAATGATGTATCAATGGTTCCATATCAGCCCTGTTGGTGTGTTTCTTCATAATTGTTTTGCTCAGTTCTTGTAGTTTTTGTACAATTAGCTCTATTTTTGTTTATTTGTATAAGAATTGTTTTGGAGGGTAATGCAATGAGTTGTTAAGGTGTCTTGTTCTGGTAAGTTTCCTCAAACTTGTTCTTTCGGCTACTTCTAAATTTCAGAGCGTTGATCTAGAAGAGTTCAGAAACATTGTATGTTCGTACTCCAGAATGGCCTTGCATATCATATTCTAAATTGAACTAGCAATCTTCTCATTGATACCCAATTTCTTAAAAGTGAGTGACTTGAAATGACCCGTTCGGGTAATGGCTCATGTTTTTAGGAATCTTGTTTGTATTTTGAGCTGAGCTTGCTGTCTATGTATATTCCCAAGTACTTGCAGATGTTCGCAGGACTTATTGTGTTCTGGTTTATTTTAATACGCGCAGAATTGGTATTGATTTTGTGATTGAATAGGACCAGCTTTGATTCAGCTTGATTGGGCTGTAATCTCCAACGTAGCATCAATGCAGCCATTACGTCTGCATGAGTATCTGCGAACAGATAAAAGGAATATCCTCCTAGTCCAGCATGTGGACTGTCAACGCAATATGTTACATAACGAACTCAGCCATTGGACAGAAAAATCCGGAGATTTACTGCAATAGGGTAGAGTACGTGAGTTTTGAAGGAGAGGCCCTGTGCTGCGACGGACTCCCTTGCCACTGAGTTGATAAGTGAGGTCCTAGTCAAGACAAGCGCCCCTAGTGCGACTAGCTCTAATGCCATGGGGGGCGGTGCTTGGTTCCAGTTTGAGAGAGAAGGTGAGAAAAGACGAATTACGGTAAAGTACAAAAGTCGTAGATATAATAGAGCGCGTGGCAGATCTGAAATGACAATGGGTTGGACACGTGGCTCGTCAAGATTCTAAAAGGACAAATAAACTTACGTACTGGCGACCATACAAACAGAACGCAGTGTTGTAAGACTGCAAAGGAGAGGGCTCGACGATATAGGGGCTCAGGCGGGAAATGGGAAGCATCGGATGGCACAAGAAAGGTCGGAATGGAGACATCTGAAAAGGGCCTACGTCCATGAGTGAACGTTCACAACAAGTTGGACTCTGTACATCCACCACATGGAAAATTTAGCGTAAAGATCTTGGTCTACACCCATATAAGATCCAACTGGTTCAAGAACTAAAGCCACTTGACCATAATAAGCGTCGTTTGTTTGCTGATTGGGGCCTAGAATAGCTTGTAGTTGATCCACTTTTTTATCGTAAAATTGTGTTTAGTGATGAAGCTCATTTCTGGTTGAACGGCTATGTAAACAAGCAAAATTGCGGTATATGGAGTTAAAACAATCCTCAAGAAGTTCTGCAGGTTCCATTGCATCATGACAAATGCTTTGTATGGTGTCTTTACACGATGGAGGCATCATCGTTCCATATTTATTTAAAAACAATGCTGGAGCTAATGTTACAGTGAATGGTTCTCATTACAGATCGATGATCAACGATTATTTGTTTCAAAATTTGAATGGTATCGACCCAGAAGTGTTTTGGTTGCAATAAAATGGTGCTACACCTCATGCTGTTACCGTAACAATTGATTTATTGAAAGAAAGATTTGGTGATAACATTGTTCTTCATTGTCCAATGAAGAAGACCGAATAAGAAGACTGGCTGGCATATGTTGAATGCGAGATGTCTGACCTGTAACTTCGCTGGTGTTTGTAAATTCTCAACAGGATTTACCTATTGGACCAATATATACCAAAAGGCAATCATTGCAAGTCAACTTATAGGCTCAGAAATTCAATTTCCACAAAGTTTGTGGAGAATAAATTTTATATACTATTCGTTGAATTAATTTAAATTTAATGTATCTTTCAGAATGGTTACTAATTTAGGAATTCATAAAAAAAAAACAAAGATCAAACAAATAAAGACAATACATCCATAAGTTTGCTTGCTCGCCAGACATCTCGCATTTCTAATATCCCAGTCATTTGAAAGAATTTGGCCTTAATTTCAACAATAACTATGGAATTTTCTATAATAAAAATAAAAGTACCAGACTCACGCATTTTGAAGTAGTAGAAAATAGAAGGTACAAGAACCTTATAAATCTTCTCAACGACTGAACAGTTGTGACAAGATCCCCATTGTTGTATAGGTTTTGTTAGTGGGGTGTTTTGGATAATTGGTCCCAATTTATTTTAAGGTTATTACTATCCTTTTTTTCGCATATTTTTTTATTGGTATCTCTATGAGGTAATAGTTATTTGTATCCATTTTTACAATGTTTTTCTTATCTACATTTCCGAAAACTGTCAGTTAGTTGTACCGCCTCTTTTTTGAAGTTTTCAGCTATACAGGTTTTGGAAATACAATATTCAATGCATAAGACAAAGCCTACCCAGAACACAACTAAACTCCTAACTCGTATAAGCTGTAAAAGCTTCTGACGGATCTTCACAGATCCTGATACTAGGAGTATCAGGATAATAATAATAGAATAATAATAATTACCGAAACAATTGTTAACTCAATAAATTGTGAAAATAATCTACACACATCGTCAAAAGTTTTGGCCCCTCTAGGTTTCTCAAGAAATAAACAAACTATTTTTGAATATCAAAACAGATTTAATCTGTTGTCTTCTACAATTTTAATTTCAAAAAATTTTTTTGAAGAAACTTTAAAAATTAAATTAATGTTTTTATAAGCACTGCTCATATTTAATAGACGTATAAAATCAAAATTCATCAAACAATTAAGAATTAAGAAAAACCAACGAATATAAACTGTCAATTGAAATTAAGATATAAATAAGCAAACATTTTTTTGTTTCGTTCCAGGCATGCGTACTGAACTCTTCAGACAAACGTACGAAGCCCTGTTTGTAACAAAATGTATTGTTTTCTGATCCTATATCAATGAAAAATAACTCTTTCTCATAAATATAAAATATAATTTCAAGAACTTCTCAAAAACTAATTTATTTGAAATATTCAATATATTTGAATAAATTACTTCAAAAAATCTCAAAACATGTAGGATATCCTCAAGAAATAATTAAAATTACGATAAGATCAGTTCAACTTTACATATAAAAAATAATAAAATCAATTAAACAATGTATAGACTTACCGAGTGCAACTTAAGAAATATATGGTATATGAAGATGTAAATAGGTACATTTATATCCAAGGTACTCTATGTTCCATGTTCACAAAAAATCATACAAAGCTTATAAGGCACTTGGTCTTAGTTAAAACCATTCAACACTGTATAATGAATTTCTTAATTTAAAAAACCTAATATAATTATATATTATATATAAAATAAAATAAGAAGGAACGGTTTTTCACTTGATAGAAGGATTATTCAAAATTTGACTATCAAAACAGATTTAATCTGTTGTCTTCTACAATTTTAATTTCAAAAAATTTTTTTGAAGAAACTTTAAGAATTAAATTAATGTCTTTATAAGCACTGCTCATATTTAATAGACGTATAAAATCAAAATTTATGATACAATATCAAATGGAATTAAGAAAAACCAACGAATATAAATTGTCAATTGAAATTAAAATATAAATAAGCAAATATTTTTTGTTTCGTTCCAGGCATGCGTACTGAACTCTTCAGACAAACGTACGAAGCCCTGTTCGTTACAAAATGTATTGTTTTCTGATCCTATATCAATGAAAAATAACTCTTTCTCATAAATATAAAATATAATTTCAAGAACTTCTCAAACACTAATTTATTTGAAATATTGAATATATTTAAATTAATTACTTCAACAAATCTCAAAACATGTAGGACATTCTCAAGAAATAATTAAAATTACGATAAGATCAGTTCAACTTTACATATAAAAAATAATAAAATCAATTAAACAATGTATAGACTTACCGAGTGCAACTTCAGAAATATATGGTATATGAAGATGTAAATAGGTACATTTATATCCAAGGTACTCTATGTTCCATGTTCACAAAAAATCATACAAAGCTTATAAGGCACTTGGTCTTAGTTAAAACCATTCAACACTGTATAATGAATTTCTTAATTTAAAAAACCTAATATAATTATATATTATATATAAAATAAAATAAGAAGGAACGGTTTTTCACTTGATAGAAGGATTATTCAAAATTTGACTATCAAAACAGATTTAATCTGTTGTCTTCTACAATTTTAATTTCAAAAAATTTTTTTGAAGAAACTTTATGAATTAAATTAATGTCTTTATGAGCACTGCTCATATTTAATAGACGTATAAAATCAAAATTTATGATACAATATCAAATGGAATTGAGAAAAACCAACGAATATAAATTGTCAATTGAAATTAAAATATAATAAGCAAATATTTTTTGTTTCGTTCCAGGCATGCGTACTGAACTCTTCAGACAAACGTACGAAGCCCTATTCGTTACAAAATGTATTGTTTTCTGATCCTATATCAATGAAAAATAACTCTTTCTCATAAATATAAAATATAATTTCAAGAACTTCTCAAACACTAATTTATTTGAAATATTGAATATATTTAAATTAATTACTTCAACAAATCTCAAAACATGTAGGACATTCTCAAGAAATAATTAAAATTACGATAAGATCAGTTCAACTTTACATATAAAAAATAATAAAATCAATTAAACAATGTATAGACTTACCGAGTGCAACTTCAGAAATATATGGTATATGAAGATGTAAATAGGTACATTTATATCCAAGGTACTCTATGTTCCATGTTCACAAAAAATCATACAAAGCTTATAAGGCACTTGGTCCTAGTTAAAACCATTCAGCACTGTAAAATGAATTTCTTAATTTAAAAAACCTAATATAATTATATATTATATATAAAATAAAATAAGAAGGAACGGTTTTTTACTTGATAGAAGGATTATTACAAAATTTGAATATCAAAACAGATTTAATCTGTTGTCTTCTACAATTTTAATTTCAAAAAATTTCTTTGAAGAAACTTTAAGAATTAAATTAATGTCTTTATAAGCACTGCTCATATTTAATAGACGTATAAAATCAAAATTTATCATACAATATCAAATGGAATTAAGAAAAACCAACGAATATAAATTGTCAATTGAAATTAAAATATAAATAAGCAAACATTTTTTGTTCATTCCAGGCATGCGTACTGAACTCTTCAGACAAACGTACGAAGCCCTGTTTGTAACAAAATGTATTGTTTTCTGATCCTATATCAATTAAAAATAACTCTTTCTCATAAATATAATATATAATTTCAAGAACTTCTCAAACACTAATTTATTTGAAATATTCATTATATTTAAATAAATTACTTCAAAAAATCTCAAAACATGTAGCACATCCTCAAGAAATATTTAAAATTACGATAAGATCAGTTCAACTTTACATATGAAAAATAATAAAATCAATTAATCAATGTATAGACTTACCGAGTGCAACTTCAGAAATATATGGTATATGAAGATGTAAATAGGTACATTTATATCCAAGGTACTCTATGTTCCATGTTCACAAAAAATCATACAAAGCTTATAAGACCCTTTGTCTTAGTTAAAACCATTCAACACTGTATAATGAATTTCTTAATTTAAAAAACCTAATATAATTATATATTATATATAAAATAAAATAAGAAGGAACGGTTTTTTACTTGATAGAAGGATTATTACAAAATTTGAATATCTAAACAGATTTAATCTGTTGTCTTCTACAATTTTAATTTCAAAAAATTTTTTTGAAGAAACTTTAAGAATTAAATTAATGTCTTTATAAGCACTGCTCATATTTAATAGACGTATAAAATCAAAATTCATCATACAATATCAAATGGAATTATAAGCAAACATTTTTTGTTTCGTTCCAGGCATGCGTACTGAACTCTTCAGACAAACGTACGAAGCCCTGTTTGTTACAAAATGTATTGTTTTCTGATCCTATATCAATGAAAAATAACTCTTTCTCAAAAATATAAAATATAATTTCAAGAACTTCTCAAAAACTAATTTATTTGAAATATTCAATATATTTGAATAAATTACTTCAAAAAATCTCAAAACATGTAGCACATCCTCAAGAAATATTTAAAATTACGATAAGATCAGTTCAACTTTACATATAAAAAATAATAAAATCAATTCAACAATGTATAGACTTATCGAGTGCAACTTCAGAAATATATGGTATATGAAGATGTAAATAGGTACATTTATATCCAAGGTACTCTATGTTCCATGTTCACAAAAAATCATACAAAGCTTAAAAGGCACTTGGTCTTAGTTAAAACCATTCAACACTGTATAATGAATTTCTTAATTTAAAAAACCTAATATAATTATATATTATATAAAATAAAATAAGAAGGAACGGTTTTTTACTTGATAGAAGGATTATTACAAAATTTGAATATCAAAACAGATTTAATCTGTTGTCTTCTACAATTTTAATTTCAAAAAATTTTTTTGAAGAAACTTTAAGAATTAAATTAATGTCTTTATAAGCACTGCTCATATTTAATAGACGTATAAAATCAAAATTTATGATACAATATCAAATGGAATTAAGAAAAACCAACGAATATAAATTGTCAATTGAAATTAAAATATAAATAAGCAAATATTTTTTGTTTCGTTCCAGGCATGCGTACTGAACTCTTCAGACAAACGTACGAAGCCCTGTTCGTTACAAAATGTATTGTTTTCTGATCCTATATCAATGAAAAATAACTCTTTCTCATAAATATAAAATATAATTTCAAGAACTTCTCAAACACTAATTTATTTGAAATATTCAATATATTTAAATTAATTACTTCAACAAATCTCAAAACATGTAGGACATTCTCAAGAAATAATTAAAATTACGATAAGATCAGTTCAACTTTACATATAAAAAATAATAAAATCAATTAAACAATATATAGACTTACCGAGTGCAACTTCAGAAATATATGGTATATGAAGATGTAAATAGGTACATTTATATCCAAGGTACTCTATGTTCCATGTTCACAAAAAATCATACAAAGCTTATAAGGCACTACTTGGTCTTAGTTAAGACCATTCAACACTGTATAATGAATTTCTCAATTTAAAAAACTCAATATTCTCAATACTACAACTCTCGTTATTCGCTGAAAACTGATTAACTTGGAATACACCTGTATTCTCCCGAACAAGAAACATTTTTTGCTGGTTTATTGTTTTCATTTGAGTGATAAGATATTGAAGATTCCACACACAAAAAAATGTCAGGTTACATACAACAAGTTGCAAGTTTATAGGGAGGCCAAGACTTGTATGTATATTATTTCATTTAATTACAACGAAAAACAAAATGATATTGTCAGCAATTCTGATCCTCCGAATGATTCAATATCTTAATATTCAATTAATTCAAGGCAGCGAACGGAAATTTCCAGGAAGTTTTTTAATAGGAAAATATTTTGCTCGCTGTACAGTCAAAAACAAAGCAGAATTTACCGTGCTATAAAACAGTAATTAAGGCAGATATTACCTGCCTTTCTCTTTCCCCACTTTCATCCTGTTTCGCCTGGATATAAGGAGCTACCTCTTGTCTCCAGTTAGTCACGGTGACGTCAATCTTCACAAAAGATCCCATTCAAATCTGAAAACTTCGAATTTCACAAGGAAACTCCTTTAATGTTCGGGAAAATGCTCCTTGGCGAAAGCTGACGTCATCCGTTATGCCATGAAGTAGTTTCTGCGATGCCTTATTTTCAATTCTCTAGTTAAAATTGTCATACTATTCTGGTTTTATGCGATGAAAAGTGGAACAATTTCGCTATTGAATTTTTTCTTTAATGGAGACTTTGTTGAGATATTTGCTAGGAATTTTCCAAAACTGAATAAACAAGGTGCTTTCTTCTTCTATAGCTAGACATCTTGGAAATTTCGTTCGAAAACGGGTTTCTTGTATTTCTATTTCTGCATTTCGAAAAAGTATTTTCCAATATACACAATAAAAGATATTCAACAAATAGGTGATTTTTTGAATGGATTGCCCTGAACGTTTTCATGTATTTTCAATGACGTTCATCATCTCTATCAAAACGTTGAATCTTAGAAATATTTGTCTAATTCTACAGAACTTATTCAGAGAAAACTGGAAAAAGTTGAGCGCACAGCACTCCGCTAAAAGACCTAAAACGATTGCAAAAACAAGACGTAACAAGAATGTGATACGAATTCTTGGGTCCTGAAAGACTCATAGTCTTTATAACAAGAATATTAATCTGCCGTAAACAGAATGTCTGTTATTGATTGCCAAATATGACGAACTTGAAATTGATATATATCGATAAATGTAAAATTTTCATTTTCTTATGGAAATACCCTTTATTACCAAGTAACGGACTACTTCATCTAATATTTGAAGCAAGTTTGTTGTTTCCAATGATTATTTTCGATACGTCACCAACAGTAATGCAAACCTAATCCTCTTTGATTATTCACTATTTATCTGAAAGATTCCAAATCCGACTCGAAGTACCAGAATACGAACGTGGAGCAATTAGCATTATTCATAGGAAATCTCTTGAACGTCATTTGAATGCGACGAGTCTCCGAGCGACCTCCTTCGAAACAATGAAGGGGGCCATTTTTGGGCTTTTATGTAAATAACAGTTGTTCTAACGAAAACAAATGTCAGATATTCGACCCTGTCGGCTGAAGGGATGAAACATCCAATTTCGGCAATTTCCCCCATTAAAATAATTCGGGAAGGCCTGAATTTTCCGGATTGTTTTCTCGAGCCGGGATTTTTTCCGCTCGCGGTCGATGGGTTCGGGAAATCGGGAGAGAATGGAATAATAGAGTTCGCAGATCGAAGATGTACCGGAAATTGGGTCGATTTTCGCGGAAACAAGCCCCTGTTTACGGTCCAAACTGGAGATCGGAAATGTTTTGAAGTTTCGCCTGATCGGTTTCAGGTATCGGAAATTTGCTTCGACCAGTTGTGAAGAGATCTGTGTTTTCCTTGAAGAAAAGGAATTTTCTCGTAGTGACGTGTCATAGAGAATATCTGGAAAACAAAGAAAAGTACGTCAATCAAAGAATTTTGTTCGAATTCTTAATACCCCATAAAGTACAGGTGCCTCGAAATTCACTCCTCAACGGCCGAATATGTATTCTACAATTAAAAATAGGACAAAAATATGGAATATCAAGATCTCAAAAACGAGATCGCTTTTGGCTAATATCGTAAAGAAAAATTCGCATTATGAATTCTTCATTCAATCTGAACAAACATAAATAATGTGTTGTAAAAATGGTATTATTTTGCTTCAACTTCTAGTCTCTATTTGAAATGTTTCGGTTTGTTTGATTTGGGTGTAATATGTTCTATAATTAGTGACCATGAGCTTATATCAAACGACATATAAAAAAATTTTGTCTACTCAAAATATTAAATTTATAGGTTTTTTGTTAGCATTTTATATTTATTGCATTTTGTTATCTCATTTGGATGTCTTATAATGAATGCTTATTTTATATGTCGTTTGATATAAGCGGTGCCTATATGATCTTAATTTAATTCCTGAAGTTATAATATTAAATATAAGTTTTGAAATTCAATATGTAGAAGGCTAACAGAATATATCTGTAAATATTAAAATATTTGAATTATTTTATATACCTTTTATCAAGTATAAACCTCCATTTATTTTATTTTGGTTTAACATATTATTTACTTTTCAGCGAAATAACAGATACTGAAAAAAACCTAATCGTAACACTTCCAAACAAAGGTGTTGCCAGATGAAACAACATCTGTTATCAAAATCGCACGAACTTATCTCACTGCCAACAATAAAACCTATCCCTGAACAAAATTTCGCAACTGATCCAGTGCCTCTTCCTAATTATATAATATTCCCTATTCTGGCTTGCTCCATATTTTAATGCGTCGGCTTTTCAGATGATTACGGCTTTCTTATGAACATTCAGAAACAACAAAGCGCTCTAACCACAAAGCGCCTTTCTGTGCATCAGAACCAAACAATTGCTTATTTCCACATTATTCGATGTGAGCTTTAGATGTGGCAAGAGGACGCTTTGATGTTGAATTTTCCGCTGGTCTCAGCTCTTGAACAAGTTGATACAGCTGACGGCAACGGCCATTTCTGGAAGCATTTTCATACTCGTTGATTTTTCCCCCAGGAGTATAAGTCGTTAAATTTACGTTCCAATGATAATTGTAGTTGGTTTAGAAACTTTTAACTTCATCTTACTGGAACTGTTGACAAAGTGAAGTGATCCATATTTTCCTCAAATATAAATAAGGGAAAATAAACCTCATTAAGGACCTAGTGCACCTAGTTCTGTCAGAAAAGTCTTTGTCGAATAACTTCCTTCTACGATAAAAACTCAGAATTTGGTGCTCTAAATATACCATACCATGAAGAATGGCTACTTATGGTGCTTTTTCATAAGGAGAGCTTCGGTAAACTCCGATAAAAGCGAACGACTAGCATTTTCCTGGAAACAATCTTCAGTAAACTAAAGTGGTAACAAAGAGAAATAGATATATATTGAAAATTTGCAATATTACAGATAAAAGCTGGAATTAATTCTGCAGAACTCCTACAGATTTATATCTAAATAAATCTCATTTAGAAGAACATTCAGAATTGAATTTTAAAATCATGTCCAAGATACACTGAACCACTTTATAGACATTTATATTATTATAACATATGGTGAAAATTAATTGATAAAGAATCGAATGAAATATAAAATAATAAAATATTAAGATGCGGTTTTTTACTTGATAACAGGATAATTTTGAATATCAAAACAGATTTTATCTGTTAGTCTTCTACAATTTTAATATAAAAATTTTTTTTTTTAAACTTCTAGAATTTAATTAATGTCTAATAATAAGCACTGTTTATATTTAATAGACGTATGAAAATCAAAATTCACTATACAATATCAAATGGAATAAAAAAATCCCAAAAAATAAATTATCAAAAATTAAAAATAAGTAATATCGAATGTTTCGTTCCAAACATACGCACCTGAACTCGTCAGAAAGGCACGTGGTACGTATGTTTTGCCTTTGAAAAACATTTGAAAATATGTTCACTTTCTGGTCTTATATTTGTGAAAACTAAATCTTCTTCAAAAATACACAACATAATTTCAAGAACTCCTTCAAAACTAATTTATTTGAAATATTTAATATGTTTAAATATTCAAATAAGTTACTCCAAAAACCCTCAAAGACTTGTAGCATATCCTCAAAAACAATTAAAAATTCAGATAAGGTCAGTTCAACTTTACATTTATAATATGAATTCAAT
The DNA here is from genome assembly GCA_034642435.1 of Megalocaria dilatata. Lineage (NCBI taxonomy): Eukaryota > Metazoa > Arthropoda > Insecta > Coleoptera > Coccinellidae > Megalocaria > Megalocaria dilatata. The sequence continues at coordinate 9,833,477 of CM067857.1, read as the reverse complement.
TAAAATTAAATAAACTTGTAATCTTACCAAACAATTTCTGGAAAATCTGTGAATGCAATTAAAAATGCCTTACAAACTTAAGTGATTTCTGTGTTTAGCATAAAACATAGATTACTTTGGATATTAGATGTACCTACCTAGTTTAATTGCATTCACAGATTTTCCGGAAATTGTTTGGTAAGATTACAAGTTCATTTATTTTTTATTAAATTTATGTTATGAGTGTAAAGTTGAACTGACTTTTTCTGAATTTTTGATCGTTTTTGAGGATGTGCTACATGTTTTTGAGAATTTTTGAAGTAACTTATTTGAATATTTGAACATATTAAATATTTTAAATAAATTAGTTTTGGAGAAGTTCATAAATATAAGACCAGAAACTGAACATGTTTTCAAATGTTTGGCAATACATACGTACCACGGCCTTTCTGACGAGTTCAGGTGCGTATGTTCAGAACAAAATATTCGATATTACTTGTTTATAACTTTAATTGATAATTAATTTTTTGGGATTTTTTATTCCATTTGATATTGTATAGTGAATTTTGATTTTTATACGTCTATTAAATATAAGCAGTGCTTATTATGAGACATTAATTTAATTCTAAAAGTTTTTCTGAAAATTTTTTTGAAATTAAAATTGTAGAAGACTAACAGATTCAATCTGTTATGATATTCAAAGTTTATAAAATAATAAGTAAATTATTTAGACATCACCTCATATTGGATATTTTTTTCAGAGTGATAGAATTTTGACAGGGATAACTGTGATTTGACAGAAGGTAGATGTCATGTTGTTTTGCCATTTTTGGTCAGTAAGCATTGAAAAATTCTCATGAAAAGACTCACGCCGCCACAACGTTCACAAATTGTTGAAATTTATTTTCTAAATCAGTGTTCTATTCGCCAAACTTTTAGAGCACTTTATGAAATTTATGGTTTACATAATCGTCCATCAGAGCAGCTTATTCGTCAATAGATTTCGGACAACATTTTCTCTACTCGATGCAACAACAACAAGACAACGAACTGTACGTACAGAAGAAAATATCGCTACTGTAAGTCATAGTGTTAATGATGATCCAACTTTGTCTATTCGTCGACGTTCACAACAAGTTGGACTCTGTGCATCCACCACATAGAGAATTTTGCGTAAAGATCTTGGTCTACACCCATACAAGATCCAACTGGTTCAAGAACTAAAGCCACTTGACCATAATAAGCGTCGTTTGTTTGCTGAATGGGCCCTAGAACAGCTTGAACTTGATACACTTTTTTATCGTAAAATTGTGTTTAGTGATGAAGCTTATTTCTGGTTGAACGGCTATGTAAACAAGCAAAATTGCCGTATATGGAGTGAAAGAAGTTTTGCAGGTTCCATTGCAACCTGGAAAATGCACTGTATGGTGTGCTTTACAAGCTGGAGGCATCATCGGTCCATATTTGTTCAGAAACGGTGCTGGAGCTAGTGTTACAGTGAATGGTGCTCGTTACAGATCGATGTTCAATGATTATTTGTTTCAAAATTTGAATGGTATCGACCCAGAAGTGTTTTAGTTCCAAGAAGATGCTGTTACACCTAATGTTGCTACCGTAACAATGGATTTCTTGAAAGAAAGATTTGGCGATAACATTATTTCGAGAAATGGTCCAATTAATTGGCCTCCAAGATGGTGCGACATAACTCTAATGGATTATTTTCTTTGGTCTTATGCCAAGTCAATGATTTATGCTGATAAACCAGAAACAATAAACGCTTTGGATGCAAATATTACTCGTGATATTGATGAAATAAGGTCTGAATTACTCGAAAAAGTGGATCAAAATTGGTCTGGTGGAATGCGATATCTCAGAGCTGGTCGTGGTGGACATATGCCGAAAATTATTTTCAAAACATAAATGTCATAAAATTATCTTTCAAATAAAACAAATTGACTTCAATCTTAATTTAAATGTGTTTTATTTCAATTTAAAGTTCTATCACTCTAAAAACAAACACACGATATATTCCATGTGAGGAATGTATTTGCGACAATAAATGACGTAGATAATTTCATCGTGAAGATCAGTACTTGGGTTATTTTGTGGCCATTACTCGTTGGAAAATAAATTATTCTCAACCTTAATTGCCGGTTCGGAATTTTGCAAAACGAGTTCTGGTATTGGCGTACTGTCAACACATCTTCTTCATACACATCGATAAATTTCTTTCTCGCTTGAACAGCATCTTTACTTATTTTAAAGTAAATTAAAATGACAAAAATGCGCTGCTTATTGCTCTCCATATTTAAAAGGTCGTCAATCGAAAATTACCGTGTTGAATTAATAGCACTTTTTCAAACACAAACTTTGCTATATCAGCTCTCAAGACATATAATGATTTTGAGGCTTAAGCGTGAAGTTGTGTTCGAAAAAATACGGTTGAATCCTCTGTCGGAAAAAAACGGAATAATTCTCCGAACAACCTTATAGAACCTACTTGTTCAAAGAGCAGAGAGAGTGTGAATAGAACTTACTTGTTCAAAGAGCAGAGAGTGTGAATAGAACTTACTTGTTCAAAGAACAGAGAGAGTGTGAATAGAACTTACTTGTTTAAAGAGCAAAGAGAGACTGTATTGAGTGAATGGGTAACGAGAGACTGTCAGTGGAACTTAATTGTTCTAGTGACTGCCACAATATGATCAGGGCGTGTGCCAAAGAGGAACTGTGCGATATGACTGTTTTTTATTCTATAAATCTGTTCGCAAATTACTTCATCAATCTGCGAAATTCAATCTTCGAATCTAGTTTCATGCAAGCCACAAATCGACGAATCTATCGAACAGCTCTTCCGAAACGAACATCAAATTTGCCCGATCGACCTCAACCAAAACTACCCCTGTGTATTTACAACCCTGTGCTCGCACACATGTCCAATTTCGGTCACACCAAACGCCCAACAATCAAATAATTCAATTTGTCCCCGAGTAATTTTCGGCAAATATTACTCCGCATTAATATCGCCGAATGCAAACCCCGTTTAAGCGCACATTTTACGAACGATATCATGAATTTATGATTACGATTATCCGGGCCGGTCGGCCGCCACCTACCGATCCTGCACGTTCCGGAAAGTGCCGATCCTCCCTAATCCTGTAAGGCTACCTAAAATATATATCATCTGACTTAATCCCTTCTGGACGACTTCGGCGGGAGGGACGGGATTGGACCACTTCGGAACCCGCATTATGACGGTGCGCGATGCGAATTGAAGTAATCACTTCAGCCGTTTCGGTGCGGCTCAAAAACGATGATGAAAGACGTCAGGGGAATTACCGGATTTTAGGTTATGAAAGTTTTAGGATATGTCGGTCCGACGCAATTAAAGGGTGGTTGTTCCTGTTTCGCGGAAGGGTGTGGGATGATGAATTTCTGGAAATGGTCGATTTGGGCTTGTTGTGAAGGATTTTAGGATTCGGCGGGATTTCTGCGTGAACTTCATTCGTTGGGGGTAGGTGTTACGTTATCATTATTTGATGAGGAGAATTTAGTATTGACTTTAGCCTATAAGCATAGGCAGTCCGTGTAGGACCAGCTTAAGAAAAGTCCTTCCTGACCGTCAGCTTTCGTGAAAGGTGAAATGCATGGACCCCTGTGTTACTGGACCCGTGTGTTTGGAAAGTTTATCACGACCTAGTTTCACTGTAGAGGTGTAATAAAGGGCTGAGTCGAGTTGTTCAACACACTGGCAAGGGTGTTTGTCCCAGCAGCATTAAAACTAACTTTAGTCTACCCTATTGCAATAAATCTTTGGATTTCTCTATCCAATGGCCGAGAACGTTATGTATGATACTGCGTTACCTCGGGAGGGTAGAAGCCCTCAGCGAGTATTCGTACACCCTGACCATCCAATTGGAAAGCCTGCGTGCTAGACTAGGAGGAACCATCTATGGCCTCAGCTAGCTCATGATTCAGGTTTTCTGGAGAAATGCTTCAGGGTTTAGTGGGACTTGACGGTTCGACCTGCCTCGTCCTGAGCCAGAATTATTTGTAAGACATTTCTGGGGTATTTGGGTCTTGACGATACAATTTTAGACAGTTGGTGCTCGAACCAGGATCGATTGAAAGACTTCACAGCGGTTCGTGGGTCTTGACGATAGGGCTGGAAGACGCACTCGTACCAGGATCAATTGAAGCATGAATTCTTGAAATTTTCTTATTTCTTGTGTCTGATTTCGGGTGGGTGGAAGCAAAAGGTGCCTTCGGTGTGTAAGTTGTATCCCAAAGAACTCGGGTGCTGACCTGCAAGGCCAGTAGCGATTGGATAGTGCTCCGCTGCTACTAGTCACAGTGTAGGTTTTCGAACTGAAGCCGAAAGTCGAAGCGGGGTGGGTTTAACTCTACTGAACTTACGAGGACGATTGTGTTGAGCCATTCTGTTCCTTCATTTAATAGTTTTTGATTGAAAAATCCCTTATTCCTTTTTAGAAATCTTAATTTTTTTATATATTCTTTTTATATTATCCTCATACTCCTACATCTTCTGTGAATATTGAATTGTATCAGTCCTTACTTGGTGAAAATCCATATTAAATAATTTGAAATAAGGTTATTCTGATTTTCACAAATTTTTATTGTTAAACTCACAACAATTGTTTCGCTATCACAGTAGCATCATCAGGTAAGATCACATTTTGAATAACTAAGCTTGTTTCCGAAATCCGTGGCTATTTATATTACAGTAACTACAATAAATTTTTATTAGGCACTAAAACCCAAAAAAGGGTCCCTGCAAATTCCAGCTTATCTGAATATATTTAACAGAGGTGAGCTATTTAAATCTATTTGTTCGTTAAGTAATATTCCAATTTTATTATGTTTATTTATCTCAAGGGATTCTAACAGATTTAAGGCATAACTTTTGCTTTCTATATGTAGAATTTCAAAGTTATGGTTGAAATTATGTCCTGTTTCTAACAAATGGTTGGAATATGTGGAATTGCTTTTATTGTTGAGGAAACTCTTCAAATGTTCACACATCCTATGACGGAACGTTCTTCCAGTTTGACCTATGTAAATTTTAGGGCAATCACCGCAGGTTAACTTATAAACCCCAGATTTATCATCCTTATGTGTGTAGTCTTTATTATTTTTGATAAATTTACTCAAGTTTAAATTAGTTTTGAATGAAGTTCTCAAATTATATTTATTTTTGAGGTATGTAGCAATTTTCTCAGAAATACCTTTAGTGTAATATAATATATAATATAAAAGAAAATTTTAAATACATTTCCTTAAATAACACTAAAGGTATTTCTGAGAAAATTGCTACATACCTCAAAAATAAATATAATTTGAGAACTTCATTCAAAACTAATTTAAACTTGAGTAAATTTATCAAAAATAATAAAGACTACACACATAAGGATGATAAATCTGGGGTTTATAAGTTAACCTGCGGTGATTGCCCTAAAATTTACATAGGTCAAACTGGAAGAACGTTCCGTCATAGGATGTGTGAACATTTGAAGAGTTTCCTCAACAATAAAAGCAATTCCACATATTCCAACCATTTGTTAGAAACAGGACATAATTTCAACCATAACTTTGAAATTCTACATATAGAAAGCAAAAGTTATGCCTTAAATCTGTTAGAATCCCTTGAGATAAATAAACATAATAAAATTGGAATATTACTTAACGAACAAATAGATTTAAATAGCTCACCTCTGTTAAATATATTCAGATAAGCTGGAATTTGCAGGGACCCTTTTTTGGGTTTTAGTGCCTAATAAAAATTTATTGTAGTTACTGTAATATAAATAGCCACGGATTTCGGAAACAAGCTTAGTTATTCAAAATGTGATCTTACCTGATGATGCTACTGTGATAGCGAAACAATTGTTGTGAGTTTAACAATAAAAATTTGTGAAAATCAGAATAACCTTATTTCAAATTATCTTCTGTGAAGATCGCCGAGAAGCTTTTCCAGCTTGTGTAAGTTGGTAGTTCAGTTGTGTTCTCGGTAGGCTTTGTAACTGCGATCTTGCTCCACTTTAGGTCAGAGCACTGTTAATTTTTGACCCAACATTAAAATGGTAGCCAACACCCGTCCAACTAACCTGAACAGGATTTGAAACCGCGACCTTTCGGTTACAAGTCGAATGATCTTACCACTAAGCTATTGACACTTATATATTATTTAATGGAACAATGATTATCCGCAATTAGACAAATATCGTTTCGACATTAGTGCCAGTAGAATTTTCAGTTATTTCCCTCTGAGTTATTCTTGAAGTCAACGCATCAGCTCAAGTAACATCTCTAGCCCAGGAACTCGCCTTTCTTGCTACAACACTAAATAAATGAAATGCGTCTTAAAACGAACTGTATCCTCATTCAATTGAAACTTCAAAAGTTTAATCTCAAGGAACATTTTCTTTCGCCCTCTTATGATAACGAAGGGTTGGCCATCCAGAGTTTGAAATTTGAAAAAGTGGTTATTTCGAGTCTGGCAACACTTCTGTCATCCATGTGTTGATAGAAAGTTATTTTGATATTTAACATTGACGAAATAGGTAGATTTACGCTTGAGAAAAACTAGCAAATATCTAAAACTAATTTCCAAAAAGATGACTCTTCTATCCTGTTAGAAATTTACGTGAAAACTAGATAGTTCTTTGGTCGATAACCCATCAATGTTCTCATCCAGTGAGTACACCTGAAAACATTTCTGCTTTAGCCCAGAAGGTGGCTCAGCATCCATCAACTTCAACTCATCAACTGAGCATTGTTCCTCGCACTCTTTTGGGGAGAATTTTGCACAAAGACTTCGGTATGAAGGCCTGCAAAGTTCAACTAGTGCAAAAAGTGAACCTCGTGACCATCTGATGTGTGTCCGTTTCGCTAAGTCGGCTAATGATCTCGTTGCGTCAAGAATACTAATTTCATATGGCCCACCACTTACAACACCGCAATTAAAAGGTTCAGAAGTGAATGTTTTATCTATAATAAAATTTGTAATTAAGCTTAGTGAATTTGTGAAGTGAACCCATGTAATCTCAGTGAGTGAACAACGATGAAAAAGCCCGTCAATGCACTCATATACGAGCACAATTTTGCGTATAACGAAGCCAAAATTGATCAATGTACTCAGAGATAGTTAGAGTTTAAAAAGAATTCAGCATACCAAGCAGTCTTTTCGATTGGTACAGGTTGCATTTATTAGTGGTACTTATTCCTATATACTTATGTTAACAAGAAACCACCTAAAGTTAACAAATGTCTGTTTTCAGTAGCACTGACAACAAAGAGTACATACTTACATATATAAAAAAGATGAAAATGCTGTTCACAAGGTTGAAAAGTGGGAGTTTTGATTATTTATAATAACAATTCATCAAATGAAATAATCAAAGGCAAAATTTTTTACAGTCATTATAAAGAATGCGAGTTATGCTTACGGAAAGTTCTTCTAATCAAGACAGTAGAACTGTTGTCGCATGCAGTTTCAGAGGTTTTAGTACCACCTGCTTGCTAGTTACAAATTTCTTTCTTTGAGCAGGATGTCAAGGCAATATACTGATCTCAGGGTGTGGGACATTTACAATTTCAAGAAGGAAATATAGCCACTTTGATGATTTATCAAATTATTACAGAATTTATGTTCATTTGAATGATTGTGTGCTTTTTAACTCTAAAACACATGATGATATTTTATTGCTTCAAATCAGATGATCTCTTAAAAATATACACTAAGCAAATAACCAATGAAAACCTAGACATCTGTTAACACAAATCTGCACAATAATTTAGCAGCAATTTTCCAATCGCTGTTTTATATTCTTCAATGTATGGTCTAAAATCGAAAATACACTGAGCTTGATATGAAAATTGTCAAATGATCAATCCTCATATGCAACCTTATACTAGTTGAATCGTATCCATCCAATAAGCTGATGGTCCACTTAGAAACGATGTGTTCGAATCCTTCTTCATCACTGATGGAAGTCCAAAGTTTTATCTTGAAATTCTAAACTTTCCTTTATTCAATGCACGTCTTCAAATGAGTACCAGTTTCTCATTTCTGAATTGAGTCAATTATTAAATAAAATTTGAATATTAAAACAAATTGAAATATGTTTATCTTCTACAATTTTAATTTCAAAAATATTTTTATTCAAAAAACTTTTAGAAATAAATTTATGTCTATTCGAATATTTAAATATATTAAATATTTCAAATAAATTATATTCTTTGAGAAGTCCTTGTAAGTGTGTTCATGTTTTTTAAAAGGCAATTGGTGTTCTTAAAGGTAAGACCAGAAACAAAAATTTTGTCTCCTTCAAATATTTATTTATTAATTTTAATTACTTTCGTATATCTGTTGGGTTATTTATTCAATTTGACATTATATATTGAGTTTTGATTATATACGTATATTAAATGTAAGCGGTGCTTGTGTAGACATAAATTTATTCCTAAAAGTTTTTTGAATAAAATTTTTTTGAAATTAATATTGTAGAAGATAAAATTATTTCAATTTGTTTTAATATTCAAATTTTATTATATTTCTTCTATCAAGTAAAAGGCCTTTATATTTTATTTTATATATAATATATAATTATATTTTGGCTTCAATAAATCTCATTATAGAATGTCAATGAATTTAAATAAACCTTAAAATAACTCACACTGTTCTTTGATTTTGTTAAAACATAGATCAATCTTGAATTATATAGTTGATCTGTATTTCGAAGCTTAAGTCTTTTAACACGTGAGAGATATAGGTTAGGTTTTTGATTTTGATATTTGGAATATTAAATGAGGACTGAAGACGGGATTGTCTAGAATTATATTTGTTTTTTGAAGATATAGTGCACATTTTTTAGAGATTTTTGAAATAATTTATTCGAATATTTAAATATATTAAATATTTCAAATAAATTATATTCTTTGAGAAGTCCTTTAAGTGTGTTCATGTTTTTTAAAAGGCAATTGGTGTTCTTAAAGGTAAGACCAGAAACAAAATTTTGTCTCCTTTAAATATTTATTTATTAATTTTAATCACTTTCGTATATCTGTTGGGTTATTTATTCCATTTGACATTATATATTGAGTTTTGATTATATACGTCTATTAAATGTAAGCGGTGCTTGTGTAGACATAAATTTATTTCTAAAAGTTTTTTGAATAAAAATTTTTTTGAAATTAAAATTGTAGAAGATAAACATATTTCAATTTGTTTTAATATTCAAATTTTGTTATATTTATTCTATCAAGTAAAAGGCCTTTCTATTTTATTAAATTATTAAATATCTTTTGAATATATGTACTGGTTCAAAGTCAAAGATATAGTGACCTTCAATCGAAATATCACGAAAGTAAAAGAAGATGATCTCCTAATCCGAAAATATCGACTTTATTGGTCCAATTTAACTACAAAAACTAAAACTTTTAAACCGTTCACTTCGCCAAGTCATCAATCAATCAGACTCAGGTAAGATGTTCAAAATGGACGTCGACCTCGCTGATAAGGAAAACATAATTAAGCCGTAGCTCTACGAAAAGCCCAGCACTCCTGGCGTTGAAGTATGGAATATATGGGCTAGGGGCACTTATAATTGATACTTAATAAACTGTACGATAGATGGCTCTCTATATCGATATTCCAAAATGTATGAACATGAAACTATAAGCACCAACTAGTGAGACGGAAACTGCATGAACCAATTTCCGAAATTTTGGACCAAATACAATGTACATACATTTCAGCACAGCGTTGACAAAGTTCGACGACATTTTCAATGCGCTATAATTTGAAGAGAAAATCGATGCGAAGAATATAACGGAAACAACTGAACGGCAAACGATTCTCGTTGGGAGATCGCGTTTAATGTGCCCGATCGCGAGGATTAGGACGGCGGATCTGCTACAAAGCAGACCCGAGTAAATAAGGTACCGGTGGAAAACTTCCAGTGTTTTATCTAGCAGCTCTTCATTCTTCTTCCGACGGACGTTGCACCAGGAAATGCCGAGATGGGATGGATTTTCCGCGTCGCATTTCAAGTCGAAAATTGGACCTAACGATCTTAATCAGTTTCGATAGGGAGAGACGTAAGAAAATGGGAAAATAAATAAACCTATGGCACTTATCTTGTTTTATGTTCCGGACGCTTTTGTCATTTTTATGGATCTAGCTAAAGGGAGGAAGAGAATCGAATTTTTAATTCTTCTTAGGATTTGATTTCCGTATACGAAGTTAGAGCATAAATTTAGGAAAGCAGTCTGATAAACCAGAAGATCTTAAAATTTTTGGCTTAGAAAATTCAAATCCAGTGCTCTTCTAAACTTTTGACTAGAAGACTTTTAAGCGGGAGTCGTCTAGAGTTTGCATTTTGAGTGGAATGAAATAATAAATTACTAAGTTTTCTGTCACTTCCTTAAATAATGATAGAAGTGGTGAAACTCTTAGACACTCACGTGGAATATTCATTAGAAATGAAATGCTTCACGCCAATTTGTAGATAAATTTGATCGTGAAAACTGGATCGTTATTTAATAAACTAACTCGTTCATGTTCTTGTACTGTGAGCACAGCTGAAAACATTGCTGATGTAGCTGAACATCCTTCAACATCAACTCGTCATCATGCTGAAGATCTGAACATGTCTCAAGGGAGAATCTTGCATAAAGACCTCGGTGTGAAGGCTTACGATGCGTTTCAACGTCGCTCAATGGGATTATGATCGCACGGCCGAGGATGAGCATTTTACCAGAAAAATCGTCTCTAGAGATTAATCTCATTTTCACTTCGGAGGAATATTTTTTGTGGGGATCCGTCAAGGATGATTATTACGCTAGTCATCCAGAAACGATTGATGCCTTGAAACACGAAATAGAAGTTTCCATTCATTCGACTGAACCACAAACAATCTACGTTGTACTGGAAAATTTGGTTCATTTGATTGGGTACTGTAGCCAGTCATGTAGGTCATTTGAATGTTGTTATTTTCATTCCTAAATGCCAAGGTTCAACCTTTCTAGTGAGCTCATAACATTGAGAAATAATTCATTATCTTTTTAATTATATCCGATTAAAAAAACGAAATTCAAATGGCCTACTTCTTACTGAATTTTGAAGTAACTACGTCATCATTTTGAGAGAGAGTGAAATCAAAGAAACTTTTGAATTCCAAAGAAAAGGGAAGAAATGAATCACGTGATCTCATCAAATATTATTTTTCGCTTGGAAATCCATCACTGAAAACTTTGATGTACACTGAAGATATTCTAGATAATATCAATTTTAATGGTCAAGGATAATAAAAATAATGATTCCAAGTTAATAAAGTAAATGATAGATGAATTAGTAGCTCTTCGTGGCAAATACTCTGTTAAATTGAGAAATGTTGATACTGTTAAAAAATATATAGGAGATTACGATGTGGCTTCATCAGGTCTCTACATCCCACTGGCTGATGGTGTTCAGTGTAACCGAGTTTACATACATTGTTAGGTACGTGACAAAATGATGGAGAAACAAGTCATAAGAACTCAAGGTGTTTTTTGGAGTTTGCCGCTAAAAAATGCCACTAGGGAAAAATATTCAGTAATGGAGACATGTCAACATCTGTATGTTCGTTCAAAAGGATTTTACGGGCTTTGTACCTAATGATTTCAAGAAATTCTAAAAGTGTTAATCTAGAACTTTTGCTTTCAATGTGGAAATTTCATAGTTATTGTTGAAATGATGCCTGAATTGCTTGAGATGATTAGCATATGTCGAATGTACAGAATCCAATATATGTCTCCTTTGGTGTTCTTGGATTCTTTTCTTGAATGATCTACCTGTTGGGTCGATAAATACTAAAAGGCAATCGTTGCAAGTCAACTTGTAAACTCCAGATTAATTTTCTTTATTTGTTCGATCCTTATTGTTTTTTGTAGGTACTAAGGTTATTAATGGTTTTGAAAGCTGCGTTGTAATTGAAAATATTTTTGAAATATTCAGCAATATTTTCAGATAATCCATAAACATAAGATAACGAAAAATATTTCTGTGTATTGTCCTCTTTATTATTAGTATATTATTAGTATACCTAGTTGAATGCTCTTCAAATCACATATTTCCAGACGGCATTTGGTAAGTCTATTCATTGTTAATTGATTTTATTATTTTTTTATATGTAAAGTTGAACTGGTCTTATCTGAATTCTAATTATTTTTGAGGATGTGCTACATGTTTTGAGATTTTTTGAAGGAATTTATCCAGATATATTAAATATTTCAAATACATTGGATTTTGAGAAGTTCTTAAAATTATTTTGTATATTTTTGAGACAGATTTAGTCTTCATAAATATAAGATCAGAAAAAAATACATTTTGTAACAAACAGGGCTTCGCACGTTTGTCTGAAGAGTTCAGTACACATGCCTGGAACGAAACAAAAAATATTTATTTATTGATTAATTTCAATTGACAAGTTATATTCGTTGGGTTTTCTTAATTCCATTTGATATTGTATAATGAGTTTCGATTTTATACGTCTATTAAATACGCGTTGTGCTTATAAAGACATTAATTTAATTCTTAAAGTTTCTTGAATAAATCTTCTGAAATTAAAATTGTAGAAGACTAACAGATTAAATCTGTTTCGATATTCAAATTTTGCATTATTTGTAATCGTTGTTGGAATGTTTACCTTTCCGGGTTTGAATGGTAGACATTGAAAAATATAACTGTCAATGTCACAAATAAACAATGGCTGCCATGCGTGAGTAATGTCAATTTAAAAATGGGCGTTCTCATTGAAAGGCCCTTTACTATTCCATTCATGTAAATTAATTTTTTACATTTAGTTCAAGTAAGCAAGTTAATTAATTCTTGTTGATTAGCCGTCATTGTTCGTTATAAGTTCCTTCACGCCCACGCAGTAAAAACGGGCGCTGATAAGGGCACCAGCTTTCATCCACAGGAACCCCCTAGTGTACTTAGAGGATGAGCGCGAATCAGATACCGTCATCTATGTTTAATATAAGCGGTAAAACAAGATATAATTCAGAAGGTCCTGGCGTAGCTAACGTTAATCAATATTACCGCCCAGCGCATACCGCCGTTTACACGATGAATACCTAATAATAATTATACCCAGGGTCCATTAAGAAGCGCCCGCCCGAGGATTGATGCGCGTCAGCGTTGAATTATTCAGCGGACGGCCTACTCGGATAACTTCATCCGGTTATATCAATTCGCCCATTTTCATAAGGAAAATTCCAGGATAAATAGCCACTGAATATGGATTGGGTATTTGGGGGCTTTAGACGTGACCCCCAATTTTGAGGGTTGCAGATGAGCAATTAGCGGAGGATATACACTTAAGGATTCAGATTCAGATATATTAATGGGTACTGATATGGAAAATGAATCTCAAAATGTGTTGAGATTTTGAGATTAAGGCTTCTAGATACAATTACACTCTTCCAAGAAATCGTAGTTGACGTGAAAATTTTTAGAGAAATGGTGATTCATTTAGAGGTACTTTTTGTGGTGGTAATTCAATTGCAGATTGCGCATGCCTCGTGTTAACTGAAATGCCATTTCTGTTCAGTGGTGTTTGACAATTCATAATTGAAAGACTTAGCCAGGCACAGCGTCTAAAAATTGTTCAACTTCATTATGAAAATGGGCGTTCTACGAGGAATGTATATCGGGCGCTTAGAGCAACTTATGTTCCACATAATCGGCCTAGCGAATGCACAATTAACTTTACCATCCGTAAGTTTGAGACCCAATTTTCATTATTGGATAATCCTCGACCAAATAGACCCAGCACGTAGTGAAGAAAATATAGAGCGGTAGCGGAGAGTGTACGCGAAGACCGTGAAGTGTCCGTTCGTCGCCGTTCTGAACAGCTTGGCCTGTCATATTCAACAACTTGGCGCATTTTACGTAAGGATCTATCTTTAAAAGCTTACAAAATTCAACAAGTGCAAGAACTGAAGCCAACAGACCTTCCGAATCGTTTCCGTTTTAGTCGTTGGGCTCTTCACAAGCTTGCAGAAGATCTACTGTATTCGACAAACATTTGTTCACCCATTTTTGGCTTAATGGGTTCGTGAATAAACAAAATGCGCGTATTTGCGGTGATGACCAAACCCAAGGGGTTCAAGAGCTGAAATTGAATCAAGAAAAAACAACTGTTTGGTGTTTATGGACCGGTAGAATAATCGGTCCATATTTCTTCAAAAGAGGCCGGCCGGAATGTTACTGTGAATGGTGACCGTTGTCGCGCAATGATAACAGACTATTTAATGCTTGTAAAAAATAGTTTTTTTGAGCCATAATAGTAAAGAATATAAAATAAAATTGTTTTAATTCATTTTTCCATTTAAAAAAATACCTCTGAATGAATCACCCGACATATGCTATTCCATTAACATACATGATTAATAACTATTAATGTTTTGAGCTAAGTAAATTTCCAGATTGCCTTGAATTGGGGATCATCGGGCCGATACACAAAAACGGAAGTAAAGACAAAATAGAAAATTATCGACCAGTCTCCTTGCTGTCAGTGTTTTCCAAAATTTTTGAAAAACTTGCTAAGAAAAGAATCTACACATTCTTGGAAAAGTTTGGCAAACTTTCTGATAATCAGTTCGTATTTAAGGAAGGACGTAGTACAGAAGATGCCATATCAAATTTAACATCAGATATATATATATATATATAGCACTAGATGAAAAAAACCAATCACATGCATTTTCCTTGATCTGTCGAAAGCCTTTGATACCGTTTGCCATGAACGTCTACCAAAAAAATCAATTTCTATGGCATAAGAGGGCCTACAATTTACTTAAAGACTACTTATTAAATCGCAAATATATATTTCTTCATCCATTCTTTAATATTGTGTCATAATTTGAACATTTTTAACGAAAAATCTGACTTACTTCTTGGCGGCGTGCAATAATTATTACACACCAAGTTGAGTTTCTCATTAACGTTAATATATCATCAACCGCAAGCAGACTTCATCGCGTACCAGAGACTACCTGAAGTTCAAGCAACTATAATCTGCAACCAAACCAGTGAAGCAACCCGTAGACGAAGTTTGTTTCTTCCTTTGAGTTTGTTAAAGTGCAAAAAACTCATCTATAATCATCAGTTTTTTACTGTATTTATATCAGTCATATCTGATAATAATAATTTCTGGCACAAGGTCTACACACACTAATCATATTAGTTATATCTTGAGGAATTTCAATGCAACGTTGATTCCGAAATTAATAGGTTATTTTGATATATCTGTAATAAACTAATTGCAAATTTACCTATCTTTTTGTCAAAACAAAAATGACAAAAGTATTGCCAGATTCGAAATAACCAGTACTTGAAAATGCAAATGCTAGATGGTCCTCACTATATCTAATTCAGGTAGAAAAAACAATATCAATTTTTCATGACGTGCCAACAACTCTCCATAAATTCTCTATCTAGAAAATCTTGAAAATCTAATAGCAAACTTAACTCCAAGCCAGCAACTTACTAACATTTTGAACTAACCAGTTATGAGAATCTTCGATGAACCGAACTCCACTCGACCAATTATCTTGAATTATTAAGAGGTCGACGCTGTGGGAGTGCCGAATTCAGAAAATTGCATCATCAATTTTTAAAGGGTTAATTTTGCAACCGTAGAAAAATCCCTCCTCAATAATTGAAACGCCGCACATCTGCGACGTCCTCGTAACTCGGTTATAATTGCAAAGTTTGTACAGAGAAGTAGCCTCAGAGGCAAACATGGGCGTAGCTAGAGTTTTTCAATCTGACAATCAGACAGGGGCAAATTACAGAAATATAAAACTGCACATTCCTGCGATGTACTGGTTCCTCTTAATATAATTGAATAATATTGAAACTACGAATAAAAACGAATTACAGAAGATTTCAGATTTATTTTTGACTTTTAGTTTTTTACAGAAGATGTTACAAATGACCACCGTCAATTTGAATGCAGGAATTACATCGTCGCATGAAGGAATTGCGTACTCTTTCGAAAAGACCTGGTTGTGTTCGAATTGTTTAACAGGATAGTTCAATCCGAGGTTCCAACTCTTCGATGTTATTCACTAACGTTGCATACACTAAACTATTCAAATAACCCCAAATACAAAGGTCCAATGGATTCAAATCGAGAGATCTAGCGGGCCATGGCACTGGGCCTCCTCGTCCTATCCATCTTCTGAGAAATGTTTGATTTAAATATTCCCTAACGGCAAGTGTGTAATGTGGGGGCGTTTAGTCTTGAATAAACTAAATATTCATCCACTGATTTAAAGGTACCACGTCTAGAAAATCGGGGAAGGTATTTCGAAGAAGGTTAAGGTATGCGGTATGTTAAATTCCCTGTTAAAACTACTGGTCCTAACAAACGATGTCCTTGAATACCTAGCTAGATATTTATACTGAAACGCTGTTGATACCTGGATTCATGAATGGCATGTGGATTTTCATGCGTCCAAATATGGCTGTTATGAAAATTAAAAATTCCATCTTTGGTGAAGCCGGCTTTATTAGTGAAAAGGATATTAGAAGTAAAATGCGGATGATCGATAAGCAATCTTTGTAAATGCTGAATGTTCTTCTTGGCTTGATGATCAGGAGGATCAAGAGCTTGCACGCGTTGAACGAAATGGATAGAGAAATCGTTGATGCATAGTTTTTCAGACGAGGGGACCACTTATTCCTACTTCCGCTGAAATTCTTCTTACACTTGTGCCAGGATTTTCAGTCACAATATTTAAAATTTCCCTTTCAAACTCTGGAGTACTTACAGATCTTGGACGTACAGTATCACGAGCGTTTGTTTTTAAGGATCCAGTTTCCCTCGATCGTCTAAAAACTTGATTTAACGTCACATTAGAAGGAAGTTGACGATCGGATAAAAGTGACGTGCTTCAGGATCACTTCAATAGCACGGCCCATGAAAACCATATCACTAATTTCAATATAAGAATAAGGCATTTCAAATTGGTGAGATTTATTATTATTATTATTATCCTGATAGGGGGCAGGCTTTTTTACTGCGATCTTGCGCCACTTTAGGTCACAGCACTGTTAATTTTCGACCCAACAGTGATATGGTAGCCGATACCCGTCCAACTAGAAGATTTCTTCCCCACCTGAACAGGATTCGAACCCACGACCTTCCGGTTACGAGCCCTAAGCTCTAACACTGAGCTGCCGGCCTAATTTATGTATAAAGAGATAAAAAAGATAGGAAGCAGGGTCCAGTCGATCTTCACATAATATTTTCGAATTACACACTTCCTATCAACATTTCTAGGATTAATTATCGCCCTAAATGTCAGCATGCGAAAATTTTGCTCACCCTAACTACGCTCATGAAGGGAAAACTGAAACTGCCGGAGTACAAATTACATCCAAGTCTTTATTTGCCAAGGCACGGGACGGAGTGAATTTAATAAAATTTAAGGAAGGAGCGGTGGGTAAGTCAACTAATTATCCTGGCCAACGGCTTGCTGTCTGAGCTGCTTGCACAATGGCTTGATTCATGTGGACTGTTTTTTTCTATCGGGCCGGGAATGAAATCATAATTACTCTCATTCTTCATGCCGCTTTTGCGTTATTATAACTTTGCGAAATTGATGTTTATTTCGTCGCTGTCTAACTTCTTTAGTCGTCGTCAACGTCTTTTGTTCTGGAGGGCGTTTAGAGTAGTTAGTCCTCATTAGAGCTGTTCTCCAGTAGTCTGCGCAATATATCCGGAAGCAACTCTAATTTAATAAATTCTACATCCTCCGTTTAGAGTAAGGAACAGGGCATAGTGTAGAACTTTCAGAATATTATCTTACTTGTATTACGCCAAGTGTTTGTTTCCCAAGATGAGAATCCCCTCTTTGAAACGTATGCTTCAACATCTGGCGGATAATGTAACATTGGAATACTCATGTAGAGGGTATTTTTCAGATAATATTTATTCATGTGGCAACTACTAGGGGCTTTCAATGTACTCTCGGTACAGGCTTTAAAGAAAACGCAGGAAATTTCAGAAAAATTCGATTTTTCACTGTAGTATTCCTAGACTTCAATACATTTGTTAGACCGACAAATAAGCTCCTCTAAAACTTGGTTCTTCCACCTTCTCCTCAAAATAGGTATTAATTACTGAATTGTTTCAGCCATTACTATTTGGTAGTTGATCATAATTAAAACAAATTGTAGAAATTACTATGTTTTACTACCAAAAAAATATATATTACTCATTTTCTTGTGACTCGAGTTTCGGGAAATGAACTATCTCATCATCAGACAACTGAAGACCTAACAGTAGCACAGTGGTATTTGAACAAAAGTAATAAGTATTTTGAATATTTCAACAGATTCTAGGTAACACCTAATAGTGATACAGAGATTTACAATCGGAACGTGATACAAACCGGGCTAAAAAAGAGGGGCCTTCCAAATAACAGATATCGGAATGTCGGCAATCAACAAAGAAGGTTGTCAAACAGATGGTACTCATTTAAATATCTCAAATAATTTTTGGGGTCACATAGCTTCGTACAGTCATTCTTTATTTTTACATTATTTTGTTGTATATCTCAAATATTTGAAAAATTTGAATATCAAAACAAATTAAAATATGTTTATCTTCTACAATTTTAATTTCAAAAAAAATTTTTTTTCAAAAAACTTTTAGAATTAAATTAATGTCTAAAACAAGCACCGCTTACATTTAATAGACGTATATAATCAAAACTCAATATATAATGTCAAATGGAATAAATAAACCAAAAGATATACGAAAGTCATTAAAATTAATAAATAAATATTTAAAGGAGACAAAATTTGTTTCTGGTCTTAGGTTCAAGAACGCCATTTGCCTTTTAAAAACATGAACACACTTAAAGGACTTCTCAAAGAATATAATTTATTTGAAATATTTAATATATTTAAATATTCGAATAAGTACATTCAGAAATTTCTCAAAGCATGCACTATATCTTCAAAAAACAAATATAATTCTAAGCAATTCCGTCTTCAGTCCTGAAATATATTCAAAATATCATAATCAAAAAACTGACCTATATCAAAATTAGACATTAATTTAATTCTAAAAGTTTTTTTGAATAAAAATTTTTTTGAAATTAAAATTGTAGAAGATAAACATATTTTAATTTGTTTTGATATTCAAATTTTGTTAAATTTCTTCTATCAAGTAAAAGGCCTTTCTATTTTATCAAATATTTGGATTTACAAAGCTCCATACAGTCATTCATTATTTTTTACATTATTTTCATTGTGAACGAATTTGAAAATTTCAATAATCAAGTTTCTTTCCTTTTGAATCTACTTGTAAAATTTTCTTAATATTTTCTTTTGTCGAAAGGAATTACTGTTTTCTAAAGAATGAGTGGCAAAAGTTGAATTTTTGTTTACTTTTCATTAAATTCATTTTATGTTCGTTGAAAAAGGTTTTAAACAGATATAACTTTCTAAATACCTCAAATATTTTCGATTTACATAGCTCCGTACAGTCATTCATTATTTTTACATTATTGTTATTGTGAACTTATTTGAAAATTTCAACAGATTTTAGATAATCGAGTTTCTTCCCTTTTGATTCTACTTTTCGACTTATGCTACCAAAGTCAAAAAGTGGCCAATAGTTTTTCAAAATCAGATGTCAATACTGACTTCGAAATGCAAAACAAATTATCATCGGTATTATTTAACGCAAAGGACCCTACTCCAAAAATACACAAATCAGGAGTTTATGAATCATCTTGTTCTACGTGCAGTAATAAATATATAGGACAAACAGGACGTTTCTTCAAGACGAGGTTCAACGAACATAAAATGAGTTTCATGAAAAATAAACAAAATTCTACTTTCGCCACTCATTGTCTAGAAAACGGTCATCCCTTTCCCACAATAAATAATCTCAAAATTTTACATGTTGAATCAAAAGGGAAGAAACTCGATTATCTAAAATCTGTTGAAATTTTCAAATAAGTTCACAATAACAATCATGTAAAAATAATGAATGACTGTACGGAGCTATGTAAATCGAAAATATTTTAGATATTTAAAAAGCAACATCTGTTTAAAACCTTTCTCAACGAACATAAAATGGATATAATTAAAAGTAAACAAAAATTCAACTTTTGCCACTCATTCTTTAGAAAACAGTAATTCTTTTCGACAAAAGAAAATTTTACATGTAGATTCAAAAGAAAAGAAACTTGATTATTGAAATTTTCAAATTCGTTCACAATAAAAATAATGTAAAAAATAATGAATGACTGTATGGAGCTTTGTAAATCCAAATATTTGAGATATACAACCAAAGAATGCAAAAATAATGAATGACTGTACGCAGCTATGTAACCCCAAGAATTATTCGAGATATTTAAATGGGTACCATCTGTTTAACAACCTTCTTTGTCGATTGCCTACATTCCGATATCTGTTAGAAGGCCCCCCTTTTTTATCACGTTCCGATTGTAAACCTCTGTACCACTATTAGGTGTTAGCTAGAATCTGTTGAAATATTCAAAATATTTATCACTTTTGTTCAAATACCCCTGTACCAATGTTAGGTCTTCAGTTGTCTGATGATGGGATAGTTCATTTCCCGAAACTCGAGTCACAAGAAAATGTGTAATAAATATTTTGTTGGTAGTAAAACGTAGTAATTTCTACAATTTGTTTTAGTTAGGTATTAATTGATACCTTCGATTCTTCATCGTCAGGAAATCGCTTTCTACGAAGATATTTTTTCACATTTGGGAACAGGTACTGGTCACGGGGGGTAATTTCTTCGAAGACAAAAAAATTCCTATTCATTTCTTGATCATTGATAAATCCGTCACAACCATGTTTAGACCACGTTAGGAGCGTTAAAGTTCTTCTACTTTTCCACGTTTTTTGGAGTCTATTACATATTCACACTATTTCACCCCGAAATAGGCAACCAATCAATTCTTGGGATCTCTTATCTTCAGAATTAGGTTAAAGTCAGTGTGCTCAAATAGCATTGCATTCAATCAAACTATCCTTTCAGTCTTCGTTCCAACAATTTTTCCTTGTTTCAATTAACACTGTGTAGCTCTAGAACTATCAATCCATTTTCTTGTATGAAAAGGTTATTCTATGGAATTGCATAACTGAGTTTATGAACAATCGATTCTGTTCTGGTAATCTCAAGTTGAAAAACAAGAAAATCTAAAAATTTTGTGTTTTCAGAACCATCTTTCAAATATGGACCGTAATTATTCGTATTCACGTTACAATCTATATTTATTTTTTGATACGCAAGGCCTCTACAACTCTGGAAAGTAAAGGTTCTTCTTCTACCTTTCCACGTTTTTTGTAAGTCTATTCCACAAAGCCTTAGAACTTTTAATCCCTTTTTGGTATAAAAAGGTTATTTTGTCAAATTGAATTATTAAGTTTGAGTGCAATTAATTTTGTTTTGGTTGCTTTGAGTTGATGAACAAGAAAATATATACTGTTTTTCTAAGAAAGTGTTCGAATTCACAAATTCGAATATTCATTTGATAGATTTGTCATGTAGAAAGATAATTAAACAACGATCATACGGTCCTCCTAAATTGTCATTTGAATACAACATCAATACGTCAAGGTTGCCAAGATTAATCCTAAACTACGGTAAACTATCGGGTGATTTTTCTAGAGTGATAGAACTTTTAATTGAAATAAAACACATTTAAATGATTGAAGCAGAATTTTTATCTTATTTGAAAGATAATTTTATGACATTTATGTTTTGAAAATAATTTCTGGCATATGTCCACCACGACTAGCTCTAGGAACCGCATTCGACCAGACTAATTTTGATCCACTTTTTCGAGTAATTCAGGCCTTTTTTCATCACTACCATGAGTTATGTTGACTTCCAAAGCATCTATTGCTTTTGGTTAATCAGCACGAATAAGTTGACATAACCTCAAAGGAAATCATCCAGTGGAGTTATGTTGCATGATCTTGGAGGCCAATTGATAGGACCATTTCTCGAAATAATGTTATCGCCAAATCTTTCTTTCAATAAATCAATTGTTACAGTAGCAGCATGAGGTGTAGCAACATTCAAATTTTGAAACAAATAATCATTGATCATCCATCTGTAACGAGCACTATTCACTGTAACAGTAGGTGCAGCCTCTTTGTAAAGAAATATGGACGGATGATGCCTCCGGCGTGTAAAGCACACCATACAGTGCATTTTTCAGGATGCAGAACTTCTTGAGGATTGTTTTCACTCCATATACGGCTTGTTTACATAGCCGTTCAACCAGAAATGAGCTTCATCAATAAACACAATTTAACGAAAAAAAAGTGGATCAACTTCAAGCTGTTCTAGGACCCAATCAGCAAACAGATGACGCTTTTTATGGTCAAGTGGCTTTAGTTCTTGAAGTTGAATCTTGTGTCGTTGTAGACCAAGATCTTGTGGTGGATGCACAGAGTCCAGCTTGTTGTGAACGGCGACGAATAGATAAATCTGGATTATCATTAACACTATGACTTACAGCAGCGATATATTTTCTGTGCGTACAGTTCTTTATCTTGTTGTTGTTGTAGCATCGATTAGAGAAAATCTATCGATAGTTCGACGAATAAACTGCTCTGATGGACGATTATGTAAACCATAAATTTCACGAAGTGGTCTATAAGTTTGGCGAGTAGAATACTGATTTTGAAAATAAATTTCAACAATTTGTAAGCGTTGGTGCGGCGTGAGTCTTTCCATGATGATTTTTCATTGCTTACTGAACAGAAATGTCAAAACATGGCTTCTACCTTCTGTCAAATCACAGTTATCCCTATCGAAAATTCTATCAGTCTAAAAAAAAACAACCGATATGTGATGGGCAAAACAACGTTTGAAAGCAGTACTCATGACAATGAACCATCGAGTATAGCTGGAATATTGCTGGAACCTTAGTTCTGTAAGACTACAACCCAATAACGTGTAAAATCATTATGTAACTAATCAGTCCAAATAGGGCCAAATCAATTTTCTCTTCCGATCGCCTAATGAAGTAAATTTATAATTAGCCGTTCAATTTCTGGCCCGGTTGCCAACGGGCCTAGCCTTACGACCATATTTCAATTCGAGAAAATTTTAATTGAATATAAACACGGGCGTTAATTAATGGATGGGGCAAGGGAGATGCCTTGCTGTGAAGTTTTCGAATACGACGCTAAAGAAGGGGCTATCGCAAAGAACGACGAAGTTCTGGAACAATGTGGAGAGTCCGGATTCCCGGAAGTTTACTGGAAATCCGGAATGAACGGAAAAGAGTTTCTTCTATGGTACATGGAATTAACGCGAAGTATCTCGAAACTATGATGAGATCGTTTTAGATCTTGGAAAGATTTTGAAGATATGGCACGAACGAAAGCAATTTTTCTGAAATACCAAGCTGGAGTGATGAATTTTCCTCAATTATTCAAACAACTCAAATCCTCACATCAAATTTAAATCAGAAATAGAGAATCGTAACAACTTACTTAACTTCTTGGAGCTAACAATGGCCTGTTGAAATAAAACACCTGTTTTCTCCATATATCATAAACCTACGCATACATATACTATAATACAAAAACAATCAATGCACCCACAGTCAAAAAAATGAGCAACATATCGTTCTATAAAATATAGACTGATCAAAAAAAGTGCTATCAATAATATTCACGAAACATCTTTAACAGACAATATTTAATAAAAAAACTGATCACGAAGACCTTGAATTTAATAGTCCTCATATAAAAGAAAAGCCCGACTATGCACGTCTAAGATATGTAGGGCACCCTACAAATCAAATATTTCGATTCCTTTTGAAACCAAATATAAGTGTCGCATTGAAGACAAACAATAACCTAGCTTTATTCATAAAGAATTCAAAGTTCATATGCTACAAATTCTGGAGATTAGAAACTTGTGAAATGAAAAATGTGACAACTGCAATGCTTTTTATATAGGCCAGACTGGCTTCAGTTTCTATCATCGAAGAGCATTTGAGAAGTTACCAGTTGAATGAACGTGATGCAATTATGCAAATCATCTTATCGAACATAATCATAAATTCACAAAAAACCCGAAATTTTTAATATCAAAACTGAAGGTTTGCAAATAAATACTACTCTGTCAAGAAAGTCCCGGAATTTTCAATTAAAACAACATTTTTACATTTAATCATCAAAATTTATTGGGTCGCCTTCAAAATAGGCTCCATTTGCTCCAATACATCTATGCCAACGGCACTTCCAATTATCGAAACATTTTTTATAGGCGCTTTCCGGGATGGACTTTAGCTCTCGCGCCGAATTTTGTTTTATGGCTTCAATCGACTCAAAACGGGTGCCACGAAGGGGCAATTTTAGTTTTGGGAAGAGGAAAAGTCGCAGGGAGCCAAATCCGGCGAATACGGTGGTTGCTGAAGCACGTTTGTTGAGTTTTTAGCGAGAAAGTCAGTCACAATCGTAGCTCGGTGAGAAGGCGCCTTATCGTCATGCAAAATCCATGAGTTGTTCGCCCACAAATTTGGCCGCTCTTACGGATACGCTCACGCTAACGTTTCATAACGCCTAGGTAATACTCCTTGTTTACCGTCTGACCCTCTGGAACGAATTCGTAGTGCACCACGCCATGGATATCGAAGAAAACAATGAGCATCACCTTCATTTTCGAGGGGCTTTGGCGTGGTTTTTTCGGTTTCGGCTCATTTTTTGCCACCCATTCCGATGATTGCTGGCTTGTTTGCATATCGTACTCGTAGACCCAGGTCTCATCACCAGTTATAATGCTTTCCATGAATGTAGAATCGGAATTACAGCGATCCAGCATGCCTGAAGCAACCTGTTCGCGATGACGTTTTTGAAGAAAATTCAGGTCTGTCGGTACGAGTCGTGCGGCCACCTTTCTCATGCCCTAAATATCAATCAAAATCGTACGTGCGGACTCGTGGGATATCTTAAGATCATGTGCTATCTCTCTCAAGCTGGTACGACGGTTTTCCAGCACCCTTTCCTTAATTTTATCGACGTTATCTTCGCAAGTCTTCGACCACTTCACTACCCTCCTTGAAGGCTCTGTACCACTGATATGCACGAGTTTTCGATAGAGCATTATCATCAAAAGCCTTTTGCAACATTTTCAATGCATCGACACACGAAAATCCATTTGCAACACAAAACTTTAAACAAATTCTTTGCTCAACGTAATCACCCATAGTGAAAATCGGTACGCACTTTGACATCGACTGACTTAATCAGCTGTTGCAAACACACTAGTTGACAGATCCCGCTCAAGCTTGGCATAGTAATTAAAGACAGTTGTACCAACCTAGGAAAAAAAATTTTCACCTGCCTCATTGCCCCGCCAGATTTAAATCGATAATTCCCGGTACTTTCTTGACAGAATGAACATAGTGAACATCTTAGAGAAAACAGGTATAAGCTTTGGTGAAGACTTTTCGAATACAATGGTAGGAATGCCGTCTCAGTAGTTTTCTTCAAATTGAGTCGACCAAACACTCGAAGAATGACGCGTGGTCTGAAGCATACATCCCTCATCTTACATAAAACAGTAAGAATTGTTGAAGGTTCCCGACCAAATATTTCCATAGTTCAGCAGCAAATTTTCGCGTGAAGACATCAGTTCCGTCTTTTGGTGTATTTGCAAGTGAAGCAGGCTCTTATATCAGAGATGGGAATCTTGAATGTGATAATTTTTTGCCAAATTTTCTTGCGATCGACCAGAACTGGTGCGATAATAAAATAATATATTCAACGGAGAGAATTTTGCGTCATTTTCTTAAGTTATTATTTCAGAAGTCTACCTTCACTATTGATCAGAAATTGCAGCACATAACTCTCATGAAGATCTAAATAAACGATGAACTTATGACTTAAATTTGCTCTTCTATATATATATATTAGACCTGCCTCATTGCCCCGCCAGATTTAAATCGATAATTCTCGGTACTTTCTTGACAGAATGTAGATTGGAAATGCTACAAATCAGGAAACACTTAAACGAAGATTAAAATCTCTGAACGATCAGGTAGATTTGTTTAATTCGCCTATCATAAAAAATCTCACTTATAACTACCCCAGATACCCCAGGAACACCGACAAAATTCTCAGGAAATAAATCAAGCTAATTGAACGCCTAAATACACCTGTAAACAAGTTTTAATGAGACGATATTTTGATGTAGTTCAGTTTATAGCTCGCTCAGATGGTACTGTATAGCAAAACAATTGTCAGCTTCATAAAGACTGATTATATCGATTGAATTGTGTGAATTTGAAATAACATTTCATTTTCCCTCTATTTATCATGAATTGGTTGAATGAAAATTCTGCATTTGCTTTTGTATCGTTTTTTACATCTAAATGCTGCATTCAAACTTGATCATTGTATTGTTGCTATAGTTTATTTAGCGTTCAACGCTGCTCTGCTCACAAATGTTTTGTTTTGAATCTTCTGAAACCTCAAATTAAAATGAATGAAGAATTCCAAACAAAGCAGTATCGGGTGTTTTTATTTTAGAGTGATAGAATATTCGATGGGAATAACTGTGATTTGACAGAAGGAAGAAGCCATGCTGTTTTGACATTTCTGTTCGGTAAGAATTGACAAATTATCATGGAAAGACTCACGTTTATAAATTGTTGAAATTTATTTTCAAAATCAGTGTTTTATTCGCCAACCTAATAGAGAACTTCGTGAAATTTATGGTTTACATAATCGTCCATCAGAGCAGCTTATTCGTCGAACTATCGATAGATTGTCGGACAACATTTTCTCTACTCGATGCAATAACAACATGATAAAGAATTGTGCGTATAGAAGGAAATATCGCTGCTGTAAGTCATAGTGTTGATGATGATCCAGATTTGTTTATTCGTCGACGTTCACAACAATTTGAACTCTGTGTATCCACCACATGGAAAATTTTGCATAAAGATCTTGGTCTACACCCATACAAGATCCAACTGGTTCAAGAACTGAAGCCACTTGACCATAATAAGCGTCGTTTGTTTGCTGATTGGACCCTAGAACAGCTTGTAGTTGATCCACTTTTTTATCGTAAAATTTGAATACCAAAACAGATTTAATCTGTGGTCTTCTACAATTTTAATTTCAAAAAATTCTTTGAGGAAACTTTAAGAATTAAATTAATGTCTTTATAAGCACTGCTGATATTTAATAGACGTATAAAATTAAAATTCATCATACAATATCAAATGGAATTAAGAAAAACCAACGAATATAATATAAAATTAAAATTGTAGAAGACAACAGATTAAATCTGTTTTGATATTCAAATTTTGTAATAATCCTTCTATCAAGTAAAAAACCGTTCCTTCTTATTTTATTTTTATCGTAAAATTGTTCACAAGAAGTTCTGCAGGTTCCAGTGCATCCTGAAAAATGAACTGTATGGTGTGCTTTACACGCTGGAAGCATCATCGGTCCATATTTTTTCAAAAAAGATGCTGGAGCTGATGTTTAAGTGAATGGTGTTCGTTACAGATCGATGATCTGTAATTTATTTGCTTAAAAATTTGAATGGTATCGACCCAGAAAAGTTTTGGTTCCAACAAGATGGTGTTACCGTAACAATTGATTTATTGAAAGAAAGATTTGGTGATAACATTATTTCGAGAAATGGTCCGATTAATTGGCCTCCAAGATCATGCGACATAACTCCACTGGATTATTTTCTTTGGTGTTATGTGAAGTCATTGGTTTATGCTGATAAACTAGAAACAATAGACGCTTTGGAAGCCAACATAACTCGTGTTATTGATGAAATAAGGCCTGAATTACTCGAAAATATAGTGCAAAATAGGTCTGGTCGAATGCGGTTCCTCAGAGCTAGTAGTGGTGAACATATGCCAAAAGTTGAGAAATAAATGTCACAAAATTATCTTTCAAATAAAAAAAAAAAATTTGGCTTCAATCTTAATTCAAATGTGTTTTATTTCAATTTTAAGTTTTATCACTCTCTAACACCCGATACTTTCGCTGAAGGATGTGACTACTAGAGTTTGCATTGTGAAGTATTTAGACCATGTAAATATCAATAAATTATTTTCAAAGTGGTGAATTATCTAACTTAACTGTTAGAAATTTATGTGAAAAATTCAATAGGATGTAATTCCCGCTCGTAAACCTGTGGATCAGTTTGTTCGTGAAAATGTGATCGTTGTTTGATGAAACAACCCGTTCACGGTCTCCTCCAATGAGCACACCTGAAACACTGTAGCAAAAATGCAAATTTCATATGACCCATCCCTTATAAACCTTCCGAATAAATACAACGATCCTTGGAATTCCTCAGTTCTCGGAGTTCCCAAAAAATATTATACTAATAATAACAAATACTACTCTGTCAAGAAAGTACCGGGAATTTTCAATTAAAACAACATTTTTACATTTAATCGTCAAAACTTATTGAGTCGCCTTCAAAATAGGCTCCATTTGCTCCAATACATCTATGCCAACGGCACTTCCAATTATCGAAACATTTTTTATAGGCGCTTTCCGGGATGGACTTTAGCTCTCGCGCCGAATTTTGTTTTATGGCTTCAATCGACCCAAAACGGGTGCCACGAAGGGGCAATTTTAGTTTTGGGAAGAGGAAAAAGTCGCAAGGAGCCAAATCCGGCGAATACGGTGGTTGCTGAAGCACGTTTGTTGAGTTTTTGGCGAGAAAGTCAGTCACAATCGTAGCTCGGTGAGAAGGCGCGTTATCGTCATGCAAAATGAGTTGTTCGCCCACAAATTTGGCCGCTTCTTACGGATACGCTCACGCAAACGTTTCATAACGCCTAGGTAATACTCCTTGTTTACCGTCTGACCCTCTGGAACGAATTCGTAGTGCACCACGCCACGGATATCGAAGAAAACAATGAGCATCACCTTCATTTTCGAGCGGCTTTGGCGTGGTTTTTTCGGTTTTGGCTCATTTTTTGCCACCCATTCCGATGATTGCTGGCTTGTTTGCATATCGTACTCGTAGACCCAGGTCTCATCACCAGTTATAATGCCTTCCATGAATGTAGAATCGGAATTACAGCGATCCAGCATGTCTGAAGCAACCTGTTCGCGATGACGTTTTTGAAGAAAATTCAGGTCTTTCGGTAAGAGTCGTGCGGCCACCTTTCTCATGCCCAAAATATCAATCAAAATCGTACGTGCGGACTCGTGGGATATCTTAAGATCATGTGCTATCTCTCTCAAGCTGGTACGACGGTTTTCCAGCACCCTTTCCTTAATTTTATCGACGTTATCTTCGATCGAAGCCGTCGATGGGCGACCACTTCACGAACGTCCTTGAAGGCTCTGTACCACTGATATGCACGAGGTTTCGATAGAGCATTATCACCAAAGGCCTTTTGCATAATTTTCAATGCATCGGCACACGAAAATTCATTTGCAACACAAAACTTTAAACAAATTCTTTGCTCAACGTAATCACCCATAGTAAAAATCGGCACGCACTCTGACATCGACTGACTTAATCAGCTGTTGCAAACACACTAGTTGACAGATCCCGCTCAAGCTTGGCATAGTAATTAAGGACAGTTGTACCAACCTAGGAAAAAAAAATTTACCTGCCTCATTGCCCCGCCAGATTTAAATCGATAATTCCCGGTACTTTCTTGACAGAATGTATAAACTGGACGTTATTCCAATGCGTGGTGTACCTTTACTTAGTATCAACGCAACAATGGTTCAAATATGGAACCAATTTAGAAGATGCTCTTCACGTGTCAGATGGAATCTTCCCGAATCACGCCCAACCCTTGAAGTCTTGGTATCATGTATAACAACTCAAAACTCGATTTCAAAGTTCAGTTCCACATCGAACTCAACCTTCAAACGTTCATCATAACCTAAGGCCCCATTTACGTCGAATGGAAATCATGTAACTCCCGGAAAACTATGATAAAGTGTCGCTTCAGCTAATGCCCTCCAATGATTCAGGTCTGGTCAAACAGGGGAGTTTGTTCGGAAGTTTTCACGCCAACAAAATCATGTTATCTCGGAAGTTGTGGTAGTGAAGTGATGGATGAACAGCTTCAACAAATGGTACATGGAACGTGACCAGAATCGCCTCAAACCCCCTTCCATTCATGTTGGCAGAGGCAAGTTAGAGCCTGCTCCCGTTATGCATTTGATACGCCGTATTCGATTTCACGGCCTCACTGATTTCGGCCGTTTGAATTGTAAATTAAAGTAGAAGGGGCACCCTTTGTCGGATGTTTGAATGAATTTGTGTATATTTCAATTCGTTCGTGATGATTTAATGTTGGGGAAGGATTTTTCGAAAGGGAACATAATATTTTCTCCGAGTTTGGGTTTGTTGGAACGATATGAAAACAGATTGGCTGTTCGGAAATTCAATTTTGTTTCTTCACTGGGACGTTTGTTTTGAATATTGAAAGTCCCTCCAATTTATTCTGTTAGATTCGTTGATGGGGAATTTATTATTTTCAATCTCTGGGCTATTTTCGTTCCCCACTAGAATAATTCAATATTAAAAATAAATTTATGGTAACTATGTATTAACATCAAAAAATCAGATGTTCACATGGTTAATTAAACATACTTCGTTGGGTTTTAAAAAATAAGGGTAACATAAATGGAGGTTAATGCTTGATAGAAGGTATATAAAATTATTTAAATATTTTAATATTAGCCTTCTACATATTTAATTTCAAAAAATTATATTTAATAATTATAACTTCGGGAATTAAATTAAAATCATGTCATATAAGTTCTACTTATATCAAACGACATATAAAATAAACATTCATCATAAGACAACCAAATGATATAACAAAATCCAATAAATAAAAATTGTTTACCAAAATCCTATAAATTAAATATTTTGAATAGACTAAATTTTGTTTTCGCTTATTAATCTTATGAAAATAAATATCTTCAAAAAATGTTCAACATAATCTCAAGAAATTCATCATAAAACTAACTTACTCAGAATATTCAATATTATCGGATATCTAACTAAGTTACTTTCTATAAGATCTCAAGATATGTAAAAACATTACTGAAAAACAAGTTCTAAGAGAGACTTTGCTTCGTTGGTATTCAAATAATTCATATTCAATAAAATATAACATCAATCAACAACAAATATTTACTCACCCTTCAACTCATTAGGAAACTTCTGATAAATGAATACTGAAAAATTTAAATGGAGTGTACTGTTAACTACAAATGAATAATTCTGTGGTTTACCCTTGATCTAAAAGATTGAAAGACAATTTAACGGCCTCTGTTATAGCACAAGGACTATCTGTATAAAGAATGCTAAGGAAACCAAATAATTATATATTATGAATAAAATAACATAAATAGAGGTTAATTCTTGATAGAAGGTATATAATATTATTTAAATATTTTAATATTAGCCTTCTACATATTTAATTTCAAAAAATTATATTTGATGATTATAACTTCTGAAAATAAAATATGTAGAAGGCTAATATTAAACTATTTAAATAATTTTATATACCTTCTATCAAGAATTAACCTCTATATAATTGTTTGGTTTCCTTAACATTCTTTATACAGATAGTCCTTGTGCTATAACAGAGGCCGTTAAATTGTTTTTCAATCTTTTAGATCAAGGGTAAACCACAGAAATATTTATATATAGTTAATCGCACTACATTTAAAGATTTTTCAGTTTGCCAAAAGTTTTTCTAAACGGTTGTTCAAATATTTGTTGTTGATTGATGTTATATTGATTGAATATGAATTATTTGAATACTGAAGAAGCAAAGTCTCTCTTAAAACTTGTTTTTCAGTTATGTTTTACATATCTTGAGTTTTTATATAAAGGAACTTGGTTAGATATCCAATAATATTGAATATTCTAAGTAAGATAGTTTTATGATGAAATTCTCAAGATTATGTTAGACATTTTTGAAAGATATATGTTTTCATAAGATTGATCAGCAGAAACAAAATTTTGTCTATTCAAAATATTTAATTTATAGGATTTTGGTTAATAATTTTTATTTATTGGATTTTGTTATATTATACCATTCGGATGTCTTATAATGAATGTTTATTTTATATGTCAATTGATATAAGTGGTACTTATATGACATTATTTTAATTTATTTTCAGAAGTGATAATCATTAAATATAATTTTCTTAAATTAAATATGTAGTAGGCTAATATTAAAATATTTAAATAATTCTCTTCAATGTATATTCAGAAAGATGTTTTAGTGGAGCTCTGGAAGAAAAAAATTAAGGTATAATTATGAATCGGTAGACCATCAACAACCTTCGATATGCTGATGACACTGCATAACTGAATCGTGTACCGAAGCTGGTCTTGAAATCAACGGTAGCAAAACAAAAAGATGATAGCTAGCGAAGAATCTGAAAACACCAACATAAGAATCAAAGTGAAAGACCTCGAACAAGTTAACAGGTACAAATAATTGGGAAGTCGCAAATGGACGAATACAGGCGAGATCAGATTGAAGCTCTTAAGGAATTCCGGGTGTTGTGAGGGAGCTTCTACATCTTGAATAGGGAGCCGGCGTTTCGTTTTGAGCCTGCACACCTGAACTCTTCAGACAGGCGTGGTGCGCATCTCCTGTGACACCAGGGACCATGTGTTCCGCTTTGGAACGGTCGTCGAACGCTGTGTGCCTTGTCCTACTTAAACTCAGCGGGTCGATCAGTCAGAAATTCTAAGACTAGTCGTGTCCTCTATATGATACGTCATTCGAGCTGCAACAGAGAAAGGCAGGATTATGGGCGAGTAGCAAAGAAGATGCTCGCTATAAGATCAAGAAGAGAAAAAGCCCAAGCTAGCATTAGAAATATGAACAGAGTATTTCGCACCAGAGATATTACATTGTCTTAGACAACTAGACTGCTGCGCTGTTATGTATTTTCGATACTCATATACGAGATGGTGGCTAGGATGTTAAATAACGTCGAAATGAAAGAGTTGGGAGGTTTCAAGATGTGCTGCTATAGGAGAATGTTGAGATTTGATGGATATAATGAATAAGGATCCGGAAATCATGGACAAGATTAAGAAGAGAAAGCTGAAATATTCTGGATACTTGATGGGGCGTAAGAAGTATCGACTGTTGCAGAACATCATGCAATGAAAAACAGAAGACAGGCGAACAGCAGAAGAAAATTCTTGCTAAACATTTTGCATGATTGGTAGGGTGTAAATACAAATACATTGTTTAGAAGAGCTGTAAGCAGGTATTACAGCTAGTAACTAACGTTCTGGGAGGACGTAGTACATGAAGAAGAAGAAGTTTTGACGTTGTAAAGTCCAGTCGACCAATCGATGCATTT
This sequence comes from Megalocaria dilatata, assembly GCA_034642435.1. Classification (NCBI taxonomy): domain Eukaryota; kingdom Metazoa; phylum Arthropoda; class Insecta; order Coleoptera; family Coccinellidae; genus Megalocaria; species Megalocaria dilatata. The sequence goes on along the minus strand of CM067857.1, from coordinate 9,800,059 downwards.
AATCGATAACTTTTTCTTTTCTATCTAATCTTCATTTCCCTTGGTCATAATTTCAAGACTTTGTTAACCAAGCGTATACTCTTCTGAACGTAGGAATCCGATAATCGAGCCTCTGTTAACACCACGCTGTTTGTGGTCAGGTGTGCGTGACAAGAGTGTAATGATTTTATGAAATGAAATCGTATTTGATTCACCTTGTTTTCATCGGTTCATTTCAACCCCGGTCATACATCCGATCCCATATCGCAGATCTGTGATAAATGGAACCATTTTTATTGGAATATCGGCCCCAATTATTCCTCCCTGGAGAGTTATCCCGGGACAAGGCGGGCTCCAATCTTTATAATTACATTACCGCTGATTCCTGGAATCGATTCTCGCAAATTGGAACCGGGGGTGATCCTGAAGGTTTCCTTGAAAATATGGATGGCCTCCAGGTTTCCTATTTTTAGCTACATCATTCGTCCATATTTTGAACAGGCGGGGGTTACATGAAAGAGATGTTGCAACGCCTTCTAACTCTCATAAAAAATAATGCAGTAAGCTAATACTTTCCAATACATTACTGGCAGTAAATCATTTGGGTGAACATTTTAGCGATAATGTTAATGTTAAAGTTGTTCCTGGTTCACGTTCAGGCCCTTAAAACTATTCATATTATTTGAACACAGAAGCAGTTTAGCAAAATAATAATAGGTAGTAGAAAAAAATCCATTATTTTTTCGGTAGATGGCAGCAGCGATCGATATCCCGTAAAGTATCGATCAAACAATCTCAGATTTATGCTCGCTGTCTGAAATTTCTTTTCTGTTTCTTGTTTGGTTCATTCATTTGTGACTTACAGTATGATACGAATGGAGGACAACAAAGAGAATTCGGTACATTTTACAGTTTTTCTTTGATAGAGGCGAAAATGCAAGTTAGGCGGCTAGAATTGTGAATGTTGCTTATGGTCTCGATACCGTAACAGCTAATTCTGTGCAATTTTGGTTTCGTGGATTCCGTTCAGGTAATTTTGATGTTAAAGATGCAGGCCCATCGTCGAAAATATCGGTAAAGTCGTAGAAATAATCAATTTTATTAGGAAACAATTCACACAGTTTTTATTTTCCACAGTTTATTCAGAATCCTGGAGTAAAAAAAGTAACTAAACCTGAAATTGAAAAGGTTTTTTCATTTTTACCTTTAGTTACTTTTTGTACTCCTTTGAAGATGGTCGAAAGACAAACAAGTGTCAGGATTCTGAATAAACTATAAAACATAAAAACTGTCTGTTTTTTTTTAATAAAATTGTTGTAATGTTTCACCTAGAGCAAACTGCATAATCTATTCATTTAATTTCACAGATTATTCAGAATTCCGACACGTGGTTCGGTCTTTCGACCATCTTCAAAAGGGTACAAAAAGTAACTAAACTTTAAATTGAAAAGGTTTTTTCATTACACATAGGACATCTGTGTATTTTCATGGCGCATGGAAATAACAGCATCAAATATAGGTGTGTTCTCAAAGAGTATTTGGGAATTTGTAATTCTTTTTTCTCTCAATGGCTTTTTTGATTGAAAAAATCTTCAAATAGTCCATCAATTTACCCTTTTCGACATTGTATAGTAAAATGATTAATAATTTGGTTTCCTTAACATTCTTTATACAGATGTCCTTGTGCTATAACAGAGGTCCTTAAATTGCCGGTCAATCTTTAAAATCTATGGCAAACCACAGAACTATTTGTTGAAGGTCACATATGACACTATTTAAATGTTCAGTATTCGTTTGCCAAGATGTTAATAATAATAATAATAATAATAATAATAATATTTAATTCATGAATTATTGTATACACAATAAAATTGAAATTCGTCAAACTCACATAATTACCCTCTACACAAATCAAAAAATTCTGAGCATGTATACGGTTCACCAACAACAATAAATTTATACAAACTGCTCCTGAAAATCCCCACATTACCCAACATTCTAATTTATCAGGAAGAGCATTAAATAATTTTATCCCAAAATACAGAGGAGAACACTCGGTCTTCGCTAAGGAATGATAAGGATAGAAAAATGGTTCTTTTCTTCTGGTTTGATTAACATTTTTGAATTTCTCAAAATACTGTGGATGAAGTTTCATGAAAATTAATACCTTATATATATAAAGACCACACAGTGTTAAAATATTTTGTTCCCTGAAATGTCCCCTACATGACTCCCTAAATTTTAGTCCTAATATAGTCCTTAACATCGATTTTTGTCTTAAAAAGACTTGTTCAGATAGTGAGCTTACCCCCCAAAAAATTATACCGTAAGACAACAAAGATTGAAAATTAGCGAAATATACAGTCTTTAATGTATGATTATCCACTCTACTCTTGAGCACAAATGTTGAATATATGACCGAGTTCAGCTTCCTTGTTAGTTGGTCGATATGACAGTTCCATTTTAGGTGATTATCCAGAAAAACGCCCAGAAATTTGGTAGAGGTGGACACCACAACCTGTTCATTAATATGCTGTGGGATAACGGCAGAAGATCTATCTGTACTGAATACTACACATTCAGTCTTCGCTACATTCAGCACTAGGCGATTGTTTTTGCACCAATTGTTTATCTCGTCTAAGATTTTCTGTACCATTTCTACAGTTAGTCCAAAATTAGGAGATCTCAAAATAATATTAGTGTCATCTGCAAATGATATAAGCTCTACAATAATTGTCTCGATAATTTTGTTGTACAGGAACGATGGAAGATCATTAATGTAAACTAGGAATAGCAATGGACCTAGAATACTACCCTGAGGTACACCGGTGTTGCTTACTTCCAGTGCAGACTGATATTCACAGTTATTCAATACCATTTTGACAGTTTGAGGTCTATTACTCAAATAGCTCCTCATGAGTTTCAGTTGATTGTCTCTAATGCCATATTTCCACAGTTTTCCCAGCAATATCTCTTTATCAACGCAATCAAACGCTTTGGATAAATCTAAAAATAATCCAATTGGTAATTCCTTCCCATCCAATGCTGTTAAGAGAGAGTTATATAATTCGAATATAGCCGTCTCAGTTCCTTTTCCTTGAATATATCCATGCTGACTGGGAGAAAGAATTCCGAATTTTTTGAAGAAATTCGAAAGTCTTCCACTCAGAACCTTTTCGAAAATTTTCGCAAAGCTAGATAAGATACTGATCGGGCGATAGCTTCCTGGTTCTTTAATGTCTCCTTTTTTAAGTATTGGCTTTATTACGGCTATTTTTAAGGCTTCTGGAAACAACCCATCTTTAAAAGATCTATTCATTATTTTAGCCAAGGGCTCAGCAAAGAGGTGTATTGTTTCCTTTAATATATCTTGAGGAACGTCGTCCCATCCTGTTGATCTGGAATTTTTCATCTTTTTTGCTGTATGAATGATTTCCTCTTCAGTGATGTCAAAAAGAAAAAAGGATTTCTCATTACATGGTATTAAACCACAATCAGCCCTGTCAGACCCATCATCCACGTTAAATGCTGAATGAACATTAACAAAAAATTTGTTGAACTTGTCGACCAGTTTTTGCGGTTCCTTCTCATCCTTAATTGGGCTAGAATGCTTACATTTTTTCCCCAATGATTCATTCACAATTTTCCATACTACTTTCGATTTATTACTTGACTTCTCGATTGTGTTTCGGTTAAGTTTTATTCTTTCCCTTTTCATTAAAGAATCGTATTTACTTTTCATTTCTTTATATGCTGATAAATGTTGGTCAGATGTCCTAGATAAAATGAATAGGTAATCAAGTAATTTCTTATGATCTTTGATGTTGTTAGTTGTCTCTTTATGGTTAGTCTTGTTAGTGAAACGTACTGTTTTTATGGGAAAGCAGGAAGAAAACACACCATTAAATCTCCCAAAGAAGGATTCCCACAGTGAATTTGCATCAGCATGTGAGTCATCAACTATGTCAGTCCAAACTTGGTTTGACATATATTCTACGAACTTCTTTTTGTTATGCTGGTTAAAAATTCTGATTTGCTTTTTCTCAACTGTTCTATTCTTGGGTTTGTTTCCAGAGAAGACAAATTTTTGGGCTGAGTGATCAGATATATGTTCTTCAATAACCTGAGCAGTACCCACTATGTTGGTCACAATATTGTCAATGCATGTAGCAGATGTTCTAGAAATTCTAGTTGGTACATTAACGGTTATAAGATATCCAAAACTCTCTATCAGAGATCCAAACATTCTAGTAGCTGAAGTATCTACCAACAAATCAATGTTAAAATCGCCTGCAAGAATAAGTTCATTTTTTCCTTTCAAATAAAGAGATAAAATCTGTGAAAGTTTTTCCAAAAAAATATTAAAATTTGAGGTCGAGGAATCAGGTCTATAAATACATATCATTACTATATTTCTCTCATTCAGACATACCTGAGCCGCACAACATTCGATAATGAATGGAACACTGTAGTTATTGATATCAAGTCTAGTCTTGAATGGAATATCAGCTCTGAAAAATAATGCACTGCCTCCATGTTCATCTCCATTTCTACAAAAGCTGGATGCCAGATTAAAACCTGAGATATTATAATGTTTCAATTGTTCTTCAGTCCGCCAATGTTCTGTCACAGCTAAAAAGTCAACAAAATGTTCATCAACAGCATACTGAATTCTGCTAAAAGCAGAACTTATAGATCTTAAATTCTGATGTAAGAAACAATATGCTTGATTGCAGGCTTTATTTGTTTTCACTGTGTCAATATTGGCGGCTTCAATATATTCTGGCCTCTCTGAAAAAAACCTCGAAAGTTAAAATCACGTATCAGCACACCCTCTGGCCAGAAGTTCTTGTCCATTACTTGTTCATAATTTCCTGTTGGTACCCCAATACTGAAAGCTGAATTTTTACCTTTTGAGATGAGTTTCCTTACTTCCACATTATGTGATTTTAAAGCACTGTTAACAAAATTCTTGATTGTGTCTTCCTCTACATCCGCACCAACAACTCGACCCAGATAAATCCATTTCTTAGGAGGAACTCCCGAGAACAAGGCATTTTCAGTTGCCGATCCACTACAAATAGTCCCCTTTCTACGATTCCTCGTGTTTTTCCTTGCTTTTACTTCAATCCATTCCTGTGTATTGTTTGAGATCCCAGTTATAGTTGTTGTTGATTCCATTTGTTTACAATCAACTAATTGCGGATTGACATCGGTAGGGTTTGAGGTTACTTTATTTTCATTGTGAACCACAGAACTGAATGTTCTGGGTAATGTAACCTGACTTTCTTGATTAACATTTCTCTGATGGACTGCTTGATTTGCGGTTTGCGCATGCGAACCATCTGCTTTATGATGTTTATTCATATTTGAATTTTTTGTACCTTGTTGTCGTTTGTTTATTTCTCTTTCCTTATCTAAATTATTCATCTCCATAACCTTCATTTTCTCAATAAGTAACTGATTATTCTGTAATAGAATATCATTTTTACTTTGGACCTCGATGATAAGCTTTTCTAGAAACTCGTTTCGTATTTTGATCATGAGCATTTCTGTTTGTTGATCATCAGAGATGATTTTTGCTGCTTCATGCATACACAACGCCGATTTTTTGTTGGACGACGATGTCATACATCCAGGATGAAAATGTTTTATACACTTTATGCACGTCACGAAATCAACCACTTTCCTGGTACAGTGGGCACAAATTACTTCACTTCTACTCATTTCTTTGCCAGATTTAACAGAGCGATCGGACAACTCTCCTTCACTCTCCGCCATCTTGACACATTCGTTACACATTGTGTTTCTGATTGATAAGGTGGGTAAGTATTTTTTGTTGATTGATGTTATATATTATTTTGAATATGATTGGGTACTGACGAGCAAAGTCTCTCTTAAAACCTGTTTTTTAGTAATGTTTTTACATATCTGCAGATTTTCTAAAAAGTTACTTGTTTGGATATTCAATAACAATGAATATTATTTAAATATTTTAAAATTAGCCTTCTACATATTTAATTCCAAAAGATTATATTCAATGATTATAACTTCTGAAAATAAATTAAAATAATGTCGTATAAGTATCACTTATATCATGACATATAAAATAAACATTCATTTTAAGACATCCGAATGGTATAACAAAATCCAATAAATGAAAATTATCAAACAAAATCCTATAAATTGAATATTTTGAATAGACAAAATTTTGTTTCTGCTGATCAAACTTATGAAAACAAATATCTTTCAAAAATGTTTTACATAATCTTAAGAATTTCATCATAAAACTATCTTACTTAGACTATTCAATATTATTGGATATCTAACCAAGGTACTTTATATAAAAACTCAAGATATGTAAAACATTACTGAAAAACAAGTTTTAAGATCAACTTTGCTTCTTCAGTATTCAAATAATTCATCTACTATATAAAAATAAGTCCGGTTTTCCTCCCTGACGCTATAACTCCAGAACGCACGAACCGATTTCCACGGTTTTGCATTCGTTGGAAAGGTCTTGGGCTCCGTGAGGTTTATAGCAAAGAAAATTCAGGAAAATTCAGGAAAAATTCAACAGAAGAGTGGGGAAATCGTTTTTCACATACAGCGCCATCTCTCATACATAGCATGTACTACAAACCAATACTTCAAGTAGATGGCGCCGGTGCGTGATAAAGTGTTTGACAGCTACTCATTATTCTCTGCTCAGTTAATTTCATTTAAGCTCAGTGTAAATTATGTGGATCGTGCATTTGAAGTTAAATTCAACACTCTGTCCATAGTCCAAAATGCCTAGAGAACGACGTGCGAACATCGGCCGCCGCACAAGACATGCAAGCCAGCAACAAGTCTATTCAAGGAACTTAAGCGAAGAAAGACAAAATATAATAAGAGAAAATGACCGATTGAGACATCGCGTGAGCACACGAAGATCATTGGCATCATACAATCGCTTGGCATTCCAATATGATCTCACTGCGAACTACAGTGATGATGAAAATTTGGATATTGGACGAATGACGACTATGTGCCGATATTGCAATGCGTTAAAGTTCAAAAGAGAAACGGTTGGATTGTGCTGCGCAAGTGGAAAAGTCAAACTGGATCCATTACTTACACCACCACAGCCACTGAAAACATTGTTTGATGGAAGTGATCCCGATTCCAGCCATTTTCTTCAACACATCCTTGAATACAATAACTGCTTTCGCATGACTTCCTTTGGAGCTAATATCATTCGAGAAGGCGGCTTCATGCCGACTTGCAAGGTAAAAGATACAACACACATAACCAATCACTCAATGAATTGCAACACATAACAACTGCATATACACCACACACTACACCATCACACGATTTACAACGTATTCATGAACAAATTTTAATGATTATTTGCAATTACAGATACAAGGTCAAATATATCATTTGCATGGTTCAATGGTGCCAACAAAAAACAAAAAATGTGGTTTACCAAAGAGCACTACAATGAAACAACTAAATAACACTTCATTTTAGTAGGTAATTGAAATGAATTTATTACTGTTGTGAAATAAAATAAATATTTTCCTTTTCAAATATATAACAAAAAAATTTTTTTTCTTTATCTTTTAATCACCAAACGAAATGTTACATAAAACGAATCTGGTGGCGAAACGGAGTTCGCCGGGTCTGCTAGTATTCAATAAATATAACATCAATCAACAACAAATATTCACTTACCCTTCAATCTTCTAGAAATAGTTCTGCCGAAATGAAACCTTTAAATGTGGTGAGGAACGGTTCACTACACACAAAAATATATCTGTGGTTTACCCTTGATAATGTATAATTATTTGGTTTCCTTAACATTCTTTATAGAGATGTCCTGGTGCTATGGCGGAAGCCGTTAAATTTCCGGTCAATCTTTAAGATCTATGGTTAACCACAGAACTATTTGTTGGAGGTCACATAGGACCCTATTTCATTGTTCAGTTTTCATTTGCCAAAATGTTTCTGATTGATAAGTTGAGTAGGTATTTGTTGTTGATTGATGTTATATATTATTTCGAAAATGAGACGAGCAAAGTCTCTCTTAAAACGTGTTTTTTAGTTATGTTTTTACATATCTTGAGATTTTCTGAAGAATAACTTGATTGGATATCCAATAACTTTGAATATTCCAAGTAAGGTGATTTTATGATGAAATTATTATGATCATGATGGCTTTCACCTTCTGTCAAATCACAGTTATCCCTATCGAAAGTTCTATCACGCTAAAAAAACACCCGATACCATAATATGCTATTCAGCCTTATGTTACAACCAACAAAAATTTTTTCAAATATTGGATGGAGTAGTCCGTTACTTTGTGATAGTTCATTTTAATGGAATGAAATAAGGATATTACAATATCTCAAATATCATACAGATTCATTCTGTTAACCTCGCTTCAAATTCTCAAAAACTTTTTAGTATCAAGTCAAATAAATGTCTTAGAAAACTAGACTTTAACCACTTTTACCAGCTCACTATTCTAAGAAGTTGTTCAGAAGGTCTTACAACTAAGTAAGCTTGACTCGAATTTGTAAATATTCAGGCACGAAACTCCACTATATGAAGATCCAAGTTCTTTTCACGCCATTTCCACGAGAACAAATAATTCGGGAGATATGCCACCAAGAACGGCGCTACATACAGGGGATCGCCAAGATGGAGTCGGATATATGAACGGGCATAAATTTATGTATATATGCCGGGAAAATGAAGCCATCTTCCCTCGGTCTCGATGAAAATGGGACGCGGCCAAATGTACGGATGTATATTTGATGGCCCGAGGAGTTCAATAGATACCGAAAGAGTATAGAATATATTATTCAAATTGGTCGGTGTTTCGAGGAAATATGTTTGCGGCGCGAATTATGTGGGATTCGTCTTTGTGATGCGGAAATTGGACCAATTTGCATCCAAATCTCGCGACGAATATCATGGGAAACGGACTGAGAGAACGCCAGAGAATTAGCGGGGGATTCCGCGTCCATATGTTTTTTGTACGAATTTATGATTGGATATTCGATAAAACACTTAGCGGATTAAATTTGCCACAGCTTTACATTTGTACAGTCGTTTAGTGTTTATTCAGTAATAAGTGTATGAGGAGATTTTTGCAGCAGCATACGCAACTGTTCCATTTTCTCGAAATTGAACAAACTTTGGTATTACAAATGGAATTTAGGCCTGCACATCATGTAGGTATCAAAAATATCTGTCCTAAATATTTGTCGTAGAACCCCTTAAAAATAAGGCCTAGAAATGCCGTTTCGAGATTTTGTATAGTCACTTGCTACCTACCACACATTATGACCCCAAAACAGTCTGTATTTGCCATTCACCTACGACGCATATCATAAAACGCTCTCCAGTTAACGTTCATTCAATACACAATCTCACCTCTACCGACATTTCACACATTTAATGAAAGAACTCTCTCAATTTGCATTCAATTCTGACTTCTCGAGGAAGACCCTCATGTGACAACACACAACGCAATAAAAGACCTGGAAGTGAATGTATTATCTGCATCAAATAATTGTAGTGCAGGTGTAAAGTGAACAAAAAGTGAAATCAGTAAAAGTGAACAACGCAGAAAAGTCTCATCGATATACTTCTCTACAAGCAAGATAGTGTTTCCACCTTAATTCAAGTTCAAAACTAAACCGAAACATCTCGCCCAATTTTGTGTGAACAACTTGAACTTGTACACTTATAATATATGTATTCAGGTTGTGAATAAACAGGTTCAATATATCTCTATTGTCTTCATGAAGAATGCTCATCCCAGAATATGCACACTAATGGATTGACCTTAATCAATTACACTGAATTCTTTCACCAACGAAGATATTAACTTCAGATCCCGTATAATTCGCCGGCTGTTAGAAGGACTTAATTACAAGAAAACAACTGGACCAGACAGTATGTTTGCCATTGTACTCATCAAGTGTTCACCACTGTTCTGTGTAAGATGATCACTAGGTCATCTAGGAAAGAAGTTGTCCCTGATTCATGGAAAAGTAGCCTATACTAAGGAAGAACAGGAAGTGTTTTCCATCCAAGTACTGCCCAGTAGTGATAATATCCATGTTGTCGAAAGTCATGGCAGCAGCTATCAATCTCCAAGTTAGATACCTGGAGAGTAAAAGACTCATAAATTCTCTGAATAAGCTATTTTCGTATGGTTTTCTCAAGAGTCTGTGCGATTAGATGGAACATTTATGTGATGGTGGATGGCATCGGTTTCAGAGGTTTCAACGTGAACGCTGTAGTGTCCCAAGGCTCAGTTTTGTCGCCATCCTATTCCTGATTCACATAAACCATCTTCTTAGTACGACGAAGAATCATATGAGCTTTGCAGATTATAGTACGCTTATGTCCACTTTCACTTGTGACAAAACCTTTGAGCACCACCTCCATAGGTGCCAATAAATCGATTTCCTGAAAAAAGATCTCAAAAAGACACGCAAATGGGTTAATACTCTGGATTACAGGTTCATTTTTGTTACAAATTCCACTGCGCTTTGTCTAGGTGTTTCTTTTCGCCTTCGAGATAGGGGTAAGCTCTCCACACGGCGGGGCAGTGCAATGCCTTAGGTCCGAGTGGAGCTCTCACTTACTAAACCTTCCTTCTCATTGTGGGTTGTGCAAACTATCGGCAAAGAAGTCTTGTCCTAACCTCAATGGTCTTTCACCTTTTTCGACTAACCCTCATTTTTGACCTCCCTGTCCTTTTGTTTTTGCTCCATTATTTCAATAATGAAGATGTAGGTATCACTCCAGAATTCTTTATTGCAACATCTCTTGTATGAGATTGCTGACACCTGGCAGCTCGCCAATTTTTTGTTTGAGGTTGTTCTTTTTCTCCTTCCATCTACCTCACTAACATATTGCGTGTATTGATCCATCCTGCACGCCGCACAGTCGTCCCCCAGTTGTCTCTGTACCTTGACGTGGTGGGGGTGCTCGTCTTGACTAACATTCTAGTTTCATTTCGATGAAATGGAGGATTAAGTCTCGATGCCTAAAACAGAGACTTTCGCGCCGTGTCACTGGACCCGTGTGGTGGAAAGTTCATCCGACTGGGGCCCTAGTTTCACCACAAAGGTGAAATGGAGGGCTGAGTTGCGTTGTCCAACGCAGTGACAAGGGTGTGTGTAGCAGCACAGGGCTTACACTCTTGAAACTAGCGATGGTCGACTGCGTTGTGTATATACTGCGTTACCTCAGGAGGGGGAATCGGCCTTTCGGGAATTTAGCGTTGATCTCCAGGGAGCAGTGGTTGAAAGTCTGCATGTTAGATTTGGTGGGTATTGCATCTATCTGGCCGCATGATGTAAATAAGAAGCCTCTTCGGTGTGTGAGTTGTAATTTAATAGCAAACTTGCAGAATTTAGGTCTCTTGTGAGTTTCACACCCTTTTCAGTTCTATTGCGGTGTTTCTCAGTACAATGTTGGGTTCTTTATCCTTTCTTGGTATTTTCATTATCATGATCTCCGTCTTATGAGCCGCTACTTTTAGGTGTTTTTCTTTCATCCAGTCTTCTACGGTTTCAAAGTTCTGCGTGCACCATGAGCAGCAGATTATCTGCATATGCCAAAGAATCCACTCCAATCTCGAGCGGAAGCTCCAGAACCTCATCATAAGGAACGGCCCATAGAAACGGCCCCAACAACGAACCCCGCAGAATGCCCATGGTGCATTCGTGACGAACCCTGTTACCACGAATCGTCTCTGGAGATAATCACCCACCAGGTTCACCAGGACAAGGTTAGCTTAAGGAATGTGTGACAAAGTGTAACCTGAAGGAGAATCTTTTAATTTCCTTGTCAGGTTGATGTCACAGTTTCCACGAAGTCTACGGCCCTGCACGGCTCGTGAACTTCAGAGGCCGTTCCATCACGTCGATAGTTGCTTCAACATCAGTCCCTATTTCGTCATGCATCGCTGTCGCTTCAACGAGTGCAATACAGTCTCAAATTCATCTGTATTCATTACGTTCCCGTTGTACGCCTGAAATTGCATTACCACTCGCTTTTTTTCTCTTTTCAGAACTTCTGTCCGCTAATTTGTATTCAGCGAGCATCTTCTGCGGCGGATACTTTCATCCATTCAGTGTCTTCCTTTCAAATTATCAGTATAGGGCGTCGTTAGAATTTATCTCTTCGCCCCATAAATAAAACGCAGCGGCGTTGAACCTAAATAATTTGCGAGAGAAATGAAAATGTGTTGGTAGAAAATTATGAATTCTCTTTTTTTCCATTTTCGCTTCTCTGGTGAATGCGATGAACTTTTCACGGCTTGATGGAGGGTCGCCCGTTCTGGCGTCCTCAATGATTATGTAGAGACCCAGGGACGTAATGAAAGTAAAATTTGGGTTCGTGTTGATTTATCGCTCTCTTGAATGATGAAGCATCCAATAATGAAGAAATTCGGGAAAAGTACTGACGGAAGTCGGTGCAATCTGTGAATTGCTTATAACAGGTTTTCCAATACAAATTATTCAATTTGAAATGGTAAAAAAGGCAACACTGTATATTATTTTGTCATTTATGTTCGGTAGGTTATGCCAATCGAACATCGAAAGATACGAGCTTCAACAACGTTTAAAAATTGTTGAAATATTTTATCAAGATCAATGATCATTTGCGAAAATCTGAGAATTTTAAGAATGATTCATGGACGTCATTATTCAGTAAACTGTTTCACCATTGTGTATTGTAGACTAATTTAAGAGTGAATTTCCTTCACACGATACAGGATTAACAAATACACGCACACAAGGAAATACGTCGTCCTCAAGAATTGAAGGTTTTCCGAACAACAATTTGGAGTTTCAAGAGATTTGGGTTCACCTCCTTACAAAATTCAACTGGTTCAAGAACTGAAGCCATTAGATCAGCAGAAACGTCGCTTATTTTCTGATTTTGCGCTTGAACTACTTGAAAATGATGAATAATTCTATCGAAAAATTTTGTTCACTGATGAAGCAAATTTTTGGTTGAATGGTTGTGTAAACAAACAGAATTGCAGAATTTGGAGTGAGGAAAATCCACATGAAACTGTTGAATTCTTCACATACTGAATTGATTCAGCCGAAGATTGGTAAACATCTATTACTCATTTAAATATTATTTAAATATTTCAATATTTACGGATATATTCTGTAAGCCTTCTTCACATATAATTTCAAAAAAGTATATTTAATATTATAACTTCAGAAATTAAATTAATGTCATAAAAGCACTGCTCATATCAAACGACATATAAAATGAACATTCATGAGACATCCAAATGAGATAACAAAATCCAATAAATATAAATTATTAACAAAAATCCTATAAATTAAATATTTTGAGTAGACAAAATTTTGTTTCTGTTCATCCTTCTTATGAAAATAGATATATTTAAAAAATGTTTAACATAATTTGAATTTCATCATAAAACTGTCTTACTTGGATTATTCAATATTATTGGATATCTAAGTTACTTTTTAGAAAATCTCAAAATATATAAAAATTTTACTAAAAACAGAATATGAATAAAAACAATATTCTAATTTCCGCTAATATTTTATTGACACTACGATCGTTACGTCATACCATGACTTCTTCAGGTGAGTATTACAAGATACCGAGTATACCGTGAACAAGAACTTCATTTTATAGTACATGGATATAACAAAAATAGAAGAGGGGGTGAAGAGAGTTTTACAATACTTTTGGGAAACTGAAAAATGGTTCAAAAAAGATTCAACAAAGGGGAGATACTTAATTCTGTTTGGTTATTCAATAATATTTTTCTTTTATGATATCTATTAATTTCTAAAGTTTCTAATAAGTTTAATCTAAAAATTTTGTTTTCTAAGTGTAAAATTTCAAAGTTACTATTAAAACTATGTCCTGTGTCTAGAAGGTGCTCTGCGTAGGTTGAATTTCCCTTTTTGTTACTATAGCATTTTTTATGTTCCCTGAGTCTCGTCTGGAACGATCTTCCTGTCTGACCAACATATACGAAATGGCAAGTACCGCAAGTTAACTTATAAACACCTGATTTCTTGTTCTTAGATGTTTTATCTTTATTATTTTTTATTAGTTTTCCTAGGGAGTTATTCGTTTTATAAGAAATTCTAAAATTGTGATTCTTCTTTAAATATCTAGCTACCTTTTCTGTTTTTGGTCCCAAGTATGTCAACGAAATGTATTTACTTTCAATTGGATCATTATTAATGCGATATACTAATTTCAAGGCCAGCTTTAATTGTATTTTTAAGAAAAGATTCTCAATAATCGGGACGTTGAAGCCGTTGTTTAACGCAATCTGTTTGATAATGTTATATTCTTAGTCAAAATTCTCACGTGACATGGGTATGTTGGCTAATCTATATAACATGCTATTGTATGCTGCTAATTTTTGTGAGTATGGGTGGTTTGATGTGAAGTGAATTGTGCTATCTGTATGGGTTGGTTTCCGGTATATTGAAAAAACGTGTTTATTATTAATTTTTGTGATAGTTAAGTCTAAAAAGTTTATACTATTGTTTTTTTCCCCTTCATAAGTGAATTGTATGGTTGGGGATAATTTGTTTATGAAATCCACAAACAAAGAAAATTGTCTCTCAGTGCCATTGAATAAACATAGAACGTCGTCGACATATCTATATCAATAAATGAAACATTTAAAATAAGGGCTATTTATTATTCTAGTTTCTAAGGAATCCATAAAGATTTCGGATAGTAACGGACTCAAAGGATTTTCCATAGTGAGGCCATCGTTATCTATGTAAATCTTGCCGTTGAACGTGAAATAATTTTGTTTCAAGCAAACTGTCAAAACATCCATTATTTCTTGTTTTATTACCGAATTGGTTCTTTTTCGGAGTAGCAGGTTATCTACTAATTTTATGGTTTCCTCGACTGGTATGGACGGAAATAAATTCTTTACATCAAACGACATAAGCTTTGCATTATCTGGAACACGTACATCTTTTATGTTATTTACCAAATGGTATGTATTCTTTATAGATAATTTTGCTTCAAAATTTGTTTCCAATAGTATGATTTTAATAAGTGCCTTAGACAATTTATATGATGGCGCTGTAACAAATGACACAACTGGTCTGATGGGACAACTTTCTTTATGTACCTTGATTAAGGAATACATATTTGGTGGTTGCGGATTCATTAAAGTTAAATTAAATAATGGTTTAGTACCGAAAAGTGCCGTAGCGTTTTTTATGGCTATTTTTATTTTCCCGGAAATTAGAATATTGTTTTTATTCATATTTTCAAGATGAATGTCCGTCAAGTAAAGACCGAAACAATCATAGATTTACTAAAAACAGGTTTTAAGAGAGACTTTGCTTGGTCAGTACTCAATCATATTCAATAAAATATAACATCAATCAACAAAAAATATTTACTTACCTTTAACAATTCAGAAAGCGTCTTGGCAAATGAATACTGAACATTTAAATGGAGTGTAATGTTGACTCGAAATAAATAGTTCTATGGTTTACCATTGATCTTAAAGATTGAAAGGCAATTTAACGGCTTCTTCAGGTAATACATTGTACTGTGTACACAGTACAATGTAATACCTGAAGAAGCCACATCGTGGTGAAACAATTGTTGTAGTAGTACAAACACTTTTGTGGAAATAAATTACTATCCCATATACATTTTTTTAATTAAATTGAGTTTCCACCAAGTAAAGACCGAATCTATCAAATATCTGAAATATTTAAATAATTCTGAAAATGTCATTCCATTGTTTCATTGTTTTTCTGATTTGAATTTAATTTTTGTGTGAATTTTATTCGAGAAATTGAAAAATTGACTCAGTTATCTAGATGTTCCGGAAATACACGTGAGTATATCGTCTACGTATCTGTACCAGAAATGAATATTCACGGTTAATTTCGGATTGAAGATTTTATTTTCTAATTCGGACATAAATATATCTGTAAGGAGTGGACCGTTTAAATGTGTAAAATATCAATTTATTGGTAGTAAAACATAACAATTTCTACAATTTGTTTCAATTTTTCACAGTTTTCACAAATGTGCACTGATTTTGATTGAATAATTCAACAATTTCTAAACGTTGTTAAAGCCTGTATCTTTCCATGATGAAATGGCATAACCTACTGAACACAAATGACACGGGAAATGTCTACAATAATATACAGTGTTGCCATTAAAACCATTTCAAATTGTATCATTCTCATCGAATAATCCGTTATAAGGAGCTATATACATTCTGTCAAGAAAGTACCGGGAATTATCGATTTAAATCTGGCGGGGCAATGAGACAGGTAAAAATTTTTTTTTCTAGGTTGGTACCACTGTCCTTAATTACTATGCCAAGCTTGAGCGGGATCCGTCAACTAGTGTGTTTGCAACAGCTGATTAAGTCAGTCGATGTCAGAGTGCGTGCTGATTTTTACTATGGGTGATTACGTTGAGCAAAGAATTTGTTTAAAGTTTTGTGTTGCAAATGAATTTTCGTGTGCCGATGCATTGAAAATGTTGCAAAAGGCCTTTGGTGATAATGCTCTATCGAAAACTCGTGAATATCAGTGGTACAGAGCCTTCAAGATCGACGGCTTCGATCGAAGATAACGTCGATAAAATTAAGGAAAGGGTGCTGGAAAACCGTCGTACCAGCTTGGAAGAGATAGCACATGATCTTAAGATATCCCACGAGTCCGCACGTACGATTTTGATTGATATTTTGGGCATGAGAAAGGTGGCCGCACGACTCGTACCGAAAGACCTGAATTTTCTTCAAAAACGTCATCGCGAACAGGTTGCTTCAGACATGCTGGATCGCTGTAATTCCGATTCTACATTCATGGAACGCATTATAACTGGTGATGAGACCTGGGTCTACGAGTACGATATGCAAACAAGCCAGCAATCATCGGAATGGGTGGCAAAAAATGAGCCGAAACCGAAAAAACCACGCCAAAGCCGCTCAAAAATGAAGGTGATGCTCATTGTTTTCTTCGATATCCGTGGCGTGGTGCACTACGAATTCGTTCCAGAGGGTCAGACGGTAAACAAGGAGTATTACCTAGGCGTAATGAAACGTTTGCGTGAGCGTATCCGTAAGAAGCGGCCAAATTTGTGGGCGAACAACTCATGGATTTTGCATGACGATAACGCGCCTTCTCACCGAGCTACGATTGTGACTGACTTTCTCGCCAAAAACTCAACAAACGTGCTTCAGCAACCACCGTATTCGCCGAATTTGGCTCCCTGCGACTTTTTCCTCTTCCCAAAACTAAAATTGCCCCTTCGTGGCAGCCGTTTTGAGTCGATTGAAGCCAAAAAACAAAATTCGGCGCGAAGCTAAAGTCCATCCCGGAAAGCGCCTATAAAAAATGTTTCGATAATTGGAAGTGCCGTTGGCATAGATGTATTGGAGCAAATGGAGACTATTTTGAAGGCGACCCAATAAATTTTGACGATTAAATGTAAAAATGTTGTTTTAATAGTAGTATAATAAATAAAATTTCTGAATTTTAAATTATGATTTGAAATGTGTTTGTTCTTCGAAAATTTTGTTTAATTCAGAGGTTAGTTTTGCAACGGGGCTATTAATTTATGATACAACAGGGCGTATTGGTGATTTCCTTCCATGGATTTTAATGAGGCTATATAATTTATGAGTGGTATGATTTATATTGGCAAGTTTAAATTTATCATAAAATGTTAGAACGATTTGAATGTCTTTGAGAGATGTTTTCAGTTTTAGTCGGGATCTCACTCAAGAAATTCAAGTATAATTGTTGCAAGAAGTCACCGATACGCTCTGTTATATAAGGAGTACAAATCAATTCGTGCGGTTTTGATAACAGATCTTGCTGGTCAGTTCACATCGCCGAAACGAGAAATTACGCGTCCTGGGAATTTTTCTTGCAATGAACCCAAAGCGGATCGTGTTGTGTGGCTTGTTGCATCGTCTTGCTGGAACCATATCTTTTCCATTTCCGTATAATCAATTAATATCGTTACCGTCACAGATTTTGCTTCAAAAATACTGTTTATCATTAATGACATTTGAAATTTTTAGAACTATAGAGCACACTAAAAGTTCAAAAGGTCATTTAGGTGATTCAATTAGCTTTAAATGGGTCATTGCTCCCCCGTTTCGTCTTCTAACTCCACTCACACGGTATTTTTCCGTTCAAGATCTTGTTGGAATAAATATCCTGTCTGAGCTCATTACAAAAACATTCCATCAGATAACGATAAAATGGAAATTAAAGTGAAAATCCCGATAAAAATTCTATTTTCCGCCGCCCTGACGTTCCTTAACGGATTCATACATCAAAAAGATATATTACTTCGCGGGCGAAGGGAACGCCAGAATATATCTTCTTGTATTTAGTTTAAAAATCTTTGGATGTCGCCCGAGTGCCCTCCTGCCATCTTGATATACATTTCGCAATCGTAAAAATGTAAATACGGTCTCGTTTCATCTTTGCTGAGTGTCAGCAAGACGTTTCCGCGTACCTACTTGATTTTTTTTATGCACGTTGGTGATAGATGTAGCCGAATTGCAGGGTGTTCTTCTTCGTCGATTTGGCAGATTTTGTATGAAGGTTTAACTTTAGAGCTAACTGAATTTCAAATTTATTAAGATGTGAGATCATCTTGACATATGGTGTTCAGTAATGTGTCTTACGGAGTGTTTCATAAACGAAATTAAAGCCTCCCTTCTCCCAAAAAGTCTCCTTCAATGACAAAACGTGTTCATAAACAAATTTTAAGGTTAACGGGCACTTAAAAGCGCTCTTTATCTTAAAGTGGGAAAATCGGCTCTTTACGGCTGGAAAGGGATCCTTTAACGAGTAGCTCGACACTGCGCAAGTGCTCGGTAAACACAAAAACAGTGGACATAACTTTGTTCTGTCACATTTATCCATTTTGTTTAATTTTAGCGTACTACGAAATAAGTTGCACCAAATGTTAAATGCTAATTCAAGCTCTAGTTCTTCATCAGATGATGAAATGAATGTGAGAAGAATAAAAATTTACAGAAAAAGCGAACAACGCTTCAAAAAATTGCAGATCAATTGTACTTGTACAATTGTAAATAAATTTCGATTTATTATTTGTTGTTCTGTATGCCAAATCATCAAATTGACAATTTTCAGAGGCAGCTGTATCGAACCGATGAACCAACTACTTTTTACATTGAGATTCTATGGAACTGGAAATATGCTGATAACAAACAGCTGGAGATTTCATGGGAATTTCTAAACCTTCAACTTCTAGAATTATTGGAAGAGTTTTTTTTGCAATCGCATCCCTGTGTCCACAATATATAAGGATGTGTGAAGGTGATCATGAAATGCAAGCAGCAGAAAAGTTTTATGCAATTGCTAGTTTTCCACGTGTCATTCATTGGTGCTATAGATTGCACATTAATTAAAATCACTTCTACGGGTGGTGATGATGCAGAGATCTTTCGATGTCGAAAACATTATTTTGCCCCTAACGTTCAAACCGTGTGTGATTCAGACTTGAGAATCAGAAATATTGTAGCTATATGACCTGGCTCAACAAATGATCAAACAATCTTTAATAACAGTGTCTTGAAGAGACAATTTGAGAGCGGTAAATTTGGACCGTATTTCTTACTTGGTGATAGTGGTTATAGTTTGCAGAATTATCTTATGACAAAGTTACCGGAAGCTATAATTACAGCTGAAAATTTATATGGACCAGAAATGTGGTGGAGAGAAAGTATGGAGTTTGGAAACGTCGTTTTCCTATACTTTCTAAAGGAATGAGTGCTAAGTTAACAACCATAAGGACAACTATTGTTGCTACCGCTGTATTACACACTATAGCTGTAGATATGAACGAAATATTTCCAAATGAATGATTGCATGATGTGCAGGAGGAAGAGGACAAATTCAACTAATTATTTAAATATTTTAATATTAGCCTTCTACAGATATAATTTCAGTTTCTCTTAAAACTTGTTTTTCAGTAATGTTTTTAAATATCTTGAGATTTTATAGAAAGTAACTTAGTTAGATATCCAATAATATTGAATATTCTAAGTAAGATAGTTTTATGATGAATTTCTTAAGATTATGTTGAACATTTGTGAAAGATATTTGTTTTCATAAGATTGATCAGCAGAAATAAAATTTTGTCTATTCAAAATATTCAATTTATAGGATTTATTTATTGGAAATTGTTATATCATTTGGTTGTCTGATAATGAATGTTTATTTTATGTCGTTTGATATAAGTGGTACTTATATGACATTATTTCAATTTAATTCCAGAAGTTATAATTATTAAATATAATTTTTTGAAATTAAATATGTAGAAGGCTAATATTAAACTATTCAAATAATTTCATATACCTTCTATCAAGTACTAACCTCTATGATATTTTATTCATAATATATAATTATTTGGTTTCCTTACATTCTTTATACAGATAGTCCTTGTGCTATGACAGAGACCGTTAAATTGTCTTTCAATCTTTTAGATCAAGGGTAAACCACAGAATTATTTATTTGTAGCTAACACTCCCATTTACATTTTCCAGTATTCATTTACCAGAAGTTTTCTAAATTGTTGAAGGGTGAGTAAATATTTGTTGTTGATTGATGTTATATTTTATTGAGTATGAATTATTTTAATACTGACGAAGCAAAGTCTCTCTCAAAACTTGTTCTTCAGTAATGTTTTTACATATCTTGAGATCTTATAGAAAGTAACTTAATTAGATATCCAATAATATTGAATATTCTAAGTAAGATAGTTTTATGATGAATTTCTTAAGATTATGTTGAACATTTTTGAAAGATATTTGTTTTCATAAGATTGATCAGCAGAAACAAAATTTTGTCTACTCAAAATATTTCATTTATAGGATTTTGGTTAACAAGTTTTATTTATTGGTTTTTGTTATATCATTTGGTTGTCTTATGATTAATGTTTATTTTATATGTCGTTTGATATATGTAGTACTTATATGACATGATTTTAATTCAATTCCTGAAGTTATAATTATTATTATAAATAATATTAGAAGGCTAATATTAAAATATTAAAATAATTTTATATACCAAGTATCATATCAAGTATTAGCCTCTATTTATGTTATTAAATTCAACTAATGTTAATGCAGTTCGTCAAGTGAGACAGTCGATTATTAATGAATAGTTTGCTAATTTACAATTTATATTTGTTTGATAATTGAAAATAAATTTGCTTGTCGCTCGTGAAACTATTCTTTATATTCGATTTGTGCCTTAAAAGGGACAAGATATCATATAATTCTCATATGATTTTGCTTAAGGCAGGTATTTAATTTGATGCAGCTCGTCAAATGAGGCAGTTGATTATTAATGAATATTACGCTACTTATAATTTATATCTGCATGATAACTGACAAGACAAGAATTCATATAATTTTCATAAGATTTTACAAGGTATGTATTTAGATAGCTTTCGATGTTTGTATTTCGTATTCATTGTTTTACTTTGGGTAACATCTGAAAAAGTTTCAAGTGAGAATAAAGAAATAAAAATATTATGTGTTATTGAAATTTCTGTTTTTAATTCAAATTTGAGAGGATTTTATAGTCTGCAGCAATGCTGATGGAATTCTAATACCGCTTTTTCTAGAAAGTGCATTCAGAATAAAAGAAAGATTTGATTATTTTTATTTAATTTTCTCTTTATCTCCATCATTCGCAAACCTAATAATAATTTAAGCTTCCAATGCCTCTCTTCTCTTCTTCTATTCTCTTCCTTGATAGCAACTATTTGAGCTTTTACTAGAGCTGTTTTTTATAATACACCTCCTTCGCTTCAACAAGTGAGTTCGTAACGGTTGGGCTCAAGTGTTTGGAAATTCACTCCCTCAATTTCAATGGAGCCCAACTACCAGTCCCTTTAATATGACTGCGTTGAGCAGCTACCATCTTTCTAGTTTTAGTTTTTATATTGTCATATTTGGATTTGAGCTGGTCCCGACTTCTCCAATGGAGAGCTGTTGCATTGAAAGCATTTGCTATTCTCTGCCCGACTTTATCCTATAACATTAAAATTCTCTTTTCAATCAATTCCAAAAGACGTAGTTTCTCCTCAGGTTTTAAAGTAATACTTTCTTTTCCCTTTTCTTCCATATTCATTCATTTAACTCACGTTTACTAAAATATAGCAATTCGCACATAATATTGACTCAAATTCCAATATACTGTCTTCTGCACATAACCATGTTCATGCAAAGACTGACTTATGCTTATTTTCTTTTTCTTTTTACAAGTTCCGACGCATAACTCACAATTTTTACGGAATATCACCAACTTTATTCGTAAAATCACTAGTTCTCAGGATAGCCAATAGTCGGAAACATATGACCTGCGCATTAAAGAAAGCTTTAAGTAAAGGACGGTCGATGTGCGTTTATGAAGCTGATGGTCCCATTTAGAGCATCCTTTTTCATAAAGGGACTTTATCATGAAGGAGCCTTTTGATGTTGATTTTGAAACTGGCAGTTAGTCATAGATGTTGTTTAATAATAATTGCTTCCAAAGGAAGAATCAACCTAAACTTAGTTTTCAGATGTAGATTCTACAAGTGGAGTGATAATATGAAAGGTAGATGCACGTTCAAATATCGTTTAGTTTCATATCATCCTGTCAGATTTAAATTCATTTTTTCACACTACGGAAGACTTTTCAGTCTGTATTTATTGGGAACTAGTGACTCCCAGGGCACAAGTCTGTATGTTTCAATTGATGCAAGCAAGAATTTAGAAGAAGTATTAGGCGTTTGACAATGAATGAATTCCTAGATGATTGACAAAATAACCTACATACAATTGAGATTTTAATTTGAATTCAATCCACCATTGATTTGAATTCACAAGCGATCTGATTCTATATTTATTTCGAAGGCACTGTTGCTCAAATTTGATCGCTTCAGTGTTGAAATAATTCAAATACGTCTCTTCTCTGATTCACACAGTGAACACCAGAACAAACTCGTTGACAAGTTATACTCATCCTGTCAACTACATCAAGCCCAACTACCCTCCACGACCTCCAATTTCACATCAACCCTCACCTTTCACTTGATGTTTGCAGACCGTCCCTTTCTAACATTTATCCTCTTGTTTCAGGTGAGACCCCACGCTGCACCCTTGCAAGTGTCAGCCGGAAGAACCGGAATGGATAAGGGTCGTTTTCGGTTCCGGCCAAATCCAATAAGGTGTAAACGGCCCGGCCACGCTGAAGGAGGCCGGTTCAAGACGAAATTGTTATATTTCGCGGCCCGGAAGATGAGGGCGGGGAAAATTAAATATCGTAAGGCGATTAGGTGGGTCGTTTGATGATAGCCAAGGTTGACATTGTTGCACTTAGCCGCGTGAGAAATAGGGGAGAGTTCTTTTATGGGGGAGATACAAGAGGAATGATTTTTATGTAATTTTTTCGGCAAGAAGTGTTTCGGATGGATAAAACTCAATTTTTGGCGATTTATTCAATCTCAAAGATGATTGGAATTCCTTAAAGAATCAACTCTTCAGAAATTTAAAGAGGTTGAGACTGCGAAAAAAAAACGACTATTTTTTTTGATGATACTATGAAAATATCATTCATGATGATAAAAAAAATTATCGTGATTATCGTTTTTTTCGCGTTACACATGATTTTTTCCACTTGATTGAAAAATTTATCACTTAACTATTGAAAGTAACTCTTTTCTGTTGGACCACTAAACTTTTTTTTTAAGCTTGAGCGGGATCTGTCAACTAGTGTGTTTGCAACAGCTGATTAAGTCGGTCGATGTCAGAGTGCGTGCCGATTTTTACTATGGGTGATTACGTTGAGCAAAGATTTTGTTTAAAGTTTTGTGTTGCAAATGAATTTTCGTGTGCCGATGCATTGAAAATGTTGCAAAAGGCCTTTGGTGATAATGCTCTATCGAAAACTCGTGCATATCAGTGGTACAGAGCCTTCAAGGACGGTCGTGAAGTGGTCGCCCATCGACGGCTTCGATCGAAGATAACGTCGATAAAATTAAGGAAAGGGTGCTGGAAAACTGTCGTACCAGCTTGAGAGAGATAGCACATGATCTATGATATCCCACGAGTCCGCACGTACGAGTTTGATTGATATTTTGGGCATGAGAAAGGTGGCCGCACGACTCGTATCGAAAGACCTGAATTTTCTTCAAAAACGTCATCGCGAACAGGTTGCTTCAGACATGCTGGATCGCTGTAATTCCGATTCTACATTCATGGAACGCATTATAACTGGTGATGAGACCTGGGTCTACGAGTATGATATGCAAACAAGCCAGCAATCATCGGAATGGGTGGCGAAAAATGAGCCGAAACCGAAAAAACCACGCCAAAGCCGCTCGAAAATGAAGGTGATGCTCATTGTTTTCTTCGATATCCGTGGCGTGGTGCACTACGAATTCGTTCCAGAGGGTCAGACGGTAAACAAGGAGTATTACCTAGGCGTTATGAAACGTTTGCGTGAGCGTATCCGTAAGAAGCGGCCAAATTTGTGAGCGAACAACTCATGGATTTTGCATGACGATAACGCGCCTTCTCACCGAGCTACGATTGTGACTGACTTTCTCGCCAAAAACTCAACAAACGTGCTTCAGCAACCACCGTATTCGCCGGATTTGGTTCCCTGCGACTTTTTCCTCTTCCCAAAACTAAAATTGCCCCTTCGTGGCACCCGTTTTGAGTCGATTGAAGCCATGAAACAAAATTCGGCGCGAGAGCTAAAGTCCATCCCGGAAAGCGCCTATAAAAAATGTTTCGATAATTGGAAGTGCCGTTGGCATAGATGTATTGGAGCAAATGGAGCCTATTTTGAAGGCGACCCAATAAATTTTGACGATTAAATGTAAAAATGTTGTTTTAATTGAAAATTCCCGGTACTTTCTTGACAGAGTAGTACATAAAATCATTTTTAATGTATTCAACTAACTCTAATAATACAAAAAAGTGAAGAACAAAATGATTGAAAACCTGATAAATAAAAAATCTCCAAATACTCAAACCAGAAAATATGAAGTAGCAAGCGATTCAGATGAATTGCTAGAAAAAGATATCAGTGACTTCATTTCTATCGAATCGCTCACCACATTCAAAGAATTTGATTTGCCGTATGATTTTATTGATGAAGATATAAGCAAATAGCCCCATAATGATAGTTTTCAAGAGTGTAAATTTTTCAGATTAATAATTGACGAGGTTTGAGTGAAAAAATGCGATTACTGTTAAAAAACCAAGAATCGTAACGATAAACCCTTTAATACTATTATTAAGGGCTCAAACTCTCACGATAATTTTCTTACCATCATGAATGATATTTTCACAGTATCATTAAAAAAAAATGGCCTTTTTTTGCCCCAGTCTAATATATATATATAGAAGAGCAAATTTAAGTCATAAGTTCATCGTTTATTTAGATCTTCATGAGAGTTATGTGCTGCAATTTCTGATCAATAGTGAAGGTAGACTTCTGAAATAATAACTTAAGAAAATGACGCAAAATTCTCTCCGTTGAATATATTATTTTATTATCGCACCAGTTCTGGTCGATCGCAAGAAAATTTGGCAAAAAATTATCACATTCAAGATTCCCATCTCTGATATAAGAGGCTGCTTCACTTGCAACTACACCAAAAGACGGAATTGATGTCTTCACGTGAATATTCGCTGCTGAACTATGGAAATATTTGGTCGGGAACCTCCAACAATTCTTACTGTTTTATGTAAGATGAGGGATGTATGCTTCAGACCACGCGTCATTCTTCGAGTGCTTGGTCGACTCAATTTGAAGAAAACTACTGGACGAGACGGCATTCCTACCATTGTATTCGAAAAGTCTTCACCAAAGCTTATACCTGTTTTCTCTAAGATGTTCACTATGTTATATAGGGGAAGAATTTTCCTTGATTCGTGGAAAAATGTACGAGTGAAGGCTTTATCAAAGAAAGGGAGCACCTATCAATTTCGGAATGATTTGATACCTGGAAAGGAAAGGTCTCATCAGTAACAATATGGCTTTCACAAACACCGATCAAGAGGCGTGGACAAGGGCTATTGACAGCAATGGAAAATCTAGGTCAGTTAATGTGGATATATGCGTGACTTATGATGAATTATTTCCTCACTAACAGAAAAATTCATGTGGTTGTAGATGGTGTCGGTTCCTGTGGTTTCAAAGTGAATGCTGGAGTGCCCCAAGGCTCAGTTTTAGCGTTCACCCTTTTCCTGATTCACATAAATGATCTTCTTAGCAGTTAGTACGACCAAGAACCACATTTTGAACTTCGTGGGTGATAGGACGCTGATGCCTTCTTTCACCAGTGAAGAACCGTTGGGCACCGTTGAGTATCACCTTCAAAGATACCAGCAAATCTATTCCCTTAACGAAGATCTCAAGAAGATAAACGAATAGAGTCAACGGAATATGGTGCAATTCAATTCCTCGAAGGCCCAAATAACAACTTTTTCTCGAGAAACTCAGTTCGCAACTTCTTACTGAAACCAAGTGCTTCAGCCAAGGGATTTCATGCATTTTCTTGGCGTGAATGTCAACTTTTCTGTCTGTTGAAGAGAACATGTGATTGTTATTGATAAGCCTGCTGTAGTTGAGCTGGGATATTTATTCAAGGCTAGGAAATATTTCTCTGCAGACCAGGTTCTTCTACTGTATAAAGTAGATCAGGCAACTACAAAAATACTGCTTTCATGTTTAAAGTTCAGCACCCAAGCATTCGTTACAACTTTTGGATTCTATCCAGAAAACAGCAGAACCACTATTGACTGTCAAACGATAACAGTCAGTTTGCAGAAAATAAGAGGAAAGTTACCGACTTGTGTTTGGATAGAAGATTGACAACGTGGAAATAAGATTTTAATATATCCCAGTTTTGTTTGAACACGAATGACAGAAAGGTTGCCACACTCGAAATAACCACTACTTTAAAATGCAAACTCTAGAGTCCTACTCTTTATTTTCTATTCAAATTGAGTAAGACGCTTTAAAATATCCAATACAGGCAGAATTAACTCGATCTTTGTGGTAGAAACTTGAAATGTGTTAAGTTGCGTTGAACGTATTGCGATCGAATGCAATGTCAATAATGCATTAAGTATCCCCAAAGACATGCATCATACATTAATCATAGTTAAACTAGTTCATTGATTCTCGAAACAGAACAATGCTACGTGTTCAGTTCGTTCCTATTCGACGAAACCTGTATTTCGAAACAATTAGATTTCCAGGAATCGATCACTCTAAGCTCATGTCACAGTTTTCGAATTAGGCTTGTTTACTAGTAGTTCACCACCAAGTGACGAGGTGCCCAGGTGTTGGTCTACAATTACCAATATTACGTTTACGCTTACGTTTCATACCAGAATGTTTGTTTCGATTGATGTACATCGACTCGAGCGATATTTAATGCATTATGGCAATCTTGCACAGTCGGAATATATATCAATTATTATTGTCGATATTAGCTGAAACAAGCACATTTAGCCTTCATGCAGACTACCTGATTGTTAGGGAAGAAGTTGTATTTTAATACAATTCCACATATGAAAATGCTTACTGCTGGTGATATGAAATATCCAGTTTCTGTCCTACATAATCTTAATAAAAAGTTCATCACCATCATCGATTTCTGAAGGCACCTCTTTGTGGCTCTAGCCAAGTTTGTCGGTTAAGAGCCATTGGTTTTAGCTGGAAATATTTTCGAATAGCCCATACGATGAAACACTTCTTCAAAATGAGATTTCCTTGATCGCCCACGAGGTCTTTTGCCAATTATTTGGTCTTCTAAAATATTTGTTATGTATTGGTTATGCCTGATAATGTGACTCAGAAGTTTTGCTTTCCTCAGAGTAATGGTGTCAATAAGCCGTCTCATTCACATTCACAGATTCGAAGTTTATTTGTGAGGAGGGATCTTTTCTTTTCAAAAGCTTGTTTGCTTAGGTGGTTCTTCTTCTTATCTCATCAATAGATTTATTTTTATTTGTTACAAGACTTCCAGATAGCAAAACTCTTTTACTTGCTCAGTTGGAATATTTTTAAGATGGAAATTTGAACCATGAGTATTTTCCAATTAACTCACTATCCTGGCTTTCGTTTTTTCAGTGTTTGTTTTCAGTTTAAATTCTGTTAGGGATGTATCTAGGATGTGAAGCATGGTGTTGATGTCTTCCTGTGATTCGACGACAAGTGTACTATCGTCAGCAAAATGGATGCAGTGAATAATTGCACCACTGTCATTGCTGCCTCTGATCTTTTCTTTCATTTCATCGATTGTCATTTCTATGAAAAGGTTGGAAGGATACGGGTTCAAAGGGCAACCCTGTCCACACCATGTCCTATTTTTGCTTCTTTTTTATGACCGTTTATGTCTATAAGAGTAGATTGTGTCTTGTAAAGGTTTAGGATGAATCTACGGTTTTTCCACACCAACCCTGCTTCTCCTAATGATTTGAATAGAAGCTCTCAGTGTACTTTATCGATGGCTTTTTCTAGAACTACAATAAAAAGTTGGGGAAAGGTGAATATATTATTTCTTCGGTAGATATCTGTAGTGTTAAGTTTCATCTTCTTATCTCTCAAATAAGACTCTTCTGTATGTCTGCCGGTCATGAAAAATCCTTAAGTAGCGTCCTGATAGTTGCACCAGCCTCATTTTCGAATAAGTAAGATTCAATCACACCGCCAGCCCAAAAAGCGCACCAAACAGTGACATGTTGAAGGTGGAGAGGTGTTTTAACAATAATTCTTGAATTTTCCGAGTCCCAAATGCGACAATTCTGCTCATTAACGTAGCCTCCGAAGTGAAAATGAGCCTCATCGCTGAAGATGAAAATCTGGATCATTATGATGCATTTCAAGGACCCAATCAGCGAAGATATGCTGGTGATCGACCGGCTTGAGTTATTGGAGCGTTTATCATTTTTAGTAATGGTGTTCTTTCAACTTCTCAAATGTCAAAAGATGACAGCTTCAAAAGTGACAGCTGCCCAGATAAAGGGCTATTCAGAATGAAACTTCTTTGTTGCAAATCCTTTGTCAATTTGTTAGTTCTTGTTGTTTATTAAATTACATAATAACTCCGTTTGTGAATAAATCAACACGTGGTTTAACTGAAGACTATATTTCTTCATTGTGTTACATTGAGCGAACTTACAATCTATATGAAAAAGGGTAAACTGAGTAACTAACTCAAGCTTAGACCTTAAATCTCGGTCACAGAAAATGTACAGAACGTAGAGTGGGGAGTTCTTCTTCAAACTTTTGGTATACATTCACAACACTTCTGTCACTTTGAAGATATCGTATAAATGCATATTGTACAGAATTGGACGAAGTTATTTCTACTTCTTATAATGAGTTCCTTCTTCTCTAACGACACAATTTCCATTCGACAAAATTCACTTAGTCCTAATCCAAATGAGCGCTTTCAGCGGGACAAGGCGGCAGTCGTGAGGGGGCATAAATGAAACCCCGTTAAATAAATGCCCTGGGGAACATTAAAGTGCTGTATGTGTGGCGTATTTATCGCTCACTTTTTTCCACTTACATCCGGCGAACGGCCATTCGTTTCCACGAAGATGGCGGCACTAGACGCGTCTCGACCGCTCGTTAAGGGCTGCTACGTTGAAAGGGGGACATTAACAGGTAGAAGCCGGGAGGAAT
Organism: Megalocaria dilatata; assembly: GCA_034642435.1. NCBI lineage: Eukaryota > Metazoa > Arthropoda > Insecta > Coleoptera > Coccinellidae > Megalocaria > Megalocaria dilatata. The sequence goes on along the minus strand of CM067857.1, from coordinate 9,770,306 downwards.
TAAGGCGCTGGAAGATTAAAATTTATACGGTATCACTCATTCTGGATGGGAAGAGGTGAGAGAGTGGGGCTATCAGAAAATGGATTCGACGATTAAAGGGCGAAGTAGGCTGGAAATGGGAATTTCTTTCTAGATCCTGAGATCTGGATGTTGAGTTATGTCGTCCTTCGTGCGTGTTCAGTTCGGAATTTATGGGATGTTATTCTTGGAGCCGTTTAATCAGAAGGTGATGACCATTCCTCATATTGGTGGTAGGAACAGTTCAGTAGATAAAGCGAATGATTCAAGGAGTCGCTCGGAAAATGAGCTTTTCTCGTTGTTCGCGCGTTCGGTTGTAGTAAACACACAGCAGATCTTTATTATTTTTATGGAAATACCCTTCTTATAATAGGAAAAATCTCCTTAAGCCCTTATTATTATTATTATTTATGGCGAGCGGGCGTCTGTCCACCCTACCACTGCGTCCGCTCGGACTATTGTGGTTCACCCCTACGAGATCCAGTTTTTGAATAAAATCGATAATCTTGTTCAGGGGTAATTTTTTTTCAGTTCACTGTGGGCTATGAAAGCCTGGCCAAAGACCTCGAATCTGATGCGACTCACCGCTGGGCACTCTGAGACGATGTGCATGGCTGTTTCAGTGTCCTCAAGACACAGCCTGCATTCATTGTCTTCAGCCAGACCGATTTTGTGTAAATGCGCTTTCAGTCTGCAGTGACCTGTCATAATTCCGACAAGTGTTCTTAGTTTGGCCCTATCCAGACCTAGCGCTAGGTTCGTCATCTTTTTGTTCGAAGCTGTTCCAAGGAACAACTTCGAGTGTTTCAGGCCAGAATGGCTCCGCCAGAAAGACTCTAGCCTTGAGTTCATTCTGCCTGTTATCGCCTCGTTAGCCACGTCATGTGGTATTCCCAAGAATGGTTCCGGTCCTACCAGAGGCAGCGCAGCTCCAGCAAATGCCAGCCGATCCGCCTCCTCGTTACCCAAATAGTTTGAGTGGCTCGGTATCCAAACCAGAGTGACTCCGTTATACATACCGAGCCTGTTTAAAGCCGTGCGGCAACTCCAGACTGTTTTGGATGTAAAACAGCTGGATTCCAGAGCTTTTAGTGCTGACTGACTATCAGTAAATATTTTGATTTTACCGTAGTGGATTTTCCGTTTTATCAGCAGTTCCGCCGCGGTCTCGATGGCAAATATTTCTGCCTGGAATATGGTTGCGTTTCGAATTAGACTCAATGAGATGTTAATTCTCGGTTTACTTCCATAGACTCCCGCTCCTGTTCCGTTCGTCGTTCGCGAGCCATCTGTGAACAAGCCAAGGTCGGTTCTTGATAGAACCTCAGCATGATGGGTCCACTCGTCCCGGCTGGGGACGATTACATTGATTTTCCGTTCCTGGCTCGTGATTTTTGACATTAGATCCGAGGGCATCGATAGGATACTTTTCGTTAAAAGCTCGTCCAGCAGTCCTGAGCCTCCCATCACTATTGCCTCTGGCCTGTCAATCACCAGTTGATATAGTTTGTATGTGGTCCGTTCCGCCTCCCTCTGCACGAGTAGGTGCAGGGGTGGCAGATTTAGTAGGACCTCCATGGCTGCCATGGGTGTGGTGCAAAACGCACCTGTAATTGCAAGGCAAGTCTGTCTCTGTAGTCGGGTGAGCTTTTGTTCGCCAACCGATTGTTGACCTTTCTTCCACCACGCTACAGCGCCATACATTTTCCGTGGTCTAATTACTAAGTGTATAGCCAGTACATCTGCCAGGGCTTTAGGCCCCAGGTTTTACCACAGATCCGCCTACAAGTCCAGAAACCCATTCTGGCTTTATGACACACTTTATCCAGGTGTGCACTCCAGGTGAGGGTCTTGTTCAGGACTCGTGATTTTTGACATTAGATCCGAGGCCATCGATAGGATACTGTTCGTTAAAAGCTCGTCCAGCAGTCTTGAGCCTCCCATCACTATTGCCTCTGGCCTGTCAATCGCCAGTTGAAATAGTTTGTATGTGGTCCGTTCCGCCTCCCTCTCCACGAGTAGGTGCAGAGTTGGTAGATTTAGTAGGACCTCCATGGCTGCCGTGGGTGTGGTGCGAAACGCACCTTTAATTGCAAGGCAAGCCTGTCTCTGTAGTCGGGTGAGCTTTTGTTCGCCAACCGTTTGTTGGCCTTTCTTTCACCACGCTACAGCGCCATACACTATCCGTGGTCTAATCACCATAGTGTATAGCCAGTACATCTGCCAGGGCTTTAGGCCCCAGGTTTCACCACAGATTCGCCTGCAAGTCCAGAAACCCATTCTGGCTTTATGACACACTTTATCCGGATGTGCATTCCAGGTGAGGGTCTTGTCCAGGACTATTCCCAGGTATTTTGCCTCAAATGAGAATTGTATTATTTCACCACGGATAGTCGGCGGTTCTAAACCATTCAACTTCCGTTTTTTAGTGAATGGTACTATAACTACCTTTTGCGTGTTAAGAGACATGTCTTCTCTTATACACCATTTGTCAGTAGTGTTCAGTATCTCTTGAAGGACGGCCGATATCGTCACCTCCGATTTACCTTTCACTATGATTGCCAGGTCATCAGCAAATGCTTGAACGTCGACTCCCCACAGCGAAATGATCGCTAGCAGGTCATCAACGAGAAGGGTCCACAGTAAGGGTGAGAGAATACCTTCCTGCGGACAGCCCTTCGCAGCCTTGAACTCGAAGACCTCATCCTGGTATGAGGCCGTTATTGTTCTGCCGCATAGCGTTGCCTGTATCCATCTACAGATTAGTGGGTCGATTCCTCTCGCAGCGATAGCCTCAGCGAGAGAAGCCGGCAGCGTATTGTTAAAAGCACCCTCAATGTCCAGAAACGCTGTTAGTGCTATCTCTCGATTATCGAGAGATTGGTTTAATTTTCCGACCAGATTATGCAATGCAAGTTCTGCCGACTTGCCAGCCTGGTAGGCGTATTGATGAAGGCTAGGGGGCTTAAGCCCTTACACGTACCACTTTTTGATAACACAATAAGATCATTTTACATTAGCAAGTAGTCAATTTTATGAGGGGACGGTTAAAATGGATGCATTTCATAACATAAAAAGTATCTGAACTGTGTTATTCAAAATATAAGACATAAAATTAAGACTAAAAATCAGTCTTTTGTTGAGTTTCGAAGTGAGTGGATCCTTGTGTATAGATAAGAAAGTGTGTTGAGGACAAAAATGTCGAGACAGACGCTCCGCAGTTGCAAAATCTCTTCTGACAAATTTTGTTATATTTGTGCAGAATTTATGTTGGAATCACAAGCCAGGTCATTTTCTGAAAATGTTAAAAAAGCCTTTTTCCAATATTTTAGTGCTTTAATTGGAGATCAAGACGAACAGTGGCTCCCCATGTGTGCTGTGTTAGTTGTAGAGTTTCATTGGTGCGGTGGATGAATGGGAAGAGAAAAAGCATGCCTTTTGAAGCCCCTATGGTATGGCGGGAACCCACTAATCCGCTGGACGATTGCTTTTTGTTCCTGACAAAGACTGAAGGTTATTCCAAAAAAGGGAAAGCACAAGATCGACTATCACAATTTCAGATCCGCGAAATGTTGTTTTGGAAGATATTGGGGACAATACATCATCAGGCATTTCCAAACAGTGCACCGACCCTACTTTACTCCAGATCAACGTTCCAGCGAGTCACATTGTTCAAAGTGAGTTATATGATTTAGTACGTGATTTGGGGTTATCAAAGCCACAGTCAACCCCGTCTTAAGGCAACGAAACGAAAATTACGAATTTCAGAAAAAGAAACGATACGTTTTCTGCATTTAAAAGTAGGGAATATTCGTTGTCTGCGTGTACCGATATTAATGGCTCAATGCATAAATTTGATATTCAGCATTCCTCCTCTGAGTGGCGTTTATTTATAGATTGGTCTTAATACAGTTTAAAGGGTGTGTTATTGCATAATAAAAATTTAAAATCCTCTATACCAGTTGCTCATTCAGTGACGATGAAAGAAAGTTATGAAAATATGCGCACTCTTTTGGATAAAATAAACTACAACACGGATAAATGGCCGATATGTGGGGACTCAGAAGTTATAGGAATTTTAGTGAGACTTCAGGGAGGATTTCCAAAAAGATAATAAAAAATATAACAGAAATTTGGCTATAAAGGAGTTTATGTCAACCAGGATCTCATAATATTAAGTTGTACCACAAAAGGTAACTCCCTTGAAGATGGTCGAAAGACCAAAAGACGTGTCGGGATTCTGAATAAACTGTGAAACATAAAAACTGTGTGCATACTTCTTTTGATTTTCTAGATTAAATCTGTAGAGGTTTCGGAGAATCAAGCTATTATCTGTAACCTTCAGTCAGTATTGATTGACCGTTTAAGAACATTTGCAGATTGATAAAATGAGTAGGGCATATTTCTGAGTTCTGCGTAATCTGTTAAAAGAGAACGAAGCTGATATATCCATCACATGTAAGTTATTGTTTCAGCGCTGCAATACAGAAGCGTTTTTTGATTGCTTTACCATATCGCTGGAATGAAAAATGGATCCACTATGATAATGCAAAATGCAAACGACAGTTGGTTTCTTCGAAAAGATCATTACGAACTACTATTAAGCCAGGTTTTCACTCCAAAAAGCCCACTTTGAGTTTTTTATGTAGATTCGCGTTTATTATAAAATTATCAATAAGGAGTATGGTAATAGAAAATTCCTCAAATCGAGACAGTGCAACATACTTCTGTATAACAATTATAAACGCCCGTTATGAGCATCACGGCGTAACAGGAGCTGACTTGAGCGTGAGGAAAGTTTTCTGCATTTGTAACGTTGAAAAAAATTATAGTATTGTCCAAATTAATTGAATTCATCACCTAATTCAAATCGTTTCGATTGGATATTAAGGAATAGCAAGTTCAATAGCCAAAAGCTGATCTACATCTCAACAAGGCCTTTTTCCTTTACAAAAAATATATAGCTCAGCAGAAAGCAGAAGGAAACCTGAAAAATTCCTACCCATATCTCTTCAGTTAGGAGTTATTTGGATAAAAATAAAATAACCATTAAAAAATATGCATCCCATATTCATCATATATTAGGTGAAAAGGGATAATTTTTATATAATGCATAACCTATGCAAAAATTAGGTTATTCCACAGAAATATACAGCTAATAATAATAGGGTAACAGCCTGAATCGTAGTAGTAATCAGAAAATATTAAAAAAAATCTAAGTCGTGTACTTTTCAAATTATATTGCAATTCTTATTATTCGAGAAACTGCACACCCTGTGGTAATTTTTGAACTCCTGTTGCTACAATTGTTTACCTTTTTTATATTTTATTTTTCCTATGTTATCCAGAATAATACTTCTGTAACCTGCGATCTTCAATTTTGAGCCAATTACTCCAGCTTCGAAAATAATGTCACTTTTTACCGAACCAAGTATCCAAAATTCATATTTCGTACAACATTAACTGACTGTACTAAAAGAAAACTGTACTACATTAGTTTGGCAAATTACTTAAGTTAACGCATTAATTAGGGATTCTAAAATGGTATAACACTCACTACATTATTTCTTAGATCGGTATTTTTTAAAGAAACAATTTCTTCGAACTTTCTTAATATGATTCTAGTGCATCCAATACTTTGAGAATCTGGTTTGAATAAGATGGGGTGTGTCCTTCCATAAAGTGTGAGTGAGACAGATAGTGACGCCACTATTTGGTATTGGCATATGTAAATGCAATACAGATCAGTACTCTACGCCTCTTGGTCAACTGCGCATCTTTGCGTATTTGATCGTGTTATTTGTGTACTTACGACTTTTGGCTTCGTTTATTAGATTTGTTTGCTTGTAATATGGATAGTTTTTGATCTTTTTATGACAAACTTTGATTTTACCTGGACAAGCCTGTGATTGTGTTTTGCTATCATGTTTGTGTATACCACACAGGAATATGCCAATATGACCTTATTTATTGGAAATGCAGATGTTACGCTAGTGCAACTTCGAGGACATATCGCGAGAGATACTGTTATGATGATCGTTATCCAGATTATCGAGTTTTTATGAATGTGCACCGTCTACTCAGCGGATCGACTTTCAAACAAAGTGCATGGTGAATGAAGAATTTCCTTACCTTACAACGATATTGTGGCAATTGAGGAAGATCCTAGTTCTTCACTACGTGAAATTCAGGGAAGCACAGGAGTGCACGAAAATACAGCTCACCGATTATTGAAAAAATATAAGCTCCATCATGTACAGCGAGTACAAGCTCTGGTACCTTGGGATTATGAACCTCGGTTTGCGTTTTGCCAAACCATGCATAAAAGAACCGAGAAGACCCACAATTATCAGAAAAAATGTTGTGGTTGGACGAATCAACATTTAAAAAAAAGGTTATATGAAACTACACAATGTACAGGAGTGGCACGTAGAAAATCCGTATTTAATGAGATCAGATAGAGCTCAATATCGTTTTGAAGTGAACATGTGGAATGGAATTTTGAACAGAAGAGTCATAGGACCTTTTGAGTTTCTGGGGGTTTTAAATGCTGAAATGTATTTAAATTTTTTACGAAATCAGTTATCAAATTTACTTGAAGACGTGCTACTTAGTATTTTCAGCCCAGCGCACTATGCTCTCTCAGTAAGTGAATATCTAAATGAAGAATATCCGGTCAGATGGATAGGGCGATCTGGTACAATCTCGTGGCCACCCCTTTCACCTGATTTGAATCCCTTAGATTTTTTTACTGGGAAGCAGTGAAGGAAAAAATTCATTCAAAATAAATTGAAAATGTAGCTGAGCTTCGGGTGCGAATTAGGGAAGCAATGCAATTCGTACATATCGGAAGATTCGCTCGTCTGATATCCCGATCTTTTTTAAGAAGATGTCGTGCATGTATTGTAGTTGAAGAAGGGCAGTTTGAACTTTTTTTGTAAATTTAATAAATTTTGTCATAAAACGAAACTGAATTTCCTTAAGGAAAACCGTTTTTTGTCCAATCTAAAAAAGAAAGTAGTTGGTGTTATACCATTTCAGAACCCTTATTGAATCTGCTAACTTTTGAAGTAATTTGCCAACCTGATGTAGTAAAATTTTTTTCAGTACAGTCCATTGAAGTTGGATACTTGGTTCGGCAAAAAGTAACATTATTTTCCAAGCTGGAGCAACTGGCCTAAAATTGAAGATAACAGGTTACAGAAGCACTATTCGGGATAAGATATGAAAAGTAAAATTTGAAAAAAGTAAAAAATTGTAGCAACAGGAGCTCAAAAATCATCACAGGGTATGCATTCTATTCAATAAAAGAAAGTGCAATATAAATTGAAAAATACAGGGTTTGGATTCTCTTTTATATTTTTCTGATGACTTGTATTATATACCCTGTTACCTGATTCCGGCTTGACGTCGACTTCTGGGACAGCCTGTATAATGAAAGAAGATACGACAAAAAATTTTATATCGAAATGTTATCAGGTTGATCTTGACGTTAAAAAACGAAATTTTTCTCCTGTCCTTATATTTCCTCATTGCTCATGATAAACAGCCCGTAAAACTCTCGAGTTTCATCTCAGATTCGATTATTTATCCTTCTATGCACCGTGAATAGCTTCGCATCTCGAACTGTCTCGTTTCCATTACAGCTCCGCGAAACCCCCTAACTGTCGTCGCTCGAAAAAAATTCATCTGAAATTCAGATCGACCTTTCCATTACTGACTACATCCTCGTGTAATTGATATCTTTCGGTTGAATGGTCTAACGTCTTCCACTTGGGGCCCTGTAGGACGACGATGCGACTTTTTTCCAGGGGATGACGACTGATTCCGTAATGAGCAGCGGCGTTTCATTGAAAGTCTTTTGAGTATGCAATGACCAAATTGGGTTTATTCTTTTATGGTTCGTGCGTAAAATTTTCTTCTTCCCCTCCGACGAGGAGAATTGAAAGTGGAGTTTGAGTGACTGCAATATGAATTTATGCAAGACGTTAACGTCGATAAAAGCATTAGTATGTAATCGCATGTAATCGCTGGTTAATGGCAGAATATTGTGTAGAAGTCATCCTTCAGGAAGGGCTCGTTGCACTATAGAATACTATTAAATTGCATGATTGGTCTATGTTACGAGACTAAGTAGCCTGGCCAGTAAGTCGAGAACCCCTACCTTTCGCCTAGCTCTCGCTGGTTTACAATGTACGAGGGTGGTTCAAATATGATCAAGACAAACTCTGTGGATGGCGCGCATGTATGGTCGTGGCTTGAGTATGTGATAGCTGGGTCTCTTACGAAAAGTGTGGCTTTGAGGTAATGTCGAGTCGTTGGTTTATACTGATAAACCAGAAACAATAGACGCTTTGGGAGCCACAATAACTCGTGTTATTGATTAAATAAGGCCTGAATTACTCGGAAAAGTGGTCCAAAATTGGTCTGGTCGAATACGGTTCCTCAGAGCTAGTCGTGGGGGATATTTGCCGGAAATTATTTTCAAAACATAAATGTCATAATACTATCTTTCAAATAAAAACAAATTTGGCTTTAATCTTTATGCGTTTGAAATAAAAAGAGGCTTTTTACTTGATAGAAGAAATATAACGAAATTTGAATATCAAAACAGATTCAATCTGTTGGTCTTCTACAATTTTAATTTCAAAAAAAATTTTTATTCAAAAAACTTTTAGAATTAAATTAATGTCTACCATAAACACCGCTTATCTTTAATAGACGTATATAATCAAAACTCAATATATAATATCAAACGGAATAAATAAACCAACAGATAGAAAATTGTCATTAAAATTAATAAATAAATATTTAAAGGAGACAAAATTTTGTTTCTGATCTTACCATTAAGAACACCAATTGCCTTTTAAAAACATGAACACAACTTAAGGACTTCTCAAAGAATATAATTTATTTGAAATATTTAATATATTAAAATACTCAAATAAAGTAATTCAGAAATCTTTCAAAACATGCACTATATCTTCAAAAAACAAATATAATTCTATAAAATAGAAAGGCCTTTCACTTGATAGAAGAAATATAACAAAATTTGAAAATTAAAACAAATTGAAATATGTTTATCTTCTACAATTTTAATTTCAAGAAAATTTTTATTCAAAAAACTTTTAGAATTAAATTTATGTCTACACAAGCACCGCTTACATTTAATAGACGTATATAATCAAACCTCAATATATAATGTCAAATGGAATAAATAACCCAACAGATATACGAAAGTGATTATAATTAATAAATAAATATTTAAAGTAGACAAAATTTTGTTTCTGGTCTTACCTTTAAGAACACCAATTGCCTTTTAAAAACATAAACACACTTAAAGGACTTCTCAAAGAATATAATTTATTTGAATTATTTAATATATTTAAATATTCGAATAAATTTTTTCAAAAATCTCTTAAAAATGTGCACTATGTCTTCAAAAAACAAATATAATTCTAGACAATCCCGTCTTCAGTCCTCATTTAATATTCGTATATCTGTTGGGTTATTTATTCCATTTGACATTATATATTGAGCTTTGATTATATACGTCTATTAAATGTAAGCGGTGCTTGTGTAGACATAAATTTAATTCTAAAAGTTTTTGAATAAAAATTTTTTTGAAATTAAAATTGTAGAAGATGAACATATTTCAATTTTTTTTAATATTCAAATTTTTTAAATATAATTCTGGTAATTTCTTCATCGGTCCAAAATAATGTTCCAAATATCAAAATCAAATAACTATCACTATATATCACCTCACACGAGTTCACAGGATGATAGCTTCAAACAGACTAACTTAAAAATACAAGATTGTCTATGTTCTTAACAAAATCACAGAAAAGTGTAAGGTGTTTTTAAGGTTATATTTAAATAAAAAAAATGTATATGAAACAGAAATTTATTTCCACAAAAATGTTCGTGCTACTACAACAATTGTTTCACCACGATGTGACTTCTTCAGGTACTACATTGTACTGTCTGCTGACAAACTGTCAGACAGTACAATGTAATACCTGAAGAAGGTGAAACAATTGTTGTAGTAGTACAAACATTTTCGTGGAAATAAATTACCATCGATCTGCAACGAACACCATTCACTGTAATATTAGCTAGAGATATGGACCGAGATGCCTCCAGCATGTAAAGCACACCATACACTGCATTTTTCAGGATGCAATGGAACTTGCAGAAATTCTTGAGGATTGTTTTCACTCTATATACGGCAATTCTGCTTGTTTACATAGCCGTTGAACCAGAAATGAGCTTCATCACTAAACACAATTATGGATCAACTTCAAGCTGTTCTAGGACCAAATCAGCAAACAAACGACGCTCATTATGGTCAAGTTGCTTTAGTTCTTGAACCAGTTGGATCTTGTATGGGCGTAGACCAAGATCTTTACGTAAGATTTTCCATGTGGTGGATGCACAGAATCCAACTTGTTGAGAACGTCGACGAAGAGACAAATCTGGATCATCATTAACACTTTGATTTACAGCAGCGATTTTTTCGTCTGTACGAACAGTTCTTTGTCTTCTTGTTGTTGTTGCATCGAGTAGAGAAAATCTTGTTCGAAAACTATGGATAGTTCGACGAATAAGGTGCTCTGATGGACGATTATGTAAACCATAAATTTTACGAAGTGCCCTATAAGCTTGGCGAATAGAACACTGATTTTGAAAATAAATTTCAACAATTTGTAAACGTTGTTGAAGCGTGAGTCTTTTCATGATAATTTGTCAAGGCTTACTGAACAGAAATGTCAAACAACATTGCTTCTACCTTCTGTCAGATCACAGTTATCCCTATCGAAAGTTCTATCACTCTAAAAAAAGCACCCGATATAAGAAGCTTTTTATACAGCATCAGATCAAATGTAAAATATGATTAAGTCACAGTGTGGTAAAATAATTGTCTTTCAACAATAAAAAGTCTGTAGAAATTGAATTCCATTTATTACTTGTTGAAAATGAGTTAACATTAAGTAAAGACCGAATCCATCAATACCACAAAAGATAGGCTTCTAATATTGAAGTAACTTGTTGCTATATTATTTATAATTATTGGTCGATAAGCCAGATCACTCATTTCATTTCACATCAAATCAAATCCTGTATCGTAATTACCGTGCGTATCATACAAAACTCACTGGTGCATATTGGAAATCCGGCTCAACCCAGTTTTCCATTCAAAAAAGTTTCGGCTACACGGAAACGAGCTCGAAAATATAAATCCCATACCTAGGTAGGATTGACTGACCCAAACGTTTCCTCTCGGTAATGATATAACGCTTCAGGAAACACTTTATATCCTATTAAAAGTTTTCTCGTGGAGACACCTATGTAGTTTGCAAATTATCGCACGTATTTTCAACGAGAGTTACGACGTGTGTTGATGAGATTAAACTATTCAACTGTTTTTGCATGCTGTGATGCAGTTATTGAAAGCGCAGAATATGTGGAGTCATATTATAACCTATATTTAATTAAAAATGTTACCATCCAGCTTTATTTGGTTTTTTGACTTATATTTGTGTTTCTGGTAGTTTGAGAGTAAAAGACAATGTTGAGGCGTGAAACTTCCGCTACTCTATGTAATCTCAGGCGAAAATCACTTGCGCAGGTACATTCTATAATATCAGGTGTTTTATTCAGAGTGACAGAACTTTCGATAGGGATAACTGTGATTTGAGATAAGGTAGAATCCATGTTGTTTTGACATTTCCAAATTATCATGAAAAGGCTCACGCCTTAACAATGTTCACAAATTGTTGAAATTCATTTTCAAAATCAGTGTTCTATTCGCCAAACTTATAGAGCACTTAATGAAATTTATGGTTTACATAATCGTCCATCAGAGCAGCTTATTCATCTAACTATCGATAGATTTCGGACAACATTTTCTCTACTCGATGCAACAACAACAACAAGACAAAGAACTGACGTATAGAAGAAAATATCGCTGCTGTAAGTCATAGTGTTAATAATGATTCAGAATTGTCTATTCGTCGACGTTCACAACTATTGGACTCTGTGCATCCCCCAGATGGAAAATTTTGCGTAAAGATCTTGGTCTACACTCATACTAGATCCAACTGGTTCAAGAACTGAAGCCACTTGACCATATTAAGCGTCGTTTGTTTGCTGATTGGGTCCTAGAACAGCTTGAAGTTGATTTACTTTTTTATCGTAAAATTGTGTTTAGTGATGAAGCTCATTTCTGGTTGGAGGTCTATATAAAAAGTATTTCTTTATAGTGCATAATCTGTATGTCGTGATTACTTCCAAAAGGGTCAACTTTTTCTAGGAAAGAGGAGTCACCACAGAAACCATAGAATAAATTTCATGTTTTTTCGGTATATCAAAATCAATTTAGACTCTAAGTATTCTATTCAAAGACATTCAACACACGAGTTTCCTTAAGACAGTCCGTCACGCAGCCCCACACAGAAGAAGTTCAGTAAGTTATTTTTGTATACTTTAATCATTTGATGAAACATATTTTATACTTCGATATATGTTCTATCTTCGTTCAAGTGTAGTGTTCATTTAATCCCTGATACCAGGTACATATGCAGTCCACTTATTATCTAATTCTTGACATCAAGTTTTCGCACACAGACTCCTCATATCGGTTATATCTTAAAGAATGCAATGCAACATTGATTCCGAAATACATGGGTAATTTTGATATATTGGTAATATTTTTAAGCAGTTCCCTAACCTCAAGGCAATTCCCATCACATTGAAGTTCCATTTGCAATAAACTAATTGCAAATTTAAAGACAGTTATATTAAGACACTTGAAGTGACAGTTACTAGATTTCACACAATCATTAGAATGGTTGATATGTCACCTCACCTACATAAAAAAGTGAATCAACTCAGATAAAAAATAAGGCTTGTATTGTTTATTTTCCTTGTAAGTTGACAAATTATAGTCATTATAACAAAAAAAAATGGACTGGATTTAAAAGTCCATTGAATGACCGTTTATCAGTCATGCAAACCCTTCTTTGTTGGCTTAAAGTTAAATCCAAAGTGGAAGAGACTTTTCTAACCAAATTGCAAATGTTAATTTGCCTTCTGATAACTGAAGCCATAAGCTCTTTTCCTATACTACTGCGATGCATCTTGGACGTTCCTTCGCTGCTATTGTTTATTGAATCAAGGGCAGTTAAGTGGAAAATTTACATTGGAGTTCATGGTTGAGAGGGAAAAAGGGCAGGGGGACTTTTCTTTTCATTGTACCAGAAGAATTGTGTACCTTACTTTACAGTCATGAGGCATCGGCGATCAGGGAATGGATTTGTAACCGAAAGTATCTTCTTGATAGTCTATCCCAGGATACAAGGAAGCTAAGAAGCTAAGATATTTCTTCCCTATTCAAAGAGCTACTGTAAGAAGCAGTTTGACCTCCGCAAAAATATCCTGAGTTTGGTGACAGGTATCTAAGTGAGATATAATCTCAAGAACATAACTATGGTCTTGACCATCTGGTGGTTGGCAAAGCAGCTTCTAGAACACGCTTCCTGACAGGATCTAACAGGTTTGATGGATCTTTGAGGCCAACGTGATAGAGGAGGTTAATGAGACTTGCCGCCTCATGCTTTATCTAATCTAATATGAAAAAAATGACGATATCAAGGTTTCATTCTACCTGAAACTTCGACGTGCAGTTCGCTATGAGAAAAAAGTTAGTATATGATTTAAAATAGAGACCAACCAAGAAAAGGAAATTTATTATTATAAAAGATATTTTTTCTGGATAATTGCATTATTTATAAGACTGCCAATGAAAAATGAATCTTCATGCACGATGCTCAACAGTTACACGAAAATCTTCACAACCTCCGTTTTATGGATCAAGGATTCCGTGTTCAAACTTTGGACCTCAATTTGTTTTTATCCCTCTTTAACGCGCTCGTGTTAGGAAACTATCATTTCATCCATATAACTGTACTTTGCGAAATTTACAGAAAATGGTTTATGAGCTTTACACTTACCTCGGAGATTCGTAATCAAATTTTATTGCACCTCTTCGTTTGACTGCAATAACGATGAATTAGAAGAGTAATTACTTATAGACTCAAAGTTTTCACCCTTGATTACAGGCTCAAATGGAAAGAAGTTCATTAATAGGAGAAACCTCTTTGATGGTGCGGAAATATGATCATATATTAATTTGCATTGCAGTTAATTTGCGTTAAATTCTAATTTAATTTCTGCTTGAAACTCGAACGAATTTTACCACGATTGGTCTAGATCCGGTGGGTGTTTGGAGTTAGGTCAAGTGTTCTCAGTCTACCAGGCTTGTTGGTTTCGATCTGAAGGGTTGTGGAACTCTGATTTGTTAGAACCCGGTGTCCCCTTTTTGAAGGGCTCAGAAGGTTGATGTGCACGCGTCAGTCTTTAGAATCTTGGTGGTGATTTCGGGTACTACTGGTCGTCGCTGGAACGTCCACTTGGGGCTACCACCTACCCTGCGGAGCGCTGCCGAACTAGTTTCGTGGTGTTCGCTTTACAAATGCCAATTATCACCAAGGAAATCGTTTTAATATAAACAGCTTTCTATGCACTCTTCCAATCAATTAGGTGATATTTTTGTTGAAATCGAAAAATAAGTATCCTCGATTAACGAATACTTTCTGCTCCGATGATTAATAGCTTAAAATTAGGATCTAATCTATAACTACCCCGTCAAATGCCCCCGCCGCGATTACCAAATTGATATGTCCGTCCATCCGCAAACTCGGGCTAATCAAAAAGAACCTATCGCGTCCATAATTCATCAGAAATAATAAATTACCACTTCCCCCAGTTCATATCAGGACTTATTCGACCGCAGACAATAGAAGTAGGTCAGACCCGATTCACAACAATGTGATGGGCACACACAAGTTATAAAGTGGCGATAAATTATATTGATTCACTTTTCTGAATAGCCGACTGTTTCGACTCAAGTCTTGCTCCGCGGTTGCGCTATATTGGACGCTTATTATTATCTGTCAGATCAAAGGAAAAATGTCCCTTTGAAATTCGATCTGAGTAAGGCTGAATAGTAGTTCAACAGGGGTGGAAGGTATGGTAGATGTACGTATGATTTGGAGATAATCATTATTATTATTATTATTATTTAAAGTGAGTGGGCGTCTGTCCACCCTACCACTACGTCCGCACAGACTATTTTGGTTCATCCCTAATTTAAATTTCTCCGACGATATCCAGTTTTTGGGTAAAACCGATAATACTGTTCTGGGATAATTTTTCCAGCTCACAGTGGGCTATAAAAGCCTAACTCAAGACCATGAATCTGATGTGACCCACCGCTGGGCACTCTGAGACGATGAGCAAGGATGTTTCAGTGTCCTCAAGACACAGCCTACATTCGTCGTCTTCAGCCAGACCGGTTTTGTGCAAATGCGCTTTCAGTCTGCAGTGACCTGTCATAATTCCGACAAGTGTTCTTAGTTTGGCCCTATCCAGACCTAGCGCTCGGTCCGCCATATTTTTTTTAGAAGCTGTTCCAAAAAACACCTTCGAATGTTTCAGACCAGGATGGCTCAGCTAGGAAGCCTCTAGTATTGATTTCATTCTGCCTGTTATCGTCCGTTTAGTTACGTCATGTCATATTCTCAGTAATGGTTCCGGGCCTATCAGAGATAGGCGTTTTTGGGATCTACCAACACTTCTCTTATGCAGTCGTGGTCTCCATTGTACTATGCGTTTTGTCCACCTTGATTTATCCGACATGTCCAACCCAGCTCCACATTAACGGACCTATACGTGCTATGATATCCTCGACTTCAGTTCTTTGTCTTATTTCTGGTAAGCGTAGTTGTTTCCATTCCGTAAGTCATAACAGGTATTGAATACTTTTCTTTTCAAGTTAATCGGTATGTTTTTATCCTTTAGAATATGTGTCAGTTTACCTGTAGCTGCCCATATTTGTCGGTCTGTTAATTTCAGCGATTTGATTTTTCTTAGCCAATTTAATAATATGTCCCAGATAGACGTAATGTTCAACCCTTTCTATGACCTTATTGCTGAAGCGCACAGCTACATCATCAACTGCAGTGATAGTTTTTGTTTTATTTCCTTTCATAGTTAGCCCTATTTTTGCTGATGGCATTTGGATCTCTTTCAACATTTTCCGTAATTCACCCATATCCTGAATAATAAGCACAATATCATCCGCAAAGCGAAGATGGTTCAGATATTTCCCGCCAATTCTTATGCCATTTTGTCCGATTCCAGTGTCTTAAAAACGTCTTCTAATGCAAGAGTGAACAAATTTGGAGAGATGGTGTCACCCTGCCTAACTCCCCTTTTTATTGGAATTCTATCAGTTTCTATATCTTCTGCTATATTTATTATTGATGTGCTCCTGGAATATGGTTGCCGTGACTCAATGAGATGTTAATTCTCAGTTTGCTTTCATAGACTACCCCTCCCGTTTTGCTCATCGTTCGCAAGCTCTCTGTGACAAGCCAAGGCCGTTCCTCAATAGAACCTCAGCATTCAGTTATTGAGTCGTGACTTTTGACATCAGATCCGAAGGAATCGATGGAGTGCTGTTCGTTAAAACCTCGCCCAGCAGTCCATAGCCTCCCATCACTATTGTTGTCGTTTGTTGGCCTTTCTTCCACCACGCTACAGTGCCATCTGTGGTCTATTTACCATAGTGTATTGCCTAGGCTCTAAACCCCAGGTTCTACCGCAGATTCGCTTGGGTTCCAGAATGGAGATAATTGGTCATTCATTGTATTATCGGTTTCATGTCATGGTAGCACTTCTGTTGGAGCTTTAATTCCCCAACTTGTATTATGAGTTGCGTACCCTTTAATTGATATGACTTAAATATATGTTCTAACGGACAAGAACAAGTATATCCCTTATGTTCCTTATGATTCCTTTGTGTTCAAATTTCTAACCTTCGTTTTCGAAACTACCTCTTCTCCTCTTTTCTGATCTCTCTAGAGTTTGCTTCAATAAAACCACAAGAAACGTGTGTTTCTAGAAGGTATTGTAACAACACGAGTTTCTCTCACTACATGAATATTCATTATATTGCTTCAAGCTGAACACTTCATCCTGAGTGGGTAATTCAAGACAGAAATCCCTCAAATTTTGTTTTATATTCTTCAGTATATATTTTAAGCTCACATGATTAATGCAAAAGTTTGGTTGACACCACCAAATCAGTTCCGACCATTTCTAGAGCAATACGCTATCATCTCTGAGTGAGCGAACCTCTAAGAGAAATTCTCATTTATCCAATTCCAGTCCTGAATACGAAAGCACGTTCCTGCAAATACATAGTTATTAAAATGGTGGTATTATGAATGGGCCGCATTGCGCCAAACATGCAGTTTCCATTACACAGCTGGAATTATTAAATCGGCTAGTGGAGCCATTTTTCTTGGATCTCCTGTAATTATATCCTTCTGACGTGCTTGGATGCGGATCGAAACCCATCTCCAAGATATTTGAGAACGGAATGTTGATTCTGAGGTACACCAGATGTTATCGAAGAGATGAACAAGTCAAGTTTGCATTTTATGTTATTTCTCCTCCAGTAGTAGAATAGCTGCGTGATATGAGGATGTGTTGACACATCCTTAGGAAAACTGAATTGAAAGTCAAAATATATAATTATTGGAAATATTCTCCTCTTAATTGTTTACATTTATAACAACAAGCGCAACAGTCCAACCAAGCCAAATCGGTGAGTAAAAGGAATCTTACTTTTAATTACTAATTTTTTGCATGAAAACACTATATTTGTGCAATAATAACTTGCATGGACTTGGGCCAAGCTTTTGCTTTTGCTTTTTGCTTACTGCGTAAATCATAACAAGCTCTTGTCCAAACTGGAGTATATCTACATAAGATGCCCAGCATTGGAACTGCTGATAACTTCCTACATAATAGATATCAGATTGTTGATCTAGATGGTAAGAGGTCTTCCAAGAGAAGAATCACTTCAGGCGTGCTTCAGGGGTCTGTGCTTGGACCAATTTTATGTTTGATATATATTGACGATATGGTTCATAATGTTGCCGCAGGTGGAAGGACAATTTTCGCTGATAATACATCCTTTCTAAGTAGGGCAAAAAATAAGATAGTTCTACAGAAAAAATTTGAAACATTTATTCAACTGTTGACTGGTTCAAAAGCAATGACATGAAGGTTAATCCGGAAAAAAACGCAAAGGCTACTTATTACAACAAAACGCCATAATATAGACCATTTCTCTACTCGGTGTATCAATCAGTGCAAATCTAACTTGGACGCAGCATGTTTGTGGATTATGTAAGAAGCTCTCTACTGCAATATTTGCCATAAGACGAATAAAAAATCCACTAACCGAAAAAGAAGCACTTCTACATACCATACTAAGTTCCACGGACGAATGACCTACGGCATCATCCTATGGGGCTCGTCTGCAGATGCTAGTAGAGTCTTTCTAAAACAAAAACATGCAATACGGTTGGTGGATGGAGTTGATCAGATGACCAGTTGTAGACTTGTTTAAGAGGTTTGGCATACTAATTACTCGACTGTCTGCTCTACCTCCACGAGAACAAGCACAATTTTACAAAGCACTCGAACGTGCACGACCATAAATCTAGATCCAGGGATAAATTCGTCAACCCAGATATTGCTCGTTCCGATAACCATCTGTTCCGATAGATGCAACATGGCCTGGTTGACTTGCACTTCTCCAATTACGATGAAGTCAAAAAGTGGATCGATGCATGGATAGCGGCCAAAGAATTTTTAATGCATAACTTTTTTTCACAAAAGAGGATCAATTTGTGGAAGAATTCGCAGGAACTTGTTCATACTCCTGACAGGATTACACGGAATTAACCCATGTACAATTTGCAATGATTTTCCCGAAATGTTTCGATCTCAATAGCCCTATAAACACGATCCTATTAAAATAATATTATCCCCACCTCAATCCTCAAATCCCCAACATAAACCGGATTAAAACCGATAGATTTGAGTGGGAGGCGGTCGCCCTGCCAACCCGTAGGACCAAAAGTGAGAACATCCAAATACCGCATTACAGTCCAAGACGGGCGCCCCCTAACGACGATTTAATGAAATTACGGCGATGAATCTTTCATCAATGCGGCTCAAATATTATACGGCCGATTACGCGGTGACGACGTAAAATAATCCTCTTAGTCGCTTCGGATACGATAACGCAGAGGGAGCCAGCTGCGTGTGACCCTATTCATTTACGGGTATAAAGCGGACGCCATTGGGATAGTATGTTGTAAATTATATACATCTCCACGGAGAGATTTAGTTTCAAAGACTTATGAAGTTTGCGGAAAAAGAAATCCTTACTTTTTAGGGGTTGTGGTGATCGATATCTCGTGAAGTATGGATAAAATAATTTCAGAGTTATGCTCATTGTCAAGGTGACATTTCACATCGACAGAATTCTTTCGCTGTTTTTTGTTTGGTCCATTCAGTTGTGAATCACATTTTTCTTTGAAACGAAAATGCAAGACGGACGGCTGAAATGGTGAATAGTGTTTATGGTCGCGATACTCTATCAGCTTATTACGTGCAATTTTGATTTCGTCGATGCCGTTCAGGTATTTTCACTTCTCATTAATAAGAATATTTCCGTTTATTTTGGACTTTGATTCACTGTGAACGCCCCAGTGCGACAGTGAAACAAAACGGAGCTCTTCATTAAGCATCCGACAATATTTTCGGAGACTACGCTGTAAGCGGGATTCAATGAACTTTCGATAATGAACGTTTTATCATACAACCGATTACGCAATGATGGCGTTAAATAATCCGCTTAGCCGCTTCTGATACGATAACGTAGGGGATGTTGCGGTCGACCCCATTCATTAGCGGGGTAGTGAACGACGTATTACGAATTCATTCTCTACAATAATATAATGGACTCGAATGCTTCCTATTGAGCGCAGATGTTTGGACGGACGGATCAAAAGATTGGATGAGGTTGGATTAGGTTGGACCCAAGTTCCGAAGTTATACATGTCAACCGCGGTGTAGAGACAATGTAGTGGTCGATTTAGGAATTCGTAATGCTCCTTTGGGACTATTGTCCATTTAAATTGACATTGGGCCATTGAAGATCGTGTCAAATGAAATGTCAAAGCTCCAACAATGTTTCACGAGCTATATTTCCGTATCGAGATTTTGTGCGGGCAGTAACTTGTATGGCCTATAATTGCCTTTTTTTTAACACTCTTTGAATCTTCGAAGAGCTTAATGCATCCTTTGATTCATTTTCTGAATTTTCTGAAACAATTTCCATGAAGTTGAGTTCAAATTCCATAATGTTCAAGTTTCTGCATTTATCAACAATTAATTATAGTAACATTACCTACAAAAATGAATCAATATGACAGGTTCTTGATTCCCATTACGTAAGACGCTACGTCTCTTTCTTACTCTTGAAACTTTGAGAATCTCTAAAACTGTTTTAAAAAATTTAGTATTGTTGTATCAGTTGATGTGGGTTTTCTATATATATCAAATGAAACCCACATCAACTGATACAACAATACCAAATTTTTCAAACCATCCGATCAATCATAAACTAGCTGCTTATAGATCAATGGTACATAGAGCATTTTCAATTCCTTTAGATAATATTACGTTAAAGAGGGAATTGAATACAATCAGACAAATAGCCACAAAAAATCAGTTCGAAACCAAAACTATAAATTCCATCATAAACAAAAGACAAAAGCAACTAATTCGTAAACAAATTTACCCCATCTCCAAATCAGATCATAATAACAATAAATTCATAAAACTAACATATTTTGGACCAATTTCACAAAAAATGGCTCAAATTTTGTCAAAAATTAACATAGTAACAGCTTTCACACCCCCCATAAAATTTCTAATCTCTTTTTTAATCCGAAAGATAGAGAGAAGCGACTGAATAATTCTGGAGTCTACGAATTAAGTTGTCAAGAGTGTAATAGTGTGTATATAGGACAAACGGGCCGACCTTTCCATAAAAGGTACAAAGAGCATCAATCTGCTTTTAGGAACCGGAAGAATAATTCCAGTTTTGCTAACCATTTCTTCAATACAGATTACACGTTCCCAGAATTGAACAACCTTGTTATCTTGCACGTGGAAGCGAAAGGGAAAAAACTTGACATCCTGGAATCCATAGAAATTGAAAAATATAAGAGGCACGTACCAATAATAAACCTACTTAACGAACAGACGGAACTTCGGAAAACCCCTCTCTTCGAAGCTCTGCCGAAGCCTACAATTCCCATATATAATAGTTGAGATCTAATTTGTTCATTCAGCTTGAAAATGTAGTAAACACTACGAAACTCGAGTCACTGTATATCAGTTATAATTGAAAGTGATAGAAAACAAAGTAATTTCTTATTTCATTCCATTTATTCACAGACAGAGTTATTATAGAATTGTGGTTCCAAAAATTTAATAAACAACATTAATTAATGTAATTTAGATTGGAATTGGATCACCTGGATGTACTGCCATATATTCTCTGCTTGCAGATTTCTTGCTCCTATTGTTCTTGACACAAGGTGAAAATGTTTCAAATGTTTTAGAAAATGTTTTATTGAATATCAACGTGTGTCATATTGTACCTGTCAACAAGCACGGTTTCAGCGCATCCGGCCCAACGTAACGCCCTTCTGAACCGAATCAATTACCAACTCATAGGACCGTTCATGCCCCCCCATTTGTCAAGTCTCAAAGCCCCAGTGCTTGGTTTTTGGGACCCAAACATATCGCCACTCGTCGCCTGATTCATTAGCCGTGAATAACTGATGTAGCCCTGAGCAAATTCGGAAATCTGCGACTTTCATCCGACAGCCACCCTATAACTCCGTTCTATGGGCCGAAAAAATCGGACGAATTTTCTACGGTCTCAGTCTGGCCGCTCCGATGCATTTAGGGGAATTCGAATAGCCCCAGTAATGGTGATCGTTTTGCCGATATCAGTGAAAGTGGGACTTTTTTCCTCCCATTATCGTTTTTGGAAAGCGAAATTCCGAGAGAGAGTCGAAAGTGATATTCTTATCGAAACATTTCTCTCAGCTATATTGTTTGGAGTGGAAGGAGGATATTCAGAGGATTCAAATCGCTATTGCGTCATTTCAAGCATGGAACGAACGTAGGAAAATAAACATAAACGAATGAGAAAACTGAATTTTTGCACTTGAATCGAATTTCCAGGATTACTGTACATACCATGTTGATAGGCGTATGTTTGCGTAACACACACACCCAAAATATGGACCCCACAATATTGAATCGACTCAGTTACGAAAAAATAAAAAAAATTCTTTTCTGGTATATGTATGCTCTTCTTATGTGCTAATGCAATCGATCTGATCTTATGAAGTATCAACTTGAAAAATTAGTGTTGGTTAAACGAAGGTTTAACTAATCAAGAAGCTGCTAACCGTCTACGAGATTCGCAAAGTATAGTTACTAGAACGTGGAATCGTTAGTGTATTAGTGCAAGTACTGTATATATCCGGTGTTTTTTCAAAGTGATAGAATGTAGAAGCCATGTTGTTTTGATATTTCTGTTAAGTAAGCATTGACAAATTATCATAGGAATACTCAAGTGGTAACAACGTTTACAAATTGTTGAAATTCATTTTCAAAATCAGTATTCTATTCGCCAAACTTTTAGAGCTCTTCGTGAAATTTATGGTTTACATAATCGTTCATCAGAGCAGCTTATTCGTCGAACTATCGACAGATTTCGGACAACATTTTCTCTACTCGATGCAATAACAACAACAAGACAAAGAACTGTAAGTACAGAAGAAAATATCGCTGCTGTAAGTCATAGTGTTAATGATGATCCAGATTTGTCTCTTACTCGACTTTCACAATAAGTTGGAGTCTGTGCATCCACCACATGGAAAATTTTGCGTGAAGATCTTGTCTACACCCATACAAGATCCAACTGGTTCAATAACTAGAGCCACTTGACCATAATAAGCGTCGATTGTTTGCTGATTACACCCTAGAACAGTTTGAAGTTGATCCACATTTTTATCGTTAAATTGTGTATAGTGATGAAACTCATTTATGGTTGAATGGCTATGTAAACAAACAAAGTTGCCGCATATGGAGTGAAAACAATCCTCAAGAAGTTCTGCAGGTTCCATTGCATCCTGAAAAATGCACTGTATGGTGTGTTTTACACGCTGGAGGCATCATCGGTTCATATTTCTTTGAAAAAGATGGTGGAGCTAATTTTAAAGTGAATGGTGCTCGTTACATATCGATCATCATCATCAACCAGGCCTCATAGCGCCCACTGCTGGACATAGGCCTCCCTCATGACTTGCCACCTGACTCTATCCTGGCCTGCCTGGATCCAGTTGTTTGCAATCCTTTTCAGGTCATCGGTGCATCGTGTAGGTGGTCTTCCTCTACTCCGCTTATCGGTGCGTGGTCTCCATTCCAACAACCTCTTTGTCCATCTATCGCCGCTCATTCTGGCTACATGACCCGCCCAGTTCCACTTCAACGTGGTTATTCGCTCGACGATGTCCATTACGCCGGTTTTTCTCCGAAGTCCTGGTTTGTAACGTGGTCTCTCAAACTCAATCCAGTCATTGACCTTTCCATTTTACGTTGTGCAACCTTCAGTTTTTTTGCGGATGTCTTTGTTAAGGAGAGTGTTTCCGCGCCATAGGTGAGCACTGGTAGAACGCATTGATCGAAAACTCTTGTTTTTTGACAGATGGGTAAGTCACTCTTGAAGACGTGTTTTAACCTTCCGTAGGCTGCCCATCCAGGGCTGATCCTTCTATGCATCTCACATGTCTGATTATATCTAGATATTCTAATCTCGTGGCCCAGGTAGGTGTATTTTTCGACCCATTTTATTTCTGTGCTATCGATTTTTAGGTCTTTGCTCGTGACAAGATTTGTCATGATCTTTGTTTTGGAAAGGTTCATTTTCAGACCGACCCCGGAGCATGCCACTTCTAATTCATGGAGCATTTGTTTCGCCTCTCCTAAATCGTCAGTTGGTAGGACGATATCGTCCGCGAAACGGAGGTGGCTAAGTTTCTGTCCGTCTATGTTTATTCCTTTTGTATCCCAATCAAGTGTTTTGAAGGCATGTTCCAGGACTGGGATGAATAATTTAGGAGACATGGTGTCTCCTTGCCTCATACCTCTTCCGATTTTGATACGGTTGGTAGCCTCATGTAGTCTAACTGACATAGCAGCGTTTTTGTATATATTGTAGATAAGTTTCGAATATCTGTAATCTACTCGGCATTCTCTCAGGGCGTCCAGTATGGCTTTCATCTCTATAGTGTCAAAAGCTTTGTGGAAGTCTATGAATAAGAGAACCAGTGGCCTCTATTGTATTCGATGGTTTTTTCAATGAGTGTCTTTATACTCTGTAGATGATCATTTGTCCCAAAGCCCGATCGGAAACCCGCTTGCTCTCTTGGCTGGTAAAGCTCGAGTTTGCTTTCTAGCCTTGATGTTATGACTCTAGTAAACAATTTGTGTAGATGGCTCAGGAGGGTTATTGGGCGGTAATTTTCCAGGTTCATCTTATCTCCCTTTTTACGAAGTAGTATGGTGGTAGCTTCATGCCACTGATCCGGGATAGTGCTTTGGTGTAGGCCTAAGTTGAAAAGCACTCGTATCTTTTCCAGTAAGAGAGGACCTCCCGCTTTTATTGGTTCTGCAACCACCTCATCCTCTCCGGGTGCTTTATTGTTTTTCATCTTCGACAGCGCTCCTTTTATTTCCTCAATAACGTTATTGAGGTTACATATCGATGATCAATGGTTATTTGTTTCAAAATTTGAATGGTATTGACCCAGAAGTGTTTTGGTTCCAAGAAGATGATGCTACAACTCACGTGCTTCTACCGTAACAATTGATTTATAAAAAAAAGATTTTGCGACAACTTTATTTCGAGAAATGGTCCAATTAATTGGCCTCCAAGATCATGCGACATAACTCCACTGGATTATTTTCTTTGGGGATATGTCAAGTCATTGGTTTATGCTGATAAACCAGAAACAATAGACGCTTTTGGAAGCCAACATAACTCGTGCTATTGATGAAATAAGGCCTGAATTACTCGAAAAAGTGGCCCAAAATTGGTCTGGTCGAATGCAGTTCCTCAGAGCTAGTCATATGGTAGACATATGCCGGAAATTATTTTCAAAACAAAAATGTCATAAAATTATCTTTCAAATAAAAAGAAATTGGATTCAATCTTAATTTGAATGTGTTTTATTCCAATTTGAAGTTCTATCACTCAAAAAAAAAACACCCGAAACGAGGAGTGTTCAATGTATTTTGGTCCATAAGTATTTGAACGTTATAATAAGGATCAATACAAAAAACGCACTTTTTCGTTGAAATAATCTATTGGCTATCGATATTGGCTTTAAGCCATCATCAGAAATAAACATCTATAAATTTACATATGAATAAATAAAAATGTAGACTTTACAATGAAAATATAGACAATCATCATTACGAATGTTTTCGGGAAATTTTCACAGAATTTATTAATGTTTTGTTCTTTTGTTATTCATTCGATTATTAGACTAAAAATGTTGTTATTTGAACTCACCGTCAGGAATGAAATACAATATTGTCAAAAATTCAATAATATACAGATAGGTACATATTGTTGTTGAAATATTTTATGTATAACCCTCGAAAACAGTAAACAACGGTGAAAACATACAAACGAGATAACGAAGAGCAGGGAATAGATAACGAGATGCGCATATTTATGTCTGGTATTTGATGTATATTATTCAAACGGCGCGAAATATGAATAAAAGTAAAACAGTTACTATGTGAGCGTTTCAAGGAATTTAAAAGGATTTTTATCTGGAAATTCTGAGATTAAATTTAGTATTTATGATAGATTGGGCCGTTGCTTGGTAGAAATCAGTTGTAATTGTCATTATAAAATAAAACACTTGTTTACATTTTCTACTTTATTTTTGGTATTGACGTACGTTTCGTCTTTGCTTGAAAGACTTCATCAGAATACGAAGTAACAGTTGTTGTACAATGAATTTATAAGATTTTTTTACAGAAGGTGTACATGTGTTTTTAATTGTTCGTCGGGTTGGTTTTCTCAAAGAATATTCCCTTCAGAATCGTGTTCACTCGATTCCTTGTAAATATTGAATAGAGGGGTGTACTAAAAATCTATTTGTTCATTTACTAGGTTATTGCTGTTTTTATGTTTACTTATTTCGTAAATTTCCCATAAGTTCAATTTTAGACCTCTATTTTCAACATGTAGAATTTCTATTTATTTTGTGAAAGAATGGTTATTTTCAAGTGCGGATATCATGTTTTTATTATTACTTATCTTAACTGTATTTACGAATACTACTCTGTCAAGAAAGTACCGTGAATTTTCAATTAAAACAACATTTTTACATTTAATCGTCAAAATTTATTGGGTCGCCTTCAAAATAGGCTCCATTTGCTCCAATACATCTGTGCCAACGGCACTTCCAATTATCGAAACATTTTTTATAGGCGCTTTCCGGGATGGACTTTAGCTCTCGCGCCGAATTTTGTTTTATGGCTTCAATCGACTCAAAACGGGTGCTACGAAGGGGCAATTTTAGTTTTGGGAAGAGGAAAAAGTCGCAGGGAGCCAAATCCGGCGAATACGGTGGTTGCTGAAGCACGTTTGTTGAGTTTTTGGCGAGAAAGTCAGTCACAATCGTAGCTCGATGAGAAGGCGCGTTATCGTCATGCAAAATCCATGAGTTGTTCGCCCACAAATTTGGCCGCTTCTTACGGATACGCTCACGCAAACGTTTCATAACGCCCAGGTAATACTCCTTGTTTACCGTCTGACCCTCTGGAACGAATTCGTAGTGCACCACGCCAGGGATATCGAAGAAAACAATGAGCATCACCTTCATTTTCGAGCGGCTTTGGCGTGGTTTTTTCGGTTTTGGCTCATTTTTTGCCACCCATTCCGATGATTGCTGGCTTGTTTGCGTATTGTACTCGTAGACCCAGGTCTCATCACCAGTTATAATGCGTTCCATGAATGTAGAATCGGAATTACAGCGATCCAGCATGTCTAAAGCAACCTGTTCGCGATGATGTTTTTGAAGAAAATTCAGGTCTTTCGGTACGAGTCGTGCGGCCACCTTTCTCATGCCCAAAATATCAATCAAAATCGTACGTGCGGACTCGTGGGATATCTTAATATCATGTGCTATCTCTCTCAAGCTGGTACGACGGTTTTCCAGCATTCATCTTAGTTTAGAGAAACCAAATTATGCTTACATACAAAAGAATGTTGTTCATATTTTAGTTAAAATTTGGAAAAAATCACCACAAACATTCTAAACAAGACCCAAAATTATACAAAAGAAAATTTTGAAAAAATTTTCATATAAAAAAGGCTACTACAGTGTGAAAGAGTTTATGGCTGAGAAAGACTTTAATGAACTTTAATATTCAAATTATGATTTTTTGTGACGTGATCTACATCATTTTGTGATATTTTCAGATCAAATAAAGGTCTATTATTATTATTATTATTATCAATACTACTAATATGAGTTCGTTTAATTGAGCTTCCTTCCTGGCAAGTTTTTAACTCAACTGGCATTCCACCCAGGGTGCAATAAAAGAATGAAAATTCAGCAAACGCTCTCGAAACTTTCGGAATCAGTAGCGTCTAATTTTGAACTCCGATTGCGCTAACTCAGACTTCCCCTGACGAAAACCACCATCTCCGCAGATAACTAGATTAATTTTTCAATGGAGCTCCTGATCGCCGTCCGAAATATCCGAAAGATAGCTCGGATGCTGTTTATTAATTAGTTCGATAGCGGCCCTTTCCCTTCCTCCCGGAACCGGACCTTTCGCAGGAAATGGCGGTTTTTTTTGGAACGCCGTCCGTGGAATCAGAGTAGGCTATGTACGATCGGATACGGCCCATAACTCACATCGGAATAAATTTGCCCCCCAAAGCAATCAATAACGGAATCGCAAAACCTCAGCAAATTTCATCATCTGCGAAAGCGTCGGGCCGTAAATCAATTTCTTGGCGATACAGTCGACCCAGTGGCGGAGGGAAAGGGGGCAAAAACGAGGTCGCAACAGAGGGAAATTGAGTTTTTACGGGTTTGAAGAGAGGTGCGGCGGGATTTCATTCATTATAAGCTGCAGGAAGTGTTCTAAAATTCGTTAAGTTTTTTCGTTTTAATTATTGAGTTATCGTGTAATGTGATTTAGATGGATCGTCGGGGGTGGGAACTTGCGAACGGGGTTGTTTTCAATTGGTTCACGACTTGGCACTGCTAACGATGGGTTAGGTTTCTGTAAGACAGAGTAACGTAAATTTTATACAGAAGTTTATGATTTTCATTTTCGAAAGGGCCCATTTTCTTCTATTTTCGAATGAGTTTTTTGATTTTTAGTACTTCTATGAAATATTTCCATAAAGTACAAAATTAATATTCCACCGGGAGTTTTTTCAGAGTGCTGGAAGTTTAAATTGAAATAAAACACTTTTAAATCAAGATTGAAGCCAATTTTTTTTATTTGAAAGATAATCTTATGACATTTATGTTTTGAAAATAAATTCCGACATATGTCCACCAAGTCTAGCTATGAGGAACCGCATTCGACCAGACCAATTTTGAACCACTTTTTCGAGTAATTCAGGCCTTAGTTCATCAATAACACGAGTTTTGTTGGCTTTCAAAGCCTATATTGTTTATGGTTCATCAGCATAAACCAATGACTTGACATAACCCCAAAGAAAATAATCCAGTGGAGTTATGTCGCATGATCTTGGAGGCCAATTAATTGGACCATTTCTCGGAATAATGTTATCGCCGAATCTTTCTTTCAATAAATCAATTGTTACGGTAGCAGCATGAGGTATAGCATCATCTTGTTGGAACCAAAACACTTCTGGGTCAATACCATTCAAATTTTGAAACAGATAATCATTGAACATCGATCTGTCACGAGCACCATTCAATGTAACATTAGCTCCAGCATCGTTTTCAAAGAATTATGGACCGATAATGCCTCCAGCGCGTGA
The DNA here is from genome assembly GCA_034642435.1 of Megalocaria dilatata. NCBI lineage: Eukaryota > Metazoa > Arthropoda > Insecta > Coleoptera > Coccinellidae > Megalocaria > Megalocaria dilatata. The sequence goes on along the minus strand of CM067857.1, from coordinate 9,741,163 downwards.
ACCACACCATACAGTGCATTTTTCAGGATACAATGGAACCTGCAGAACTTTCTAAGTATTGTTTTCACTTCATATACGGCAATTTTGCTTGTTTACATAGCCGTTCAACCAGAAATGAGCTCCATCACTAAATACAATCCTACGATGAAAACGTGGATCAACTTCAATCTGTTCTAGGCCCCAATCAGCAAACAAACGACCCTTATTATGGTCAAGTGGCTTTAGTTCTTGAACCAGTTGCATCTTGTATGGTAGTAAACCAAGATCTTTACGCAAAATTTTCCATGTGGTGAATGCACAGAATCCAACTTGTTGTGAACGCCAACGAATAGACAAATCTGGATCATCATTAACACTATGACTTACAGCAGCGATATTTTCTTTTATTCGTACAGTTTTTTGTCTTGTTGTTGTTGTTGCATCGAGTAGAGAAAATGTTGTCCGAAATCAATCGATAGTTCGACGAATAAGCTGCTCTGATGGACAATTATGTAAACCATAAATTTCACAAAGTGCTCTATAAGTTTGGCGAATAGAACACGGATTTTGAAAATAAATTTCAACAAATATGTAAACGTTGTTGCGGCGTGAGTCTTTCCATGATAATTTGTCAATTCTTACTGAACAGAAATGTCAAAACAACATGGCTTCTACCTTCTGTCAAATCACAGTTATCCCTATCGAAAATTCTATCACTTTGAAAAAAACTCCCAATATAATGTAATTAAATAAATGGAGCATGCGATTGGCTCTAGGTGAAACATTGTAACAATTTCATTTAAAAAAATTCACACAGTTTTTATTTTTCACAATTCATTCAGAATCCTGACACTTGTTTCGGTTTTTCGACCATCTTCAAAATAGTTCGAAAGGAATTAAACTCAAAATTAAAAAGATTCTTTTATAACATTTAGGGCATCTGTTTATTTTTATGTCGCATGGAAAGTATAGCATTCAATATAGGGGTGTTGCCAAAGAGTATTTGTTCAATTCTCCTTTTTCTCAATGGCTTTTTTTATTGAAAAAATCTCCAAATAGTCCATCAATTTGCAATCATTAACATTATATAGCAAAGTGACATCTTTCTCATCGAAAAAATGATTATTTTCTGTACAATGTTTTGCAAAACTGGTTGATTTCTGATTCAAGTCAATATAATTAAAACTATAGCTGTGAACAATGGCTACTAAAATCATTGACAAAATGATTAAAAAGAAAACTTACCACAATATTAAAACTAAATTTTATATAAATATAAATGATCCTTATGAAGAAAAGAAAATACGGTTTTCAATGGCTTATATAAAAGGTTTCAGCAGTAGGATCTCTAATGGACTTCATAAAATGGGAATCAATTCTTCAGCAGTAAATAGAAATAATTCAACTAAGATGTTGGTGAACAATAAAGAAAGGAAGCCCAACATTTCCGAATCCGGGATCAATTGAATTAAATGTGATGATTGTAATGCTATATATATAGGACAGACTGGCCGATGTTTACAACATAGAATCGAAGAACATAGGATGTCTATTTTGAAAAACCAGAAATCAACCAGTTTTGCAAAACATTGTATGGAAAATAATTATTTTTTTCATGAGAAATATGTCACTTCTCTATATAATATTAGTGAGGGGACTATTTAGAGATTTTTTCAAAAAAGCTACTGAGAAAAAAGAATTTAAAAAATTCCCAAATAATCTTTTGTTATTACACAGATGTCCTAAGTGTAACAAAATAACCTCTTCAATTAGTGCCTTGAACTATAAAATTTGGTTCCAATGAAAGATAGTGCTGATTGATATTTAGCAGTTTGGTGTCTTGGAGTACATGTGATTTTCACATATCTAGTTCCGTAATTATGCAAATCAGAGCATTTCTTCAAGGCATGCTTGTTAAGTTGGATATACATATAGTATAACAGGCCGTTCAGAATGAACATACATGGAAATGCCAAAATCCCATGCTCATGGAACAACGGACGGCATGAAATACGGTGTTTTAGATTGAATATCAGTCTTAAGATCTTTTTCAGACAAATGAATACTCGCCCTATATCTTCAGATAACTCCTATCGAACCACGCTGCAATACAAATGGCTATATACCAAAGGATTACACTTAAAAGGAGTTAGATCATAAAAAGTGTTATTCATGTTCTTGTATCAAATATTGGATGGAGTAGTCCGTTACTTTGTGATAGTTCATTCCATGTTTTTGTACACATGATCCACTTTGTAATGTCATCTTAGGTGTTAATCAACAGAAACCCCAAGAAATTTTACAGAATCTTACTACACCAGATTACCCTTGGAAAGTACGACAAAAAATTGAACGCAGATAACAGAAGCCCGATTTTGAAATTTACTTATTTGTGTTTCCGCCAAATTGACAATAAGGCAGTTTCACTGACACCAATTATTGAAACATTTAATTATAGATTCGCAAAGAGTCTTCAGTTCGCGCAAACTAGCAGCCTTGATGGCAATAGAGGTATCGTCACCAAAAAGAATCACGATACAGGCTAATAAATAATCAGAGAGTTCACAAATGGTAAAAACAGACCTGGTCCTAGAACAGAACCCTAGGGAACTCCCCAGTCATTAGTATATTCCACAGAATGTACTGTGTTCACCTATTTGGACATATACTTTGCGTTTAGAAAGGAAACTTTGGACACACCTCTGAATCTCACTTGGTACATCTTATCCAAAATGAACCAATACTGAAGTGTGTCGAAATCATGGAAGAGATCGGATAATATGCCCACCTCATGACTTCCATCGTCCAAACAAATGAACATGAACTCCAGAAACTCGCAACAAGCAGTTTGAGTTGATTTTCCGTTCTAAAGGCTACTAGAAATAATGGAAAACCTCGTCAAGCAGTAGTACATTCGACGATAAATAATCTCTTCGACAGTCTTGGATGATTGAGATTGAAATAGGTCGATATTTCGATATCTCATAGATATCCTGTTTTTTATGAACAGGTAATTCTTGCTAATTTTAGAATTGATGGAAAAAAGACCAGAAGGAATTGATTCATTCACAAGTAGAGGTATGTGTTGGGAGATCAAAGGTGATAACAACTTAAGAATCCTAGCCGATGTCATATAGAAATCAGCGCAACCGTCAGTCTTTAAACTGCTGATGACAGACATAACCTCGTTAGTTGTTACAGGGAAGAAGAAAAAATTACAGCTCATCAGCCGACGAGTAGTATACGAGTAGGATACTACGTTCCCAAAGTGATCTTGGATCAGTGGTTCACCAATCTCAGTGAAGTATTCAACGAAAGCCTCGGCCACCTTTTGGGCACAGGAAATGTTCCCACTGTTACTACACAGGGTGAGATGAGCGGCTGCCCTTTACTTTGTTAACCAGTTTGCTATTCACAAGGTTCATCTTCATATCTTCATTTGCACCCTTTTAAAAAGAAACCTCTCAATCTTTCCATAATGAGGGTTTTGTTAACTGCGTTTAAGTCCACATTCTTATCGTATGAGGGACATATGAACTTCTTGACCTAGAAACTAGACGGATTATTTCAGCTACTTTCATATTCATAAAATTGAATTCCTCCAATCCATTAATCATATGAAATTGTACTATTACAATCGGACGAGCATTAACGTTAGAACTAACCGAATATTCATCGTGATTTCACGAGCAATTAATTTCTTGGACTAGTTCTATTGAAAAAGCACATTTGGTTAGGGACGTGGCAAGTACACTCAACAACACACACATTATTCCGGGATAAAACCAACAGAATGTATCGAATTTCCAGTTTACCATATCGTTTCCGAACAAACATTGCTCGCGTATCACAATTGCCATCGCGAGCCTAGTGTCATTAGCCCGGACAAAAAAAAAACAACGGACCCCGATAGTCACGCGACGCTCCTGCTGGAAAACAATCGCATTTAATTTAGAAAGTGAAGCAGTTACAATCTGGTATAAATAACGCTGTCACGTATCGATCCGCTCTAATGCAATCACGTTCAGAGCCAGCCCGGGTTACGCTCTTCGATAAATCCCTACTATATCTCATATAGGACCTTGCAGCACCCCCTCGCGAGCGGAAGAGAGGATACGCCTTCGATTGGATTATTAGTTTAATCGACATATACATACAGTATGACTGTTTCTTCTTTCAAAAAGTTTCTTTAGAATCGGAGAATTTTAGGTTGGCACCACCATTTCCCGGGACAACTGATTTGACAGCCCTCGGTTATTTTGAGGTTATAGTTTGCTTTAGCGAGATCTCAAATAGAGTAAGCGACTAAAACGGAAACGATTCGGAAGGTCGGTCGGCTTCAGTTCTTGCACTAATTGAATTTTGTGAGCTTTTAAAGAAAGATCCTCACGTAAAATACGCCAAGTTGTTAAATTTGACGGGCGTAGCTGTTGAGAACGGCGACGAATCGACACTCTCCGCTACCGCCCCTATATTTTCTTCACTACGTGCTGGGTGTGGTCTATTTGATCGAGTATTATCCAATAATGAAAATTGGACCTCAAACTTACAGATGGTGGAGCTAATTATGCGATAATGTGGACCATAAGTTGCTCTACGCGCCTGATACACATTTCTCGTAGAACACCCATTTTCGTAATTCAATTCATTTCAAAACGACTTTGTTCATAAAATAAGATCATTAGGCGATATTTCGCTTAAAGCTATTCTTACATATAACCTCATCATATCGTCACCAAGAGGCTTTGAATAAAAAACTTTTCATTATCAATGACAATAAAAACAAAACAAAAAAAGCAAAAAATTATATACATATGAATATGCACATGGATATTGCCACCCAGAATATTCACCAACTTAAGGAACTTATGTAAAAGATTGATCAATTAATTAATTAATTACAACCACTTTGCAAGAAATATAGACTCCACAAATATACCATAATGAACACTGTGAACGAATCATAAGCAGCATATGAAGCATGCAATGACATCTTAAAATCAGCAAGACTACGTACAAATCAATTACAGAATTGATCACCTGTAGCCTTCTTCTGGAAGCCAGTATGTAGCTTTCCCTGATAACATCATCCAATTGGTTATACAATTTTACTGACATAAGGAAAAATCCTCTGAAATGTTATCGTTTTATGCTTTGGTATTAACAACATGTTCTTAAATCTCACCTGGATCCTGTATACACTTGATCTATAGGAGATTTTCTCACGCAGACATTCGGGAGCATTTGTTTCGATTATGCCATGGATCAGAGTAAGCAGATCTATCTCCTAAACCTTACACATAGCCAACCACCTCAACGTCTTCAGATGTTGAGAAACCGAATCGCACTTTTGCCGGAAACAAATCTACAGCATACGCGCTGGATTTGCTGTATCTGCCTCTTCGTAATTTTTTCTAAACATGGCCCGTAAACAACGTTACCATGCTGAAAACCGAGAGAACAACTGACTCACACAACATCTTTCGTAAATGAAAGTTCAAAATTTGACGCTTTGCGTAAAGTACTCTAAGCCTGGAGTAAGATCTTCTCAACAATGAGACATGATCTGGAAGGTAGACGACAGTTCATCATAAATCTCAGATTACGCACCGTGAGTGATCAGCTTACCATCTACCATAGGAGGAAAGTCACTCCGCAGGACTTCATAACACCCTTGTGATTCACCGACTAATGTGAAACTTGACTTTTTAGCATTCAACTTCAAGCTATGCGCGGCTGCAAACTGATACACCACCCCCAAATCTCTATTCAGGGAATTATTAACGCCTACACAATCTTCAGGATTGAAGCTACAATACAACTGAATATCATCGGCATAAACATGGATGTTATGTTATGTTATTTATGGCGAGCGGGCGTCTGTCCACCCTATCACTGCGTCCGCACGGACTATTGTGGTTCATCCCTAATTTAAATCTCTCCGACGAGATCCAGTTTTTGGATAAAACCGATAATCATGTTCAGAAGTAATTTTATCAGTTCGCAGTGGGCTATAAAAGCCTGGCCAAAGACCTCGAATCTGATGCGACTCACCACTGTGTCCTCAAGACACAGCCTACATTCATCGTCTTCAGCCAGACCGATTTTGTGCAAATGCGCTTTCAGTCTGCAGTGACCTGTCATAATTCCGACAAGTCTTCTTAGTTTGGCCCTATCCAGACCTAGCGCTAGCGAATGTTTCAGGCCAGAATGGCTGCGCCAGAAAGACTCTAGCCTTGAGTTCATTCTGCCTGTTATCGCCTCGTTAGCCAGGTCATGTGGTATTCTCAGGAACGGTTCCGATCCTACCAGAGGCAGCGCAGCTCTAGCAAACGCCAGCCGATCTGCCTCCTCGTTATCCAAATAGTTTAAGTGGCTCGGTATCCAAACCAGAGTGACTTAGTTATACATACCGAGCCTGTTTGAAGCCGAGCGGCAACTCCAGACTGTTCTTGAGGTACAAGAGCTAGATTCCAAAGCTTTTAGTACTGACTGACTATCAGTAAATATCAGCAGTTTTGCCGCGGTCTCAATGGCAAATACTTCTGCCTGGAATACGGTTGCGTTTTGACCGAGTTTCAATGAGATGTTAATTCTCGGTTTGCTCCCATAAACCCACTCCTGTTCCGTTCGTCGTTCGCGAGCCGTCTGTGAACAAGCCAAGGTCGCTTCTCAATAGAACCTCAGCATGCTGGGTCCATTCGTCCCGGCTGGGGACGATTACATTGAAATTTCGTTCTTGGCTCGTGACTTTTGACATTAGATCCAAGGGCATCGATAGGATACTGTTCGTTAAAAGCTCGTCCAGCAGTCCTAAGCCTCTGGCTTGTCAATCGCCAGTCGATGTATTTTGTATGTGGTCCGTTCCGCCTCCCTCTGCACGAGTAGGTGTTGAGGGTAGTAGCTTTTTTTCGCCAACCGTTTGTTGGCCTTTCTTCCAACACGCTACAGCGCCATACACTATCCGTGGTCTAATTACCATAGTGTATAGCCAGTACATCTGCCTGGGCTTTAGGCCCCAGGTTTTACCACAGATCCGCCTGCAAGTCCAGAAACCCATTCTGGCTTTATGACACACTTTATCTAGGTGTGCACTCCAGCTAAGGGTCTTGTCCAGGACTATTCCCAGGTATTTTGCCTCAAATGAGAATTGAATTATTTTACCACGGATAGTCGGCGGTTCTAAATCATTCAACTTCCGTTTTTTAGTGAATGGTACTATAACTACTTTTTGCGGGTTAAGAGACATTATTATGTCTTCCCCTATACACCATTTGTCAATAGTGTTCAGTATCTCTTGAAGGACGGCCGATATCATCACCTCCGATCTTCCTTTCACTATAATTGCCAGGTCATCAGCAAATGCTTGAATGTCGACTTCCCACAACGAACTGGAAGTAAACTGATTGGGCGCAAATCTGCAAGAGAGATCGGATGTTCTACCTTAGGAATAGGCTGAACAACAGCTTCCTTCCAAGAATCAGGAAAGACTCCGGCCTCCAAACAGGAATTTATAATATGGCAGACTTGAGGGAGCAAATGAGGAAAACAAAAAGAGAACATCTGTGGTGATATATAGTCATGACCACAAGCCCTAGACTTGATGGAATGAAAAATCGACTCAACCTCCTCTACAGATAAAAGTGAAAAAAATTTATTCACTGCGTTTTCATTCAAAACGATATTGGGAATTTCTCTTCGTCCACACAAAAATACCTCTAAATGAATCATCCGTTATAAACGATACTTTGATATAAAAACTAAAACATATAAGCATGTTGACGTGTGACCTACGGGTCAGATAGAAAAGGTCTATGAATCGATGGTTCATTCAGATTAGTGGGCTTTTCTCACATATTGGTTTTAGCAGAATTGATAACACCCTAAAACGAGCATGCGCTATGAGAGCTTTGGTGTTAACACCTACTGTTTCTATTTTAGGCATGTTAACCCAGTGTTGACACCTAACTTAATACATCAGTACATACACAAAATAGCTTTTTTATTTCCCTTGATATATTATTTGATTTACGCAAACTATTCACACAGTGTAGAACACATATGAAGTTTTGCAGTAGGGGCAGGTATACGTTCGCCTGCTCTTTGTTACCAACCATTCGTCATTACTTGGCCTCTGTCCAAAATTGCCTCGAACCAATCGTCCCTTTGTTCTTCGTTTCGCATTTTTTCCAACAGTTGATTCCAATCACGTCTCGCGTCGCGGGAACAGCGAACTTCAAACACCGGATGGAACTGCACACGTTGCTGAATACGGAAAGCAGCGATATAATTCCCTTCCTCTAATCGCGCAGATTGTATATAATTCCTGAAATCGGCTTTCCGATTCACATCTCAAATAGGGCGACGTAATAGCTGCGATAATATCCCTCAGAGAGCCGTGCACGTTTCCTTCAAAGCGGTCCTAGGATCGTAGGGCTACGCCGCCATTGATTCACGATCGTGATGGGGTGTATGGAGGGATGTACCGAAGATAATTCATTACGCTTTGGAGGCTATCTTCGACGTTCTGGCCTTTATAACCGATCGGTTTCGTACGGGACCGTGGGTCGGGTTTCAGATGTATAGAGGTGGAATTTCCATCCTTCAAAGAGGCTCAAGTGCCTGAATGGGCTCAAATCGGAGATGTGTCAGGGAGGAAATAGAAGGTTAATACAGGAGCGCAGGGGATGTTGAAAGTGAATATCAATAAGTCGGAATCTAAACGGTAATATAGGATGAATGCGAGCGGCAACCTTTACATGGTGTGGGAAACATGCTGAAACATGATGTAAATTCCCAATTAGTTGACTGGAAAAGGAATTCCGATGAGATCGACATTGCAAAAACAGTAAAGAAGTGCCTAGGAATATTGCCAATATATCCAAATACCAAGTGTATTTCAGAATCAACGTTGCATTGCATTCTCTAAGATATAACCACTGTCTGAAGAGTGGACTGTATGTGAAATATACATAGTGTCAGGGATTAAAAAAGTACTACACTAGAATAATTATAGAAAATATATTGAAGTATACTGAATTGTTTCAGCCGTTACTATTTGGTAGTTGATTACAATTAAAACAAATTGTAGGTTTACTATGTTTTACTACCAAAAAAAATATATTATACATTTTCTTGTGACTCGAGTTTCGGGAAATGAGCTATCCCATCATCCCACAACTGAAGACCTAACAGTGGTACAGAGGTATTCAAACAAAAGTGATATATATTTCGAATATTTCAATAGATTCTAGGTAACACCTAATAGTGGTTTACAAGCGGAACGTGATAAAAAACCGGGTTAAAAAAGAAGGGCCTTCTAACAAATTACGGAATGAAATAGAAAAAGTCTTTTTACTTGATAGAAGAAATATAACAAAATTTGAATATCAAAACAGATTTAATCTGTAATTATATTTTTTAAAAAGTCCTTAAGTTGTGTTCATGTTTTTAAGAGCAAATTGGTGTTCTTAATGGTAAAATCAGAAACAAAATTTTGTCTCCTTTAAATATTTATTCATTTATTTTGATGACTTTTTTTATATCTGTTGGTTTATTTATTCCATTCGTCATTATATATTGAGTTTTGATTATATACGTCTATTAAATATAAGCGGTGCTTATTGTAGACATTAATTTAATTCTAAAAGTTTTTTGAATGAAAATTTTTTTGAAATTAAAATTGTAGAAGACTTACAGATTGAATCTGTTTTGTTATTCAAATTTTCAAAAAAATATCGGAATGTCGGCAATCGACAAAGAAAGTTGTTAAACAGATGGTACCCATTTGAATATCTCAAATAATTTTTGGGGTTACATTATTTTTACATTATTTTGTTGTATATCTCGAATATTTGGATTTACATAGCTCCATACAGTCATTCATAATTTTTTACATTATTTTTATTGTGAACGAATTTGAAAATTTCAATAATCAAGTTTCTTTTCTTTTGAATCTACATATAAAATTATCTTACGATTTTCTTTTGTCGAAAGGAATAACTATTTTCTAAAGAATGAGTGGCCAAAGTTGCATTTTTGTTTACTTTTCATCAAATTAATTTTATGTTGGTTGGAAAAAGTTTATAAATATCTCAAATATTCTCGATTTACATAGCTCCGTACAGTCATTCATTATTTTTACATTATTGATATTGTGAACTAATTTGAAAATTTCAACAGATTCTAGATGATCGAGTTTCTTCCCTTTTGATTCTACATGTAAAATTTTAAGATTATCTATTGTGGGAAAGGAATGACCGTTTTCTAGACAATGAGTGGCAAACGTAGAATTTTGTTTATTTCTCATGAAACTCATTTTATGTTCGTTGAACCTTGTCTTGAAGGAACATCCTTTGTCCTATATATTTATCACTGCACGTAGAACAAGATAACTCATAAACTGCTGATTTGTGTATGTTTGGACTAGGGTCCTTTGCGTTAAATAATACCGATGATAATTTGTTTTGCGTTTTGAAGGCAAAATTGACATGTGATTTTGAAAAACTGTTGGCCACTTCTTGACTTATGCTACCACAGTACGATAGAGAAATCAATTTTTAATTTTCTTCAGTTTTTATGATGGGATAAATTTGGCCCATAGCTATTTTAGATAGTTTCTGTCGAAAGAGATTATCTATTATATTGGGGTTGAAACCGTTGTTCGCGGCTATTGATTTTATAATTTGGACTTCAGCTTCGCGGTCATTTTTTGATAAGGGTAATGCGAAGGCTCTATGGATCATCGATTGATACGCTGACATTTTTTGTGAATATGGGTGATTGAAATCAATAGGAATACATATATCAGTGAATGTGGGTTTTCTAAACACGTTGAAATCTATTTTTCTATTTGAGTGTGATATCGAGAGGTCTAAAAATGTAATACTGTTCTTCGGTTCTTTTTCTAATTTTAATTTAATTTTTGGGTGAATATTATTCAAGAAATTCAAAAACTGACTCAGTTGTCTGGATGTTCCGGAGATACAAGTAAGAATGTCGTCTACGTATCTGTACCAGAAATGAACATTTACAGGTAGTTTCGAATTGAAAATTTTATTTTCTATTTCTGACATGAATATGTCTGAAAGGAGTGACTCAGTGGTGAGCCCATAGCTAGGCCGTTTAATTATTCGTATATTTTATTATTAAATTGAAAATAGTTTTTGAGCAGGCATTGTTCTAAAAGGCCAATGAAATCACCGTGTATCACGGGTTTTACATGTGATTTTTCAAGAATTTCTGAAGCTAAATGAATGCTATCATTTCTCGGTATATTTGGAAACATATTATCTAAATCCAGGCATACTAGCTAGGAATTATTTGGTAAAGTAAAATTTTTTAATTTTGTTGTTAATTCTATGGAATTTTTTATTGTGTATTTCGGAGTGAAATTGGTAAACCTTTTGAACATTTCATTTAATTTTTTCTCTATTTGATAGGTAGGGCTGCCAATAAAGGAAACGACTTGGCCAATTGGAGCATCTTCTTTGTGAGTTGTTATTAGACCATAGAGTTTTGGTGGGCTAGGATTCATATTGATGAGATGATAATTTGATTTAAATAAGGTCTGACAAAGTTTTTTTCAATGATTTTTGAATTTTAGTCGTCAGGTCAATGGGAGTTTCTACGATATCTTGATTTTCAATGAAATCATTCATTTTCTCTATGTACTTCGATCTAGAAAGGATAACTGTGGCATCTTATTCATCTGCTTTTGTGACGGTAAGATCATCGGATTGAATTTTTTCTATTATGGATTTGATTGTATTCAAAATATTACTGTTAGTTATGTTTCTGTTGTTTCTGAGGGTTTTTGAAATTTTGAGGTAATTTTATCCACCTCATCCATATATTTGAGTGCAATTGTGGACTAAACAGTAAGAATTTCTTTCACTTTTTTATTTTTAATTGTTGGGGCAAATTCATGACCTTTTTCGAGTAAGTTTAGTTCGTTATTTGAAAATTGGGATTCTGACATGTTAATGACGCGATCATTTGGTCTATATATTATATTTATCAGTTTTGTTTGAATACATCTGTACTACTGTTAGGTCTTCAGTTGTCTGATGATGGGATAGTTCATTTCCCGAAACTCGAGTCACAAGAAAATGTGTAAAATATTTTTTTTTTAGTAGTAAAACATAGTAATTTCTACAATTTGTTTTAATTATATTGAAGTATATTATAAGTACAAATATGTGTCACAAAATGAACAAATGTATAAAAAAGAATGAAAGGACTTACTTAGAGAATTCCTTACACTATGGTGCTGTTGGTGTGATTGACTAGAAGAGACTGACTTTCTGTTCGTTTGACTAAGTCTTGGGAAAATAACATGGAATTCATCAAATGTTCTGGAGCGTAGTAATAATTTTGAGCATGAGACCAATAGACCATTTTTTATGTTGTGTATTAACACATATGAACACCTTCTAAGTGCACCCACCAAAAGAACTGACTTGCTAATAATATGCTCTATGTGTTTGTCCCAGTTCAGTTTTTCATCAATATATAACCTCGAGTACCTGCAACATGTGACACGATGCAGTGGAATACCCTCAAGACCGATTTGTATATCATGAGATGGCTTGTTCTTTTGTTTGATGCACATGTATAAGGTGTTTTTCTATGTTTATGCTGAGCTTGTACGTAACCAGTTGGAGTAATATTGGGTGTTTTTTTATAGTGATAGAACTTTAAATTGAAATAAAACATATTTGAATTAAGATTGAAGCCAATTTTTTTTTTAAATATAATTTTATGACATCCGCATCCGACCAGATCAATTTTGGACCACCTTTTCGAGTAATTCAGGCCTTATTTCATCAATAATACGAGTTATCTTGGCTTCCAAAGCATCTATTATTTCTGGTTCATCAGCAAAAACCAATGACCTGACATAACCCCAAAGAAAATAATCCAGTGGAGTTAGGTCGCATGATCTTGGAGGCCAATTAATTCAACCATTTATCGAAATAATGTTAGAGCCAAATATTTCTTTCAATGAATCGAATGTTATGGTAGCAGCACGAGGTGTAGCACCATCTTGTTGGAACCAAAACACCATTCAAATTTTGAAACAAGTAATCATTGATCATCGATTTTTAACGAGCACCATTCAGTGTAACATTAGCTCCAGCATCGTTTTTAAAGAAATATGGACCGATGATGCCTCCAGCGTTTAAAGCACACCATATAGTGCATTTTTCAGGATGCAATGGAACCTGCAGAACTTGAGGATTGTTTTCACTCCATATACGGCAATTTTGCTTGTTCACATAGCCGTTCAACCAGAAGTGAGCTCCATCAATAAATACAATTTTACGATGAAAAAGTGGATCAACTTCAAGCTGCTCTAGAGCCCAATCAGCAAACAAACGACGCTCATTTTCATCTTTACGCAAAATTTTCCATGTGGTGGATGCACAGAGTCCAACTTGTTGTGAACGTCGACGAATAGACAAATTTGGATCATCATTTACACTATGACTTACAACAGCTATATTTTCTTCTGTACGTACATTTCTTTGTCTTGTTGTTGTTCTTGCACCGAGTAGAGAAAATGTTGTCTGAAATCTATCGATAAGTCGACGAATAAGCTGCTCTGATGGACGATTATGTAAATCATAAATTTCACGAAGTGAAACTCTATAAGTTTGGCGAATAGAACACTGAGTTGAAATTAAACGTTGTTGCGGCATAAGTCTTTCCATGATAATTTGTCAATGCTTACTGAACAGAAATGTAAAAACAACATGGCTTCTATCTTCTGTCAAATCACAGTTATTCCTTTCGAAAGTTTTATCACTCTAAAAAAAGACACCCGATAGATGAGGTGTTTATTTATTATGTATTTAAGTTCCTCCAAGAATACATCAAAACCGTGCCATCCGCAAAAGTGAAATACTCCAACCCAGAATTCATCAAGTGCACATAGAACAAATAGATTATTGGGCCCAAGATTGATCCCTGTGGTAATCTCATATTAACCATACGTTTCTCACTACCTTGCGTATTTATATTCATGAAGAATGTTCGATTCCACAGGTATGTCTCGGGAAGTCTTTAGGCACTCTCCGAAAAACCCATTTTTTGTAACTTACTCAAGAGGATGTCGACATCCACAGTATCAAACGCCCTCTGCAAGTCTGTGAACACCATGACAGCATGGTTACCCTTATGGATTCAGCTGAAACATGTTCCATAAGATCAACTACAGCACTTGTTGTACTACTTCCTTTTTTGAAGCCATACTGATACCCATCAAATCCAAATGTGCTATATTCATGATCTATAATTCTTGGTTCTATGATTTTTCAATGATATTTGAACTTAGTATGGATATGGGTCTATAATTTGTTATGAATGAAACACCAAAACGTGCCAATATGAACAACCGATAATTATGCACCAGCCCCTTCGTTGTACTTCAATAAGTCTACCTACCTGGCTAATTCTCCTGGTAGCAACTAAATTGAATGCAACGTTGTGATTAAATTTCGCATTAAACAGGAAACCAGAGTAAACGAAAGAGTAGCGTGCGTCTCCCGAAGATCAAGTCGTAGACTCTAACCACATGTGAATTCCATCCCGTTCCAGCCCCTCACTCATCAGCCCCTAATTGATTCCTCCCGTAAATTTGAGGCGAAAATTCATCACAGACACGGAGCAATTAAGGCGTGAGGAGGCAATATGAGCTGTCACCCCGCTTAAGTAACCCCACTGAATACGGACTTAATGAAGGAATTACCTAGCGATGTCGACATTCGCTCACTTACGCCCGTTACACGCTGCGATTGTGTCGAAGTTGGAATTCGGCAACAATAAATAATTGACTTGGGCTCAAACAGGAGTAACATATGGAAAGTAATTATAAATTAGACGTCCGACATCAATTGCGGTCGGAGCTGCTGATTCACGGGCAGAATGGCCCTAATTTGTGATCGATAAGCGGCATTTATTACGGCCTGGAGTGTGGAGGAAAATTGCCTGCCAGCTGAATGGCCTCTGCCGACTTTGGAGAGGTTAAGAAGGATTTTGTGTCCCGAAGAGAAATGGTGGAGGCATAATCGATTTTTTTCGGTATAATGGAACAACGTTCTTTATGAATTGATATGAAGTGTCCCTGATGGCGGTACGATAAATTTCCACCGAATAATTCCCCTGAATTACATTTCCTTTACGACGGTTATTCTTCTTCTTGTAGAGCCTATACGGTCCGGATGTTGGCAATCATCCTTTATATTTTGATCTTATCAACTGCAGATCTGAAGAGCGAGGTGGTTGTTGTAGAATCTTAGGTTTTGACCTACGAAATTCTTCTTCAACTCAAGTTTTTCTTAAATCTTCCCTTGCAGAATCTCTTGTAGTACTTCCTTTGGTTCCATCTTAAACACTGCTCAGAAATTTAAGCGGATAATTTGCGTACTGAAAGGAAATAATATATTTCTTTATTTTAGCCAACAGGAATACCCTATTTACAGGGTAATATGTTACAGAATGCGGAATCTTACATCGTAATAATGGATAAAAACATAAAATAATCAATAATTCACAAAATTAACCAAATATTTTCACTAGAAGTTCATCAGCACATTCACACATATAGTTTACCTCTGACAAGTTAGTACGTGCTGTACGCAAATAAAAAGTAGATGTAGACTTCGCTGCCAATCTTGGTACATTAAAATTTACTTTCGATAGCAGATAAGGTTAGACGATCCTCCCGGTCAACAGTATCTGAGCAAACTTTGCACACTGATTCTCATGCCTAGAAAACAAACATTGATATCCTCATCTCATTCATGATAGAAGATAGATCAGTACCATGCTCGGAATACATGCCAGTCCGCCCAAACAACACACATTTGAAAAACTTTCTGTGAATGCGCTCCAGTGATGAATGTCGTGAATAGGAAACCATATCAAGTGTACATACTCCAACTTACTGATGACCAACGTGAATACAAACTCCTCAAAATTGACAGATCACTGAAGTCTGCCACACCTCAACACACTTTCAACATGTGGGATGAAAGTGAACGTGGCATTAAAAAGGAATCCAAGGTCATATATTTGATCTTTCTCTCCAACATAGTTGTCAGTATATGATAGCTATAAATCAACCGATTTGACCTTCTACTGAATGTAACATTAAAACATTTCTCCATATTCAGCATGAGTTTGTTGCATAAACACAACTATGAATATACTCCAAGATTGACTGGAGCAGCACTAAATCCTCTGGACTGCGTACTCTCAAGTGAATCTTCAAGTCATCGGCAAACGCTAGGTAAGTAAGAAGATCATTTATATACATGATGAAAAATAATGGTCCCAAATTAGATTCCTGAAGCACTCCACACGCAAGAACATACTCAAGTAATCTATAACAATTGTAGAAGGCATAATTTATTCTATCCTCCAAATATGATCCGATAAGCTCCACATATGCCGGACTGAAACCACAGGACGAGATCTTCTTCGGCAGAATATCGAGATCGACAGAGTCGAAGGCTGGCGATAAGTCAGTATACACCACATCAACCTGACCTCCATCATCCAAACATCATGCGATCGTTGCCAAGTTAGTCACAGTAGATTTTGCTCTAACTAAACCGTGCTGCTCCGTGGAAAAATATGAATTGGCTCTGAAATTCATAACTCCATATAACAGCTCCTAATAAACCTTCGCAAAACTGGACAATATCGATTTTGGTCTATAATTTTCGATCTCGAATCTCCCTTCTTTAATACAGGAACCATACGAGCTCTCTTCCATATCTTAGGGAATATGTTTTCAAACTTAAACTAATAATATAATATAGGGTATTAGCAAGCACGAAACTGTAATCTATTATGACATATGATGGAATACCATCATCACCAGCTGTAGCCTGGTTTGGAAATTTTGACATGCTTGACCTCATTTCATCCTCAGAGATAACAGGCCAAAGAACTGGCGGGAGCTGAGTAAAGGTTGTTGCATTTCTCTCATATTCCGATGGAGCATCAACTCCATCAACTCTCCCACAAGAAAAATGCTCTGAAAACGAGTTGACAATATCCTGAGGATTCTCATGGGAAGAACGGTTACTGAATATAACACCGTGTATCCTGCTTTTTTCTTCTTCTGAAGGATGAACTTTCAAAATATGCAAGGAGGTAATCAATGAAAGCTTGAGGAATGTTTTGCGAAATGTCCGTCAAACCATTGTTCTAATGTCTGAGGTAAGATGGTAATCGTAGACGAGTCATTTTCAATACAATTTTGGTCTAGTTGGTTGCTGTTTATCCACCGTTCTAAATCGGTCAAGTGAATTCGAAAGAGGTAGAGAAAGCATTGAAGACGACCCTCGCTCGGCACGCACGATAGCGAAACCACTGAAGAAAATGTGAAAAAATTGGGAAAGCTGGCTTGAAGATGCCAGAATAAATATTAAGATGTTAGCAGATATGACAAACATAACCGTGGATACCTTGCTACCATG
The DNA here is from genome assembly GCA_034642435.1 of Megalocaria dilatata. NCBI lineage: Eukaryota > Metazoa > Arthropoda > Insecta > Coleoptera > Coccinellidae > Megalocaria > Megalocaria dilatata. The sequence continues at coordinate 9,723,692 of CM067857.1, read as the reverse complement.
CTATCCTTCATGACCATCTTAACGTCACAAAGGTCAATGCAAGATGGGTACCAAGAATGCTCATTGCATCTCAGAAGAAAGTGCTGTCAGGAGTTTTAGAGCTCTGTGGAGAAGACCCATCGACTATTTTCAACCGGCTGGTACTGGAGATGAGGAGTGGGTTCATCACTATGACCCTGCGAGTAAACAAGAATCTATGCATTGGATTGAAAAGGGTGCACAGCCCCCCAAAGTAGTTTGAAGTCAGCCCATCCACTGGTGAAATAATGGCTACGGTCTTTGGAGATTCTTAAGGTATTTTATCGATAAAATGCACTAGAGAGGATGAAAGTAACACAGCAGCTACGTTGCTTTATTCAAGAGAAGCAATTAAAGGAAAGAGGCTAGGAAAACTCGGGGGTGTTGGTGTTTCACGACAACGTGCCAGCTCACAATGTGGCCCCCAGTGACTACTAACTGTTCCCAAATGTGAAAAAATATCTTCGCGGAAAGCGATTTTCAAATGATTAAGAAATGAAGATAGCAATTGATATCTATTTTGAGGAGAAACCGGAAAAATATTTTTACAAAGTTTTGTGAAGTTTACTACCCGATATAACAAGTGTATCGAAGTTTTAGGGGACTACATTGAAAAATACAGTCATTCCGAAATTTTCTGCAATTTTTTTATACCTATATTTATACAATGAGGTTAAAGGCATTTTAAACGTTGAGCAGCATGGGTTCATGAGGGGGCGATCTGTTGAAACCAACTTATTTTTGTACACTCAGTTTCTGCTTGAGCGGATGGACGTGGGTTCCCAGGTTGATGCCGTTTATACTGATTTCAGCAAGGCTTTCGACAAAATTGATCATGCTATCTTGATACGGAAGCTTGCTGGTGTTGGTGTGCACGGTGCTTTGCTTGATTGGTTTGCTTCTTACTTGGTGGGTCGGCGTCAGTCAGTTGTGATCAGTGGATGTTACTCCTCTTATGGGGATCTCACTTCTGGTGTGCCACAGGGGTCACATTTGGGTCCTCTGCTTTTCAACCTTTATATTAATGATATCGCAGGCTGCTTTTGATTTGCCAATTTTTTGATGTACGCTGATGATTTGAAGATCTTTGCTGTTGTTTCTTGCCTACGAGATTTGATCGAGTTTCAGGAGGATTTAAATAGACTCCATGAATATTGTCACGAAAACTTTCTGTATCTCAACCTCAGTAAATGTTACCACATAACTTTTTCACGAAATAAAAACATTTCTAGTACTAAATTTAACATCAACAATTGTGTTCTGACTAAGGTATCGCTGGTGAAGGATTTGGGAATAATTTTTGACTCAAAGCTTATCTTTGACAGCCACATCGCTCATATTTCGAAAAAGGCTCACGGTATGCTGGGTTTCATCATTAGAGTTTGGGAGCATTTTCGTAAGCATCAATCCCTTAGAGCATTATACATAGCTCATGTCCAGAGTGTGTTGAGCTACGGATCGATAATTTGGAATCCTTATTACAATATCTATATTAATCGACTGGAAAACATTCAGAAAAAGTTTATTAATCATGTCAACAAAAAATGTTATAAACATATTAATGATGATCGGGATCGAGTTATGAGGGAGTTAGGGTTAACTACTTTGGCTGACCAGAGAATGTTGAGGGACGCAAAGTTTATTTACAAGACTATTAATTCTCTCGATTCCACTGAAATTGTGAATATGCTCAGTTTCAATGTACCTAAATATTGCACAAGAAATAAGTTTTTGTTCCATATAGATCAAAGTTCTTCCAATTATCACCTGAATTCACCATTGATGAGATGCTGCAAAACTTATAATACACTATCTAATCTCGCTGCCGTTGACGTTTTTTCTGATGCTTTATTGGCCTTCTCTTGCACTTTGAAACGATTTCTGGGAAATTACAGAATTTTGTTTCATATTTGCATTTTTTTTAATTTATGGTTCAGATGAATTTACTGTTTTCGTTGTTATTGGTTTTTAAGTAACATTGTGATTGGATTATTAGTGAATACATAATTTTGGGTTCGTCCCGTCTTGTATTCCTTTAAATAAATGAATAAATAAATAAATAAATATACCGAGAATGCAATGAACGCCCCTGGTATCATCAATATTAAATTGATGCGATTGAGTTAAAAATCAACTTCGAAAAAAAATTAAATACCCTCATTGAACTCTCCTCCCGCTAGACATCGTACGGACATAATTCACTCCCAAGATACACGCTATGTTAAGAGCTGCTTTTCTGCTTAGCTTCGGGTTAACGTTAAATGTTCGTATATATCAGGTTCCGCAGACATGTCAGCGCTATCCCGGATTCCATAATATTTATGTAGTTGCTAAGCTGGATACTCGGCTATTTACCGAGAGATATACCGCAGACAAATACATTTCCCTCGAACTTACTAATTACTTAATTTATTTTCGTGAAGAATTACTAGGGATCCAGCTCTTAGTAGTTTGTGGTTCCCTACACGGGAAGATTTTCGCTGGATATTCCACGAAGGATGTTGAAATTGAGTTCAGACATAAATGACAGTTGGGTGCTTATCATGAAGAGTTCTTGTCATTTTATTTCCACCTTGTATTCATTCACAGATTTGTTTCAGTAGGACTAGCTTTGAGTTGAGGCCAGTAAAAAGGTCAAGCGAAGAGTGAATCGTTACTTTTTCGTGCGCGTTCTGTGCTTTCGCTCAAATGTCTGTATTTTTTCACATTTGAACCAAAGATGGGACGGCCATAATTGTATCATCGACATACACTGTGGTCCAACGAAAACTTAACTCCTCGATCTTCCGGCTTTAAAATGAAAATGTGTAAAATCGCTGGGATCCGTCAATTTCTGATTCTAGGGAGAACAACTTTTCCGCTCTTCGCATACTCGTAACTGCAACCCCCTAACGGGGGTGAGTACAATCCCTTGATTTTGAATTTGGATGAGGAATGTTGCGATACCTCGTTTTGAAGATCTTATCGGGTACTATCTGATCCTGAAATTTCGCTTCAAAATTGTCATCGATAACGAAATGACAGGTAAAATAGGAGAAGAGTACTTAATTTTGTGATTAGTTCATTAAATGCTGGAAATAGGCAGCAGTCACTTCCATGCAGTAATGTAAGTTACTAGACGAGCACCGTCTAGCGGACTATACGTCCTGACCCACCGAACCCATGTGAAGTCATTTGATTGATCCTGGCGTCAAGCACTAATGGCGGAGCCATTTCGTCGAGATCCACAAACCCTAAATTGTTACGCACATATCCAGGGGCCAGGACAGGCCGGTCGAACCGTCAAGTCCCGTTAAACCCCGAGTCGTTTCATGAGAATATCCCGAAAATGGGGGTCTGCGAACAGATAAATGAAATAACCCCCTAGTCCAGCATGCGGGCTTTCAACCACTGCCCCCTCGAGTCCAACACCAAATGGGGTGGCCAGGTGGTACAAGTAACACCTGTGGGCAAGACCACCCCCCCGAGGTAACGCAGTATGCTACATAACGCACTCGGCCATTACACAGAATCTGGAGATTTATACTGCGATAGGGTAGAGTACGCCAGTTTTAAGGGAGAAGCCCTGTGCTGCGACAGACTCCCTTGTCACTGAGTTAATCAACCGGCTCAGCCCTCCATTTCACCTGAGTAAAACTAGGGCCCCACTCGGAGATCTTCCACCATACAGGTCCAGTGACTGGCGCGAAGTGGCATTACGTTAGACACCAAGACTTAACCCTCCAATTCGCCGGGACGAATCTAGGGTCCTAGTCAAGAGAGCGCCCCCATCACGTCAAGATCTAATGCCTGGGGGGCGAGATCAGGTGGCCACTCAATATGTGCCCTTCTTCCAATCCAGGTGAGGAAAATTTTCATATAAGAACTGACGCATCGGTTGAACGAAATGAGGTGGTGCGCCATCTTGATGGAAAATTATCGTTTGATGGTCTTCTGCATTCTCCAATACTTGCACGAGGGCTGGATAAATAGCGTTCTCCAATAGATCTAAATAAATTTGGCCAGTGAGATTACCGGGTATGAAAAAGGGCCGATTATGTGATTTCCGCTGTTGTTTGTGCAGAGTCATTATTCCTAAGAAATAATTTAATCATTTCCACCCTCTCTTCTACGGAATACACCATTTTAATTCTAATACAAATTTACAGTCGCTTGGATGCACCAGTAACTTTCTTAAAAATTCACGATAGACTAAGGTAAATCAAAATCGTCAGAACTTGCATTGCATAATCTGGTCGGAAAATTAAACCAATCTCTCGATAATCGAGAGATAGCACTAACAGCGTTTCTGGACATTGAAGGTGCTTTTAACAATACACCGCCGGCTTCTCTCGGTGAGGCTATCGCTGCGAGAGGAATCGACCCACTAATCTCTAGATGGATACAGGCAAAGCTATGCGGCAGAACAATAACGACCTCATACCAGGATGAGGTTTTCGAGTTCAAGGCTGCGAAGGGCTGTCCGCAGGGAGGTATTCTCTCACCCTTACTGTGGACCCTTCTCGTTGATGACCTGCTAGCGATCATTTCGCTGTGGGGAGTCGACGTTCAAGCATTTGCTGATGACCTGGCTATTATAGTGAAAGGTAAATCGGAGGTGACGATATCGGCCGTCCTTCATTCATTCATTCATTTATTTCGCTATCAAAAACAAGTTACATAGCATGTCATAGGTATATATCAAATTTCAATATGAAAAACATTAAATCAATAAAATAGGGACATAACAAAATTAAAATCCATAATTCAAGAACTCCTCGACAGAATAAAAACAATTTTCCAACATTATTTTTTTAAGATTTTTAATGAACACAGTCCTGGACGATGTCTTCATAGCGGCAGGTACCTTATTATATAATTTGACAGCCGTAAAACTGCCGTTTGTTTGAGTCCTTTTAAGCCGATGATACTCCACAGGTATGTTATTTTTATTCCTGGTATTATAATTGTGTAGGTCAGCATGTGTTGTGAACTTCTGATTATTATCATACATATATTTTAAGCAGGTAAGTACATAGACAGACGGAATGGTGAGTATTTGTTGTGTTTTGAACAGATTCCTACAGCTCACTATTCTTGGTACACCACATAATGCTCTAATAGCCTCTTTTTGTTTCAGAAATACTTTTCGTAGACTGGCTTCATTACCCCATATTAAAATTCCATAAATGGCAGCAGAATGGAAGTTAGAAAAGTAGGCCAATTTGCCGACCCCCACGGATGCAATCAATCTCATTCTTCTTATCGTGTATATTCCAGTGGATAACTTTTTTGTTAACTCTGTGATGTAATTTTGCCAGTTAAGATCTCTGTCAAATGTTATTCCAAGAATATTCAAATTGTTTTCGTTCGCAGTTTGTGCAAATATCTGCGATTGAGTCTTATCCACATTTAGCCTCAAACCATTGCAACTGAACCACTCCTCTGCAGATTTCATAATACTCAGTGAAGATATTTTCAAATTCTTCATAGAATATGCAACACTAAGGAAGCTGGTATCGTCTGCGTATAACACGGTGGTGTCCGATGGAATATTAATTGGTAAGTCGTTAATATATATCAAAAACAAAAGAGGCCCCAAAATCGATCCCTGGGGCACTCCAGTGTTTACGTCTTGTTTGTTAGATAATTCATTTTTCCAAAACACAACCTGCTTTCTTTGCGAAAGATATGATCTAAACATTGACAAAGCTGTTCCTCTGACACAATAATGCTCCAGTTTTTCCACAAGAATTTCCCCAATTACACAGTCGAAAGCCTTCAAGAGATACTGAACACTATTGACAAATGGTGTATAAGGAAAGACATGTTTCTTAACCCGCAAAAGGTAGTTATAGTACCATTCACTAAAAAACGGAAGTTGAATGGTTTAGAACCTACGACTATCCGTGATGAAATAATATAATTCTCATTTGAAGCAAAATACCTGGGAATAGTCCTGAACAAGACCCTCACCTGGAGTGCACACCTGGATAAAGTGTGTCATAAAGCCAGAATGGGTTTCTGGACTTGTAGGCGGATCTGTGGTAAAACCTGGGGCCTAAAGCCCTGGCAGATGTACTGGATATACACTTAGTAATTAGACCACGGATAGTGTATGGCGCTGTAGCGTGGTGGAAGAAAGGCCAACAATCGGTTGGCGAACAAAAGCTCACCCGACTACAGAAACAGACTTGCCTTGCAATTACAGGTGCGTTTTGCACCACACCCACGGCAGCCATGGAGGTCCTACTGAATCTACCACCCCTGCACCTACTCGTGCAGAGGGAGGCGGAACGGACCACATACAAACTATATCAACTGGCGATTGACAGGCCAGAGGCAATAGTGATGGGAGGCTCAGGACTCCTGGACGAGCTTTTAACGAAAAGTATCCTATCGATGCCCTCGGATCTAATGCCAAAAATCACGAGCCAGGAACGTAATTTCAATGTAATCGTTTCAAGCCGGGACGAATGGACCCAGCGTGCTCAGGTTCTATTGAGAACCGACCTTGGCTTGTTCACAGACGGCTCGCGAACGACGAACGGAACAGGAGCGGGAGTCTATGGGAGCAAACCGAGAATTAACATCTCATTGAGTCTCGGTCAAAACGCAACCATACTCAAGGCAGAAATATTTGCCATTGAGACTGCGGCGGAACTGCTGATAAAACGGCAAATCCACCACGGTAAAATCAGAATATTTACTGATAGTAAGTCAGTACTAACAGCTCTGGAATCCAGCTGTTTTACTTCCAAAACAGTCTGGAGTTGTCGCACGGCTTTAAACAGGCTCGGTATGTATAACGCAGTCACTCTGGTTTGGATACCGAGCCACTCAAACTATTTGGGTAACGAGGAGGCAGATCGGCTGGCATTTGCTGGAGCTGCGCTGCCTCTGGTAGGACCAGAACCATTCCTGGGAATACCACATGACGTGGCTAACGAGGTGATAACAGGCAGAATGAACTCAAGGCTAGAGTCTTTCTGGCGGAGCCATTCTGGCCTGAAACATTCGAAGTTGTTCCTGGGAACAGCTTCGAACAAAAAGATGGCTAACCTAGCGCTAGGTCTGGATAGCGCCAAACTAAGAACACTCGTCGGAATTATGACAGGTCACTGCAGACTGAAAGCGAATTTGTACAAAATCGGTCTGGCTGAAGACAATGAATGCAGGCTGTGTCTTTAGGACACTGAAACAGGCATGCAAATCGTCTCAGAGTGCCCAGCGGTGAGTCGCATCAGATTCGAGGCCTTTGGCCAGGCTTTCATAGCCCACAGGGAACTGAAAAAATTACCCCTGAACAAGATTATCGATTTTATTCAAAAACAGGATCTCGTAGGGGTGTACCACAATAGTCCGAGCGGACGCAGTGGTAGGGTGGACAGACGCCCGCTCGCCATAAATAACATAACATAACAAGGTAAATCAAAAACATGGTTCGTCTACTTTTTTGGACGAAAAATTAACAACATAACTACTAAATACCTTTGAAATTTGTCGGATACGAATAATATTCTCGAGATAAATTCCACATTGCCTCTTTCACTATTTTCGCCGTTATTTCATTATCGATGGATATTTTGAAGCGAAATTTTAGAGTCAGATAGTACTCGATTCGATCTTCAAAGTTAGCTATCGCAACACCCCTCATCCCTATACAAAATCAAGGGTTCAAGTTGTTTACCCTCGAATCAGAAATTGACGGGTCCAGCGATTTTTCACATTTTCATTCTAAAGTCCGAAGTGTTAATTTTTTGCTGGACCATCCTGTATACCCCCAAAAGAGGCACATGAAATGATAACTTTCTGAGACACCTCTCAACTACACCGTTCATGACAAATTCAGCAATTACCGAAGATGTAGGGTTGCCATCAAACAAGAAATAGCTATTGTGAAATATAAAATAAACAATTTTAAGCAACATGTCCTTTGATAACTCAGTAAATGACGATATGTACTTCCACCTCGCTATAATAATAACCAATGCCGTTACTGTGGTATATTAGTAAATAATGAAATAACATCCAGAAAAACTAGTACATAACCAACCATTAATGATAATGTCCTGATTTACTCAACAAAACTATATGAATTCTTTACACTATTAATAAAAGTAGTTTTTTATCGAATATAATACAGTATGCAAAAAAACCGACAGGTCATATAATGGGGAATTCACAAAAGATACTATAGCTCTAAAACTAACATTCTGTTTGGGTGTATTCCTTAAACCTTACAATCTTGGGCAACTGAGTTATGTCTCTTAAAATACTTGGACGTTGTTAAGTTTATAAAACTAAGTTGGTACAAAAAAGCCTCCAGCTCAGGGAGATTATCAAATTATTTTTCCGTCCAAGATTTTAAAAATAAAAAAGCCAGAGTTAAAGAATTGATTCATAGAATGAACAGCTTAAGTAGTCCCGAGTTCAAAGTTCAAAATATCAACCTTATAAGAGAAATACTAAAACTGAACAGTTTAGTTATCCCATTAGTTTGATCAATAGAATAATTTAACGAACTGAAAATTCTGATTACACATGTGAAAGACCACAGGACAAAAATGAATACAAAGAAACATTATTAATATTGTAGTATTCCATTTATACCACCATTATCGCTAAAGCTCCACTTAATGCTCAAGAAAAATGAAGTTCTGGTCGACTTAGCGTTTTATAATACGAAAAAGATAAAATGCAAATTTTAAATATCCCAACCCCTAGTTTGAATTGATACTTTAGTATAAAAACTTCGAAAGAAGCACTGATATGCAATCAAGAGTTTTAGTACGCTTGTTGATATCACCTTTGATCCTCACAAATTTTTGCAATAGCTTTCTTGTCGTTGTATCGTAAGTATGACTATTGCTATGTCATCCTTGTGTGATAAATATAGATAGAGTATGCGCATTCCGAAAATTTGGAAATTTTCTAAAATTTGTCCGGTTCTAAAATCTGGCAATCCTGCCCTTATAACCAACTATAGACCCATAGCTCTTTTGTGCAACTTTGCTAAAATCTTTGAAATTATTCTGTATGACACTATATATCGTTCAGTTCGTCCACTTATTTCACCTCTTCAACATGGATTCATGAAGAATCGCTCAACTGTTACTAATTTGGCATGTATTACTCAGTCGCTGTCTGAATCATTGAATGACCGTGGTCAGATGGATGTTATTTACACAGATATTCAAAAGACCTTTGACCAGATTGATCATAGATTATTGTTGTTGAAACTTAGGTCTGTTGGATTTTCGCACCAGTTATTGGTGTTGATGCAGTCATATTTTTCGGATCGTCTTCAATATGTTGAGTATGGGGGGTATCCTGCCACATCCGGTGTACCGCAGGGGAGCAATTTGGGCCCATTATTGTTTCTCATTTATATCAACGATCTGTCTCTTCAACTTGATTGTACGCATCTGCTCTTTGCTGATGATTTGAAGATATATGCTGAGATTGGTGATCATTGTGATTGTCTCTGGTTACAATCTTCCTTACACAGGATCAATTTATGGTGTTCTAACAACGGACTCAATATTGGTAAATGTAGAGTATTATTATTCTCTCGCAAACTGTATCCTTTTCATTATGAATATACGTTGGATGATCAGATCCTGGACAGATGTGTTGGGTTCAGGGATCGGGGAGTTCTTTTTGACCATAAGCTTTCCTTTTCGGAACATATAGGTCAGATCACGACGTCAGCCTCTAAAACACTGGGTTATTTTGTCAGAAACTGGAATGGCTTTGTGAAGCCTTGCACGATGAAAACGCTGTACTATTCTTTCATACGTAGTAAATTGGAATATGCCTCTGTGATTCGGACTCCACTATATAATAATTCTGTCGTCGACTTGGAGGCTGTTCAAAGACGGTGTTTGAATTATATCTATTTCAGATGTTATGGAAGGTATCCTGTGAGAAGATTCGACAACTCTGTCCTCACCATTAATGTCGGAGTTGAGGTGTTGAATTTAAGACGTGAACGTTTCGCCTTGACTTTCCTTCACAGGATTTCGCATGGTACTATTGACTCGCCATTTCTTCTAAGCAAAGTAAATTTTCACGTACCTAGGCCTGGTCTGAAGCGGAGTTCTACCTTTTATGTTGATTACAGCATATTAAATGTTATATTACGTTCTCCTAAAACTTTTATGTGTACTATATAGTATATATGATCGATATTGTAGACAATGTGGTATTCATTTTGATAAGTTATCTTTAATTTTAACATGCCATTTAGAACGGCACACTGGGATATTGTACATTTTTTTTTATTTATTTCTATCGTGTAGACGTGTTTGAGCCATGGATGCTTTTTTGATTTATATGCGCATATGTTTATATAGGTATGTTCATACATAGTTATGTGTTTTTTACTCACAGCGCGAATTTGATGGGTTGCTTATGATTTTCTTCATTATGTTAGCATAGGAGTCTTTTATACATATATTTGTTTTTCTATTTTGTATTTTCTATTTTTTATTTCAATATTTTCTCTGTAATTGGGTGTAAACCTGTTGGGAATAAATGTATTATTATTATTATTGTTATTATAGAGTATAGGTAGATCTACCCGGTCTACTACGTTCAGAATAAAGTTAGACCCAAAAATTTTAACCATCTTAATATGAGAGTTTGGATGAAACAACATCCTGGTATGAGCCTATGTTTATTCAATAAAATTCAATTTCCGTTCTTCTCTAATACTAAAAACGTATGCCTTAAATTTCCAGGCGACATTTTAATGAAGCCTTCAAACATTTTGACAAAAGTAGAAAAGATATCTCAGCGATAAACAAAATGGAAATATACTTTTCTCCGCTGATTCAACGTGATATTTTCTTCCATTCATAGATATATTCTGAAATATCGGGCGTGACCAAACCAGAAATAAAAGAAACAAAAAATAAGTAGATGTGAATGCTGCCTGAACAGCAATAAAAGTGCCAATCAAGATTTATAGACCGAAGGGTCTTTCTACAAAGTAATAAAAACTTTTCTGAGGAAGCAGGGCTTGAATGTTAAGAAACTGGACCTCCAGACAAAATGTGAACCTGATTAATGCAAAGAATAGGCTGGCCTCCTTGTTGGAGTTATCAATATCATTATTCAGTTATCAGAATATTCAAAAACTTCGAGATTCGCATAATGAGAAATATACAGTTTGCTCTGGGGCAACTACGAACTAAAATTGTTCTGCAAGTGTTGTTAATGAATTTGAAAATATGCATTTGTATGTTTTCGTATTTTATTCTTATTATTGAGTTGAGTGTTAGTAATGGGTTCGTTATTAGTTGAGAAGAGTTGGATTGCCTGTCTTGACTGTCAGTCAAAATACACACATCGTCAAAAATCTTGGCCCCCTATCAACTCTCACCTTGTTGAATCTAACATGACAATTTTATATGTGTGGAATCTTCACAATCTTTCTTGTATTCGAAGTTAATCAGTTTTCAGCGAAATACGAGAGTTGGAATATTGAGAATATTCCGTGGAAAATGCTGGGACATCCAATTTCTCAGTTTGACCGGGCAAGAATAGTAGCCTACACATCAAGAAGCTTTGTCGAACCACTAGATTGCGCAACGTTTGGTTATTCCACGGACTTCAGTAAGGCGCATAGTGGCCCTTTTCCTGAAAACCGGCAGCTTTGCCCAGAGACCGGTGCTTGGTCGACCTAGAGCAACATCTGCATGGGAAGACCATTATATCGCAAATTTTACTGGAAGGAATCGAACAGTATCTGTAACAGCCCTTCGAAGTAATTTTTTGAGGACCTATAGACAGGTAGACTAAGAGCAGTGCACACGACAGTCACTGAGTGTATAAAACGCTCTCCACTGACGGTTTAGCACGATATCATCATTGCCGTTCCAGATCCCAAATCATTCTACATGCCAAGAGTTCAGACGTTGGACAGCATCAGCGGCGAAAGAAGAAACCACCAAGAAATTGACTCTAACCCGGCAGAAGTCGGATAAGATGGGATCAGACAGATAGCCCAGAGAACACACGCGGATCCGCAGATCCTGAAATAAAGGACAGACACGTAGTATGTGGTCACTAGTTTGTAAGTGACCACGTGGACAGGAATCATCCCCGACAAGACCCAGCCTGAAGAAGTTTGCCCTGAATGGGCCATGACCTGAAATAAAGCAAGACAGTGGAAAAGCTGGTCTGAACCAAGAGTTGTTCTTGACAAACCTGACGAGCGGGATCCAGCCGAAGGTGCAACGACCGGTTTTGGACTTCTCCCAGTCCAACTGCCAACGAGACAACAACGCCTCAAAGTACGACCCCGAGCAGTGGCGCACCACTAGTACCACAGGTAGACTCAACCAGTACCATAGGAGACGGTTGCATTCTCCAGGGCAACTGGACATACAGCTATCCATCAGTAATAGACAGAACGCCGCCAAGACTGGCTTTCACCACAATAGCGCAAGGTACGTTTTGCGAACGAGTCACGATTCGCTTTACAAAGTGATAGTCGACGAGAAAGGGTTTGGAGAGGTCCAGGCAGACTAGAGCGACTCGATTTCGCCCGAGAAGTTGTGCCCTTTCAATAATGTGCTGGGGGGTAGAATGTCGCCGTACCCCTTTAATTATCGTTGAACGAACAATGACTGGTGCCATCTACGTAGAAAACATTATTGAAGCAATCATTGTTCCTCTGCGGAACGAATTTGAGGATAATTTCATTTATCACTATGATAACGTCCCACCACACCGCACACCAAGGATTCAAAACATTTTAAGAGAATATCCGGAGTAAAATAAATAGAGGTTAATACTTGATAGATAGAATATCCGGAGAATGAACTGGCCAGCAAAGTAACCAGACATGAATCCAATGAACACATATGGGATTACTTAGGGAGAACATAATCCAATCGTCAAAACCCACCTTCAACTTTTCAGGAATTGAATTTAGCCCTTCAGGAAGAATGGAACGATATGCCTGAATATTTCATTAATGTCTTGATTCGTGGGATGCCTAAGCGTATTGGGCAGTTGGTTGAAAGAATAGGTAGTAATACGGACTATTTAATTTGGATTCAGTTGTGGAATAACCATAATTAATCAAAAATAAATAATCGCTAACATTTTTCGTCATTTTTCCTATTTTGTCTCATCAAAGAGTAACAATTAAATATTTTCCTATCAAAATATTGTAGTTGAAATGGAAGAAAATATTCATCTCATTTCCAGAACATAGATTGTTCATTTCTTGAGAAACCTAGGGGGGCCAGAACTTTTGACGATGTGTATTTTAAAATGTGAAACTTTCGGAATATTTCATAGAGCCAACCGCTTATGAGGAAACTTTGTAGTAAAATTTGAGCGTTATTCATTTTATTTAATTTCTTTTAATTGAACTGAGGAAGAAATAGCATTAAGTTCTTAATTCACCATATGAGATTTTTTTTATACAAACAGGGTGTCTACTTTTAGAAGGGCCAAACTTCAAGGGGAGATCATACAAGTTATTTTCAACAAAAAGGGTCATATAACACATGGTCGAAATAATGATGGTTATTTTTCAATTTAATATTTCTTGATTTCACGAAATATTTCTAGTTTCTCGAAAGCATGGTTTTTTTTCTGGAAGGAAAACATGTCTATAATTAATAATTTTTCATCGATAAAACTACTGGAGACATATGACTGATTTTCATCATTTCAAAATCGTGATATTCATCTGCTTATCACGCCCGCAATAAGAATTTCTTGACACACCGAACAGAACTTCTTATTTCGTAGCAAATTTGATGCCGTTTTCAGATATAGGCGCTGTATGCCAAATGACATAATGAAATGGTGGTCGAAACCTGCCTAACTAGAAAATATTTCTCCTACGTGAGCAGAACCTGAACCTTGGACCTTCTGGTTCCCATCCCATAGCTCTTACCACTGATATATCGGAACTCGTACTCACTGATATTTAAATTCTGCAAACTGGAGCCAACAACAAATGATCAATGTTACTTCTGGTATGTACGTAGTTCCATGATAAAATAGCGATGCCTTGCTGAAAAAGGACTACTGATACTAACATTTTGCCTTGAATGAATCATTAGGTACCAAAGGCAATACCTTCTCAAGTGTAAGTGAGGGCTCTTAACAGCTTTTTTTCTATGGGATTTTACTGCCAGAATGCATACCTTAACAGAATCGAAATTTATCGCTGAAGACAAAATTTTGTTATTGCGCCTCTCAATGCTGCCATACTCGGCCCCAGTTCAAACATTGACATCAATCCGCAGTGAAAGGAAGCGCTAATAAAGGGCGGTATGAAAGAAATCCTGGGGCTTGAATACAACACTATAATTTTCGCACCGTATCAGTCTACCTTCTTCTCTCAACTATTCGTCAGTTATATAAAGCGTAGTAGCATAATGGTCTCTTTGAGCTAGTTATCTGATGCTCTGCGGTACGCTTAGGTAGATAAGTTGGTTTTGTTTGTATTCCTCTACTTTCTTCTGTCTACTATTATTGCGGTACAATTAACAAGGTGACCAGTTTTACAACAAGGTAAAGCAATATATCTTTAGCGAACAATTTTACCCTTGTAAAAGTAGCTTACATGGTGATAATTTGGTGATTAATTTGATCATTTCAAAGATTCTACTCGCGACCCTGTGTTAGTTGAATTTTGTAGCAATAACTTTCACGTAATGGACCAGATAATTTGATCAACTCTGATTCGATTTAGTCACCGAGTTATCTACTTGAGACATTTATCACCCATTTGAAACATTTCAATCACAGAAAACCTTATGATTACCATTCCTTCAATTTCCGAAAAGGAAAAAACTAACTGCCCCTTGCAAATTGAATATTTTCCAAGGAAACCAGTTTCAGATCGTTCTCGGCAAACAAGCTTCTTCGACTGCCTATTGATTCCTCGGCGAAAGTTGATAAATGTTTACTGAACTCGACGCCACGTTTTATTTTCATTCTTCATTCAATTTTGATCCGCCAGAAAAATAGATGATGCTCCAGCACAGGATACAAAAGTGTACGGAGAAAATTGCTACGGGGAATTTTCTCGAATTCATTTCGAGTCGGGAACTTTTTCGATATTCTTGGGAGGCGAATTGTTGAAGAATTTGGCCGCTATATAATACGCAGAATTTGAGAAAATAAAAACCTAAGTATACATCATAACTTCATATATTTTTCTCTCTTCATAGCGGAAAGTAACACAACTTGGTGTGATTCATTATAATTTAGGAGCAACAATTTTTCATCTGCCAACACCTTGACTTTGAAGTGTCATCATTAGGCTTTCTCTTTAGTTTCTTCATTTCGCTGTGTGAAGAACATAGTTTCTGTGTACTCTGAAAATGTCAACTTTTGTACCGAATGAAGTGTTTTTGCAAGGACTCTCAATATGAAGAAAAAAACTGCCGAAATTCATTGTATTTTAGTGGATGTTTGTGGTGATCATGCCATAGCTGAATAAATGTGTTCAGATTTAAAAGTGGCAATTTTGATCTGAAAGATGAAGAACAACTCAGAGTGCCAACAGAACTCAAGGATGAAGAGTTCGAGGCAAGTCTCGACGAAGATACATGAAGCTGCAACAGAGCAGGGCAGGATTCTGGACGAGGAGCGGAGAAGGTGCTCGCTACATACTCCCCCTCTTGTGAGCGTCGATAAGATCACGGAATAGGGCGTTGTGATCAGGCAAGGAGGCAGTACGCCGCTGGTCTGGTCGCGGTGCCATCTCAAGCGGAGATCTGTGGAACGAAAGGAAAGGCTGCCTCGGAATGAAGGATGGGGGCAATTAGGGCCTCCAAAGACTGGATCTCATCGGGTAAATAAAAAGTAAGGGTGAGCCAATTTAAGATTAAGAATAACTTATTACAAACAAAGGTGAGTTCCCCACTAAAACCGAAGTTGTGGGTGAATTATATAAGTATTGGCAGACTCGACATAACCACTACTTCAGAATGCAAACTCTAGATGTTCCACCCTTCATTTGTACAGAAAGGATAGTCCAGCGGAAATATGTTGACGTATCTACAAATTGCCTATTACTTTCAACATCTATTGTACTGAAACAAATGACTAATTAGATGGTACAATATTTTATAAAGAACGATTCGAGTCGTAACTCTCGCCGAACAGAATTTCCACATCAAAAGATACACCGAATGAAACGAAAACATTTCCTGTCAACGATTTATCGCATCAGGTGAAGTTCATGAATTATGCCTGTCTTTCAGCCTCAAGCAGCCCAGAACTGGATCAACTGTGGCGTTCGACCAACTTTTCAGTACATCGGCTATATATTTCTGGAAATTGGAAATGCATGAGAGTTTTCCGAAGCGTTCATTCATTCTCGTTTTGGCAATAATAAATTCTCATGGAAATGTCACGATGGTGTCAAGAATTGTAACTGTTCGGAAATGAGGAAATTTACATCGGTAATCAAGGGGAAGGAAAATGGATTGGAAAATTGGGCTTCTTGCGACGACGAAAAAACGATTCTTGTTTCCCAATCGAGGGACTGTTCATTCGTTCGTTCTACATTTGGAGAAGGTTCATTTATCGTTCACCTGAATAACACTAACATTTCAGATTTTTCGAAAACAGAAGCTTGTCGCAAATGTTTAATTGAATCAGTCTTTACTTTTTCTTCTAAGGAAAAATTCACCCAGTTTATATGTTTCACAATTACCAATTACCTGGGCTTGACTATTGACTGCAACTTGAGATGGGATCATCATATAACAAAACTATCAGGGAAACTACGAAGTTTGCTCTACTTATTCAAGCATTTTAAAACGATTGTGAATGTTGACCAGTTGAAGTCTATCTACTTTGCCTTGGTGGAATCCCAACTCAGATATGGTTTGATAGCAAGGGGTGGTGCATATAATCATCATCTATCCCCAATCATAATTCTACAAAAATGGATTTTGAAAATAATTTATGGAAAAGAAAGAACATTTTCCACAGTGGAACTATTTGACCTGTCGCGAGTCCTGGATATCAAAGAACTTTATTTTCAGTGCATAATAAATGAAGAAAAAATCACAAAAAACAAAAACCCTACAAAGAATAAGTACTCTACAAGAAATCAGCCTCTTGCCGTATATATTCCAAAAGTAAACAGAACCCTTACCCTGAGAAGCCATGTGTTTCTCGGTCCAAGGGTATATAACAGAATACCATTGGAAATCCGTGAAATAAATTCACCTATAATGTTCGAGAAAAAAATTAAGAACTGGCTGCAAACGAATACAGTTATTTCGCAGCTTCTTTCAACCTAGGATATTATTATTCAATGCGGTACGAATATGATTCGTGTATCAATAATTGTGCTCTGCGTTTTACTAATACAAATATTTTTATTTTCCCACAATGGGAGTGATATCTATATATCTCATTGTGCGTTATTTTTTATATATATTTTTAGAACTCTGATCTGTATCTATACTCTTATTTTAATGTGTTTTTTAATGAATCTATTGTTCTTCGTCTTGTATATACCAATGATTTTAATTTTTTATTCGTATACGTTTATATGATGATCGCTTTGAGTAAGTTTTGTATGCATTTTGTGGTGCATTGTTTTTTCTGTGCATCTATTGCTCCTTGTCTTCCATATACCAATGTTTTGTAGCAAAGTCCTCCTTAAAACTTGTTTTTCAGTAATGTTTTACATATCTTGAGTTTTTATATAAAGTACCTTAGTTAGATATCCAATAATATTAAATAGTCTAAGTAAGATAGTTTTATGATGAAATTCTTAAGATTATGTTGGATATTTTTGAAAGATATTGGTTTTCATAAGATTTATCAGCAGAAACTAAATTTTGTCTATTCAAAATATTTAATTTATAGGATTTTTGTTATTAATTTTCATTTATTGGATTTTATTATACCATTCAGATGTCTTATAATGAATGTTTATTTTATATGTCAATTGATATAAGTGGTACTTATATGACATTATTTTAATTTATTTTCAGAAGTTATAATCATTAAGTATAATTTTTTGGAATTAAATATGTAGAAGGCTAATATTAAAATATTTAAATAATTTTATATACCTTCTATCAAGAATTAACCTCTTTTTATGTTATCCTTCTATATAAGTCATTGAAAACATTATTTTCTTTTCTCCATAAGGATCATTCATATTGATATAAATTTTTTAATAAAATTGTTATAATGTTTCAACTACAGCCAATCGCATACTTCAATTATTTAATTAATTTAAAGTTCCAGAGAGACCCTTATTAATCCGAGACCATTGAAAATTGCTGAATGTATCAATTTCGGAACAAATTAAGATTTCCCGCGATGAAAAATTCCATTTTCGTATTCATTTTCTTGTGGCCGGTATTTTTCGGAGGGAATATAAGTCCTCAGGAACAACTAAATGAACTATAAACTCGTCTTCCTCAGAAATGAATCCTGCGAAATCCGTCATGATTCTTCAAATCAGAATTTAACGACCAAGATCCGGATCGTAAAGTTCTTTATTACGACAAGCATATAAAATACACAAGATATTGTGATGATAAAACATTGGACCCCCACGTGTCTCAAGAATTAATGAGAAAATTTTTCACCGAGGAGTCGTCCGTTCAAATCATTTCAAAACGCATGAAAAATTCAGCCAAAGAATTGTAAAGGAAATAATAAGAAGAGGTTTTTCACTTGATAGAAGGAATATTACAATATTTTAATATCAAAACAAATTTAATCTGTTAGTCTCCTATAATTTTAAGCACCGCTTATATCTAATAGACGTATAAAATCTAAACTCAATATACAATACCAAATGGAATAAATAACCCAACAAATAAAAATTGTCAATTAAAATTAATAAATAAATATTTGAAGAAGACAAAATTTTGTATCTAATCTTAAAATTATGAAAACAAATTAATTTTCAAAAATACAAAATATAATTTAAGGACTTCTCAGAAAAAATAATTCATTCGGAATATTTAATACATCTAAATATTTAAATAAGTTACTTTAAAAATCTCTCAAAACATGTATTATATTATTCAAAAAAAAATTAGAATTCCGATAAGGTCTTCACCGGTCCTACTTCAAATATAAAAATAAGATTAATTAACAACAAATATTACTCACCTAACAAACCTAGTGATATCCTCGTTTTGAGCACACAAACTTTAAAATCCGAGATATTCTAAATTCTAAAATAAATTAAATTTTTTGAGAAGTCTTCAAGTTGTGTTTCATGTTTTTGAAAAGGACTTGGTGTTCATAATGGTAAGATCAGAAACAAAATTTTGTCTACTACAAATATTTATTTATTAATTTTGTGACTATTTATATTTGTTGGTTTATTTATTCCATTTGACATTGTATATTGAGTTATGTAGATATTAATTTAATTCTAAAAGTTTTTTGAAAAAAATTTTTTTTGAAATTGAAATTGTAGTAGACTGACAGATTAAATCTGTTTTGATATTCCAATTTTATTCTATATTCGTGACAAAAATCACAGAAAGATGTAAGGTATTATATGGTTTCCTTTAAACCACCTGATATTCCATAATGAATTCTATTAAAACCTAAGTATAATTATATATAACATATGGAATAAAATAATAAGAACAGGTTTTTTACTTGATAAAAGGAATATTGCAAAAAATGGATATCAGAACAGATTTGATCTTCAATTTTTATTTAAAAATTTTTAGAATTAAATAAATGTTTTATGAGTACAGCTTATATTTGATATAAGTTTAAAAATAAACTCAATATGCAATATACAATAAAAATTTTTGAATAAAATTATTTTAAATTGAAATTATAGGAGACTAACAGAAAAAATTTGTTTTTATATTCAAATCTTGAATTATAAAGGGTTTTTCAAAAATAGGTTTCATTCTGATACTGAAAAAAATGTATTCGTATTATTTCTATATGTCTTTCAAGACATGGTGTGTTCTAAGGACATTTATTTAATTTAATTCTAAAAATTTTGAATGAAAATTTTTTAAATTAAAATTTGTAGAAGGTTTCTAGAAGAAATCTGTATGAAATTTTTTATTTTGTAATAATCAAGAAAAAACCCCCTTTTTATTTAATTTATTGTATCAGGTGTTTTTTTTTGAGTGATAGATCTTTCAATAGGGAAAACTGTGTTTTGACGTTTCTATTCAGTAAGCATTGACAAATTATCATGGAAAAACTCATGCCGCAACAACGTTTACAAATTGTTGAAATTTATTTTCAAAATCAGTATTCTATTCGTCAAACTTATAGAGCACTGCGTGGAATTTATTGTTTACATAATCGTCCATCAGAGCAGCTTATTCGTCGAACTATCGATAGATTGCGGACAACATTTTCGCTACTCGATGCAACAACAACAACAAGACAAAGAACTGTACGTACAGAAGAAAATATCGCTGCTGTAAGTCATAGTAATAATGACGATCCAGATTTGTCTATACGTCGACGTTCACAACAAGTTGGACTCTGTGCATCCACCACATGAAAAATTTTGCGTAAAGATCTTGCTTGGTCTACACCCATACAAGATCCAACTAGTTCAAGAACTAAAGCCACTTGACCATAATAAGCGCCGTTTGTTTGCTAATTGGGCTCTAGAACAGCTTGAAGTTGATCCACTTTTTTTATCGTAAATTTGTGTTTAGTGATGAAGCTCATTTCTGGTTGAACGGCTATGTAAACGAGCAATATTGCCGTGTATGGAGTGAAAACAATCCACAAGAAATTCTGCAGGTTCCATTGCATCCTGAAAAATGCGTATGGTGTGCTTGACACGCTGGAGTCAGCATCGCTCCATATTTCTTTAAAAACGATGCTGTAGCTAATGTTGCATACAGTAAATGGTGCTATTACAGATCGATGATCAATGATTATTTGTTTCAAAATTTGATTGGTATCGACCCAGAAGTGTTTTGGTTCCAACAAGATTGTGCTACACCTCATGCTGCTACCATAACATTTGATTTATTGAAAGAAAGATTTGGCTATAACATTATTTCGAAAAATGGTCGAATTAATTGGCCTCCAAGATCATGCGACATAACTCCACTGGATTATTTTCGTCACAACAAGTTGAACCCTGTACATCCACCACATGAAAAATTTTGGGTGATTATCTTGGTCTACACCCATACAAGATCCAACTGGATTAAGAACCAAAGCCACCTGTCCATAATAAGCGTCGTTTGTTTGCTGATTGAGCCCTAGAATAACTTGAAGTTGATTCACTTTTTTATCGTGAAATTGTGTTTAGTGATGAAGCTCATTTCTGGTTGAAAGGCTATGTAAACAAGCAAAATTGCCGTATATGGAGTGAAAACAATACTCAAGAAGTACTGCACGTTCAATTGCATCCTGAAAATGCACTATATGGTGTGTTCCACACGCTGGGGGCATCATTGGTCCTTATTTTTTTTTAACGATGCTGAAGCTAACGTTACAGTGAATGGTGCCCGTAACAGATTGATGATCAATGATTATTTGTTTCAATATTTGAATGGTATCGACCCAGAAGTGTTTTGGTTCAAACAAGATGGTGCTACATCTCATACTGCTACCGTAGTAATTGATTTATTGAAAGAAAGATTTGATGATAATATTATTTCAAGAAATGGTTCGATTAATTGGTCTCCAAGATCCTGCGACATAACTCCACTGGATTATTTTCTTTAGGGTTATGTCAAGTCATTGGTTTATGCTGATAAACCAGATGCTTTGAAAGCTAACATAACTCGTGTTATTGATGAAATAAGCCCTGAATTACTTGAAAAATTTGTCCAAAATTGGTCTGCTCGAATGCAATTCCTCAGAGCTAGTCGTGTGGACATCTTAATTTAAATGTGTTTATTTCAATTCAAAGTTCTATCAATCTAAAAAAAATATTATACCTGATATTATTTTGTAAGATTTCTGCGTATTATCTGCATTAAAGTTCAACACGTAGGGTACAAAAAAAGAACTTTTATTATTTTTATTAAAACTGGATTACATATCGGTCGGTATGCTATTAATCAACTGATATTCCATTAACTGTATTTGTTGCAATAAGCGCAGTTTGTTATGCTTCTATTTAATGAATATGGCTCCGATTAAATCGATAGCATTTTTCCTTTCAGAAAACCGAAGAATGTTACCCATATATTTTAACGACGCGCTCACTGCGGAAGACTCCTCCATTTTTCACGACGACAAACTACGCTCCACCTCCACGACGTTAAAAAGTTTTTCCAACTGTTTTGTATACATTAAGCTCGCTTTACGCCGAGAGCTGGGAAGGATACATACAACGCGACCTCGTTTTTCACTTAATTTTCACGACACGGAAAGACTCTTGCTACAAAAATGTTTCCATTTTCCTTCCCCATATCTCTCACTCCCAGTATACATATGAAAAAAGGAGGATTTTTTTCGCGGATAATGGTTCCAGGATCCCTTTTGTACTCGAAATTCGTACGATTCCGTTCATTTTTCTGAGCGAACCATGGTTGTTAGCCTGATCTTTGTATGTTTCCCTTGAATTTGAGTTTACAATGTAAGAAATGGGATGATATTCCTCGAGTTTCCTTTTTCGACGTCCCAAAAAGCTATCAAGAAGACGTTTAAAAATTTTCCTTTTCAACTCAGTTAGGCTTCTGTCCAACGAAAATTTAACACCTCGATTTTCCGACTTTAAAATGAAAATGTGGAAAATTGCTCGGAACCGTTAATTTCTGATTCGAGGGTGGACAACAGAAAAGTATTTATTTTTTGTCCAGAAAAGTGGACGGACTAGTTTTTGATTTACCTTAGTCTATCGTGAATTTTTAAGAACGTAACGAGTGTGTCAAAGCGATTCTAAATTTGTAGTAGTATTAAAATGGTGTATTTCGTAGAAGAAAGGGTGAAAATTATAATATAAAATTATTTCTTATAAATAACGACTCTACGTGAACAACAGCGGATTTATTTAACGAACGACATCCTGGAAAATATGTATCATCTGCTTACGTTACGCAACTGGTTGCCAAATTTGATGCTACTGGTTGAGTCTGAAACAAAAAGGGGGTGCATGAAAGAGACGAAGCGAGGGACGTGAATGGGTTGTTTGATCAAATAATGATCCAGTTTGAATAGAATATTCTCCACTTTGAAAATAATTTTATTAATTTTCCTGCTCTCTTTGAGCATAAATCGATCCATTTCGTTAAAGTCAAATATTAAACTAACTTTCTGTCAAAACACGATCGACAGAAGTGTTTCCAGGCTCGTTATAACCTCTTCTTTAAAATGTAAATTGTAGATGACCTACATTTCGCTGGAAAGCGTCTTCCATACTATTAACCCGAAAGAAGTGTGTTGAAATGCATTGGAAGCAAACATTCCTCATCTGATAGGCCGATGTGAAACTAAACGATACTTCAATATGTAATAAACCTTCCAGATCTATTGCCACTTGACCCTTATCCAAAACTCTCTTTTAAGATGCAAGAACAGAAACTATCGGGTGTTTTTTTAGAGTGATAGAACTTTAAATTGAAAGAAAACACATTTAAAACACAATTAAGATTGAAGCCAAATTTTTTTTATTTGAAAGATAATTTCCTGACATTTATGTTTTAGAAATAATTTCCGCCACGACTAGCTCTGATGTCCACCACGACTAGCTCTGAGGAACCGCATTCGATCAGACCAATTTTGGACCACTTTTTCGAGTAATTCAGGCCTTATTTCATCAAAACACGAGTTATTGTAGCTTCCTAAGAGTCTATTGTTTCTGGTTTATCAGCATAAACCAATGACTTCATAATCCCAAAGAAAATAATCCAGTGGAGTTATGTCGCATGATCTTGGAGGTCAATTAATTGGACCATTTATCGAAATAATGTTATCGCCAAATCTTTCTTGCATTAAATCAATTGTTACGGTAGCAGCATGAGATGTAGCACAATCTTTTTGGAACCAAAACACTTGTGGGTCGATACCATTCAAATTTTGAAACAAAAAATCATTGATCGTCAATTTGTAACAAACACCATTCACTGTAACATTAGCTCCAGCATCGTATTTAAAGAAATATGGACCGATGATGCCTCCAGCGTGTGAAGTGCACCGTCTGGTCGTTTAAGAGAATCTATTTTTTATTGTATCTGTTGATTTCGAGGGCTTCTAGGTAGTTAAACCTGAGGTTCTTTTTTTCTAGGTGTAAGATTTTGAAGTTATAGTCAAAATCATGTCCTGTCTCCAAAAGATGGCCAGCATATGTTGAATTTCCGTTTTTTCCACGATAAGCTTTCTTGTGTTCACGTATCCTAGTGCCGAAAGATCTACCTGTCTGACCCACATATACAGATGAGCAAGTACCACAGTTTAACCTATAGACTCCAGACATTTTGTTTTTATGGATCAAATCCTTATTATTTTTTATTAAATTTCCTAACGTGTTTATTGTTTTGAATGAAATGTTGCAGTTACTCTTTTTCTGTAAATATCTTGCTATTTTTTCGGACTTCTTGTGTATGTACGTTAAAGAAATATATTTTGTATCAATAGCTATTGTTGGATATACAAGTGATATTGACTGTTTAAATTGCATTCGTTTCAATATTATATTTATAACGAACGGATTGAAACCATTGTTAAATGCAATCTGTTTTATGATATTCAGTTCACTATCAATATTCTCTTCGTGTCATAGGTATTACCTACCTATTCTCTCGTGTCATAGGTATGTTGATTAATCTAAATATCATGCTATTATAAGCTGCTAGTTTTTGAGAATGTGGGTGATTAGAATTTGAGTGGATCGTATTATCTGTATGAGTGGGTTTCCGGAAAATTGAAAAGTAATGTTTATTGTTAATTTTTGAAATTTTTGAATAAAAAAAATTGCTGCTGTTATTTTGTTCTATTTCATTGGTGGATTTCATTGTAGGAGATAATGTATTAATAAATTCTAAAAACATCGCAAATTGTCTACTGGTACCGGTGAATAAAGATAAAATATCATCCACGTAACGATACCAATAAATGAAATATTTAAAGAAGGGGGTCTCTTGGATTTTGGTTTCCAGTCCATAAATGTTTCGGATAACATCGGACTAAGTGGGTTTCCCATAGTGAGACCATCATAAACTTCGTAAAATATTCCTTCAAATGAAAATTAGTTTTGGTCCAAACAAACCTTTAAGATTTCGATAATCTCTTGTTTTATAACCGGATTAGTTCTATTTTTTACTAATAGCATTTCTATCAGATTTTTTAATTCTTTAAGTGGTATGCAAGGGAACAAATTTTGCACGTCGAAAGAAATGAGTTTAGCATTATTCGGAATATATGTATTTTTATTTTCTCTATCAGGTTATATGAATTTTTAATGGAAAATTTTGGTTGAAAGTTTGTTTCTTTCTGAATAATTTTGATTTGTTCTTTCGATAATTTTATGAAGGTGCTGTGATGAATGAAACTACTGGTCTAATAGGTTTATTGTCTTTATGTAATTTTACAAGGGAATACATAATTGGTGGTTTTGGGTTCATTAACGTTAGTTTATAAATTGGGGTATTATTGAAAAGCGCTGTTGGATCGTTTTTAATTATTTTATATTTGTTGGGATTCAAGAATGTGGTAGTTTTATTGATATATCCATTTCTTTCTATTGCAATTACAGTGTTTCCTTTACCCGCGCTTGTGAAAACTTAATTATTATCTGAGATTTTATTCCTTATAGTTCCAAATGTGTTTTTGATATCACCGATACAATCAAACATTTGTAGAATTTCAATCCACCTCCAAAATAACTTGGGATCTCTCTTGGGAAAACGATGTCTAGGGCTGGATCTTGACACCCATTTACACAAAATTTCTTGATATATCCTATTTTCAAGTATTGTATTGAACTCAATATTTGAAAATACACAAGTTTAGATGATTAATCGCGCACAGCATGGCTTTACAAACGGACACTCAACCCAGACAGCGTCAGTTCAATTTTTCGAATCTGTTTATGAGTGTCTGGATAAAAACTTACTTGTTGTGGGTTTGTTTTTCGATTTGTCCTCGGCTTTTGATACGCTACCCTTTGAATTTATACTAGACAAGTGTTATAACTTAGGATTCAGAGGCGTTTTCCTAGATTGGTAACGTAGTTACCTTAATGAAAGAACTATGTCAGTTAAAATTGGTGAGAGTTATTCTGAGAGTCAAGGTATTGGCCTTGGAGCTCCTCAGGGGTCCGTGCTGGGACCATTGTTGTTTATTTTATTCATTAATGATCTTTCTGCCCATTTCAGCCGTGTTTTGATAACACTTTTTGCTGACGACACTTCGGTAGTGGTTTCTGGCGGAAGTCTTGGGGAACTCCAGGAGACCTGTGGGAATATTGTACGTGAATTTGTGAGTTGGTGCCGAGCTAACAATTTGGTAGTGAATGTTGAGAAGACTGTATGTGTTTATTTTGCTCCGAAAAATAAGGGGATCAGTTCGTTTACTGTGAGATGTGGTTTAGATGAGATCACATCTTCTGAGGCGATTAAAATTTTGGGAATTTATGTGGACAGATATTTAAGGTGGACATCCCATGTCGATGCTTTGTGTAAAAAATTAAACCAGTCATTTTCGCCATTGTCAGGCTCAAAATGAATTTACCAAGGAGCTGTGTGCTCAATATTTATTATAGCCTAGTATATAGCCATATATCGTACAATATCTTGCTGTGGGAAAGTAGCCCTGATTTTCACAGAGTATTTGTAGCACAGAAGCGAATTTTGCGTTCGATGTTTAATTTAAGGCCATTAACGTCATGTAAGCAAGTTTTTGTTGAAAACCGTATTCTTACTTTACCATGTATTTTGAAAGTTTTAGTGTATACCAAGGAAAATGAAGGCGAATGGTTGAAATTATCAAGTCACCATGAATATGCTACTAGGAATGCACAAATAATGATGCTCCCTAAGCATAAAACTTTTAAATTCGAATGCTCTCCCTTATATCGAGGCATTAAGTTTTTCAACCATTTGCCTTCATCTTTGAAATCCTTGAATTCAAGAGGGTTTAAGAGGGAAGTCAAGGAACTTCTTTTGGGAAAGGGATTTAATTCAGTTGATGAATTTTTTTGATCCCTTGGCGGTTAAGTATTCTATTTTTTTTCTTTATCTCTTATGATTTATCCTATAAACTACGTAGTGTCTTAATGGATTAAATAAAATTATTATTATTATTAGATGCACTAAACTGTTTTGAACTCAACTCTCACGAAATTTAATAAAAAAATATGAGATGTACCCGAGGTTGGGCCATAACAAAACGTAAACAAAACCACCACTTCTTTTCAAAATATACGACCATTATTGCAACTATGGCTTACAGTTGATGGTAGCGGTACCTAGCGGCGAAATCAAAAAGTTTAAATTGATGGTTAGCGCTAACTATTGACTGGTGCATCAACTAAAAACTAAGTTTTAGGTAGGGGTAGGGAAGTGTCCAATCTATATATTATTGTTAATCTATGGCGAAATCCTAACTGACTCGACATCGATAAAACCCCTCCCATCGGGATAATAAAAGCGGGAGGCGATGAACAACGGGGGCTCCGGTGCCTTCCCCTTCTGTAAACGTCCCCTACATCCGCCAAAAGTGACAGATGCCTGTCACTATCTAGCCATGTTCGTTATGAGGGGTAATGGCTGGATCAACATATTTGTCACGTTGGTACGATGAATCCGGTGTCCGGTCCGGTATGTAGCCGGTTGACGTGGATGGTCCTACAGGAGCGATGTACCCGGTGATAAATACGGACGCGGAAAAATTTGAGGGTCGATCTCTGGACATTCCGCGGATTTTTGGCGCAGATTTTTCGATTCGTTGGAGACTGTCGGGCGAAAAACGGAATTTTTAGTGATCAGTCGGCCGTGTTTTGTATTGGGTTACATGTTTCGCTTGGAAATTCGGAATTTTTATTGTGCTTTGTTTGGTGCATATTCATCAGCGTCAAGGGAGGGAGGCCGTCCTGTATTTTTGCATTTTCCATTTGCATCACTGGACGTGGCGATGAAATTAGGGCCGTTATTTTCTGACTGTCAAATGTGCGAAGGGTAATTGATACAGTAATATATTTTCAACTTCAATTCATTAACTAGCACTATTAGTTACTAGTACAATTGATCGAACAAGAATTTCATTACATTTATTTGATTAACTCCTAGAGAACCAAGGTCATACCTAGGCATGTTTGCCTGTAGGATATTTCCCAGGCCCTCCTGAAGATTTACAGAATGTACGGTATACCCATTTCAGCAACATATCAATAAGGTATCATCTGAACATCTAAAACAGTCTGGAGTTGCAAATGGCTTTAAACAGGCTCCGTATGTATAACTCTTGTTTGGATACCGAGCCATTCAAAATATTTGGTTAACGAAGAGGCAGATCGACTGGCGTTTGCTGGAGCCACACTGCTTCTGGTAGGCCCGGAAATACCATATGACGTGGCTAAGTGAACGATAACAGGCAGAATGAACTTCAGACTAAAGTCTTTCTGGCTCTGCCATCCTGGCCTGAAATATTCAAAGGCGTTTCTTGGTACCAAAAGATAGGAGACCTAGCTTTAGGTCTGGATAGGGCCAAAATAAGAACTCGGAATTATGAGAGATCACTGCAGGGTGAAAGCGCATTTGCACAAATCGGTTTGGCTGAAGACGATAAATGCAGGCAGTATCTTGAGGATACTGAAATCTCGTCGGGAGAATATCGGGTGTTTTTTTATAGTGATAGAACTCTAAATTGAAAAAAAAACTCATTTAAATTAAGATTGAAACCATTTTTTTATTTGAAAGATGATTTTATGACATTTATGTTTTAAAAATAATTTTCGGCATATGTCTACCATGATTAGCTCTGAGTAACCGCATTCGACCAGACCAATTTTGGACCACTTTTTCGGGTGATTCAGGCATTATTTCATCAATAACACGAGTTATATTGGCTTCCAAAGCGTCTATTGTTTCTGGTTTATCAGCATAAACCAATGACTTGACAACCCCAAAGAAAATAATCCGGTGGAGTTATGTCGCATGATCTTGGAGGCCAATTAATTCGAACATTTCTCGAAATATTGTTATCGCCAAATCTTTCTTTCAATAAATCAATTGTTACGGTAACAGCATGAGGTCTAGCACCATCTTGATAGAACCAAAACACTTCTCGATCGATACCATTCAAATTTTGAACCAAATAATCATTGATCATCGATCTGTAACGAGCACCATTCACTGTAACATTAGCTCCAGCATCGTTTTGAAACAAAAAATGAACCGATGATAACTCCAGCGTGTAAAGCACACCATACAGTGCATTTTCAGGATGCAATGGAACCTGCAGAACTTCTTGAGGATTATTTCCGCTCCATATACGGCAATTTGCCTTGTTTACATAGCTGTTCAACCAGAAATGAGCTTGAATATTGAACTGTTTCAGCCGTTACTATTTGGTAGTTGATCATAATTAAAACAAATTTTTTGTTACTATGTTATACTACCAACAATTTTCAGATGTTTTACAATATGTAAGATTACATTGTTGTAACTAGTTTCGAACTTTCGTTCATCTCCAGGCAACTGACCCTTAAGGACATGGTACAGGGTATTTTAGGTAGAGTCAGGTACAACTTAGTGACAATAAAAACTGAGAGTTAAAAGAATTTTGTCTCGATCAGATGTTAGAAAAATTGTATACAAATTTTTGGGTAATTTTGAGGGTAGGGTGTTATTTGAATGCATTAAAAGTTTGGGAATTACATAGATTAGTTGATCATTCATTAACTCAAGAATATTTTTCTGAAACAATTTATTAACTTCAATGGATTCCAGATAGTTAAGCTTCGATCTTTTTGATTCCGCATGTATTATTTTAAGGTTTTCGATGGTTGGGAATATGTGGTCATTATCGATGCAATGTGTTGCGACGGTGGAGCTTCTTTTATTTTTGGGGAAATCCATTCGATGTTCATTATACCTCGTATAAAATGAACGTCCTGTCTCACCTTTATATTTATTATTGCAAGGTGAACATGTTAACTCATTAACTCCTGATTTTAGTAAATTTGTGATTGGGTACTTCGCATGGAATAACAGGGACGACAATTTATTTTCTGGTTTGAAAGCTATTTTGATATCAAGTTTTGATATATTATTAACTATTTTTTCATTTATGTCGCCGAAGTATGAGAGAGAACTGAATTCTCTGATTTTTCCTGTTTTAATTGAAGGGTAAATTTGGTTCATGGCTATTTGGGACATTTTGTGTTCAATTATTTTATCTATTGTGTTACGACTGAAACCATTGTTTGCAGCTATTGTTTCGATAGTATGTATCAATTTCAACTTCGCGATTGTTATTGGACAGGGGAAAAGAAAAGGCTTTATGGATCATCGATCGGTAGGCTGAAATTGTTTGTAAGTATGGGTGGTTTGAGTCAATGGGGATACATATATCGGTGGATATGAGTTTTCTGAACACGTTAGATTCAATTTTTCGGTTTGAATATGATACTGATACGTTCAAAAATGTTATATAGTTATTCAATTCCTTTTCTAACTTAAATTTTATTTTTGGGTGAATGTTATTAATCAAATTTAGAAATTGTCCAAGTTGTCTAGATGTTCAAGATAGGCAGGCAAATACATAATCTACAAATCGGTACCAAAAGTGTATTATTATAGGTAATTCTGAAGTGAAAATTTTCTTTTCTATGTAATTCAGCCTACTGCTCGATGATCTATAGATGGTGAAGTTGAAATTAAAACGTCACAAACAATGGTTTCAAACACAAAATGTCCCAAATGGCCATGAATCAAATTTACCCTTCAATTAAAACAGAAAAAACCAAAAAGTTCATTTCCGGTTCATACTTCAGTGACATAAGTGAAAAAATAGCCAATAATGTATCGAAACTTGATATCAAAATAGCTTTCAAACCAGAAAATAAATTGTCTTCTCTGTTATTCAGTACGGAGGATCCAACCAAAAATTTACTAAAATCTGGACTTTATGAATGTTAACTCATAAAGTTCAACTTGCAATAAAAAATATATAGATCAGACAGGACGTTCATTTTATACAAGGTATAATGAACATCGAATGTATTTCTCCAAAAAATAAAAGAAGCTCCATCGTGGCCACATATTCCGAACCATCGACAACCTTAAAATATTACATGTGGAATATAAACCCCCGATTTATCATCTTTATGTGTACAGTCTTTATTATTTTTAATGAATTTACTCAAGTTTGAATTGGTTTTAAATGAAGTTCTTAAATTTTATTTATTTTTGTGGAATGTAGCAATTTTTCTCAGAAATACCTTTAGTGTATTTCAAGAAAATGTATTTAAAATTTTCTTTTATATTAGGAAACACTATATTTAAAACTATTTTATCATTTTTATTTTTTTATAAATATACATAAAAAATAAAAACAATAAAATACCTTTGAATATGGTGGTTCCTAATTTAAAAGGAAATTTTGAATACATTTCCTTAAAATACACTAAAGGTATAATATTTCTGAGAAAATTGCTACATACCTCAAAAATGAATATAATTTAAGAGCTTCATTTGAAACCAATTCAAACTGGTGTAAATTTATAAAAAATAATAAAGACTGTACATATAAATATGATAAATCGGGGATTTATAAGTTAACCTGCGGTGATTGCCCTAAAGTTTACATAGGACAGACTGGAAGAACTTTCCGACATAGAATTTGGGAACATTTGAAGTGTTTTCTCAATAATAAAAGTAATTCTACATATTCCAAGCATTTGTTAGAAACAGAACATACTTTCAACCATAATTTTTGAATTCTACATTAAGATTCTAGTATAAGATAAGTTATGCCTTAAGTCTGTTAGAATCCCTAGAGATAAATAAACATAATAAAATTGGAATATTACTTAACGAACAAATAGATTCAAATAACTCATCTCTGTTAAATATATTCAGATAAGCTGGAATTTGCAGAGACCCTTTTTTGGGTTTTAGTGCTCAAAAAAATTTATTGTACTTACTGTAATATAAATAGCAACGGATCTCGGAAACAAGCTTAGTTATTCAAAATGTTATCTTGCCTGATGATACTACTGTGATAGCGAAACGATTGTTGTAAACATAACGATAAAAATTTGTGAAAATCAGAATAACCTTATTTAAATTTTATTTAATATGGATTTTCACCAAGTAAGGACTGATTCAATTCAATATTTAAGAGAAAATGTTGTCCAAAATCCATCGATATTTCGACGAATACGCTGCTCTGATGGACGATTAGGTAAGCCATAAATTTCAAGAAGTGCTCTATAAGGTTGGCGAATAGAACACTGATTTCGAAAATTAATTTCAAGAATTTGTAAACCTTGTTGCGGCGTGAGTCTTCCCATGATAATTTGTCAATGCTTACTGAACAGAAATGTTAAAACAACATGGCTTCTTTCTACCTTCTGTCAAACCATAGTTGTCCCTATCGAAACCTCTATCACTCTAAAAAAAACACCCGATACCTTCTTCGAATATCATTAGAATTTTTTTCTGAATTCATCATTCTCCAAAAGGAATTATTTCAGAAAAGCCAGCTGGCACTCCATTATATATATTTTCACCGCGGCCCCAACCTAATACAAACTTGCAGAACCGATACTTTCCGGAACTCGTAAATTCGTACTCGTCGGCTCAAACTTCGACGTGGTGGATTTGTTACGATCCCCAGACCTCCAGGACCCGATTTATGATCCATCGTGTCCGTTTGGGGTTGTTTAAAAGTTTCGCGGAACGGTTTGTATTGTTATTGTTCGAACTGGGGGGCATAGTTTGAATTCCGTGTCACCATCAGATCGATGCCGGCTCGCCGCAGGAACTTCGACGGTTACCCGGATTATTCAGCCCATTTGCCCGCGACGCTGCCGAGGCACGTCCGGGTTAAGGGACGGATCCCGTAACTGTAGAAATTGGGGAGTTTCGGGCAAGTTTTT
The DNA here is from genome assembly GCA_034642435.1 of Megalocaria dilatata. NCBI lineage: Eukaryota > Metazoa > Arthropoda > Insecta > Coleoptera > Coccinellidae > Megalocaria > Megalocaria dilatata. The sequence continues at coordinate 9,690,670 of CM067857.1, read as the reverse complement.
CCCGTTTACAAGTCAACGAGTACGTGGATATTGACTGTTCCGTTCGATTGTCTTTTTTACGGCCGTGGAGGAAAGTTTTCTGATTGGATGGGAAACGTTTTCGGCAATTTTCGCGGAAGAATGGAGGTGTATATAGAATCGGGTTATTTATCGCTGTTTTTTGTTGGTGTCTTATTTCTTACCAAGACCCTAAATAATGCTGATTATATCTTTAGCTGTTGGAACTACTTTTTATACTCGTGACACTAGAAGTGTTACATTCAGAACGAATAATATTCTTCCTCAATTTTCTGTAGAAGAACACGTGCCCCGTACTGATCGAGTTCTGATATCGGGTATTTTTTTAGAGTGATAGAACTTTAAATTGAAATAAAACACATTTTAATTAAAATTGAAGCCAAATTTTTTTTATTCGGAAGATACTTTCATGACATTTCAAAAATAATGTCCACCAGGCGTTATTTTATCAATAACACGAATTATGTTGGCTTCTAAAGCGTCTATTGTTTGTATTGTATGACTTGACATAACCACAAAGAAAATAATCTAGTGAAGTTATGTCGCATGATCTTGAAGGCCAATTAATTGGACCATTTCTCGAAATGATGTTATCGCCAACTTTTTCTTTGAATAAATCAAGTGTTACGGTAGTAGCATGAGGTGTAACACCATCTTGTTGGAACCAAAACACTTCTGGGTCGATACCATTCAAATTTTGAAACAAATAATCATTGGTCATCGATCTGTAACGAGCACCATTCACTTGACCATTAGCTCCAGCATTGTTTTTGAAGAAATATGGACCGATGATGCCTCCAGGGTGTAAAGCACACCATACAGTGCTTTTTTCAGAATGCAATGGAACCTGCAGAACTTCTTGAGGATTGTTTTCGCTCCATATACCGCAATTTTTTTTTGTTTACGCAGCCGTTCAACCAGAAATGAGCTTTGTCACTAAACACAATTTTACGATAAAAAAGTGGATCAACTTCGAACTATTCTAGGGCCCAATCAGCAAACAAACGACGCTTATTATGGTCAAGTTGCTTTAGTTCTTGAACCAGTTGAATCTTGTATGGTGTAGACCAAGATCTTCACGGAAAATTTTCCATGTAGTGAATGCACAGTGTCCAACTTGTTAGCTGCTTTGATAGATGATTATGTGAACCATAAATTTCACGAAATGCTCTATAAGTTTGGCGAATAGAACACTGATTTTGAAAATAAATTTCAACAATTTGTAAACTTTGTTCCGGCGTGAGTCTTTCCATGATAATTTGTCTGCTTACTGAACAGAAATGTCAAAACAACATGGCTTCTACCTTCTGTCAAATCGCAGTTATCCTTATCGAAAGTTCTATCACCCGATATGTTCAAACTTGCATCTTTGGCGCCTAAACTATTTCTGAGGCCAAACTGCTCATGACTAATTTCGCATTTCTTGTATATTCGATTATGTATAATTTCCAAAAATTATTTTAATATCGACATGCGACATAGGACTAATGAGTTGAAAGTCGGAGCATGTCTTGGCGTCTTTAGTTTTAGGCAGAGGGACAAAAGCAGATTTCAACCAATCTCGAGCAATTTTTTCTGTTTTATTTATGTTGTTGAAGATATGAGTAAGTCTATCCCGATTGTTCTCTTCTAATAGTCTTATAATTTCTGTATTAACATTACGGGACCACGGGCTGTGCCATTTTTTATGTTTCGTATTGGATATTTTATCACGAATCACAATATGGGAAAGTTTTCGATTTTTTTTTTAAAATTTTGTTGACTCGGGTGGTTAATGCATTTATACTTATATTGTGTTCTATTTCCGCTATTTCCTTGATATTTCCATGAATCAAATCCGTCATTATGCTTTTTCTGCAGTATCTTCAGATCCCTGCACATTTCCATCATCCAATTTTCTTTTGCTTCTATTATTTTTTTCTTATCAGCCTGTGTGTTTTCCTATATTTGATGTTGTCTTTGCTCTTGTATTTCCTTCTTGAGTCCTTCAGTTCTAGAATTTTTTTAGTCATGCAGGGTTTATTCGATACTTTTCGTGCTTCTGTAAGATTTTTGAGGTATCAACTTCAGTCTGTTCCAGAGCTTGTCTGTATCTTATTGCCATTAACAACGGAAAACATATCAGCCAAACGGTTACTACAGCTACGGTTGCAGCCCTTCAACCTTTTTATGAAATTTTCCATTACCAATTCGCACATTCGTGGCTCAATAACTTCACAAATTCCATCTTCAAGGTGTTGAATCGATTGTCTAGTATTGATATAGATCTTATTATTCACGCGGCCTCAAAGAAAAAAGTCTTCTTCTTCTTGCGAAGGTTAGCCATGACTTCTGCAAACTTTTCTCCTGATGGTGCTTTCCTTATAAGGAAAGCCTTTAACTTTGCCTTTAACTTCTCCTTCCATTATAGTTTGTAGGAAGCTGCATCTATCATGTCTACGAATGTGCTCAAGGTATGTTGTTTTATGCCTTTTCATCACGAGTATCTCTAGTGAATCCCGATTCACATTCATTCTTCCTAAAACTTACTCATTCCTTATGTGATTCGTCCGCGAAATTCTCAGCATACGGCAAACAGCAAAGTTCTCCAGTCTGCGAAGAGTATTCACCTTTAAGTCCATACTGCCATGCCATATAACAGTACACCATAGATGTAGCATTTCACTTTGCGACAGTGGAAGGGCGAGGTTTCTCAAAGTTAAAAATTCTAGCCTGTCCCATTCTGCTCTTTATTTCTTGATCTGGCTCCAATCCATCCTTCACCAGACATCCAAAGTCTCTATTTCTTCAGGTATTGTTGAAATTTTGTTCTTCGTGTTTGTTAATCCACTGATACTTCCATTCTTCATCATTCTCGCTATCTCTCTAATCTTCCCCTGAAGCAATCTGCCATCAAGACCTTCCTGTAGTTCCTCGTGCTCATTGCATATCTCTATCATCCAATTGTTCTTAGCTTCTATTATTTTCCTTTTTATTAGTATTTCTTTATATCTGTTGATACCTTTACCCTTATATTTCCCTCTTAAAACCATGAGTTGTTGAATCTCTCTAGTCATCCATGCTTCGTTTGCTACTTGTGGTGTTTTTCCAGGTGTTCTTCAGGTTTCTGTCATATTCTTATTGAAAATGAGCGTCCACATCAATATCTTTCAATTTCTGACATGAAAATCATTAATCATATCTCAGTAGCGCAAACTGTTCACCGTTACAGTTGCACTAGGCTCATTTTCGAATAAATAAGGTCCATTCACACCGCCAGCCGAAACAACGCACCAAATAGTAACACGTTGAGGATGGAGAGGCTTTTCAACAATCATTCTTGGATTTTCCGTGACCGAAATACGACAGTTCTGCTCATTAACATAGCCTCCGACGTGACAACGACGTTCTTGTGTTAACTGAACTTTGGAAGCCTTAAGACCTGAGACTATGCAAAATACTGTGTAATATCGTTTGTGGAATGCCTAATTCGAAAGATCGATGAAGAATCGACAAACCTGGGTTTTCTTCAACACCACGGGCTACAGCAGCAAGATTCTCAGTTGTTCTTGAGAGACGCATACGGTTTCAGTTCTTCACATCAGTAACTTGTTCCAACAGCTCAAATTTTTCCACAAGTTTCACTATTGCCATCTTTACGACGATCCAAAAGTGCTTTAGTTTTGCGAACTGTGATCGCAAAATTCTCACCATTTTTGTAGTGAATTTTAACAATTTCATTGCGTTCCATTGTTAGTGATTGCGTAGTTTTTACTTGTCAAATGTCAACAGATGACAGCCTCTAAAGTAACAGCTGCTCAAGTAGCAGCTTTTCAAATTGAAACCTCTTATTGGAAAACCCTTCACAAGGATTGTTAGCTAAATACTGAGATATGGTAACAATGATGTGAAAATGTAAAATCTGACATTGTCATCGTGAAGTTTAATATTTTTGATGAGGAAGGTAATCCTTGAACGTTACTCCTTGAAAACAATACAATACGGTTGCCGCTCTGATTCACACACATTCAACATACAACAAATTCTGCTATTTTCCTCTTTCATAATTTCAAAGCCTCGTTGATTAATATCATAACAAAATAAAATCGACAAACAATATGCTTATTTACCTTCCTGAAACACATAATTCATCAATTCAGCAGAAAATCGAACTGGCAACGTTCAGGATATGATGAGCATTTTAATGAAAATCAAAGCACAATATGCAAGTTCGTTAATTTTTCTCGGAGCTGTATCGATAAATACATTAACTCTGGATTGGGAATATAAAAATTGAGTTTTGAATCGAAAAATGTATCCACTATCCATATTTAACGATGAAATACATCTGTTTCTCTTTCGCTTCACTGCATTTTCAAACATAAAAACTAAGCTCGATCTGAGTCCACTGAAGAAGAACGTGGTTTTCTTGAAGTGGCCTGTTGAAATTCCCCCTGATTGAAAAGAGATATAAAAAATGCGAAGATTTTTCCATTAGGCGTTTTCTGCTTCACAATTGAAGGGGATCGAAAACGCCAAGTTAGCTTCATTTTGAGGAAAGGAGTCAGGTTAACGTGAGTGGTTTTTGGAGTGCCTCAAACAGAATTCTTTCTCTTGAACGATGAATTTTCTATATTGGGATGTACTTGAACTCACTATTCTGGAATATTTTTCAACAGTATCGCCAGATCTTCAATTTGAGTGTAGATTTTCCATTACTCTAATGTTTTCGATTTATTTCAACCCTTCTGTGAATAAAATAATGAAAAACGGTTTGTTCATTTGTACCATTTCCTATCACTAACGGTTTAAAAATTTGATCTGATTCTACTGGGAGGATAATAGAGAATAAATTTTGGATATCAAGAGAAATTAGTTTGGAGTTTGCAAATAAATGAATGGATTTTTGGTTTATGAGTTGGAAACTTTTTTTTATTCCATTTTTGACTTTGAAAATTGTTTCAGTTTGAGTCGTTGATATTAAAGCTCTTTATAATTTTATGCTTGGGGATGTCATGAACTTTATGGAGTTTTATTAGTGAATAAAGTTTCGGTGTTTGTGGATTCATGAGGGTCAATGAATATTTTGTAAAATTAGGAAACAGAGTGACGAATTGATTTATTATATTTTTTATTTGTTTCTGTAAGTATTCAGTAGGATCTTTCTTGATTTATTTTGAATTTATCTGGTGTAAAGGAAGTGGTACTATCATTGATTTTCTGCGATGGTTTAAATGATAATTCCATTGTCTGCTCGGGGTAAAGATTAAATTGTTCTTGTTGGTATATTCTCTGAATGATTTTATTTATTTTGTAGTGTTTTTGAAGAGGAAACTTCAATTTCATTATTGTTTTTAATATTGTTAGCTATAATATGTTTATATGAGTTCAAGTTAGATTCTTAGCTAAATTATTTTTATTTACTGCTAAAGAATTAATTCCAATTTTATGAAGCCATTAGAGATCCTACTGCTGAAACCTTTTATATAAGCCATTGAAAACCATATTTCCTTTTCTTTCTAAAAAGCATTCGAAAAAAATTCGAAAATATTATATCACTATAACTGATCCTTATGAAGACAAAAAAATATGGTTTTCGATGGCTCATATGAAAGGTTTCAGCAGTAGGATATCTGATGGCCTTCATAAAATGGGAATTAATTCTTCAGCAGTAACTAGAAATGAATTAGCTGAGATGTTGGTGAACAAAAAAAAAAACCCCAAATTTTCTGAATCGAGTATTTATCAAATAAAATGTGATGAATGTAATGCTTCATATATAGGACAGACAGGCCGATGTTTACAACATAGAATCGAAGAACATAGGATGTCTATTTTGAAAATCCAGAAATCAACCGATTTTGCAGAATATTGTATGGAAAATAATCATTTTTTCAATTAGAAAGATGTCACTTCACTATATAATGTTAATACGGGTAAATTGATGGACTAATTGGAGATTTTTTCAATCAAAAAAGGTCACTGAGAAAAAAAAGAATTTAACAAATTCCCAAATACTATTTGGAAAGATCCCTATATTGGATGCTGGTATTTCCATGCGCAAAAAATACACAGATGTCCTAAGTGTATTAAAAAAAAACTTTTCAATTTTGAGTTAAGTTCCTTTTTGTACTCCTTTGAAGATGTTCGAAAGACCGAAACACGTATCAGGATCTATATATGAAAACCGAAATGACCCTTGGAGGTCAGGGTAAAAGAACATAAAAATCATACAATCAGAGGAGAAACGACCAAATCAGGAATAGCAAAGCATACCTAGGACGATCATCATAATATCCAATGAAATCAAGCGAAGATTATCCACCAGGAACAACACTGGAGAAAGCGCAAGTTCAAAAAAGCAGTCTTCATCTTCAAAATCGAAATGTCTACAGCCACCCAAAACCTAGAAGTCTCTCCCATGTGGCTCCCCCTAGTCGATCGAATGCAGAACGTGAAAATATTCCCACCTCCTCCATCATAATCCAACTAGGGATATATAAAGACGCGTAGCCAGGACCATTTTCAGTTGACACTTGATAACGGTCAGCATAATTTTTAAACGATATTTTTTTGACGAGATTTTAAAGTTTTCTGTTTTTAAGATCACTTTACGTTAGAATATATTGTGTATATAAAGAAATTGTGAATTCAGATTCAATCCATGATTGTTGTCTCTGTTTTACAGTATATGTTAGACATTTGTTACAATTATTTTTGTATTAATTTTCAGGAAGTTTTCTGTTTTTCAGGTTAGAATATATTGTGTATGTACAGAATTCAGGCAATGGATGTCCGAAATCAAAATTACGTGTCTGGAAGCTGAATAAATTGTGAAACATGAAAACTGTGTGAATTTTTTCAAAAATTAAATTTAGTTTCATTTATTACTAGTTGAAACTGATATTCAGATATTATTACGGGTAGCTTTAATCCGAACTAATCATTAATGCCTATTTATGAGAAATATTTCCCTCCTCCCTCAACCACGAATCCATGGTTTTATTAATGGCCAGCGGAAAATATGACTTGATTTAGGAAGACATTTTAATGTTAACTCCCCTGTTGAATCCATGGAGAATTATTAGAGCCGAAACGATATGGAGTCGAATAAAATTCAGAATGATATCCCTGATTGCGATTTCCAATTTCAGCATTCGGCTAGCAATGAATTCGGGCAGATAAATTGGTTCCTATATTTTTTATTGCAACTGCAATAATCGGAATCACGGGTTTTTATCGAGATGAGTCCTTTTGTGGCTTTGGAAATTAGTTTTATAAGTAATCTTACCTTATTGTCCATATTTAAGAAAAAATTCTCGCGATTTTTTTTAAAGACTCACACTGTTAAAGAATTAGAGCCGTATCTTTGTATGTATTGTTATAAATTGATAATATATTATTTTTTAATATTATTAATTATTACTTATTAGAATTAATAAGTGGAGCCAATCTATTATGGAATTCATATTTCATTCAGTTTGCATATGAATGCTTGTTAGATCACCCTTGTATTTAGTTTAATGATTTGTGTGTGCGCCAGCTAACTCTCAATATTATAACTTTGTAATTGAAAATTGAAATTTAAGTAATATTTATCTTTATTAGTTTAAATTGGAATTTTAGTAAGTTAATTCTTAAAATATATATTGAAAAAATATAAATTTGTGACTAATTAAATCTTATGTCGTAATATCAACAAGAAATGTTTTAATGTGTCATTGAAAAATTTTAGAAGAATAAACTCATTTCTACGATTCATCGATTATCAATGTTTCTTCTGAATTGTCCTTGATCTTTTTCAGAAAAACTGCTCTGGTTTAATGACGAATGATACTTCTGGAAAGTTCCAAGCTCACATCCAACTTTCTTCTTAACATTAAATTTGTTTCAATTTTGATTTCTATGATGAATATTTCCATTTAGAATACTCCGATAACGTATTTCTCGATTACATTTCCATTCACAACAATGTTAATTTCTTTTCAGGTTTTCGAACTTGATTCTTGAAACGACGTGTATGGGCTCTGGAGTATTCAATACTGAATTGCATTTCCTCCGCTTCATCCTTTTATGGTTTTCTCGAAAAATTGAATTCCAAAGCTTACTAGCTTTCGTCAAAATCATTGAAAAATAATACTTTGGATGATTTTACAAAATTTACTCTATTTCTTGTTTGAAAAGTTTCCTAGATAATAAATTTATTTTTGCATGAACAATTTGATACCAGTTTTACGAAAATTGGTTGAGTTTAAATACTTATTTTCATATGAAGAGTTTTCCGAATGTCAAAATTTTAACTTATGCTTCTAACTTAAAAATTACCTATGAAATTGATTACATTTCTTCAGCTAATATACAATTACTATTTTATCAATGCATAAGCCCTCTTTAATAATATGTCTTATTCATAATTTCAGAATTTCTGAAGTAGACACAATGTTTTCTCTGATTAATTGAATTTAGATCAAATTTGTCCTATTCACATCATTCTGGTTAGATTTAATTAAACTTATTAATTGTTAAAAATTTCAATACAGTTTGTAGAGGAATTATGAAAATATCAAATTAGAGATTCAAATTCCAATTACTTTTATTTCTTGCAACTTTGACTGACTTAAACAATAAATATTCATACATTGAATGCTCCCTGTGAATTCTTTCCAAGATTTTCAAAAGGATTTTCGATTTTTGACTATCGTTCAAAGAATTTTCACTCGACTAATGGTTATGTATTCTAAATATGCTTTTTCTTCAAAATTTTGACTTGTGAGTATGTTTATGAGTTGAATTATTGGTATTTATATCTGAAATGATCCAATTTAATTAATTTTGATTTGATTATACTCTAACGAGTCAACATATATACAAGGGTGAATCTTTTCCTCACTTTTCTTGATTTTCATTATCTGAGTTTTTAAATAATGGTTATTTATAACTCGTTAACGAAATCTATGACAGTATATCTCAAAAATCAGGTATAGTTATTCGGTCGCACAGGTCTACAAATTTTAATTTCAGAGAATTTCTTGTGAATTTTTTGAAATGAACTTGAATGAAGTGTGTTTGAAATACTCTTTTTATTCGAAAACATTGTCACACTTTAATTTCGCCGCTGAAATCCAGGCATTTTTATATATCGACGTACAGATCCATCTGCGGTACAGTTTGTCAAGCATTAATTGTAGGTAGCCCTGGTGCGGTAATTATCTTACGCTAGGAGCGCTGAATTTCGTAGATTTGCGACATGATTATGTTTTCTTTAGCGACGGGATCGACGTTCATTTTGAACCTTTTTCATTGAATCTGTTTTATTGATTGACGATTTAGTGGAGTTAAATAAGCTGTATGTATGGTCAATCCTATATTACAGAAATTATTTTTATTACCGGTACAGCAATCCGTATAATATTCATATAAACTCGATGCACGTGAATGTGATTTGAATTTCATTCTTTTTCCATCGATTTTGTGGAAAAACATTTCGATAATCAGGTATACGTGTTTTTCAACGAATAACGTGTTTGTCCAACGGAATCAGATTACTCGCAGCGAAAGTAAACACGTGTTGGTTATTTGGCGGGTTTTCACTGGATCGCGTTAAAAATTTTCGGACCAGTTTTTATTCTATACCCGAAATACATCGTTCAATTATGCAATGGTCTGGCGATAAAAACGAACGAAAATACGAGTTTTTGATAGAATATACAGATGATGGAAACAAAAGAAAACAAGATTATCATTTACTTTTAGTAAATGTGTATTCATTCAAAAGAAGAATATATAACACCATTCAAATAAATTAATATTTGGCACGGATCAGCCGAATCAATTCATTTGAATATGAATAATTATGAGCATTTAGGCAAATTATGGTCTGATTGGAGCATAAGGAAAGTAATTAAAACAAATTGTAGAAATTACTATGTTTTATTACCAAAAAATATATATTACACATTTTCTTGTGACTCGAGTTTCGGGAAATTAACTATCCCATCAGACAACTGAAGACCTAACATTGATACAGTGGTATTTAAACAAAAGTGATAGAAGTGAATAGAAGAGTTTTACATTCGGCTACACTTTACCAAAAAATTTTAAGAACAAAGACCCCTCCTTATCTCTATAACAAAATTTCTTTTCGTTGTGACGTTCATAACCTGAACATTAGATTCAAAGGAACTCTAACACCACCTATACATAGAACAGAGTTATTTCGAAGATCTCACTCGTACTACATCGCGTTCATAATGAATAGCATACCATTGAACATTAAAAATAATTGCAGTTTAACTAGTTTTAGACAGGGACTCTTCAATAGGCTTATGAGAGGGCAGAATGGAAGTGTTTAATATAAGTTGATGTTTGGAATATTTTGCATTCTAAATTAATTTGCGCATATTATGTACTTGATTTTAATATATTTTTTTTCTCTTATGCTGGATTTGGTGGGGTAGTCATAATAAGTATATTTATATATATGTATATATATATGTATATATGTTGCAAAGCATATCATTTTTATTTATGTGTATATATTTTCTTTTTTTACATACATACATAGGTATCGATTAATGTGGTCGGGATTCATAGGTTAGATTGAACAGAACACTGTGCTCGGTGTTCTGAATCTCGCCTTTTCCAATTGTTTTTTTTTTTTTGTATTTCTTAAGTGGAAATGACTTAAGCTGTATTATAATTATTTTTTTTTGGAATAAAGGCCTTTATTATTATTATTATTATTATTATAAATATTCTAAATATTTTAACAGATTCTCGGTAACACCTAATAGTGGTACAGAGGTTTACAATCGGAACGTGATAAAAATTCGGGTTAAAAAAGAGGGGCCTTCTAACAGATATCGGAATGTCGGCAATCGACAAAGAAGGTTGTTAAACAGATGGTACCCATTTAAATATCTCAAATAATGTTTGGGGTTACACAGCTCCATACAGTCATTCATTATTTTTACATTATTTTGTTGTATATCTCAAATAGTTGGATTTACGAAGCTCCATACAGTCATTCATTATTTTTTGCATTATTTTTATTGTGAACGAATTTGAAAATTTCAATAATCAAGTTTCTTTTCTTTTGAATCTACATGTAAAATTTTCTTAAGATTTTCTTTTGTCGAAATGAATTACTGTTTTCTAAAGAATGAGTAGCAAAAGTTGAATTTTTGTTTACTTTTCATTAAATTCATTTAATGTTCATTGAAAAAAGTTTTAAACAGATGTTACTTTTAAAATATCTCAAATATTTTCGATTCACATAGCTCCGTAGCTATGTAACCCCAAAAATTATTTGAGATATTTGAATGGGTACCATCTGTTTAACAACCTTTTTTGTCGATTGCCGACATTCCGATATCTGTTAGAAGGCCCCTCTTTTTTAACCCAGTTTTTTATCACGTTCAGATTGTAAACCTCTGTACCACTATTAGGTGTTACCGAGAATCTGTTGAAATATTCAAAATATTTATCACTTTTATTTAAATACCACTGTACCACTGTTAGGTCTTCAGTTGTCTGATGATGGGATAGTTCATTTCCCGAAACTCGAGTCACAAGAAAATGTGTAATATATATTTTTTGGTAGTCAAACATAGTAATTTCTACAAGTTGTTTCAATTATGATCAACTACTTAATAGTAACGGCTGAAACAATTCAGCATAAGGAAAGATTATTCTGTGTTATTAACGTGAAAATATCGAGAATACATTTCTTTACTTGAATTAACTCGCAAAGGTATGTATGTATGTTGTTTGTATTTTGCGTAATCTAGAGGGCGCTAGTGAATTATTAATACCATAGAGCCTCTGTGTATAGCGAATAAAGGTACTTGACACATTTGGAGTCACTAACATACATTGTACTGATGAAAACCAATCAGTTTGAAACAAGCGCATGCCTGCAATTTGCCTCTGTTATCAACAAAACCTTGTCGAGTTTGTTCTTGAGTATATTGAGTTGTTATACAAATGTATGTCACACTGACCAGATTTCTAGAAATTTCTATTACCATGGCTCATACTCCTTATTAATATTACACCATTGTGAAAAGTGTGATAACTTATAGTAGCAAGGTTTGGCGTTTGAAGAAATGAACAGAGAGTATACTCTTGGCAGCTGACAATGCCGTGGACTCCACTGGGAAGAAATAAAATAGGTAGACTAAGGCTAAGCTGGAGGAAAGGAATGGATAAGGAACTGAAAGATAGAGAAATACCTGAAGATGCTTGGAAGTTTAGAGAAGAGTTATCGGTTATTTTTCGCGTGGTGAACGTCAAGCAGATGGTACTCTCTCTTCATGAAATTTTTCTCGATGGGTCTTTTTAGTAGCAGAAATCTCAAGGGAATCAGCAGCATTACAAAGGATGGAATTTCAGTGCATGATAACGCACGAAGGACTGATTGATGATACTTCAGAAATAGTCTTATAGGTTCAGATGATCATGAATTGTTGAGTCTATTTCAATTACATCAAAGGCAGAGAACTTTGAAAGCATTTCACTATGGTAATGAACGATCTCTGGATGGAGATATAGGATCAAAACGAACATAACTACGCAAACGCGTCTATTATAAACGTTAGTTTCGCAGTTATGATGCATAATCACATTTTGCTATAAGAACAATTCGCGTTGACAAACGACCAGATTAAAATACAACGCAGCCATGTTGCCATAACTGCCGATCGTAATATCCATATAGACGGAATTATGTCTGTTCTCTGATGATCGAGCGCGGTAATAGAGCAAAACAATAGGAAATGTTCCGTTACAACATTTATTATACGTTTATCACGGGTTCTCGGCAATTCAGTTCATTCAGCAGCCCGAAACAGTTTTCGATGGTGCGTCAATATGTGTCAGATTAAATCAAAGTAGAATTAATCAGTCGTTGCTGGAAAACTTTTGCTGCTTTTTCATGGAAATTCAATTATACATTTAACTTTATTAAACAAAAGAAATTAAATAAAACAAACACGAATAATACTAACATAAACATTTGGTAATAGTATAGTTAAGCGGTTTTGAAGTGACTTCCTTTGGCGGCGATACATAGCTTATGAAGCTTCTTGAAATTTAAGGCAATGGGCAACTGCTCTTCGGGCGTTAATCGGTTCCATTCCCGGCGCAGGGATTCCTTCAGCGACTCCAAACTTTTGTGGTGTTCAGCACACGCCCTGATCACCAAAATGGACTACACGCTGTAGTCCATTGCTTGTTGCCAAAATGCTGCTGGGCCAACGGTCTCGAGAATATCGCAGCGATAGACTTCTTCATTTATTTTGACCCTTTAATCCACGAAAACCAAGAGTGTTTTGCCGCTGGCGCAAATTCCGCCGCAGACCATGACGGATTGTGGATTTTGACGGTGTTCGGCAATAGCTGACGTACCAGGAGCCTCTGCGGAGCAGACTCTGTCGTCTTGGTGATTCTGGGATTGTCCTACGGTGAAAATCTTCTCGTCTGTGAAGAGAATGCACCTCCATTGCTGACCAGTGGTGAGACGAAGGAGTTGGCGGCACCTTTGAAGTAGAACGCGCTTGTTTTCATTCGTGAACAGTTGAGCTATTTGGAGCTTGTATGGCTTGAGGTGGAGCTCCTTTTCGGACATTTGACGAACGGATTGACGGTTGACACAGGTCTCACAGGCTATTTTCCTCATGGAGACTCTACAGAGTATTCTCAACTCCTGGGTGAGTTGTACTTGAACTCTACTGCCGTACTATTATGTTACAGTATTATACTATTTCTCCTTCCTCGCTGGCTTGCACCTTGAGTTCAAATTTAATATTCAGTGATGTATACATATTAGATTCAGACTTTGCCTTAGAGTGTTAAGAAGCTGCAGTAGAGAGCAACGATATATTGAGTTCGCTGTTAATAGACTTAAACACAGAAGTGTTGGCGTAATGGTTAATGGAGTCCTTGTGCCATGTGATGTTCTTAGTTGGAATATGGTTCTTCGCACATCCCGAAGGGGTAGAAGTGAAAAATTGTCACTTGGGCGATAGTTTAATGTCAGTACAACAACTAAGAGTGTAACATACTCTACTCTCTTACTACGTTTTTAGGGTATTATTCTTTTACTCCTTTCTCTCTGGCTCGCAGCTTGAATTTATATTCAATATTGGTTTATAAAACTTACTTTGCCTCATATTGTTAAGGAGCTACTATGGAGAGTGACGCTTTATTGAACTTGCTGTTGACAGATATAAGCACAGAACTGTCGGAGTACCTAATATAAATGGAGCACTTTCTCATGTCAACCGATTAAAACATCTTCTTATTCGAGGCTGCACATGTCTAGATAGGCATCCACACGTCCTTCTTTAGGAAAACAATGAAAATTATCATATTACTCGAAGAACTAAGGACTTTCTCCAAGAAGCAGGCCTTAATGTTTTACTGTTGCCATCTCGAGCATTGCAATACAGAGGTCAATAACTGAATTTCTTCACAATATGAAGTACTGAAGTGCTGCTCGAGAAGGTCGCAGTGGTAGACTTCTTGATTGATTTTGACCCTTCATCCACGAAAACCGAAGATGTTTTGCCGCTCGCGCAAACTCCACCACTGACCGTGACGGATTGCGGATTATGACGATGTCGGGCGATGACCGATGTACCGGGAGCCTCTTCGGACCAGAGTCTGTCGTTTTGGTGGTTGTGGGATTATTCTACAGTGAAAAGCTTCTTGTCTTTGAAGAGGATGTGCTCCCATTCCTGTCCAGAAGGTGGCGGCACCTTTGGACTCGTACGCGCTTGTTTTCATCCATGAAGAGTTGAACTATTTGGAAGTTGTATGGCTTGAGGTTGAGCTCCTTCTTGGATATTTGACGAATGAACTGTCAGAGTACTTAATGATAAATGTAGTCCTTTCTCAAAGCAGCTGATTACAACATCTTCTTATTCGAGGCTGCACATTACACCACTTTACTGCTTTGTCTGGATAGTCATCCACATGTCCTTTTTAAGGAAAACAGTGCATATTCTCATATTACTCGAAGAACTGAGGACTTTCTCTAAGAAGCAGGCGTTAATGTTTTACTGTTGCCATCTTGAGCATTGCATTGAATAGATCAATAACAGAATTTCTCCACAATATTGAAGTACTAAAGTGCTGCTCGAGAAGGTCGCAGCGGTAGACTTCTTGATTGATTTTGACCCCTTCATCCACGAAAACCGAGGGTATTTTGCCGCTGGCGCAAACTCCACCTCAGACCATGACGGATTGCGGATTTTGACGATGTCGGGCGATGGCCGATGTATCAGGAGCCTCTTCAGATCAGAGTCTGTCGTTTTGGTGGTTGCAGGATTATTGCTTTTGTTATTTATGGCGAGCGGGCGTCTATTCACCCCACCACTGCGTCCGCACGGACTATTGTGGTTCACCCCTAAATTTGTATCTCCCCGACGAGATCCAGTTTTTGGATAAAACCGATAATCTTGTCCAGGGGTAATTTTTTCAGTTCGCTGGCCAGACCTCGAATCTGATGCGACTCACCGCTGGGCACTCTGAGACGATGTGCATGGCTGTTTCAGTGTCCTCAAGACACAGCCTGCATTCATCGTCTTCAGCTTGTGCAAATGCGCTTTCAGTCTTCAGTGACCTGTCATAATTCCGACAAGTGTTCTTATTTTGGCCCTTTCCAGATCTAGCGCTAGGTTCGCCATCTTTTTGTTCGAAGCTGTTCCAAGGAACAACTTCGATTATTTGCAACTGAGGAGAGATTAGAGGTTGTGAGATTGTTCTACAGTGAAAAGCTTCTCGTCTGTGAAGAGGATGTGCTCCCATTGCTAACCTTGGCAGCACCTTTGGACTCGAACGCGCTTGTTTTCATCCATGAAGAGTTGAACTATTTGGAACTTGTATGGCTTGAGGTTGAGCTCCTTTGTGGAAATTTGACGAATGAACTATCGGAGTACTTAATGATAAATGTAACCCTTTATGAAGACAGCTGATGACATCATCTTCTTATTCGAGGCTGCACATTACACCACTTTACTTGCTTTGTCTGGATAGTCATCCACACATCCTTCTTAAGGAAAACAGTGAATATTTCCATATTACTCGAAGAACTGAAGACTTTCTCCAAGAGCCTGGCGTTAATGTTTACTGTTGCCATCTTGAGAATTGAAATAAGGAGGTCAATAACACAATTTCTTTACAATATTGAAGTATTTTTGTTTGTTGTAGTACACTCCATAAATCAATACACATCCAACTTTATGAACCACGTAGCTTCTTTCATTTCTCGAAGGGCATATCTGCTAAAACATAGCCGACAGCAGCAGTAACGAAGGCTCAGAAACTTCGATACCAGATTCGAAACGAAGACGTTTTAATTTAATAAATCCGCAGTCTGCGACGTGGCCTAGAGAGCTC
Source organism: Megalocaria dilatata (assembly GCA_034642435.1). NCBI lineage: Eukaryota > Metazoa > Arthropoda > Insecta > Coleoptera > Coccinellidae > Megalocaria > Megalocaria dilatata. Next base: position 9,674,272 of record CM067857.1, on the reverse strand, counting down.
TTCTCGGATGTAGGGTGAACAACGCCATATGCCATCCGTTGCCTTAAAGATTTATTAGGAGAAGTAAACGTATATACAGTGTTGGGTTGTCGTGCCTTGCCTTAGCGTTTTCTGGGTTGAACCCGGAGCTAGCAGGGTCGAGTTGAGCGCTAATCCGGTTGCTCCCGAGACGGCATACAAATGCCCATTTTAAGTTGGCGCACGCGGCAGATGTCACGCTCCGATTCTGTGTGAAATAAGTTTTTGATTTAGGCGTTCCGCTTACCAGGGGTTTGTTTTGCTTGCTCGGACTGGCGGAAAGAGCATCATTGTTGGAATGGATGAGGCGCGATGCTAACTGAAAACGGAGAGTTTATTTGATTCGAAATATGAATATACGAAGACTCGGAATAATGGAGTGAGCCGAGAAGTTATCGGGTAAATTCCGTTATTTAGGGAGGGGAAGGAAAGTTCTGAAATTGAAATAACAGGGAAGTGCACTTTCCCAAGAATGCAGGCTCTGCTACATGGTCAACACAGGTGATTTATCTTCGTTAAATTCCGCTTTATGGATTCCCTCGAGAAACTTTGTAGGAAACCTTTATATCCATTTGAAAGCTACCTATCTGTCTTGTTTTAGATCACGCTGATGATTTGACATTCTTCGAAAAACCTGGTCCGTGGCGATTTGAATTGAAATTCTCATAATGTTTCAAACATAATATAGTGTACTGTTATGCTTACGTTATTGCCTGATATCAATAAATGCACCGAAATTTTTTCAGCTGAATGCGCAGTGCATTTCAAACAGAGTGAATAACATTCAGCTATGTAGGGTGTCTACTTTCAAAAGGGCCAAACTTCAAGGGGAGATCGTACAAGTTATGTGTAATAAAAACTATTATACAGGATGTTTCGCGAATGATTGTACAGGCTCTCAGGTTCTATGCAGGACATTTTAGTGATTGTCATTATAAAATAAAACACTTGTTTACATTTTCTACTTTATTTTTGGTATTGACGTACGTTTCGTCTTTGCTTGAAAGACTTCATCAGAATACGAAGTAACAGTTGTTGTACAATGAATTTATAAGATTTTTTTTTGTTTTTTACAGAAGGTACATGTGTTTTTAAATTGTTCGTCGGGTTGGTTTTCTCAAAGAATATTCCCTTCAGAATTATGTTCACTCGATCACTTGTAGATATTGAATAGAGGGGTGTAATAAAAATCTATTTGTTCGTTTACTAGGTTATTGCTGTTTTTATGTTTATTTATTTCGTATATTTCCCATAAGTTCAATTTTAGACCTCTATTTTCAACATGTAGAATTTCTATTTCTTTTGTGAAAGAATGGTTATTTTCAAGAAGGTGTTTAGCATAATGTGAATCTTTTTTATTTTTATCGAAACTTCTTTTATGTTCTGTTAGGCGTGTACCGAAATTTCTGTTCTACCAATATAAATCTTTGGGCAATCTGGGCAAGTGAGTTTGTATACACCTGATAATTGAAAAAACAATAAAAACAGTATGGATAAACTTCAATTATCAGGTGTATACAAACTCACTTGCCCAGATTGCCCAAACATTTATATTGGTAGAAATTTCGGTACACGCCTAACAGAACATAAAAGAAGTTTCGATAAAAATAAAAAAGATTCACATTATGCTAAACACCTTCTTCTCGAAAATAACCATTCTTTCACAAAAGAAATAGAAATTCTACATGTTGAAAATAGAGGTCTAAAATTGAACTTATGGGAAATATACGAAATAAATAAACATAAAAACAGCAATAACCTAGTAAACGAACAAATAGATTTTTATTACACCCCTCTATTCAATATCTACAAGTGATCGAGTGAACATAATTCTGAAGGGAATATTCTTTGAGAAAACCAACCCGACGAACAATTTAAAAACACATGTACACCTTCTGTAAAAACAAAAAAAATCTTATAAATTCATTGTACAACAACTGTTACTTCGTATTCTGATGAAGTCTTTCAAGCAAAGACGAAACGTACGTCAATACCAAAAATAAAGTAGAAAATGTAAACAAGTGTTTTATTTTATAATGACAATTACAACTGATTTCTACCAAGCAACGGCCCAATCTATCATACATTTTGGTGAGTCTGAATCAGTGATCGAAATATGTCCCAACTATATCAGTTTAAGAGATACAGGATGTTTTATGTATTTTATCAAAAACTTTCAATCGGCATAACCCTTGAACGCCTGCATGGATCGTCATCAAAATTTGAGGAAATGAGTGCAGGCCAATGCCTAATATTTGCACCAAATAACTTGTCCGGACTGGGAAAATTATATTCATTATGCCACATATTGTAAAACCCCCTGTACATCGAATTTTCGAAAAGTGAAATTCTCCTCAGGATCTACAATGAATACTCTTTCAAACAAGCTCATTTGAAAAAATTACACACTTTCATCAATATTTTATGAGCTATTGAATATCTGGAATTTTCGATTCATAGGTACACGCTTAAAAAACGAAATAATTTTCGACATCTTATTCACAATTTCGCAAATTAATTGTTTTATACCCCTTTCCCCATCAATTTTCGTATGTGATTTGTTCATTAGCCTTTCTTTCTGGTCCACTATTTATCTTGTCACATGCTGCTTGAATCGATCTAAAGCTTAAGATATCATTTATTTTCAATGCTACGTGAAAGATTAGAGAAGAAATTCTTTTACTCTGAATTCAACCTATTTCAAAATCTAAGTGGCCCATGTTAAGACTTTTGACATTTCAAACCATTATCGGGTAATTATTGAAATGGAAAGTCCGGACTGTGCTATCGATAAGTCATTATAAGCAAATATTTCGCATTGGCCTATACTCATTCCCTCAAGTTTTCATCCATGCAGGCGTTCAAGAGGTATGCCGATTGAAATTTTTTGATAAAATACATAAAACATCCTGTATCTCTTAAACGAATATAGTTAGGACATATTTCGTGCACTGATTCAGACTAACCAAAATGTCCTTCATCTACCCTGTAAGCCTGTGAATTCGTGAAAGACCCTGTATATCACATGGTCGAAATGTGGATGGTTATTCTTCAATTTATCATTTCACGGAATATTTCCATATTATCAATTATACAGGGTGACAAGGAAAACTTCGAACAAACTTTTTTCCATTAACTTCATTAAAAAAAAAATTAAACAAAAAAACAACGAATAATAATAACATAAACATTTAGTAATAAATAATTCAAGCGGTTTCGATGTGGCATCCTTTGGCGGCGATACATAGCTTCTGACGCTATGTAGAAGAAAATTATTAATGAATTTATGAACATGTTTTTTTTTCCAGCAAAAATATATCATTTCGTGTGCTTTCGAATGACATATCAACTTTTGTGCTAGCTTCTTGTCCTCTGTCAGAATATCATGGCTAAGAAGATAACAACGGAAAGTTGAAATATTCCAAACCTAAATTTACTTGTGAAAATCAAAAAAACCTTGTTCGATTTCGTAGAATCCGAACCACCCAGTTATATGATGTTGATTTCTCGCATATCACTTGGTGCAACATTTTTGAATTAATAAAGTAAATAAAAACAACTTGACTTGAGTTCCATTGTTTATTTGATGCCTGTTGACATATATGTTTCGGGTTTTTAGCCCATTTTCAAAACTGAAAAGAAAAAAAACTTGAAATCGTATTTATAATGGTATGGTAGATCACAGGTACAATTTTAAACAGTGTAAAAATATGGTGTTAGTTGAGTCCTAATCTTTTATGGATAAGAACAGTGGTGATAAATTTAATTGAAGTTGTTCATTTGTGATTTATAGCTTCTTTTCGTGTGAAATTTGAATATCAAAACAGATTTAATCCGTTAGTCTTCTACAATTTTAATTTCAAGAAATTTATTCAAGAAACTTTAAGAATTAAATTAATGTCTTCATAAGCACTGCTCATATTTAATATACGTATAAAATCGAAACTCATTATACAATATCAAATGGAATTAAGAAAACCCAGCGAATATTAATTGTCAATTAAAATTAATAAATAAATAAATATTTTTTGTTTCGTTCCAGGCATGCGTACTGAACACTTCGGACAAATGTACGAAGCCCTGTTTGTTACAAAATGTTTTGTTTTCTGATCTTATATTCATGAAAACTAAATCAATTTTTTCGAAATTTTTAATATATTTAAATAAATTGCTTCAAAAACTCTCAAAACATGTATCACATTCTCAAAAATAATAAGAAATCAGATAAGACCATTTCAACTTTACATATAAAAAATAATAATAAAATCAATTAACAATAAATAGACTTACCAAATGCCGTCTGGAAATTTTTTTATTTCAAATAAATTGGTTTTTGAGAAGTTCTTAAATAACATAAATAGAGGTTAATTCTTGATAAGAGGTATATAAAATTATTCAAATATTTTAATATCAGAAGTTATAATCATTAAATATAATTTTTTGAAATTAAATATGTAGAAGGCTAATATTAAAATAATTAAATAATTTTATATACCTTCTATCAAGAATTAACCTCTATTCATGTTATTTTATTCATAATATATAATTATTTGGTTTCCTTAACATTCTTTATACAGATAGTGCTTGTGCTATAAAAGAGGGCCGTTAAATTGTCTTTCAATCTTTCAGATCAAGGGTGAACCACAGAAATATTTATATATAGTGAACCGTTACAATACATTTGAAGATTTAGTTTACTAGAAGTTTTCTAAATGATTAAAAGGTGAGTAAATATTTGTTGTTGATTGATGTTATATTTATTGAATATGAAATATTTGAATACTGACGAAGCAAAGTCTCTCTTAAATTTTGTTTTTCAGTAATGTTTTTACATATCTTGAGGTTTTATATAAAGTAACTTAGTTAGATATCCAATAATATTGAATATTCTAAGTAAGATAGTTTAATGATGAAATTCTTGAGATTCTGTTAGACATTTTTGAAAGATATTTGTTTTCATAAGATTGATCAGTAGAAGCAAAATTTTGTCTATTCAAAATATTTAATTTATAGGATTTTGGTTAAAAATTTTTACTTATTGGATTTTGTTATACCATTTGGATGTCTTATAATAAATGTTTATTTTATATGTCATTTGATATAAGTAGTACTTATATGACATTATTTTAATTTATTTTCAGAAGTTATAATCATTGAATATAATTTTTGAAATTAAATATGTAGAAGGCAAATATTAAAAAATTCAAATGAATTTCTTAAAATTATTTTGTATATTTTTGAGACAGATTTAGTCTTCATGAATATAAGATCAGAAAGCAATACATTTTGTAACAAACAGGGCTTCGTACGTTTGTCTGAAGAGTTCAATACGCATGTCTGGAACGAAACAAAAAATATTTATTTATTTATTAATTTTAATTGACAATTTATATTCGTTGGGTTTTCTTAATTCCATTTGATATTGTATAATGAGTTTCGATTTTATACATCTATTTAATATAAGCAGTGCTTATAAAGACATTAATTTAATTCTTAAAGTTTCTTGAATAAATTTCTTGAAATTAAAATTGTAGAAGACTAACAGATTAAATCTGTTTTAATATTCAAATTCTGTAATAATCCTTCTATCAAGTAAAAAACCGTTTCTTATTATTTTCTTTTCATGTGCTAAACAAATTTCCAAACCTTCTTAATGTTCCATTCTTCTGCTTTTATTGACTACGTGTAAAATCTATGTTCTACTGAAATCTATGAAATGGTTGTTATTTATACAATGTTAACATCAGGTTTTTGGGAACATTGTATAAATAATAACCATTCCATAGATTTCAGTAAAACTGAGATTTTACACGTGGGTAATAAAAGCAGAAGAATGGACCTTTCAGAAAGTTTGGAAATTTGTTTCGGAAAGAAGCTCTCAATTACGAATTAACAACTTCAATTCAATTTATCAACATTGCTCTTATGTGTAAGAATTAGGACTCAACTAACACCATATTTTTACACTGTTCAAAATTTTACCTATGTACCCTACCCTTATAAATAGGATTTTAAATTTTGTTCTCTTCAGTTCAGAAAATGGGCTAAAAACCCGAAACATATATGTCAACAGACATCAAATAAACAGTAAAATTTAAGCCAAGTTCTTTTTGTTCACTGTATTCACCCAGTTTTATAAAAAAATACTGTATGTACGAGTGAAAAAACAAATTACTATTATTTGTCATTATAAAATAAAACACTTGTTTACATTTTCTACTTTATTTTTGGTATTGACGTACGTTTCGTCTTTGCTAGAAAGACTTCATCAGAATACGAAGTAACAGTTGTTGTACAATGAATTTATAAGATTTTTTACAGAAGGTGTACATGTGTTTTTAATTGTTCGTCGGGTTGGTTTTCTCAAAGAATATTCCCTTCAGAATCGTGTTCACTCGATCCCTTGTAAATATTGAATAGAGGGGTGTAATAAAAAAAGAAAATGTAAACAAGTGTTTTATTTTATAATGACAATTACAACTGATTTCTACCAAGCAACGGCCCAATCTTAAATTACTATTATTTTATATAGAATAAAGATATTTCAATCGAACCATTCTGATTGCACCAATTATCTCCTTCGATACAACACTACTCAAACTGCCACTTTAATCCTGAGAAACGGTCTAGTTGATAGAATCCAATGAGTTGAATCAATTGGCTACGTAAATCCAGATAATTACTGTGTTAGGGACCTGTTAGGGACTATTGGGGGGCAATTAGCAACATCGAAGCAAGAAAGATCAATCTTCACGTCTCCATTAGGGAATTTCAGGTTCTATTAGAGACATTAATGGTAGTATAAAGAGTCCCTAAATTATGGATTGAGATGGCTGTACAAGAAGTTTCACAAGATGATTCAGTTGTCGTGAGAATTAATCTATTTGATATTCCATAGTTCATTTTTCTCAGAAATATTTTCTTTAAAAAATGTACAGGAGTCAGTCTTCATTTCCACAAAATTATTTTTTCGGTTATTTAAATATTTTAAAAATTTTAAAATTAGCCTTCTACATATTTAATTCCAAAAGATTATATTTAATGATTATAACTTCTGGAAATAAATTAAAATAATGTCGTATAAGTACCACTTATATCATGACATATAAAATAAACATTCATTATAAGACATCCGAATGGTATAACAAAATCCAATAAATAAAAATTATTAACCAAAATCCTATATGAATATGCTAATTTTTGAGCATTACGGCAAATCAAGTTGTTTCGTCAAGTTAAGCGTCAATGCGGAATTGTTCGTTTGCTCAATGCGCCTCGGCAAACCATGTCCGATGCAATTTGTCATTTCAAGAAGCTTGGCTATGATGGTCGTCGTCCAGGAAGTGGCAGAAAATGCACTGTCAGTACGTCTAGCAATTGCAACATCGTCAAGAAGCGAGTCAATCGAAATCCGAGGGTCTCCATGTGAAAAAGAGCCCGTGAGACCGTGAATCCGTTCGTCAATTGTCCAAAAAGGAGCTCAACTTCAGGACATATAAACTCCAAAAAGTTCCACTCTTCACGGATGAAAACAAGCGCGTACTACTTCAAAGGTGCCGCCAACTCCTTCGTCTTACCGCCGGTCAGCAATGCAAGCGCATTTTCTTCACAAACGAGAAGCTTTTCACCGTAGAACAATCCCACAACCACCAAAACGACAGAGTCTGGACCGCAAAGGCTCCCGGTACGTCGAACATCGTCAAAATCTGTAATCCGTCATGGTTACGGCCGGAATTTGAGCCAGGGGTAAAACACCCTTGGTTTTCTTACATCAAGAGATCAAAAACAATCAAGAAGTCGATCGCTGCGACATATTCGATGCCGTAGTACTCCCGTGGGCCCAGCAGCACTTCGGCGACATGCATTGGTCTTTTCAACAGGACTCCGCTCCGGCTCACAAACCAAAAATGACCCAAGAATGCTGTAAAACCCATTTTTCGGGTTTCATCACATCTGCAGAATGGCCGCCCTACTTGCCGGATCTCAACCCAATGCACTACAGCGTGTGGTGGATTCTGGAGCTCAGTGCGTGTGCTGAACACCACCAAAGTTTAGAGTCGCTGAAGCAATCCCTACGCCGGAAATGGGACCGATTAACGCCAAAGGAAGCCATTTCGAATACTCTCAAATATATTATTACCAAATGTTTAAGTTATTATTATTCGTTGTTGTTTTGTTTTATTTCTCTTGTTTAATAAAGTTTAATTGAAAAAGTTTGTACGAGGTTTTCCTTATCACTCTGTATTAATGAGAATTGAACGTCACTTTCGGAAACACATTGTGCATCACCAACCAAATCAATCACAATGTTGAAACTCCGGAATCTCATCAGATTTTTTGCCCGTAGTTCTCCTCGGACAAACAAATGGAACGGTATGTATTTGTCGTGCTGCCCGAACAAGTACACCCTTTCAACCGTCAGCTAACCGGAAACGGATCGTGGCACATTGCGGAATGACACAAATATTATTTCAACAAACATCCCGTCTTCCTCCCATCCGAATCGACCTGTTATCGGATGTGTACTTTCTATTTGTTCGTTTGTACCCTAACTTTTCGATCAGATCGATATCGTTGGGGCAGCAACGGGACTCGTTGACCGATACATCCAGATATCGTCATGGTCGATAGGTTATTTCTAAAATGGAATTGATACGTTTTTCATTCATTATTAAATTATGAAGGTCGGGAAAGAGAAAATCCAATATTTTGTTATAGATGTGTCACGCTTCAATATCACCGTTGAAATTCGAGCATTTTGAAATATTGACGTATAGATCCATCTATGTTACGAGTACCATATACCGTACAGAAATGCCAAATCTCAATACTACCACCTACTGACACGTACGAAACAAGAATTCAACAAGAACATCTTACTTGATGAGGCAGTTCTAATAAAGCTGTCTGGAACCTGGTGAATAGTGAATTCGATAACAAGGTGGATTCATGGAATGGGTCCAAAGTTTTCTTTCTAACAGCAAAGCATATGTTCGAATGGGTGAACACTGTTCTGAGGAATATACTAATGACTTGGGATTTCCCCAGGGATCTGTTCTAGGACCGCTTATGTTTTTACAATCCGTGAACGATCTACCTTATTACTTATTAGCCTGTATCGTGATTCTTTTTGCTGATGATACCTCTATTGCAATCATGGCTGCTACTTTGCCCGAACTGAATACTCTTTGCGAATATATGATTAAATGTTTCAATAATTGGTGTCAGCGAAACTGTCTCATTGTCAATTTGGCGAAGGCACAAATAATTGAATTTCAAAATCAGGCTACTATTATCTGCGATCCAATTTTTGTCGAATTTCCCAAGGGTAATCTGGTGTCTGCAACATTTCTTGGGGCTTATATTGATCAACACCTAAGATGGCATTAACAAATGGAACAGGTGTGCAAGAAATTAAACTTTTCATGCCATATCTCGTCTTAAGAATAAGCTTCCGATAGATGCTCTGCTCGGTATATAAAACGGTATGGTATCGGGTGTTTTTTTTAGAGTGATAGAACTTTCAATAGGGATAACTGTGATTGGACAGAAGGTAGTAGCCATATCGTTTTGACATTTTTGTTCTGTAAGCATTGTCAAATTATCATGGAAAGACTCACGCCGTAACAACGTTTAAAAATTGTCGAAATTTATTTTCAAAATCAGTCTTCTATTCGCCAAACTTATTAAGCACTCCGTGAAATTTATGGTTTACATAATCGCCCACCAGAGCAGCTTATTCGTCGAACTATCGATAGATATCGGACAACATTTTCATAGTGTTAATGATGATTCATATTTGTGTATTCATCTACTTTCACAACAAATTGGACTCTGTGCATCCACCACATGGAAAATTTTGCGTGAAGTTCTTTGTCTACACCCATAAAAGATCCAACTGTTTTAAGAACTAAAGCTCCTTGACTATAATAAGCGTCTTTTGTTTGCTGATTGGGCCCTAGAACAGCTTAAAACTTATCCACTGTTTTATCGTGAAATTGTGTTTTGTGATGAAGCTCATTTCTGGTTGAACGGCTATGTAAACAAGCAAAATTGCCATATATGAAGTGGAAACGATCCTCAAGAAGTTCTGCAGGTTCCATTGCATCCTGAAAAATGCACTGTATGATGTGCTTTACATGCTGGAGGCATCATCGGTCCATATTTCTTTAAAAACGATGCTGGAGCTAATGTTACAGTGAATAGTGCTCGTTACAGATCGATGATCAATGATTATTTGATTCAAAATTTGAATGGTATCGACCCAGAAGTGTTTTGGTACAAACAAGATGGCGCTACATCCGATGCTGCTACCGTAGCAATTGATTTATTTAAAGAAAATATTGGACATAACAATATTTCGAAAACTTTTTATTCAAAAAACTTTTAGAATTGAACTTTTGTTTTATAAGCTCAGCTTATATTTTATAGACGTATAAAATCAAAACTCAATATACAATATCAAAAGGAATAAATAAACCAACAAATATAAACTGTAAATTAAAATTAATAAATAAATATTTGAAGGAGACAAAGATCTGACAATTACGAAAACAATTTTTTTTTCAAAAATACAAACCATAATTTAAGTACTTCTCAGAAATTAAAATTTATTTGAAATATTATAAATATTCAGATATTTGAATAAGTTAATTCAAAAATCTCTCAGACCATTGAATTAACTTATTTTAATATATTAAGTAAATTATATTTTCTGAGAAGTACTTAAATTATGTTTTGTATTTTTGAAAAGCAATTAGTTCTGATAATTGTAAGATCAGAAACAGAATTTTGTCTCCTTCAAATATTTATTTATTAATTTTAATTGACAATTTATATTTGTTGGTTTATTTATCCCATTTGATATTGATATTGATAACTTGTGCTTATAAGACATTGATTTAATTCTAGAATTTTTTTGCATAAAAATTTGAATTGTAGAAGACTGAAGAAGATTAAATCTGTTTTGATATTTGAATTTTGTTATATTTCTTCTATCAAGTAGAAAGCTTCTTCCTATTATTTTATTTTATACATTGTGATATTTTCTTCATTTAATTTATTTTCTTGTGATCTGTTCTATCTGGCTAGACTAGCCTAAAGGACTAATAAATATTATTATTATTATTATTAATGCAGTAAAACTCCCTGCAAAAACATATTATTCCATACAAAAGTTGACAAATTCAGAGCGTCCAGAAACTATATTACTTGCACTTCAACGAAATGACAGATACCGAAAAAAATGTCTGATGATGTCATTTCAGAATGAAGGTGTTGCCAGATGGAATACTGGATTAATATACTCGTTGATAGTTATCAAAACCATAGGACTTCATTTTTACTTCTAATAAATTATGTGAAAATGAGAATAACCTTATTTAATATCATTTCACCGTACTTCTTGATGAATGGAATTCCAAGACAAGTCTCGCTTGGAATTCGGCGGACACTAGAGTTATTTTCCATGATCCTGGACTGGGATACCTAAAAATGGGGTCGAAACTTCCCCAAATTTTCTCCCAACCTATATCTGAGAACCAAACCGCCTTCCCACGAAAGTCCGAGTAATTAATATTACAGTTCTACGGTCACCGTCGCATCATCCCTGCGGTATCCCAGAAATGGGACGATCTCGTCCACCCCCCACCAACTCCTGACATTCCCTTTGAGTTATCATCCCAGGCCGATGGGATTTAATTGAATTGTACAACTGAACGCAAGTTGCGCCATAAATAAAGCGAAAATTTGGTGAATTCGATAATAAGAAACGGGCTCGTAGGATTCCTGGTAGAACTGGGAGAGAAACGTCGTAACGTTTAGCACGATTCCGACATCGCGGAGGTTTTATTCGGCCATTATTCAAACCCTGTTCGTTTCGGCGGTTTGTTTGACACGAAAAGTAATGACAGGAAGAAGTGGGGGCGCAGAGAAGTCGATTCGGTCTGTAGTTACTGCGTAAAGGAAACGACCCTTTTTAGGCCAGGTTTTAGACCTGAAGTTGTGAAAATGTTGTTCTGAATTATATTCATTTCTCTCGGAGAAATAAAGATAACTCTTCTGAATGGTGAAATCTAATAATTGTGACGTCTGCTTTTTCATATAAGGACGACTGTCTGAGGATATCAAATATTTGTTAATCATGCAAGGTTGGTATGAAAGAAGTTCTGAATAATTATTATTTTTATAACATACTACTTTGGATAGAGGACTATGTCCTATAAGATCCAATATAAGCATAAAGAACAATTAATATGATTCAAACAGATCAGAATACAAAATTAAAATCCCAATAAAAAAACCAAAATTGAATTGAGCTCACTCATTCTTACAAAAACAATCCACCACCGAAATATACACAAATTATGGTAATAATATCAAGTCTATTCTTGAAAATATCAACCGAAATGGGATTCACTACGCTATGGAACAAAGCGTTCAATTCGCGGAAAACTCTAATAGGCAACTCTTGCGGTTGTGCTAAACTTTATTCGTCCTAATTTGTAATTATGACGTCATAGCCGGCTATCACTGCTCAATGTGAAGGGGGCGATAGATCACAACCAATGAAGCCGTTCAGAATATGCTGCGTCCAGATCAGATCACCACGAAGCCTTCCATGTTCTATGCAAAAGTCGACATATTTGACATCACTAAAAGCTATTCATAAGAAGGTCTTATGACCTCCGAAGCAAGTGAATGCATGTAGTTGCTCTTCTACAAACCACCGTTGTATGTTTGGACCAGCCTAATTCCGCCGTTATCACTACTCCAAGGTCTAAATGGGAATCTACTTTGATAGAGCTGTTCCGTAGATGAAATACGGCCATTGGGGATTATCTTTATCAATATGCAAGACGGTATATTCAACGAGAGCAACCAACAATGACACCATTTAGTTAGAGCATTAAGGTCATCTTGAAGCTGCTGTCTCTTGCTACCGGCATCTCCATATATTTTTGGTGTCGCCCGCACAAAAAGAACAGTGAGACAAAGGGTGGAATGCCCACAATGTAAACAAGAAAAAGCAACGAACTGACCCTTTATGGACTCCACTCGATACGGATCGTCTTGCCGAATAAGCGTCCCCGACGCGTACACAGAATGAACGTCTGGCCAAGAAAGTTGCTACCCATTTGAGTAAGTCACTACGAATGCCGATATGTCCCTGTTTGTACAGCAACCTCCGATGTGGCACGCGAAAAGTCTAGATGTAAAATATCAACGCAACTCCTGTCATCCCCTATCGTAGTTCAATCGTTCATAAAATGCATAAGGTTTGTTACAATCGACCGACCAGGTGAAGAACCATGCTGGTGCATCACAAAAAAGTCCACCATCCTATTAAAAATTAACCTCTACATCAACTTAGCCACGAACGACACCAAAATTAATGGACGATAGTTGTCCGGGTCCACCTTGTCACCCTTTTTGAATATTGGAGTCACGCTTTTTACCACCCAGGCTTCTGACAACACCTTGATTCATTGAAGCGTTAATGATGAGGTTCAAAGGATAGGAAATGGAAGCTGAACAAACCTTCAAAAATCGAGCAGAGACTCTTCCAATTCAGGAGGAGTAGTAGCATCAAGGTTTCCAATGCCCTTTCAACTAAAGTCGAGTCGAATTCTACATGTTGTAGAGACTCGACTACTTTATCGTTAAAACTGTGGGCAGCAACATGGTCAAAGAACTTCTTCTCCATCGCAACAGTTCGCACCGTCAGGTCTACGCAACAAAAGAACGCCAACTCTCGACTCCAATGTCTACTAACAACTACAAACTACTAAAAATAATGGAGAAACTCGCACATATTCATTCTGGTCTCGAATCAACTGGTTGAGTCGGTTTTTGAAGGAATTCACCGTATTTGCACCAACAAAACAATGTGGCAACCTATTCCATCCGCCGAAAACTCTGTTGGAAAGAAACGTTCGACGCTGTGTGGTCTAAAAATTCTCTTTCGCCAGTTTGAAGGCATGGCCACTGAGTTGTATTCTGCTCCTCATGTAGAGGTGATCTAGATTCACACCAAAGAATCCCTGCAGAGCCCGATAAGTCACAATAAGATCACCTCTATTTCGTCGATCCCCAATGGTTTGCAGATTCAGTAGTGTTAAACGAGCGTGAAAGTATGGTTTCATCCTCCTTGATGTAGTCCTTTTATTCCAACGTTGTACAGACAAGAGGAGAAGTCGATCGCTCCTGAGAGGCACCATACCAGTCCAGCATATTTCATCAAAGGACGCACATAACTGCAATAAAGAGCTCGACACGTTGCGAGGCTGCAACCCCTAAACGATCTCTGAATCATGTAGGTCATCTGTCTGGCCTTTGTGGCCACAGCTGCCACGTGTTGAGATCACCTCAAACCATAGAACACTATGATGCCCAGATCATTATTGTGGTCAACGGGAGTTAAGCACTGCCCATTGACTGCATATTGAAATTTGGGGTTATTTCTGCCTAGTTGTGAAACGTGATATTTGCTGGTATTTAATGGCAACAACCATTCTCGACACCAATCCTCCTGAAAGATCCTCGAATTCGATGCATAGCTATATATCTTCGTGTCGTCTACAAAAAGTGCGCATGGAGATTACAGTAGTCGAGGCAGATCAGACGTCTAAAACAAGAAGATAATGGGACCCAGGACTGATCCCTGCGGGACGCCACTGGACACGGATTATCCACAGATGGATGAACGTCCGCCACTCTCACTCGGAAAGCCCTGATCCACGAGTGCAACTCTGCCCCTATGCGTAGGTATTGTAGTTTATACAGAAGGCGACGATGTGGAACCCAGTTGAGTGCCTTTGAAAAGTCGAAATACAGGACATCCATAGAAATATCCCCATCCAAAGAACGAGTCCAATCGTTCAGGCAGTACAGTACATTGCTCATTGTAAAACGACCAGGAACAAATCCATGCAGTTCACGAGGTATAAATAATGTGCTAGCGCAAACTTATGCAGCTGCTCACAGACGGTTCTCTCCAAGACCTTGGACACTGAGGAGGTAAGGCTTATGGGTTGATAATTATTAGGCGAGAAGTTGTCTCCCTTCTTAAATATAGGTTTAACCGAAGCTTCCAACAAATCCCTGGGTAGAACGGAAGTGTCTAACGACTTCCTGGAATGAGGGTCAGTGGAGATCAATGGCAGAAGCACACGTTTTCAAGGTTTTGTATTAAATAGCAATAAAAATTTGCGAAAATTTGAATAACCTTACTTAATATGGATTTTCATCAAGTGAATATCAATTGAACATTTATATCCCAATTGTTATGATTCACTCTGTATAGTATATTCAAAAACTTACAGCAGTTCATAAACCTTATTGTAATATACTACCTGTCACCTTCCTTCTTAACTCCCGTCTCATCCCGGAGCGGAACTTACGTAAAAGATTGCACCCAGAAAGACCATTAAAACGGAGCATCTGCAGGAAATAAATCTCCGGCCCTAAGATGCCGCCGACAACAAACACTGCGTGCGGAAAAAGTCGCCTAAACCTCTGTCTCGGCCAAGTATTCATCTTCGAAATAAAGACCCCCCCAAACCGCAACCGGATACAAACTTTCCTCCATTTCACCCGGATCATTTGTATCCATCACCGGACCGTACCAAATCTCCATCCTCTGCTCCAGTCATTAGATCCAGCTAGCCGCCCATTTCCGCGAAAAAACAAGAGATAAATGATGTCGAACACTTTCGTCGCAAAAAATGACGGCTATAGGTGTGGGGAAGTTCCATGAATTTTCGGAATGGGGAGGTGAAAAATGGAAAAATGTAATTTCTGGCGATGAAAAATGCGAATACAAACCCTGTGTCGGTCCGTCGATATATCATGGGGACGTTCAATGCCGGAAACCCTGCTGTTTTTTTCATGACACGTCGCTATTTTGAATTCACGAGCAATCCACCTCGAAGGCTGACTTGAAACGCATTATAACCATTAAACATATATTAAGGAAGTGCGTGTTGGACCTACGGATGATTCCTATCAGGAAGAGACCTGTCCCGAAGGACAGCTGAAATGCTACTCAGATGACTCCATCGCTCACGCATCGTTTTGCTTCTGCAACACGTACGAAAAAAAATCTGGAAATTTTATTCAACAGCAATTCAGCAACCACTCTTCGTCTTCTTCTTGGAGTGGCTACTCTTGACTAACGTGGCAATCCTCGCTTTATATACGGCGGCCTGAAAGAGTCCTGTAGTTGTTAAAGGTAACCATTATCTACGAGTTTGTAACCAAGAGGTTCTTCTCCTTCCTCCTGCAAACAGGCTATATCTATGTTCGTTTCTTGTTATATGCCCCAGGTATTCCAGCTTTCGCTGTTTGATTTTAAACGACAGTTCCCGTTGTGTGCCAATCTTCTTCAGAACATCCTAATTGTTACGTCATCTACATATAATATCCGCTGTATTTCATCGATGATTCATTCAGTCAGTGTCCATGATTCAACACCGTACAGAAGGACTGAGAATATATAGCATCACTACAATTGATGTTGTCAAATCATGGCTCTCGAAGATCTTTGAAATGTCTGATTCACATCCACTGAATAATCCCAGATTTCATTTAAATTGGTACCGAGGTAGACGTAGTTGTTAATTTGGTTGTAGATTCACATATAGCTGTCCACCAACGTTACGGTCTTTACTGACTATCATATATTTTGGTGTTTTGGTATTGAAGGCGAGACCGTATATTCGACTTATTTCTGCAGCTCGTGAAATCAACCTCTGTAGACCTTCCAAGCTGTCCGAAATGATTTATCTTAGGTTGTTCAAACGCTTTCCATTTATCAGGTTTCCTTCGTTTGCGCCCTCCAGTGTCAGCTTAATTATCTCCTTCGAATATATGTTAAATAATGCATAGATAGCATAGAGCGCATTACTACACAGCCGCACTTGGCTGGATATAATTTAGGAATGCAAAATATACTAAAGCCATTGCAAGGTGCTCATTATTTCGTGATTGGTTGAGGGGTGGGCCATTTCAAATTTGCGTTTTTGATCGGCTCTAAATAAATAACGAATGAATATTTTTTCGGAGCTAGTAGTTTATTGGAAAGGTTGAAATTTTTAGTACATTGTCGATTTTGGGGCTCAATCTCATAATAGGAAGATAATCGGTACAACTACCTACAAACCACAATACTCGGTGGGTTTAACCTAAACTCTACTGGCGTACTACGATGTGACAGTATGTTTTCATTACTGCTCGCTCTCTGGCTTGTACCTGAATGCTATACAACAATAAAATTGTTACTGCAGGTAGTTTCCGTCATAGACTGGGAAAAGAAATATACATCATCTGGCCTCATTCTAAGAATAACGGACAACATTCAGATTCAGAGCTGTATCAGATATATCAATTATACAAACAAACCCTTGAGAATGGATTATTCAATAATTAATACTTAATGGTCCTTAACTATCCTTGAATATATTTTAATGACTTTGCTATATGTGCAATATTTACATTTTTCTATATCTACAATATTTGAATTTACATAAATCTACTTGAACTATTTTTATGTATTTCCTTCATCTTGTAACCTATTTTAATAATTACAATTGGATCTTTATTCTTCACAACCTTATATGGACCTCTGAACAAAGGGTCCAGTTTATTTTCCGGGTGTTCATTATCTAGAAGTACCCAATTTCCTGTTTTGTATCAAATTGCTACAGGATCTATCAAGCGTTTCTTTTCTTTAAGCCTCAGATTTCAGCAAATTATTTCTAGCATCTTTCTATGATATGAATTTTAACACTATAAGGTTGTTAACATAATTATATATTGGATCTACCTTATTCTTCATATTTTGTGGAATTCAATTAGGTTTTCCAAAGACAAGGTCATGTGGAGTGTGAAGTGTTGAAGATTTCACAGTGTGTTGTATGAAAAACACCAAGAAGGAATCCATTCGCTCCAGTTATTATTATCTTTCAATAAACGCATGTTTCCTGATGATGCGCAGTTGAATTTAAATGGGAGATTTTCATCTACTCACTTGATTCTCGAATGATTTTCGCTATTAATTTGAGCCTTGGTCAGTAAAAACCTCAGGAGTTTGACCGCTCGCCATAAATAACAATAACATAACATACTCGGTGGGTTGAACTTGAACTCTACTGACGTACGATGATGTTTCAGTATCATTCTATTACCGCTTTCTCTGGCTTGCAGCTTGAGTCTTTGTTCGATATTCAAGGATTGGTTTATAAACTCTATGTATAAATATAAGATGCAGAATGTATCAGATATATCAATTATACAAACGAAACCATGGGAATGGATTATTCAATAACTATTGATGAATGCTTTATGATAGAATCTTGGATCATTACAATGTTTTCTTCTTGCCACATATTTGAAACTGTAGAAGAAGGCCGAAGACCAATTGTTTAAATTTTAGGAATTAAATTTACTAATATTACTGTAATATACAATGATAATAAGATATATATCATTGCGCATTTCAAAGTTTATTACAGTCTGACTACGTCGAAAAAGCATGTTGTTGACACCCACAAACTGCGTACACTCCCTCTGAGGTAAAAATAGAAGCTTTGCAAAAACCTTTCAACTAGTTCTCAAAGCTAGTCACCATCTCCTCGTAGCCATTTAAATTTCATGCGGATACAGATGTGGACGAACAGTTAACGACAATTTAGTGCGGAGAAGGACTCGATGATGAATTGATAAAAGGGTCCATAATGGTATATCCGTCCCAGTACGCTTGCCATGGGATTCACGTACGCGAAAAGGCACGTCGCGAATACGCTTCCCACAAATTCTAGTCATGCTAGGTTTGGCTGCCCTTACATACTGTCGAAGTGTTTTTCCACTAGGGTGGATATTGCGAGATGCTGGCGGAAAGACAATTGGTTCGACTGCGGAAAAAAGTATAGGAAAATTTTTTTGGTAGACTGGTTTGAATTTGAATGAGCTTTTCATACGTCAACTTCTTTTGAAGTTTGAACCGTTCTACATATATTTCTCATTGTGGTTATTTTATTAGTTAGGTTAAGGTTTTTTTGAGTTTATTATCTCAATAACATGTCTGTACCACTATAAGTAAGAAATATGAACTAACATTTCAACATATCGGGTGTTTTTTTTTGTGATAGAACTTTAATTTGAAATAAAACACATTTAAATTAATATTTGATTGATTCGGTCTTTACTTGGTGGAAACTCATTTTAATTAAAAAATGTAACTCTTCCCAAAATTCAAATTCATAATCGAAGAGGAAAAGAATCAAAGTATTAATTTTCTGGGCCTCACAATAACAAGACTAAATAATTTACATGATTTTAGTATTTTTCACAAACCCACACATACAGACAACACAATACATAAAACTTCAAATCACCCCACCAACCAAAAGATGTCAGCATATAATAGTTTTATTCGTAGATTATTGAATCTCCCTTCGAATTCACATAACTTTTTGAAAGAATTAAATATTTGAATATCGAAACAAATTAAAATATGTTTATTTTCTACAATTTTAATTTCAAAAAATTTTTATTCAATATTCGTATATCTTTTGGTTTATTTATTCCATTTGACATTATATATTGAGTTTTGATTATATACGTCTATTAAATGTAAGCAGTGCTTGTTTTAGACATTAATTTAATTCTAAAAGTTTTTTTGAATAAAAATTTTTTAAAATTAATATCGTAGAAGATAAACATATTTTAATTTGTTTTGATATTCAAATTTTGTTATATTTCTTCTATCATATTTATCAAGTAAAAGGCCTTTCTATTTTATTTATATATAATATATAATTATATTTTGGCTTCAATAAATCTTATTATGGAATGTCAATGAATTTAAAGAAGCCTCAAAAATAACTCACACTGTTCTTTGATTCTGTTAGAACATAGATCAATCTTGAATTATAAAGATGATCTGTGTCGCGAAACATTATTATTTTATTTGAGAGATTTCTGAATTTACTTATTCGAATATTTAAATATATTAAATATTTCAAATAAATTATATTCTTTGAGAAGTCCTTTAAATGTGTTCATGTTTTTAAAAGGCAATTGGCGTTCTTGAAGGTAAGACCAGGAACAAAATTTTGTCTCCTTCAAATATTTATTTATTAATTTCAATGACTTTCGTATATCTTTTGGTTTATTTATTCCATTTGACATTATATATTAAGTTTTGATTATATACGTCTATTAAATGTAAGCGGTGCTTGTTTTAGACATTAATTTAATTCTAAAAGTTTTTTTAAAAAGAAAATTTTTGAAATTAAATTTGTAGAAGATAAACATATTTTAATTTGTTATGATATTCAAATTTTGTTATATTTCTTCTATCAAGTAAACGGCCTTTCTATTTTATTTCATATATAATATATAATTATATTTTGGCTTCAATAAATCTCATTATGGAATGTCAATTAATTTAAATAAGCCTTAAAAATAACTCACACTGTTCTTTGATTTTGTTAGAACATAGGTCAATCTTGAATTATAAAGATGATCGGTGTCTCGAAACATTATTCATTTACACGTGGTACGTTGTTTGATATAGGTTAGTTCTTTGATTTCTATATTTTGAATATATTTCAGGACTGAAGACGGAATTGCTTAGAATTATATTTGTTTTTTGAAGATATAGTGCATGCTTTGAGAGATTTCTGAATTTACTCATTCGAATATTTAAATATATTAAATATTTCAAATAAATTATATTCTTCGAGAAGTCCTTCAAGTGTGTTCATGTTTTTAAAAGGCAATTGGCGTTCTTGAAGGTAAGACCAGAAACAAAATTTTGTCTCCTTTAAATATTTATTTATTAATTTTAATGACTTTCGTATATCTTTTGGTTTATTTATTCCATTTGACATTATATATTGAGTTTGATTATATACGTCTATTAAATGTAAGCGGTGCTTGTTTTAGACATTAATTTAATTCTAAAAGTTTTTTTGAATGAAAATTTTTTGAAATTAAAATTGTAGAAGATAAACATATTTTAATTTGTTTTGATATTCAAATTTTGTTATATTTCTCCTATCAAGTAAAAGGCCTTTTTATTTTATTTAATTAAATATTATTAAACAAATAGCGTCAAACAACAGTTACAACCCCATTCTTATAGACAAAATGGTATCCAATAAACAAAAGAAAATGGCATTAAATCTCGTGTTCCCAATCATAAAAGAGGACAATACACAGAAATATTATTCGTAATCTTATATCAATGGATATAAGAAAATATTGCTAAATATTTCAAAAGTTGTTTCAATTATAACGCATTTCAGTAATTGTTTCCATTATAAACAGATATAAACTGTCAGTCTTCTACAATTTTAATTTCAAAAAAATTTTTATTCAAAAAACTTTTAGATTCAAATTAATGTCTACATAAGCACCGCTCATATTTAATAGACCTATATAATCAAAACTCAATATATAATGTCAAATGGAATAAATAAACCAACAAATATAAATAGTCTACATAAGCATACCATAAGCATAAGCATAAGCAGACATTAATTTAATTCTAAAAGTTTTATGATAAAAAATTTTTTGAAATTAAAATTATAGACGACTGACAGATTCAATCTGTTTTGATATTCAAATTTTGTTAAATTTCTTCTATCAAGTGAAAAGCCTTTTTCTATTTTATTTCATACATATAATAATATATAATTATATTTATGCTTGAATAAATCTCATTATGGAATGTCAATGGTTTAAAGAAAAGCTCATAATACCTTACAGTTTTCTGTGATTTTGTGACGAACGTAGACTATCTTGATTTTTAAAGTTAGTCTGTTTAAGCAATTATCCGGTTACCACTTTGAGGTAAGATATACTGATTGTTAGTTTATTTTCATATTTTAAATATTATTTAGGCCGATGAAGAGATTATCGGAATTCTAATTGTTTTTTGAAGATAAACTGCATATTTTGAGAGATTTTTGAATTAAATTATTCGAATATTTAAATATATTAAATATCTCAGATAAATTATATTCTTTGAGAATTCCAGTTGTATTTTATGTTTTTGAAAAGGAATTGGTGTTCATAATGGTGAGATCAGAAAACAAAATGTTGTCTCCTTCGGATATTCATTCATTAATTGTAAATTACTATTTATATTTGTTGGTTTATTTATTCCATTTGACATTCAATATTGAGTTTCCATTATATACGTCTATTAAATATGAGTGGTGCTTATGTAAACATTGATTTAATCCTAAAAGTTTTTTGAATAAAAATTTTTTTGATATTAAAATTGTAGAAGACTGACAGATTTAATCTGTTTTGATATTCAAATTTTTTATATTTCTTTTATCAAGTAAAAAGCCTTTTTCTATTTTATTCTAATAGTTGTTAGCCCTTTCTCTTTTTTATCTTGTTTTTATCATCTCTTTTACCTGAAGTACATGCATAAATACCCTGTTCTGCTTGTTAAGTCTTCATTTATTCGAAGATGTGATTCCCGAAACTCGTGTCACAATTATATGTGTAAAATATCAATTTATTGGTAGTAAAACATAGTAATTTTTTAAACTTTTTCAATAAGAATTCATTTTGTCAATGTGCTGGTAATTTATGTTACAATTTATCATTTTCAAAGGTAAAAATTTGAAAGAAACCATTTTTCGATACCCCTTCGATTTTTTTACGCAACCACACCCTGTAGGATATCCGTCCTTCTTTCCATGGAATCCAACGCATTTCCCTCCTCACACCTTTCTCCGAAGCTAAAGGAATTCCATCTTGAAGGAATACCAGCGTGGAAAATCGACAGGAATTGCGGTCTACATTCAATTATATGGCATCTTTCTCATCGGATCCCGTTGTTTCTACGATAAATTGAAATTCTACCCTGATTATAGAACCGAGAAAATAATGAGGGTTGTAATTGATGACATTAAGAATGGTGTGAATGAATGCAAGGGGAGTAGTTAGATAACAAGGCGTTATAAAAGCCATTATAGTCGCCCTCAGAGAAAGTTATCTTGGATTGTGGGAAAATGTATGTATGATTAAGTTGGGAAATCTCATAAATGTGTTTGAACAGAGCCACCAGGAGAATGTTGGTTTGAATGTTAAATAAATGGAGAATGTAATCCTGTTAGTCTCCGCTTTACCCAGCTGTTTAACTATCTGAGTTTTGTTAAGATTAGGAATAATGCAGTGAAAAATTTTTGTAACTCATTCTGATCTCCTTTCCTCCTATCCGATGTTTTTTTTAGAGTGAGAACTTTCTAAAGGAAAAACTGTGATTTGACAGAAGGTAGAAGCCATGTTGTTTTGACATTTCTGTTCAGTAAGCATTGACAAATTGTCATGGAAAGACTCACGCCGCAACAACGTTCAAAAATTGTTGAAATTCATTTTAAAAATCAGTGTTCTATTCGCCGAACTTATAGAGCACTTCATAAAATTTATTGTTCACGTAATCTTCCAGAGCAGCTTATTCGTCTAACTATCGAACAACATTTCCTCTACTAGATGCAACAACAACAACAACAAGACAAAGAACTGTACGTAGAGAAGAAAATATCGCTGCTGTAAGTCATAGTGTTAATGATTTGTCCATTTGTCGACGTTCACAACAAGTAGGACTTTGTGCATCCACGACACGGAACATTTTGCGTGAAGATCTTAGTATACAACCATATAAGATCCACCTGGTTCAAGAACTTAATCCACTTGACCATAATAAGCGTCGTGTTTTTCTGTTTGGGCCCTAGTTTATCCACTTTTTCATCGTGAAATTGTGTTTAGTGATAAAGCTCATTTCTGGTTGAACGGCTATGTAAACAAGCAAAATTGTCATGTGACGAAACTTTTCAGTCAAAAATGATAGTAAACTTTCAAATGATGTGATTCGAAGCTTTTGTCGACGAACTTTATTTTGAAGAGTACTACTCTGTCAAGAAAGTACCGGGAATTTTCAATTAAAACAACATTTTTACATTTAATCGTCAAAATTTATTGGGTCGCCTTCAAAATAGGCTCCATTTGCTCCAATACATCTAGGCCAACGGCACTTCAAATTATCGAAACATTTTTTATAGGCGCTTTCCGGGATGGACTTTAGCTCTCGCGCCGAATTTTGTTTTATGGCTTCAATCGACTCAAAACGGGTGCCACGAAGGGTCAATTTTAGTTTTGGGAAGAGGAAAAAGTCGCAGGGAGCAAAATCCGGCGAATACGGTGGTTGCTGAAGCACGTTTGTTGAGTTTTTGGCGAGAAAGTCAGTCACAATCGTAGCTCGGTGAGAAGGCGCGTTCTTTTCTCAACGTAATCACCCATAGTAAAAATCGGCACGCACTCTGACATCGACTGACTTAATCAGCTGTTGCAAACATACTAGTTGACAGATCCCGCTCAAGCTTGGTATAGTAATTGAGGACAGTGGTACCAACCTAGGAAAAAAAATTTTTACCTGCCGCATTGCCCCGCCAGATTTAAATCGATAATTCCCGGTACTTTCTTGACAGAATGTATATTTAAAAACAACCCAGAAATATTTGTCTTTAATTGAAGCCATCAAATTTTTTGCATACATAATTTTCATCCTTAGAATTAATAACATTGAAATTATAACTGAAACTATATACAAATGGAACTCACTTCGTTTGTGTGATTGGGCTGCAAAAAGTAACTTCCTAATCAGGAATTGTTTTATCTGAACTGAAAAATAATTCTTTCGATTATTTATGTAACAAAGTAAATTTTAAGTTACCAATTGGTTATATGGATTCATTACATTACAAATAACATATTTTTCGGATATCATTTTATCTGTCACATGGTATCTTGAATGCAGATTGATGAAGTAGAGGAGTAACATTTTGGTTAAGGTATTTTGTTCCATTAGCCTTGTTCCAATGTCGTTTGAAATGAAATGGTTTGAACATATGAAAACATGCTTCTTCGAAGAAACAACACTTTGAAACCCAAGAAGCGAAAAAAATTCCTCTTTTTTCGATATCATGTGGAAATGTGGAAGAAATATTCACATTACAAAATATCAACTATGGTAATTCTACGGAGACTTAGAATTTGTCTCAAAAATTATGGAAAACTTTTAAATTTACATACATTCTGAATATACCAACGCCACTGAAATATGAAATGTGTTTTTACCTGTGAAACGATAAATGAAGATTGGAATTCTCCGTGTTTCCACATTTTTCACATTGACGAACCATTTTGTCCACAAATTATAACCAAATACACACCAATTGGCTCAAAACACTAAATAAGTAATTAAGGTCAGTAAATTCCTTACTGATATTCCACTACAAAACACGACTTCCCTAGGTGGCAATCTTGCAGTTATAAATTTGTAGGAGAAAAACGATTTGATGCCATTGGCTAATTTCAAATGCAGTGTTGCCAATGTTACAGAAAAAAGAACCTGTGTACGGTATTACCATAAAAGAAAAATGTATATTATCTTTTATTGGTCATTTTACGGAAATTACTTTTATAAAATATCAATATGAAGCTACAACTGAGAGAAACTTATGAATGAATAAGAATATAAATGATTAATAATAATGTGAGACTAGAATGGTAACTAAGTTTTTGAAGGAAACATATTGTCAAATTAGAAATTTGGCAACAGTGGACTGGATTCTTGTTGTAATGGACCAGTTGAATAATGAGCGATTTAATGTTGGCCTCAATACCGATTTGAATATCAAAACAAATTGAATATCAAAACAAATTGAAATATGTTTATCTTCTACAATTTTAATTTCCAAAAGAATTTTTTATTCAAAAACTTTTAGAATTAAATTAATGTCTAAAACAAGCACCGCTTACATTTAATAGACGTATATAATCAAAACTCAATATACAATGTCAAATGAAATAAATAACCCAGCAGATATACGAAAGTAATTAAAATTAATAAATAAATATTCAAACGAGACAAAATTTTGTTTCTGGTCTTATCTTAAGAAATACTACTTGCCTTATAAAAACATGAACACACTTGAAGGACTTCCCAAAGAATATAATTTATTTGAAATATTTAATACATTTAAATATTCGAACAAATTATTTCAAAAAACTCTAAAAAATGTGCACTATATTTTCAAAAAAACAAATATACTTCTAGATAATCCCTTCATCAGCCGTTATTAATACTCCAAATATCAAAATCAAAAACATAACCTACATCACTCACGTGTTAAAAGACTTAAGCTTCGAACTACAGATCAACTATATATTCAAGATTGATCTATGTTCTAACAAAATCAAAGAAACAAAGTGAGTTATTTTAAGGTCTACCTAAATCCATTGACACCGTATAAAGAAATTTATTGAAGCCAAAATATAATTATATTATATATAAAATAAAATAGAAAGGCTTTTTACTTGATAGAAGAAATATAACAAAATTTGAATATCAAAACAAATTGAATTTTGATTTCTTCTATCAAGTAAAAAGCCTTTCTATTTTATTTTATATATAATATAATTATATTTTGGCTTCAATAAATTTCTTTATACGGTGTCAATGGATTTAGGTAGACCTTAAAATAACTCACTTTGTTTCTTTGATTTTGTTAGAACATAGATCAATCTTGAATATATAGTTGATCTGTAGTTCGAAGCTTAAGTCTTTTAACACGTGAGTGATGTAGGTTATGTTTTTGATTTTGATATTTGGAGTATTAATAACGGCTGATGAAGGGATTATCTAGAAGTATATTTGTTTTTTTGAAAATATAGTGCACATTTTTTAGAGTTTTTTGAAATAATTTGTTCGAATATTTAAATGTATTAAATATTTCAAATAAATTATATTCTTTGGGAAGTCCTTCAAGTGTGTTCATGTTTTTATAAGGCAAGTAGTATTTCTTAAGATAAGACCAGAAACAAAATTTTGTCTCGTTTGAATATTTATTTATTAATTTTAATTACTTTCGTATATCTGCTGGGTTATTTATTTCATTTGACATTGTATATTGAGTTTTGATTATATACGTCTATTAAATGTAAGCGGTGCTTGTTTTAGACATTAATTTAATTCTAAAAGTTTTTGAATAAAAAATTCTTTTGGAAATTAAAATTGTAGAAGATAAACATATTTCAATTTGTTTTGATATTCAAATTTTGTTATATTTCTTCTATCAAGTAAAAAGCCTTTCTATTTTATTTTATTTTTATTTCAATACCGATTGTTAACAATTGGACTCTTAAAATACGTCTATGGTTTATGCTGATAAACCAGAAACAATAGACGCTTTGAAAGCCAACATAACACGTGTTATTGATACAATAGGGCCTGAATTACTCAAAAAAGTGGTCCGAAATTGGTCTGGCCGAATGCGTTTTCTCCGAGCTAATCATAATGGACATATGCCGGAAATTATCTTTAAAACATAAATGTCATAAAATTATCTTTCAAATAAAAAAAATTTTGGCTTCAATCGTAATTTAAATATATTTTATTTCAATTTAAAATTCTATCACTCTGAAAAAAACACCTGATATGTACGCAAATTATACATTTTAATTTTTGAGCAATGGTAGCAAAAACTTCATCGAATCAACTGCAACGTTGTTTGTTAAAATTGTATCTGTTTGAATCCGAACGAAAAAAAACGACATATTCTGCGGCTTCCTGAATAAATTTGACCTTTCTTTTTCAAATGACCACGAGCCACTAATCTCTTCATTATTCAGTTCGCAATCTCAAGAGATTCGAAATAAATCTTCAAAGACTTACTTCATCACCTGTCACTGTCTGCTTTCCCTTCTTCCAGCATTCCTTATTTTATCATCCTCATCCCAGGTGTAACAACATTAAACGCTTTTTCAGTGTCGCCAACCTGACACCAGCCGAGATCAGATTCCGTTATTCTCAAGCAAGGCGGGTAATAATTCAAGGCGAATTAAAATTTTCCAGGGCACTTTACAAAGCCGGAAATCATGCGATACAGGAAGAGGGGCGATTCGGACACGAGTAATTACATGGTTTCCAGAGTTTTATGGCCGTTTTGCGTGATCCACGGGACTGAGCTGAGGAACGCAGGTGTCTGAAATAATGTAAGCCGGATCGCTGGGCGTTTTGGGAATATATCGGGTTATTCGATTAGGGTTGGATATCCAGCCGCTCCTTTGCAAAGTTTGGGGTCGAGCAGCCATGGGGACGTGATGTTTGACTATCACTTACGTCGACGTAGCTTCTTAGATCTTGAGTTTTCAATATGGACCGGAATGTCTTCCTTCCGCCTCTCATCTTAACACTTTTTCCTGCTACAAGATTCTAGATTACTTAAAGTATGATATGAATAAATGTAAATATAGGCAGAAACATATGTTTATGGTATAAATGTGATCAAGAATCGAAATAAAAATTATGAAGCAGGATGAGCGCATTCGCCATTTTGTAGCGTTTCAGAAAAGAAACCACAGCAAAACTTACGAAAATGAGAGTACACTACTTTAAATGTTTTTTCATTATACCATTCTGAAAACCGTATCATTACATGTCAATTAAGGGAACATAAAATGACTCTTTCTCGTGCGGGCGCACCGTAAAATTTTCAAAATTTTTTACGGTGCTCTGAGACATAGATGATATATTTTGTCTATGGCTGAGATGAATAATTGTTAGAAACACATAGCAGCGATTGCATCATGACAGTTGATGTCAGTTTTTTCAATAAAAAATCATTGTTCGACAGTATCGAAATGCTTTCTCCTGAAGAACAAATATCTCTAAAAGCGACAGAAATAAGTGCACAATTACTGCCTACTAAGTCATATTTATCGCAGAAAGTTGAATACATGAAAGTTCAACCTTATGAAGCAAATTTTCGATGATAAAAAGTTGTCTAGCAATTAAAGAAAATATGGACTTCAGTAAATTTCCAAGAATTATTGCATTTCTTGAACGACAAAGTGTGGACTACAATCCAACAAAAAAGTTTCAAGTGCAGACCAAGTTACCAAATTCATTCTTGAAGCTCCTGATGAGAAGTGGTTGTTCACTGAAATAATTTTAATATTTGGTATTTTCGGAGTAAGCCGTAGATATGACCTTATCCGTTTAATATTTACAGAGATATTCTGTTAGCCTTCTACATATTTAATTTAAAAAAATTATATCTAATATTATAACTTCAGGAATTGAATTAATGTCACATAAGTACTACTTATATCAAACGACAGATAAATTAAACATTCATTAAAAGACATCCAAATGATATAACAAAATCTAACAAATATGAATTGTTCACAAAAATCCTATAAATTAAATATTTTGAGTAGACAAAATTTTGTTTATGCTCATCAATCTTATGAAAACAGATATCTTTCAAAAATGTTTAACATAATCTTGAGAATTTC
The DNA here is from genome assembly GCA_034642435.1 of Megalocaria dilatata. Classification (NCBI taxonomy): domain Eukaryota; kingdom Metazoa; phylum Arthropoda; class Insecta; order Coleoptera; family Coccinellidae; genus Megalocaria; species Megalocaria dilatata. Next base: position 9,644,869 of record CM067857.1, on the reverse strand, counting down.
ATCATAAAACTATCTTACTTAGAATATTAAATATTATTGGATATGTAACTAAGTTACTTTTTAGAAAATCACAAGTTATGTAAAAACATACTAAGAAATAAGTTTCAAGAAAGTCTTTGCGAGAGGATTTTTGTTAACAATTTATATTTATTGGATTTTGTTATATCAGTTGGATGTCTTATAATGAATGTTTATTTTAAATGTCGTTTGTTATAAGTAGTACTTATATGGCATTAATTTAATTCCTGAAAATATAGTATTAAATATAATTTTTTGAAATTAAATATGTAGAAGGCAAACAGAATATATCTGTAAATAATAAGATATTTAAACAATTTCATATACCCTCTATCAAGTTTAAACCTTCATTTATTTTATATTATTCATAATATATAATTATTTGGTTTTCTGAACATTCTTTCTGCAGATGGTCCATGTGCTATAACAGAGGCCGTTAAATTGCCTTTCAATCATTGAGATTGATGGTAAACCATAGATCTATTTATTTGAGGCAACATTAGACTCCACTTAAATGTTCAGTATTCATTTACCAAGACGCTTTCTGAATTGTTAAAGGTGAGTAAATATTTTTTGTAGATTGATGTTATATTTTATTGAATAATATGTTTGAGTACTGACGAAGCAAAGTCTCTCTTAAAACTTTTTTTTAGTATTGTTTTCACATATCTTGAGATTTTCTAAAAAGTAACTTAGATATCCAATAATATTGAATATGCTAAGTAAGATAGTTTTATGATGAAATTCTTAAGATTATGTTGAAAATTTTTGAGAGATAGCTGGTTTCATAAGGGAGATGAGCAGAAACAAAACTTGTTCTACTGAAAATATTTAATTTATAGCATTTTTGTTAAAAATTTATATTTATTGGATTTTGTTATATCATTTGGATGTCTTATCATACATGTTTATTTTATTTGTCGTTTGATATAAGTAAAACTTATATGACATTAATTTCATTCGTGAAGTTATAATATTGAATATAATTCTTTGAAATTAAATATGTGAAAGGCTAATAGAATATATCTGTAAATAGTAAAATATTTAAATAATTTGTTTAACTTTGGAAGACGTGGAAGATAATGGCTGTTATTTAGTTGTATTTATTAGAGACGGAAAAACTCATCGATCAAAAAGTTTCACTATTATAAAAAAAGGATGGATGTCCATTCGACCCATGCACTTTATATCGTAAATATAATATATTAATTTGAGACCTAAAAATAGGAATAGTAGAAGACTATTCATTGCATATCGCAATGAAAGATGTTAAGCTTAGCATTCAGGTTGCCATACTATAAGTGGTACAACAAGACAAAATATCTTAATTTAGAAAATCGGGCAAGATAAACCGGATACGGATTGAGAAGATGCTCGGTTAGTTGAAGGAGGTGGGGATTCATTAAGTTTAAAAAGACTTAGCGATTGGCGTTCCTCAAGTGTACTGAAGGCTATAAAGAATCTATTACCGGAAAACTAGAAATTTCTCTTAAACTATTCCATCATGCAATAGTAGAAAACTCCTCAACATCCAAAGACATTGTTTATAAGAATAATGAACCTACTTGAACAAAATTTTCGTAACATGTAGTGCTAAGCAGAGGGGTTCATATTTATAATAACTCGAATTGTAAAATAAATACTCCTTCAGAATTGTGTTCTTTTTAGAGTGATTGAACTTTCGATAGGGATAACTGTGACATAAAGTAGAAGCCATGTGGTTTGGACATTTCTGTTCAGTAAGCATTGACAAATCATCATGGAAAGACTCAACGTTTACAAATTGTTGAAATTTATTTTCAAAATCAGTGTTCTATTCCCCAAACTCACAGAGCACTTCGTGAAATTTATGGTTCACATAATCGTCCATCAGAGCAGCCTATTCGTCGAACTATCGATAGATTTCGGATAACATTTTTTTTACTCGATGCAACAACAACATCAAGGCAAAGAACTGTACGTACAGAAGAAAATGTCGCTGCTGTATGTCAGAGTGTTAATGATGATCCAGATTTATCTATTCGTCGACATTCACAACAAGTTAGACTCTGTGCGTCCACCACATGGAAAATTTTGCGTAAATATCTTGATCTACACCCACACAAGATCCAGCTAGTTCAAGAACTAAAGCCACTTGACCATAATAAGCGTCGTTTGTTTGCTGATTGGGCCCTAGAACAGCTTGAAGTTGATCCACATTTTTATCGTATAATTGTTTTCAATAATGAAGCTCATTTCTGGTTGAACGGATGTAAACAAGCAAAATTGCTATATATGGAGTGAAAACACTCCTCAAGGAGTTCGGCAGGTTCCATTGCATCCTGAAAATGCACTGTATGGTGTGCTTTACAGGCTGGAAGCATCATCGCTCAATATTTCTTTAAAAACAATGCTGGATCTAATGTAACAGTGGATGGTGCTCGTTACAAATCGATGATCAATGATTATTTGTTTCAAAATTTGAATGGTATCAACCCAGAGGTGTTTTGGTTCCAACAAGATGGTGCTACACCTCATGCTGCTAACGTAACAATTGGTTTTTTGAAAGAAAGATTTGGCGATTACATTATTTCGAGAAATGGTCCAATTAATGTGCTTCCAAGATCGTGCGACATAACTCCACTGGATTATTTTCTTTGCGATTATGTCAAGTCATTGGTTCATGCTGATAAACCAGAAACAATAGACGCTTTGGAAGCCAACATAACTCGTGTTATGGATGAAATGAAGCCTGATTTACTCGAAAAAGTGGTCCAAAACTGGGTTGGTCGAATGCGGTTCCCCAGAGCTAGTCGGGGTGGAAATATGCCGGAAACTATTTTCGAAACATGAATACCATAAGATTATTTTTCAAATAAAAAAAAATTGGCTTCAATCTTAAATTAAATGTGTTTTAATTCAATTCAAAGTTCTATAAGTATAAAAAAACACCCGATACTAATGATACTAATCAAGAGACGAAATGAAATTTATGGCGAAGGGTGGTCGCATTCGCCATTTTGTGGCGTTTCAGAAAAACCATTTAAAATGAGAGTACTCTATTATAAATGTTATTTCTGTAAACACACAATCCTGAAAAATTCTGGTAAGTATTGTTGAAGAAAGCCCAAATTTACTCGCAGAATTCTCTTCGAAATGAACTCATTAATTCGTATGGAAAATGAACCTAAACTGCTTGGAAATGTTTTCCTGTGACATACAAACCTTGCATAACCTTCGAAAATGGAACACCTACACTCATGAGCTTAGTTCCTCCAATTCAATTCCGATTGTCGCAGCAAAATACACAGAGATTCCTCCCTAAATTCTCGCACGATCTGAACGCCAAGTACCCAATAAAGGGATTATTCATAATTACGCCACCCAGCTCAGAAATACCTTCTCCCTTTCGTTTTATGCAAAACGAAATCTCGAGTATTCCGTTACGCGCCTCCTGTGATGAATGAGGTAATTCACTAGCCTAGTTCTCCCGCGTTGGCGACGCACCCGAAATTTATAAATTCGATTTTTATGAGCGATGTCCCCCCCATAAACTGTCGCAAACCTCGTTTTATGGGGTTGTAACTTGTCATCGTACAGTTTGTCAGGTTCTTTAAGGGAATTCGTGTCCTCGATTTTCATATTGAGGGAGGGTATTTTTGTCCTATGAGGCGCCGTTTTCCGTCTACTTAACTCCTCGGATCGGGGCGTTTTCACGGGTATCATTCGAGTGAAGAATGGTGCATCCGATGAGTTTGGACGGTTTGTGGAAGGGGGAAATTTGCAGTTTTCGTATCTACTTGAAATTCAATATCAACGCGACTATTTATTACAGGGCACCTTATTTCAATGCCTAATGTTCAGGAAACGCATGGTCAGGAATTTTTTCTTTCCGGGTAGTTTAAAAATTCTTGCCTCTCTATCGAAGAGAAATTTTTACCCTGATAAATCTTCTCATTGAATGCATAACGCATAAATCGCATATTGCTGTAAAAATTCCGTTTAAATATTGCGCTATATAACCCAACATTACTGCGCTGAATGTTAATCACCGCTTTAGTATACCTTTGTTATTTTTTGAATTATTGATAGTGATAATTTAAATACGACCCAGTGTTCTAGACACTGTGAAATCACTTTTAATTCTTCTGCAAGAATCAAGAATCATTCGTAGATGATAGATCTATAGGTGAGTTTTCTGATTCCATCGAAATCGCTATTACCTATGGAAATGCCGTCCATTTATATTTATTGGGGCTTATATGGATCAACACCTGAGATGGCATTACCAAATGGAACATGTGTGCAAGAAATTAAACAATGCTTTTATGCCATATCTGGTCTTAAGAATACGCTTCCGGTAGATGCTCTGCTCGGGATATAAAACGGTATGGTATCGGGTGTTTTTTTTAGAGTGATAGAATTTTCGATAGAGATAACTTTGATTTGACTGAAGTTAGAAGCCATGTTGTTTTGACATTTCTATTCAGTAAGCATTGACAATTTATCATGGAAAGACTGACGCCGGAACAACGTTTACAAATTGTTGAAATTTGTTTTCAAAATCAGTGTTTTATCCGGCAAACTTATGGAGCACTTCGAGACATTTATGGTTCACACAATCGTCCATCATAGCAGCTTTTTAGTCGAACTATCGATAGATTTCCGTAAACATTTTCTCTACTCGAAGCAACAACAACAAGACAAAGAACTGTACGTACAGAAGAAAATATCGCTGCTGTGAGTTAAAGTGTTACTTATGATCCAGATTTGTCTATTCGTGGACGTTTACAATAAGTTGGAATCTGTGTATCCACCACATGAAAAATTTTACGTGAAGATCTTGGTCTACACCCTTAAAAGATCCAACTGGTTCAAGAACTAAAGCCACTTGACCATAATAAGCGTAGTTTGTTTGCTGATTGGGCCCTAGAACAGTTGATCCACTTTTTTATCGTAAAATTGTGTTTAGTGATGAAGCTCATTTTGGTTGAACAGCTATGTAAACAAGCAAAATTCCCGTATATGGAGTGAAAACAATCCTCAAGAAGTTCTGAAGTTTCCTATGAATCCAGAAAAATACACTGTATGGTGTGCTTTACACGCTGGAGGCATCATCGGTCCATATTTCTTTGAAAACGATGCTGGAGCTAATGTAACATTGAGTAGTGTTCGTTACAGATCGATAATTATTCGTTTCAAAATTTGAATTGTATCGACCCAGAAGTGTTTTGGTTCCATTAAGATGGTGCTACACCTCATGCTGCTACCGTAACAATTGATATATTGAAAGAAAGATTTGGCGATAACATTATTTCGAGAAATGATCCAATTAATTGGCCACCAAGATCATGCGACATAACTTCACTGGATTATTCTCTTTGGAGTTATGTCAATTCATTGTTTTATGCTGATAAACCAGAAACAATAGATGCTTTGAAAGCCAACATAACTCCTGTTATTGATGAAATAAGGCATGAATTACTCGAAAAAGTGGTCCAAAATTGGTCTGGTCGAATGCGGTTCTTCAGAGCTAGTCGTAGTAGACATATGTCGGAAATTATTTTCAAAACAAAGATGTCATAAGATTATCTTCCAAATCAAAAAAAAAATGCTTCAATTTTAATTTAAATGTGTTTTAATTCAATCTAAAGTTCTATCAATTTAAAAAAACACCCGATATATACATATAAAGGGGTTGTAGAGCGGAATGATCAGAGGTATTTCTGCGATATGCTATGTGAAGACATCTTAGATGATGTTTACTTTCTTCCCGGGTGAACGTTGGAACACAGGGCACTCACTCATAAAAGTGGGTGGTTTTACTCGATTGCAGTTACCCTGTCCATAAGGACGTATCCCAATCCCACTCCCATGGAAGCATTGACCATAGATCCAACAGACAAGTAGGTCACTATAATGTCACCTGCAGAACTGCTGTTCCTCTTTGAGGAGCGACAATTTTAAACTGCACGCAAAGCAAAAATTCCCAAATCACTATACGTTTTTTGAACACTGTCCTTAATACTACTCTGTCAATAAAGTACCGGGAATTTTCAATTAAAACAACATTTTTACATTTAATCGTCAAAATTTATTGAGTCGCCTTCAAAATAGGCTCCATTTGCTCCAGTACATCTATGCCAATGGCACTTCCAATTATCGAAACATTTTTTATAGGCGCTTTCCGGGATGGACTTTAGCTCTCGCGCCGAATTTTGTTTAATGGCTTCAATCGACTCAAAACGGGTGCCACGAAGGGGCAATTTTAGTTTTGGGAAGAGGAAAAAGTCGCAGGGAGCCAAATCCAGCGAATACCGTGGTTGCTGAAGCACGTTTGTTGAGTTTTTGGCGAGAAAGTCAGTCACAAAATCGTACGTGCGGACTCGTGGGATATCTTAAGATCATGGGCTATCTCTCTCAAGCTGGTACGACGGTTTTGCAGCACCCTTTCCTTAATTTTATCGACGTTATCTTCGATCGAAGCCGTCGATAAGCGACCACTTCACTTGAAGGCTCTGTACCACTGATATGCACGAGTTTTCGATAGAGCATTATCACCAAAGGCCTTTTGCAACATTTTCAATGCATCGGCACACGAAAATTCATTTGCAACACAAAACTTTAAACAAATTCTTTGCTCAACGTAATCACCCATAGTAAAAATCGGCACGCACTCTGACATCGACTGACTTAATCAGCTGTTGCAAACACACTAGTTGACAGATCCCGCTCAAGCTTGGCATAGTAATTAAGGACAGTGGTACCAACCTAGGAAAAAAAATTTTACCTGCCTCATTGCCCGCCAGATTTAAATCGATAATTCCCGGTACTTTCTTGACAGAATGTATATGTGCTAATAATTATGATTCATCCTGTATATGTTCATTATTGCCAGGATCATAATGATTTGCCGTTTTTCAACCCAGTAAACCATCTGAAATTCATTTTGTGAACACATTGTTCGTTTATATCTATTGTCCAAGCTCTCTAATATACTCCTGTCAGGAATGAACTTCAATACATCAATTTAATAAAAACTGATGAGTTTATTAAACTGCAAAAAGCAATCCCCCATCGCCGATAAGAATCGAAAACCGATTCCATTTCGGGTGTGTTATGAATGTCCCATTTTCGCATTTCTGGTTCCTGGCATGGATCAATATGTTGGGACAGTAGGTACCAGAGTGCTTTTTGCTGTATTAATTCCGGATTCATTTGCGCCATTCTGGACTTGATTATATTTAATGATATTAGAAAGGCGTCGAAAGCTGTGTTTCGCGCTAACAGGTAATTTCTATCCGTTGGAGAATGGGGCGTCATGGATATTTTCATTATATTTACTTTGTACTTTTTTGTAGCACGGTTAGGTAGGAGTCGAAATGAAGTTTAAATTGCATTGTTCGGATTTTCGTTCAATGTTTCAATGTGTTGGACATCCTCAGTACTAATTAGACGATTTCTTCGAAGAAATTTAATTAGCGGGTGCTTTTTTTTAGAGTGATAGAACTTTCGATAGAAATAACTGTGATTTGACATAAGGAAGAAGCCAAGTTGTTTTGACATTTCTGTTCAATAAGCATTGACAAATTATCATGAAAAGACTCACGCCGCAACAACGTTTAAAAATTGTTGAAATTCATTTTCAAAATCAGTGTTCTATTCGCTAAACTTATAGAGCACTTCGTGAAATTAATGGTTTACATCATAATCCAACAGAGCAGCTTATTCGTCAAAAATATCCATAGATTTTGGACAACATTTTCTCTACTCGATGCAGCAACTACAACAAGACAAAGAACTGTAGGTACAGAAGAAAATATCGCTGCTGTTAAGTCATAGTGTTAATGATGGTCCAGATTTGTCTATTGGTAGACGTTCATAACAAGTTGGACTATGTGCATCCACCACATGGAAAATTTTGCGTGAAGATATTGGTCTACACTCATCCAAGATCCAACTGGTTGAAGAACTAAGCCACTTGACCATAATAAGCGTCGTTTGTTTGCTGATTGAAGATTATGTTAATTATGAAACTCATTTCTGGTGTAAACAAGCAAAATTGCCGTATATGGAGTGAACATTATCCTCAAGAAGTTCTGCAGGTTCCATTGCATCCTGAAAAATTCACTGTATGGTGTGCTTTACACGCTGGAGGCATCATCGGTCCATATTTCTTCAAAAACGATGCTGGAGCTAATGTTACAGTGAATGGTGCTCGTTACAGATCAATGATTGATGATTATTCGTTTCAAAATTTGAATGGTATCTACCCATAATTGTTTTGGTTCCAACAAGAATGTGCTACACCTTATGATGCTATCGTAACAATTGATTTATTGAAAGATAACATTATTTCCAGAAATGGTCCAATGAATTGGCCTCCAAGATCATGCAACATAACTCCAAAATTATTTTCTTTGGGGTTATATCAAGTCATTGGTTTATGCTGATAAACCAGAAACAATAGATTTTCACAAATTTTTATTGTTATTTAATACAACCATTGTTTCGCTATCACAGTGGCATCTTCAGTAAGGTTATGAACCTACCTATATGGTCTTATTACTCACGCATGGAAGCCACTGTTTATTTGTGACATTGATAGTAGTATGATTCAATGTGTACCATTTCATTGTAGAAAGGTACACTCCCCAACAAAAATTACAAATAATTCAAATTTATTATGAAAAATCGCGATCTGTTACTCTTATTTTACGTGCTTCAACTCCAATTTTTCACGTCGTTATAATTGTCCGGATAAAAGAACAGTTGAACATTTAGTGAAGAAGTTTGGAACAAATTTTACACTACATGATGTTACAGTGCCCGTGAGACAAAGAAATGCAAGAAGTGAAGAGAATATTGCTGCCGTACGTGAGAGTGTTCGTGAAGACTTAAATTTACTAGGCCGCACTAGGCATCTCTCAGACTTCTTTGCAGCGACTTTAGGAAAAGACCTTGGTTGACATCCATACAAAATTATTTTGACCCTAGAACTCAAGCCAACAGATCATTATTGAAAACAAAATTTGGTGACTCGATTATTTAAAGAAATGGACTTATGAATTATCCTCCTTTTTCCTGCGAGTTAACTCCATTGGACTTCTTTCTTTGGGGTTACATTGACTCAATGGTTTACAGCAATCATCCAGCAAGTTGAGATGATTTATCAATATTGAGCGAGTAATTGCTAACATACGACCTGACGTGTATGAGACAGTCATGAAAAATTGGGTTCAAGAACTTCATTCCTATCTGCGTTTTTGTGGTGGACATTAAATGATATTTTATTTCATAGCTGATGGTATCCATAGTACTTCATGAAGAAATGAAAATTTCAATAATTTCCTAATGAATAATGTGTTTTATTTACAAAACAAAATGGAGTGCTGTTAACTAAAAGCCTTTTACTTATCTACTTGCGTCATGGCCTATGTATGGAAGATGGCAAGCTATGTGATATATTTTTAAATAATTGTTTCTATTCATCATTCAGAAAAGTCGAGTGTTGAGTATCGATTCCAGTTTCGAAATCTGCATCATTTCCGACTTGTTCTAAGCACTAATTACTGAATACACGACGCTTCAAGTAATCTGTTAGTTTGAATTTTTGGGTTAAAACAATTTTGTATGAATGTGAGACAAGCTCTTTTCGTAAAATTCGCTACAAACACGTCTAGATGTCTAGTTCTTTTGAACGTCGAGAAATCGAACAGTTTCACCTACGGCAGCAATATTCTATTGACTTCCTGAATTTCTGTGTCTCACTGCCACTGTTACTTCGTCAAGTATAAAAATTTCTTCAGTAAACCTTCAACTGTTCTATTTCCGCACGATTATAACGGTCAAAAATTTAAAATTTTGATTACTTGTGAACGTTGTTGGAGTGTGTACATTTTTATGATTAAATGGTGGACATTGACGAATACAACTGTCACTGTCATAAATAAACAATTGCTGTCATGCGTGAGTAATGTTAATTCAAAAATGGGGCTTTCCCATTGAAGGACCCTTTATGTAACTGAAAATACACAATGTGCCCAAGCTGTTTTTATTCAATTCGATTTAAAAACAGTTTAACGAATTGTTTTAAATTAAAATTTGTATAGGTTTGACAGAATTATTATTTGAGCTTCGTTGGGAGTTCGCAAAGAGAATATTAATTTCTCCAGTGGACGCGATAAATTACTGAATCAAAAGAAGGGTTTACATGAATTCAATTCAAATGAGCGACACTTCAAAATTCACAAAGGCAACGGAAATATTCAACTTTGTGCAAGACTCCATTCGTTTTGTTTTAATTAGATTACACGCCAACGGAAAGCGATCAATAGATGACTTCTGCTCGACTAATTCAGTTTCAAAGGCACCAGTTCCTCTATAAACAAACTCAACGTCTGCAAAAAGGGGATCTGTTATGTACGGACGTGCTGTTTGAAATTAACTGGATGGAAGTGGTATTGACACAGAAATTTCTGACGCTTTGAATTGAAGTTACTCGCGAAAGACTTTGCTGTACAATTAGTGGCTCGGTCGGCAGTGTAATGAATGTTGACGAAAGATATTAATTGTAGAGTGATATTTCGAGGTCTGATTAAATAAACCATGAAAGGGAGGAAGTGATAAGTGATATAAGTGGAAAATTTCCAACAGGACACAGTGGTCTATTATTATTTTTTGTTCTTCCCTATTATATTCTGTTTATTTTCGGACTATTCTATTGAAAAACATCTAATGTGTGTTCTTTCCCTGATATTTCTATCAGGTTAGCCATTTAATTTTACTCCTTCAGATTCAATGATAATAATAATAATATATTTCTTTATTTTACCCAACGGGAATATCCCAATTACAGGGTTACATGTTACAGAATGCGGAATATTACAACGTAATAATAGATAAAAACATAAATCATCAATAATTCACAAAACTAACCAAATATATTCAATAGAAGTTTATCAGCACATTTACACATACAGTTCACCGCTCCTATAAGTTAGTACGCAAATAAAAAGTAGATGTAGACCTTGCTGCCAATCTTGGAACATTGTTTATTTTCGATAGCAGATAAGGTGAGTCAATCCTTCCGGTCAACAGTCTTTGAGCAAACTTTGCACACTGATTCTCATGCCTAGCATGATTCATGATTGAAGATAGATCAGTACCAGTCCGCCTAAACAACACAAACTTGAGAAACTTTCTGTGAATGAGCTCCAGAGATACCAAATGACAGTCGTAAATAGGAAACCATATCAAGTGTGTATACTCCAACTTACTGATGACCAGTGTGAATACAAACTCCTCAAAATTGACAGACCACTGAAGTCCCTGCCACACCTCAACACAAAGCCCAAAGTGCGTCTAACAGACGCATACAACTCTTCAACATGTGGGATGAAACTGAACGTGGAATCAAAGAGGACTCCAAGGTCATACATTTGATCTTCATCGCCAACATAGTTGTCAGCTATATGATAGCTATAAGTTATCCGATGTGACCTTCTACTGAATGTAACTTTTAAACACTTCTCCATATTCAGTATGAGTTTATTGCATAACAACCAACAATGAATATACTCCAATCTTAACTGGAGCAGCACCAAATCATCAGGACTGCGTATTCTCAAGTAAATCTTCAAGTCATCGGCAAACACTAAAACGGGACATTTAAGAGCATTTATATACATGATAAAATTAGATCCCTGAGTCTCTCAACTTGAAAGAACATTCTCAAATGATCTATAACCATTTTAGAAGACATAATTTTTTCTATCCTCCAAGCATGATGATATCCTCATCTCATTCATGATTGAAGATAGATCAGTTCCATGCGAGTCCGCCTAAACAACACAAACTTGAGGACCTTTCTGTGAATGAGCTCCAGAGATACCAAATGACAGTCGTAAATAGGAAACCACATCAAGTGTGTATACTCCAACTTACTGATGACCAGCGTGAATACAAACTCCTCAAAATTGACAGACCACTAAAGTCCCTGCCACACCTCAACACAAAGCCCAAAGTGCGGCTAGCAGACGCACAGAACTCTTCAACATGTGGTATGAAACTGAACGTAGAATCGAAGAGGTCATATATTTGATCTTTATCGCCAACATAGTTGTCAGCTATGTGATAGCTATAAGTCATCCGATGTGACCTTCTACTGAATGTAACTTTGAAACACTTCTCCAGTTTAATGCATAAACACCAACAATGAATATACTCCAAGCTTGACTGGAGCAGCACCAAATCATCAGGACTGCGTATTCTCAAGTAGATCTTCAAGTCATCGGCAAACGCTAAAACGGGACATTTAAGAGCATTTATATACATAATAAAATTAGATCCCTGAAGCACTCAACTTAAAAGAACATACTCAAGTGATCTATAACCATTGTTGAAGACATAATTTATTCTATCCTCCAAGTATGACCTGATGAGCTTCACATATACCGGACTGAAACCGAAGGACGAGATCTTCTTCAGCACAATATCGTGATCGACAGGGTCAAAGGCTCGCGATAAGTCAGTATGCACCACATTAACCTGACCTCCATCATCCAAACATTCAGTAATATACTGTGCGATCGTTGCCAAGTTATACACAGTAGATCTTACCCTAACAAAACCGTGCTGCTCCGTGGAAAAATGTGACCTGCCTCTGAAATACATCTCCAGATAACAGCTCTTCATAAACCTCAACGCAAAATTGGACAATATCGTAATTGGTCTATAATTTTCAATCTAGGTGCCATCTCCCTTCTTGAATACAGGGACCACATGAGCTCTCTTCCATTTCTTAGGAAAGATACATGTTTTCAGTTTAAACTATTGATATAATATAGGGGCTTAGCAAGTACGAAACTATAATCCTTTTGACATATGATGGAATGCCATCATCACCAGCTGTAGCCTTGTTCGGAAATTTGGACATGATTGTTCTTATTTCATCCTCAGAGATAACAGGCACAAGAACTGGCAGGAGCTGAGTGAAGGTTGTTCTCATATTCCGATGGGGCATCAACTCCCGCAAGCACAAGAAAAATGCTCTGCGAACAAGATTTAAAAGCATTTTCACCCATCATTCTTCTTCACTTTTCCTTTCTCTTTTATTTGAGATTATCTATTTAGTTTATCTGAATTACACTCCATTCAAGTTACTCTACAACTCTTCATTATTTCACCGTTTGTTTTCGTCATTTTTCAATGTTTTCTTTCAATGGTCTCAGCTTAAGGTAAGGAAAGAGTATTCACGATCATGTTTTCACTATGAAGATATTATTATTTAGCCATCTTAAGGCAAACAAGTTGCATTTGAAAAAAATTCACAGAGTGTTTATGTTTCACAATTTATTCGGAATTCCGACGGTCTTTTCAAAAAATAAATATAATTCTAGGTAATCCACTTCATCGGTCCAAAATAATATTCCAAACATCAAAATCAAATAACAATCACTATATCTCAACTTACACGTGTTTGCAGGATGATTGCTTCAAACAGACTAACTTTAAAATTCAAGATGGTCTATGTTCTAACTAAGTCACAGAAAAATGTGGAAGATATTTTTAAGGTTATATTTAAATCATTGACATTCCATAATGAGATTTATTAAAGCCTAAATATAATTATGTATTTTATAAAAAATAAAATAGAAAAAGGCTTGTTTTTTGAAGATATAGTGCATGTTTTGAGATATTTCTGAATTAACTTATTCGAATATTTTTATATTTCAAATAAATTATATTTTTTGAGAAGTCCTTAAGTTGTGTTCAGGTTTTTGAAAGGCAATTGGTGTTCTTAAAGGTAAGATCAGAAACAAAATTTTGTCTCCTTTAAATATTTATCTATTAATTTTAATGACTTTTTTATATCTGTTGGTTTATTTATTCCATTTGACATTATATATTGAGTTTTGATTATACACGTCTATTAAATATAAACGGTGCTTATTGTAGACATTAATTTAATTCTAAAAGTTTTTTGAATAAAAATTTTTTTGAAATTAAAATTGTAGAAGACTAACAGATTAAATCTGTTTTGATATTCAGATTTTGTGAACAAGGTTTATCATTTTTAGTGTTAGCGAATTATCATTTTTCAAATTGAGACATAAATAAGTTACTAAAGGTGGACTTATTAGACTTTGCATTGCTCAAAGAATTTAGTGTTGAATAGCCAGAAATCAACCGGTTTTGCAAAACCTTGTATAACAAATAATCATTTTTTTGATTAGAAAGATGTCACTTTACTATATAATGGTAAATTGATGGACTATTTGGAGATTCTTTCATTCAAAACAGCCTTTGAGAAAAAGGAGAATTTAACAAATTCCCAAATTGTATTCCGCAATACCCCTATATTGGATCCTGATATTTATATGAGTCATAAAAATACACAAATGTCCTAAGAAAGTACTTTTTCAATTTTAAGTTAAGTTCCTTTTTGCACTCTTCTGAAGATGGTCGAAATACCGAAACACGTGTCAGCATTCTGAATAAATTGTGAAACACAGAAACTGTGTAAATTATCTTCAAATAAAATTGTTATAATGTTTTACCTAGAGACAACGGCATACTCTATTCATGTAGGCAAACATGTTGTTGAAGTTTGAATTGGAAACCTCACAAGTTTTCCAAAAAAAAGTTTCATTTTGAATAGCTCGTTTCACATTTTAACATTTGACAAGTAAAACAACGCCATTACAAAAAAGGAGCGCTACAAGCTTCAACAAAGCAATGAAATTGTTGAAATTTACAAAAATGGTGAAAATTTCAGTCAATACGAACTCATTTCCACTGCTAAAAGCTTTTTAATTTCACTCGTTTATTGTAATCTACTATAATCGTGAATCGAGTGAATGACAATAATGAAAAAACACAGTGAATAGATGACATTACAGTTAGGTCCAAGCAATCAGTATTCAAAATAATGAATTTGCCGGTTCATGAAGCATCAAAATACGAGTAATATAAAATGTGTTGAATATTGGATTATTGTCTCCAGGTAATGACTCTATAACTAAATCGTCAAATATATCAAATTAGATCATCAGTTTATTTGTTCGATAATAAAACTATACATCTGACAAATAAAAAAATATATACCTAGTTTAATGAGAACTGATATATCCATATCACGAACTTCTACACTTACGTGAATTCATTAGCTATACAACTTCCAGTGCGTGTGGAATTACTTTACTGTTCCTAAACGTCCTTGTTCAAAATATCCACTATAAGCTGTAAGGCACAATGATTGTCCGACTATTTCAAACAAAAATCAATTGTTGACCCGTGTGTTGATATAAAAATACAGGAAAACAAGAATCGCCATTTACGCCGTTGTTGTTTGATCTCGAAGAAAATTCAATCATTTTTTTAATCTTCCAGTTATCGCTATCTATCGGGTGTTTTTTTAGAGTGATAGAACTTTCGATTGGGATAACTGTGATTTGACAGAAGAAAAAAACCATGTTCTTTTGACATTTCTGTTCAGTACGGATTGACAAATTATCATGGAAAGATTCACGCCGCAACAACGTTTACAAATTGTCGAAATTTATTTTCAAAATCAATTTTCTATTCGACAAACTTATAGAGCACTACAACTATCGATAGATTTTGGACAACATTTTCTCTACTCGATGCAACAACAACAACAAGGCGAAGAACCGTACGTACAGAAGAAAATATCACTGCTGTAAGCCATAGTGTTAATGATGATCCAGATTTGTATATTCGTAGACGTTCACAAGTTGGACTCTGTTCATCCATCACATGAAAAAATTTGCGTAAAGATCTTGGTCTACACCTATACAAAATCCAACTGGTTCAAAAACTAAAGTCACTTGGCCAAATAAGCCTCGTTTGTTTGCTGATTGGGCCCTAGAACAACTTGAATTTGATCCATTTTTTTAACGTAAAATTGTGTTTAGTGATGAAGCTCATTTCTGGTTGAACGGCTGTGTAAACAAGCAAAATTGCCGTATATGAATTAATTTGCCTCCAAGATCGTACGACTTAAATCCACTGGATTATTTTTTTTTGGGTTATGTCAAGTCATTGTTTTATGCTGATAAACCAAAAACAATAGACGCTTTGGAAGCCAACATATTTCATGTTATTGATGAAATAAGGCCTGAATTACTCGAAAAAGTGGTCCAAAATTGATCTGGTCGAATGCGGTTTCTCAGGGCTAGTCGTGGTGGACATATGCCGGAAATTATTTTTAAAACATAAATATCATAAAATTATCTTTCAAATAAAAAAAATTGGGTTTCAGTCTTGATTTAAATGTGTTTTATTTCAATTTGAAGTTCTATCACTGTAAAAAAACAGTCGATATCTAAAAACTAAATGTTCAAAAAAACAGATTCAAAATTATTTCCCCCAAAATATTAGGTGAATAATTAATAGGTAATAGCGAACTATTGTTTCCTCAACTTTTTACGGTTTTCTCTGAATAAGATCTATACCGTTGGAAAAATATCCCTAATATTTTACGTCCAGAAAGAGATATTGAAGACCATTGAATATAAAAGATTCGAGAAAAAGACGTCCAGTATTTTTCTGGTAGATGGCTGTAGTAATTGATATCTTGTGAAGTAGCGATCAAACAATTGCAGATTTATGTACGTTGTCAAGATGACATTTCACACTAAAACATTCCTTGACCTTTTTTTGTTTGGTCCATTCAGTTGTGACTTACAGGGTGTTAAAAATTGAAGTAAAAAAAATGAAAATTCGGTACATTTCACGGTTTTTCTTTGATAAAGGTGAAATCGTGAATGGTGTTTATATTCCCGATATTGTAATAGCTGATTTCGTGCAAATTTTGATTTTGTCGATTCAGTTCAGGTATTTTTGATGTGGTGTTCGAAAATGTCATTAACATCGCACAAATAATTAAAATTGACCGGCATGATAGTACTCATATCATCGCCCAGGAGCAAATGATCGACCATAAAACAGTGTTAAACCATTTGTGCGAAGCTGTATTCAAAAAGAAGCTCAATTTTTGGGTGCCACACCAATTAACACAAAAAATATGATGGGTCAAACTACCACCTGTCAAATAGAATGGAATAGATCCGTTTCGGGAACGTATGGTGACAAAGGATGAGGAATGGGTCACATACGACAATACTGTGCGAGAAAGACAGTGGTCAAAAAGCAGTGAAGCAGCTCAAATGGTGGCCAAACCAGGACTTACGGCCAGGAAAATTCTACTGTGCATTTGGTGAGACTATAAAGGAATAATTTATTATGAGTTACTTCTAAACGGCCAAATACTAAATTCGTATCTCTACTGTCAACAACTGCACCGTTTGAAGCTAGAGATTGACCAAAAACGGCCAGAATTGACCAACAGAAGGGGTGTTGTGTTGCAGCAAGACAACGTGAGGCTACACACGTCTGTAGTGAATCGCCAGAAACTCTGGGAGCTTGGTTGGAGAGTTTTAATGCATCCACCATATAGTCCGTACCTGACTGTGATTACCACCTTTTTCTCGCACTGTAAGACTTACTTAGTGATATTAATTTGACACCAAGAGATCACTAGTTTTTCGCCAATAAGGACGAAGACTTGTATGAGAGAGGAATGATGGAGTCCTCTTCAAAATGGCAACAAATAATAGAACAAAACGATAAATATTTGACCGAAATCGAACACGTGAATTCTACCAGGTTTAGCATGACGAGCATAGCTCTTTCACCAAGTGACTATTCAGCAGTCTCCACAGTCCAACCCTAGAGGTAGGAAGGATTACGCCATATCATCGCGCGAAGCGAGAACCCCTCCGAAGAGATGAACCCACTAGCTTTCAGTTTGGATCCCGACTCGAAAGCCAGAACCGTCTGGCTGGTAGCAGCGAAGCACTATTCAACCTCTACTGGCTTTGCAGGCCAGTACCAGAGTTGGTTTGTGGCGCAACTCACCTGCCGGAAGAAATTCTTATCCAAGCACCTGAACGCAGTCCCATGAACTGAGATAATCACAAGGTCTGCAAACAGATAAATGAAATACCTCCCTAGTCCAGCATGCGGACTTTCAACCACTGCCCCTTCGAGTACAATACCAATGGAGTCTCCAGGTGGTACAAGTAATACCTGAGAGCAATTCACCCCCCGAGGTAACGCAGTGTGGTACATAACGCACTCGGCCATTACAAGGAATCCGGAGATTTATACTGCGATAGGGTAGAGTACGCCAGTTTTAAGGGAGAAGCCCTGTGCTGAGACAAACTCCCTGTCACTGAGTTAATCAACCGGCTCAGCCCTCCATTTCACTGGAACGGCAAAACTAGGGCCCCATTCGAAGATCTTCCACCATACAGGTCCAGTGACTGACGCTAAATGGCATTACATTAGACACCAAGACTTAACCCTCCATTTCGCCGGGACGAATTTAGGGTCCTAGTCATGACAAGCACCCCCATAACGTCAAGATCTAATGCCTGGGGGCGACCCAAATCGGACAGTCCCAAACATGTTGAATGATGACTTGAAATTCACGTATGGATCCTTTTGAACGATATTTCTAAGATCTTGGCAGCTATGGAAGCACAACGCACTATTCCAGCACCCTTGATAAAAATATTCAACTCTTTGCATACTTTTTGACCTTTCTAAGGCCTTTGATCACATTCGGTTGAATAAACTAGAAAAGTGTCATTTTAGAGTTAATATCAGAAAATTATTGAAGAGAAAACTGTCAGATTGTTCACAAGAACTACAGTCCATTATTCGATTCCCAAAAGAGTGGTCCTTTAATAATCACGAACATTTCCAGCAATATTGAACTCACAACATTTCAAGGAGAGTGTTAAATTTTTTCTTGAAAAAGGTGAACTCAAATGGGTTGTATTGAAACTGAATAAATAATATCGTTCCGTCCATTCGAGGGTGAAATTCTGGAGATAGGAAATTTCTGCGTTACATATTTGAAATTGACTAACGACCTAATAAAAGCAACTCCCGTGCAATCTTCTATCTCGGGGCTACCAACCTCCATTACTTTCTGGAAATGACTTCGAGTTATATTCGAAATTAAAGTCGAATAAGAGACGTAGACGAAGTGGTGTAGCATTAATTTATAATGGGCGAGGATTCTTTACCTTCTAGAATGGATGTAGGAATAGGAACGCGTCATGCAGACTGTGGTAAGTGGAGAAGATTTCGAGGCTGCTGAATGATGAATGAGGCATCGCTAGATCTGGAAAGTTGCTTTGGAAGCACCGAAAGAAATTCAATTTTTGATACTTAAGAAATTGGAAACGTATTATCAGAGAAGAACTGACGTGAACTCATGAGCTTTTGCGCGCTTGTTTTTAGTACACCTTTAAGAAACCCACACTAGACTCTTCTCACCTTTCCACTGCCGACTATGTGAGGTCATCTCTTGAAATATGCACGCTATATTACCACACCCTCCCAGAACAAAGTCACCAACGCGCATCGGTCGGTATGTTGCGAAGTAATTGAAACAGACTCATTTAACAATTCAGTATGGCCATCCGTTGCCATCGTTCTAGAGCCATTGTTGCTGCAGAAAGCTGCATCGCTGACGGTAACTAGCCTTTGTTTACGGTATAATAACGGTAGGTGTATTCTGGTGCAGGCTAAAAGCCGAGATTAAAATTGAATGAGGGCCACTGCCAAACACATTACGCGGTCCACAAGGGGAAAATTCCGGTATTGATTCAGCTAGATATAAATTAGTTATAGGGGACAAATTGCGTTATTTAGATAGCGCGATATTTATGGGAAAAATCGGCTAAGTTCGGGCCATTGGGTCGAAACAACGCCAAAATGTTTGATTTATGGAACGGGGGTTCTTTACCATCAAAAAATATTATGCAGAAATATTGGCCCATGAATATTCTTGAGGATGGATAGAGTAGCATACTTTAGGAAACTGATGAAAATCCTGATTTAGAATTTGGCACACATAACTATGCGCTCGACCGCCATAATTTCAAAATTTGAATATTAAAACAAATTGAAATATTAAAATAAGAAGGAACGGTTTTTTACTTGATAGAAGGATTATTACAAAATTTGAATATCAAAACAGATTTAATCTGTTGCCTGGAACGAAACAAAAAATGTTTGCTTATTTATATTTTAATTTCAATTGACAATTTATATTCGTTGGTTTTTCTTAATTCCATTTGACATTGTATGATGAATTTTGATTTTATACGTCTATTAAATATGAGCAGTGCTTATAAAGACATTAATTTAATTCTTGAAGTTTCTTCGAAAAATTTTTTGAAATTAAAATTGTAGAAGACAACAGATTAAATCTGTTTTGATATTCAAAAATTGAAAAATGTTTATCTTCTACAATTTTAATTTAAAAAAAAATTTTTTTATTCAAAAAACTTTCAGAATTAAATTAATGTCTAAAACAAGCACTGCTTACATTTAATAGACGTATATAATCAAAACTCAATATTTAATGTCCAATGGAATAAATAAACCCAACAGATATACGAAAGTCATCAAAATTAATGAATGAATATTTAAAGGAGACGAAATTTTGTTTCTGGTCATACCTTTTTTTAAAAGGCAATTGGTGTTCTTAAAGGTAAGACCAGAAACAAAATTTTGTCTCCTTTAAATATTTATTCATTAATTTTAATGACTTTCGTATATCTGTTGGGTTTATTTATTCCATTTGACATTATATATTGAGTTTTGATTATATACGTCTATTAAATATTTTAATAGACGTATATAATACGTCTATTGAATATAAACGCGGTGCTTGTCTTAGACATTAATTTAATTCTAAAAGTTTTTTGAATAAAAAAAATTTTTTGAAACTAAAATTGTAGAAGATAAACATATTTCAATTTGTTTTAATGTTCAAATTTTGTTATATTTCTTCTATCAAGTAAAAGGCCTTTCTATTTTATTTAATATATAATATATAATTATATTTTGGCTTCAATGAATCTTATTATGGAATGTCAATGAATTTAAATTAGCCTTAAAAATAACTCACACTGTTCTTTGATTTTGTTAGAACATAGATCAATCTTGATTTATAAAGTTAATCTGGGTTTCGAAGCATTAGTCCTTTTACACGTGCTGAGTGTTTGTGATATAGTTTAGTTTTTTTATTTTGATATTTGGAATATTATTGAGGACTGAAGACGGAATTGCTTAGAATTATATTTGTGTTTTGAAGATATAGTGCATTTTTGAGCGATTTCTGAATTAACTTATTCGAATATTTAAATATATTAAATATTTCAAATAAATTATATTCTTTGAGAAGTCCTTTAAGTGTGTTCATGTTTTTAAAAGGCAATTGATGTTCTTAAAGGTAAGACCAGAAACAAAATTTTGTCTCCTTTAAATATTCATTTATTAATTTTAATGACTTTCGTATATCTGTTGGGTTTATTTATTCCATTTGACATTATATATTGAGTTTTGATTATATACGTCTATTAAATGTAAGCGGTGCTTGTTTTGGACATTAATTTAATTCTAAAAGTTTTTTGAAAAAAAAAAGCTTTTTGATTAAAAAAAATTTTTTTGAAATGAAAATTGTAAAAGATAAACATATTTCAATTTGTTTTAATATTCAAATTTTGTTATATTTCTTCTATCAAGTAAAAAGCCTTTCTATTTTATTTTATAGATAATATATAATTATATTTTGGCTTCAATAAATCTCATTATGGAATGTCAATGAATTTAAATAAGCCTTAAAAATAATTCACACTGTTCTTTGATTTTGTTAGAACATAGATCAATCTTGATTTATAAAGTTGATCTGGGTTTCGAAGCATTAGTCCTTTTACACGTGCTGAGTGTTTGTGATATAGGTTAGGTTTTTGATTTTGATATTGGAAATATTATTGAGGACTGAAGACGGAATTGCTTAGAATTATATTTGTTTTTTGAAGATATAGTGTATTTTTTAGAGATTTCTGAATTAAGTTATTCGAATATTTAAATATATTAAATATTTCAAATAAATTATATCTTTTGAGAAGTCCTTTAAATGTGTTCATGTTTTTAAAAGGCAATTGGTGTTCTTAAAGGTAAGACCAGAAACAAAATTTTGTCTCCTTTAAATATTTATTTATTAATTTTAATGACTTTCGTATATCTGTTGGGTTTATTTATTCCATTTGACATTATATATTGAGTTTGGATTATATACGTCTATTAAATATAAGCGGTGCTTGTTTTAGACATTAATTTAATTCTAAAAGTTTTTTGAATAAAAAAATTTTTTTGAAATCAAAATTGTAGAAGATAAACATATTTCAGTTTGTTTTAATATTCAAATTTTGTTATATTTCTTCTATCAAGTAAAAAGCCTTTCTATTTTACGCCATAATTTCATCCAAATATCTGTTTTTGCACAGTGTTGCCCTAAAATGGTCTAGAATTATTACACTGAAGGTTTTGATGAAAATGCTGTGATCATAGTCAAGACTGCTGTATACTATTAGGAGTAGAAGTGAGTTTATTATCACATTCATCTGGTAATACTTGCATTTTGAAGTGTCATCAGTAGGCTTTCTTTTCAGTACCTGTCATTTCGCTGAAGTATTAACAACATAGTTACTATGTTCTCTGAAAATGTCAACTTTTGTATCAAATAATGTGTTTCGGGGAATTTAACATCATTACTCTAATATGAAAAAAAACAACATTTTGATTTGGAAGATAAAAAACGACGTGGTGCGCCACCAAAGTTTAAGAATGATGAACTATAGGAAAGTCTAGATTAGAATCTATCACAAACGCAAGAGATTCTCGTTAAGTACTTGTTGTCACTCAACCATTAATTTGCCATCGTTTTAAGTAAGGTCAAAGTGAAATCCACTGTACAGCAAACAGTTAACATTCAAAAAGAGAAGCCACGTATATTCACCAGTACAGGGTGAACCATGTGAACATCAATAGACCTGTTAACTATGACCTGTGTTTTATTTACCACCCAGCATCTGTGTGATATACTAATCTGAAACAAATAGCAGTCCACAATCCAAGGTAGATAGATGTGTGAATGATTTGCCTAAATGTTGAAGAAACTTCTTAACAGTTCCCCATCAGTTACGAAATGAGATTTGTATTAAGCAATATATATTACACAAGCTTGAGCAACTACTCGTATAGATCAATGAAAGAAGTACCTGCAAAGGCTGACAATTATGGAGTGCGATCAATACAAGGTTTGGGAACCATCGCATTGTGTCCTAAAAGTTGCGTGTTTGCGTATCGCTATATCTAATTTTTGTTATCTACAATCAGCCTAATTAAATCATTAACTACCTGGTTGAAAGCGGAAAAGCAGATGGACAGTTAAGGTCTGTTATGGGCAAAAATTACCTGTTAATTAATATTCCAGCTCGAAAACTTTTATGATCCAATTTGGGGGACATTGGCGTAGAGAATATTTGGGAAAATACTTGTCACTGGATAAAGATTATGCGGTAGTCTGAGCTTTTTCGGTCAAAATTGTTGAAAATTGACAAATTTTCAGTTTTTAGTAACTCCATCATTTCGTCAAAATATCAGTATGGGGTGTTTTTTTTAGAGTGATAGAACTTTGAATTGAAATAAAACACATTTAGATAAAGATTGACGCCAATTTTTTTTTATTTGAAAGATAATCTTATGAAATTTATGTTTTAAAAATAATTTCTGACATATGCCCCTTCATTTTCCTATCCGTTTATAGGCGCTATAATATCCGTGAAATAACTCTCTTCGCAAGTTTGCAATTTTGATTTCAAAATGGAATAAGAGGATCTTTCGAAATTTCGTTTTTTCAATATCTAATGAAATAAAGACCCCTATGAATTAAGATGGGAAAAATTAATGTTTAATAATTCAATCTGGGACTGTTTCGCTTTTCACTGGATGAAAATGCATCTTGGAATTCATGAACAAAAAACGATTTCATTCCGAAAAAGAGTTAGAGAAAATGAAAAACGTTATATTAACAAAACACAAGCCTTGACATCACCCCGTACTTTAGTGATTGTACCGAAGTGGATTCTGAAAGTAATATTTCAGATGAATTATCGATTTCTAACAAACCAACTACTCCAGGAAACACAATTGTATTTTTATTCTTTGTGTATGTATCCATTTGAATATAGAACTGGTTGGCTAGAGGTGGAACAGGGTCATAGAACAAGATTCAGAGGAACTTGCTTGGTAGAATCCAGGATGAATAAGAGGATTGGTCAACGTTCCTTAATTTTTTTGAGACCTCGGTTAATATAAGGAAAACAAATGTTAACTTCCGCTATTTTATTGATTTTCACAACAATTGTTGTGTCATACCATGACTTCATCAGGTACATGATGAAGTCATGGTATGACGGAAGTTAACATTTGTTTTTTCTTATATTGAAGATGAATTTCCGTCAAATAAAGACCGAGACAATCAAAGACCTCGGTTAGTTCCAGAAACATATAGGACATAATATGCTAAGAATACGTCTTAAATATTGTCTTACAATACTTAGTTGTTACAGGTCGCAGAGCAGATTTTGAATTAGTTAAATAAGTTTGGGTTTTTCCTCTTTCAAATAGAAATAAATGTGATTAGATATTGTGTGAAAGTTTTGTGAGCATATGGAAATTTTTCCTTGAGGAATATCATACATTCTGTCAGGAAAGTACCGGGAATTATCGATTTAAACCTGGCGGGGCAATGAGGCAGGTAAAAATTTTTTTTCCTAGGTTAGTGCCACTGTCCTTAATCACTATGCGAAGCTTGAGCGGGATCTGTCAACTAGTGTGTTTGCAACAGCTGATTAAGTCAGTCGATGTCAGAGTGCGTGCCGATTTTTACTATGGGGGATTACGTTGAGCAAAGAATTTGTTTAAAATTTTGTGTTGCAAATGAATTTTCGTGTGCCGATGCATTGAAAATGTTGCAAAAGGCCTTTGGTGATAATGCTCTATCGAAAACTCGTGCATATCAGTGGTACAGAGCCTTCAAGGACGGTCGTGAAGTGGTCTCCCATCGACGGCTTCGATCGAAGATAACGTCGATAAAATTAAGGAAAGGGTGCTGGAAAACCGTCGTACCAACTTGAGAGAGATAGCACATGATCTTAAGATATCCCACGAGTCCGCACGTACGATTTTGATTGATATTTTGGGCATGAGAAAGGTGACCGCACGACTCGTACCGAAAGACCTGAATTTTCTTCAAAAACGTCATCGCGAACAGGTTGCTTCAGACATGCTGGATCGCTGTAATTCCGATTCTACATTCATGGAACGCATTATAACTGGTGATGAGACCTGGGTCTACGAGTACGATATGCAAACAAGCCAGCAATCATCGGAATGGGTGGCAAAAAATGAGCCGAAACCGAAAAAACCACGCCAAAGCCGCTCGAAAATGAAGGTGATGCTCATTGTTTTCTTCGATATCCGTGGCGTGGTGCACTACGAATTCGTTCCAGAGGGTCAGACGGTAAACAAGGAGTATTACCTGGGCGTTATGAAACGTTTGCGTGAGCGTATCCGTAAGAAGCGGCCAAATTTGTGGGCGAACAACTCATGGATTTTGCATGACGATAACGCGCCTTTTCACCGAGCTACGATTGTGACTAACTTTCTCGCCAAAAACTCAACAAACGTGCTTCAGCAACCACCGTATTCGCCGGATTTGGCTCCCTGCGACTTTTTCCTCTTCCCAAAACTAAAACTGCCCCTTCGTGGCACCCGTTTTGAGTCGATTGAAGCCATAAAACAAAATTCGGCGCGAGAGCTAAAGTCCATCCCGGAAAGCGCCTATAAAAAATGTTTCGATAATTGGAAGTGTCGTTGGCATAGATGTATTGGAGCAAATGGAGCCTATTTTGAAGGCGACCCAATAAATTTTGACGATTAAATGTAAAAATGTTGTTTTAATTGAAAATTCCCGGTACTTTCTTGACAGAGTAGTATATACTTATCTTAAGATCATGAGTTTATTTGAGAAAAATCGGTTTTTCTATATGTTTATGTGGGGTTATGAACATTAGTATTCAAAAGTGGGTAATTTAGAGGTTGCAGCACAGGTTCACCCTTAAAACTAACGTACTCTACCCTATTGAAGTAAATCTCCGGATTTTTCTGTCCAATGACCGAGTGCATTATGTACCATACTGCGTTACCTCGGGGGGTTACTGAGTTAACTCGAAGGGGCAGTTGTTGAAAGTCCGCATCCTGGACTAGAAGGGTATTTTCTTTCTTCTTTCTTTCATCTATCTGTTCGCAGAAACTCATGTTCAGGATATCTTAAGATATGCTTCAGGGCTTAGCGTCCTGAACCAGGATCATTTGCGAGACATTTATGGGGTTTGTGGATCTGGACGATACGGCTTAAACCGTTGGTGCTTGAAGTCAGGATCAATTGAAAAACTTCCCAAAGTTTCGTGTGTCTTGACGTACAGGCTAGATTGACGGCGTTCGTACCAGGATGAATTGAGGCATCAATTTGGAGATTATCTTAGTTCATGAGACTGCGTTCGAGTGATTGGATAAGAAACCCCTTCGTCGTGTGAGTTGCGTCCCAAACAACTTGGGTACTGACACTGGAGAGCTAGTAGAGGTTGGATAGTGCTTCGCTGCTACCAGTGTAGGTTTTCGGACTGAAACCGAAACTGGAAGCTTGGTCAGTTCAACTCTACGAAGTGGCTCTCGATAATGCGCGATGGTAAGGCGTATACTCAACACACTATCTGCTTCCTGGGCAGATTGTGGACACTGCTGAGTAGTCACCTGGTGAAAGAGCCACGCTCATTTGTTACCTAACCGGTAGAATTCACGATGATGTCTTGAAACGCGAAATCAAAGTTCGCATTCATGAAATTGAGTCCCAAACAATAGTCAATGTACCGAAAAATTGAGTTGATCTGACGGAGTACTGTAGCCAGTCGTAGCGGTCATTTAAATGATATTGTTTTCCACTCGTGAACCTCAAGGTTCAATCTTTCTAATAACTCCACAGCTTCGAAAAATATTCGTCAGATTTTTATTTATGGTCGATCAAAAATGCAAATTTTAAATGGTCCACCCCGCATTATGTTGATAAATAGCTCTTCATCTTGAAATTGATAGTTATATACCACTCTTGCAAATCGCAACCGAATCCTGTATACCATTAACTGGAATACGTTAATGATGAAATTCCGTGTGACATGAAACACTTTTTTTGAAGTTCTCCCTAGAGGCAACGCCACTGAATTCAGATCGAAATCGTGGTTTCTATGATCGCTACAAGTTCATGACAAATAGCTGTTTCCATGTCCAAAGTTCCATTGCGGTCTTTTTGCGTGACACCGCCAAACTACGCTCTACGTTGTGTGAAAATTAACTTGGACTAAGTAATTGATTTATTCGGGCATGAACTCTATGCTTTCTTCTTCAGATTCACTCACGAATGCCCCATATTTATTGGTCATGTCCCGCTTACGACATTCCGTTGACGTCAGTATAGCCGTAAAGGTATCGGAGTCATGCACATACACTTGCTCATAGATTTTAATTCGAAAAGGAAGGTTATAAACGTCAAAGAAAAAATACAAATGATTTCATTGAATATTGAATGGATTAGTCCATTACTTTGTCATAGTTTCTTTATAAATGGAATAAAATAAGAAATGACTTTGTTTTCTATCACGTTTTTTTGACTGAATATACAGAGACTTGAGTTTCGTGGTATTTACTACATTTTCAAACTGAATACAAACAAATTGTATCTTAACTATCATATTATTTTATAACTAGGTTACCGAGTTTCTTCAAACATTACAAAATTTCTGCAAAGAACAGCATGGGTTCTTAATGGGCAAATCAGTGGAGACGGCATCGAAGGAGGTGCTTGAAAATATAGGAGAAGCTTTTGATGGGAGACAAAAGTCAAGTTTTCAGGCATGTGACTTATCCAAGGTTTTTGATAGTATTTCTTGACCTGATGAAAAGTTATCTGGCAAACAGAATGCAAAAAACAATCTTGGGCGGCAGGTTTTCTTCTTGGGAGACTGTGAGTCATGGTGTACCGCAAGATTCTGTGTTGGGTCCCCTTTTGTTTGTGATATACATAAATGATTTGCCAGCAAATGTGAAATCAGGTCAAACCGTCCTCTTCGCTAATGACACTTCTTTTCTGAATGAAAGGATGGATCAGGAATTGGAAGAGAAAAACAAGAAGGCACTAAAAGAAGCCAAGGTATGGTTCAGCGCAAACAAAATGATGATAAATTGCGATAAAACATAGAGACCTCTGTTTGAACCAAAGATGTCTCCGGACAGTCACATAAGGCTACTCTGTGTCTTTTTGCAATCAAATCTCAAGTTTTCTGTCCACATTGATGAAATGATTCCTAAGTTGTCAAGAGCTACCTATGCAGTTGGGAGAATAAAACAAATACCAGGAGTTGAAGCAGCCAAGATTACTTACTTCAGCTACATTCATAGTGTCCTTAACTTCAGCATTCTTTTCTGGGGGGATTTGTCTGAATGTAAGAAAGTATTCATAAAACAGAAGCAGGTACTGATAATACTATGTGGCGTAAGTAGCAGATATCGCTGCAGAGAGCTATTCCCAAGAGAAAAAATTCTTACCATGACGTCCATTCTTATACTTACCTGTGTAATGTCCATTTATGATAATGAGGACATTCTATATAAAAACAACTATAACCACAACTATAATACTAAAAACAAAAACAACTTCCATTAACTCAGGCCTTACTTCATCAATAGAACGAGTTTTGTTGGCTTTCAAAGCGTCTATTGTTTCTGGTTTATCACCAAAAACCAATGACTTGACATAACCCCAAAGAAACTAATTCAGTGAAGTTATTTCGAATGATCTTGAAGGCCAATTAATTGGACCATTTCTCGAAATAATGTTATCGCCACATCTTTCATTCAATAAATCTACTGTTCCGAAGCAGCGTGAGGTGTAGCACCATCTTGTTGAAACCAAAACACTTCTGGGTCGGCACCAGTCAAATTTTGAAACAAATATCATTTATCGTCGATCTGTAACGAGCACTATTCACTGTAACATTAACCCCAGCATCGTTTTTGAAGAAATATAGACCGATGATGCCTCCAGCGTGTAAATCACACCATACAGTGGTATTTTTCAGGATGCAATGGAACCTGCAGAACTTCTTGAGGATTGTTGTCACTTCATATACGGCAATTTTGCTTGTTTACATAGACGCAGAAATGAGCTTCATCGCTGAACACAATTTAACGATAAAAAAGTGAATCAACTTCAAGCTGTTCTAGGGCCCAATCAGCAAACAAACCACGCTTATCATGGTCAAGTGGCTTTAGTTCTTGAACCAGTTGTATCTTGTATGGGTGTATGTAGACCGAGATCTTTACGCAAAATTTTCCATGTGGTGGATGCACAGAGTCCAACTTGTTGTGAACGTCGACGAATAGACAAATCTGGACCATCATTAACACAATGACTTACAGCAGCGATATATTCTGAACGTTCTAACGGCGTGAGTCTTTCCATATTAATTTGTCAATGCTTACTGAACAGAAATGTCAAAACAACATGGCTCCTACCTTCTGCCAAATCACAATTATCCCTATCGAAAGTTCTATCACCCCAAAAGAAACACCTGATATTATCTAATTTCATGGCCAGTTCTGTCAGAAATGTTCCTGTAAATCAAGCTGTCTTCTATGATAAAAGTGTACACTCGCGCGCTTTCAACATAGCCGGTAGGAATTGTCATGTGATTCTAATGAGGCATTTTTATTTCAGTACTTGGTGCAGTAAAGTCTGGGAGTGGCATATCGAACAACGCACTTTCAGAACTCACCACAAGAGGGCCACATTTCGACCAGACAGCCTCGAAAAATGTGACAGCTCTTCTGGGAAAAACAGCATATCTCAACTGCAGAGTGAAGAACTTAGCTAATAGGACCGTAAGTACACATCGATCACGTAGGTAACTGCTTCAGCATCCATCATCCTTCACCGACCCAATAATAATCATGCACGTCCGCATTCAAGTCACATCTGTGACTGCCGAAGAGAGTCATTCCCTCTGTACGCCTCACTTGAGCACAGAATATCAAATCGCAGTAAACACAGAATGTGTACAGATGATCCTGATGAATTATCGTGTCAGGGCTAAAAATGTGAGTGTAAACGACGCTTTATGTCGCGTAAATTTTTAAAACCTGTTTATTAGCGATACGTATACCACTTTAAATGCTTTATAAGATTTATGATCCACTTTGAAAAAATGCAACGTGGAATTTGAAAGTCGGCTTCTGTGACGGAACGCATCGATCCTCGTGAAGCTCGATTCGCGTCTGGCGTACGGAAATGAAATATGGACGTCAACATGGCAATTAATAAGACTTTGAATGATAAAGTTTGTTCGATCAAACCTGGGATGTTTCACGACGAGCTTGGTGTCATCGACTAACAACGTGATATATTCGTCACCTGATAGATATTTGCGAATTCAGTGTCTACAGGGCTGTCAACAGTGATAAAGGGCATGCAAAAAGTTCATTTGTCATTCATGAGTTGAGAATATTACATTTCAGCTCTGATACTTCTTAAAATTGAAACAAATTGTAGAAATTACTCTGTTTTACTACCAAAACATATATATTCCACATTTTCTTGTGACTCGAGTTTCAGGAAATGAACTATCACATCATCAGACAACTGAAGACCTAACAGTGGTACAGTGACAAAAGTGATAAATATTTTGAATATTTCAACAGATTCTCGGTAACACCTAATAGTGGTACAGAGGTTTACAATCGGAACGTGATAAAAAACCGGGTTAAAGAAGGTTGTAAAACAGATGGTATCCATTTAAATATCTCAAATAATTTCTGGGGTTACATAGCTCCGTCCAGTCATTCATTATTTTTACATTATTTTGTTGTATATCTCAAATATTTGGATTCACAAAGCTCCATACAGTCATTCATTATTTTTTACATTATTTTTATTGTGAACGAATTTGAAAATTTCAATAATCAAGTTTCTTTTCTTTTGAATTTACATGTAAAATTTTCTTAAGATTTTCTTATGTCGAAAGGAATTACTGTTTTCTAAAGAATGTTAGTGTTAGAGTTAGGAGTGTAGTTGTGTTTTGGTTAGATTGAAGCTCTCAAGTGATGCGGGATGTATGAGGGAGCCTAAACCTCTTAGTTCGGGAGGCGGAGCTTCGTCCCGCAAGTCTGCCTATGACGCCAGTGACCTTGTTCCACGTTGGAACTGGGCTGTCGGAACGCTCGCTCTCTGCTCTACTTGAACTGGGTGAAGACAGTGAGCTCGTTATCCGGAAAGCTGTAGCATCCTCCATATGCTACGCCGGGAAGCTACAGCAGAGTAGAGTAGAATTTTGGACAAGAAGCGAGAAAGGTCGCTACACACTCCCCCTCTAGTGAGCGTAGATAGGGTCACGAATTTGAACCCACAAAAATGAGTTCAAACCGAACTCACCGCAGCATTTATTAATTCCATTTAAACTCTTTCGTTCCTCGTCCAAACTCCCTTAAACTTTCCATGCCTACTTCCGCGCCCCGAACATCATTATTCAAGATCTCGTCAGGCCCCCATGTAGCTTCTCTCGGTGCAATTGTCACAGTGAATAAGCCGTCCGCGAGCCGGGCACCGGGACGCTAAAGTTTCGGATTAGTTTTGCATCCGGCAGAAAGAACATCCGACAACTTCAGTCGTTATTCATTTTCACTAATACGTCGCGATTACCGACTGGAATGCGCCTGGTGCCTGCTTCTCTATACAGGGCATCGAGTTAACTTTCCCAAACTCGTTTATGAGGATAAATTGGAATACATCAGAGCAGTGAATTAACTAATTAAGGAGCTATTTCAATAGGGAATCCCGTAGATGGAAAACTTTTCTGCGGAGTGATAATTTAGCCTCATTGCAAACTATTAATTCTGATTTGCAAATTTGCCGAAAGTGTTTCGGAAGTCTATTTAGCATTCCCCTGATCATGAAAGTTTCATTTCTCTACGTGGCAGATGTTTTGAGGAGGGACTAGAGGTCCCGCGAAATCCCCATTCAATACTATGTAGTTTCGGGTAAAAACGGACTTATGGGACGCGGGCATATTTGAGAACCAACTTAGAGATGGGGAAACTTCGGTGGAAAGTAGTCGTTTCCATTTGTGACAACAGGGCTTAATGCAGGTCGTGTAAGTTCTATTTCAACTTGTTTGTTCATACGTAATCCTAAGGTACGCAAAGTTTACCTTGATGAAACATTGAATTCTAATTATTAACTGAAGAGCTTCTGGGATCAGCATGGATGCTGATAGTTCGTAATTTCAGGTAACCGAAAAGGTTAGTGAGGTTCTTGTATACAGTTCATCATCAAATAGTTAATTAGTCCAGTCATTATAGTAAGTTCACCTCGGAATTCGAGATACCCATCTGTAAGTCTGTAAATACTTGAATATTGACACCCCTAAAAGTTGTCTCAAAACCTACATATGGTAGGGTGTGAGCAACTATTAAATTTCAAGGTCAAAGGTCACAAAAATCGGTTCTTTTGGAAATATCTCATTTCCTACGGGTTTTTTGCTATTAGTATTTATTACCAATTTTGTAGAACACAAATTTCTCTACAAGTTTTGTCTAAAAAAATTTTTTATATGATAAACTGTTTTCGAGATAGAGGGCGGAGAGCGGGCGGTCACACCATCACTTCAGGTCAACCGGTGCCTCCGGTCGAAAACGCGCCATATATAGTTGATGAACTATCGATAAATAAATGATTATAAATAATTGTCAATTTTTATTAACTATTATATTATATTTTATCATTTTTTTCCTAACCTATCTACTTTTTATTCAGTATTAATTTATTTAACAACATTCACCTGCCCAAAAGAAATCCGTGTATTCCAACGTTTAACAGACTCGAGAAGAAGTTGATCACTCCTGAGAGAAGGACGCCACAGCATATTCCATCAAAGGACGCTGCAATAGATTGTTCGACACGTGGCCAGGCTGCAATCCCTAAACGATCTCTGAATCATGTAGGGCATCTGTCTGGCCTTTGCTGTCATAATCGCCACGCGATGAGACCAGTTCAAATCATAGGACACTATGATGCCCAGATCATTATTGTGGTCAACGGTAGTCAAGCAGTGACCATCTACTGTGTATTGAGACTTAGGGTTATTAGATTATCAGGTTTGGACGTAATCCTAGGGAACTTGGATAAAGCATGGAATGCTAATTCATAACTGAAGAGCTTCTGGAAACAGCAGAAAGCTGATGATAATTTGGTAATGTCAGTGAAATGGTAAGTGGTGTTCTTATATACAGTCTATACTCAAATAGCTGGGATTGTTTGATTTGGGTCAAATAGGCACTGTTTTTTGTATAATTTGTTGCCATTTCAAAGGTAGCTTCATAATGCCTCTTTCATAAGATTCTTGGTTCTTATTGGCATGAAATTCTAGTAATCGCTTGTTATAATGTTCTTTTGATGCTAATTTCTTATAACAAAGGAAGTGCTGCAGTGTGAGAAAAAGGGAGTGATCGCTTAGTGCCAGGTCCAGACTATAAGATGGACGCATTTAAACTTTCCAACCAAGATCCCGGAGTTTCTAGCGAGTCACTACAAGTGTGTGTGGCATGACGTTATCCTGATGGAACGCAACACAAACTTTTTTTGGTCATTTCTGGCCATTTCTGGCCAATCGCTAGCTTCAAACTGTACAGTTGTTGACAAAGGATACAAATTTTGTGTTTGGCCACATAGAACCAACTCATGAAAACTGATTCCCTTCCAGTCTCACCAAATGCTCAGTAAAACTTTCCTGGCCTTGGTTTTGCTACTGTTTGAGCTGTTTCACCAGGATCTTATTCGCACAATATTGTCGTATGTGACCCATTTCTTTTTTCCTTAGTCACCATCTCTTCAAGAAATGGATCGATTTCATTGCGTTTGACCAAGGCTTCGCAGAAATAAAATCGATCCATCTTGGTTTTTGGTGTTAATTGGTAAATTTGTAAATTTTGTCTACTCAAAATAATTAATTTATAGGATTTTTGTTATTAATTTATATTTAATGGATTTTGTCATCTCATTTGGATGTCTCATAATGAATGTTTATTTTATATGTCGTTTGATATAAGCGGTGCTTAAATGACAACATAAAATTAAATATGTAGAAGGCCAGGAGAATATATCTGTAAATATTAAAATGAATAGTTATATATTCTTATATGGTTTTCTCCGAACAATCAAGGTGAAATCGAAAATACACTTCCCAACAATCTGCAACTATCCTATTTAGTATTCATAACAAAGCTTCAGGCTTTCACTCAACCGATATAATTCCGAACGCAGCCCTCGGAGTTCGATGAACAACTTTCCTATCGGAACACAGAAAAGCACAGATCGTTCTCAAATCCCTCATTCGAGCCCGAGTAACCTTGAAACAATACCATTGACGCAATAACAGATGTTGTGTTTCCTTATGAGGGCTAGTCCCGGATTGCAATAAGGGACGAAACGGCAGTTACAAGGTACGCATACGTAGGCGTAATTATGCAAATAACAATAATGACGGAATGAACCACAATGCGCTAAATCATGAATTATTAGCGGCAGGAAACAGGGAAATTGGAACAATTATAATGTATGATTTCCTCCAGCTAACGCCCGATTCGTACGCGAAATAGTCTACGTAGATAATAACCGGTATGGTTGCGACAACTTTCTGAGTGCATGTTCTGGAGTTACCTGCGGCCTGAGCTTTGCCAGGCAGGATGCGGCGTTGCTCGCTGCTGCAAGGACTCGATTAGCGGTTCCGTATGGGAAATTTCCGCGTAAAGATGGCGGTATATGCACGAGGCAAATGCAGCTTTGTAATTTGGGTTGAATTGGAATTATCGAGCCCTATTCGTGACGAGCTTCGAACTCGTGGCGGTGTTGAAACGCCGACAGAAAAAGGAAGAAGGGGAAACTCAATATTGTCTGCGTTCTTGATCTGCATACTGTTATGCATGTGTTCGAGTAATAATATTATAACTTTATTCGTTCAAATAACCTGGTGATGACAAATTTTGTGAAATGTAATCTCGGTCAGTGGCGGCGTATAGTTTAATACTTTGGAAGTATAATAATAATAATAATAATAATAATAATATAGCCTTTTATTCAGATCTCTTACAATGGTTTTTAAACTTATGTAAAACTGTATCAACTTATTTAACTTATCTTACTAACATATAGCCTTGTTTAGCTAACATTATCTATATAATCTTATTTAGTATCTAACTTTAAAGACTTAAACTTAATATATGGTAATAAAATTAAACTAATATTTGGTCCTTGGTTATTTTGCCAAGATCTGTTTGCCAGTCGGCAAAGGCCTCCTCCAACCTTTTCCACTGAGGCATGCTATGTAAACTACTGATTTTCGGTGGTTGTTGTCTTTGTAAGTTAGAGGGTTGTGGTCGCTTTCCCCCTCGAGGACCAGTCGGCTTGGGGGAGTTCGTTGTTTTTTTGTTTCTTTCTTGTTTGTTCCTTTGGTTGGTTTTGGTTTCCGTTTGCCTGTAGCTGGTTGCCTGGTTTCTGTAGTTGCTATTCGTTTTTATCAGCGTTAGGCATGTTTGAAAGGGAGCTCGATCTATGTCTCATTAAATCAAAAGCGTTTGTCCTGTTGGTCTTCATTTTGTTTACGGTTTGTTGCTTTTTTGGTTGATTGTTTTCTGAAGAGGGTGAAGCGGATAATCCCCTTTTTCTTTTTTCTTGGCTGTTGTTGTTCTCTTTAACGATTAATTTATCATAATTCAAATACGCTATATTACCCTTTTGTCTCTCTTCAGCTAACTTGGCTTGCAGCTCTTTTCTTCTTTCTAACACCTCCTTCGAGTAATCCTCCGAAATGTATATTGTTTTTAGGTTCTTTTTGTTTTTGATAATTTCGGTCTTCTTCCAGTTGTTTGTGAACGAGCACAGTACCGGCCTCGGTTTATTGCTATCTCTCTTTCTAATTCCTAAGCGATAAATTTTGTTGATATCACGTTCTTCCATTATAATATTTAAATCTAGATTGAAGGTTACTTTGAGCTTTTGTATTAGTTCGTAAGAGGATTTTTCGTTTTCTTTTAAGCCGAATACTATGATGTTGTTGGCTTTCTCAATCCTCTTAAGGTATTCTATTTCTTTTTCCAGTTTTTCTACTTTATTTTTCAGGTTCTTATTTTCTTCCATAATAGGGAATAATTTATCATCAATTTTTTCCATAATACTATTTGTTATAGAATCCTTCAATTCTGCATTCTGAGTTTGCATCTCTATTTTCATTTTTTCGAATAATATTTGGAATTCACCTTCCATCTTATAATTTTCCCGTGTGTAACGGAACGCAGTAGTGGAATATGGCAGAAATATTTTTTCTCAATTGGCAACACTGTTTAATCTGTCGGATTTATTGACGTTTATGACTTTGGAAGTATACAACCTTAAAATGAAATTAATAAATTACTGGTTTTCAGGCTACTTAGTGAAAGATGGATTCAAAATTGAAAACACAAAATAAGATTTCTGAAAACTTTCACTGTATAGTATATAGAGGGTGAGGCATTTCTATTGTAACATAGCTTAATGACGATTTATTTGAATCAAAATATAGCACTTGGATCAAATATGTCTTAATGAAATATTGCTGTGGTAAAAGACACAGGGCGTTAAAGTTCTTTTTTTTTTGATAATAATTTCACTGTTTATTTCTCAAAATCGGCACGGATATATAACTTTAGACGAGAAATACTGTTTTATGTACTACTTCACTTTTTGTTATAGTAAACGCCACGTGAAAAATTTGGGATGATAAAATTAAGTGGTAGATTTTTCTGACGAAACGTGATCGTGATTTCGATTAGAAAATATGACGTAAACATCATTTTTAAGTAATACTGATACTCTCGCTTAGAGACGATAATTTCACTCGCTTTCGAGAGAAACGCTACATTGTCTCAGAAGTAAATATCAAATAACAGACACTAAAGAAACTGTAAACTAAGGCTTCACTTTCAACAGTGAAGAATTAAAAACAATTTCACATAAAAAAACGAACTCAAAGATAATGTTCCACGTGGCCTTCTTAGACTTCTATGCCTCTCTAATTCTTGTACTAAACGATTTCTGGATGTCAAAGAAAGCATTATTTCGTCCCCTTATAAAATTGCTCACATTTTGTATTATTCTCCAGATGATTTCTAACAATCACTTAGATGATTTCTAACAATCAATAGGAAATGGGGTGGGGCTCTTTCCTGTATAAACTACATTTTCCTTATATCTAGTAAAAATTCTTCCAAAGTATCGCTCAAAGTATTTTTCAAATTGCCGGATTTTCATCTACTAAAGCCAAAATTTCATTTTCTTCGTAAGGTGCCATTTGTTTTGGTCGACGAAGTTTTATGATTTGGTCGCCTCCAGCTCAGATAAAAAATTCCAACCTTCTAGCTGTAGAGCGACCGCAAAAAATTTCTGGCGCATATAAAGTCTTCAGTCAAGTCGAAGCATATCAATGAAAATTCAACAATAAGCTATAATTTCACAGCAACAATAATTAATTGAGAAGTAATGACATTTACCAGCAAAATTTTTATGACAGTCCAAAGCATACTTCTCATTAATGAAATGATATTTGAAATCCCATCCTCACAGAGTGAATGGTTCAATTACATTCTTCTCAAAAAAGTTTGAAATAATCGTATTCAAAACAGGAATACCAATATTACGTAAAAACGATTTTTACATAGTATTTACAATGAAAATCCCCCTTCAGTTTAAAAAAAAATCTACCACTTAACTTATCGTCAGATCTTGTTACAAATATACTGTCCCTAATGTATGTCCTGTATATATCAAATATATATATTTGATCAACATAAAATTGTTGTAATACTATTCTAGAGAAATGTTTATTTCTCATTTATGGTACTGTATACACAAATGAGGATTAAATATTTCTCTAGACAAGTATTTATTTAATATTAATCAAAAATATTTTTTTTTATATACACAATGATAGTTTCCAGAAATTTGATCCCGTATTTTTAATTTTGAATCGATCTCTCGCAAAATAGGCCTACAACCAATAATTTATATGTTTGACTATGTGGAAATTAGAATGATCCCACTTCTAGCCTCAACATGTATCGTGTATTTTTTTTAGGGTGATAGAACTTTGAATTGAAATAAAACACATTCAAATTAAGATTGAAGCCAATTTTTTTTTGTATTTGAAAGATAATTTTATGACATTTACCTTTTAAAAATAATTTTCGCCATTTGTCCAACACGACTTTCTCTGAGGGACCGCATTCGACCAGACCAATTTTAGACCACTTTTTCGAATAAATCAGGCCTTATTTCATCAATGTTATGTTGGTTTCCAAAGCGTTTATTGTTTCTGGTTTACCGGTATATACCAATGACTTGACATAACCTCAAAGAAAATAATCTAGTGGAGTTATATTGCATGATCATGGAGGCCAATTAATTGGACCATTTCTCGAAATAATGTTATCGCCAAATCTTTCTTTCAATGAATCTTGTTGGCACCAAAACACTTCTGGGTTGATACCATACAAATTTTGAAACGAATAGTCATTGATAATCGATCTGTAACGAGCACCATTCGAATTTTGAGCAAAAATGGTCTCTAAAGAATCCGAGGTCAAGAGTAATTCCATCTGGCTGGTTCGTCTGTAAACACTTGGATCCCAAATTAAATTCTGATCGGATCAATAGTTTTGGAACTATTGGGAAAATAAGAAAAAGTTTCAAATGTGAATAACTGCGGAACCTTTTAAAAAAGTTAAACGATATTATATGTTCAGGCACAAAACCGTCCCTAAAAATTTCATGTTTTTAGCTCTTCAAAAGATATAGTATTCACGGACGGACTGTACCAGTCGGACAAAATAACCTTGTTTGAGACCATTTGCGGATCAAAATTTGAAGATTACAGACATTTGAATGAAATGATAGCACACCGTCCTCTAGAACAAGCACGCAAAAAAAATTGCATAAAAGTGGGACAAATTTGAAGAAAAAATCATGTGCATTGTATTTAATGCCAACGGCTTTAAATCTTGTACTTTTCTGCTCAGTGAAATAAATATCTGTTATTTATATAAATATCGGTTGTTGTTTTTAGAGTGGTAGAACTTTAAATTGAAATAAAACACATTTGAATCAATATTGAGGCCAAAGTTTTTTTTTCATTCGAAAGATAATTTTATGGAATTTATGTTTTGAAAATAATTTCTAATATGTCCACCACGACTAGCTCTGATGCCTTATTTCATCAATAACACGAGTTCTGTTGGCTTCCAAAGCGTCTATTGTTTCTGGTTTATCAGAATTATCGAAAGACTCGACATAACCCCAACGAAAATAATCCAGTGGAGTTATGTCGCATGATCTTGGAGGCCAATTAATTCGACCATTTTTCGAAATAATGTTATAGCCAAATCCTTCTTTCAATAAATCAAATGTTATGGTAGCAGCATGAGGTGTAGCACCATCTTGTTGGAACCAAAACACTTATGGGTCGATACCATTCAAATTTTGAAACAAATAATCATTGATCATCGATCTGTAATAGCACCATTTACTGTATGTAACATTAGCTACAGCATCGTTTTTAGAGAAATATGGACCGATGATGCCTCCAGCGTGTAAAGCACACCATACAGTGCATTTTTCAGGATGTAATGGAACCTGCAGAATTTCTTGAGGATTGTTTTCACTCCATATACGGCAATTTTGCTTGCGCCCATAGCCGTTCAAGCAGAAATGAGCTTCACCACTAAACACAATTTTTCGATAAAAAAGTGGATCAACTTCAAGCTGTTCTAGGGCCCAATCAGCAAACAAGCGACGCTTATTATGGTCAAGTGGCTTTACTTCTTGAACCAGTTGGATCTTGGATGGGTGTAGACCAAGATCTTTACGAAAAATTTTCCATGTGGTGGATGCACAGAGTCCAACTTGTTGTGAACGTCTACAAATAGACAAATCTGGATTATCAATATCACTATGACTTACAGCAGCGATATTTTCTTCTGTACGTACAGTTCTTTGTCTTGTTGTTGTTGTTGCACCGAGTAGAGAAAATGTTGTCCGAAATCTATCGATAGTTCAAGGAATAAGCTGCTCTGATAGACCATTATGTAAACCATAAATTTCACAAAATTCTCTATAAGATTTTGAACATAAATTTCAACAATTCATAAACGTTGTTGCGGCGTGAGTCTTTCCATGATGATTTGTCAATTCCTACTGAACAGAAATGTCAAAACAACTTGGCTTCTACCTTCTGTGAAATCACAAAGATCCTTATCGAAAGTTCTATCACTCTAAAGAAACACCTGATATAACTACACCAGATCCTTGCTTCTTGATGATTAAGAATAAGAAATGATTACAGTCGCGTTTTAATTGCCGAATATTTTATCGAGTTGGAATACAGTAATTACTTCAACATGTTTATTCCATGCAAGCTACGAAATATTACAGAACAAACACCGTGCCCTGGGGAAATCCAGCTCCGAATTGAAAACAAACACATTACACTCGAAGTCAAAATATCTCCCCATATTTTCGAATCCAAGACTCCAACATCTCGTTACTCGCATCCGATCTAACAATGAATATTGAAAAAATAAACAGCAGAGGGTGCTTCTGTTCTTCAACGTTGGGAGATGTTTTGAATATTCGCTGATAAAACCCTGCCGCACATCAACACACGCATGACCCGATTTTGCCGTAATCATTAGACAACAAAGCCGATACCGAAAGCAGCCAGCTCATTCATTCCACACCTTTGCTTCCATTCGAAACCCGTGGAATACCTTCCGGAGGTG
This sequence comes from Megalocaria dilatata, assembly GCA_034642435.1. Taxonomy (NCBI): domain Eukaryota; kingdom Metazoa; phylum Arthropoda; class Insecta; order Coleoptera; family Coccinellidae; genus Megalocaria; species Megalocaria dilatata. The sequence goes on along the minus strand of CM067857.1, from coordinate 9,603,949 downwards.
AATTGAAGCCAGGGTCGCTCGCTCTGTTCCCTAAGGTTCATCGGAATTATTTAATTCAGTTTTCAATCCAAATTATGTTTCCACGTGAATTACGAATTTTTGAAGTATCAGGATGATGAAACAATGTATTTTATCGAATTTTCACAATTCGGATGCGATACACGACAAGTTTCGATCATAACATCATCGTCAAATGAGATTAATAGGCGTTCATATTATGCAGGGGGCGGGGCGTAGATTGAGCAGAGTGGGGATACATGCAGATAGTGGGAAATGATTCATTTCTAATTGGTTGTTCAGTGTTTGAATATGGGGATATTTATAGACCATGTTTATTTCCAAGCACACTAATAAGTTCAATATGTTGATTTCTCGCAAGCCACTTGATGAAACATTTTGGATATATTTCGCACAAAACATCATAAAAAATCACTGGCATTCATAATCTGCCTCTTCCAGAAATTTTTCTCTACAGTATCGAACAAAATTTCTAAGATGTCTGGGTCAGCAGCTATGCACGCGTTACGCGCTATTGCAAGACCCTGGATATTTTCAGTGTACGAGTATGTAGTGTCATGGATTTTGTGAATTACACCTTATAAACGAGTTATAAATAATCATAATTAAAAACTCAGATAATGAAAATGAATAAAATTCAAGTAAAAGACTCACCCGTGTATATATGCTGACTCGTTAGAGTGTGATCAAATCAAAATGAATTAAATTAGATCAATTCAGACAGAAATATTGATAATTCAAATCATACTCACAAGCCAAAAATTATAGGGAAATGCATACCCATGATGTCCCAAACAAGCTCTATGGTCCAAATATCAGGAGATTTTGGCAACCATTGCAAAAGATTCACATGGGTCGCTTCACAAAGGTTAAAACTAACTCTGGCAACATGAGGTCGAGCATTATCTTGCTGAAATATTGGATTTTCGAGCCGGCTAAGGTGAGGGGGGACATATGGCTCCACTATTTCTTGAAGGTACCACAGCGCTGTCATATTACCTCGAATAAAGACTAAAGGTGACCTACTTGCATGTGCAATAGCACTCCATACCATAAAGCCTACTGTCCGGTGTACATGACGCTCAATATCAAACTGAGATTCACGTCTTTCTCCCAGACGTCGTCTAACCCTTTTTCATCCATCATGTGCACCTAAGGAGAATCGAGATTCATCAGAAAAGACGACTTGATGCCATTCTATCTTCTAATGTTGACGTTCCTGCACCACTATGATCGTTACCGGCGATGCTCTACCGTCAGAGGTAACACAAGATGGGGTCGATAATGCCGCAGTCTAAAAGACCTTATCCGACGGTAAACCGTTCGGACAGTTACAGGATCTTGTCGTGATGGGGGTGCTTGTCTTGTTATTGTTATTTATGGCGAGCGGGCGTCTGTCCACACTACCACTCGTCCGCACGGACTATTATGGTTCACCCCTAATTTATATCTCCCCGACGAGATCCAGTTTTTGGATAAAACCGATAATCCTATTCAGGGTTAATTTTTTCAGTTCGCAGTGGGCTATGAAAGCCTGGCCAAAGAGCTCGAATCTGATGCGACTCACCGCTGGGCATTCTGAGACGATGTGCATGGCTGTTTCAGTGTCCTCAAGACACAGCCTGCATTCGTCGTCTTCAGCCAGACCGATTTTGTGCAAATGCGCTTTCAGTCTGCAGTGACCTGCCATAATTCCAACAAGTGTTCCTAGTTAGGTCCTATCCAGACCTAGCGCTAGGTTCGCCATCTCTTTGTTCGAAGCTGTTCCAAGGAACAATTTCGAATGTTTCAGGCCAGAATGGCTCTGCCAAAAAGACTCTAGCGTTGAGTTAATTCTGCCTGTTATCGCCTCGTTAGCCACTTCAAGTGATATTCCCAGGAATGGTACCGGTCCTACCAGAGGCAGCGCAGCTCCAGCAAACGCCAGCCGATCTGCCTCCTCGTTACCCAAATTGTTTGAGTGGCTCCGAATCCAAACCAGAGTGACCTCGTTATATATACATACCGAGCCTGTTTAAAGCCGTGCGGCAACTCAAGACTGTTCTCGAGGTACAAATGCTGGATTACAAAGCTTTTAGTACTGACTGACTATCAGTAAATATTTTGATTTTACTGTGGTGGATTTTCCGTTTCATCAGCAGTTCCTCCGCGGTTTCAATGGCAAATAATTCTGCATGGAATATGGTTGCGTTTTGACCGAGACTCAATGAGATGTTAATTCTCAGTTTGCTCCCATAGACTCCCGCTTCCATTCCGTTCGTCGTTCGTGAACCATCTGTGAACAAGCCAAGGTCGGTCCTTAATAGAATCTCAGCATGCTGGGTCAATTCAATCCGGCTGGGGACGATTACATTGAAATGCCGTTCTTGGCTCGTCATTTTTGACATTAGATCCGAGGACATCGATAGGGTACTGTTCGTTAAAAACTCGTCCAGCAGTCCTGAGCCTCCCATCACAATTGCCTCTGGCCTCTGCTTGCCTTAACTAGGACCCTAATTTCATCCCGGCGAAATGGAGGGTTAAGTCCTAGTGCCTAACGTAACGCCATTCGCGCTAGTCATTGGACCTGTATGGTGGAAGATCTCCGAATGGGGCCTTAGTTTTGCCGTTCCGGTGAAATGGAGATCTGAGCCGGTTGATTAACTCAGTGACAGGGAGTCTGTCTCAGCACAGGGCTTCTCCCTTAAAACTGGCGTACTCTACCCTATCGCAGTATAATTCTCCGGATTCTGTGTAATGGCCGAGTGCATTATGTAGCATACTGCGTTACCTCGGGGGGGTGAATTGCCCTCAGGTGTTACTTGTACCACCTGAAGTTTCTTTGTCAGTTAGTATATTTCGTTAACCCAAGTATGAATATTTTATCGCGAAGAATATGCCAGAAAAGGATAAAACACAAGTCATGACTTGCACGTTTTTCACCTGATCCAACCGGATATATCCCACTGGTGCAATGGACATTACACAACCTATCCTATTTTACCACTGACATTTAATATATATATATAGCTTTGGTCTGTAATACTTTTCTATGGCTACATCCGTACTGTCTACATTTCAAGAGTTTTCCCAAGGGAGGCAGAGGTCTTATTCCTCTTACCCCCTGTTTCAACAGCTTCGCAGCATTACCTTTACCCCAGAATTCTCAGTTCGCAATCTCCGGAGTAAACAACCTATCTGTTGAAAATTCATAAACAAATCCGTCGTACTCTCTGATTACTCTCCCAAATTAGCTTCCGACGATGAAAAAATTATTCATCGAAATCTCGACGTTCGCTGAACCCTGTCATATTTCTCATATCTTCTCCAATCTCTGGGGTCGGAAAATCCGAAAAAGAAAAATTAAAAAAGCTTCCACGTCGTGTTAGCTCTGGCGCTCTTCTGAATTCATAGTTGAATGAGATTCACTGACTTATCACGTCGCTAATTAGAGTCCGGTCGAATATTCAGGTAGTTGCTTTCGATATCTGAGCCGCCATGTGAGTACTCTTTCATGGAATGTGATTTTATTCCGGTATTAGCTGATACCAGTGATTTTGGTAAGGTGGAATTTATGTTGAATTGAATTTTGATTGATTTTCTGCTGGTTTATTGTTTTCATTTAAATGATAAGATAGTGAAGATTCTACACATAAAAAATTGTCATATTGCATTCAACAAGTTTAGAGTTGATAGGGGGTGGCTAAGACTGTGTGTACTTTAGACTACCGATCCTTCGTCAAGTGCTTGGTGCACTTATTCCAAGGAAGCAACTGGAACAGACGAGATTCCTGCCATTTCATTAAAAAAGTTTTCACCAGAGCTTACAGCTGTTCTCTGTGAGATGTTCACTATGTCATAAAGGAAAAGAACTTTCCCTGATTCATGGAAGAGTAAACGTGCTCTCGTTTACTTCTCCTTTACTCCCCCCCTAAAGAAGAGGAGGGAGTATTTTCCATCAAACTACTGCATAATAGCGATAGTATCTATTTTGTCATGGAAACAGCTATCAATCTCAAAATGATTGGATTCCTGGAGAGCAAAGGTCTCTTTAGTGACAGACAAACACTGATCAGTTGGTGACTTCCTTTGCTATGTGACGCAAAACAAGGCTATTGAGCCCTATGCAGAATCAAGGTCAGTTTCTCTTGACATATCCAAGGCTTCAATCGTGTCTGGTATAATGCTCTTCTGAATAAGATGTTTTCGTATGGATTTCCCGAGAGTCTCTGCGGTTGGATGAAGAGTTTCTCCACCAACAGGAGCTTAAATAGTGTATGACATAATGCTCTTCTGAATTAGCTCTTTCCGTATGGATTTCCTGGGAGTGTCTACGATTGGATGGAGAGTTTCCCTGCCAATAGGAGCGTTCATGTGACCGGCAATGGTGTGCGTTCGCGTGATTTGGACGAGAACGCTGATGTGATAAACCTTTGAACACCGTTGAGTTTCATCTCTTCACTTTTTATCGAGAAATTCAATTCGTGACTTCTGACTTGATGATGGAAAACCAGGTGCTTCAGCCAAGTGATTGCATGCATCTTTTTATGATAGTCAACTCTTCGTTCTTTAAGGAGGAACATGTGACTGACATTGCGAAGTCTTCTGCAAATAAGCTGGGGTATTTATTCAAAGCTTGGTAATATTTCTCTGCAGATCAGGTTCTTCTGGGTATAAAACCCAGATGAGACCAGGGCTCAAATACCGCTTTCATGTTTGGAGCTCAGCACCCAACTATTCATTACAACTTTCGGATACCATCCAGAACAGAGCAGTACCATTGTTTGACTGCCCAACTACAACAGCTAGTTTGCAGTCTTTTGAATAATGATGGAGAGTTACTATTCCAATTATCGAACTGACCAGTTGTTGAATACGCCTCCAGTTTCCTTTGGCGTATAATCTTCAACAAATCATGACGAGAGTAAACAGGACACAACTTTTCGCTGAGGGCACCAAGTAGGTAACGTGAGTTTCCCTTCCTTCGGACTGTTGAACATCGAAGAAAAAAATTTGGCTACTTGATCTTGTTGTGGAAAGATAGGAAACTTAATGAGGAATATCATATCAGCCGTACCGTTTGAGAGACCAAATTCGTTCAAGAATGCCCCAATTGTTGAGAGAAAACTCACGGATTTTGCAGTATTATAACGCAGAGTCTTCACTGTCAACAAAATCGGGTCAAAAGTAAATGAATCTTATTGAACATTCATTTGTTCGGATATATCTCCACTCAACTTGTTTTTCGAACCCAAATTACCACTTCGAAGCACACTCTTTCAGTCAATGGACGACACTGAAGAGAATTTGCGGCGAGTACCGATGTCGATTCCTGAAAATATTATGGTGATTGTGTTATTCGTTAGCGTACTTCTGATAGTCAAATGTACATCTTTTCAGAACGTATAATAACTTTATTGTTGCATCTAGTATTCAGTTTTTAGCCTATAAATTCCAGAGACTCAAAATTCAAATACTACCTTTCTGATTACTCTCGAAAATTAGCTTCAAACCGAGAAGATATCCATCAAATTCTCCGCGTCCTCTGAGCCCTACCATACTTCTCATATCTCTCGATCCCTGGGCTCGAACCCAAGGGCCCGGATATCCTCGCCGAAGGAAGAATGCTGTCAGCGTATCCAGGTCGGAGACGGCATCCTTGTCTCGCTGGAGGATCAGCGGGCCATCTCTTAATTACTCGAATAAATAAATGAACTTGGAGCAGTCCCATTCAGATGGGTACGAGTAATTCATCTTTTGTTTCGACTTTTTAATTCGCTAATTGTTTTGTTTCCGTCGACGGAAAGTTATTCATTATGCCGGCTAGGGAACAATGGACGATAACAGATCTGAAGTACGGGGAGGTAAGTAAAGCCAGTGACGTTAGCGAACGTGCATTCTCGAGATTTAAACAGTTCGCGTTTCGGATTGATTATTTTGAAAATTTGTCGAGAACAACCCCAATTCTCATTAATTGTTAGAAATCATATAAGCGACATATTCCCTCATCCATCGATTGGCAGAGGAAATGATTTTGAATGGCCAGCAAAAGCTCCTCGCACAGAGTTACAGAAGAAACTGGGAAAAATCGTTTCCACAAAGCTGGATTCAGTCAAAGAAACAAAGAAAAATTATATTTTTTCAGCTGAATATGAAATTCCTTTATCTGTTCTACAAGAAATTTGAAGGAGTTCGTTATCGATGTGTTATAATAATGATCAATTCGAATATTTCATCCATATTGATACTGATTTGATGATAGAAGATGCAGATTAAAACATCTCAATCTACAACTATGCAGGCGAAGCAGATCAATCTTCTGGTGACATACTCAGAATTGTACATGTCGGCATAGGAGCATATCTCTTAACCGACGTTGATGTACCATTGTCATCATTGCTGTTCCGGGTTTCTGCTCGAGTTTTAACACTCCCGCAGAACCTTCGAAGCTGAAAAGGGAAGAAAGGATATCTGAAAAGGAATAATAGAGACCCTGCTTCGATACAAATGAGGAGGAACCAGCAGGGATCCCCTCTCCAAAAGAAATTGCCTTGTGGATCCCAGCACTCAGCTGCATGAGCAGAGTGTTCCGATTTGGTAGACATGAAAGACCCAAGCACAGAAGAAACACGAATAACAGCTTTCCAATAAGATCCTCGTTCTAAAAAGGACCGCTGTTGTTGTTCGACTGTTAAAAGTGAGGTCCCGAAACATCGTAGAGGAGTGACTTGAAGATCCAAAAATGGAGCTGAAGTTGGGAGCGAGCAGAGTGCGAGTCTTCCCAAATAGAAGGCGTCCTAAGACTTCTCTTGTCCTCTAGCAAGCGCGCACCGTTCCTAGGACAAGAATGGGAGAGCATCAAAGAGTCCGCTACCACAAACAATCGAAACTTCCTTTGTTCTTCCTGAAGCGCAGACCATTCCAGGGCTGAAATGGGGGTGGCATATAGTTAGGAGCGAGCAAAGGGCGAATCCAACCGAGTCTCCTTTTTTCCTCCAGCCGACCAATTCAGACCCTGCTGCGGATAAGAAACGAAGGTTTGAAAGCCCGCGCCAAGATTCAGCAGGGGTTCGTCTTTGTCTGTGACGTGAGAGGTTTGCTTTTAGTTCGCTCAGTGAGACAGGAGAAAACGATGGGTCCCAACCACGATTCTCTGCTCATATGCACGTTCCAGGAGACAAGTATGGATTACAAAACTCTAATCGGTCGCGTGATAGCATGATTCCACTTCCAATCAGAGCCAAAACTACCTCGTACGATTCCAAGTTTTGTTTTAGGAAAGGTAATGGTTCTGATCAACATGATGGAATGGTATGCAATAAAGAAATATAAAGAAAGAAAAAATAGGAAGTCTTTGCTTTGGGCATCATGATTTAATCCTTCGTTTCACCGGGATGAAACTAGGATCTTAGTCATGACAAAGCACCCCAACCACGTCAAGTTACAGAGAGAATTGGGGGCGAGTCTTCTGGTGAATTGTACAAGTTAACGTGTGAGCAGAGCACTCGAATAACATTAAAGTACCATTGTCATCACTGTTGTCCCGGGTTTCTGCTCAAGTTTTGACATTCCAGCAGACCCCCGATAAACTGAAAGAGAAAGATAGGAATTTTGAAGGAAGTTTATAGAGAACTTTGTGCCAGCACAACTAGGTGAGGGACCTCCACAAGCCACCTCCTCCCTCCGAAAAGAAGGATCGTCGTGTCGATCCCAACACTCTGTCATTTGAGCAGAGTGTCTCTATGGTTATGAATGATTGAAGCAACGAATCAACACAACAGCTTTCCAGCATGGATCCCCCGCTCAAAAGACCGCTGCTGCTGTTCGACTGCTAAAAGCGAAGCTCCGCAGCATCGAAGAGGATGGGCTTTAGGATCAAAAATGGGGCCAGAGTTGGGGGCGAGCAGAGCGAGTCTTCCAAGCCCCTATTCCCGGTCGAAACGTAGTAGTTTTCCTTTTTCCTCCAAGAAACCACTTGCGACCCCGCAGTGGATAAGATAAGCTTAAGGATCCACGAATGGGGCCGAAGTTAGGGGCGAGCAGAGCAAATTTCCCAAGGCCACCCAACTTGTTCCAATGTTCCAAACGTCGTAGTTTCCCTTTGTCCTCCAACGGACCAATCAGGACCCAGCAGCGGAAGCTTCAGGATCTAAAAAATGGAGCCAAATTTGGGGGCGAGCAGAGCGAATCTCCCAAGCTCAACCAACTTGTTAGAAACGTCGTAGTCTCCCTTTTTCCTTCAGCAACCATTTGAGACCCTTCAGCGGATAAGAGGACGAAGGTTGAAAATCCAAAGCTGAGATTCAGTAGGGTATCGCCTTCGCCAATGAAAGGATCACAAAACTCTTATTGATCGCAGAGTCGCGTGACTATGTCACAGGTCAAAGCCGCAACTCCCCTGTACGATTCCAAACCTTGCGGTAGGAAAAGGATGGAAGTGGGACAACGTGATGGAATGCTATGCAAGAAAGAAACAAAATAAGGAAGTTTGGATTGCGAGTCATCTGATTTAAGCATCATAACCATATCCTCCATTTCATAAATGAAACTAGGACACTCGTTATGACAAGCTCCCCCACCACGGCAAGGTAAAGAGACAGGGCGGGAGAGTCTTCTGATAGATCGGACAAAGACCCAGTCCAAAATAAGGATATTTCAAAGAATTATTCCCAAGCCGATGGCATTTTGAAGACATTGAAAGGGTTCGCCAAGAATAAAGGAGACGCAAAGGCAGTAAAGATACTATCTGGGTCAGAACTACATTTTCAGAATCAAGTTTCAGGGACAGACATCAATATCAGTTTTTTTCTCAGCCACTCGAAAATCAGTTTCGTTCAATTTATTTTTTCTTTATTTCTGATATTTTTTTCATAATATATATGTTTAGGCTATTTTATATCAATGTCTAGGGGTATTGAAAAACAAATCGGTCTATCTCTTCTTCAGTGTGTGTGAATTAAAAGCAGACTGTATATAGGGCTTATTAACAAGATGGAAATTACACTTGAACGCAAAAACAGTTACTGAGCTTCTTAACTGCTTCGTCTTTATACTCTACCTCGACTTGGTACGTTTTAAAACTCTCCTCTTAATGTCTTTCTCAATTCTTTTCAACGAACTGCCGCCAACTTCCTTCTTCGCCAACTCTCTTGAACTAACTGCTTTTAAATTCTCAGATACTAAACATCAGAATCAAAGGTTCTCTTATAAGAAAGCATATGAATGATAATATTACTATGGTCCTTCTGAATTTTAATTCATCTCATTTGTAAAAACTCCCCAATAATATTATTCGCTCATATTATTCTACCAAGGTCGAGAATCTCCAATAACGAGCCAGATATAAACCCACCCTGACCCATTCCCCAAGAAACAACGTAGAAAACGGTGAAAACATCAACCTTATTCAATATTCGAGGTTCCCAGCCGAAGCGCCGTTCCCGCCAAAGGGCGGAAAAATTAAATCAGCATTAGGAAAGGAAAAAGGGGGGACAGGCTTGACATTATCATAGAGATAACCTCGCCGAAGACAAGAGCCGTGTCATTGCCGACTGTGCGCCGGGACGAGAAAGCGGCAAAGGACGATAACGAATACGTTAAATGTGTTTAATGGCACGGAATATATTTTCACGTGGAGCCGGCATTGAAAGACTGGGGCGATTCTCAGTTCAGATCCGGTTACGGGATATATTTATGCTGATTCGTTCTGCTTAATTTCTATCCGATCGATTTCGTCGCTGTTTTATAGGCGATTTGGGTCTTTATGCGGACTTGTGATGTGGGGAAGTTAGATTCAAATGTACTAGAAATATTGTTCATATTGTATGGTATTTTGGGAAAGATTATCTTGAAATTGTGCGTTGTGTTTTGGTTACGATTTATGACTCTTTTGAAACTGGATTGCTGAAGCACATCATGGTCGTTTAACAACATTTTCGTTGGAAATGGCAGAAAAGCTAGCCCAAGGCATCCCAATGTTAGAAGAAGGACTCTTTGTTTGGACTCTAACTGATGTTCGTCATCTGGTTCCCAATTAGCCAGCCGTAGTAAAGTTCCCTGTTCTCTCAACATAGAAAAAGATATGGTTGGCAAGGAGTAGATCCATAATTCATGAAAAGCCAACCATACCTGGCACTAAGACAAGCAGATAATATCGAAGGAATTACAGCATTGCCTTTTTGTAATGTTGATGGATGTGGATTTTTAACTGTAACAAAGAAACAGACAAATAGTGATTGAAAGAGGGAAACATCAAATAGGAGGTGTTTTCAGGAGGAACGTATTGTTAGCACTACAACTGTTTGCTGCGTGAATGCTGCAGACAATTGTGTTCCACTCATGATAATCTACAAAAGTAAGCGTATGGCAAGTGAATTGAACACTCGTTCACCGACAGGAGCAACCACAACAAAACTGAGCCTTGGGATACTCCATCGTTCCGGAACCGACACCATCGACGACCACATAAATGCTTCTCTTGGTCAGAACACTCTTCGAACAATCGCACAGACTTCCGAGAAAACCATACGAAGGTAGCTTATTTACAAGAACCCTATGCCAGACCTCTAAGCCTTGGTCATGTCCAGAGCAACCGACCTAGATTCTCCTGCGTGAATTACTTCGCCCAAAACGTTGAATATTCAAATGCAACTGAAGTTTTGCTTTTTTTGAATGGTAATATAACTCACTCCAAAATGTTGTATGATATATTGTTCCAGAGAAAATGGCGTTTATTACACTTATTACACCACTCACCATCTTCAACCAATAGTCGTAAGTCATTTAAACCAATGAAAAATAACTCATACTAAATACAAGTAGCACAGAAATGATTGAGAACTAACCCAGTAAGTGCTGTAACGCAATATAATATGGCAGCTTTCTTGAGCGAGGTGGAGTAGAGTCAGCTTATTGAGTTGTCTTTAGTGATGCCGATGAAGCTTTATTGTAAAAATTCAAATTTCAAAGCATTGTCTGTCACTAACGACTACTATTTTCCATCTTTTTGGCAATTGACGGATCACATCGGGAAAAAAGACCTGCTCTTTGTCCGCTATCTATGCAGCGATCATTTATATTCCTTCTTCAGTGTGAAATAACCGCAGCCTGTACTATATACAGTTTATTAACAAGATGAAAATTACACTTGAATACAAAAACACTTACTGAGCTTCTGAACTTCTCACATTTTCCAACTCTCCCCTTAATGACTCTTTCTCAAATATTTTCACCTGCCATCTTTGTAACAGCCGCGAACTTCCTTCTTCGCCAACTGTCTTGAACTAACTGCTCTTAAAGAGACCGCTTCCGTTTCGAACCCCGACGTCTCCCACCTTTATTTAAGTCGAAGCCGTAGGCAATCACACAACTTCGGCTTATTGGACAATCTTAGATAAACCTCAGAATCAAAGGTACTCCTAGTTGAAAGCATATAAATGAAAATATTACTTTGTTCCTTCCGAATTTCAATTCGTCTCGTTCTCTAAAAACTCACCAGTGATATTATTCGTTCATATTATTTTGCTCAGGTCGAGGATCTTCGATAACGAACCGGATATTAACCCACTCTGACCCATTCTCCAAGAAACAACGTAGAAAACGGTGAAAAACTACCTGCTCTTTGGTCGCTATGCATGCATCGATCTATTTTTTGGCTTCATCTTTATCGGAGAGGTGATGGTCAGGCAGACCATGTTGCATCGATTGGAAGAGATGGTAATCGGAAGGAGCTATGTCCGGGCTGTACGGCTGGTGGGGTAGGACTTCCCATTTCAGCTTTTCTAAGTACGTTCAAAAGGGAGACACAACATGTATCATGCTTAAGATCGTTCAAGAATAGAATCCACGAATTGCTTCACTTGAAATTTCACATACGTCAACTGTTTAAAATAATTTGAACATAATTTCAATAACGAATATGACATTATCCATATCGAGATCAAAGGGTTAACATTAACATTCTTAGAAACACTTGAAATCTCAGAAGATTCTCCTGAACGAACAAGCGGATACCGATAGGTCACCTCTATTGAATATCTTATTGTACTCGTAGTTTGGAAAAACCAAAAACAACCCTGAAACTTTTATTCCTATTGTCGGTTTCTCTTTCAACCTAATTGGGAATACCCAAATAACTCTCATCCTATTTTTACTCCCATTTGCAGTAATACCTATCAATACGTATGTAAGAACCTATATAAGTCTTCACACATTATCAGTTCAAATTTAGAACATGATTAAGCCACAGTGTGGTGAAACAATTATCGTTCCACAATAAAAAGTTTGTGGAATTTTAATTTGTTTTATTACTAGTTGAAAATGAATTTCCATCAAGTAAAGGCCATGAAATACTCATTTACGAGGGGTGTTCACTGTATTTTCCTTATCAAGGGTATTCGCTAATAATGTGAGTAACCTAATTATCTGATTTACTAATGACACTATCTGAGGGTACACATTCGAAATTCCACTAATTTACGATAATTAGTTTTCTGGGTATCCTCAGTGAAAGACGACCAGAATGACTGACGCCACAATGATGAAGAAAATCGAGCATCGCGCCGTCATAGTCCTCACTAAACAGGGAAATAGTCGAAAAATCACATAAATAGAGGTTAATTCTTGATAGAAGGTATATAAAATTATATAAATATTTTAAAAAATTTTAAAAAAAAAATTTTAAAAAATTAGCCTTCTACATATTTAATTCCAAAAGATTATATTTAATGATTATAACTTCTGAAAATAAATTAAAATAATGTCGTATAAGTACCACTTATATCATGACATAAAATAAACATTCATTATAAGACATCCGAATGGTATAACAAAATCCAATAAATAAAAATTATTAACCAAAATCCTATAAATTAAACATTTTGAATAGACAAAATTTTGTTTCTGCTTATCAATCTTATGAAAACCAATATCTTTCAAGAATATCCAACATAATCCTAAGAATTTCATCACAAAACTATCTTACTTAGACTATTCAATACTATTGGATATCTAACCAAGGTACTTTATATAAAAACTCAAGATATGCAAAACGTTACTGAAAAACAAGGACAAAATTTTGTTTCTGCTTATCAATCTTATGAAAACCAATATCTTTCAAGAATATCCAACATAATCTTAAGAATTTCATCACAAAACTATCTTACTTAGACTATTCAATATTATTGGATATCTAACCAAGGTACTTTATATAAAAACTCAAGATATGCAAAACATTACTGAAAAACAAGTTTTAAAATCGACTTTGCTCATCAGTATTCAAATATTCATATTCAATAAATATAACATCAATCAATAATAAATATTCAACTCACCTTTCATCCCCTAGAAAAAGTTCTACTTAAATGAGACCTTTAAATAGGTATTCACTACACACAGAAATATATCTGTGGTTTACCCTTGATCTAGAAGATTGAAAGACAAATTTAACGGCCTCTGCTATAGCACAAGGACTATCTGTATAAAGAATGTTAAGGAAACCAAATAATTATATATTTTGAATAAATAAATAATAATAATAATAATAATAATAGTCGAAAAATCATTCATTAAGAGATGGTTACTGTTTACCAACACTGCCTCTTCGTTATCCACCGTTCAAAAGTATTCAAGTGAACTCAAAAGAGAAAGAAAAAGCATTGAAGACGATCCTCGCTCGGGCGGGCCCGTTAGCGGAAGCAATGAGAAAATGTGGAAAGAGTGGAAAAGGTGGTAATTGAAGATGCCAAAATAAAAAATCAAGATGTTAGCAAAGATAATAAACCTGTCCGTGCGTATCATACCTGCTATTCTTCATGACCATCTTAACCTCTCAAAGGTCATTTCAAGATGGGTATCGAGAATGCTCACCGCACTTCAGAAGCAGGTGCGAGTCGAGTGCTGTGAGGAAATTTTAGAGCTCTATGGAGAAGACCTATCGACTATTTTCAACCAGCTGGTTACTGGGCATTCCTTTGACTCTGAGAATAAACAAGAAATCATGCAGTGGATTGAAAAATGTACGCAGCCCCTCAAGAAGTTTAAGATTACCCCGTCCGCTGGTAATGTTTACAGTGGTTTGGGATTCTGAAGGTATTTTTTTCGTAGTATACACTAGAGTGGGTTAAAGTATCATAGCAATATCATACGCAAGTACTTTGCGTAATATAGGAATATCAATTGGGAAAATAAGCCGAGGAAAACTCATAGTGGGGTTGTTGCTGGTTCACGACAACGCGGCGGTTCACAAGGTGGCAAAGGCTGCTGTGCGGAAATGTGGCTTCTAAGAAGTTACCCATCCTCCGTATAGTCCAGACTTGACTTCCAGTAACTACAACCTATTCCCAAATGTGAAAAAATATTGATTTTCCGACGATGAAGAACTGAAGGTAATGAAGCTCTTTAGGTATGCGGCTTTGCGAGGTAGTTTCCACTTCTTAATTTGGGAAACGGCGTTTCGTTCTGAGTTTGTGCACGTGAAACTCTTCAGACAGGCATGGTGCGCACCTCTGCCTGAGATGCCAGAGTGACCCCCGTTCCTCATTGGAACGTTAGTCATCGAGCGCTGTTACTCTGCCCTACTTAAACCCGGTGAGGGCGGATCTTTGAGGTATTGTTTGCCACCTGTCGCGCCCCCTCACATGCTACATTGGAAGCTGTAGCAGAGCAGAGTAGTATTCTTCGAAAGGAGCTGGCACGCCACGTACTGAGCGGACACACTACATACTCTTCTACCAGTGAGCGTCAGTAAAGTCACGGAATAGGGCGTTGGGAAACAGGCAAGGAAACAGTCCGCCGCTGGTCTGGTCGCGATGCCATCTCCAAGTGGGATCTATGGAACGAAAGAAGAGGCTGCCAATTAGGGCCTCCAAATGAATGGGTAGGTTTGTCGAAGTCACTAATGAAGCTCTTTAGGAATGCGGTGTTGTGAGGGAGACGGTGTTTAGTTCAGAGTCTGCGCACCTGAAACTTTTCAGACAAGCGTGGTGCGCAGCCTGCCTGTGACACCAGAGTGACCTCATTTCTCATGAGAACGTTAGTCATCGAACGCTGGTACTCTGCCCGGTGAGGGCGGATCTTTGAGGTATTGTTTGCTACCTGTCGCGCCCCCTCACATGCTACATTGGAAGCTGTAGCAGAGTAGAGTAGAATTCTTCGAAAGGAGGTGGCTCGCTACAGTAGCAATTAATACCCATTTGGAGGTGAAGATGGAAGAATATTTCTTACAAGGTTCAGAGAAAATTATTTCTCGATCTATAATAACAAATGTACTGAAATTCTAGGGGACTACTTAGCAAAACAGAATACCGACAATACATTGAACGTCCCTCGCAACCTAACCAAAATTCTGAAAAGTGGCAGGATTTACCCTCATTTCTAATTACTTATTTCTAGTTCAACCCGCAGAATCTGTTTCGCTGAATTATTCGTATACCTAGATTAAATTCTTCAGTAACCAATATTTTTCGAATCTTATCCCTCGTCTGGAAATGCGGGAAACGTCTCGGCTAATGCATCCTCCGGAAAAGCCAGATATTAAGTTCATAATTCCCGGTATCTGCCAGGTAAATCTGACACGAACTCCACTCAAGCAGCTTATCACCCGGAAATGCTCATCAATCACGTCCCAGCATGCCTATATCGGATTCATTCATCACTTCGCCCGATATTTCGATAACGAAGCCGAAGTCGAAAGTAGTTCCCGCCTCTTGACGCAAAAATCTATTTAAATTAGGCGCACCATTATTCATTGTTCCTCCGCGCGGACCCGAAAACGGACGAATACGTATAAATTATTGCGGATATCGAAAAATAAGGCGTCCTGCCGCTGAACGGATGCTATAAAGATTGATGGGCAGGATTTCGCGGCAGAGGGGGGCGCGCGAAACGCGGAAAAGATTGCAAATTCGACGGATTTTTCATCCCTTTTGACGCCCGGCCCGTCGATTTCAATACGAAACATACGTCAAAGTCGTCCCCGGCAAACGCTTACACTTTGCGTCGTGGCCTCACCATCCCTTCTGCATCGATATATTTACCAATCGGATGCCCGGGCACTCTATTCGGAATAACTTCGCATTTGTAGGGAAATTCGGAAGCCCCCGATCGTTTTGTCTTCTTTTGTGCTGCTGCGGCCATCCATCACTCCGGATTCGGTGTTTCGGAACGGTTTTTCTCGCGCTCAACAGGATGAGGGATGAATTCTGGAGGTGAGGTGGTTGGGGGTGGTGACCAGAGTCAGGGACGTGGGTGCGTTCGTGATGTAGGTTTTGATTGAATTCAACGCGCCGTGCGAGTTCTAGGACTAGATTTATGGCTTGTGAATCAGCTTGGATGACCTGATTTGGACTGCTCATTGCAGGTGAGTTTGATCTCAGATATTAAATGTATGAAGTGATTTGTAATCGGTAAGGTTTTTCGTTTGATCCCAACTCATTCCACATTGTTCAGCGCTTGAAAATACACAAAAGTACCTACCATCATCGAACATGATTTGAAGTATTTCCGCTAATATTTATTGTTTACACAACAATTGTTTCTTCATTAATAAGGAGTATGAGCTATGGTAGTAGCTTTTAACAGTACGCTGCCGGCTTCTCTCGTTGAGGCTATCGCTGCGAGAGGCATCGACCCGCTAATCTGTAGATGGATACAGGCAATGCTATGCGGCAGAACAACAACGACCTCATACCAGGATGAGGTCTTCGAGTTCAAGATTGCGAAGGGCTGTCCGCAGGGAGGTATTCTCTCACTCTTACTGTGGACCCTTCTCGTTGATGACCTGCTAGCGATCATTTCGTTGTAGGGAGTCAACGTTCAAGCATTTGCTGATGACCTGGCAATCATAGTGAAAAGTAAATCGGAGGTGACGATATCGGCCGTCCTTCAAGAGATACTGAACACTATTGACAAATAGTGTATAAGGGAAGACCTGTATCTTAACCCGCAAAAGGTAGTTATAGTACCATTCGCTAAAAAACGGAAGTTGAATGATTAAGAACCGCCGACTATTCGTGGTAAAATAATACAATTCTCATTTGAGGTAAAATACCTGGGAATAGTCCTGGACAAGACCCTCATCTGGATTGCACTCCTAGATAAATTGTGTCATAAAGCCAGAATGAGTTTCTGAACTTGCAGGCGGATCTGTGGTAAAACCCAGGGCCTAAAGCCCAGGTAGATGTACTGGCTATACACTATGGTAATTAGACCACGGATAGTGTATGGCGCTGTAGCGTGGTGGAAGAAAGGCCAACAAACGGTTGACGAACAAAGGCAGGTGCGTTTCGCACCACACCCATGGCAGCCATGAAGGTCCTACTAAATTTACCACCCCTGCACCTACTCGTGCAGAGGGATTCGGAACTGACCACATATAAACTATATCAACTGGCGATTGACAGGCCAGAGGCAATAGTGATGGAAGGCTCAGGACTGCTGGACGAGCTTTGAACGAACAGAATCCTATCGATGCCCTCGGATCTAATGTCAAAAGTCAGGAGCCAAGAACGGAATTTCAATGTAATCGTCCCCAGCCGGGACGAATGGACCCAGCATGCTGAGGTTCTATTGAGAACCGACCCTGGCTTGTTCACAGACAGCTCGCGAACTACGAATGGAACAGGAGCTTCAATCTATGGGAGCAAACCAAGAATAAACATCTCATTTAGTCTCGGTCAAAACGCAACCATATTCTAGGCAGAACTATTTGCCATTGAGACCGGGTCAGAACTGCTGATAAAACGGCAAATTCACCACGGTAAAATAAAAATATTTACTGATAGTCAGTCAGTACTAAAAGCTTCGGAATCCAGCTCTTGTACCTCAAGAACAGTCTGGAGTTGCCGCACGGCTTCAAACAGGCTCGGTATGTATAACGGAGTCACTCTGGCTTGGATACCGAGCCACTCAAACTATTTGGGTAACGAGGAGGCAGATCGGCTGGCGTTTGCTGAAGCTGCGCGGCCTCTGGTAGGACCAGAACTATTCCTGGGAATACCACATGACGTGGCTAACGAGGAAATAACGAGCAGAATGAACTCAAGGCTAGAATCTTTCTGGCGGAGCTATTCTGGCCTGAAACATTCAAAGTTGTTCCTTGGAACAGCTTCGAGCAAAAAGATGGCGAACCTAGAGCTAATTTTGGATAGGGCCAAACTAAGAACCCTTGTCGTAATTATGACAGGTCACTGCAGACTGAAAGTGCATTTGCACAAAATCGGTCTGGCTGAAGACGATGAATGCAGGCTGTGTCTTGAGGACACTGAAACAGCCATGCACATCGTCTCAGAGTGCCCAGCGGTGAGTCGCATCAGATTCGTGGTCTTTGGCCAGGCTTTCATAGCTCACTTCTAGAGTATGCAAAATACATACAAGACATACCTGAGTTAATTCAAGTAAAGAAATATGTTCTTCATGTTTTCACGTAACCAACGCAGAATAAACTTTCCTCATGCTCAAATCAGACCGTTATTCGCCGTTTTACTCAAAATTAGCATATTCCTATTAAAAGTTCATTGGGCTGATCTGTACCAAAAATCATTAATAAGTATGAGCTATGGTAATAGAACGTGCTACAAATCGAGACATACATCCGTATAACAATTCTATACTCAAACAAACTCGACAAGGTTTTGTGAATTAATATATTTTAATATGAAAATGCTAATTTCTACGCACTATGGCAAATTATGGTCTGATTTGAGCATGAGGAAAGTATATTATGGGTTGGTAACGTGAAAATATCGAAAATATATTTCATTACTTGAATTAACTCGCAAAGGTATGTCTTGTATGTATTTTGCATACTCTAGATGACATTAGTGTATTATTAATATCTTGGAGTCTCTGTGTTTAGCGGATATCGATACTTGACAGATTTAGAGTCACTAGCATACATTGCACTCGGGAAAACCAATCAGTTTGAAACGTGCGCTTGTCTGCAATTTGCCTCCGATCTAGAAAACCTGGTCGAGTTTGTTTGAGTATAGAATTATTCTACAGATGTATGTTACACTGTCTCGATTTCTAGAACTTTCTATTTCCAGAGCTCATACTCCTTATAAAGGAAACAAACTTTATAAATCATGTACGATAATGGTAGGCATTTTTGTGTATTTTCAAGCGCTTAACTATGTGAATTGAGTTGCAGACGAAAACCTTACCGAACACAAATTACTTCATACATTGAATATCTGAGATCAAACTCAGCTGCAATAAGCAGTCTAAATCAGGTCATCCCAAATGATTCACAAGCTATAAATTCAGTTCTTCAATAGAAATGAAATACCCTCACGGCAATTTGTGGATAAATGTGTGAAAACACAATTTTTCCAAAATTTGCGAAGTTTCCTTTCAAGCCTATACACCTCTCGTACACTGTCTTGATTAGTCTATTTAGCTTATACTTCTTACTAATGATATTTGGTACAGATAATTAGCCGAGTTATTTATTTGAATGTAAATATGCCAATTATGAGCATCACGGCTTTATAGGATCTGACTTGAGCATGAGGAAGGTTTTATGCGTTTGTAAGGTTGAAAAAATCGGGAATACAATTCTTCGCTCAAATATGCTTTTTTTTAAAAATTTGAATATCAAAACAGATTTAATCTGTCAGTCTTCTACAATTTTAATTTCAAAAAAAAATTTTTATTCAAAAAACTTTTCAAATTAAATTGATGTCTACATAAGCACCGCTCATATTTAATAGACGTATATAATCAAAACTCAATATACAATGTCAAATGGAATAAATAAACCAACAAATATAAATAGTCATTTGAAATTAATAAATAAATATTTGAGGGAGACAAAATTTTGTTTCTGATCTTACCATTATGAACACTAATTCCTTTTCAGAAACATAAAACATAACTTAAGTACCTCTCAAAAAATATAATTTATTTGGAATATTTAGTATATTTAAATAAGATGATTCAAAAATCTCTCAAAACATGCACTATATCTTCAAAAAACAATTAGAAGTCCGATAATCTCTTCATCTGCCCTGAATAATATTTAAAATATCAAAATCAACTAACAATCAGTATATTTTACTTCATAAAGGTAACCGGATCGTTGCTTAAACAGACTAACTTTAAAAATCAAAATAGTCTATGTTCGTCAAAAAATCACAGGAAACTGTAAGGTATTAAAGGTTTTTTAAAACAATGACATTCCATAATGGGATTAATTCAAGCCTAAATATAAATATAAATATAAGCGGTGCTTATATAGACATTAATATAATACTAAAAGTTTTTTGAATCAAAAACTTTTTTTGAAATTAAAATTGTAGAAGACTGATAGATTAAATCTGTTTTAACATTTAAATTTTGTTATATTTCTTCTATCAAGTAAAAGGCCTTTTTCTATTTCATTTTATACATAATATATAATTATATTTAGGTTTGAATAAATCTCATTATGGAATGTCAATGGTTTAAAGAAAACCTTATAATACCTTACAGATTTCTGTGATTTGGTGACGAACATAGACTATCTTGATTTATTCTGTTATTCTGTTTAGGCAACGATCCGGTTACCACTTTGAGGTAAGATATAGTGATTGTTAGTTGATTTTGATATTTTAAATATTATTTAGGGCCGATGAAGACATTATCGGAATTCTAATTGTTTTTTGAAGATATAGTGCATGTTTTGAGAGATTTTTTAATTGACTTATTTGAATATTTAAATATTTAAATATATTAAATGTGTCAAATAAATTATTATTTTTGAGAAGTCCCTAAGTTGTGTTATATGTTTCTGAAAAGAAATTGGTGTTCATAATGGTAAGATCAGAAAGAAAATTCTGTCTCCTTCAAATATTGCTCATGTAGAAATTAATTTAATTCTAAAAGTTTTTTGAATATTTTTTTTTTAATTAAAATTGTAGAAGACTGAAAGATTAAATCTGTTTTGATATTCAAATTTTGTTATATTTCTTCTACCAAGTAAAAACCTTTTTTCTAATTTATTTTATCAAATTTGCTTGCTGAGGTATGTTGTGTATGTACATTTGCGTGCACTAGATGACGCTAGTGTATATAAATATTTTAGTGTTCCTGCATGACAGATTTGTAATCCTTGGACATTACAGAGCACTGACGAGAAAGCAGCAACTTAAGAAACGTGCACATGTCGGCTATTGATGTCCTAGTGATCAACAAAATCTTGTCGGGCTAGTTTGAGTGAAGAATTTTTATACATATGTATTGTACACTGTCTCGATTTGTATAACTTTCTATTACCATAGCTTACACTTCTTATCAATGATATTTGGTACAGATTACAAGCCGAATTAATTTATTTGAATGAGAATGCAATTACAGAAATTTTTCTTAAGTATCAATGAGCTGAGGAAAATTGGTTACAATTGCGTTGGCACATATTTTATTGGTTACAAGTGTATCATTTGGTTCAAATGAGTATTAATGCATTATCTCATAAAAACCCCAAGAAGTCATTTGTTGACATAACACAAATATTCTTACATCGGGCAATATTTGACAGATACGAATTCCAATATACTTCATTCGTTGCTGAAACTCACTGTTCAAAGAGACAGCAAGAAATTCGAGGAACGATGTACCAGTCGATTTAGACTCCTTGGAGATTTATTCAGAGAGGCGTATAAATAACTGAATTTCTGGACAATCTAATCAGGGCCTACGGTTTTTTGTGGGGTTGCTTTCAGGGTCAAAACGTCCGTTTTCATTATTTATTCATTTCAGACTAAGGTACAAAAACCGTTTTTGAAGAGGGTTTCGAAGCTGCTCCCTACGATCCTCATGGCAGGATTTCAGGAAAAAAATTAATGCAGTTCGATATGGGAGCTTTGTTGCAGAATATGAGAATATTTTCTACCTATGTAGACTGAATCTGAAAAATCAAACTTCTAACAGCTATTGTGAAATCTCTGACATGCAGTAGGCTATATTTACTACATAAACAATACTAGATTATATTCCTTGAAACTTGTTGATATCAAACAATGAAGCAAAATATTGAACTCAACCAAGAGACAAGTTGTAGAAATTACTATGGGTTACCGCCAATAAATTGATATTTCACACATTTAAATTCTCAGAAATTCAAGAGTAGAACTCGGCAAACCAGTTTCAAGATGTTGCTGAACTTGAGGTTGTCAAGCGATAGAGATTTGCCCTATTCTTATTTTCTTCCACTAGACTTCTATTTCTACAGCACCTTGGATATTAAAGAAGTTATGAGTTGAAATAATAAGAGAATACAAACCGCTCTTAAGGGTGTCAAAAATCAGACGGCAAAAATATCATTATCCTTTGAAACTTTTCCAATTTTCCTGAAACATCATCGCATAAATTCGAGAAAATGAACCAGCAATTGAAATATTTAAGTAACGTAAACCTTCTTCTAACCAACACGTTCTGCTCGGTCGAAAACTTTCATAGAATCGTAAAAATCCATTTACCGCAGTAGAGTTGAAGAAAATGATCTATATTTCCCCATTTTATGCATAAAACTTTCGCAAACTGATTTAGGAATTTATTATCATCCTTCAAGGAACCATTTTCAACCACAATGTATTAAACGGGGAAAGAAATTGAGCAATGTTCTACGAAAAACGGGTGTTTAATTTTTTAGTAGACCCTAAATTCGTACGATATAACACATTTATTCATATTTCACACGTTTGTTTGAACTTCTGGTTTCTTGTTTGCCTGTTCAACGCAAATTTTGGAATCGATGTTAAATTTCCCTATGACGTGGGAACTTGAACCTGTAAATGTAGCTTTCTCTGAATAAGATGGAAACCTGAAAATTGTAGAACATAATTAAAGAAATGGAGTACGCGGTTAACTACTAAATTATACTATTATAATTATTTTTTAATTCACACAGTTTTTATATTTCGCAGTTTATTCAGAATCCTGACAGGTATTTGGGTCTTTCGACCACCTTCAAAGGAGTACAAATAGTAACTATACTCAAAATTGAAAAAAGGTTCTTTCACTACTCTTTGGACATCTGCATTTTTATGGTGCATGAAAATAACAGTATCTAGTTATTGGGTGGTCTCAAAGAATATTTGAGAATTTGTTAAATTCTCCATTTCCTCGATGGATTTTCTGATTGATAGAATCTCCAAATAGTCCGTCAATTTACCCTTTTCAACATTATATAGTAGAGTGACATCTTTCTTATAAAAAGAAGTATTATTTTCTATACAAATTTCTGCAAAACCGGTTGATTCAGCCACAAGTTGACTGCTATCCTCCATTATAGTAAATGAAAAATCTATGGTGTTTTACTTGTTTGCGTCTCAATTGTAAATAATTATGATACATTTCATATCCCTTGCACTCTGATCCTACGGTAAATACACGTTTCTTCTTGGGTTTGTTTAAATATTTTAATATTAACCTTCTACATATTTAATTTCAAAAAATTAAATTTAATAACTTCAGAAATTAAATTGAAATAAAACATTCATTATAAGTCATCCAAATGATATAACAAAATCCAATAAATAAAAATTGTTAAACAAAATTCTATAAATTAAATATTTTGAATAGACAAAATTTTGTTTCTGCTGATCAATCTTATGAAAACAAATATCTTTCAAAAATATTTAACATGATCTTAAGAATTTCGTCATAAAACTATCTTACTTAGAATATTCAATATTATTGGATATCTAACTAAGTTACTTTGTATAAAATCTCAAGATATGTTAAAACATTACTGAATTTCTCAGCAGCTCATTTGCCAGAAGTTTCTGAAATATTGAAGGGTGAGTAAATATTTGTTGTTGATTAATGTTATATTTTATTGAATATGAATTATTTGAATACTGACGAAGCAAAGTCTCTCTTAAAACTTGTTTTTCAGTAATGTTTTTACATATCTTGAGATTTTACACAAAGTAACTTAATTAGATATCCAATAATATTGAATATTCTAAGTAAGATAGTTTTATGATGAAATTCTTAAGATCATGTTAAACATTTTTGAAAGATATTTGTTTTCATGAGATTGATCAGCAGAAACAAAATTTTGTCTATTCGAAATATTTAATTTATATAATTTTGGTTAACAATTTTTATTTATTGGATTTTGTTATATCATTTGGATGTTTTATAATGAATGTTTATTTTATATGTCGTTTGATATAAGTGGTACTTATATGACATTATTTCAATTTAATTCCTGAATTTATTGAATATAATTTTTTGAAATTAAATATGTAGAAGGCTAATATTAAAATATTTGAATAATTTTATACACCTTCTATCAAGTATTAACCTCTATTCATTTTATTCTTGGGATTGGTATCATATAAAGCTATAACCATAATTTTCCCCATGTCTTCTTCATCTTTGACAGTCAAACTGCATAATTCTGCACGCCGACATACCCCATTTGAAGCAAATATTATTATTCATGAATAAGAATGTGAGCCTCGGTGAAAAACATAATTCCGTTTTCCATAGTCAAAAATTTCAATTTTTTTGCTTCATGTGTGTCATTATGACGTTTCAAAAAGGCAAGTAATTTTTTTTATTGTGAAATATCCACATTTTCGTTTATTTTTAAAGTACCTTTCAACATAGAATATGTAGACCATAAAATGGATGCCTTGAGAGCTTTCGCCTAAAATAATAAAAGACATCTATGAAAACACTAGAATATATATAAAAATAGCTTACCTTCTCAAAAAAATAGGCTAGTATTACACTTTCATCGGTTCTCAGTGCGTTTTTTGTCGTCCTCCAATTTACAAATATTTTATATACCTTCTCGTGTTTTTCCTTGGATTTTAAAGGAAGTAAACTCGAAGACGCTTATCGAACGGCATTTAAAATATCTTCAGAACAATTTTCTGAAGTGTTGGCTGTAGCAAGACTCACTGTTATAATTAATATTCAACTTAATCTTAGTTCAACCCACAAAAATGAATAAGTGAATAAATAAACCTTGTCAAGTTACTAGGTAACGAAAATTCTACACAGGTATATATCTAATATGAAATTTGAAAATCAAAACAGATTTAATCTGTTGTCTTCTACAATTTTAATTTCAAAAAATTCTTTGAAGAAACTTTAAGAATTAAATTAATGTCTTTATAAGCACTGCTCATATTTAATAGACGTCAAAATTCATCATGCAATATCAAACGGAATTAAGAAAAACCAACGAACATAAACTGTCAATTAAAATTAAAATATAAATAAGCAAACGTTTTTCGTTTCGTTCCAGGCATGCGTAATGAACTCTTCAGACAAACTTACGAAGCCCTGTTTGTTACAAAATAATACAAAATGTATTGTTTTCCGATCCCATATGAATGAAAAATAACTCTTTCTCAAGAATATAAAACATAATTTCAAGAACTTCTCAAAAACTAATTTATTTGAAATATTCAATATATTTAAATAAATTACTTCAAAAAATCTCAAAACATGTAGCACACTCTCAAGAAATAATTAAAGTTACGATAAGATCAGCTCAACTTTACATATAAAAAATAATAAAATCAATTAAACAATGTATAGACTTACTCTGTGAATCTTAGGAATACACGGTCCTCAATAGAAAATAAAAGTGAACACTTTTATATATCCAAGGTACTTATGTTCCCAGTTCATAGAAAATCATACAAAGCTCATAAGGCACTCGGCCTCAGTTAAAACCGTTCAACACTGTATAATGAATTTCTTTATTTAAAAAACCTAATATAATTATATATTATATATAAAATAAAATAAGGAGGAACGGTTTTTTACTTGATAGAAGGATTATTACAAAATTTGAAAATCAAAACAGATTTAATCTGTTGTCTTCTACAATTTTAATTTCAAAAAATTCTTTGAAGAAACTTTAAGAATTAAATTAATGTCTTTATAAGCACTGCTCATATTTAATAGACGTCAAAATTCATCATACAATATCAAACGGAATTAAGAAAAACCAACGAACATAAACTGTCAATTAAAATTAAAATATAAATAAGCAAACGTTTTTTGTTTCGTTCCAGGCATGCGTAATGAACTCTTCAGACAAACTTACGAAGCCCTGTTTGTTACAAAATAATACAAAATGTTTTGTTTTCCGATCCCATATGAATGAAAAATAACTCTTTCTCAAGAATATAAAACATAATTTCAAGAACTTCTCAAAAACTAATTTATTTGAAATATTCAATATATTTAAATAAATTACTTCAAAAAATCTCAAAACATGTAGCACACTCTCAAGAAATAATTAAAGTTACGATAAGATCAGCTCAACTTTACATATAAAAAATAATAAAATCAATTAAACAATGTATAGACTTACTCTGTGAATCTTAGGAATACACGGTCCTCAATAGAAAATAAAAGTGAACACTTTTATATATCCAAGGTACTTATGTTCCCAGTTCATAGAAAATCATACAAAGCTCATAAGGCACTCGGCCTCAGTTAAAACCGTTCAACACTGTATAATGAATTTCTTTATTTAAAAAACCTAATATAATTATATTATATATAAAATAAAATAAGGAGGAACGGTTTTTTACTTGATAGAAGGATTATTACAAAATTTGAAAATCAAAACAGATTTAATCTGTTGTCTTCTACAATTTTAATTTCAAAAAATTCTTTGAAGAAACTTTAAGAATTAATTCCGTTTGATATTGTATGATGAATTTTGACGTCTATTAAATATGAGCAGTGCTTTTAAAGACATTAATTTAATTCTTAAAGTTTCTTCAAAGAATTTTTTGAAATTAAAATTGTAGAAGACAACAGATTAAATCTGTTTTGATTTTCAAATTTTGTAATAATCCTTCTATCAAGTAAAAAACCGTTCCTCCTTATTTTATTATCTAATATGAATTTGTTTAAATTTCTATCTTTGTAATGCTTTCATATTTTCAATTATTTGTTCATAATTAACACAAAATGCGAAAAAATACTGCAAGTAAATCTCGTCAAAAAAGCAGTTTTACTAAACTCATATAGTTACTCGCCTGCTCGTACTTGAAAGCTTTAATCATTTAGTAAAACTTTGCTTGTTGTTTACTATACTATTAACAACTCTATGTATCATAAAGTTCGTGGAAAGATTTATGTATCTCCATCAACATAACTGAAATATTAGCAGTATTCAATTCCGGAAATGTTTGAATCTTTTATAATAGTATATCTAGATGCATTTTCGTAATCCATTTCGCTGAACATAGGGCTCCAAATATATTCCAAATCATCACCGAAAACAAGTATCTCCATTTGACCCAGAAAACTTGGGCGACAGTTCGAAATATTTTAGTATTCCACAATGAATCATAAAAGAGTTTTATGGTTCTCTGATTCATTCATGAGTAACTTCGGAAACACAATAATAGCATACATTTATGAAGTAGTAAAACTGAATATGAGTTGGTTCAAATAGCAAAATCGATTACTGTTCACGCATTTATGCTCTTTGTATGTCTGGATTAGAGTTTGAATTTCGGATTAATGGTTCTTCTAGTAAATAATAATAATATATGATAAATCATAAATGCAGAAACTCCCAACAAGCTGAAAATTTGCATGACACAATTACAATGAAATTGTGAGAGGTTCCCATCGATTCCATGTGTGTAAAAATTTTTATTCGAGGTCACAGTTCTCAAAAAAGAGTGATATGACTTTTTCAGCAAAACAATTTTATTATTCTAGCGATCACCTTCTGCGCTCCTCGTCCAAAATTCTGCTGCCGGCGTATCATGTAGAGGACACGACAGGTCTAAACAACACCTGACTGACCGTCCCCGCCGAGTTCAATTAGGGAAAAGCACAGAGCGTTCGACGACCGTTCCGATGTGGAACACAAGGTCACTTGTGTCACAGGCAGACATGCGCATTACGCTGGTCCGAATATTTTAGGTGCGCATGTTCATAACGAAACGCCGCCTCTCTATTGAGAGATAGAAGCTCCCTCACAGGACCGTATTCACTCGAGAGCTTCATTATCATTAGATATTTTCGACAAAAATTATCGATCATGTAATTATCCACAAAAATTGTACCTACACTTTTTGACGTGACAACGTTTTATAAAATGGTTTGCCGGGTGACACTTCAAGAAACTGCGTTACGCTCCGCTCACGTTATGCGCTCACAATGAGAGCGAGTGAGAGGCACGCGTCCCTTCCACTCGGGCATGGTTAGCCCGCCTAAGAGCGAGAGAGACAGACATAAAAAGTGAAAGGCACGCGTCCCTTCCACTCGACCACAGTTAGCCCGCCTAAGAGCAAGAGAGACAGAGCGAGAGAGAGAGAGAGAGTGAGAGAGATAGGCATACACACCGGTTCATGTCTTGCGCTTCTATTTCGCTTAGGCGCCTGCATACAAGTTTACACGTTGCCAGTTAATTGTAAAACGATTGTGTAGTGATAATGTGAAGGTAGATTCGTCCATCGCAACAATTCAAACAGCAAAGGTAAATAATTTCAGACTGATAATATAACATGATGAAATAAATGACTAAGACATAAGTGAATAGGTTATGTTGTAGTAATCACAATGTTGTGGTAGTTTTCAATCAAAAAAGTTATAGAAATCGTTTCTCAACCAATAATAATTTGTTTAACTTGAAAAAATGAGCGCGACTTGCTATGTAAAAAATTGAAATAACAATGTTTTACCTCCAACCTGTCAAATCGAAACTTTCAAACATTCAAACCGAGACGACTAATCACTGCGCAAGGTCGTAAGCGCGCGATTTACAAATTCAAAGATCAAATGTGAATTAGTTTTCTCCTTTCAGAAAATACACTTTGAATTAAAATCGATTGATATTAACAATTAATGGGATTTAAATAAATGTTCTAACTTTTAAATTTAGTTTTTATATTTATAACAATGTAAAACAAGTTAAATTTATTAATAACTTATAACAACTGATTGATAAATAAAATTTTGTTAATATGAAATTCAGTGCGAGATTCTTTGTATAAATTAATGTTTTAAATATAATTCTTTGTATAAATAAATGTTTTAAATTGTTACTATTATTTCATCCCTCTTCCTACTATACGAATGAATATTCACATTAAAATTATTTTACCATTCAAAGTCGTTGTCACGTAAAACTTTCGCCTGTATACCGACTTTACAGGCAACAAATTTTTTTATAACATAAACCATTTCTGAGAAAAAGCAACTCTAACTAAGCTGCCTTTATACATCATTGAACGCATAATATAATCAACAATATAGTCTTTGGCTAATTATTACTGTGTTACTGATCGCTATTTGAAAATAATGATTGAAATATTGAGAATAAGAATATATAATAATTATATAATGAAAAAATTGTTTGTATATATTGATATACAGTTTGAATGGAGCAACCGCTTATCAATTTTTTCAAGCATTATTTTTAATCAGGGATAGTTCAATATTATAAGATTGAATGATAATCCTGAGAACATGAACTGAAAATAAACCGAGTCGCCCATATTATGTGACTATGTGGCCTTGAGCAACATCTGTCAATTGTCATATCCTACGGGACATACTACTCTGTCAAGAAAGTACCGGGAATTTTCAATTAAAACAACATTTTTACATTTAATCGACAAAATTTATTGGGTCGCCTTCAAAATAGGCTCCATTTGCTCCAATACATCTATGCCAACGGCACTTCCAATTATCGAAACATTTTTTATAGGCGCTTTCCGGGATGGACTTTAGCTCTCGCGCCGAATTTTGTTTTATGGCTTCAATCGACTCAAAACGGGCGCCACGAAGGGGCAATTTTAGTTTTGGGAAGAGGAAAAAGTCGCAGGGAGCCAAATCCGGCGAATACGGTGGTTGCTGAAGCACGTTTGTTGAGTTTTTGGCGAGAAAGTCAGTCACAATCGTAGCTCGGTGAGAAGGCGCGTTATCGTCATGCAAAATCCATGAGTTGTTCGCCCACAAATTTGGCCGCTTCTTACGGATACGCTCACGCAAACGTTTCATAACGCCTAGGTAATACTCCTTGTTTACCGTCTGACCCTCTGGAACGAATTCGTAGTGCACCACGCCACGGATATCGAAGAAAACAATGAGCATCACCTTCATTTTCGAGCGGCTTTGGCGTGGTTTTTTCGGTTTCGGCTCATTTTTTGCCACCCATTCCGATGATTGCTGGCTTGTTTGCATATCGTACTCGTAGACCCAGGTCTCATCACCAGTTATAATGCGTTCCATGAATGTAGAATCGGAATTACAGCGATCCAGCATGTCTGAAGCAACCTGTTCGCGATGACGTTTTTGAAGAAAATTCAGGTCTTTCGGTACGAGTCGTGAGGCCACCTTTCTCATGCCCAAAATATCAATCAAAATCGTACGTGCGGACTCGTGGGATATCTTAAGATCATGTGCTATCTCTCTCAAGCTGGTACGACGGTTTTCCAGCACCCTTTCCTTAATTTTATCGACGTTATCTTTGATCGAAGCCGTCGATGGGTGACCACTTCACGACCGTCCTTGAAGGCTCTGTACCACTGATATGCAAGAGTTTTCGATAGAGCATTATCACCAAAGGCCTTTTGCAACATTTTCAATGCATCGGCACACGAAAATTCATTTGCAACACAAAACTTTGAACAAATTCTTTGCTCAACGTAATCACCCATAGTAAAAATCGGCACGCACTCTGACATCGACTGACTTAATCAGCTGTTGCAAACACACTAGTTGACAGATCCCGCTCAAGCTTGGCATAGTAATTAAGGACAGTGGTACCAATCTAGGAAAAAAAAAATTTTACCTGCCTCATTGCCCCGCCAGATTTAAATCGATAATTCCCGGTACTTTCTTGACAGAATGTATAATATACTCTTTATAGAAACTGCAATAAATCAATTCAATCCAACTGTTATAAATGTTTTTGTTGGTGACGATTTTGATCTATTGGTATTACTTACCGCTCGAACTGCAATTGAAAAAATTATTTATTTTTGAAGGCTCAACAACCATTAGATGTGCAGAAACTTTCGAAGATATCAACTCTACTCCAGAAACTCTAATCACCAAGCTGAAAAAACTTCTGAGGAATCTTCATAGAAGATCTAGGAAAATCAGGATAATATAAATTAGCTTTCTTCTTTCTGTATATAGAACTTCAAAAAACCTTACTTGCATAGACAAGTAACGCTACACATATCTTGGGAAACATACACGTAATAAAAAACGTGTGTACTTGCTTGTCTTTCTCCAACCGCGGCTTCTGCTCGTCAACATTTTCATTGCGTTTTTGAGTACCAGGTTGAATTGTGGCTTGGAAATCAACTGGACCCAGAATGGGGTGGGAAGCTAATTAATGACATATTGGTACAAATTCACACTCTCTTTCCACCTGCACCTGGAAACCTCTAACTTTTTAGTGCAACTGCCAAAAGGGGGTTTAATTTGAAAAGCAGCTGCAGGAAAGTAGGCTTATCGCCAGCATGCATCACTTGTGTTCAAATAATGAATCTTCAACAGAAGAAGATCCTCAAATTAACGACAAAGCAACTGCCGTATTACTGTTAGATCAATTTACGTCAACTCAGGGAGATGAGAAAGAAGAAGAATACATTCTGTCAAGAAAGTACCGGGAATTATCGATTTAAATCTGGCGGGGCAATGAGGCAGGTAAAAATTTTTTTTCCTAGGTTGGTACCACTGTCCTTAATTACTATGCCAAGCTTGAGCGGGATCTGTCAACTAGTGTGTTTGCAACAGCTGATTAAGTCAGTCGATGTCAGAGTGCGTGCCGATTTTTACTATGGGTGATTACGTTGAGCAAAGAATTTGTTCAAAGTTTTGTGTTGCAAATGAATTTTCGTGTGCCGATGCATTGAAAATGTTGCAAAAGGCCTTTGGTGATAATGCTCTATCGAAAACTCTTGCATATCAGTGGTACAGAGCCTTCAAGGACGGTCGTGAAGTGGTCACCCATCGACGGCTTCGATCAAAGATAACGTCGATAAAATTAAGGAAAGGGTGCTGGAAAACCGTCGTACCAGCTTGAGAGAGATAGCACATGATCTTAAGATATCCCACGAGTCCGCACGTACGATTTTGATTGATATTTTGGGCATGAGAAAGGTGGCCTCACGACTCGTACCGAAAGACCTGAATTTTCTTCAAAAACGTCATCGCGAACAGGTTGCTTCAGACATGCTGGATCGCTGTAATTCCGATTCTACATTCATGGAACGCATTATAACTGGTGATGAGACCTGGGTCTACGAGTACGATATGCAAACAAGCCAGCAATCATCGGAATGGGTGGCAAAAAATGAGCCGAAACCGAAAAAACCACGCCAAAGCCGCTCGAAAATGAAGGTGATGCTCATTGTTTTCTTCGATATCCGTGGCGTGGTGCACAACGAATTCGTTCCAGAGGCTCAGACGGTAAACAAGGAGTATTACCTAGGCGTTATGAAACGTTTGCGTGAGCGTATCCGTAAGAAGCGGCCAAATTTGTGGGCGAACAACTCATGGATTTTGCATGACGATAACGCGCTTTCTCACCGAGCTACGATTGTGACTGACTTTCTCGCCAAAAACTCAACAAACGTGCTTCAGCAACCAACGTATTCGCCGGATTTGGCTCCCTGCGACTTTTCCTCTTCCCAAAACTAAAATTGCCCCTTCGTGGCACCCGTTTTGAGTCGATTGAAGCCATAAAACAAAATTCGGCGCGAGAGCTAAAATCCATCCCGAAAAGCGCCTATAAAAAATGTTTCGATAATTGGAAGTGCCGTAGGCATAGATGTATTGGAGCAAATGGAGCCTATTTTGAAGGCGATCCAATAAATTTTGACGATTAAATGTAAAAATGTTGTTTTAATTGAAAATTCCCGGTACTTTTTTGACAGAGTAGTACATAGAAGAAGGTGAAAAAGATGGAGGAACAGAAGAATATGAAGGAGAAACAGATGATAACGATGATTGTCAATTATACGAACCAAAATTCCAGTAAATTTCACCAGGATAGATCGTGAAGTAGGCCTACCAGGAAAACCAAGTTGAAAAAATGCGAGATTACAACTGAAGTGAAATTATGAATCGCTTTTCCTCAGAAATGGTTGATGTTATGAGAAAAAGTGTAGGTAGAAGTTTTGTAGGTAATTGCATGATCTACAATTTTTGTGTGAAAAACTGTTATCCGTTTCGCTGAAAAATTCAAAAAACCCGTTTCTGAGAATTTTGACCTTGAATAAGATATTTTTCACACATGGGATCGATTCAGCTTGTTGGGAATTCATGGAAGGGTGAATGCTCGAATTGACCGGACTAGAGATCATTTCCCCACAAATATCGTCCTCACCAAACTCTGTGACACATCAAGAAAACGCAAATGAAGAAGTCAGCATCCTTAACGTCCATCCTCAATTGGATAAGTTCACTAAGAAAGATAATCTTTCCGGCGCAGAAACATGGAAGACGGGCTTAATACCAATAATAGCTGGCGCAATCCAAATGGGAATTGTCCCGAGCCTGAATTGGAATGCCAGTTTTAATTCCATTTCATTTAAGCGAATGCGGGTCTAATGCGATATATCACCATGTAGAACGGCGAACGGCAGTGAATTCTGGAACGATTTGTGGACCTATTCATTCCTACCGTGCGCAGAGCTGAGGCTAGATTGAATTTCAGGTGCATTGTTAGTATATCGTGTGTCGTTCTGAATCGTTTTATTGCTTTGATTGTAATAAAAATGCTTAACTTGGAGACTTTATATGATGGCCCAAGATTGAACAAACACAGTAGAGTATGTAACTCATTAGAAGTTGTACATACACCCATTCAATTAGATCTTATAGATGTTGCAACAATAACACTTGCAGAATATTTCCTTAACATGTACTTTGAAAAAAAAAATAACATTTTGTCCAATGTTATATATTGAGGCTTTCATAAGATACTGTTGAATGGTTGAGGAATTTACTGGATACAAAGGCGCTTCCGAATCCTCTTAGGTGTGGTGTTCTGCAGGGTACTATTCTGGGGGCCTTTTATTTTCACTGTATACTTTTGATTTACCGTTTGGCATTGAACTCCTTGAAAAGTTGTTATTATTGTAACCCTGGACCTAGAACTCATTAAAGATTTATTGAATTTAGCATTGAATTCTGTTCCTTTTCGCATCTATATGCGGATGATATTCGATTATACATTTCTTGTGATCTTGTAATCCTTTCGGAAACTCTTCAGCGACTGGGTCTGGTTGACATTTTTCAATTTAAATGGAATTAGTCATTTTGGGATTCATTGGGATGATTTATATTCTTTTCAATTATTTTACTCACTATATAACAATTATAATTTTCTTCTATCTAGTACCTTTACCTTCGAGCTGGATAATTTCATAGTTATTGTTTAAATTATGCCTAAATTCCTTAAGATGACTTGCATATGTCGAATGTGCGGAATCCGATATGTAACTCCTTTGGTGTTCTTGGATTGTTTTCTTGAATGATCTTCCTGCCTGGCCAATATATAATAAAGGGCAATCGTTGCAAGTTAACTTGTAGACTCCAGATTTATTTTTTTAATTTGTTCGATCCTTATTGTTTTTTAGGTAAGTACTAAGGTTATTAATTGTTTTAAAAAATGCATTGTAACTGAAACTATTTTTGAAATATTTAGCAATATTTTTCATTCACAATTTATAAACTGTGAAACATAAAAACTGTGTGAATTATTTTAGATATAATCATTGTATATAAATATCTGTGCTGTGTGGGTTTCTGAAAAATACTGAAATCATGTAAATTATCTAGTCTGGTTATTTCGATGTCAAGAACATTAATACTGTGGTTCTTTTCTTCTTGGATTGTGAATTTGATTTTTGGATGGAGTTTATTGATAAAATTCGTGAAGATATTTAGTTGTCGGTTAATAAACCATCCAAACATCAATCACAATTGAAGTAGAAAAGAACCACAGTATTAATTATCTTGGCCTCACAATAACAAGACTAGATGAATTACATTATTTTAGAATTTTCAAACACCCATATATACAGATATTACAACACATGAAACTTCAGAATTCAGATAACTTTTTGAAGTAATTAAATATTATTAAACAGATAGCTTCAAACAACGATTACAACCTCTTTCTTGAAGACAAATTGGTGTCCCTTACATACTTTATGTGATTTCTGTGTTTAGCATAGAACATAGATAACCTTGGATATTAGATGTACCTACTTAGTTTTAATTGCATTCAGTGTCCAGAAATTGTTTGGTGAAATAACAAGTTTATTTATTTTTAATTGAATTTATATTATAAATGTAAAGTTGAACTGACCTTATCTTAAATCTAATTGTTTTTGAGGATGTGCTGCATGTTTTTGAGAATTTTTGAAGTAACTTATTTAAATATTTGAACTTATTAAATATTTCAAATAAATTAGTTTTGGAGAAGCTCTTAAAATTATGTTGTGTATTTTTGAAAAAAATTTTAGTTTTCATAAATATGAGACCAGAAACTAAACATGTTGTCAAATGTTTGTCAAAGGCAAAACATACGTACCAAGGCCTTTCTGACGAGTTCAGGTGCGTATGTTTCGAACGAAACATTCGATATTATTCATTTTCAATTTCAATTAATTATTAATTTTTGTTTTTTATTCCATTTGATATTGTATATTGAATTTTGATTTTCATAGGCCTATTAAATAAAAGCAGTGCTTATTATTAGACATTAATTTAATTCTAGAAGTTTTTGAGAAAATTTTTTTTTTAATTAAAATTTTAGAAGACTAACAGAATAAATCTGTCTTCAAGTTGACTTGCAACGATTGCCCTTTAGTATATATTGGCCAGACAGGTAGATCATTCAAGAAAAGTATTCAAGAACACCAAAGGAGTTCTATATCTGATTCCGTTCATATGCTAATCATTTTAAGTAATTCAGGCATAATTTCAACAATAATTATGAAATTATCCACGTCAAAAACCAAAAGTTCTAGGTTGAAACATTTAGAATTTCTTGAAATCAACAGGTACAATGCCCGGAAAAACCTTTTGAATGAACAAACTGATGTTGGCAAATTTCCATTACTAAATATTTTTCCCTAATGGCATTTTTTAGAGGCAAACTCCAATAAACACCTTAAGCTTTTATGAATTGTTCTTCCATTATTTTGTCACGTACCTAACACTGTATTTAAACTCAGTTACACTGGACACCATCAGCCGGTAGAATATAGATACCTGGAGAAACCGCATCATGGTGAAACAATTGTTGTATTATGAAAATTTTTGTGGAAATTAAAATACTGTCTACTTATTTTTTTTTTAATTCGAATCAGGTAGATTCTCATTTCTTAGGTAATAATCAATCGAGTATTATTACAGGAAAAATTACAGCATCGAGTAAACTTAGCTGAACACATCACGAATGAAATAGAAATATCTACCTGGAGACTAAGTGTTTCAGCGATTGCCTTTGGATACGTACCTGAAAGCTTTCTAACAGTTACCATAATCTGCATTTAGAATTTGACGTTAGTTTCTTAACTTTTGACTTCACCGACTTAATAACGAAGAAGAGAATTTTTGGATAAACTTTCAGGGGATATATAGGAAAATAGTAAGTTTGGGTGCTCATCACTCGTGGATTATAATATGAAATCTTTTCTTGAAATAGCCAAGTCACGCGGTGGACGAAGCATGATTATTTATCATTATATAGTTGTGTCCTCTTTCCTCATCACATCCATCTCCCAACAGCACTGCTTGAGCAAGATCCTCTTGGATCAGCGTACTCTCTAATTCCAGATGTCTCTACAGGTGTCGTGGGTGCGCCACAGAGACGTTCACCTTCTTACGGTGGGCAGATACACCTACACTAGTGACCAGAGGTTCAGGGCTATCCACCAGCCACATTCGGAGGACTGGACACTACAGATCAAGTACCCCCAGCACCGTGACTCTGGAATTTACGAATGCCAAGTATCTTCCACACCGCACCTCTCTCACTTTATTCATCTTACTGTAATTGGTGAGTATTAATGAATATTCTCTGAGAATTTTAGTAGATATTGGTCACCAAAAATTGTTCCATAAAGTGTATTTTGGATAAAATAATCGAAGTATATCTGACGATTTTTTTTCGATTTCCCCCCAAAAAAAATTATCTACGCCCTTGACAGCAGTAATATTATCAGTTCCATTTTAAGTAATGATTTTACTTGTCAAATGTCAAAAGATGACAGCTTCAAAAGTGACAGCTAGCGGGATAGTAGGCTATTCAAAGTGAAACCTTTCATTATTGGAAAACTCTCAAGTAGAATAACTTTACAACTAAAGATAATTGGACTGGACTACACTCTATAGAACTTTGGCCAGAGATAACTTGGACAGCCTATATATATGCACCTTCCAAATTGAAATTACTATCCTCCTACATACAGTGTGGTCCAACGAAAACTTGACACCTCGATTTTCCGGCTTTAAATGAAAACTTTTTTTTGACATTATATATTGAGTTCTGATTATATACGTCTACTAAACGTAAGCGGTGCTTATTTAGACATTAATTTAATTCTAAAAGTTTTTTGAATAAAATTTTTTCGAACATTTGACATTATATATTGAGTTTTGATTATATACGTCTATTAAACGTAAGCGGTGCTTATTTTAGACATTAATTTAATTCTAGAAGTTTTTTGAATGAAATTTTTTCGAACATTTGACGTTATATATTGAGTTTTGATTATATACGTCTATTAAGCGTAAGCGGAGCTTATTTAGACATTAATTTAATTCTAAAAGTTTTTTGAATGAAATTTTTTTGAACATTTGACATTATATATTGAGTTTTGATTATATACGTCTATTAAACGTAAGCGGTGCTTATTTTAGACATTAATTGAATTCTAAAAGTTTTTTGAATAAAATTTTTTTGAACATTTGACATTGTATATTGAGTTTTGATCATATCCGTCTCTTAAACGTAAGCGGTGCTTATTTTAGGCATTAATTTAATTCTAAAAGTTTTTTGAATAATTTTTTTTTCAAATTAAAATTGAAGAAGACTAACATATTTAATTTGTTTTGATATTCAAATTTTGTTATATTTCTTCTATCAAGTAAAAATCCTTTCTCTATTCTATTTTATTGAATGAAAACGTCGAAAATCGCTCGAACCCGTCAATTTCTTATTCGATGGGAAAAAACTTTTCCGCTGTTCGCATCCCCCTAAATACAACCTCCTAACGGGGGTGAGTACCTTGATTTTGAATAGGGTTGAGGGGTGTTGCGATACCTCATTTTGGAGATCTTATCGAGTTCTATCTGATCCTGAAATTTCGCTTCAAAATTTCCATCGATAACGAAATGACAATGGAAGAGTACTTACTTTTATGATTAATTTATTAAATGCTGGATAATTGATAAATAGTGTTCTTCAATAGATCGAAATAAATTTGGCCAGTGAGATTACCGGGTATAAATAAGGGTCGATTATGTGATTTCCATAAATACTCGCCCAAACATTTGATTTTTGGGGACTCTGAGTATGCACATCACGAATTAATCTTGGATTTTCATCTGACCAATACCGACAGTTATGTAGGTTTACGATGCCATTAAGGTAAAATGAACACTCGTCCGAAAAACAGATATCGAACATTTATTTTGATTACCGTTAATCATTTCACTGACCCCTTCACAGAATCGGCGACCGGTATCATCCTCATTCAGTTCTTGGACCATCGTATCTTAAAAGGATGGAATTTATGTGGGGTTTCAGGATTCTCACGATTGTTGTGCGTGATACACCAGATACATCGGGAAAATTCCTAGTACTCAAGGTCGGATCCATTGCTAAATGACCTAAGACAGAGACGTCTCTCGCTTCCTTCTCTTTCATGCACCCTCTTTTTATTTTCGACTGAACCAGTAGCGTCAAATTTAGCAACTAGTTGCACAACGTAAGCAGCGGATACGTTGTGTCCAGGATGTCGTTCGTTGAATAAAACCGCTGTTGTTCGCGCAGAGTCGTTATTTATAAGAAATAATTTCATCATTTCCACCCTTTTTTCTACGGAATAAACCATTTTAATTCTACTACAAATTTACAATCGCTTTGACACACTTGTAACGTTCTTAAAAATTCACAGGTAAATCAAAAACATAGTCCGTCTACTTTTTTGTATGAGAAATTTATACTTTTTTGGACAAAAAATTAACAACATAACGTTTGATTTTATCGGTTTCTACTTGTCGGAAATACATATCGATGATTAAAGTAAAACAACTTAATTTCCGCTAATTTATTTAATTTCACAACAATTGTTTCGTCATGACAACATGACTTCGTCAGGTGAGTATGGTACTAACTACATAATTTAGATTGAGTTATTTAAATATTCAAAATGTACAGAAAAGAAGGTAATGGGATTATACAGTAATTTGTTTTTTTTTATTATTACACAAAGTTTCAGAAAAGGTTAAGTAAGGGGGATTTATTGAGGTCTGTCTGATCGTTTAGGAGAATTTTCTTTATTGTATTTGTTGATTTCGAGGGCTTCTGAGTAGTTCAACCTGAGGTTTTTTTTTTCTAGGTGTAAGATTCTGAAGTTATTGTCAAAATCCTGTCCTATCTCCAAAAGATGGTCAGCATATGTTGAATTTCCGTTTTTTCCAAGATAAGCTTTCTCGTGTTCACGTATCCTAGTGCCGAAATATCTACCTGTCTGACCCACATATACAGATGGGCGAGTACCACAGTTTAACCTATAGACTCCAGACTTTTTGTTTTTATGGATCAAATCTTTATTATTTTTTATTAAATTTCCTAACGTTTTTCTTGTTTTGAATGAAATGTTGCAGTTACTCTTTTTCTTCAAATATTTGGCTATTTTTTCGGACTTTTTGTTTATATACGTTAAAGAAATATATTTTGTATCAGTGGCTATTGTTGGATATACAAGTGATATTGACTGTTTAAATTGCATTCGTTTCAATATTTTATTTATAGTGAACGGATTGAAACCATTGTTAAATGCAATCTGTTTTATTATATTAAGTTTTCTATCAAAATTCTCTTGTGTCATAGGTATGTTGATTAATCTAAATATCATGCTATTATAAGATGCTAATTTTTGAGAATGTGGGTGATTAGAATTTGAGTGGATAGAAATTATCTGTATGAGTGGGTTTCCGGAAAATTGACGTCATGTTTATTGTTAATTTTTGAAATTTTTAAATAAAGAAAATTGATGCTGTTATTTTGTTCTATTTCATTGGTGAATTTTATTGTAGCAGATAATGTATTTATAAATTCTAAAAACATCGCAACTGTGTTTTTGATATTAATATTATTGTAGGCAGGTAATGGTTTCTTTTTCTGATTAATCAACATATATTTATCTTCATTAGAATTTTGATGGTCTTTCAAAGCAATTTCTGAATCTAGGGCAATAACCCAAATATCTAGAATATCTTGCTATAGATTCAGAAATTGCTTTGAAAGACCATCAAAATTCTAATGAAGGTGAATATATGTTGATTAATCAGATAAAGAAACCATTACCTGCCTGCTTTAATATTAATATCAAAAACACAGTTGGAACTATAAGAAATAAAATCTCAGATAATAATTTAGTGTTCACAAGCACGGATAAAAGAAACTCAGTAATTGCAATCGAAAGAAATGAATATATAAATAAAACTGCCACATTCTTGAATCCCAATAAATATAAAATAATTAAAACGATCCTACTACTAAATACCAAAAACAGATCAAATCAGTCATCAACAACTCAACAGTGCTTTTCAATAATACCCCAATTTACAACCACCAATTATGTATTCCCTTATAAAATCACATAAAGACAATAAACCTATAAGACCAGTAGTACCTTCATATAAATTATCGAAAGAACTTATCGAAATTATTCAGAAAGAAACAAACTTTCAAACAAAATTTTCTATTAAAAATTCATATAACCTGATAGAGAAAATAAAATATATATATATATATATATATATATATATATATATATATATATATATATTCCGAATAATGCTAAACTCATTTCTTTCGACGTGCAAAATTTGTTCTCTTGCATACCAGTTACAAATCAAAAAATCTGATAGAAATGCTATTAGAAAAAAATAGAACTAATCCGGTTATAAAACAAGAGATTATCGAAATCTTAAAGGTATCAGCTATCAGCTTATAACAGCAAGATATTTAGATTTTGATAGAGAACTGAATATAATTGAACAGATTGCATTTAACAATGGGTTCAATCCGTTCATCATATTATAAATAAAATATTGAAACGAATGCAATTTAAACAGTCAATATCACTTGTATATCCAACAATAGCTATTGATACAAAATATATTTCTTTAACGTACATAAACAAGAAGTCCTAAAACATAAGAAGATATTTAAAGAAAAAGAGTAACTGCAACATTTCATTCAAAACAAGAAACACGTTAGGAAATTTAATAAAAAATAATAAAGATTTGATCCATAAAAACAAAAAGTCTGGAGTCTATAGGTTAAACTGTGGTACTCGCCCATCTGTATATGTGGGTCAGACAGGTAGATATTTCGGCACTAGAATACGTGAACACGAGAAAGCTTATCTTGGAAAAACAGAAATTCAACATATGCTGACCACCTTTTGGAGATAGGACAGGATTTTGACAATAACTTCAAAATCTTACACCTAAAAAAAAAGAACCTCAGGTTGAACTACCTAGAAGCCCTCGAAATCAACAAATACAATAAAAAAAATCTCCTAAACGATCAGACGGACCTCAAAAAATCCCCCTCACTTAACCATTTCTGAAACTTTTAATAATAAAAAAAACAAATTACTGTAAATTCCCACTAGCTTCTTTTCAGTATATTTTGAATATTTAAAGAACTTAATCTCAAATATGTATTTAGCACCATACTCACCTGCCGAACTCATGTTGTCATGACGAAACAATTGTTGTGAAATTGAATAAATTAGCGGAAATTAAGTTGATTTACTTTAATCATAACAACATAACTACTAAATACCTTTGAAATGTGTATGATACGAATAATATTCTCTAAATAAATTCCACATTGCCACTTTCACTATTTTCGATGTTATTTCATTATGGATAGATATTTGATGCCAAATTTTAAGGTCAGATAGTACTCGATCAGATCTTCAAAATGAGGTATCGCAACACCTCTCATCCCTATTCGAAATCAAGGGGTTGTGCTCTCCTCCGTTAGGGGGTTGAAGTTACGGGGATGAAAAAAGCGATTGACAGGTCCGAGCGATTTACCACATTTTCATTTCAAAGTCGGAAAATCGATGTGTTGAGTTTTCATTGGACCATCCCGTATGCAGTGTGATGAAAATGAATATTTAAACTTATCAAGCCACCTTCAGAATGGACGGACAGATCTCAAATTTATACATAATCCCAAATTCAAGTTCAGTTATATCACCAATTAATCTACGAACTCATCCATATTGATTGAAAACCATCATATTTCATTCCCTGTTTTACATTCGAAATCATTCACCGATCTTTTTTCCATCTGCAGTATTATAATGACGCAGCTTTAGGAATATTAACCGAATAAATTCCAATTAGAGGATATTATGTTACGAGTTCCACAGCTTATATTGTGAAGCATAAATCACGAGCCCATACTTACAGGTATATTTGATTTAGCTCGGGGATGCTTTATGGACACGGCGTAATGAAATTTTATGTATATTACGATAGGACTAGGTCATGCGCCAGCATTGAGTAGATTAGTTTCGGATTTTTATCGAATTATTCGCGATTTACTCGATTCACCTTTGGTCATTACTTTATGTATTTTTCTGATAAATTTCAATGAGATTTATTCGGGTAGTAAACCTTAGCGAGTAAGCACGGAGAGAAAAATTTCAATCTGATCTCTACTGACGTGGATTTACATTTCAGCACAGAATTCAAAATTGGGAATAGATGGTCAAAATGAGATCAAGAATTAGTTATATAAAAGGACAAATACACTTTCCTCAAGTTTCACAAAAATTCAATTTATGTTGTTGTCAATAGCCTTGACCCCACCCTATCAACTTCCAAGTTTTTGAATGTAACATGAAAATTTTTTGTGTGTGGAATCTTCACTATCTTGTCACTTGAATGAAAACAGTAAACCACCAAAAAATGTTTCTTATTCGAAAATATACA
Source organism: Megalocaria dilatata (assembly GCA_034642435.1). Lineage (NCBI taxonomy): Eukaryota > Metazoa > Arthropoda > Insecta > Coleoptera > Coccinellidae > Megalocaria > Megalocaria dilatata. Next base: position 9,560,749 of record CM067857.1, on the reverse strand, counting down.
GCTGTATTCAAAGTCAGCGAATAACGAGAGTTGTAATATTGAGAATCTTCCGTGGAAAATGCCAGGACAATTTCTCAGTTTGACCGGGCAAGAATGGTAGCCCTACATCAAGAAGCTTTGTCGAACCGCCAGATTGCGCACCGTTTGAATATTCCACGGACTTAGATAGGGCGCGTACTGGCCCTTTTCCTGGAAACCGGCAGCGTTGCCCGGAGACCGGTGCTTGGTCGACTCAGAGCAACATCTCCAAGGGAAGACCATTATATCGCAAATTTTACTCGAAGGAATCGAACGGTATCTATGAAAGTCCTCCGAAGTAATTTTTTGAGGACCTAAAGAGAGTTAGTTTCAACCAGTACCATAAGGAGGCGGTTCCATTCCTCAAACTTAAGGGCACGAAGACCTTTAAGAGTACCTCGGCTATCACCTGGACATATAATAAAACTACCCGTCGGCAATGTGCAGAATACCACCAAGACTGGATTTTACCACAATGGCGCAACGTACTTTTTTCGGACGAGCCACAATTCAGTTTACAAAGTGATAGTCGACGAGAAAGGGTTTGGAGGTGTCCAGACAGACTACAGCGACACAATTTCACCCAGGAAGTTGTGCCCTTTCAAGGCGGATCAATAATGTGCTGATGGGGTATAATGTTCGGTTGCCGTACCCCTCTTATTATCGTTGAACGAATGGGTTGTGCCATCTACGTAGAAAACATCATTGAACCAATCACTGTTCCTCTGCGCAACGAATTTGGGGATAAATTCATTCATCAGGATGATACCGCCCCACCACCTCACACAAAGGGTTCAAAACATTATTCAGGAGAAAAATATCCAGAGAATGGACTGGCCAGCAAACTCACCAGACATGAATCCAATTGAGCACGTATGGGATTACTCAGGGAGAACAATAGCCAATCGCCAAAATCCACCTTCAACTTTTCAGGAATTGAGTTTAGCCTTCAGGAAGAATGGAACGATATGCCTGAAAATTTCATTAATAACCTTATTCGTGGGATCCCTAGGCGTATTGGGCAGTTGATTGAAAGAAGAGGTGGTAATGGTATGAATTTGGATTCAGTTGTGGAATAACTATAATTAATCAAAAATAAGTCTTCTTCTTTCTAATTATTAAGCAATATTGCTTGTTTTCTTCGCTTCTTTGCCTGTGTTCGTTCAAGTATGTAAATTATCACTCCACCGTTTGCGTGGTCTTCCTACACTCCCACGACCAACTGGTGACTTGTTTCTTGCCATCTTTACAATTCTGTTTTCATCCATGCGGTCGATATGCTCATTCCATTGCTGTTTCCTTTTCAGTACCCAATCATTGATATAATCGATTCCACACATTTCTCTCATGTTGTCACTCCTCACCCGATCAGTGAGTTTTTTCCTGCCATCTTGCGCACCACTTTCATTTCAGCAGCCTCCAATATTTGACTCGTTCTCGAGGTCTCCGGTCTGGTCTCTGCAGTGTACGTGAGAATTGGTTTAATCGTCGATCTGTAGATTCTAGACTTAACTTCAATTCCAATGTGCTTATTATTCCACACGATGTTGTTGAGACATGCGGCTGTTCTTGTTGCCTTCATAGCTTGTCCTCTCACTTCCGCCTCGACATCACCAAATCCAGATATCTCGACGCCAAGATATTTGAACCTCATCTCCTGTTGTACAACCTGGTTATCAATTTCCAGCTTACATCTAAGTGGCATCTGTGATGTGGTCATGCATTTAGTTTTTGATGTCGATATAATCATTCCGAACTTTTTTGCTATTGTGTTAAACTGATGCAGTAGTCTTTGAAGATCGTCTTCGTTCTCCGCGATCAATACTGCATCATCGGCGTAGCAAAGTATTCTAATTTCCTTGTTCCCAAACTTGTATCCTCTTAGTTTGATTATGTGTTTAATTATTTCGTCCATGATGATGTTGAAGAGAAGAGGACTCAGGGAATCACCCTGTCGGATGCCAATATTAACGTCTATTTCTTCTGTTATTTCACCATTAATTTCTGCTTGAATCTTGTAAGCCTTGTATATATTTTCGATGGTTTTCACAATGTCGTAGGGTATTTGTCTGTCATGAAGCAAGTGTATGACATCTTTCAACTGTACACGATCAAATGCTTTCTCCAGATCTATGAAACACATAAAAGCCGGTCGGTTATATTCTATAGATTTCTCAGTGATTTGTCTTATAACAAATACGGCGTCTGTGCATGATCTACCTGATCGAAATCCCTGCTGTTCGTCCCTAAGTGCAATATGTTCATTGATTTTGTTGGTAAGGATTCTCGTGGTTAGGTTGAGTGCAGTTGGAAGTAGATTGATTCCTCTATAGGTAGATGGTATTTCTTTGTCTCCTTTTTTGAAGAGGAGTATTGTCTTGTTGATTCTCCATTCATCAGATATTTTGTGGTTTTGCAGGATCTTATTTATCAGGATTACCAGTTGTTCTATGATCACCTCCGTACTTAAGCAACTCGTTGGTTATTCCATCAATTCCAGGACTTTTTTTATTCTTAAGTTTTTTGAGAGCCACTTTAACATCTTCCTCTCCAATAACTATGTTGTCGTCTGTTGCGATCTCGGGGTTATTAGGATCACTTCGGGTCTGCTGTTGTTTATATAGGTTTTTCAAGTAATTCACCCAAGTTTCCTTTGATATACGGTTCCTATTAATCAACTCATGTGACTCCCGTCTTTGGTTCCTAATTAGCCGCCATATCTGTTTCTGGAGTCCGTAGAAGTCGCTTTCCATTCTTTTAGAAAAGACTTCCCAATGCCTGCCTTTTATTTGTCTGACGAGGTAGTTGGTAATATTCCGTACTCTTTTGTACTCCTGGTAGTCTTCGGAAGTTTGGGTACTTCTGTACTTCAAGTAGGCTTTTTTCTTTCTCTTGCATTGCTGCTTAACTTCATTACAAAACCGAGGTGTTCTGTTTGGTTCATTTTTACCACGCTTTATATCCCTTGTTCCCAGTGCTTCAGTGGCTGCTTCTTTGATATTCTGCTGCAGAAGGTTACATGAACCTATACAGTTTACATGAACCGATACAATTTACATGGGTGGCACATAAAATATCCGAATTTAATGAGACTCTCAGTTAGAGAACTTTTAAACGAAGAATATCCGGGCGATTGATAGGTCACTCTGGTACAATCTCGTGGCCAGCCCGTTCACCTGATTTGAATGCCTTAGATTTTTTTTACTGAGGATTATGAAGGAAAACTTTTATTCAAAATAAATTGAAAATGTAGCTGATCTTAACAGAAGATTCGCCCGTTTGATATCGGGATTTTTTTCAAAAAGATGTCATGCATGTATTGCGGCTGGAGGAGGGCAGTTTGAACATCTTTCTTGAATTTATTAAATCTTCTTATAAAACGAAACTGAATTTCTTTGAGAAAAACCTTTTTTTGTCCAATCTAAAAAAATTTAGTTGGTGTTAACTTTTGAAGTAATTTGCCAAACTGATGTAGTACAATTTTTTTCAGTACAGTCAATTGAAGTTGGACGAAATTTGAATTTTGAATACTTGGTTCGGCAAAAAGTTACGTTATTTTCCAAGCTGGAGCAATTGGCTTAAAATTAAAGATTACAGGTTACAGAAGCACTATTCAGGATAACATAGGAAAAATAAAATTTGAAAAAAGTGAAGAATTGTAGCAACAGGAGTTTAAAAATCATCACAGGTGCATTTTATTGTATAAAAGAAAGTGCAGTATAATTTGAAAACTAAAGGACTTCCATTTTCTTTCGTATGTTTTTGATGACTATTATGACTTAATTTGAATATTAAAACAAATTGAAATATTTTTATCTTCTACAATTTCAATTTCGAAATTCAAAAAACTTTTAGAAATAAATTTATGTCTAACAAGCACCGCTTACATTTAATAGACGTATATAATCAAAACTCAATATATAATGTCAAGTGGAATAAATAACCCAACAGATATACGAAAGTAATTAAAATTAATAAATAAATATTTAAAGGAGACAAGTCTTCAGTCCTTTTTTAATATTTCAAATATCAAAATCAAAAACATAACCTATATCACTCACGTGTTAAAAGGTTATGTTTTTGATTTTGATATTTGAAATATTAAAAGAGGACTGAAGACGGGATTGTCTAGAATTATATTTGTTTTTTGAAGATATAGTGCACATTTTTTTTTAGAGATTTTTGAAATAATTTATTCAAATATTTAAATATTTCAAATAAATTATATTCTTTGAGAAGTCCTTAAAGTGTGTTCATGTTTTTAAGAGGCAATTGGTGTTCTTAAAGGTAAGACCAGAAACAAAATTTTGTCTCCTTTAAATATTTATTTATTAATTTTAATTACTTTCGTATATCTGTTGGGTTATTCATTCCATTTGACATTATATATTGAGTTTTGATTATATACGTCTATTAAATGTAAGCGGTGCTTGTTAGACATAAATTTATTTCTAAAAGTTTTTTGAATAAATATTTTTTCGAAATTAAAATTGTAGAAGATAAACATATTTCAATTCGTTTTAATATTCAAATTTTGTTATATTTCTTCTATCAAGTAAAAGGCCTTTCTATTTTATATTATGACTTAACCTGTTACCTGATTCTGGCTTGACGTCGACTTCTGGGACACCTCTATAATTGAAGCCGTGCTTATAAGACATCCATTCAATTCTAAGTTTTTGAAAGAAAATTTTTTTAAATCAAAATTTGTAGGAGGCTAACATAATAAATCTGTTTTGATATTTAAATTCTGTAATAGTCCTTCTATCAAGTACCAACTCTCTTTTTATTATTTTAAAACACCTCAACTTGTTATTGCATTGTGAATCCTATATTCAGCGAATGATTTTTGTTACCTGTATATCAGACTACATTCATCACATACTTAATGATCAAAATAATCTGCTTATCCATAATCGTCCAGTATCTTCACGCAGAAGCGACAAGAGAATAAAAAAACTTTAATTCCCCATTTATACAGAATCTGTAACGGCTGCATCCGTTTCCAACAGATTCAGTTCGTTCCGATTAAATCTTCCGCGATATCCATTCAGAAGTGGTTTCATAAATAAGGAAGAGCTTAAGCCCCAATTAAGGCGTTCGTACAGCGCCTTGGTGGGACGTTCAGAGACACAACCAACTAGCACCCCCGTTCCCCTCCGAGAATATTTTCGGACCGTCTGATTGCGCGATTGTGAAACTTTTTACTTCGTGGAAAAAAGTCTGTGGAATTATGAGCGCTGAAAAATTGCAGTTAATTAAAGCTCCACGTCTTCGAAATTCTGCGGGTCTTTGAACTGAATCAAATGTCCGAGATGAGCGCTTTTAGCTTCTTTAACGAATTTAAGGGATGAAGGCGTAGGAATTTGCGTTCGGAGGGTTCCATTGTCGTGTTTTGACGCACATTTTTTATTTTTTGGTAATTTAAAATTAATGAGGCGTTATACTCACTTCATTCCTGCAAAGTCGATGATGATTTTCCCAAATACACACCCTATTTGAATGAAGTGAAACACATATAGTGAAGGGTCTTTCAATGGGAACGTCCACTTTTTAAATCGACATTACTCACGCATTGTTTATTTGTGACATTGTTGTTGTAATTGTCAATATCTACCATTTAATCATGGAAACGTACACATTCCTACAACGTTTACAAATAATCCAAATGCATTATGAGAAGTTACGATCTGTTACTCTAACTGTACGTGCTTTAACTCCAATTTTTGGTCGTTATGATGGTCTGGTAAAAGAACAGTTGAACGTTTAGTGCAGAAGTTTGAAACAAATTTTACACTGCATGATGTTACAGTGCCAGTGACACGAAGAAATGTAAGAAGTGAAGAGAATATTGCTGCCGTACGTGGAGGTATTCGTGAAGACCAACATATATCGATTACTCGACGTTCACAAGAACTAGACACCTCGCAGACGTGTTTGTGGAGAATTTCACGAAAAGACCTGGGTTTACATCCATACAAATTTGCTTTAACCCAAGAACTCAAACCAACAGATCATTTAAAGCGTCGTATATTCAATAATTGGTGCTTGGATATGATGGAGATTTTCATAAGAAACTCATTCTCTCCGATGTGGCTCATTTCTGGTTAAACGATTATGTTAACAAGCAGAATTGCCATATCTGGAGTGGCGATAAACCTGGACAATATCAAGAACTGCCATTACATTCTGACAAACTTACTGTTTGATGCTGATTTTATGCTGGATGAGTCATTGGACCTTATTTTTTTCAACGAAGGTAATGAAGCGGTAACTGTCAATGAAAATCGTTATCGTTCAATGTACACTGATTTTTTATGGCCTGAATTGGTTCGTCCATACTTGTAGAACATATGGATTCGACAGGACGGTGCCACTTGTCATACTGCCAATGACTTTAAGGAAGACAAAATCGTTCCTACTTTTAAACTCCATTGGGCTTCTTTCTTTGGGGTTACATTAAGTCATTGGTTTACAGCAATCATCCAACAAATTATGACGATTTATAGACGAGTTATTGCTAACATACGACCTGATTTGTGAGAGAATCATGGAAATTTGGATTCAACGTCTTCATTCCTGCCAGCGTTTCTGTGGTGGACATTTGAATAATGCCAATAATAATAATAATACGTTTATTGCAGAAATTGAATACAGAAAACATCACACTTTGATCATATTAAAAATATACACTGCAAAAGGACCTATATCAGCAAAACTGTTATTACTGTAGGACCCATGGTAACAAGACTAGACAAAAAAAAGAACCTTACTATTTTATTCACGTTCCACAATTGATTTAATAATATTCATACAGAATGATATTTTAATATAGAATAAAATAGAAAGGCCTTTTACTTGATAGAAGAAATATAATAGAATTTGAATATTAAAACAAATTGAAATATGTTTATCTTCTACAATTTTAATTTCAAAAAAAATTTTTATTCAAAAAACTTTTAGAATTAAATTAATGTATAAAACAAGCCCCGCTTACATTTAATAGACGTATATAATCAAAACTCAATATATAAGGTCAAATAAACCAACAGATATACGAAAGTCATTAAAATTAATAAATATATATTTAAAGGAGACAAAATTTTTTGTTTCTGGTCTTACCTTCAAGAACACCAATGGCCTTTTAAAAACATGAACACACTTAAAGGACTTCTCAAAGAATATAATTTATTTGAAATATTTACTATATTTAAATATTCGAATAAGTTAATTCAAAAATCTCTAAAAAATGCACTATATCTTCAAAAAACAAACATAATTCTAAGCAATCGCGTCTTCAGCCCTCATTTAATATTCCAAATATCAAAATCAAAAAACTAACCTATATCTCTCAACACGTGTAAAAAGACTAAAGCTTTGAAACACAGATCAACTATATAATTCAAGATTGATCTATGTTCTAACAAAAAATAACTCACACTGTTCTTTGATTTTGTTAGAACATAGATCGATCTTGAATTATATAGTTGATCTGTGTTTCGGAGCTTTAGTCTTTTTACACGTGTTGAGAAATATAAGTTAGTTTTTTGATTTTGATATTTGGAATATTAAATGAGGGCTGAAGACGGGATCGCTTAGAATTATATTTGTTTTTAAAGATATAGTGCATTTTTTTTAGAGATTTTTGAATTAACTTATTCGAATATTTAAATATATTAAATATTTCAAATGAATTGTATTCTTTGAGAAGTCCTTTAAGTGTGTTCATGTTTTTAAAAGGCAATTGGTGTTCTTAAAGGTAAGACCAGAAACAAAATTTTGTCCCTTTAAATATTTATTTATTTATTTTAATTACTCTCGTATATCTGTTGGATTATTTATTCCATTTGACACTATATATTGAGTTTTGATTATATTCGTCTATAAAATGTAAGCGGTTCTTGTTTTAGACATAAATTTAATTCTAAAAGTTTTTTGAATAAAAAATTTTTTTTAAATTAAAATTGTAGAAGATAAAGATATTTCAATTTGTTTTAATATTAAAAAAAAGAACCTTACTATTTGAACTATACATTCCACATCTGATAGTTGGGTGCAAAACCAAACGATACTTGAATATGTGTAAACCCCACTTGTCCCTTATTCAAACCTTCCTGTTTTGAAGGATTTCATGCATGAACCATTTTGCTGTAAACTATAACCAAGTAAAAATTAGATTTCTACACACAAAAAATCCAATTTCTACACTATAATTAGGCATTTAGAGAACATAATTTTATTTCAAGGGGATGAATTCTGTAAGGATGAATCACACATAGATGATAATTGTTCAACTAGGTGTATGTTTCCCACTACCAATGAAATAAATATGAAAATATGAGAGGACTAAAATATATTATTCTTGAAACATTAAATCCGCATCAATTAATTTTAGAAACCTTCAGATCTAAACTAAAGACGAATAACATGAAAATTTACGTTATCTTGACTTCAAGGAGCATACCCATGTTTATTAAAACATTCCGGAACCCATTAAATCTCTTGTCATACTTTTATGATTGGAACGTAGTCAAAATGGCGGTCAACGCAGATATCCCTTCAGGCAACATGTCTTTGTCGGTATAGAAAAGTATGGTGAAGTTTCAGACTCAAGTCCATTTCCGGTTGATCCTGTATTTCCGGGCTTTCGTACACACGCCTATTCCAACTGATTTGACAAGTCATTCTCACTCTATTATTCGTTTATCAAGAGGAAATAAAAGGGACGCTCTTTTAACGTTGAAATCATTAGTGGGCAAATACAGTGCATCTGCGTAAAGAAGTGACGCTCTTTCAATAACCCAAAACCCGCAGCACTTCCGATCGAATTAAATGCTACTTTGTCCTCATTTATTACTGCCGAAATTACAGAGAGCTGGATCTGATATGTACTTCGTCTAGAGAGTATCCGAAATTTATTATTTTTAATATACTTATTTCTATTCTCAGACAGAAGTTATGTATAAAATAGGTTGTGCAGATAGTCGCCTATGGCCAAAGTTGCATGGCACACTATAAGTCAAATATTCTTGATTGTTAACAGGTATAAAATTTATGAAATAATCGCTACTAGAAAAAAGAAAACAGGTAAAATATTTGTATAGAAAAGGTTTTCGAAACGTTAAAAAATTAGTGTAATTGATTGAACAAGGAAAAAGTGTTGTTTATGAGACAATAAAGAGGATAAAAAATAGCATGTATATGAGGCATAGAACAGTTTCAGGATGACCGCGTGAGATTAAAGGAAACAATTTATATTAAACAATGTATATGAGTCAGTAATTTATCTCCACAAAAATGTTTGTACTACTATAACAATTGTATCACCACGATGTGGCTTCTTCAGGTATTGCATTGTACTGTCTGATGGTATTCAGTGTAACCGAGTTTAAATACATTTTAAGGTACGTGACCAAATAATGGAAGCACAAGTCATAAAAACTGTAGGTGTGAATTTGCCGCTAAAAATGCCATTAAGGGAAGATATTCAGTAATGGACATCTATTTGTTCATTCAAAAGGATTTTACGGGCATTATACCTGTTGACCTCAAGAAATTCTGAAAGTGTTAATCTAGAACTTTTGCTTTCAACGTGGATAATTTCATAATTATTGTTTAAATTATGGCTTAGATGCAAGAACATAAGTGATAACCATTTCATGGCCAGCAGCTTCACCATATCTTTTTACCATTGAAAACATGAGACTAATGAAGATTGAAGTTGAACGAGCAGATCCACGAAATAAAGATGATTTAATTCAGTCAGTGTTACAATCCTGGACTACCATCAGCACAAATTATGGAGGTGATCTAGTTTCGGGTGTACCTCGACGTTAAGTCAATTGTTTACAGTTAAATGGAGCTTGTATAAGTAAATAAGATAAATATTTTGTTATTATTTTCCAATTCGAGAATTAAAAGTATGCGCAAATTATCTGCAACTATTTTATGGTCAATCTTTAGCTGCTGAGCGATGCTAGGACTCCTAACCTGCTGGTCAACTTCGATTATTTCTGTGAACTCATCGACATTTTCGACGTGGTGCATCTAAGACAACAAAAAACATTAATGGAATCGACAAAACCAAAACTGCACGTGATCATCTGTTAATCGCTACCGTAAACACCATTCACAATTTCAGCAGCATAGCTTGCATTTTCGCCTTTGTCAAAGAAAAACTCCGAAATGTATAGAATTTTCTCTTTGTTGACCAAACAAAAACAGCCGGAACTTATTTATTTACTTTAAGAAAAATCTGATCTGATTCGGGTAAAACCACATCACATGGTGAAAAATCAAAACCAGTAGTATTCTCAAAAAAGTTTGCTATTAATCAAATCAGTCTGGGACGTATCTGGCTAAGCAGAGAAATAAATGAATATTTAACTACGACTTGATTTTTACCACAATATGATTGATTGATGGTGATGGGTAGTAAACACGCTAGTGCTTCGTTATAGAAAATATTAACATAGGATTCGACTGAATAAACGAAAATTTGAAAAGTGACCTAAATGGGAGAGAAAAATCAAACACTAATAAAATATGAAAATTGTGATGACGAAGCTGCAGATCGATACATTATTGAGAATATTGAATCTGCACTCGATGGAGAATAGTTCAAAATTTTAATAATTCCGTTTTGTTTCCGGGTTAAACAAGAATTTCATCCAGAAAGAGTGGTAGAATTTGAAATGGTTATAGCGGCAACACTGTATACAATATTTGACATTCCATATGTCATTTTTTTTCCGTAGGTTATGCCATTTAATCATAAAAATATAGGTGCTTCAAAAACGTTTAAAACTTATTAAATTATTTTATCCAACTCAGTGCACATTTGTGAAAACTGTGAGAAATATGAGAAGAATTCTTAGAGACATTGTTCGTTTTGTCGATTCACTATTAGTCGTATTGTAGGCAAATTTGAACGTAAATTTTCATAATAGGATACAAGAGTATCAGTACAACAAAGAAATGCAGCCACGCAAGGGACTATTGACTTGGTTGAGGCAAAACAAGAGAAAATCGAAATCTATCGGTTCAACGGCATTTTTGGTGGACAAATATGGGGGTATTTTTATACAGTGATAAAACTTTCCATATGGATAACTGTAATTCGACAGAAGGAAGGAGCCATGTTGTTTTGACATTTCTGTTCAACAAGCATTGACAAATTATCGAGGAAAGACTCAAGCCGCAACAACGCTCCCAAATTGTTGAAGTTTATTTTCAAAATCAGTGTTCTATTCGTCAAACTTAAAGAGCTTTTCGTGAATTTTATGGTTTACATAATCGTCCAGAGCAGCTTATTCGTCTTACTATCTATAGATTTCGGACAACATTTTCACTACACGATGCAACAACAAAAACAAGACAAAGAACTGTACGTACAGAAGAAAATATCGCTGCTGTAAGTCAAAGTATTTATGATGATCCAGATTTCTCTATTCGTCTACGGTTATAACAATTTGGACCTTGTGCATCCTCCACATGGAAAATTTTGCGTCAAAATCTTGGTCTACACCCATACAAGACCCAACTGGTTCAAGAACTGAAGCCACTTGACCATAGTCGTTTGTTTGCTATTTGGGCCCTAGAACAGCTTGAAAATGATCCACTTTTTTATCGTAAAATTGCCGTACATGGATGAAAACAATCCTCAAGAAGTTCTGCAGGTTCCATTGCATCCTGAAAAATGCACTGTATGGTATGCTTTACCCGCTGGAGGCATCATCGGTCCATATTTCCTTAAAAACGATGCTGGAGCTATTGTTACAGTGAATAGTGCTCATTACAGTTCGATGATCAATGATTATTTGTTTCAAAATTTGAATGGTATCAACCCAGAAGTATTTTGGTTCCAACAAGATGGTGCTACACCTCATGCTGCTACCGTAACAATTGATTTATTGTAAGAAAGATTTGGCGCGATAACGTTATTTCGAGAAATGGTCAAATTAATTGGCCTCCAAGATCATGCGACATAACTCCACTGAAATATTTTCTTTGGGGTTATGTCAAGCCATTGGTTTATGCTGATAAACCAGAAAAATAGACGCTTTGGAAGCCAATATAAGTCGAGTTATTGATGAAATAAGACCTAAATTACTCAAAAAAGTGGTCCAAAATTAGTCTGGTCGAATGCATTTCCTCAGAGCTAGTCGTGGTGGACATATGGTGGACAGAAATTATTTTCAAAACATAAATGTCATAAAATTATCTTTCAGATAAAACAAATTGGCTTCAATCTTAATTTAAATGTGTTTTATTTCAATTTAAAGTTCTATCACTCTAAAAAGGCACCCATTATAATTATTGATATTTTGAATAAAATATTCTATCATTTTTAGTCCTTTTTGAGTTTTCTCATCCTATACATATTGTATATGACTCGACCCCTATCACCATCTAAAATGCTTGAAGGGGCCCCACTTAGGGAGATGATCGTATATCTACAAATTTTCCATACAAACAAGAACAGACCTATCTAGGCGTTTTCTGGAAAAAATCATACTCGGGTGGACTTTTTCATGTGGACCAGCCTATATATTTTCACTCACTCAGAATTCGGATTGATTCGTTGTGAATTTAAGGTGTTTATATGCATTTAAAATCAATAATTAAAATATAATTTCAAAAACGAATAATTTTCTTAGAGTTTCTTTGGGTATTCCAATCCCCACTTGAATCTTGAAACCCGCGCATTCGCCATTTTGCAACAAAAGTATATATTGCCGGCTCTTGCAGTGTTTTTATAAAGGACAGGATGAATTTATGGAACGAATCCATTAACACAGTCTTAGAATCTATATAAGTGAAAAGATGATACAATTATTTCATTTTTTCATACAATACCTTGATGCACTAGCACCGATTTTGTGTTTCTCGATCCATCATCGTTATACGATGTCAGTAACGAGCAAAACTTGCCTTTGTCACTGCATAATTTAATGTTTATCAAGATCTATTTTTAGCTTATGTACTTGTTCATAAGGGGTGGCCCATAAAATTATCTTTCAAATAAAAAAAATGTCTTCAATATTAATTTATATGTGTTTTATTTCAATTTAAAGTTCTATCACTATAAAAAAACACCCGATAGTTACAGCTGATTGCTGTAATTTTAGACAGATTAGATGTCTGCCGATCCATCCAGTTTGAATTGTTTGGAGTTTCATACAAAACAAGAAGGGTGTTTTTGAAATATTACAGATTATAGCTGGATGAATTCTCCGAAGCCTCTACAAATTTAATCTGAAAAAATTTCTTGAAAATTTTTCAGAAGTAAATTGAATAAAATGATGATGGATTTTGATGATTATAGTTAGGACTTTGTCTTTTTCTTCCTTTAGGGCTAGCCCTGTATTTTCCAACAATTTCACTTTAGGTCTTAGGATGTGGATATCCATGACTCGGCCCTTTTTGGAGGTCTGCCTGCTGCTTTTCTGGTAGTTCTCTTTGAATGTTTTTTTTGCTAGTTGGTCTTCTTGCATTATGTCTTCATTTGCTTTCCATCTGTCTACGTCTGGTATCTCATCACAGGTGTATCTTATATCTGAGCTTCACTTTGTGTCCCAGAAGGTTACTGCAGCCATTGTTCTGAGGGTTTTCACTTCTGTCGTTCAGTTCTCGTGCAGTTTCAGCTGCATAAGTTAATATGGGGTTTACAGCAGACTTGTATACACGCACCTTGCTTGAGATCGACATGAATTTGTGGCATCATATAATTCGTGCAGGCTTCCGGAGATTCTGGTGACATGGTTGGCTTGGTTACGTGTTTCCTGATAGACTTTTCTGCTTCTTGATGCTATTATCGCCAAATAGTTGAAGTTCTATCATTTGGTCGTGTATTGCTAGTTTGCAGCGTATTGGGTCTTTACTTATTATCACAGACTTCGTCTACGGATTAGATATCTTCACGTTGAAATGTTCTGCGATTTGGGTGAATTTGAATAGCATTCGTTGCAAATTGTCTTCACCTTCTGCTTTGAGGACGGCATCATCAGCATAGCATACGATTCGAAACTCGCTGTTTCCCATCTTGTATCATACTACGTCAGTTTCAACCTCGTTTATTATACGGTCAAGGACAAGATTGAAGAGAATTGGATTCAACCTGTCCAGTTGTTATTGGAATCTTGTCAGTGAGCACGTTGTTGTTTTGTATTTTTGTGCGGTTAAGGGCATTACGTTCTTCAATAATCTGCACGACTTTATTGTTGACTCTTTTTTTCTGTAGAATCTGTATGACATTTTTTATCTCTACCCTGTTGAAAGCCTGCGTAAACAAAGCATAGGAAGACCGGATTATTATATTCTATAACTTTTTCTTTAATCTACTACAGTAAAAATATTGTGGATCTATTTTGTCTGAAGCCCCGTTGTTACTGTTATATTTTATGAGAGGTATTATGTTATGATTTTTGTTAGGAGTTTTATTATGATGCTATAAAGGCATACCTTACGGCAATTCCCTGAGTCTTTCTTCTCTACTTTTTTATAGTAGAGATAGATAGGAATCGTGATGCTGGATTTTCACTCATTGAGTATTGTCCCTGAACACATCTTTGAGTCGGAGAGTGTTGTCAGCTCCTGTACTAGTTTTCTTTTGATTCTTAGTTTGTCAGTTGCCCCTTACATGTGTTTTGGAGGCAATTAATTCTTAAAAGTTTTCAAGAGATTTGTTATATCTGTATAGGTTCCAGAGAATTAATTATCTGTAATGGTTTAACTTTAGGACATAATGAAAACAGCTGCTCACAAAAAAAATGATGAAGGGAACAAATAGAGAATAAAAGGTTATCGTGGAAAGAATGTAATGCAATCTGAAAGGAGAGCGGTGAAGTGGTCCAGTGCATCATAAAAAGGTCGAGTTACGACAGTCGAAAAGGTGAAATGCTTAATATTCAGGAGTCAGCGCGCAAGATATATGGGAAATTAAGGACGGATATCCGTGACGGTATTTTTCTGTGTAAACCTGCGAGATTTATGGGAATTATCCTGAATTACAGCTCGCGTTCTGCATTATACCGATGTTGGAGTCAGCAGTTTTCCAGACGAGCTGTTAGATTAACGATTTTTGCCCCCGGATTTTTAAGCGTTACTCCTTCGCGTCTTGCAGAGTTATGACGAAGGCGAACCATATACGATTTACAATAAGAGGTTTCGTTTTGAATATCCCACTATCTGGGCAGTTGTCACTTTCGAAGCTGTTACCTTCTGACATTCGATAAGTGAAAACTGCGTCATTACTGAAAATGGAACGTTACACGCTGCAACAACGCATTGATGTTTTTAAAATAAAGCTTCAATTGTCGACCTAAAACCACACGAATTTAATTAAACTCCTAATATGTTCTTCCTTTTGGGTCAATATTTTATATTTTCGTCATCTCCTTTTGGTGCTGTACAATTTTTGATAATCTTATTTTATAATAAGAGGAATATTTTTTCCTTAGACATGATTATTCAATTTAATTTTCGAAAAGTTTATAGAAATTCTTTAAAATTAAAATTTGAAGATTACAGACAATAACTGGAATTAATTCTCCAGAACCTCTTCAGATTTGAATCTGAATAATTGTCATGAAAATATTAAATTGAATTAAAATTTAAAAACATGTTCAAGGTACACTGTATCACTTTATAGACATATATATTATCATCACATGTGGTGAAATTAAGAATTAAAGAATCAAAAGAAATATTAAATAATGACCAAATTATTTAGACATCACCTTATACATATAAGATTCGATTGGATGTTGAAGAATCACAAGTTCCATCACTAAAAAATGTTTAACATAGAATTAAAAAAAGCCTTTTCTTATTTTCCTCTTTGAAGAATATACAGCACATTCTCCAGAGAGAGAACCTGATAAATTCGGACCCAAATCAGAAGAGATTATCGAGGCACATTGAGCAAACGAACAATTTCGCATTGACAACTTACCTTGACAAAAAATTCCAAAATTGTACTACTTTTATTAAATTTTTGATTGTCTCGGTCTTTACTTGACGGAAATTCATCTTCAATATAAGAAAAACAAATGTTAACTTCTGCTATTTTATTGATTTACACGACAATTGTTTCGTCATACCATGACTTCATCAGGAGAGTATTTAAACTGAGGTATACAATGCAAAACATGACCTTAAATACACAGCTCTGGTACAAAAAATAGAGGGGTGGAAAGAGATGGTATACAATTAATGAAAAATATTAAGTAGGGGGGATCTGTTTAAATCTATTTGATCATTCAATAAAATTTGTCTTTTATTATACCTATTGATCTCTAAAGTTTTTAACAGATTTAGTTTCTGACTTTTGTTTTCGACATGTAATATTTCATAGTTCATATTAAAATTATGGCCAGTCTCTAACGAATGGTTGGCATAAGTTGAATTCGGTTTATTATTAATATAACATTTTTCATGTTCTCGTATCCTTGTTTGGAATGAACGGCCTGTCTGTCCCACATATACATTTGGGCTGCATCACTACATGTTAACTTGTAAACTCCTGTTTTTTTTTTGTTTTTAGGAATGACGTCAATTTATTTCATTGAGCTGCCTAAAGAATTAATAGTTTTAAAAGAGATGTTATATTTTTTTTTCTTTAAATATCTAGCAATCTTTTCAGATTTTTGGCCCATGTAAGTTAATGAAATAAATTTGGTTTCGTTTGAATTTTGAAATTTTGGATATATAAGCGATATTGCTTTCTTGTAATTCATTTTGTCAAGTAAATTGTCTACAATTAACGGATTAAAATCATTATTGAAGGCTATTTGTTTAATGGTTTTATACTCTGTCAAAATTTCCTTTCGTCATGGATATGTTAACCAATCTATAAAGCATACTATTATAAGCTGACAATTTTTGTGAAAATGGATGGTTTGAAGTGTAATGAATCGTACCATCTGTATGTGTAGGTTTTCTGTATATGGAAATGTCATGTCTATTATTCATTTTGGTGATTTTTAAATCTAAGAAATTGATGCTATTATTTACTTCATCTTCCTGTGTGAATTCAATTGTTGGATATAATTTATTGATAGATTCCAAATATGAACCAAGTTGTCTATTTGTGCCATTAAATAAACAAATTATGTCATCTACATAGCGGTACCAATAAACGAAATCTTAAAAATATGGGAGTTTTTGGATATTAGTTTCTACGTGATCCATGAATATTTCTGATAACAAGGGGCTTAATGGGTTCCCATTGTTAGACTTTCTTCGTCTAGATAAAACGTGCCGTTGAACATAAAATAGTTTTAATCTAGGCAAACGTTTAAGGCGTCTAATATTTCTGTTTTTACAACAAAATTAGTTTGTTTTTGGAGTAATAAATCATCAACTAATTTTATGGTTTCACTGACTGGTATAAAAGGAAATAAGTTTTTTACATCAATGGAAACAAATTTAGCATTGTTTGGGATATGTATATGCTTAATTTTTTGCATAAGTTGATAATAGTTTTTTATTGCAAATTTCGCTAGTTTCTGTTAGTATAATTTTGATTAATGATTTTGAAAGTTTATATGACGCGGCTGTGACAAATGAAACAACGGGTCTGATGGGATTATTCTCTTTGTGCAACTAAATTAAAGAATACAAAATGGGTGTTGATGGGTTCATTAAAGTTAATTTATAATTTGGAATATTTTCAAAGAGTGCTTTTGATTGAAGGATAACTGATTTGATTTGTTTTTGATATTTCTCTGTTGGGTCTTTTTGATAGTTTTATATTTATTTTGGTCTAAAAATGAAGTTGTTTTCTGTATGTATTCTATTCTGTTTGATGCTATGACTGTATTTCCTTTGTCTGCGCGAGTAAATATTAGGTCAATTTCTATAATAATGAAATAAAATAAAAAATAATGAAGACGTCATTCCTAAAAACAAAAAATCAAGAGTTTACAAGTTAACATGTAGTGATTGCCCATGTGTATATGTGGGACAGACAGGCTGTTCATTCCAAACAAGGATACGAGAACATGAAAAATGTTACATTATTAATAAACCGAATTCAACTCATGCCAACCATTTGTTAGAGACTGGCCATAGTTTTAATATGAACTATGAAATATTACATATCGACAACAAAAGTCAGAAACTAAATCTGTTAGAAACTTTAGAGATCAATAGATATAATAAAAGACAGGTTTTATTGAATGATCAAATAGATTTAAACAGATCCCCCCTACTTAATATTTTTTATTAATTGTATACCATCTCTTTTTACCCCTCTATTTTTTGTACCAGAGCTGTGTATTTAAGTTTATGTTTTGCATTGTATACCTCAGTTTAAATACTCACCTAATGAAGTCATGGTATGACGAAATAATTGTCGTGTAAATCAAGTTAACATTTGTTTGTTTTATACTGTACTTCTTTTATTTGACATTCCAGCACTCTGCAAAGTAAAGTATATCGAACTGAAAATTCACATACTAGTACAAGAAAGTGTAGAGATTCTAATAGAATTATTTGGCTGCGCCAAAATACTCTTGTTCCAGAACACAGTAAAATTTGTCTGAAGTTTTTCTTGTTACCCGGTATTCAGATTATTTATTTTCTACTAAGATCAATAGACCCCAAACAGAAAGACCTCTAGGGGCTTACGTTATAATATCCTGGCAGTGACATACGATTGATCATAGGGTTATGTAGCTGATTCCACAAACCCTAAGGCAAGACATGGATACTGATTATATTACGGCAAATCTGTAGATTGAATAGCACCGTTACCATTTCGAAGAACAATTTCCTCTGAGAGATCTCTCGTATTGAACCGAAGGTCCTCACTTCTTAATGAAATATTCTTCCCGTCGATAAAACCTCTCCTTCGTCCTTCCTCAAACATGGGAAAAGTAATATCGCTCGTCAGTCTATTACGCTCAAAAGACCCTCAGATCCATCCTTGCCAAGTTCGAAGAAACCCGTTCCCTGCAATGATAAACAGCCGTCAGGCATCCCTGATTAGAATTCTAATAAGTGAACCTTGTGTCTTTCAGAGCCGGACACCGAAATAGTTGGCGCCCCCGAGCTGTTCATCGATCGTGGAAGCACCATCAACCTCACCTGCGTCGTCCGACACAGCCCCGAGCCTCCCGCCTACATATTCTGGAATCACAACGACGCCGTGAGTATAATTCGGCTTTGTGTAAC
The DNA here is from genome assembly GCA_034642435.1 of Megalocaria dilatata. Lineage (NCBI taxonomy): Eukaryota > Metazoa > Arthropoda > Insecta > Coleoptera > Coccinellidae > Megalocaria > Megalocaria dilatata. The sequence goes on along the minus strand of CM067857.1, from coordinate 9,541,552 downwards.
CAAATACAGGTGCTTCGTTACCTGGTTTGCATATTGAACAGGAAAGAATGTTGCAGAAATTGTTTTTATTCAAATGAATTAATTCGACTGGTAAGCTGTACCAAATATCATTCAAAACTATTGTGGGCTATGTTAAGAGAAAGTTCTACAAATCTTGATAGTGTAACATACATCTGTATAACAATTCTAAAGTCAAAGAAGCCCAATTCGGTTTTGTTGATCGCTGGCATGAGCACGTCTCGAAACTTGTTGATTTCTAGTCAGTGGCCTGTAATATGCCACGACCACAAATCTGCCACGTACCTATGTTCGATCTACTCAGGCACACCAATGTATCTATCATACACTAGCGCCATCTAGTTCACTCAAATATACTGTAACGTTATCAATTCGAGTAATTAGATTTTTATCCTTTGGAATTCTACTAGAAATTTATTTGTTATTGTTTACATCGGAAAATTGTGAGGTTAATGGTAATTGTCATTTCATTCGCCTTGAGTTGCAAGAGAGAAGTGGCCTCTAAGATTTATTTGGAAATTTTAATATGGACGTATACTTTAAATTAACAATACAACTCTGTTGGTATCGGGTGTTTTTTTAGGGTGATAGAACTTTAAATTGGAATAAAACACATTTAAATTGAGATTGAAGCCCAATTTTTTTTATTTGAAAGATATTGATTACCACCATTACTAGCTCTGAGAAACCGCATTCGACCAGGATAATTTTGAACCACTTTCTCGAGTAATTCAGGCCATATTTCATCAATAATACGAAATATGTTGGCTTTCAAAGCGTCTATGGTTTCTGGTTTATCAGCATAAACCAATAATTTGACATAATCCCAAAGAAACTAATCCAGTGGAGTTATGTCGCATGATCTTGGAGGCCAATTAATTCGACCATTTGTGGAAATTATGTTATCTCCGAATCTTTCTTTCAATAAATTAATGGTAACGGTAGCAACATGAAGTGTAGCACCATCTTGTTGGAACCAAAACACTTCTGGGTCGATACCATCCAAATTTTGAAACAAATAATCATTGATCATCGATCTGTAATGAGCACCATCCACTGTAACATTAGCTCCAGCATCTTTTTTGAAGAAATATGGACCTATGATGCTTCCAGCGTGTAAATCACACCATACAGTGCATTTTTCAGGATGCAATGAAACCTGCAGAACTTCTTGAGGGTTGTTTTCACTGCAATTTTACGATGAAAAAGCGGATAAACTTCAAGCTGTTCTAGGGCCCAATCAGCAAACAAGCGACGCTTATTATGGTCAAGTGGCTTGAGTTCTGGAACCAATTGGATCTTGTGTGGATGTAGACCAAGATCTTTACGCAAAATTTTCCATGCGGTAGATGCACAGAGTCCAACTTATTGTGAACGTCGACGAATAGACAAATCTGGATCGTCATTACACTATGACGTACAGCAGAGATATTTCCTTCTGTACGTACAGTTCTTTTTCTTGTTTTTGTTGTAGCATCGAGTAGTGAAAATTTTGTCCGAAATCTATCGATAGTTCGACGAATAAGCTGCTCTGATGGACGATTATGTAAACCATAAATTTCACAAAGTGCTCTATAAGTTTGGCGAATAGAACACTGATTTTGAAAATGAATTTCAACAATTTGTAAACGTTGTTGGGGCGTGAGTCTTTCCATGATAATTTTTCAATGCTTACTCAACAGAAATGTCAAAACAACATGGCTTCTACGTTCTGTCAAATCACAAATCGAAAGGTATCTCTAAAAAAACACCCGATATAATTAAGGTAGACCATCGTTACCGTTTTCAATTATTCAATAAATTATAGATTTCGGGACACTCTTTTTTTTCATTGCAAAAGATTTCTCTTGACAATTGGCATCTCTGAAAACTTATTCGATGCATGTAATATTCTGAAGGAAAAATTGATACTGTCATTTATGGTAGAGAGTTTCTGGAAGAATTAAATCAAGTTGGGGAATATTGTGGTCTAGAATCATCCTTGATAAGTGATTATATCTTCAATTTGAGTGTTTCCTTTGGATATATTCTGATTTGGAATATTGATGGGAACAGCGTTTTATAAGCGATCAAAAATTTTTCCACAAGGCCGATCTTCAATCTTCCTACTGAAAATTTAAGTTGTATGGATATCATTTATTATTTTGTACCATAATCCATTGTCTGAACATCTATTATTAGGTTTAGAGTCGTGACGATTCTCAAACTTCTTATGGGCCTTTACACGAAGAGTTGAATTTGGAGGTTACATTTACATCTCATATATCGAGTGATAGAAATTGGATAACTGTGATTTGACAAAAGGTAGAAGCCATATTGTTTTGACATTTCTGTTCAGAAGGCATTGACAAATTATCATGGAAAGACTCACGCTGCAACAACGTTTGAAAATTGTTGAAATTTATTTGCAAAATCAGTGTTCTATTCGCCAAACTTATAGAGCACTTCGTGAAATTTATGGTTTATATAATCGTCCATCAGAGCAGCTTATTTATCGAACTATCGATAGATTTCGGACAACATTTTCTCTACTCGATGCAACAATAACAACAAGATAAAGAACTGTACGTACAGAAGAAAATATCGCTGTTGTAAGTCATAGTGTTAATGATAATCCAGATTTGTCTATTTGTCGACGTTCACAACAAGTTTGACTCTGTGCATCCACCACATGGAGAATTTGGCGTAAAGATCTTGGTTTACATCCATACAAGATCCAACTGGTTCAAGAACTAAAGCCACTTGACCATAATAAGCGTCGTTTGTTTGCTGATTGTGCCCTAGAACAGCTTGAAATTGATCTACTTTTTTATCGTAACATTGTGTTTAGTGATAAAGCTCATCTCTGGTTGAACGGCTATGTAAACAAGCAAAATTGTCGTATATGGCGTGAAAACAATCCTCAAGAAGTTCTGAAAGTTCCATTGCATCCTGAAAAATGTACTGTATGGTGTGCTTTACACGCTGGAGGCATCATCGGTCCATATTTCTTTGAAAACGATGTTGGAGCTAATGTTACAGTGAATGGTGCTCGTTACAGATCGATGATCAATGATTATTTGTTTCAAAATTTGAATGGTATCGACCCAGAAGTATTTTGGTTCCAACAAGATGGTGGAACACCTCATGCTGCTACCGTAACAATTTATTAATTGAAAAAAAGATTTGGCGATAGCATTATTTCGAGTAATGGTCCAATTAATTGTCCTCCAAGATCATGCGACATAACTCCACTGAATTGTTTTCTTTGGGGTTATGTCAAGTCATTGGTTTACGCTAATAAACCAGAAAAAATAGACGCTTTGGAAGCCAACATATTTCGTATTATTGATTAAATAAGGCCGGAACTACTCGAAAAAGTGGTCCAATATTGGTATGGTCGAATGCGGTTCCTCATAGCTAGTCGTGGTAGACATATGCCGGAAATTATTTTTAAAACATAAATTTCATAAAATTATCTTTCCAACAACAAAAAATTTGGCTTCAATCTTAATTTAAATGTGTTTTATTTCAATTTAAAGTTCTATCACTCTAAGAAAAAACACCCGCTTCTTGCCCTCGAAAAATAACCAAGAGGTATGAAATCATTTTTATTGTTAAAACAGTAGTTTATACTCTTTTGCTGGGCCAATATCCAAGTGTTGGAATAAGCCTATATCCAAGTGCTGGGCAAAGCCGGTATTCACATCCAAGTGCTGGGCAGGTATTTACGTCCTGAGTTAAAATCCACCTACTATTTGATATCGTGTGTTAGTTGAGGACCGAGAGTAAATTGTATCAGTAACCAGTTCATTGCACTGGCTTTGTAGTCTTTATTCTATAATTATCTCTAGTAATAGTTTATATCTTTGACCATTGTAATATACTACTCTGTCAAGAAAGTACCGGGAATTTTCAATTAAAACAACATTTTTACATTTAATCGTCAAAATTTATTGGGTCGCCTTCAAAATAGGCTCCATTTGCTCCAATACATCTATGCCAACGGCACTTCCAATTATCGAAACATTTTTTATAGGCGCTTTCCGGGATGGACTTCAGCTCTCGCGCCGAATTTTGTTTTATGGCTTCAATCGACTCAAAACGGGTGCCACGAAGGGGCAATTTTAGTTTTGGGAAGAGGAAAAAGTCGCAGGGAGCCAAATCCGGCGAATACGGTGGTTGCTGAAGCACGTTTGTTGAGTTTTTGGCGAGAAAGTCAGTCACAATCGTAGCTCGGTGAGAAGGCGCGTTATCGTCATGCAAAATCCATGAGTTGTTCGCTCACGAATTTGGCCGCTTCTTACGGATACGCTCACGCAAACGTTTCATAACGCCTAGGTAATACTCCTTGTTTACCGTCTGACCCTCTGGAACGAATTCGTAGTGCACCACGCCACGGATATAGAAGAAAACAATGAGCATCACCTTCATTTTCGAGCGGCTTTGGCGTGTTTTTTTCGGTTTCGGCTCATTTTTTGCCACCCATTCCGATGATTGCTGGCTTGTTTGCATATCGTACTCGTAAACCCAGGTCTCATCACCAGTTATAATGCGTTCCATGAATGTAGAATCGGAATTACAGCGATCCAGCATGTCTGAAACAACCTGTTCGCGATGACGTTTTTGAAGAAAATTCAGGTCTTTCGGTACGAGTCGTGCGGCCACCTTTCTTATGCCCAAAATATCAATCAAAATCGTACGTGCGGACTCGTGGGATATCTTAATCATGTGCTATCTCTCTCAAGCTGGTACGACGGTTTTCCAGCACCCTTTCCTTAATTTTATCGACGTTATCTTCGATCGAAGCCGTCGATGGGCGTCCACTTCACGACCGTCCTTGAAGGCTCTGTACCACTGATATGCACGAGTTTTCGATAGAGCATTATGACCAAAGGCCTTTTGCAACATTTTCAATGCATCGGCACACGAAAATTTATTTGCAACACAAAACTTTAAACAAATTCTTTGCTCAACGTAATCACCCATAGTGAAAATCGGCACGCACTCTGACATCGACTGACTTAATCAGCTGTTGCAAACACACTAGTTGACAGATACCGCTCAAGCTTGGCATAGTAATTAAGGACAGTGGTGCCAACCTAGGAAAAAAATTTTTACCTGCCTCATTGCCCCGCCAGATTTAAATCGATAATTGCCGGTACTTTCTTGACAGAATGTATAGTGTGAGCAATTACCTGAGTTGCACCCCACGCATTTGCAGTAATAATAATAATATCCCTACAGGATTTGTCCAAGGTCACATTAAAGTTCTTATTTTAATTGATTCGTTTATTTTTTGTTTGCTTATTCAGTAAATTTCTTTATTAAGGCTTTCATACAGTCATAAGTTTTATAAATTGAGAACCTAAGTCAAGTGTTGGCTAATAAGCCGCCAAAGTTTGGTATTCATTTATTGTTGGGTAAATGATTTGATTAGACCTTTCTGGTTCTCGGTATAGGTTTTCTATATTTGTTAAAGTATTTATCTATTATTATTATTATTTTTTTATATAGTTATTAGTTTAGGGTATGTTAATTTTTTTTGTGTCGTATCGACCACTACATTGTTTGTAATAAACAATTAAAATTGGATTTTTGGGTGATATTTATTTTTTCTTCTACTCTGGTAGAGGAGTATGCAGCTAATTCTCTTCAGATAAGCAGGCATATCTCTACCTGGCGCTCATTTTCCCCGTTTTATAAACTCACACTCATCTTCACTGAGTTATATCCGCGAGCCTAATTGCCTTGTTAACGGCTTCCTCAAAGTCCACGTTACAATACATACCTAAGCGAACCAATTCAAGCAAAGAACTGTATTCCAGATTTTTTTCTGATGTTACAAACGCTGAAAATTTTGAAAAAATTCTATTTTTCAATGTAGCCGCCTATAACTTCAATACATTTGCTACATACATACAACAGTTCACGAAAAATTAACATTTATTAGACGAGCAGACGTTTAATTCGATTCTAAATTTCCACATACTCTGAAAGTTATCTTAATTTCAGACGGTTCAGGGAAATTCTCGTGCAGTTGAAAACGTACCCTGATTTCAACAGGAAATCACCCTGTAACTGTAAGGATTCAAAGCCTTCTGTATTACATCATGTTTCCGGCGTTTCTGCTAGTACCATTGGGAAGAGAAATATTCAAGCAAGAGGATTATTGAAAAGTTAGGAGATTTGATGGAGGGCTTTTATCTGGATGGGGATATATTGGAGTTAAAATTGGAAAGGAACAAACCGAACTTTGTCAATTGACTTTAGAAGTTGAAAGAATTAAATCAGTGGGCTGTCAAAGGAGTGCTCGAAACTTAACGGAAGTCTTTTGAAAGGTGGTCTTTGATAATGGCTGGAAGTAACTCTGTGTCTTGTGAATGAAGTGAACATTCGAAATTCCAATAAGTCTAAGTTTGTGGAATGAATCCTGGGTTTCGAAGAGTTTAGAATATTTAAAATAGAAATGAGCATCTGGCTGAATATTCATTCTAAAGTGTCATCATTAGGCTTTTTTCTCAGTATCTGTCATTTCGCTGAAGTGTTAACAACATATTCAGAATTATATATTCTAACTTCTACATTATATATTGAAACTATATACAAAAACTATCAAATTGATATCCTTATATATAATCAATATAAACTATTTTTCAATGTCTCGGAAAAAACCTTTTTACATCCCGACTTGAAATGTATTAACACAAATGTATTAAAAAAAACTATATAAGTGTGTATATTAGCATACAAATACAAGAAAATCCACTATTCCAAAATTATCTAAAATTATCAAAATAAAGGATCAAATATTTTGGATACTTGAAAGCTTACTTCAAGTTTATTCATTCCATGTTTTATCTTATTTTGGTAAGTTGAATTTTGATCTTGTTATATATTTGAATCTGAATTCAATACATTTCTGATGAGGTCATATAGGCCGAAATAGCTATCAAATGTTCCGAGTTCTCGTTCAATTATTTTTATTTGATCCTTTATTTTGATAATTTTGGAATAGTGGATTTTCTTGTATTTATATGTTAATATGCTATGCATACTTATATAATTTTTGTTAATACATTTGTATTAATACATTTCAAGTCGGGATGTAGAAAGGTTTTTTCCGAGACATTGAAAATTATTTTATATTGATTATATATAAGGATATCAATTTGATAGTTTTTGTATATATTTTCAATATATAATGTAGAAGTTAGAATATATAATTCTGAATTTAAAGTCATTTAAATTTTACTTCTATCAAGTATTGACTCACATTAAAATTGGTAAACAACATAGTTTCTGTGTGCTCTGAAAATGTCAACTTTTGTACCGAATGATGAATATTTATGCAGGAAGTTTTACTTACTTCAATATGAATAAAAAAGCTGCCGAACGTCATTGTATTTTAAAGAATGCAGCTGAAAGAACGTGTCAGGAGTAGTTTTTCCGATTTAAAGGCGGCATAGAGCTCTGTATACAACGTATTTCTTCTGCCTTAAACTTTCGTTCCGAGATCAACAAAAAGTATAAATCAGTAAACATGTTTGTTAATGAGCAAATATCACCTTACCAAGTAAGCAATCAAGAATTGAAACCTCCTTAATTCGATGAGTCTTAGCAGAACATAATTTAACCAGGTAATTCAAATTGAAAATTCCCAATCTTTATTCACATTTTCAAAATTATTTAACTATATTGATCCATTACCCTACTCATATATGAGATCCTATGTAATTTTTCACACTCAATCACTTGTAATAATTGCTTGGTACATTTGATTTTTCGGTCCAATTGATTAAAGGTTAATCAATTAGTATGCAAATTCGGGAATAAGCATACTTCATGGGTACAGTAGAGATATATATATATATATATATATATATATATATATATATATATTAGACCTTAATTAGTTTATTTACAGCCTAAATACATATATTCCAGTGTAAAATTTCGAGTTGTTTCACACAAAATTGAAGGAATTGTTGCGTTGTAGTTTTGAACAGTAATTGCGATGAAAACACTATCTTGCTCATGGAGAAGTAGATCGATGAGCTTTTGCACCATTGTTCACTTACACTGGGTTCATTTTACACATGTACTACCTACTGACAAGTGGATAAATCAGATATCACATTAATTTTCAGGCTTTTTAATGCATTAGTGTGTTATCACGCGTCAAAAGTGAATGCGAATTGAGAGTTCTTTCGTTGAGTGTGTAAATTATCGGGAGAGATGAGATTATGACTTGATTCAATGTTAACCAGAGACCGTTTATAATATGTGTCGTTGGCGAATGGCTTAAACTGACTGTCTTGGGAGCCGTATAATTCTATCCCAAACCTCGAAACGACGTTTGTCTGAATGAGTATGTGGGTCTGGTTTTAAGGGTTCTACGAAAATTATGAAGGATTAATATTTTCGATCTGGTGTGGAGGCTCAACTTCTTGCCAAGTACCATACTTTGTTCAGTTTCGAATAAATCGAACACTATCAATGTTTTAATTCTATTTGATATTATTCCAGAGACTATTATATAGAATATCAAACGTTATCATTATAGAAAATTTGAATAATGGTATATGCCTGGAAGAAATAATATGCACTCTGGTACAAGCGCCCAAGATTAATGAACCAAAATGATGGAAATATTCTATTTCCGGAACGAAACATTGAAATTTAATTGCATCAGAATACCCTCCATCCTTCAATAATAGTTTTCCAACTCCGAATTCTCTTTTGCCATTTCTGAGCCATCAAAACTTATTCGATTTATCGAAAACGGCTGACCCCAAATCAGTTCCGATTATGGGGTCGTACAAGAACTACACAGCGGCAATGCCGAAAGTTCATAATGGACCCTTCAGTTTTTCCGTCGGTTCCATAATTGCGATGATCCGACCTCAAGAGTTCGGGCAGCTGTTTCTAGTATGTAAGCTTTAGTGAACATCCAAATTAATTCTGGTGTTTGCGAACTGCTCGGACCGTCCCAACTGAAGGGGATCCGGCTATTCTCAATAGTTGGATACTGCCGTGGGGGTCAGTATCTTGTGGGAGTTGAGGAGATCGTTTGAATGCTCGAGGTCGAATTTCATACGGAAAATACCACCACTTGGGGCAAGCTCGGGGTTGTGGAAAAACAGAATCTGTCTACTCACTGAAGAGGTTATTGTTGAGTTCAATTCAAATACAGTCAACTTGGAAAGTTGGGAAAGTTATAAGACAACTAGAGGTGTGACATGTTTGCTCAGTTTTGTTAAAAGTATATAATCTTGACTATCATCATCATCTTCTTCTGAAGGCCTTGTCACTGGAAATATTGATTCCTGTCACTTGCGCATCTTTTTATATGACAGAAGGATTCAGAATTCAACCTTTCTTTGGTGTCCTTGAAGTAATGGATTCTAGGCCGTCCTTTGGATCTTCTTCCATTTATTCTTCCTTCAAAGATGTTAAGGAGAAATTTATTGTGACAAGTTATATAGCCCGTGAGCTCAGTTTTTCTCTTCAGGATATGCTTTCGTTAGTTCTTTTATCTATCCGTTTTATTTCGGGCATTATTCTCCACATCCACATTTCAATTGCTCCCAATCTTTTCTTTTCATATTTACTTAAGGTTCCACTTTCGCTGCTATACGTAAGGAGGACGCTCTATACATAGGTTCGATAAAGGATTTTATGGTTTCTATACTGAGATGTTGGTTTACAAGTAGGGTCTTCTCTTTTCAAAGGCCTGTTTGGCGAGAGCAAACCTTCGTTTTACATCTTGGGTAGAGTTGTTCCCAAGTAGCAGAATTATTTTACTTGTTCAATGATGGACCTTCTTTATCCATCAGCACTTTTACACATACAGTGCACTAATGCCTGCTGGAGCAACTTTATACGAGGTATTGGCAAATAGAAAGTAGAGACCGTTCTCGTAGACAACCTAACGCACTAGTAGTCAGCTATCCTCGATAATAAATATGGTCAGCTTATCATTTCATTATGTAGTCTCTGAGCAAATCTGGCACAGTGAATGTCAAGTCTCTCAAGTAACGATGATATTTCAATATCACTCATGATGTCAGACAGATCACCACTCCACTTGAACAATACTTATTTCAAAAATTTTCTATGAATTCGTTCGAGAGGGATTAGATGACACTGTCACGAAATCATATCACATTTGCATATTCTTTCTTACTAATGACTAGAGTGAAGTTCAAATTGCTGAGCACTGACAGGTCATCGAAATTCTTTATGCTACTGAGTGAAAAGCCCAAAGTTCTGCACATAACTTCTCGATATCGGATATGAAGGTGAAACTTCACTCGAACAATACTCCAAGGTCACACATTTCATCTTTATTGACAATAAAATTGTCAGCTTTATGATAGCTTTAATCCAACTTTGTGGACCATCTAGTGTATGTGACCTTGAAATACTTTCCCACATCCAACCTTAGAAGATTCAATAAATACTAATCGCAGATATAATACAAGTTGGACTAAAGCAACATCAAATCTGATGTATTACGTATATTTAGGTAGATCTTTAAATCATCAGCATATGCTAAAGCTGGACAACTGAGAGACCAAAAGATCATTGATCTTGAGGTGCTCTACATAAAAACGATCTTAAAAACATACTTCTTCCTACTCGGTAAATGTGTTTTTATGAGCCTCACGTATGTCGCACTGAAGCCGAAGAACAAGCGCTTCACCAAGAGAACACTTTGATCGATCGATAGTGTTGAATGTCCACGTAAATCGGTATATATCACATCAACCTGACCACCATTATTCAAGGATTCCGCAATAAACTGTGATATCACAGCAAGTTAGTCAACGTTGATGTTCTATGAACAAATCCATGCTGATTTGTAAACAGAAAAACCAACATTGAATGAAATATTTCCATCTTCATAGACCTTCGCAAAGCTGGACAGAATCGAAATGGCTCTTTAATTATTAAATTGAGACTTCTTCCCTTTCTTGAAAATAGGTACTACTCGAGCTCGCTTGCATCTATTAGGAAAAGTGCAGGTTTTAAGGCTCAAATCTATAATGTGATGTAAGAACCAGCTGTCGCAGCCATTCTTGAACGAGCTCCCCGATACTAATCGCCAGATATACGGAGAGTACGTTTACTAGTCGAGGGCCTCCCGAGTAGGTCAGCCATTTTAACATCAGAAGAACATGAACGCGGCGAATACATGCAACTGATGGTGAAGCAACTGCACCCTTTACTCCTCCATGAACAAGCAGTCAATTCCAAGTAAATCAGAGCTGAAGTAAGAAAGAGTTTAGAATTTTAAAAGCAGCATAGACATAAACTCTCCCATGACCTATGGTAATCTGGTTGTTGTATCTGTAGATGAAGTATCCAGGTAATGCGTTCAGTTCCATCCGGAATTCCAACATGCAGCTAAGACTTGGCAACCAGAACAAAAGATGGATGGTGAAATCTAATAATCGATAGAAGTGCAAGATATTTGGAAAGCAGAAAATGAGTGTTAGTGCAGACGATAGACCACTCGTATGAACCCATCGGTTTTTTAATGGTCGGGATACCAGATGACAATATCAGATTCTCCAGCATTTATTCTACGTTTGAGCATTACTCCGTTCTCTGATTTGAAGAAGGGTATTATTAAATGCCAATAAGGTACATGTTTAATCACGTTTACTCTTGAAGAGTCTGGTAACAATCACTGGATTGGAGAATAATATATTCACGATGGATTCTTGGTCATTCTTCAGAGGAAATACCAAATATTGACACCGAGATGCACTGCATTAGCACCAGAATCGAGAATATTGGAGAATCTGACATTCTACATCATAGATATCAATCCTTCCGGCATGGCGTAGCCTTTTTGAAGAACTAAAATCTTAGATACTCTCGAAAATCATACATTCCTTGGATTGAGTTGCTGATGCATAGTAACTGAATTCGAAAAATTGTTCTTGTCAAATTGTAGAGTGGATACAAAACCCTGTCCTTATATTATGTACATTCTGAAGTTTAATTGAGGCACTCACACAAGTTCAAATTTAATAGGTTAGGTATCTATATTGATCCTACTTTACTTTGTTTTCAGATCATCAGCTACTCAAGCTCCAGAGGTGGAGTGAGCGTCGCAACCGAACGTGGCGAGACAAGTCGTAGTGTTCTTCTCATCCAAAAAGCTAGACCCACCGATTCTGGAACCTATCAATGTAACCCCTCCAACGCAAAATCCGCCAATGTCACCGTACACGTTCTAAATGGTAAGATAGTTTAATAATATTACTCAGATGAAGAATTCGGTTCCAGTATTAGCTAAATACATTCAAATATTCAAAATAAATCATAAAGCCATGGTAAGGGTAACAATTGAATATAAATGGTTATTACGAGCAGCATGGTGTAATTTTTTTATGTAATTGAATTGTCTCGCTGGGGCATATTGTGTATGTTAAGGGTTTTACAATAAGAGATTACATTTTGATATAAAAAAAAGTTTATTTTAAGAGAAATCAATTGATGTTCACTTCATTATGGAGAGAAAGGTATGCCATTAACAATGGAAAAGGATATCAGTCAAATGGTCACCGCAGCTACAGTTGCAGGACCATATCCTTTTCGTAAATATTTCCATGACCATTTCACAAATTTGCGGCTGTAAGTTCTCAATAATTTCATGAATTCCATCTTTAAGATCTTGAATCGATATCAGTAGTTGTCCTATGGGAGTTCTAGCTCCTATTGAAAAAATAAACGTTACACTCCACTAAGCAGCACTACTTCGACCAAAATTTTTCTACTACAGTTAAAATCAACTTCTTCTAACTGAATCAAAATTTTCAGGAGAGCAACCTGAGGCGATGCAGCACGGCGGCAACCAACGGATGGGGCCTTCTCTTGGAGCCTTGGCCTTCATCTGCTACGTCCTCCTGGTCTACTGCTAACCTAAAGAGCGTGCAGCTCATCGTGTCATTTCAAGCGAATCGGCCTGATGATAAAATGTCATCAGACAACCATCGTACATGTCATGTAGACTATTATTGTATATACTAATATAAAGATTTTATGGAAAACTGGTAGCTTTAAGACATCTGTTGATTTGTGTCCGTTTCTGTTGCCACATCACTCTATGTATTATAAACTTTGAACCGACACTATTTATTTTAATAAAAGACTAAATTTTATCCAAGTTTTTTCAGTTTCAAATTCCACAAACTCTAGTGAACTCTAGTCACATCCAAGTACCTTGCATTAGGATCATCCCTTGATGAGGTAAGTCAGAACTACATGGAGGTACTAGTAAGTAAACTTGGAAAGACGCAGGAAGAACACTAGACAAATATTGAGCTACAGCTTAAGATGGTGGGCCATTTAAAATTTTCATTTTTGATCCGCTATAAATGAAAAACGAATGAATATTTTTTTCGAAATCATGAGTTCGTTAGAAAGGTTGAACTTTGACATGACGAATCAAAAACATTTTTATTCAAATGACCACCATGTCTGGCTACATTACCTCATGCTATCAACCAAATTACTCAGTACATTTTCGATTATTTGGGCTCAATCTCATGAATTGCAAATTCGATTTCTTGTTTCAAGGCATCAATTGTTTCTTGATGGTAAGTGCAACACTTACCCTTATCGTATTTCCTTAAAAAATTGTTTTTGCGGGAAGTTTACTTCAGTATGAAGAAAAAGCTGCCGAAAGTCATCATATTTTGGTGGATGTCATGCTTCAGCTGAAGTGGTTTGTCCGATTTAAAAATAGCTTGTTTGCTTTGGAAGACGAAGATTGACCACGTCCGCCATCAAAGTTTAATGATGTAGAAATAGAGGCTTATAAGCAATTGTTCATAAACATATGAAAACCAAACTATGGAAACGAATATGTGTAGTTCACTATAATAAATGAACATCAACATATGTATGTGTATCAATTAACTGATTCCGAAACAATCATTTCGGAACAAAAATGATAAACTCGCCCATTAACAAAAATAAAAACAAATATACTCCACTCCCAAACAGAACATAATAACAAAAAATTTGTTCAACTAACATGAACATGGCTTTCACACCCTCACATAAAATTTCCAACCTCTTTTTTAATGCTAAAGGCAAATACAACTGGCTAAATACTTCAGGAGTTTATAAATTGAGATCTTTCCAAGTAAGGTTCAAAGAATATCTATAAATTGAAATTTACTATGAAGAAGCATCGGGTGTTTTTTCAGAGTGATAGAACTTTCGATAGGGATGACTGTGATTTGACAGAAGGTATAAACCATGTTGTTTTGATATTTCTGTTCAGTAAGCATTGACAAATTATCATGGAAAGACTCACGCCTCAACAACGTTTACAAATTGTTGAAATTTATTTTCAAAATCAGTGTTTTATTCGCGAAACTTATAGAGCACTTCGTGAAATTTATGGTTTACATAATCGTCCATAAGAGCAGCTTATTTGTCGAACTATCGATAGATTTCGGACAACGTTTTCTATACTCGATGCAACAACAACAACAAGACAAAGATTTGTACGTACAGAAGAAAATATCGCTGCTGTATGTCAGAGTGTTAACAATGATCCAGATTTGTCTACTCGTCGACGTTCACAACAAGTTGGACTCTGTGCATCCACCACATAGAAAATTTTGAGCAAAGATCTTGGTCGACACTCATACAAGATACAACAGGTTCAATAACTGAAGTCACTTGACCATAATAAGCGTCGGTTGTTTGCTAATTGGGCCCTAGAACAGCTTGAAATTCATCCACTCTTTTATCGTGAAATAGTGTTTAGTGATGAAGCTCATTTCTGGTCTAACGGCAATGTAAACATGCAAAATTTCCGTATATGGAGTGAAAATAATCCTCAAGAAGTTCTGCAGGTTTCATTGCATCCTGAAAAATGCACTGTCTGTCGTGCTTTACACGTTGGAGGCATCATCGGTCCATATTTCTTTAAAAACGATGCACGAGCTAATGTTACAGGGAATCGACCCAGAAGTGTTTTGGTTCCAACAAAATGGTGCTACACCTCATGCTGCTACTGCAACAATTGATTCATTGAAAGAAAGACTTGGCGATAACATTATTTCGAAAAATGGCCTAATTAATTAGCCTCCAATATCATGCGACATAACTCCACTGGATTATTTTCTTCGGGGTTATGTCAAGTCATTGGTTTATGCTGTTAAACCAAAAACAATAGACGCTTTGCAAGCCAACATAACTCGTGTTATTGATTAAATAAAGCCTGAATTACTCGAAAAAGTGATCCAAAATTGGTCTGGTCGAATGCGGTTCCTCAGAGCTAGTATGGTGGACATATGCCGGAAATTATTTTCAAAACATGAATGCCATAAAATTGTCCTTCAAATAAAAAAAATTGACTTCAATCTTAATTGAAATGTGTCCTATTTCAATTTAGAGTTCTATCACTCTAAAAAAAACACTCGATATTTGCATATAACAGAATAATACCTGGAACTTATTCTCCAGAATCTCTGCAAATTTAAATATAACCATATCTTATGAAAACATTAAGAACTAAATTTTGAAACATCTCCTAAATACAGTGTATTACTTTATAGACATAGATCATCATCATATGGGGTGGAAATCAACTAATAAAGAATCAGAATAAATATAAAATAATGACCAAATTATTTAGACATCACCTTATACATATATGTTTCGATTGAATGTGAAACAATCACAAGTTTCATCACCAAAAAATGTTCA
This sequence comes from Megalocaria dilatata, assembly GCA_034642435.1. Lineage (NCBI taxonomy): Eukaryota > Metazoa > Arthropoda > Insecta > Coleoptera > Coccinellidae > Megalocaria > Megalocaria dilatata. The sequence goes on along the minus strand of CM067857.1, from coordinate 9,525,811 downwards.
ACCTATAATTCAAAAGGGCCTTTTCTTATCCTCCTTTTTTAAAGAATATATAGCATATTCTCCAAAGCAAGGACCTGATAAATTCGGATCCATAATCTCTTCAGTAAGGAGTCATTTAAATAAACAAAATAATCATTTAAAAATATATAAAAATACCTTCTTTATCACTAGACATTTCTGCAACAACAAACCAATTTTGGGATAAGCATGGCTTATACGAAAATAAGGTTATATCACAGAAATATACCAATTAATCCAATTAATTAAATGATAATTTTCCAGGGTTGCCAAGCTCACGCAAAACTTCATATTCGGACCCAATTTAGCCGCATACCTCACCAACAGTCGAGTATTTTGGCACCCTGAATGTTTTTGTTATCAAATTTCAACCCTTGCGCAATTCAATCAGCAGCTAATCTAGTACATCATCATTTCAGTTTTCTAGAATTCATCGTAGTTATTTAATACATGGTATCTACTCAATTAATTAAATAATAATTTTTCAGGCCTACGCATAACTTCCTATTCGCCCACAATTCAGCCGCATACCTCACCAGCTGTCGAGTATTTTGAACCCTCAATGTTTTCGACTTCAAATTTCAACCCCAGCGCAATTCAATCAGCAGCTAATCCGAGAGAATCGAAAACATCATCCCTTTGGCATCCGCAAATGTTATCGAAGGGAGAACTAATCACAGGCTATTCCAAGAATGTTAACTTGACGATCGATGTATTTGCTAGTTAAACTGCTTACTCAATCTGGCAGCCGTTGCTTATTGGCCACAGGTTTATAACCAATAGCGTTTGATTGAGTGATACTAGAGATTAGGTAGTTCGTTGCCTATGAACCATGTATTGAAATTCCTTCTCTGTCGAATCGCGTGTGTAATAATTTTGAGTGACGTGTTAAACCAATTCGATATTAGGTTCGAGGCTCATACTAATTGATATAGAAGTTTAAACCTGAACTGAAGCAGTTGGTTCAAATTGTTGATGATCGACTTGTCTTCAGAAGGCATACAAGCTAACTGTGCTTAAGCTAATTTGTGAGGATAACCCGACTATTATCTAAGGGGTGGACTATTTAAAATTTGCTTGTTTGTTCGGATATAAGTAGACCAATATAATTTAAATGAACATCACGACTGTGTTCAATTGTTCCTGGCTTCAAGCACCAACGGTCTAGCCGTATCGTCGAGATCCACAAACTCCAGAAACGTCTCGTAATCGATTCCTGGTTCTCGAGATATCCTGAACATGAGTTTGTGCGAGCAGATGGAATACCCTTCCTCAGTTCCTTCACTACCCTATCATCAAAAAATTAAGCGATTGTCGCATAGTTTTTTGCTTTAGAATCCATAACTCCGGTTGTTGATCGAGTTTCAAAAACAAACGCGCGTTTGAAAGATTATTGAATGACTAATAAACAGTCCAAAGTCTAGCGTCATAAACGACAAATGAGTGAATTTTAGGACATGTTCCGCGCCTAATCCCGTATTGACGTGAAAATTATTTTTCTGTGTAGTAGTAAATAACAGGATGGGAAAGAAATACATTATTTTTGCGTGAAATTCAAGACAAATATCTGAACGAAATTGACGAAACCAAAGTTGCACGTAATAAGCTGTTATAAAGGTGTTTCAATACGAGCGTAATATTTGAATTGCGCGCCAAGTTTGACAGTCATAATGTCACATGATTACGACGTGACAGATCGAAAGTTGACAGATGCGAGTTAGTAAACATGGAGCATTACACGGTAGAACAACGCGTCTTGATTGTCAAAAATTATTTTCAAAATGGTGAAAGTTTAATTGCCACTATTCGTAAATTGCGTCCAATGTTCGGTCGAAATAATGTGCCTAATTCATCCACTGTGAAATGAATAATCAAAAAATTCTAAAGTGCTGGTTGGTACGAAAGTTAGTTCGAGAGTGTGACAGAAAGGCCAGAGATGTCAATTCGCCATCGGGCACCAGAATTGGACATTTCAACAGGCACTCTTCAGCGAATTCTCACTAAAGATTTACAGCTGCATGCCTAAAAAATTCAACTGACTCAAAAACTTCTGCCAGTAGACCATGAACAGCGAAGAGAATTCACCGATTGGATCATTGAGCAACCTGATGATTTTGCAAACAAAATTATTTTCAGTGATGAGGCCCATTTTCACTTCGATGGCTTCGTTAATAGGCAAAACTGTAACATTAAGGTCTTAGAAAATCCTCGAATGATTCATCAGAAAGCAATGCATTCACTATGCGGTGTACATTATGGTCTGTAGAAACAATTGGGCCGTTTTTCTTCGAAAACGAAGAAGATAATGGAGTAACGGTGAATGGCGAACGTTATCGGGCTATGATAACACAGTTTCTTGAGCCTCCTTTGGAAGCTATTGATCTTGATGACCTGTGGTTTCAGTTGGTCGATGCCACATGTCATACCGTCCGTGAAACATTGACGATCTTGCACGAGTTTGCTTCTAGTCATCTCATTTCGCAATTTGGTGACAGAATTGGCCTAAACGCTCTTGCGAATTAACGCCTTTAGACTTCTGGCTGTGGCGTTATCTGAAGTCACAGATTCATGCCAATAAGCCTGCAACCATCGAAGCATTGAAAGCCGAAATTAGACGATGTACTACTCTGTCAAGAAAGTACCAGGAATTTTCAATTAAAACAACATTTTCACATTTAATCGTCAAAATTTATTAGGTCGCCTTCAAAATAGGCTCCATTTGCTCCAATACATCTATGCCAACGGCACTTCCAATTATCGAAACATTTTTTATATGCGCTTTCCGGAATGGACTTTAGCTATGGCGCCGAATTTTGTTTTATGGCTTCAATGGACTCAAAAGGGGTGCCACGAAGGGGCAATTTTAGTTTTGGGAAAAGGAAAAAGTCGCAGGGAGCCAAATCCGGCGAATACGGTGGTTGCTGAAGCACGTTTGTTGACTTTTTGGCGAGAAAGTCAGTCACAATCGTAGCTCGGTGAGAAGGCGCGTTATCGTCATGCAAAATCCATGAGTTGTTCGCCCACAAATTTGGCCGCTTCTTAGGGATACGCTCACGCAAACGTTTCATAACGCCTAGGTAATACTCCTTGTTTACCGTCTGACCCTCTGGAACGAATTCGTAGTGCACCACGCCACGGATATCGATGAAAACAATGAGCATCACCTTCATTTTCGAGCGGCTTTGGCGTGGTTTTTTCGGTTTCGGCTCATTTTTTGCCACCCATTCCAATGATTGCTGGCTTGTTTGCATATCGTACTCGTAGACCCAGGTCTCATCACCAGTTATAATGCGTTCCATGAATGTAGAATCGGAATTACAGCGATCCAGCATGTCTGAAGCAACCTGTTCGCGATGACGTTTTTGAAGAAAATTCAGGTCTTTCGGTACGAGTCGTGCGGCCACCTTTCTCATGCCCAAAATATCAATCAAAATCGTACGTGCGGACTCGTGGGATATCTTATGATCATGTGCTATCTCTCTCAAGCTGGTACGACGGTTTTCCAGCACCCTTTCCTTAATTTTATCGACGTTATCTTTGATCGAAGCCGTCGATGGGCGACCACTTCACGACCGTCCTTGAAGGCTCTGTACCACTGATATGCACGAGTTTTCGATAGAGCATTATCACCAAAGGCCTTTTGCAACGTTTTCAATGCATCGGCACACGAAAATTCATTTGCAACACAAAATTTTAAACAAATTCTTTGCTCAACGTAATCACCCATAGTAAAAATCGGCACGTACTCTGACATCGACTGACTTAATCAGCTGTTGCAAACACACTAGTTGACAGATCCCGCTCAAGCTTGGCATAGTAATTAAGGACAGTGGTACCAACCTAGGAAAAAAAATTTTTACCTGCCTCATTGCCCCGCCAAATTAAATCGATAATTCCCGGTACTTTTTTGACAGAATGTACAATGAAATACCACCACACGTTATTGAAAATGTCTTCAAAAGGGTACGCATATGCCAGCAAAGCCTTGGCGGCCATTTACAAGATATTCTCTTTCATACATAATTCCCAAATGTATAATTTTTAAATAAATACTTTGCTACAGAAAACCGTGTTTTATTGAACACTAAAATCTTGCGTTATTGTTGAAACACCCTTATTAGTATCAGAATCGTAAACACCATTTACAATTTCAGTCACGTAGCTTGCATTTTCGTTTCTATCAAGGAATGTAAAATGTACCGAATATTCTCTTTGTTGACTTCAATTTTCAACACCCTGTAATTCACAACTGAATGGATCAAACAAAAAGCAGCAAAAGTTTTTTTTTCAGTTTGAAGTATCACCTTGACAACGAGCATGAATATAATTTTTTTTGATCGATACTCAACGAGATATCGACCATTTCAGCCGTCTACAGAAAAAATAATGATTTTTTTTACTAACTTATCGGGTGTTTTTTTAGAGTGATAGAACTTTCGATAGGGATAACTGTGATTTTACAGAAGGTAGAAGTCATGTTGTTTTGACATTTCTGTCCAGTAAACATTAACAAATTATCATGAAAAGACTCACGCCATAACAACGTTTACAACTTGTTGAAATTTATTTTCAAAATCAGTGTTCTATTCGCCAAACTTATAGAGGACTTCGTGAAATTTATGGTTTACATAATCGTCCATCAGAGCATCTTATTCGTCGAACTATCGATAGATTTCGGACAACACTTCTTCTACTCAATGCAACAACAACAACAAGACAAAGAACTGTACGTAGAGAAGAAAATATCGCTGCTGTAAGTCATAGTGTTAATGATGATCCAGATTTGTCTATTCGTCGACGTTCACAACAAGTTGGACTCTGTGCATCCACCACATGGTGAGTTTTGCGTCAGAATCTTGGTCTCCACCAATACAAGATCCAAATGGTGCAAGAACTAGCCACTCGACAATAATAAGCGTCGTTTGTTTGCTGATTGGGCCCTAGAACAGCTTGAAGTTGATCCACTTTTTCATTGTAAAATTGTGTTTGGTGATGAAGCTCATTTCTGGTTGAACAGCTAAGTAAACAAGCAAAATTACTGTATATGGAGTGAAAGTAATCCTTAAGAAGTTCTGCAGGTTCCATTGCATCCTGAAAAATACACTGTATGGTGGTGTGCTTTTTACGCTGGAGGTATCATCGTTCCACATTTCTTCAAAAACGATGCTGGAGCTAATGTTACAGTGAATGGTGCTCGTTACAGATCGATGATCAATGATTATTTGTTTCAAAATTTGAACGATATCGACCCAGAAGTGTTTTGGTTCCAACAAGATGGTGCTACACCTCATGCTGCTACCGTAACAATTCATTTACTGAAAGAAAGATTTGGCGATAACATTATTTCGAGAAATGGTCCAATTAATTGTCCTCCAAGATCATGCGACGTAACTCTACCGGATTATTTTCTTTGGAGATATTTCAAGTCATTGGTTTATACTGATAAACCAGAAACAAAAGACGCTTTGGAAGCCATCATAATTCGTGCTTTTGATGAAATAAGGCATAAGTTACTCGAAAAAGTGATCCAAAATTGGTCTGGTCGAATGCGGTTCCTCAGAGCTAGTCGTGGTGGACAATGTCATAAAATTAACTTTCAAATATAAAAAATTCGGCTTCAATCTTAATTTAAATGTGTTCTATTTCAATTTAAAGTTCTATCACTTCAAAAAAAAACACCCGATATTATCAGGAACAACGAACAATATTGTCGGTTTAACAATACTTACATTTATTTCACATCTTTCGCCTACAAACCATTTTACTTCAACAAAATCAACATGTATGACATCATTCAGCAAACAAAAGTAATAATCAAAAAAGGAACAAAAGAACAATAACACTTTCAATGAAAGAATGATCCTAATTCGAAGCTCAACGTTCCACTGGAATTAAAAAATCCGAGCGATAAAGATGAAGATCAGAGTCGACATACAGCAATTGTACTGCCATGAAAGTTGCCTGGGGTCCAAATTAAAAGAGGAGAAGAGAAAGATGATAGCCGGAATAGGGCTTATTTAACCGGAAAATGTCCCTTCATTCTAACATCCGGAAAGGCATTCCGGGCCAATAATTAAATAATGCAGGGAGATAATTAAATATTAGAGAAAGTCGAGTGGTGACAATATGGCGCTTGCGAGACCTCCCCTAAAGATACTCTCATGAATGCCTTTCATGTCCTTACAAAGGGGTGAGGGACTTAATTGATGTTTTTTCTCTCTTCAAACATCCGGAGATAATTTCTGTTTTATTTGTGATGAGGTTGACTGTTCGTTGGAGCAGTCGCCACTACGTGCCCTACAAAGAGTTGAAGATAACATAAATAGAGGTTAATTCTTGATAGAAGGTATATAAAATTATTCAAATATTTAATATTAGCCTTCTACATATTTAATTTCAAAAAATCATATTTAATAATTATAACTTCAGGAATTAAATTGAAATAATGTCATATAAGTACCACTTTTATCAAATGACATATAAAATAAACATTCATTATAAGACATCCAAATGGTATAACAAAATCCAATAATTGAAATTGTTAACCAAAATCCTATAAATTGAATATTTCGAATCGACAAAATTTTGTTTCTGCGGATCGATCTTATGAAAACAAATATCTTTCAAAAATATCGAACATAATCTTAACAATTTTATCATAAAACTATCTTACTTAGAATATTCAATATTATTGGATATCTAACTGAGTTACATTATAAAAAAACTCAAGGTATGTGAAAACATTACTGAAAAATAAATATATCATCAATCAACAATAAATATTTACTCAGCCTTCAACAATTTAGAAAACTTCTGGTAAATGATTACTGAAAAATTTAAATGTAGTGTACGGAAATATGGAAATAAAGCTTTATGCAGATTTAAAAAGAACAGAATAACTATAAAATGTATCGCAATCTGTTTACTGCTTCCATGTGAAGAAGGAAGAGAACATTCTACAAAAATGGAAGAATCTGAAATGTATGAAATTACAACAAATAAAAAATCCTCTCTGAGTTTACCACAATACTTACCCGATGTAGATGAGATTGATTCTCATTTTGTTAATTCCATACCAAATTTGCAAACCAAACAAGAACAGATGTCTTTTTATGAAAATAATCGTCATGCAGAAGCAGAATTGCATTTTCACACCGTTTCAGAATTGGAAATTCTGAAAAATATTAATGAAATCAAGAGTAACGCAACTGGCTTAGACGTTAATAATGTATTCACTCTAAATCTTTGTCTGCCTCACATGAGAATACAGGGCGACGGTAAAAATTCAACACTCTGGTTGCCCTCGTTCAGTCCACAACGAAGAAACGATTCGAGAAGTTCGTCAAAATCAGTCTTTATCCAACCGAAAGTGAGGCCAATCATTAAACATCAAAAAATCGTCCTTGCATTTGGTTTTGAAGGAATATTTGCATTTAAAAGCCTATAAAATTCGAATGGTTCAAGAATTTCAGGATACAGACTATGCAAATCGATTGAATTTTGCCAACGGCGGTTCAACAATTTTAATAACATACTCTCCAGGGGTGAAGCAATTTTTCATCTGAATGGTCATGTCAATAAATGGAATTGTCGGGACTAGGCCGAGGAAAATCCGAGATATTATATTATCACTATTTTTTTAATAAATTTGTTAATAATGTGTTTATCCACCGCGATTATCTATACACTCCCCAATACGTCTTGGCATTGATGCAATAAGATGGTCTACTTCTTCTTAAGGGATACTATCCCAAGCTACCTGTACTTCATGTCTCAGAGCCGCCAAAGTTCGTGGGGGCTGGGATAAATTTCCAAGCCTTCTACCCATGATGTCATGCTCTATGGGCGAAAGATCAGAGGATCTGGGCGTCCGTGGCAAAAGATTCACATAGGTCGCTTCAAAAAAGTTTAAACTAACTCTTGCAACATGAGGTCGAGCATTATCTTGCTGAAATATTGGATTGTCGAGCTGGTTAAGGTAGAGAGAGCATATGGCTCCACTATTTCTTGAAGGTAACGCAACGCATGTTACCTCGAATAAGGACAAAATGTACTTGCATGTGCAATAGCACCCCTTACCATAACGCCTACTGTCCGGTGTACATGACGCTCAATATCAAACTGAAGTTCAAGTTTATGATAGATTGGGCCGTTGCTTGGTAGAAATCAGTTGTAATTGTCATTATAAAATAAAACACTTGTTTACATTAGAAAATATAAACAAGTGTTTTATTTTATAATGACAATGAAGTTCAAGTCTTTCTCCACGACGACATCTAACCCTTCTTCGGCCATCATGTGCACCCAAGGAGAATAGAGATTCATCAGAAAAGACGACGTTCTTTACACCACTGTAATCGTTGCCGGCGATGCTCAACCGTCAGAGGTAACACAAGATGAGGTCCATAATGCTGCAATCCAAAAGACCTTATCTGGCGGTAAACCATTCGGACGGCCTTGTTCTCCTAACCACTCATCAGCCAAAGATCGATTTGTCGCAAATCGGTCTCTAATAGCCATAAGTCTTAGACGTTGATCCTGAACTTCATTTGTACCTCCCCGACGTCCGGTGCCTGCTCTTCTTCGATTTTGGGCATTACCAAACCACACTTGACAACATCTCATAACATTAGTTGGATTTTTGCTCGTACGGTTAGCGATTTCTCGAAATGACAACCCCGCCTCCCGTAGACCAATAATCCGACTTCTTTCAAATTCACTTAGCTGGCGATAAATTCAACGTACACGTGCTCTAGGCATTTTAACAACAACTAAACATCGACGTTGGATCTCCTCGAACAGCTGGTTTGTGTAAAATTTGAAAAAATTGCAAAAAACTACTACAGATTGAAGTAACGAAAAATGTCTACATGAAATGACCTTCAAGATATTTTTCTCCAAATTTCAATCATTAACTCCTTGCTATACTATCTAGGTTTTACAGAAAAACTTTAACAACTCCTTCTGGGTGTTGCTGTTTCTTTGTCAGTTAGTATAATTTAGCGGCAACTGATGAGGAAAAGCTCACCATATTGATGTTACTTAATTACTTACGAATTTGAGACGTTGTGTTAAGATGTTATGAAGGCCATGTGGAGCTATATAGGCTTATCGGAGTCGGCACTGATTATAATATCAGCTTTTCTAACGGGTAAGTCCCAGTCCGTCTCTGACGGAAAGTAATCAGTGTTCTTGAGTATGCTCACTAGTGTCCCGCAAGGATCTGTGTTTTCCCCTCTGCTTTCAGTAGCCTTTTTCTCCATATTGAAGTAAAACTCCCCGCAAAGACACTTCAGCAAAATAACAGATACTGAAGAGAAAGATTGATGATGAGACTTCAAAATGAAGGTGTTGCCAGATGAAACAGTGGAATAATAAACTAGTAGCTACATATGTTATCAAAACCGCACGAATTCATTTTTATTCCTCATAGATTTTAAATTTTCAGGTGTTGAACAATCGCGCCAAAGATTCCGTTTTCAGCTCAGTGCTCTTCAAATTTTTTTTGCTGTACGACAGTCATCCATTTTTTATGAAATTTCCGAAGTTTTGATTAGAACCCATGCTATTCTATTCACCATGCGATTATTGGAGCTTTTACATTGTGTTCACTGAAAGGATCAAGGGACTCGGTAAAATCCATATTCCTTCCCAACTCTTATCAATTTCGGCAAACAAAGAGAAACTTCGCTCCATTGTCGCAGGGGAACTAAAAAAAAACATTGATTTTTCAATGGAACGTTCGAAATCGTGAATTATCAGGAATTAGTCGAGCGAAAGACGTGTCAAAACTTGGGAGATGGGACGAGATTATCAAATTGTGTAGGAAAATTCTCGTGAAAGTTTTCCAGACAGTCAACATTTATTAGGAGTGAGACTTCAGTCGATGAGGAAACTTGTAATGAAGTCTTCCGAACGTGTCACTGTCTAGGAGTTTAAGAAACTACGAGTTACGCAGTCGAATGTTCGTGAAACGGTGCCGAAGATATCACTGAACTGGACTGGAGTTTGAAGATTCGATTTTCTCTTAAAATTTGAAATCATAAGGAAACCATTGAATTGATTGAAACGATTTTACGAATATGAGAATGGTGAATAGGAAGTTTTTCGAATCGGGACAGTGCAACAATTTGAAACTTAAATGAAACCGAATAGATTTAAATGTTGAAGGCAAAGTATTTTGATAATTTTGATTTCGGACATCCATTGTCTGAATTTTTTACATATACAATATATTCTAACCTGAAAAACAGAAAACATTCTGAAAATTAGAACAAAAAAAAATTGTAACAAATGTCTAACATATAAAGTGAAACCGAGACAATAATAATGGATTGAATCTGAATTCACAATTTCTTCATATACCTTACATATTCTAAAGTGAAGTAATCTTAAAAAAAGAAAACTTCACGAAATGAATACTTACTTCTTTAAAAAATTAAGTTGAATTAAATTTAAAAATATATATACAATTACAAATCTCGTCAAAAAATAAATTTAAAAAAGTATGTTGTGTATAACACGACGTTTTGTTCAGTAAAGTATCTCTGACCGTTATCAAGTGTCGACTGAAAATGGTCGTGGCTACGCGCCTTTAAATATCCCTAGTTTGATGATGATGGACGGGGCGGGGGTGTTCTCACGTTCTGCATTCGATCGAGTAGGGGGAGCCATATGGGAGGGACTTCTACGCTTGGGTGGCTGTAGACATTTCGATTTTGTTTGACGAAGACTGCTTCTCCAGTGCTGTTCCCGGTGGACAATCTTCGCTTGATTCCATTGGACATTATGATGCTCGTCCCAGGTATGCTCTGCTATTCCTGATTTGGTCGTTTCTCCTCTGATTGTAAGATTTTTGACCCTGACCTCCAAGGATCGTTCCGTTTCTCCTATATAGGTTGCTCCGTATTCGCAAGATATCGAGTAGATGCAGTTCTTATTGTCTATTGATTCTTCCGGCTTGGTTTTTGTGAGAAAACTTCTTAAGGTATTATCTGATTTAAACGCCGTCTGGATGTTGGAGTTATGAGCTATTCTGCGGATTTTCTCTGATAAACCTTTTACATATGGTATTGATATTCTTGTCTCGCCCTCTGAAAATTCAGATTTTTCCGTTTGCTGGTCGCATTTCTGTATAGTATCTTCAATTCTGTTATTATGAACGTGAAAACATACAATGGGAAGATTGAAGAGGTGCTGAAGCTCTGAAGAAATGTTAAATTAGAGAATAACCATCAGCATTTGGACCATGTATAAATGACAATTTTTCTTACAAATAACTTGTGTGATCTCCCCTTGAAGTCAAGCCGTTTCAAAAGTAGATACCCTGTATAGCATAGAATTATTGTAATGTTATTCATTAGTTTATTGTTTGTAAAGAATTTTTCGACCTATTTTCATTTTGTTACGTACAATTCTGGAAATAAATACCCATTGTTATTATTAATCTAACTTTCTGTTGAATCACGAATGACAAAAGTCTTTCCAGACTCGAAATAACCTTCATTTCAAGATGGAAACTACTTTAGCTTCCAAATATTTCGAAGAAATATTCCCAATCAAATATCTGACACCGAAAACAAGCTACATTTCGAAACAAATACGTGAGAACTATTCCAACAGGCAACCAAAGCCACTGTCTAGGGAATAAAATACAGTCAAGAACTGCACGGAAATAATTTGTCGAAAGATTGATGTACATTTTCCCATCGCCATTTTCATTCCGAGCTGCAGATATATTTCATCCGTTTATCAGATGGATGCGATACATATATGCTGATAAACTCGAAGTTTTTCCCGATTTTATGGTTGCGATGGGGTTCCTGAATAGGAAGCGATTTTCCCAAGTTGAGACAGATAACTGGAATATATTATGCAATATCTGAACCAATCCAATGAGTTACAAACGGACTTGTTTGTTTTCGTCATTTGTGCAGTATAGATTTCTGGCGATGGGAACGTCTATAAATTTTCAGGGCGCTTCTGTTTTTACACTTTGGAATCGGTAGGAAATGGATGATCATAAATAATGATGAAAATAAAATTTTTCGATCACAAAGAAAATATTCCCTTAGTTGAATATGTGTGGGACTCTAGAAGTATTCCCCTATTTCAAATCTTTTTTTATTTATCTATTTATTTATTTTATAAGTATCTGTCTATATATCTATCTATCTAGCTTTATATCTATCTATCTACCTGTCTATCTATCTGTATATCTATCTATATATCTATCTATCTATCTATCTATCTATATATCTGTCGCTCTATATAACTATGTATATATCTATCTATCTTTCTATCTATTTATCTTTCTATCTATCTCTCTATCTATTTGGCTATCTATCTATTTATCTATCTACCCCTCTATCTATCTCTATCTCTAGAAAGATATATATATATATATATATATATATATATATCTTTCTATCTATTTATCTTTCTATCTATCTTTCTCTCTATCTATCTATCTATCTATTTAACTATCTATATATCTATCTATCTTTATATCTATCTTTATATCTATCTATCTCTCCAAATATCTCTCTATCTATCTATTTCTCCATCTATCCATTTATCTATTCTTCTATATATCTGTCTTTCTTTTTATCTATCTATCTTGATGGATATTCAGCTACATTCTGAACCGAGTTGTTTCATCAAATCACGGTCACTTTCACAAATTCGCTTCACAAATGGATCAGCAAATTCCCGTTTAATTTTTATTAAATTTTCCACGTGTATTTCTAACAGTTTGGATAAAAGATTCACCAATTTGAAAATAAGTTTTTAATATTTTTCTATTTTGTTCAAGCGTAAATCGACTCATCTCATTAATGTCAAATATTAAATTTACTTTCCATTGAAACACGAATAACAGAAGTGTGTTATTAGACTCGAAATAACTACTTGAAAATGCAAACTCTAGATGGCCCACTCTTCATTTCTGTTCGAAATCTAGCGTGTTCAAGAACGGACTGCTCCTACCGGAAGGTCTGATATTATTGCTTGGATTCACGGAGCATTAAAAGACTTGAACGAATCTCGTTTCTCGATTTGCTTATGATCCACTGAGTCTATAGTTTATTTTCCAGTTACGTTCATTCATCAAAGTTAAGGAAGGAAATTCCAATTTTCTGCGTCAACTCTTAAATCGCTTCAAGCATCAATCTTAAATCACAAGAAATTGACATCAAATTAGCATGGAACGTTGCTTTGGAGACATCATATACATAATTTAGTCATGTTAATTTCCGAGGGGTTCAATTCAGCGTAGCGAAACCTCTAGTGAAAACAGTATCAAAGCTTGTCATTCTCCAGAAAGGCTTTCCAATTTTCCTCTGATTAGTCGACTTCATTTGAATAACAGAACATCACGCTAGACAACGAAAAACAGCAGATGCTCTTAGGGCCCGAACATGTTACATTATGTTATATTTCTTGCCTAGATTTGAATAACGTTACGCGAATTTTCCTGAATACATTACGTCGTGTCGTGGATATTGTTGTCAGATAGAACGTTTTGGAGCAAGGAAGACGCGGATTCGCTTAGCTCAGCGCTGATTTGCTGATGAGATTCCGGCTGTTGAACGGAATTAGTTTGTTTAGGATGGTTTTGAGGTTTCTATTGATATTATGCGTCCATAAAATGGAATCTTTTGGTTTTAAGATGAAAAAGTTGATGGGCAGATTCACTACTGAAACCTATACAGGTGTTCCAGGAGTCGATGTTAATCTGGGAGCGTGTAAAAGGTCAAGTCATAATGAACATTTTCAATGAGTGATTTCATTTTGATATTGAAAAAAAGAGTATATTTCAAGAGAAATTAATGGATGTTCATTTCATTGTAAAAGGAAAGGTATACCACTAACAATGGAAACGATATCAGCCAAATGGTCGTCACATCTACAGTTGTAGCACCATCTTTTAGGTCTTTAATCGATTGTAGAGCATTGGTATAGATCTTATCTTCCACGTGGTCCCAAAGAAAAAAGTCTATAGGTGTTAAATCATAAGATCTCGGTGGCCTAAGGTGATCACCTCTTCCAGAAATAACACAGCCATGAAACTTTTCTTGTAAAATTGCTATTGTTTCGGTGCTTGTGTGGAACGCAGCGCCATGTCTCTGAAATAAACGTCTTCCACATCAATATCTTCCAATTCCTGCCATAAAAATCATTAATCATAGCTCGGTAGCATCCCCACTTGGAAATAATGTCATTTTTCGCCCAACTTAGTGTTGATAATCGATACGACCAAGCTTGACAAGTAACTTCCAAAGTTGACGCATTTAATGAGTATTTCAGTAAGTATTTTTGAGGTGTTGCCAGATAAAGCAATGGAATAATAAACAAGTAGCGACATCTGTTATCAAAACCACACGAATTTATTCATTTCCATCACTAATAATAAGAAATACATATGTTTGATGACAACGTGTTGAAGAAACAGATATACATCAGGAACCCACACGAGTTATTCCTCCTTCGGATTCAGACCTTCGTTGTATACTTTTCTCCTAGAAATCCCAAATAAAACGTCCAGACAATCCCTTCGTTCAAAATCCCACTATTACCTAAAATTGCATGACCGAACGCACTTATCTACAAACAGGAATAAGTCCCAGAATCCAGGACTCGAGTAGATCGACCCGAATATCTCCCATCTCTTGAAATTTCGAATCGACCAGTCCAGGTTCAATTGGGAAGAGTCCAGGTAATCTGGAAATAAGATTTGCAAGACCCCAGTCGGCGTGCGTTGATCCCTCTCAAACGTACGGCTTACCGGGGTTTTCTTGTGTAGGTTGGCGTCCCTTGTTGTCTGCTTTTTAGTTTTATATTTTGTGGATGTATCAGGAAGATGAGGGTCTGTATTCGAGGCTCTTTTATTCAGTCCCGAGGAATTGAGGTGATCGTGAACTATCAATTTGGTCCTTCGAAAGGGATTGTGCTAAGTTCCTCGAAAGAAATTGATGTACAGAATGAGAAAGCGTGATAGGTTAAATGAACATTTCCCAAGTAAAAATTTGCAGCCTTTCGTACTCATTTTATACAGCTATAGGTTGAAGCTATTGAGTTTTATCTGATAGGTAACGAGAAAGTTCCAGTTGATCATCAAATATTAGAAAATTTTGGGTTTGATGAAAATCATTATAGATCTCCATTTTAAGGAAATGATGTTAAGAGCACCTTTGATCTACATGAAATGTACAACGTATGTAATGTATTTAATTGGATAAAGAATAATACTTTATTGTATGAAATAGCTTGGTACATAACACAATATGTAAAACATTGAAATAGTTGCTGCGGGTTTTCCTTATGGAGATGAAAATATACCATCGGGGACTTTTTTATCGATCTTTTTACAATTCCGTAGTTCATTTATTTGATCTATCTCGTCAGGTTCAGCCAGCGTTTGCGATTTAAGCGCACAAAAATATGTTTTTCATGACACTACATTACAAATCATTGAATTCTTGAGCTTTTCTGTGCTATAATATGTATAATAAATAAAAGGGTGATTCATTTCGAGGTACTTTTTGTGGTAGGGATTTAATTGCAGATTGCGCATGCCTCGTGTCAAATGAAGTGTCATTTCTGTTGAGTAGTATTTGACAATTCATAATGGAAAGACTTAGCCTGGCAGAGCGTTTACAAATTGTTCTACTTCATAACGAAAATGGGCGTTCTACGAGGAATGTGTATTGGGCGCTTAGAGCAACTTATGGTCCACATAATCGCCCTACTGAACGCACAATCAGCTCTACCATCCATAAGTTTGAGACCCAGTTTTCATTATTGGATAATACTCGACCAAATAGACCAGCACGTAGTGAAGAAAATAAAGGTGCGGTAGCGGAGAGTGTACGCGAAGACCGTGAGGTGTCGATTCATCGCCGTTTTCAACATCTTGGCCGGTCATATTCAACAACTTGGCGTATTTTACGTAAGGATCTTTCTTCAAAAGCTCACAAAATTGAATTGGTGCAAGAACTGAAGCCGACCGGCCTTCTGAATCGTTTCCGTTTTAGTTGTTGGGCTCTTGACAAGCTTGCAGAAGATCCACTGTTTTCGACATAAAAATTCTTCACCGATGAGGCCCATTTTTGGCTTAATGGGTTCGTGAATAAACAAAAAAGCGCGTATTTGGGTTTCAAGAGCTGAAATTGAATCCAGAAAAACAACTATTTGGTGTGGTTTATGGGCCGGTGGAATAATCGGTCCATATTTCTTCAGCACATTCCTGGTAGAACGCCCATTTTCGTAATAAAGTTGAACAATTTGTAGACGCTGTGCCGGGCTAAGTTTTTTCATTATGAATTGTCAAACACTACTGAACAGAAATGGCACTTCAGTTAACACGTGGCATGCGCAATCTGCAATTAAGTCCCTACCACAAAAAGTACCACTAAATGAATCACCCTTTGTGAACCTTCCTCTTGAATACCTTTTGCTGAAAACTGCATTAAAATCCGTTGAATAGTTTGAAAGATCTACAGACAGACAGTGGTAGCGGCTTCATTTTATTGTGTCTGAAGATATTTCTCTTTTCATCCCAGATATGTAAGATCTTTAATTTCATCTCCTTTTTATTCAGAATAAATGAATCAATTATATTTTTTGATTGTTTCGACAACATAAATTGAAAAGCGTTTTTTCGATATAGTTCGAAACTCCCATCCATTCTTGTCGGTGGGAATTTATTTGAATGTTAAATAAAACAATAAATGACTTCAACTCAATTTCTAACATAAAAGAATGTGATCTTAATTAAGGATCAGAACAGAAAACTTCCCTTCACATCAGATTAAACTCAATGAACGTAGAAATAAACCTATCACGAGGGTGTGTAAATGGTGGTGAAATTAATTTTCTTCCTGCTCATCTTCGGTTACCTGATGAAAATCTTCTGGAATAGATTAACCACTTTCTAAGTTGTAAGCTTAAATATATTTGTGCCATCGAGCTTTTACAGCCAATATGGCGTACAAGTTTCCTGTTTGAGTATCAACAAACCCTGGTAATTCCTTATTTATACAAGATGTTGTCACTGCAGAGTCTAGTGAACTAATATACTGTCTTGAGCATCCTCAATCAAACAAGGAACCCGTTGTAGATGGGATTTCATGTAATGAGTTGAGTTAAGAGTGAATATAAACAAGAACTTCATGGCCTCCATTAATGTGCTTGAAATATTTCAGGATTTATATGATCTTAGTTGGGGGTGATATTTTCCATGGGAATGTTGCTTTATTTTACCTGATTTCGATTAGGAGTATAAATTGGTTCGTGCGGTTTGGATAACAGATGTCACTGCTAGGTTATTATTCCATTGTTTCATCTGGCAACACCTTAATTCTGAAGTTTAATTATTAGGTTTTCTTTTCAGTATCTGTCATTTCGCTGAAATGTTAACACCAAAGTTCCTGTGTACTATGAAAATGTTAACTTTTTTACTGAATAGTGAGTTTTTGCTGGGAGTTTTACTTCATTACGTCAATATGAAAAACGAAGCGCCACAAAAGTTAAAGGATGAATAATTAGAGGCAATATCCATCACAAACGCAAGAGTATTTCGCAAAAATAATTGGAGTCTCTCAATCAGCCATTTGCCATTGTTTAAAACCAATGGAAATGAAATGTGAACAACTGCACCAAGGGCAAGAAGAGGGAGGGGGTTTTATCGAATTGTGACTGCCAGTGGGTCCAATACGATAATCCAAAATGTCGGGCAACGTATCATCAACTATCAAGGCAATATTAATGATGTGTATTTGGTGGAACCAGCTAGGTATGGTGTGAATTATACCGGTTACACTGTCATGTGAGCAGGGCTCTTTCACCAAGTGACTACTCAGCAGTCTCCACAAGAAGCAGATAATGTGATAAGGATACGCCTAATCATCACGCATTAGCGAGAACCACTCCGAAGAGTTGAACCCACCAAGCTTATAGTTTCGGCTTCAGTCTGAAAACCTACACCGTGACTGGTAGCAGCGGACACTATTCAACCTCTACTGGCACTGCAGTGTCAGTACCCGAGTTGTTTTGTGACGCAACTCATTCGCCTAAGGAGCTTCTTATCCATCCATCCGATCGCAGTCCCATGAACCAAGATATTCTCAAGAAATGATGCCTCAATTGATCCTGGTACGAGCGCCGTCAATCCAGCCAGTACGTCAAGACCCACGAACCCTTGTGAAGTCTTTTAATTGATCCTGGCTTCAAATACCAACGGTCTAAGTCGTATCGTCGAGATCCACAAACCCCAGAAACGTCTCGCAAACGATCCTGGTTCAGGAACTCTGAAGTACTTCTAAAGATATCCTGAAGATGATTTTCTGCGAACAAATAGATGGAATACCCTTCTACTCCAGCATGCGGACTTCCAACCACTACCCCCTTGAGTCTCCACCCTCCCGAGGTAACGCAATAGGCTACATAACGCACTCGGCCATTGGACAGAAAGCTCCGGAGATTTGCTACAACAGGGTAGAGTAGATTAGTTTTAAGGGTGAAGACCTGCAACAAACACCATTGTCCTTGAGTTGGACATCGCGGCTCTGCCCTTCATTCCACAGTCCAGACTTTAATCATTTCGTTACCCATCTCTTCTGATCAGCACTGACCAGCACTTCTCCAATCACGATGAACTCAACTCAACAGCAAGACAAAGAACTGTACGTACAGAAGAAAATACCGCTGCTGCAAGTCATAGTGTTAATGATGATCCAGATTTGTCTATTCGTCGATGTTCACAACAAGTTGCATTCTGTGCATCCACCACATGAAAATTTTTGCGTGACGATCTTGTTCTACACTCATACAAGATCCAATTGGTTCAAGAACTAAAGCCACTTGACCATAATAAGCGTCGTTTGTTTGCTGAGTGAGCCCTAAAACAGCTTCAAGTTGATCCATTTTTTTATTGTAAAATTGTGTTTAGGGATGAAGCTTATTTCTGGTTGAACGGGTATGTAAACAAGCAAAATTTCCGTATATGGGGCGAAAACAATCCTCAAGAAGTTCTGCAGGTTCCATTGCATCCTGAAAAATGCACTGTATGGTGTGCTTTACAGGCTGGAGGCATCATCGGTCCATATTTCTTTAAAAACGATGCTGGAGCTAATGTAACAGTGAATGGTGCTAGTTACAGATCGATGATCAATGATTATTTGTTTCAAAATTTGAATGGTATCGATCCAGAAGTGTTTTGGTTCCAACAAGATGTCAAATTAATTGGCCTCCAAGATCATGCGACATATCTTCACTGGATTATTTTCTTTGGGGTTATGTCAAGTCATTGGTTTATGCTGATAAACCAAAAACAATAAACGCCTTGGAAGCAAAAATAATTCGTGTTATTGATGAAATAAGGCCTGAATTAATCGAAAAAAAATTGGTCTGGTAGGTTCCTCAGAGCTAATCATGGTGGACATATGCCGGAAATTATTTTTGAAACATAAATGTCATAAAATAATCTTTCAAATAAAAAAAAAATTGGCTTCAATCTTAATTAATATATGTTTTATTTCAATTTTGAGTTATATTGCTCTAGAAAAACACCCGATACTTATCTGAGAGATTAAGTAATCTCTGCAATATCGATTAAACTTTCCATTAATTTTATTCGGTTCGTTAACCATTGATTATTTTGCTAACTGTATTTTCCTTCAGATTCGAAAATGAATTTGAAATCCGAAACGTATGTCAATAATTCAATAAAATAGTAAAGAATATTTATACAATGTGAAAATGAACCTCAAGTTCATAACTTCCCGCGGCATCTAATGTGTGATATTCTATCATGAGATCATCGTGAAAACAGGCACAGGATTCTTTATATGTTGAAAAAATGCAAAAGCAGAAAACTATTCCCAGAAAAAGATCGCTAACTGTTCAAGCCTTTAAATCAATACTTTAACTACAAATACATAATGAACACGGCGACATCTAGTAGAAAATTATTCTAATATGGAGAAAATCAATAGTGTTTCTATTCCTATAAAGCAGTTTCCTTAGCTCTGTTAAATCCAGATTTCGGAATTGTTTCAAGTTTCCTTCATGCTTTATTTTATCCAATAGTTAGGAAATTTATGTATAAAAGCACCGTACTCGCTTTGCATATTCAGGAAAGCGACCTTTTCAGCAATTTAGCTAAGTTCAAACTCCCTTATCAGTATATACTTCACACTTTTTGGATGATGTCCTTTTAAATATGCAATAAGCAACATTTTCGTCATATCTTTCTTTTTCACTATAGAAAAGGTGCAAATGTTATTCAAGCCAGAAAGAAATTAATCGATGTGTATAGAGAAGATGTGTCGACAGTACGCCAGTGCCAGAACTGGTTTGCAAAATTTTTATCCGGCAATTTTGATGTCGAAGATGCACCACGTTCCGGAAAACCGGTTGAAGCTGATAAAGACATGATAAAAGCATAAGTTGATGCAAATCGGTGAATAACAACAAGAGAGATCAGTGAGAGGTTAAATTTATTGAATTCAACTGTTTATGACCACTTGAAAGGACAGGGTTCAACCTTGAAGGTCGATGTATGGGTTTCCCATGTTCTCACGAAGAGAAATTTGTGTCGTCGCGTTGACGTCTGTGATTTGCTTCTCAAAAGTAACAGAAATGATCCATTTTTGAAGCGCATCATTCCTGGGACGAAAAATGGGTTGCATATTACAATATCAAATGCATTTCTAAAGCCAATATCCACATAAAAAGGTGATGCTGTCTGTTTGGTGGGATTCTTAAGGAATCGGTGTTTGGTAATTTACGGGATTACACAAGAATTACTTCGGAAGTCAACTGTCATCAGTTAAACAAACTGAATGATGCCTTTCAACATAGAAGGCCAGAATCAATCAACAGAAAAGGTGTAGCGTTTCACCAAAATAATGAGAGACCTCATACTAGTTTGGTCACTTGCCAAAAGCTTTTACAGCGACGAATAGACAAATCTGGATCATCACTAACACTATGACTTACAGCAGGGATATTTTCTTCTGTACGTACAGTTCTTTGTCTTGTTGTTGTTGTTGCATCGAGTAGAGAAAATGTTGTCCGAAATCTATCGATAGTTCGACGAATAAGCTGCTCTGATGGACGATTATGTAAACCATAAATTTCGCGAAGTGCTCTATAAGTTTGGCGTATAGAACACTGATTTTGAAAATAAATTTCAACAATTTGTAAACGTTGTTGCGGCGTTAGTCTTTCCATGATAATTTGTCAATGCTTACTAAACAGAAATGTCAAAACAACATTCTGTCAAATCACTATTGAAAGTTCTATCACTCTAAAAAAAAACCCGATAGAAAACAAGAATATTTTCTACCTGAAAATCTGAAATCTTTCCTCTCCTTCTTTTTGAAACGAGCGTTCTTTGAAGTGAATATGTGAGATTCACCTCATATGGGTGGTAGTTGTTCAGATCTGGAGAAATTTATTCAGAACTTCGAACCCTTGTTTATCATCAGTTTGATCAATCAAATGGAACGGAATTCATATTCAGCTTTTACGTCCACCGATTTATCGTTTTGAATAAACGTGCTCACTTATTACCGGAAAGGTTAAGGGAGTGGTAAGTTTCCCCCTCAGAATACATAAATCTTTATAGGGGTGGGTTGAAGAATCTGAATAAAATTTGAATAATCGATTATTCTCCTACTTTGTATGAACAGATTCAAATCAAACTATCCAAACATTGTTGAAACATAATTATACCTCGCTACAAATTTCCATTTTTTAAAATTTCTTGAAAACTTTTGAAATTAAAGCCAATAAATGCCTTAGAAAACACCGTTCCAATTTATAAAGATATATGAAATTAACACTCATTATACAGTGTTCGAATTCTACATCGAACAAGGAATTTTTTATTTTACCTAAGACTCTCAAAAATGACACGAAAATAGCTAAATGTCGTTTCGGAATTTTACCTACTCGCGCTAAGCATGGTAAAGAATCGCTTCAGCACTGTTAAAAACGCATCCCTCGAAATCGCTTGTTGGCACTCGGCCTACAAACACACAGACAGTCACTCTCTCCCGCCGTGTCTCGACCAAACGGTCACGCAACATTATCCACTCTTCGAACAGTTATATTATGATCCCAAACACAGTGTATAGAAGTAACTTCTAATCACATTTTCTCTCTGTGTCCACTCTCAAGTTGAATAAGTTTATATTCCCATTCACTTTAACCTTCCAAGGAACATCCTCTATTAATAACCCATAACGCACTAAAAGGACTGGAAGTGAATGTATTATCTGCATTATTTGTTTGTAATTGGATAGTAATTGTGAATCGAAAAGTGAACCCAGTAAAAGTGAACTCAGTGAAAGTGAACAACGGTGAGAAAGCTCAACCAACTAGATAGTGTTTTCACCGCAATTATAGTTCAAGCTACACGGAAACGATTTCCTCAACTTTTCGGTGAAATCACTCAAATGTGTTCATCTGTAATACGTGCATTTAGGCTGAAAATAAACTGTTGAAGTCTAATTGACATCTTTCGCAACTCCGTTCGAAGTATGCTCATCCTAGAATTTGATTGATGTTAATCAATGACTCAGGAAGAATTCAAAATGTAATCTCTACATACCAAGCATATCTTTCACACAGTATTAAAAGGAGGTAGAAGAATCCAAAAGAAATATGGAATATTAATCGAACTTATTCAACAAACATTTCGTGGAAACAGTATTGTTTCATTACAGTATTGAAAAAGCCTTCTCGAGTAAAAACTTCCCTTTCTATTGTTGAAATAAATTCTTGAATATAATTTAACTTCACTCTTTTGAAGGTATCCACTTCTTCATGTTTCTTACCAATTCAAGCCGACTTAAAGAAGAACACGTATATGAAAATTTATTTAAAACCAATAATCAATATATACAATTCGTTATTGACATCAATACACAACAAACTTAAATAATATATAGACATATACCCGCATTTCAAACGAGTACATATCGAAAGGTACATTGTGATTCTCGATAACAAAACATAGTTGTTCAAAATCAGTCTGTGTTTATTTTAACTCTATCAGAAAATTAACGATGAAGTAGGGAATACATAGCAGTACATGTGGATATTTTTCGTGAAGCTTAACATCACAGTTTAGAGTAGCAATCAGAATGTATCATCTGCAAACATCTATAATGGTCTATAAAAATACAGTCTAAATTTCCAAAATATTTTCAATCATTTCAAATGAATTTTGCAGTCGTCAGATAATTGTCCTATTCTTTTAAACAATCCTAAATTTTTGTGTCAGTTTATGGTAATAATTAGGAATTTTTATTTCTTCGCTGGCGTGCCCGCTCCTTTCGCAGAATTCTACTCTGCTCTGCTGCAGCTTTCCGATGTAGCATATAAGGGGCGCGACTGGTATCATACAATACCTAACACATCCGTCGTCGCCGGGCTTAAGTAGAGCAGAGTACAAGCGTTCAACGACTTACGTTCCAACGTGGAAAAGGGTCACACCACGCCTATCTGAAGAGTTCAGATGCGCATGCTCTGAATGAAATGCCGCCTCCCAAAGTAAGAAGTAGAAGCTCCCTCACAACACCCATTCAATATAATGAAATGTTCATTCAACCAAATCGAATAACATTCAGTGGATAAATAAATAAATAATATGAAATAGTTTTTTCACAGCATTCTTTAAAAAATATTCTCAACCAAACATTTTTTTAATCTCATTTCTTAGTATCACTTCCCTTTTCCATGTCTGTATAATATTGTGGATTTTCATTGGATGGCGTTTTCACAACTCGAGGAATTTTAACAGGGGTTTCGTAGCCTTGTTGAGCATTCGATGTATTTTGATAACCATTCTCAGTCCCCTCGATTTTCTTCTCTAAGGCGTCAACGACATGGGGTAGAAATTTCTCTGTTTCCCCACATTTTTCTTCTGAATCGTTGTTCTTCAAGTAGTTGAGGTTGTTGGTTTGTTTCTCTGAAAAGATATTGAATAATAGTACAAGTAAAAATTTTGTTGGCAGAGACATTTCTCATTCAAATTTGATTCAAATAAATCGATTCGATAGATCTGTACCAAATATCATTCATAAGCTATGGTAATAGAAATTTCTACAAATCGAAACAGAGTTACATTCAAAAAACATTTAGTAACGACTAATCTACTCTGTTCTTCTTACCTTCAAAATCTTCGAACGGAGAAAAGAAATAGCTTTTATTCTGAATAACGTTATCTGAGAGATCCATATAATCAACACCATCTCCTAGCATTTTCTCCAATATGGACGCAAGTTCACTGAAACGAGGACGATTTTCTGGTTGAATTTCCCAACAGTTCCTCATCATTTGATACCTGATGAAACAAAAAACTCTTAAAATTTAATTACCTCCAAAAAATACCTTTCCTGATAAATATCTGAATAAAGGAGCTATGCATGACCTAATCGTCATGACTATTTTTTACAAGGCGAGTGAACGTGAAGAATTAAATAAATCTTACGTATAGACTATGCACAATCTTGAACACTTTTTTACAGAGCCTTATAATTGATGGAAATACACTGCTCGAAAATAGAAGTGGATATTCGAGAGAACTATGACTTTTTGCACGATCTGGTGTTGTGCAGTATCAGTTGTGAATTAGTTGTTACGAATTCAAAAGGGCGTTTAGAAGCCATCGAACTTAAACAATCAGTGTGCTCTTTAAACGTCTCCGAGTTTCGCAAAGTATTATTGAAAGTTCTGCATTTACCCATGGAAGTGGAAAGGAAAGAGCTAAAATCGTCGCACAAGATTGGCTGTCCTGCACGACGAAATCCTTTCTTCACAGCATTCCGAATTAATAGCTCATAATGGCAAGTTACTGGTAGGATAATTTCTGATCAAACAATCCGAAATAGGTAGTAGTTTCAATTCGAAGGTAAGTAGATCTGCCAGGCACTCGCGATTGGGTAAGGAACACCGGGCTGTAAGATATCGTTGAGCTCTTGAACATGAGAACTGGAACTAGCATAGGTGGAGATCTTGCCAGTTCCCGGATGAGTCCAGATTTCATCAGTCTGATGGGCTAATTTTGGTGTGGTGAGAGCGGGGTCAATGGTATAATGAACATTCAATGACGCTAACAACTTTTTTTGGTGACGGAAAAATGCATAGCATTTACCGAATGGATTGGCCCGCTGTCATAGCAATGATACCGCTTATCTGACTCACCATAGACATTACAAGAGCTCGCCAATGCTCTGATGGACATTTGGCAAACCATTCCTCAAGCTTTCATCATTAACCACATTGACACAACGCCATGTCTAATAGGGTAAAAGCACTACGAAGAGCAAGAGGAGGCTCCATCTTATATTAAACCGTGATTTCAAGGTGTTTCTAACAGAAGAAACCTTTTTTTTAAGCCTGCAGACTTCACCAGGTCAGAATCTTCAATTTTGTTAGTTCTCTCTATGAAGTCATTCTAAAGCAGTCTTGCTTACTGTTGTTATTTAATGCAGGTTTAACGTATGGTGACATTTAACTTAACACATCAGTTCATATATAAAATCGCTTTTTCATTTTCCGTTCTATTGCAGCGACCACCTCCTTCGCTCTTCGTCCAGAAACTTGCCTTGCTCTGTTGCAGCTTGACCGGCGTATCATATAGAGGATAAGACCAGTCTAAAGATTCCTGACGAACCGTTCCCGCCGAGTTCAAATAGGGCAGGGCACACAGCGTTTGACGACCGTTTCAAGCGAAACACATGGTTGCCGGCATCACATGCAGAGCTGCGCTATGAAGCGTTTCAGGTGCTTAGACTCAGAAAGAAACGCCGTATCCCAAATTAAGAGGTGGAAGCTCCCTCGCAACACCAGCATTTCCCCTCAAAAGCCCCATTGGTGACCCCGACGTAATTGGGGGGTTTGCTTCAAGAGCAAACCATCCCATTAATTGGGAGGCCTCAATTGTCCCCTATCCATCATTCCAAGGCAGCCTTTCCTCTCGTTCCACAGATCCCCGCTGGAGATGACACTGCGTCCAGACCAGCGGCGGACTATTCCCTGGCCTGATCCCAACGCCCTATTCCATGAGCTTATCGACGCTCACTGGAGGGGGAGTATGTAGCGACCACCTTATTCGCTCCTCGTACAGAAACCTGGCGTGCTCTGTTGCAGCTTGACAGGCGTATCATATAGAGGACGCGACCAGTCTAAAGATTTATGACTAACCGTCATCGCTGAGTTCAAATAGGACAAGGCACACAGCGTTTGACGACCGCTCCAAAGACATGGTCGCTGGCGTCACAGGCAAAGCTACGCATGTCTGAAGAGTTTCAGGTGCGCAGACTCAGAACGAAACGCCGTCTTCCAAATTAAGAGGTCACTGCATTTCCTTTGAGATCTTCACTATGTTATTAGATAAACGCAAATTATCCTCTTCAATTTTTGCGCAATGTAGTTTATCATCACCTTTAGACGTCATCTCGTCAGGCTTGGAATTCTGCAGATTTTACAGCCTAGGTCTCCAGCCAATTTTTCAGTTATCCATGCTGATAATTTGGATTCATTTAAACTGACCCAGAGCTGTCCTGTTTGTATATTGATTCACGAAAATACTTAATTTGTAGAATATAAGAATGATCTTATACAGAAAGATAGTTATTGTTAAATGATCAATGAATATATTCCTCTAAAACTAAAGAGTACCTATGTACCACCTTTTGAAAGTAACTCACAATTTGACCGAACAATTGTTTGGTCTTTCCATCCTGTAACCCTGTTTTAGCAGATGGAACAGGTTCTGTACGGCGATACCTGGGTATGGAGAAGCCCCAAGGGTAACCAGCTCCCACAGCAATATACCAAAACTCCAGACATCTGATTTTGTCGTGTATAAATGATCTTGCAGTGATTCGGGAGCCATCCATTTGACAGGAACTGAAAGTTAAGAATTTTCAGCGATAAGCAAACATAAGAACAAATGCATACAGGCTATCCCAATGAAATTTTGACACTCTCTAGAACTCAGAAACGAAGAATTTACAAAGATTTTAAAAAACTGATCAACTTCTGTTTTGAGGGGGACGAATTTCCATCATGAATTTGTTCCGAGAAAACCATCGCCATGAAGGTGGCATCCACCCCCAACATTTTTTTGAATAGGAAAGAGATGTTGTGTTTCGATTAATTTGAAAGTTATTTATGTTCTATACAGAACCCAGTTAAAATTTTCAAAATCGGTTCATTATTCACGAAATAATGTCATATTGAACTTACCGTCAAAAGGTGATGTTGAACTCAAGAACCTGAGAGTTTGAAGAATCCAAAAATGATTTTCAAGTTCTGTATTGAGGAGAAAGAATTTCTATGACGACATTGTTCCGAAAAAAACAGGAAGATGGCAGATTTGTTGAATACGGAGAAGATGTTGGTTTAGTTGAGAAGTTTTTTCTGTTCTCTAAACATCGCAGTTGAAATTTTCAAATTTGCTCATTTAATGGCAGAACAATTCGAGTTTTCGAATGTTTTTACTTTAAAAACATTCGATTCCTTATCATTCACAAAAAGAGTGAAACGCATGAAATTAATTTCAACGTATACCATTTTTTTGAAGATTATTTTTCAAATGTGTTTTAGTCTTTCGTTTCTGCATCATAATTGGGTTTGAGACCTACTTACGTGGGCAAAATTGGTTTGTTCTATGGAAGAAAGAATAGAAATTCTCAAATTATACTATCGGAATAACGAAAATTCTAGATAAACAAGGTATTTTAATAACAATCATCCAGAAAGAAATGTAACTCACCAATATGTTCAGCATTTTATGAATGAATTGGAAACTTCTGTTTCCATTGAGTTGAGTGTCCAGTACGAAATGAAACTATTGAAATTGCAGTATGGGGACATTTACAGACAGATAATCGGCAATCTATAAGAACTTGAGCACGAGTATCAAATTTTCCAAAATCTAGCGTTCATCGAATTGTGGAAGCTCATAAATTCACCCTTACAAGATAAGCCTGGTGCAACAGTTGAATGAAGATGATTCTGACCGTCTGACTCAGTTTTGTGAATAATTTATTGAGTTCTTGAATAATAACCCACACCGACTCTACAATACAATCTTTTCTGACGAGTGTAACTTTATGTTGAATGGGGAAGCCAACAGACATAATTGATGGTACTGAAGTGATAGTAATCCTCATTTATTCATGGAGACACATACACAAATTCCCCAAAAATTAAATGTTGAGGTAGGAATATTAGGAAACTTTAAAAACATTCGATTTTCTTATCGTTCATGATGGAAAAATGTGTAAAACGCATGAAATTCATTGCAATTTATACTATTTTTTTGAAGACTCTTTCTCAAATGTGTTTCTATCTGTTTTCTGCATCATTATTGGGTTTGATTACTTACAGATCTGGTGTATTTGAATGTATTGGGTTTCTGTTTGAGTTATTCTTCTGATAATGTTCAATATCAAATTGCTTGAAAACAATCACCAAATTTCAACATTTCAACTGGGATGTTTATAGAACAAAAAGGCTTTTTAACTAAAACACATCCGTCATCTCTTTCCTATTGTAAAAAAAATTGGTCAATGTCGTCATAGGAATTCTTTCTTCCTAATACAGAGCTTGAAAATTATTTTTCGATTCTTCAAAACTCTTAGGTTCTTGAGTTTGGGCGGTTCAACTGTCTGTAGAACATCATCTTTTGACGGTAAGTTCAATATGACATTATTTCGTGAATAGTGCACCGATTCTGAAAATTTTAACCGGTTTGTGCACAGAACATAAATAACTTTCAAACTAACCAACACTCGACATATCTTCCCTATTCAAAAAATGTTGGGCATTGATGCCACCTTCATGGGTGTGGAACAAACTGGTCTCCCTCAAAACAGAAGTTGACATGTTTTTTTGAAATCTTGGAAAATTGTTCGTTTTTGAGTTCTGCCCCTACGAAATTTCGTAGGGACATCCTGTATATTTCTTCGAGAAGTTTAGTTATTCAAAGTGTGAAATATTTAACGATAAATACTTCAGTCTTTCCCATTTGTAAATCATTGCTTAGAGAATGATCACCCTCATAGTCAATTTAAAAATCTTACAGGTAGAATCAAAGAGCGGGAAGTTTAACTATTTAGAGTCTGTCGAAATGTTCAAATTCGTCCATAATGAAACTAATCTAAATACACTGAACCATCATTACAGATATACGTAATTCTAAAATATTCAGTATGATTTTATAACATCTGTTCCCCACTCCTCATCACTTTGTCGACATTTTATAACACTTGTTATGATTATTCATTATTGTGTACGTATTCCCTTGAACTGTCTGTAAAATTCTCTGTACCTTTTCTTAATTCTCAGTTGTCTGAAGATGAGATGATACCTCGAAACCATAGTCACAAAATCTTCTGGTATAAAAACTTTGTAATTTAATTCTGACCAACTTTTAAATAGTAACGGCGGAAACCGTTCAATAAACAAAAATGTCTACATTGTGAACTTATGAAGATAATTCATTTTGAGGACCATATATTTTCCAATAATGTCAAGTTCCAGCCTTGAAAGCTATTTCTCATGTAACCCCCATGTATTTCAGGGGCACCCACATAAAATATCGATAAAACAGATTATTTATTGCATTCTTTTCTCACCTCGTCCTTTACTTCGTTTAAAATACGCGTTGTCCTCATAGATGTCCCTTGTAAGGCCAAAATCAGATATTTTGCAGATTTTATCAGTTGCCAAAAGGACGTTTCTGGCAGCCAAATCTCTGTGGACTAACTGGAACATGAAATGATTCGTAAGGCTTCTTTCTGATCATAATTAGAACTGTTATTTTTGTTGAGACAATTTTCCAAACAATTCAGTTATCATACATTTAATAGCAGACTTCTTAATTATATTCCTTTTCCGAAAACGCCACATTTAAAGCTATTCTGGTGTACAAACTTTTCATTGAATATTTTTGATAAGATCCTCCAGATGATACTACATTTCGAAGAAACTTAAGACTTCACTCCTTTTCTTTCAAGGATTGAAACAAAATAATATTTAACACACAGTTTAAGGACAGTCTCTAATGTTTCTTTCTTATATTTTTTCTAGCTGATCTCTAAAAAAACATACTTCATAGAATGCAAGCATAAACATTTTAAACATCAAAAGTCTTGGTCCCCCCTATCAATTTGTTGAATGTATTATTATATTAATATAACATGACAAATTTTTGTGTGTGGAATCTTCACTATATTACAACTTAAATGAAAACAAAAAATATTTCTTGTTCGAAGTTTATCAATTTTCAAGGAATAATGGAATAATAGTAATATTCCGCGAAAAATGCCGGGACATCCAATTTCTCAGTTTGATCGGGCAAGAATAGTAGCCCTACATCAAGAAGCTTTGTCGAAACAGCAGATTGCGCAACGCTTGAATATTTCACGGACTTAAGTAAAGCGCATAATGGCCCCTCTTCCTGGAAACCGGCGGTGTTGCTCGGAGACCGGAGCCTGGTCGACCCAGAGTAACATTTGCAAGAAAAGACCATTATATCGCAAATTTTACTCGAAGGAATCGAACGGAATCTCTAACAGCTCTTTGACGTCATTTTTTGAGGATCTAAAGACGGGTAGTCTTCCTCAAATTTAAGGGTAAGATAAGCAGAACAGCACCAAGACTGGCTTTTACTACAATGGCGCAACGTAATTTTTTTGGACGAGTCACGATTCGGTTTACAAAGTGATAGTTGACGAGAAAGGGATTGGAGAGGTCCAGGCAGACCAGAGCGACTTAATTCCGTCCGGGAAGGCGGATCAATAATGTGCTGGGGGGTATAATGTTCGGTCACCATACCTCCCTTATTACCGTTGAACGAACAAAGACTGGTGCCATCTACATAGAAAACATCATTGAACCAATCATTGTTCCTCTGCGCAGCGAATTTGTGGATAATTTCTTTTATCAGGATGATAACGCCACACCGCACATGAAGGTTTCAAAACATTCTTCAGTAGAAGAATATCCAGAGAATGAACTGGCCAGCAAACTCACCAGACATGAATCCAATTGAGCACGTATGGGATTACATAGGGAGAGCAATACCCAATCGGCAAAACCTACCTTCAACCTTTCAGGAATTGAGTTTAGCCCTTCAGGAATAATGGAAAGATATGCCTGAAAATTTCATTAATGATTTGATTCGTAGAATGCCTAGGCGTATTGGGCAGTTGATTGAACGAAGCAGTGGTAGTACTGACTATTGAATTTGGATTCAGTTGTGGATTGACTATAATTAATCAAAAATAAATAATCAATAAGTTTAGATTTTTTCTCATTTTTCCTAATTTGTCTCATTCTGCTTAAAGCAAAGAGTACCAAAAAAAGGTTTTCTATCAAATATATTGCAGTTGAAACCGAGGAAAATATTCATCTCATTTCCAGAACATATAATACATTATTTATTTCTTGGGGAGCCAAGACTTTTGACGATGTATGTAGTTTCATTCTGTCAACCTCACTACAAATTTTAATTTTAATTTCATAAAAAAAATTCTTCAAACCTTTTTAAAATTGAATCAAATAAATTTCTCAGAATATACAGTTTCAGTATAAAACATATAGAATTAACACTAATTACAAAGCACCAAAGGGAATGAAAGAATACAATGAAATATAAATTATTAATTAAAACTATTAAATAAATACCTAACATTTTCGTTTCGTATCAATGTATCTTGAGAACCAAATTCCTTTCCAAAAATGCACAGCATAACCTCAAGAAGTTATTCAAAAATAACTCTGTTTAAAATAGTTTCTTAAAAAATCCAAAACCATGCAACACATCTTCAAAAAGGCCATTGGCTAAAACCACCAGATCCCTAGTTTGATAATGTTCCTTTGTAGTCATAGAGCGTGAATCTAGTTACTGATTGACCGTAATCAAATCACAGAAAGATGTTTGATGATTTATACTTTCAAATGTGAGCCTACCTTAACGCTGCTCAGATATGCCATCCCGTTGCTGATTTGCCAAGCGAAGGAAAGAAGTTCCTTCGGTGTTATCTGGGTAGTTCTAGGTTCATCGTAGTGGGATGTTTTTTGGTCTTGGTCCGGTGTTTCTGCTATTTGGGATATTCTGATGTTACGACTCCTTCTTAGGTAATTTCTAGAGAAAAAGTTAGCATTAATAAAATAAAATGCAAATTCAATGATGATTACAAAATGTTTTCTGCTGAATCGACAAAAAGCACCATGAGTTTTGGCTGAACTCTTGTACCAATGAATCAACCCAGAGGTATCGGAATAGATTGCAAGTGCAGTAGCTCAGATGACTCCAAAAAAAGCTTGAGTACTGAAACTTTTTGAACTGGGTTCATTATTGCGCAAAATATAAGATAGCAGGACCATGCCTATTGATTCTTCATAGAGCTCGTGTCATTTAGACTATTTAAATGTTGATGCAGCAGAAAAAATTGAAATATCCCCTTTTGCCTCCTTAGCAACCCTCCACATGGCGACAAGAAAAACATCGGACAAATTTTACTGTGTTCTGGAACAAAAGTACTTCAGCGCAGCCAAATAATTTTTATTCTATTAGATTCTCTATACTTTCTTGTACTAATATGTGTAATTTCCAATTTAATATTACACTATTTTTCAGTTTTGGAATGTCAAACAAACATAGTGCAATTTTGAGGTTGTTTCGTTAAGGTAAGTGAAATTGTTCGTTTGCTCAATGTGCCTCGACAAACCGTATCCGATGAAATTTGCCGTTTTACGGAGCTGAGCAAATTATCTTGTAGCAGTTACCTTCGATCGAGAGATGTTCTAGTGCATTGACGATTTCATAAAAGCTGTTTGAAAACTTTCTGATGCTCTTGTATAAATTAGGAGCCGAAGTCCTGCGGGTTGGCGACTCACGAAAGAAGGGTATTGTATCCTTAACAGTTGCAATAAGGTTTCTTATTTCTGGTAGTTTGCTAGCATCATTGACCACAAGATTTAGTATGTGGCCTGAGCATTGAAAAAATAAAGATTTATTGTACGTTTTTCTCAAATTATCCTGTACACCACCTTCTTTTCCAGCCATCGCAGAACATCCGTCAAATCCAACACAATTCTCTGCTGAAAGATTTTGATCAACTAAAAAACTCTGAATTGTGCTAGTGATTGTAGGGGCACCTTGAGATTTCAGCTCAACAAAGCCTACAAATTCCTCTCTGATTTTCTGTTGGTTCTCATCATAAAACCGATAGAAAGCTGTTCTTTTTCAGCGATATCTGCTGTTTCATCGGCCATTACAATGGAAGCTTTTGCTTGTTTAGAGTCATCAATAATTTTTTCTTTGACAACTTAACCACATAATCCTATAATTCCATTCTGAATTTTTGGTGAATTGAATTTTTTCGACATCTATCCAAGTGATGCTTTATCTTCAGATCACTATAGTAAATTCTCAAATATAAAAGGTCAAAGAAAACCCCCTCATCTCCTTTCTTTCCTCTAAGTGGCAAATTATGAGTACCACAAAATATGATACAAGAAATAATTTGTTTGTTCTCTTCAATCATCTTTTGTGGACCACTTTGCAACTGTACATCAACTGGAACATTTTCAAGGAATGCTTTTGCAGCAGCTGTTGAAGTTTTGCGTTACTGACTGCCGACGTATTTTCTACAATCTTCATGTATGTCTTTAAACTTCGTGTATGACCTTACCATGAATGACCCCAAATCTCCTTTAACTGTAGCAATACTAGGAGGAAAAAGAACACAGTGTATACATAAAGCACCTTTCAAGCGACTTGAGGAGTATATTGATGTAACCTGCTAGCCATTTCTTTGAAATAAACCATACATTCCATGAACTAGAAGATATGGAAATTCTACATCTTGCGACAAAGGGCATAAAAATTAATATTTTCGAAGCTCTACAAATTCATAAACACCAAAATGACCTGGCAATAAATCTATTGAATGAACAGACGGACCTGTAGAATTCCCCACTATTCGATGCTCTGTATAGACCAACATCTTGCGACAAAGGGCAATAAAATGAAGATTTTCGAAGTTCTAGAAATTCATAAGCACCAACATAACCCGGAAATAAATCTATGAAACGTGGAGACTATAACCTATAAAGCAAAAATAACGCAACTGAATATATCAGTTTAAAAATGTAGTAATACTATGAAACTCAAGTAATTAAATAAAGCTAGAGATAGTAAACTAAATAATTCCGTTTTTCTAACTAAAGTGATCTATCACAAAGTTACGGACTACTCTGTCCAATATTTTTTTATTACTAAAATAGTTATTTCAAGAATTGTGATGTATTCCAGCAACAAAATTCAACAACGATTATTTTTTTTGCTTCCAAGGGGGGAACCAGCTGCCCCCTCCCCCCTACCCCACACTAGGTACGCTCATGCCCTCTTCGTATCGAGATACGTTTCGGTGCCTCCCTTGGACCAACTATAACTGAATAACAAACAACTCACCGAAGTGCCCCGTGTTCCGCATATTCTATAATCAGATAAATGGGCCCTCCAGGGGTGGTGCAGACGCCCAGTAACTTGATTACGTTGGGATGGGATACCTCCTTGAGAAGCTGATATTCTGATAGCAGATCGTTCAGCTCGGTCTCCCGTGCGTCGTCTTTCAGCGTCTTGACTGCCACTGCACTGATACCTGAAGGGAAAGAAATAGGTTTGGAAAGTTCCTGGCTGAGTGGAATAAAAGTTAATGAAGTAAATGATTATTTTCTATACAATGTTCTGCAAAACCGATTGATTTCTGGTTTTTCAAAATAGACGTGTTCTTTGATTCTATGTTGTAAACATCGGCCTGTCTGTCCTTTAAAAGTACCATTTTATATAAGCCATTGAAAGCCCTATTTTCTTTTCTTCATAAGGATCAATTATATTGATATAATTTTTCTTAAATATTGTGGTAAGTTTCAGAAAAAAAATATGATAAAAACAAATTGTAGAAATTAATGTTTTACTACAAATGAAAATATATATTACACATTTTCTTGTGACTCGAGTTTCGGGAAATGACCTAACCCATCATCAGACAACTGAAGACCTAAAAGTGGTACAGAGGTATTTAAACAAATGTGATAAATATTTTGAATATTTCGATAGATTCTAGGTAACACCTAATAGTGATAATAGTGATACAGAGGTTTACAAGCGGAACGTGATAAAAAACCGAGTTAAAAAGGAGGGGCCTTCTAACAGAAATCGGAATGTCGGTAATCGACAAAGAAGGTTGTTAAACAGATGGTACCCATTTAAATATTTATCACTTTTGTTTAAATACCTCTGTACTACTGTTAGGTCTTCAGTTGTCTAATGATGGGATATAGTTCATTCCCCGAAACTCGAGTCACAAGAAAATGTGTAATATATATTTTTATTGGTCGTAACACATAGTAATTTCTACAATTTGTTTTAATTATGATCAACTACCAAATAGTATCGGCTGAAACAATTCAGTATAAAAAAAAATATGGTTTTCAATGGCTTATATAAAAGGTTTCAGCAGTAGAATCTCTAATGGTCTTCATAAAATGAGAATTAATTCTTGAGGAGTATATAGAAATAATTCAGCTGAGATATTGGTGAACAATAAAGAAAGGAAACCCAACTTTTCCGAATCGGGGATTTATCACTTATAATACCACAAGAGCTTCAAAATTATCTGGTATTTCCCGATAGGTTCGTTGCAAACAAATGAAGGAATCAAGTTTTTCAGGTTAAAAAATCACGAGCGCGAAGCGCGAGTGATTTTTCCTGAAAAACTTGACGACTTTATTTGTTTGCAGGGAACCTTGAGGGAAATGCCAGATAATTTTGAAGCTCGTGTGGTATTCGGGGGATTATTTTTCCGTCCCAAATGTCGGCCAATAGAATTGCACCATGAGATGAAATGAACAGTTAACAAATAAGAATTTCATAATGAATAAAACAACATTTAATTAAGATTCAGGCTAGTGCAATTAAAAATACAATTGTTGTAAACATTGGTGCATGTTTTCTTCAAGTCAGAGTTATCGGTAATGGTCCCACATTGTTTTTATTGTACCTTCCTTATAGTCTTCTCCATCCATTTTCTTCATATTGTAAGCGTAATCTTTCATAATGTTTGCCAATTGCGCTTCACTCGTTTCAGCACTCAATGTGTATTCCCTCTCAGTACAAAAAGTAGTAAATTGGTTCCAAACTGTTTTTTTTGCCTTCTCCGTATTAATGGAAACATTTCCTTTGACTTTTTTTATCGATGGTGGACAGAGAACAAACTCCAAATCGACTCATTTTCATGCAAAATCTCCAATTTTCACAATTGAATTCAACCTGTCAGTTTGACGTGTGGTTAATTTGACTGGATCATGTTTTGTTTTTTATATATAGCAACTACCAGAGAAAATAATCAAAAAATTATCAGTATAATACCATGTAGGTTGTACCACGTGACGTCGAATGGTGCAATTCTATTGGTCGATATTTGGGTCGGAAAAATAATCAAATTAAATGTGATGATAATAATGCTCATATATAGGACAGTCAGGCCGATGTTTACATCATAGAATCAAAGAACATACGATGTCTATTTTTAAAAACCAGAAATCAATCGGTTTTGCAGAACATTGTATAGAAAATAATCATTTTTTAATGAGAAAGAGGTCACATTACTATATATTGTTAATAATGGTAAATTGATGGACTATTTGGAAATTTTTCCAATCAAAAAAGCCATTGGGAAAAAGGAGAATTCAACAAATTCCCAAATACTCTTTGGGAAAACCCCTATATTGGATGCTGTTATTGCCATGCGCCATAAAAATACACAGATGTCCTAAGTGTAATAAAAGAACCAGTTCAACTTTAGGTTTAGTCACTTTTTGTACTCCTTGAAGATGGTTCAAAGACAGAAACGCGTGTCAGGATTCTGAGTAAACTGTGAAACATGAAAACTGCGTGAATTTTTTTCAATAAAATTGTTAAAGTTTTGTATTAAACTTTCAGGTTATGGTATTCAGAATAAACGAGGTATATTAAAGATCGTTGATTGATAGAGTGGAATTTTTAATGATGCCTACAACATTACCGATGCAATTCATAGCATTAAATACCAACAATTTCTGATTTCATTGCAGCCAGAATATATTAGTTGCAAATAACCAAGCTCCGACATATTAAAAGAAGTTCTTAATAATTTTCCGATATAAAAAGTTACAAGGTAATTTTTTCACTATATACTGATGAGTGTATGAACATTAAAGCAAGAATCATTGCTCATCGCTGACCCTCATCAGATAGATATCGGGTGATTTTCCTCATAACCAATCATAGTTCCAGCTACATCATCGAGACTCTTTTGTTTCCTGGAAGTAGAGATATATTCTTTTTTCTTCCCGAATATTTCCACAGTTACTTCCTCCGATGAAATTATTCTTTCTTTCCAAGATGAGGTTTACGTGAGGTGTTATCTGGGTGTTCCTTTTAGAGTGATAGAACTTTGAATTGAAATAAAACACATTTAAATTAAGATTGAAGCCAATTTCTTTTTTATTTGAAAGATAATTTGATGAGATTTATGTTTTAAAAATAATTTCCAGCATATGTCCACCACGACTAGCTCTGAGAGATCGCATTCGACCAGACCCTATTTGGACCACTTTTTCGAGTAATTCATACCTTATTTCATCAATAACACGCGTTATGTTGGCTTCCAAAGCGTCTATTGTTTCTGGTTTATCAGCCTAAAACAATGACTTGACATAACCCCAAAGAAAAAATCCAGTGGAGATTTGTCGCATGATCTTGGAGGCCAAATAATTGGACCATTTCTCTAAATAATGTTATCGCCAAATCTTCCTTTCAATAAATCAATTGTTACGGTAGCAGCATGAGGTGTAGTACCATCTCGTTGGAACCAAAACATTTCTGGGTCGATACCATTGATATCATTGATCATCGATCTGTAACGAGCACCATTCACTGTAACATTAGCTCAAGCATCGTTTTTAAAGAAATATGGACCGATTATACCTCCAGCGTATAAAGCACAGCATACAGTGAGTTTTTCAGGATGCATTGGAACCTGCAGAACTTCTTGAGGATTGTTTTCACTCCATATACGGCAATTTTGCTTGTTTACATAGCCGTTCAACCAGAAATGAGCTTCATCACTAAACACAATTTTACGATAAAAAAGTGATCAACTTCAAGCTGTTCTAAGGCTCAATCAGCAAACAACCGACGCTTATTATGGTCAAGTGGCTTTAGTTCTTGAAACAGTTGGATCTTGTATAGGTGTAGACCAAGATCGTTACGCAAAATTTTCCATGTGGTGGATGCACACATTCCAACTTGTTGTGAACATCGACGAATAGACAAATCTGGAACATCATTAACACTATGACTTACAGCAGCGATATTTTCTTCTTTACGTACAGTTCTTTGTCTTGTTGTTGCATCGAGTAGAGAAAATGTTGTCTGAAATCTATCGATTGTTCGATGAGTAAGTTATCTATAAGTTTGACGAATAGAACACTGATTATGAAAATAAATTTCAACAATTTATAAACGTCGTTACGGCGTGAGTCTTTCCATGATAATTTGTCAATGCTTACTGAACAGTTGTTAGTCTTAATTAATAGATATGGAATATGAAAAATCAGTGTTTTTTCATTAATTTTAAAGATTCCCATGCTCCTGTGTTATAGTACGCGATTTTTTTTCATTTTTGTACTATCCTGATACTCCTAGATCCTTCAGAAGCTTTGTCAGCTTGTGCGAGTTAGGAGTTCTGTTGTGTTCTGGGTAGACTTTGTTACTGCAATCGTACGCTTCTTTAGCTCACAGTACTGTTAATTTTCGACCCAATAGCCTGTCCAACAAGAAAATTTCTTTTCCACCTGAACAGGATTTGAGCCCGGGACCTTTCAATTCCGAGCTCAAAGCTATAACCACTAAGCTATCGACACTCATTAATGAGCTGAAACTTTAAATATCCATAACCTGATGTCATCAGTTCCAAGATTATATAATTTTTATTTTACAGCCTGTATATTGGACGGTTATCACTCTTATAGAAGCAGCGTCACATCTTGCTTTGTAACAACGCCATTCACATCTTGTTTACTCCTCAGTAATTTTCCTCGATCATGCTTGTGTTTCGCCCTAACACGTAACCCCCCTTAATCTCTATTGAAAACCTTAACAAGTTACCCTCGATACAATAAGAGAACAAGATAAATTGTTTCTTACCACTTTGTCCATTAATATCGGTGGCTTTGGCCTTTAACACGCGTCCAAATTCCCCCTCTCCTAATGTCTGTTCTATTTGCAGCTGCGTTCTTGGAAACTCCCATTTTGGGTCGGACTGAAAAAGGATATTTTTCATCAACTGGTAAAACATCTTGAAATTGTTCTAAGAAATGTTTGAGCGAAAAAACAGCATTCATTATTAAGGTAGTAATATACAGGTTGTTTTTAATTCTAGTCTTTTTAAAATTGCGGAAAATTCATTAGAATGAATCAATTTTCAAAAAATCGAGTAAACACCCCCTCAAAAGCACCAATTTCATGTAATAATTCCATCATTTTTAAAAATAATAGGAACGGGTTTTTCACTGATAGAAGGAATATTACAAAATTTGAATATTAGAACAGATTTAATCTCTAAGTCCCCTATAAATCCTAATTTCAGAAAAAAATTATTCAAAGGTTTTTAGAATTAAATTAATGTCTTATCAGCACAGCTTATATTTAATAGACGTATAAAATCAAAACTCAATATGCAATATCAAATGGAATAAATAAACCAGTAAATATAAATTGTCAATGGAAATTATTAAATAAATATTTGAAGGAGACAAAATTTCTGATCTTACAATTATGAAAACTAATTCCTTTTCAAAAATACAAAACATAATTTAAGGACTTCTCAGAAAATATAATTTATTTGAAATACTTAATATATTCAAATAGGTTACTTCAAAACTTTCTTAAAACATGTTTTATATCTTCAAAAAACAACTAAAATTGTGAAAAGGTCGTCTTGGGTCCTATTTCACATTTAAAAAATTAAAATCAATCAAAAATAAATATAACTCACTAAATTTGAACATCAAAACAATTTAAAATATGTTTGTCTTCTACAATTTTAATTTCGAAACAATTTTATTCAAAAAACATTTAGAATTAAATTAATGTCTTAAATAAGCACCGCTTACGTTTAATAGACGTATATAATCAAAACTCCATATATAATGTCAAATGGAATAAATAATCCAACAGATATACGAAAGTCATTAAACTTAATAAATAAATATTTAAAGGAGACAAAATTTTGTTTCTGATCTTACCTTTAAGAACACCAATTGCCTTTTAAAAACATGAACACACCTTAAGGACTTCTTAAAGAATATAATTTATTTGAAATATTTAATATTTTTAAATATTCGAATAAGTTAATTCAGAAATCTCTCAAAATATGCACTATATCTTCAAAAAACAAATATAATTCTAAGTAATCCCTTCATCGGTCCTAGATAATATTCCAAATATCAAAATCAAAAAGGGGATGAAGGGATTACTTAGAATTATATTTGTTTTTTGAAGATATAGTGCATGTTTTGAGAGATTTCTGAATTAACTTATTCGAATATTTAAATATATTGAATATTTCAAATAAATTATATTCTTTGAGAAGTCCTTAAGGTGTGTTCATGTTTTTAAAAGGCAATTGGTATTCTTAAAGGTAAGATCAGAAACAAAATTTTGTCTCCTTTAAATATTTATCTATTAATTTTAATGACTTTCGTATATCTGTTGGTTTATTTATTCCATTTGACATTATATATTGAGTTTTGATTACATACGTCTATTAAACGTAAGCGGTGCTTATTTTAGGCATTAATTTAATTCTAAAAGTTTTTTGAATAAAATTTTTTCGAAATTAAAATTGTAGAAGACAAACATATTTTAATTTGTTTTGATATTCAAATTTTGTTATATTTCTTCTATCAAGTAAAAAGCCTTTTTCTATTTTATAACTCACTAGACAAAATTGATATCCTTGATTTGATCACATAAAACTTTAAAATCCAATATATTCTATGTTCGTCACAGAAAGCTGTAAGGTATTATATGATTTTCTTTAAAAAATTCAATTGACAATTTATTTTTACTGGTTTATTTATTGCATTTGATATTGTATATTGAGTTTTGATTTTATACGTCTACTAAATATGAGCTGTGCTTATAAGACATTAATTCTAAAAATATATTATATATAAAATAAAGTAATAAGATGTGGTTTTTTACTTGATAGAAGAATAATTACAAACTTTGAATATCAGAACAGATTTAATCTGTTAATCTTCTACAATTTTAATTTCAAAGAATTTTTTTCAAAAATCTTTTAGAATTAAATTAATGTCTTAAATGAGCACTGCTTATATTTAATAAAAGTATAATAATCAAAATTCCGTGTTTAGCATAAAACATAGATTACCTTGGATATTAAATGTACCTACCTAGTTTAATTGCATCAACAGATTTTGGAGAAATTGTTT
Organism: Megalocaria dilatata; assembly: GCA_034642435.1. NCBI lineage: Eukaryota > Metazoa > Arthropoda > Insecta > Coleoptera > Coccinellidae > Megalocaria > Megalocaria dilatata. The sequence goes on along the minus strand of CM067857.1, from coordinate 9,484,195 downwards.
CGTAAGATTACAAGTTTATTTATTTTTAATTGAATTTATATTATAAATGTAAAGTTGAACTGACCTTATCTGTATTTTTAATTGTTTTTGAGGATGTGCTACATGATTTTGGGAGTTTTTGAAGTAACTTATTTAAATATTCAAACATTAAATATTTCAAATAAATTAGTTTTGGAGAAGTTTTTAAAATTATGTTGTGTATTTTTGAAAAAGATTTAATTCTCATAAATAGAAGACCAGAAACTGAACATGTTTTCAAATGTTTGTCAAGGGCAAAACATACGTACCACATGCTTTTCTGACGAGTTCAGGTGCGTATGTTTGGAACGAAACATTCGATATTACTTATAATTAATTTTTATTAATAATTTATTTTTTGGATTTTTTTTCCATTTGATATTGTATAATGAATTTTCATTTTTATACTTCAATTCTAAAAATGTTTGAGTAAATTTTTTTTAAATTAAAATTATGGGAGACCAACACATTAAATTTGTTTTGATATTAAAATTTTTTAATATTCCTTGTATCACGTAAAAAACCTCTTCCTATTATTTTATTTCATATATATTATGTAATTATACTAGGTTTAAATAAAACTCATTATGGAATATCAAGTGGTTTAAAGAAAACCTTACAACTTTCTGTGATTTTTGTGACGAACATAGAATATCTTGAATTCTGAAGTTTTATGTGTTTAAATCATATTTAGGTGAGTGTCAGGTGAGTTATATTTTTGTTGATTAATTTTAATTTTTAATTTGTTTAATTCATATTAGTTTTGTCAGGTGAGTTATATTTTTGTTGATTAATTTTAATTTTTTAAATGTGAAGTAGGACCGATAAAGACCTTAACGGAATTCTAATTGTTTTTTGAAGATATAATACATGTTTTGAGAGATTTTTGAAGTACCTTATTTAAATATTTAAGTATATTGAATATTTCAGATAAATTATATTTTCTGAGAAGTCCTTAAATTATGTTTTGTGTTTTTGAAAAGCAAGTTGTTTTCATAATTGTAAGTTCAGAAACAAAATTTTGTCTGCTTCAAATATTTATTTATTAATTTTAATTGACAAATTATATTTTCTGGTTTATTTATTCCATTTGATATTGTATATTGAGTTTTGATTTTATACGTCTATTGAATATAAGCTGTGCTTATAGACATTAATTTAATTCTAAAAATGTTTGAATAAAATTTTTTTGAAATTAAAATTATAGGAGACTAACAGATTAAATCAGTTTTGATATTCAAATTTTCCATCATTTTGTTGAAACCAAAACGTATTTTGAAATCAAAACGATCATAGTTTGCAAAAGGATCACTTCTGTCTCTAATAATTCGAGGTCTTCTAATTTCACCTAAGTCTTCTTCTAATCATGAAGATGAACTAATTTCGAAAAGCATTTCACAATTGTATCACTTGAAAAAGGTCAACAATAAACAATACGCTTCACTTCAACTATTTAACGAAGAATACAAGATCTTGATTCACCAAAATGGACAAATTTTTTGTTCCAATCACGGTAGCAAAATCACCTTGTGAATAGAGTTTTAAAATTTCTGAATATCTAATAGTACTGCAAAAAGCATGCAAAAAGCCTCTGAAATGAAAAAGGCTTCGCCAAATGCAGCAATAAAGAAAATTCATTGAGTTTATACTTGATAGAACTAATCAATTTTAACCACCGTATCATTTCGTTACAAGACCTGAATTTTTCGAATTTCCAGCAAGAACTAACCTTGAACAATCAAATTAAGCTCATAGGTGACTAAATCATACTCAATTTAATTTTCTACATCCGTCCGGCACCTTGTAAATATGATTATTTTCGGAAGAAACAACTTGAAATGCATATATTACATGCCAAAATAACAGAATTGGATTCGTTAATAGCAAATTTCATCCAGACTTTCGGAAATATGCCCAATAGGAATTTTGTTATCCCAAATAGCGAATGTGGAATTTGCTGATTATTTCAACTCCAACTTATTGGTTATTCTTATGCTAACTCACCTCGTACTTCTTGATGAGATTAATTATATTCTTGTCTATCAGTGAAGTTGTCATATCAAACTGTATAGGTAGGTTCAAATCATTTCCGTCAGGCCTGGTATATTCAGACAGTGTTGCCATCATCTCCTGATCTTCGAATTTCTTATGAACGTCCTTCTTGACGCTGTGTAGCCTCCAGCAGAGCACTATGAATGCCACAACAGAAGCCACAGCAAAAACTCCAACCACTAAGCCCATGACGCAGAAAGTTCCACATTTGGACACGTGACCTAAAACCGGATGAAGAATTTGTCAGTTGATTCCAATAAATATTTTTTATGATCAATTTCAACCTTCTGTAGTACGTGTATTAGTTGAATCGGGTGTTTTTTTTGTGTGATAGAATTTTAAATTGAAATAAAACACATTTAAATTATGGTTGGAACCAAATTTTTGTTTTATTTGAAAGATAATTTTGTGACATTTATGTTTTGAAAATAATTTCCGGTATATGTCCACCATGACTAGCTCTGAGGAACCGCATGCGACCAGACTAATTTTGGGCCACTTTTTCGAGTAATTCAGGCCTTATTTCATCAACAACATAAGTTATGTTGGCTGCCAAAGCGTCTATTGTTTCTGGTTTATCTGCATCAACTAATGGCTTGACATTACCTCAAAGAGAATAATCCAGTGGAGTTATGTCGCAAGATCTTGGAGGCCAATTAATTGGACCATTTCTCGAAATAATATTATCGCCAAATCTTTCTTTCAATAAATCAGTTGTTACGGTAGCACCACCTTTTCAGAACCAGAACACTCCTGGGTCGATACCATTCAAATTTTGAAACAAAAAATCATTGATCATCGATTTGTAACGAGCACCATTCACTGTAACATTAGCTCCAGCATCGTTTTTGAAGAAATATGGACCGATGATGCCTTCAGCATGTAAAACACCATAAAGTGCAGTTTTCAGGATGCAATGGAACCTGCAGAACTTCTTGAGGATTGTTTTGTTGAAATTCATTTTCAAAATCAGTGTTCCATTCGCCAAACTTATAAAATACTTCGTGAAATTTATGGTTGACGTAATCGTCCATCAGAGCAGCTTATTCGTCGAACTATCGATAGATTTCGGACAACATTTTCTTTACTCGATGCAATAACAACCAAGACAAAAACTGTACGTACAGAAGGAAATATCGCTGCTGTAAGTCATAATGTTAATGATGATCCAGATCTGTCTATTCGTCGACGTTCACAACAAGTTGGACTCTGTGCATCCACCACATGGAAAATTTTGCGTAAAGATCTTCATCTACACCCATACAAAATCCAACTGGTTCAAGAACTAAAGCCACTTGACCATAATTCGTCGTTTGTTTGCTGATTGGGCCCTAGAATAGCTTGAAGTTGATCCACTTTTTTGTCGTATAATTGTGTTTAGTGATGAAGCTCATTTCTGGTAGAACGGCTATGTAAACAAGCAAAATTGCTGTATATGGAGTGAAAATAATCTTCAAGAAGTTTTGCAGGTTCCATTGCATCCTAAAAAATGCACTGTATGGAGTGTTTTACACGCTGGAGGCCTCATCGATCCATATTTCTTCAAAAACGATGCTTGAGCCAATGTTACAGAGAATGGTGCTCGTTACAGATCGATGATCAATGATTATTTGTTTCAAAATTTTAATCGTATCGACCCAGAAGTGTTTTGGTTCCAACAAGATGGTGCTACACCTCATGCTGCTACTGAACAACTGATTTATTGAATGAAAGATTTGGCGATAACATTATTTCGACAAATGGTCTAATTAATTGGCCTCCAAGATCAAGCGACATAACTCCACTGGATTATTTTCTTTGGGGTTTATGCTGATAAACCAGCAACATAACCCGTGCTATTGATGAAATAAGGCATAAATTACTCGAAAAAGTGGTCCAAAATTGGTCTGCTCGAATGCGGTTCCTCAGAGCTAGTCGTGGTGGACATATGCCGGAAATTATTTTTAAAACTTAAATGTCATAAAATTATCTTTCAAATAAAACAAAAATTTGGTTTCAACCATAATTTAAATGTGTTTTATTTCAATTTAAAGTTCTATCACCCTAAAAAAACACCAGATGTTATGTTTAATGTGTTCCTATATTTAAATAGTAATGATGTATGTTACTCACCAAAGAATTCATCAGAAGCATTAGAACTGACATTTTGGGTAGGTGATGGCATTACTGATGTCTTCGGTGGTTGTGTTGAGGTTTTTGGTTTACTTTTCCTTACTTTGTTTCCACATTGACAGTGACTCAGTCTATTACACATACAAACCCCTGATGCCATGTCAATGCCTCTGAGGGTTTTCGGATTCTTAGACGTCGGGAAATCCACATTCTCTGCCAAAAAAAATTTTCATCCATATCTCAAAATTATCACAATTAAAACGAAGAATATCAGTTGATAAGTAAATGAAAAACACAATTTCGTATGGCTTCAATAGTAATTTGTAAGCTTTTCTGCTGAATCGATATTATTGATATCATATTTTCATTAAATTTAAAATAAATTATATTCCTTGAGAAGTCCTTAAGTTGTGTTCATAATGGTAAGATCAAAAACTGTTGGTTTATTTATTCCATTTAACATTATACATTAAGTTTTGATTATATACGTCCATTAAATATGAGCGGTGCTTATTGTAGACATTAATTTCATTCTAAAAGTTTTTTGAATTAAAATTTTTTTGAAATTAAAATTGTAGAAGACTAACAGATTGAATCTATTATGATATTCAAATTTAGTTATATTTCTTCTATCAAGTAAAAAGCCTTTTTCTATTTTATTTTATACATAATATATAATTATATTCAGGCTTGAATAAATCTCATTATGGATTGTCAATGGTTTAAAGAAAACCTTATAAAACCTTACAATTTCTGTGATTTTGTGAAGAACATAGACTATCTTGAATTTTAAAGTTAGTCTGTTCAAAGCAATTTATCCTGTTACCACGTGGAGGTAAGATATAGTGATTGTTATTTGATTTTGATATTTGGAATATTATTTAGGGCCGATGAAGAGATTACCAAAATTTCTAATTTTTTTGAACATATAGTGCATGTTTTGAGAGATTTCTTAATTAACTTATTTGAATATTTAAATATATTAAATATTTCAAATGAATTATATTCTTTGAGAAGTCCTTAAGTTGTGTTTCATGTTTTTGAAAAGGAATGGGTGTTCATAATGGTAAGATCCGAAACAAATTTTGTCTCTTTCAAATATTTATTTATTAATTTTAATGACTTTTTTTATATATGTTGGTTTATTTATTCCATTTGACATTATATATTGAGTTTTGATTATATACGTCTATTAAATATAAGTGGTGCTTATTGTAGACATTAATTTCATTCTAATAGTTTTTTGAATAAGAATTTTTTTCTGAAATTAAAATTGTAGAAGACTAACAGATTGAATCTATTATGATATTCAAATTTTCATAATTCTTCTGATACTGTTCGACTTTCCGTGAATATTGCTCAGACGCTAAACGTTACGAGATCAGTTGTGTTCTGATTAGGCTTTGTTATTTCGTTCTTACGCCACCTTAGGCATAGTACCATTTTTTGACCGAACAGTGAAATGGTAGCCGAATCCTTCTGACTAGAAAATGTGTCTTCTACCCAGTTGAGGCCCATTTAACGCATACGTTTAATGTCTGGTTTTCTGTCATACATTTCGTTTCGTCTAACATTTCTGGGAATTTTTCTTCGAAATGAAAAAAAATTCTTAACAGTTCATCATAGGATTAAATACTTGATCCCTCAGAAATCAATCGAAATAGCACTGCTTTCAATAAATTCATGTAATTTAATGGAAAAATACCTAAATGAGTACGTCAAATTACATAAAAACAATTTTCACAATAATTTTGTAGGTAATTTTTTTGAATCTAATAATTCTTAACATTTGCATAGGCGAATATGGATGAAATTTTTCATTTTATTAAGTTCGATCTCCTCAGTAAAATGCTCACATTTAAAAGCACTTTAGAGTGATGCATAAAATTTACCTGTACAATCTTGAGGACATATACTGTCATTCAGGCGTTCTAAAGAATCGCAAATACCATCTGGGCAGGTATTCACGTCAGGAGTGCAGGTTGAATAAAGATGAGTCAGTATATACTCATTAGGATATATCTCACCCCTCCATTCACATCTATGGTATCCTAAAGGATCTCTAGAACAAAAGACAATGCAATTTATTCACGTGCAACTCAAAGAGATAAATCTATATCGATAATGTTGATATCGAGTGTTTTTTTTTAGAGTAACAGAACTTTCGATAGAGCTAACTGTGATTTGACAGAAGGTAGAAGCCATGTTGTTTTGACATTTTTGTTCAGTAAGCATTGACAAATTATCATGGAAAGATTTACGCTGCAACAACATTTACAAATTGTTGAAATATATTTTCAAGGTCAGTGTTCTATTCACTAATCTTATAGAGCACTTCATGAAATTTATGGTTTACATAATTGTCCATCAGAGCAGCTTATTCGTCGAACTATCGATAGATTTCGGACAACATTTTCTCTACTCGATGCAACAACAACAACAACAAGACGAAGAACTGTACGTACAGAAAAAAATATCGCTGCTGTAAGTCATAGTGTTAATGATGATCCAGATTTGTCTATTCGTCGACGTTCACAAGAAATTGGACGCATCCACCACATGGAAAATTTTGGGTAAACATCTTGGTCTACACCCATACAAGATCGAACTGGTTCAAGAACTAAAGCCACTTGACCATAATAAGCGTCGTTTGTTTGCTGATTGGGCCCTAGAACACCTTGAAGTTGATCCACTTTTTTATCGTAAAATTGTGTTTAGTGATGAAGCTCATTTCTGGTTGAACGGCTATGTAAACAAGCAAAATTGCCGTATATGAAGTGAAAACAATCCTCAAGAAGTTCTGCGGGTTCCGTTGCATCTGAAAAATGCACTGTATGGTGTGCTTTACACGCTGGAGGTATCATCGGTCCATATTTCTTTAAAAACGATGCTGGAGCTAATGTTACAGTGAATAGTGCTCGTTACAGATCGATCATCAATGATTATTTGTTTCAACATTTGAATGGCACCGACCAGAAGTGTTTTGGTCCCAACAAGATGGTGCTACACTTCATGCTGCTTCCGTAAAAAGTGATTTATTGAAAGAAATATTTTGCGATAACATTATTTCGAGAAATGGTCCAATAAATTGGCCTCCAAGATCATGCGACATAACTCCATTGGATTATTGTCTTTGTGTTATGTCAAGTCATTGATTTATCATGATAAACCAGAAACAAAAGACGCTTTGGAAGCCAACATAACTCGTGTTATTGATGAAATAAGACCTGAATTACTCCAAAAAGTGGTCCAAAATGAATCTGTTCGAATGCGGTTCCTCAAGCTAGTCGTGGTGGACATATGCCGGAAATTATTTTCAAAACATAAATGCATTATCTTTCCTATAAAAAATATGGTTTCAATCTTGATTTATATGTGTTTTATTTCAATTTAAAATTCCATCGCTCTAAAAAACAGCCAATACTTTCCTAATTAATAAAAGTTCTTTGAAATTAATCTGTTTTACTACAGAAAATTCGAAGTTCAAACATTTTGTGCCTAGAATCTTAAATCCTACATGTGAAGGTTTTAGAATGTCTATTGCATAAAAAGCCATTTTCCTACAATAGACAATACAAAAGTGAAGAAAACAATTCCAGCTTAGAATCAGTTAGACCAAAAAATTTTCCTTAGTTCATTATTTTATCTCAAAAAATTATAGTTTCGTGAAGTGAAAAAGAGTCAATGGAAACATTTCTGAATACCGTATAATCACCATATTCCAAAAGTCCTACTTTCGTAGTCTAATAAAAGTAATTTAATGGTTGACAGAATTTTATTTCGTTTTGTGGAAACACTTAAAGGATGATTTGTCAAAAGTGAAGAAAACAATTCCAGCTTAGAATCAGTTAGACCAAAAAATTTTCCTTAGTTCATTATTTTATCTCAAAAAATTATAGTTTCGTGAAGTGAAAAAGAGTCAATGGAAACATTTCTGAATACCGTATAATCACCTTATTCCAAAAGTCCTACTTTCGTAGTCTAATAAAAGTAATTTAATGGTTGACAGAATTTTATTTCGTTTTGTGGAAACACTTAAAGGATGATTTGTCAAAAGTGAAGAAAACAATTCCAGCTTAGAATCAGTTAGACCAAAAAATTTTCCTTAGTTCGTTATTTTAAATCAAAAAATTATAGTTTCTTGAAGTGAAAAAGAGTCAATGGAATAATTTCTGAATACCGTATAATCACCATATTTCAAAAGTCCTACTTTCGTAGTCTAATAAAAGTAATTTAATGGTTGACAGAATTTCATTTCGTTTTGTGGAAACACTTAAAGGATGATTTGTCAAATGTGAAGAAAACAATTCCAGCTTAGAATCAGTTAGACCAAAAAATTTTCCTTAGTTCATTATTTTATCTCAAAAAATTATAGTTTCGTGAAGTGAAAAAAAATCAATGGAAACATTTCTGAATACCATATAATCACCATATTCCAAAAGTCCTACTTTCGTAGTCTAATAAAAGTAATTTAATGGTTGGCAGAATTTTATTTCGTTTTGTGGAAACACTTAAAGGATGATTTGTCGCGAAAACTTCCCAACTGCTCTCTCGTACTTCGATATCCGCTTTCCTCGGAAAAGTAGTACGAAAATATGTTAACTTCTTGGAATTTGAATGAGGAGAAACTTCGGAAACTTCTTCGTTATTCACTCAACAGCTTTGTCCGTCGACAAACTATCATTTGATAGGGAAACGCTGGGGGCCGAAAGGAAATTAAAACGGGAAAAAACGCAATCATTGTTCCTGTTTCGAATTAAAAGAGTTCTTCTTCGAAATTTAATGGACTATTTTCAGTCATTCGCTTCAAATTTTCCTTATAATCAATCATAGTTCCAGCTACATCATCGAGACTCTTTTGTTTCCTGGAAGTAGAGATATATTCTTTTTTCTTCCCGAATATTTCCACAGTTACTTCCTCCGATGAAATTATTCTTTCTTTCCAAGATGAGGTTAACGTGAGTTATCTGGGTGTTCCTTTTAGAGTGATAGAACTTTAAATTAAAATAAAACACATTTAAATTTAGATTGAAGCCAATTTTTTTATTTGAAAGATAATTTTATAACATTTATGTTTTAAAATAATTTCTGGCATATGTCCACCACGAGTAACTCTGAAGAACCACATTCGATCAGACCAATTTTGGACCACTTTTTCGAGTAATTCAGACCTTATATAATCAATAACACGAGTTATGTTGACTTTAGAGGCGTCTATTATTTCTGGTTTATCAGCATAAACATGACATAACCCCAAAGAAAATAATACAGTGGAGTTATGTCGCATGATCTTGGAGGCCAATTAATTGGACCATTTGTCGAAATAATGTTATCTAGACTAGAGCGACTCACTGTGGGGATAATTTCATTTTTCAGGATGATAACGCCCCACCACACCGCATACGAAGGGTTCAAAATATTCTTCAAGAGAACAATATCCAGACAGTAAACTGGCCAGCAAACTCACCAGACATGAATCCAATTGAACACGTATGGGAGAGCAATATCCAATCGCCAAAACCCACCTTCAACTTTCAGGAATTGAGTTTAACCCTTCAGGAAGAATGAAAATTTCATTAATGACCTGATTCGTGGGATGCCTAGGCGTATTGAGCAGTTTATTGAATTGGGATTCAGTTGTGGAATAACTATAATTAATCAAAAATTAAAAATCGATAAATTTAGATTTTTTCTCACTTTTCCTATTTTGTCTCATTCTGCATAAAGCAAATATTAACAAACAAAGATTTTTTATCAAATACATTCCAGATGCAATAGAGGTAAAAACTCATCTCATTTCCAGAACATAGGTTGTTTATTTCTTGAGAAACCTAGGGGGTCCAAGACTTTTGACGATGTGTATATTTTGAATATGAGGAGGTTTGGATTACAAGATGCGAAATTATCGAACACTTCCCTGGATACAGGATACCAAAAAACCAGGCAAGAAACTCCATTGATGCAGAACAGCAAAAAATATGAACAATTAATTGGAGCATTGTTATATTTGGCTGTCAAGACCTGACCACATATTGCAGAAAATGCATCATGAGCAAATTCAACAGGTGTCCTACAGAAGCCCACTGGATTGAGGTGAACAGAATATGTCGATACCAAAAAAGAACTACAACCCATGAACTTGTTCTTGGCAGTCACAACACCGAAGAGAAAAATTTAATAGGTTTCTCGGATGCAGATTGAGCGAGTACAAGGGTAGATAGAAAATCTAACAGGGGTTCAAGTTATGGAATGCTACAATCAGCTGGGGTTGTCGTAAACAAGCTTCAGTTTCCTTGTCATCAACCGAAGCAGAATATCATGCTCTAACAGAGGCAGTTCAAGAAGGTATGTGGATCAACATACTACTAAATTAGTATGAGATAAATACTCAGAGTAGATTTGGTATCCATGAAGACAACCAAAGCTGTCTAAAAATTATTGAAAATTATAAATTCAACCATAGAACGAAACACATATACATCAAATTCCATTTTGTGTAGGATTTAAAGGAAAAGAATTCGGTTGAATTGACATACTGTCCTACCAAGGAGAATATAGCAGATATGCTGATAAAACCTCTGGACAGGATCAAACTCAGAAGAATGGCTGAGGAATGTGGACTTGTTTTTCCCTCTCTCTCTCTCTATTCTTACCCATTCTTAACTGCATTGAATCCACCAGTGGCAACAGCGCAATTCGTGTGCGTTGTGCATTCTTCTTGGTTTCCAAATTCAGAGCAAAAATCCCAATGCTCAACATTCTCACAGTTCCTCCTTGGTTCATCAACTAGCCTCACTTCGAGTTCATCGTATTGCTGAATACCATCACGAGTCCAAGTTATGTTCAACCTAAAATGAAATTTAACGTGATCACTCACCCAACCAAATAACCTTTTTCATGGCTGGAAACAATACTAAAACGAACTTATTGAAATTAAATCGTATTATTTTTCATGAAACTCAGAGTTGCTCCAAAACATCAATACAGAAAATTCTTCTGGTACAAGATTAATATTTTACTGTTTAATGTTAGGAGAGTCTGGTCCAGTCAGTGGCGTATCCTGAATCTGTATAATTCTCATTTATGGAACATAATAACAATAAAATAACAAAAAAACAGTGTACATTGACTTCTTTCTCTTCTTTTTCAAATGCCATCTTCGCGGCAGAGGTAGGCAACTATAAAAGCTATCCTAACTTTTAAGACAGTCGTTCTGAAGAGTAACTTTCTCTAACCTAGATTAACTTTAACCTTAAATTCTAATGAAAATTTAGAATGATGAATTTCAAGGAAAATTTCTCCAAAATAAATTGTGTGTACCCTTCTGGTGAGTATCAATTTCACTTAAATGCCACCCTCTTATTGTCCCCTGTTTTCTGTTTCAGCAAAATTTCCTTTCACTTTTGATCTTACAGTTTCTGTAGGTTTAGCCTTCAACCCTCTCTTTCTAGACATTTTGATCTAGCCAATCATGTCTACTTGTTCATTTACTTTGTTGGTTCTTGATTTAGATGTTCAATATCCATTATATATTCAAGGTAACGTATTTTGTAAAATAATTCTACTTCAATAATTTCATCTGATTTTAGGTTATGTGGAGTCATAACTTTGGAGGATTTTTTTAAACAGAGCTTCTTACTCCAGTGATTTTGATACTAAAAAATGTTGGCTGAACCTTCTAACGGGTTATCCATTTCGTGGCTCGGATTGCACAGCCCTGTTTCAATGGCATTTGTCCAACAGAACTGTGGTCCGAGCCTCATATGTTTAGTTGAATTTAAAAATATGGATCGTTTATCTACTGCTGAACGTGTAAAAATTGTACAAACTTACTACAAAGACAATGATTCTGTAGTAAGTACGTGCATTAGTGGCAGATAACGGTCGACAAAATCGTCTATCCATCGAAGATGCTGGATCTAATACTGATGGCTCATACATAATTAAAATGCACGCCCGACCGAAAATATTGTGAAAGTCTTGAAGAAGATTCAAATTGATCAATTCATGGACGCGCACAACACTTGGGCATGCTATGGTGTATTTTGCATCTAGATTTGCATCTTCATCTTTATAAGGTTCAGTTGAGACAAGAACTAAAGCCAGCTGAACATAGAATGCGTAGAACAAATGCCGACTTGGTGCTTGAACAGCAACGTTTGGATGACGATTCTTCGCATCGAATTTTCTTCAGCGACGAAGCACATTTTGCACTCGGTGACTATGTAAACAAGTAAAATTGTCGCATCTAGGGCACTGAAAATTCTCCTATAACTACCATAGAGACCATTTAATCCACAAAAAGTCAATGTATGGTGTGCCATTTTGCTGGTGGAGTGATTGGCCCGTACTTCTTTTGAAATGAAGAAGGTGTCAATTCTCATCGCTGTAGCCAAATGATTACAGATTTTTTTCGGCCTGAAATTAATGATAAGGAATGGAAAGAGATGTAGTTCAAACAAGATGGCGATGTGAATTGGCCACCAAAATATTGTGATTCAAGCATTATATTGAAATAAAAATTGAATCGATATTCTGAATGAAAGAGTGCCATTTACGTTTACTTTCAGTAGCACAAAATGGATAATCCTGTATATTAATAGTTTCTCGAAAAAAGTGATAATTGCACTTAATTGAAAAATCTCAAAATTCTCCAGAATTATGCTTCTGCTATTTTCATGAAGATTATGTTTCTTTATGATCTAAAGCTTTTCTGATGATAAGTAAAACAGCTTGATTTCCGCTAATTTATTTAATTTCACAACAATTGTTTCGTCATGACAACATGACTTTATCAGGTGAGTATGGTACTAACTACATATTTGAGATTAAGTTCTTTAAATACTCAAAATATACAGAAAAGAAGGTAGTGAAAGTTTCAGAAAAGGTTAAGTAAGGGGGATTTATTGAGGTCCGTCTGGTCGTTTAGGAGAATCTGTTTTTCATTGTATCTGTTAATTTCTAGGGCTTCTAGGTAGTTCAACCTGAGGTTCTTTTTTTCTAGGTGTAAGATTTTGTAGTTATTGTCAAAAGATCAAAAGATCAAATCTTTATTATTTTTTATTAAATTTCCTAACGTGTTTCTTGTTTTAAATGAAATGTTGCAGTTACTCTTTTTCTTTAAATATCTTGCTATTTTTTCGGGTTTTTTGTTTATGTACGTTAAAGAAATATATTTTGTACCAATAGCTATTGTTGGATATACAAGCAATGTTGACTGTTTAAATTGCATTCGTTTGGATCATTTATTTATTATCAACAGATTGAGACCATTGTTACATTCAATCTGTTTTATTATATTCATTTCTCTATCAAAATTCTCTTGGGTCATAGTTATGTTAATTAATCTAAATATCATACCATTATGATCCATAAAAACAAAATGTCTGGAGTCTATGGGTTAAACTGCAGTTTTCGCCATGTGTACACGTTGGTCAGACAGATAGATCTTTTGACACTAGGATACGTGATCACCAGAAAGCATATCTTGGTAAAAACGGAAATTCAACATATGCTGACCATCTTCTGGAGACAGGACATGATTTTGACAATAACTACAAAATCTTACACATAGAAAACAAGAACCTAGAAGCCCCCGAAATTAACAGATACAATAAAAAAACAGATTCTCCTAAACGACCAGACGGACCTCAATAAATCTCCCTTACTTAACCTTTTCTGAAACTTTGTGTAATAATACAAAAACAAATTACTGTAAATTCCCACTACCTTCTTTTCTGTATATTTTGAATATTTAAAGAACTTAATCTCAAATATGTAAGTAGTACCATACTCACCTAACGAAGTAATGTTGTCATGACGACACAATTGTTGTGAAATTAAATAAATTAGCGGAAACTAAGTTGTTTTACTTTTAATTATCAAGATGTATTTCCGACAAGTAGAGACCGATACAATCAAACATCTAAAGCTCTTCCACAGAATTAGCCTGAATTTTAATCTTCATAATTAAAACAAATTGTAGAAATTACGATGTTTTACTACCAAAAAATATATATTACACATTTTCTTGTGACTCGAGTTTCAGAAAATGAACTATCCCATCATCAGACAACTCAACAATTCAGTATTTAATCTTCATTTTGATACAACTTTTTCGGATTTGGTTACCGGATTGAAATTCGAAGAAAAAGATAATGGATTTTCATCAAGTGAAGACTGATTCAATTGAATATTTTTGTAAGTTTCAAGTTGTTGGTTCTCTTCAGCCAGTGTTGGTATTGAACTTATTTTCGTTACTATTGTGTTCTTAGCTCTAATGAATATTTCCTTATCGTATGCAAATCACCAACATTGATGGCAGCTACGCCACTGAACATGGGAAACCTAAGATAGTAATCATTTTAGGGGATTGGGAGATGAAGGTTTTACTGTTGAAATCTAACGTCAGAAATACTCACATTATATACTGCTTCGCCTTTCTGAGTGCTATGTAATCTTGGACATAAACGATGCCCTCAGTCTGTGTGATATTAAAGATAGTCTTCGTCCCTTTTTTACTTTTAATCTTAAAATTTTTAGTGCCGTTCGCCAACGATGATCTGGGCTGTGCTACTCTCGCAAATGGTCCTGCGGTTCTGGAAAATGAGGGAAATATTTCATAGTTTCAGAATGAATCCTGAATCTTTTAGAGCCAAGAGAAACAAAATATTCAAGGTGTTTTAAGGCGTGGAATTTTTTCAGCAGAACGTGAAATTCTTCAGTGAAGTTCTCTAGGTTAAAGTTGCAAAACTAAGAAAATCAATTCAAAGTGAGTTTGTATACATGTATACATCTATCATAAATTTATTATTATTAAATATAATTTTTTTAAATTAAATATGTGGAAGGCTAATATTAAAATATTTAAATAATTTTATATAACTTCTATCAAGTATTAACCTCTATTTATGTTAAAGACATAAACCTAACCTAACCTAACCTAACCTCTATTTATGTTAAAGATACTATTTCCTTAACTTCAATATCATAATCTTTACATTGCAGAACTGTTGGAAATATTTGTGTTGTTCTATCAGTGCTAAAAAAGGCGCAAACAATTTTATTTATGTTCAATAGGAGTGTGTTTTCAAAGCACCAGTCACATATCTCACCTAGCACTAAACTGATTGAATGAACTGATTTTTGGAGTTTATTACATTTTATCAATATATTAGTGTCATCAGCAAAATTCATCAGGTCACAATTTTTTGGTAGTCTTAAACCCAGGTCATTTATGTACACCAGAAAAAGTAGAGGTCCCAGTATGCTGCCCTGTGGTACACCCATGGTAATATCAATGTCCTCCGATGTATAATTTTCTCCATTTCTTGAAATCATTACTCTCTGCTTTCTCCTTTATAGATAACTGCTCATCAAGTTAAGCTGTTTGTCGCGTATCTCACATCTGTCAAGTTTGTTCAAGAGCAGTTGATGATCAACGCAGTCGAAAGCTTTCGAGAGATCCAAAAACAGGCCCAGTGCCAATTCACTTTCTCTCCAAAGCATCTAAGATTGCCAGAGTCATCTCATAAATGGCAGTTTCTGTATTTCTATTGTTCATATACCCATGCTGGCAGCTAGTGATGATGTTGAACTTTTTGATGAATTTCAGTAAACGTACAGCTATGACCTTTTCAAAGATCTTTGAAAAGGAACTCAATTACCTTATCGGCCTATAATTCCCCAATATATACAATAGCCACCTTTAGTGTATATTATAATGAAAGTTGTTTCCAACTTGATGGAAATCACTTAAAATCCTCTCAAAACAACCCGTTTCCACTCTGTATAGTTTATGCTACCATTAATAGTGAAAAGTTTATGGCATTCTAAACGGTGCATGCTTTATATCTAGAGAGGTGGCGTTTTCAGCAGGATAATACAAGATGCCATACATCGGCCTATACTGAAGCTTGGATGCAAGAACACCAAGTTACAACCATTTCATGGCCAGAGGCTTCACCAGATCTCGGTCCCATTGAAAACATCATTAAGATGCTTTAATTCAGTCAGTTTTACAGTCCTAGACTACCATCACCGAAAATTATGGAGGTGATCTAGTTTCAGGTGTGCCTCTCCATTAAGTCAAGTGTTTACATAAATGGAGGTTGTATAAGTGAATGATATAAATATTTTGTCATAATTTTCTAATTCAAGAATTAAAAATAATACTAAATAAATACAATTGAGGTTCTTTTTTTCGGATATTTTCCAGACGAACCATTTTTTCACTATCAAGCTTCATTCTTCGACGAAAACAAAACTTATAACTTATTTATACTCCCAATAATGATAAATATATATTTTTTACGGGTCTACTCAACCTCCATCATACAAAAGTTTATTAATTCATAGAATTCTTCTATGGAATTGAAAGTGGTATTGGATTTAAAAGGTTCACTCTTGCATGGACGCATGGTTCACTCTTGCAAGAGCGCTTCAAAATACGCTCTCCAAACACCAATAATTCAATCAATATAAATTCCAGATGGGGAATTTCAATGCCATGTACATTCCGTTCGACAAAGGCACACCAAATCTGCGAATACTGTTTCAAAATCCACTCGTATCTGTTCCGGGTAAAGATAATTATTATCAGATAACCATTTTCAACGTCCGTTATTGGACGCTCTATCGGTTTTACCTCAAAATCCTCAACTGCTGCTCCGGATATAGCATCGGGCCTCGTGAAAACCTGCTCTTTAGGTTGGCTGGCGCTGCAAAAGACACGTTTTTGAAGTGGATGTGGATGGGAACTTTGACCTGTGGAAAATTCACGTTAAAAGCAATTTGGAAATGAATTTATTCACATAAGATCATCAAATTCACACAGGTTTTATGCTCCACACAGTTTATTCCGAATCGTAACACGTGTTTCGGACTTTCGACCATCTTCAAAGGAGTACAAAAAGTAACTAAACTTAAAATTGAAAAAAAGTTCTTTTATTACACTTAGGATATCTCTGTATTTTTATGGCGCATGGAAATAACAGCATCCAATATAAAGGTGTTCCTAAAGATTATTTAGGAATTTGTTAAATTCACCTTTTCCTCAATGGCTTCTTCGATTGAAAGAATCTCCAAATAATCCATCAATTTACACTTACTAACATTATATAGGTAAGTGACATTTTTCCCATTAAAAAAATCTATACAATGTTTTGCAAATCCGGTTGATTTCTAGTTTTTCAAAATAGACTTGCTATGTTCTTTGATTCTATATTGTAAACATCGATCTGCCCTATATACTACTCTGTCAAGAAAGTACCGGGAATTTTCAATTAAAACAACATTTTTACATTTAATCGTCAAAATTTATTGGGTCGCCTTCAAAATAGGCTCCATTTGCTCCAATACATCTATGCCAACGGCACTTCCAATTATCGAAACATTTTTTATAGGCGCTTTCCGGGATGGACTTTAGCTCTCGCGCCGAATTTTGTTTTATGGCTTCAATCGACTCAAAACGGGTGCCACGAAGGGGCAATTTTAGTTTTGGGAAGAGGAAAAAGTCGCAGGGAGCCAAATCCGGCGAATACGGTGGTTGCTGAAGCACGTTTGTTGAGTTTTTGGCGAGAAAGTCAGTCACAATCGTAGCTCGGTGAGAAGGCGCGTTATCGTCATGCAAAATCCATGAGTTGTTCGCCCACAAATTTGGCCGCTTCTTACGGATACGCTCATGCAAACGTTTCATAACGCCTAGGTAACACTCCTTGTTTACCGTCTGACCCTCTGGAACGAATTCGTAGTGCACCACGCCACGGATATCGAAGAAAACAATGAGCATCACCTTCATTTTCGAGCGGCTTTGGCGTGGTTTTTTCGGTTTCGGCTCATTTTTTGCCACCCATTCCGATGATTGCTGGCTTGTTTGCATATCGTACTCGTAGACCCAGGTCTCATCACCAGTTATAATGCGTTCCATGAATGTAGAATCGGAATTACAGCGATCCAGCATGTCTGAAGCAACCTGTTCGCGATGACGTTTTTGAAGAAAATACAGGTCTTTCGGTACGAGTCGTACGGCCACCTTTCTCATGCCCAAAATATCAATCAAAATCGTACGTGCGGACTCGTGGGATATCTTAAGATCATGTGCTATCTCTTTCAAGCTGGTACGACGGTTTTCCAGCACCCTTTCCTTAATTTTATCGACGTTATCTTCGATCGAAGCCGTCGATGGGCGTCCGGAACCAGGCAAGTCTTCGACCACTTCACGACCGTCCTTGAAGGCTCTGTACCACTGATATGCACGAGTTTTCGATAGAGCATTATCACCAAAGGCCTTTTGCAACATTTTCAATGCATCGGCACACGAAAATTCATTAGCAACACAAAACTTTAAACAAATTCTTTGCTCAACGTAATCACCCATAGTAAAAATCGGCACGCACTCTGACATCGACTGACTTAATCAGCTGTTGCAAACACACTAGTTGACAGATACCGCTCAAGCTTGGCATAGTAATTAAGGACAGTGGTACCAACCTAGTAAAAAAAATTTTACCTGCCTCATTGCCCCGCCAGATTTAAATCGATAATTCCCGGTACTTTCTTGACAGAATGCACTTTGCATTACAATCATCACATTCAATTTGATAAATCCCTGATTCGGAAAAGATGGGGTTCCTTTCTTTATTGTTCACCAACATCTTAGCTGAATTATTTCTATTTACTTCTAAAGAATTAATTCTTTTTTTATGAAGATCATTATACATTCTACGGCTGAAACCTTTTATATAAGCTAATTATTCCACCCTAAATCGCGAAAACAGTCCATTATTCAACTATTTAGAATTGTTTTTTTATTGTCTCGGTCTTTACTTGACGGAAATTCATCTTCAACATAAGAAAAACAAATGTTAACTTCCGCTATTTTGTTAATTCACACGAAAATTGTTTCGTCATATCATTACTTCTTCAGGTGAGTATTTAAACTGAGGTATACAATGCAAAACATGACCTTAAATACACAGCTCTGGTACAAAAAATAGAGGGGTGGAAAGAGATGGTATACAATTAATGAAAAATATCTGTTTGAATCTATTTGATCATTTAATAAAATTTGTCTTTTATTATATCTATTGATCTCTAAAGTTTCTAACAGATTTAGTTTCTGACTTTTGTTTTCGATATGTAATATTTCATAGTTCATATTAAAATTATGGCCAGTCTCTAACAAATGTTTCGCATAAGTTGAATTCGGTTTATTATTAATGTAACATTTTTCATGTTCTCGTATCCTCGTTTGGAATGAACGGCCTGTCTCTCCCACATATACACAGGTCAGTGAAACCATAAAATTAGCTGATGATTTATCACTCCAAAAACGAACTAATCTTGTTGTAAAAATAGAAATATTAGACGCCTTAAACGTTTGCCTGGAACAAGATTATTTTATGTTCAACGGCACGTTTTATCTAGACGAAGAAAGTCTAATGGGGAACCCATTAAGCCCCTTGTTATCAAAAATATTCATGGATCACGTAGAAACCAATATCCAAAAACTCCCATATTTTAAAGATTTTGTTTATTGCTACCGCTATGTAGATGACATAATTTGTTTATTTAATGGCACAAATAGACAACTTGGTTCATTTTTGGAATCTATCAATAAATTATATCAGACAATTGAATTCACACAGGAAGATGAAGTAAATAATAGCATCAATTTCTTAGATTTTAAAATCACCAAAATTAATAATAGACATGACTTTTCCGTATACAGAAAACCTACACATACAGATGGTACGATTCATTATACTTCATACCATCCATTTTCACAAAAATTGTCAGCTTATAATAGTATGCTTTATAGATTGGTTAACATACCCATGGCGAAAGAAAATTTTGACAAAGAGTATAAAACCATTAAACAAATAGCTTTCAATAATAATTTTAATCCGTTAATTGTAGACAATTTACTTGATAAATAACAAGAAAGCAATATCACATGTATATCCAAAATTTCAAAATTCAAACGAAACCAAACGTATTTCATTAACTTACATAGGGCAAAAATCTAAAAAGATTGCTAGATATTTAAAGAAAAAAGAAGAATATAACATCTCTTTCAAAACTATCAATTCTTTAGGCAGCTTAGTAAAAAATTATAAAGACGTCATTCCTAAAAACAAAAAATCAGTAGTTTACAAGTTAACATGTAGTGATTGCCCATGTGTTTATGTGGGACAGACAGGCCGTTCATTCCGAACAAGGATACGAGAACATGAAAAATGTAACATTAATAATAAACCGAATTCAACTTATGCCAACCATTTGTTAGAGACTGGCCATAATTTTAATATGAACTATGAAATATTACATATCGAAAACCAAAGTCAGAAACTAAAACTGTTAGAAACTTTAGAGATCAATAGATATAATAAAAGACAAATTTTATTGAATGATCAAATGGTTTAAACAGATCCCCCTACTTAATATTTTTCATTAAATGTATACCATCTCTTTCCACCCCTCTATTTTTTGTACCAGAGCTGTGTATTTAAGGTCATGTTTTGCATTGTATACCTCAATTTAAATAGTCACCTGATGAAGTCATGGTATGACGATAGAATTGTCGTGTAAATCAATAAAATAGCGGAAGTTAACATTTGTTTTTCTTATATATTTAGAAGTGAACAAGACACAATAACCTTAAAATGTCTTCGCGACTTCGGAGTACACAATGAGCTGAAATGACAATCAAAAATCGACATGCACAAAAACGGTATTATTTTCCGGTCACCTTAGTACAATACGCGCCAGAAAACAATTTTATTAATGGATAAAAAAATATTCAATCATTTTTGTCATTATAATAACTTCGCACAGTTGATATTCTATAAAACTTCACTACTCTATACGATTCGAACTGGTGAATTCAGAATGATTGTTTAATAAAGATATTTGATTAGCATAACGAGCTCTGCAATGTATGAAGAATTGGAACAAATTCTCAGAAAACATATTTCTCTCCTATAGAATTAAAGATCCTCTAATATTTCGGGTGCCAAATAGTCTCCATTATAATGTTCGTGCATAGTGATGAGGTCTGCAATTTTAATGGACTTATCAGCATGAAAATTCATTTATGCAATGAAATATCATGATCTGATATGGTTAGTACTTGCCAAAATAGACGAATGCTTTTCTTATGAATCAACTAGCTGATCCCTTTGACTTCGTAAACTCCAAATTTTAAAAGAAATTTTTGCTGTATTTGGTTACTTTTCTTTGATCATTCTCTATCAGTTTCCAGCAAACATATTCAATTTACCCACGCCGCGAATATATATTCATATCGGGTGTTTTTTTAGAGTGATAGAATTTTAAATTCCATCTTGATGGAACCAAAACACTTCTGGGTCGATACCATTCAAATTTTGAAACAAATAATCATTGATCATCGATCTGTAACGAGCACCATTCACTGTTACATTAGCTCTACCATCGTTTTTATAGAAATATGGACCGATGATACCTCCAGCGTGTAAAGCACACCATACAGTGCATTTTTCAGGATGCAATGGAACCTGCAGAACTTCTTGAGGATTGTTTTCACTCCATATATGGCAATTTTGCTTCTTTACATAGCCGTTCAACCAGAAATGAGCTTCATCATTAAACACAATTTTACCATTAAAAAGGTGGATCAACTTCAAGCTGTTCTAGGGCCCAATCAGCAAACAAACGTCGCTTATTATGGTCAAGTGACTTTAGTTATTGTACTAGTTGGATCTTGTTTGGGTGTAGACCATATGGTGGATGCACAGAGTCCAACTTGTTGTGAACGTCGACGAATAGACAAATCTGGATCATCATTAACATTATGACTTACAGCAGCGATATTTTCTTCTGTACGTACAGTTTTTTTGTCTTGTTGTTGTTGTTGCATCGAGTAGAGAAAATATTGTGCGAAATCTATTGATAGTTCAACGAATAAGCTACTCTAATGGTTCGATTATGTAAACCATAGTTTCACGAAGTGCTCTATAAGTTATAATTACAACAATTTGTGAACGTTGTTGCGGCGTAAGTCTTTCCATGATAATTTGTCAATGCTTACTGAACAGAAATGTCAAAACAACATGGCTTCTATTAATACCTTCTGTCAAATCACAGTTATCCCTATCGAAAGTTCTATCACTATAAAAAACACCCGATATATATAATATGTAGGAATAGGATAACTCGTGTGGAGAAATACCTGGGCTCCCTCAACTTTCAAGGAACGCTTAAAGGAGTATTGAGGGATATAAATCTAGATGTATATAAAACGTTCGATTATCGTCCGGTGTTACTTCTGATTCTCAGATGGTTTCAATTCATTTTGTCACACTCCTTTTGGGTTGACAGTTGAAAGACAAAGGGTTATTTATGATGGGAATTCACTGACCCGAGCATGAATCTTCAAGTGTATTCCACTATTCTAGAAAAATTCTAAAAACCTTCTTGTATTCTGCAACTATTTTTTATTATTCCCAATCGATTTCCGGACAATTCAATTCTATTTTTTCATTATGTATGTATACTTAAAGTTGCCTTGATATTTTCACTTGCAATGAAAAAACTATAAAATAATGTTATTCAACCAGCTACTATATATAGAAAGAAAGTGTTCATTTACACACACGAGCTTTTATTGAGGATCCCGAGAACTTCGTTTTAGAATGAAAAACTTCCGCACCTAATTTATCGTGGTAATATATACCATAAAAAACTCTGAGGCCATTTAATTAACATTCGAATAGACCTATCACGCGAATAGAAAACTTGTTAATTACACAATCCATAATTACATCGAACTAAAAAACTAGGAATTACAAACGAATTGATATGAAGCATTTTCCGCTAAAACTACATCATCAGTATTCATGTATTCAGAAAGATAAAATAAGGTTTTTAATTTTACGAACTCCATCGAAGGGAATATTCCCCGTTAGTTTAGTTTTTAAGATTCATGGTCAACACAGTGCAACAGTCTATGTCCCTAATATATTCATCTTTATACAAATATATATTTAAGAGACAGTATTTTATTCCCACAAAATGTTTGTAATACAACAATTGTTTCACCACGATGTGGCTTCTTCAGGTATTTACATTCTACAGACTGATGGTGTTCAGTGTAACAGAGTTTAAATACATTGTTAGGTACGTGAGAAAATAATAAAAGAACAAGTCATAAAAACTAAAGGGCGTTTATTGGGGTTTTCCACTAAAAAAGGCCATGAGGGAAAGATATTCAGTAATGAAGACTTATCAACATTTGTTTGTTCGTTCAAAAGGATTTTACAGGCATTGTACCTGTTGATTTCAAGAAATTCTAAAAGTGTTAATCTAGAACTTTTACTTTCAATGTGGATAATTTCATAGTTATTGTTGAAATTATGCCTGAATTCCTTAGGATGATTAGCATATGTCGAACGTCCGGAATTAGATATATAACTCCTTTGGTGTTCTTGGATTCTTTTCTTGAATGATCTACTTCTCTGGTCAATATATACTAAAGGACAATCGTTGCAAGTCAACTTGTAGACTCCAGATTTATTTTCTGTATTGTTCGATCCTTATTTTTTTTTATATAAGTACTGAGGTTATTAATGGTTCTGAAAGCTGCGTTACAATTGAAAATATTTTTAAAATATTTAGCAATATTTTCAGATAATCCATTAACATATGATAACGAAAATATGTGTTTTTGCAAAACAATGTAAAGTCAAACGAAATATTTTCAAGTTGCATGAACAGATTGAAAACAACTTCCAGTTCAGAATAATATCTTGAAACTTCAACAACATATATTGAAGATTTCATACTAAAATGAAGTAATATAAGAGTACATAAAGGGTTTTTCAATAAGACATTTCATATTGAATAGTCCACTATCTGAGCAGCTGTTACTTTGTATCTTTTGACATTTGACAAGTAAAAACTACGCCATTACCAAAAATGGAGCGATTCACGCTTCAACAACGCCCTGAAATTGTTACAATTCAGTACCAAAGTTCGCAAAACTCGGAAAATCCAAGAATGATTGTTGAAAAGCCTCCCCATCCTCAACGTTTTCCTGTTTGATGCGCTGTTTGGGCTGATGGTGTGATAGGACCTTACTTATTCTAAAATGAAGCTGGTGCAACTGTAACTGTAAATGGATTGCGCTACGGAGCTATGATTTTTATGGCCTGAATTGGAAGATATTGATGTGAACTACGTTTATTTTCAACATGACGGTGCTACGTGACACACCAGCAACGAAACAACGGAAATTTTGCAAGAAAATTTTCCTAGCTGCGAAGAGGTAAACACTATTGGCCACCAAAATCTTGTGATTTAACACCTTTAGAATTTTTTCTTTGGAGCCACGTCTAAAAGCCGATGCTCCACAATCGATTTAAAACATGTAACAATAAAATAACTATACAATTATTTCTCTCAAAATATACTCCTTTTTTTCAATATTAAAATGAAACCTGTTATTGGCAAACCCTTTACTTAGCTAGTAGTTTATTCATTCAAATTGACTCTTACGATAAATTATTTCTTAAAAACTCACCACTTTACTACCATTCCCCTCGTAACTTGTATCAACCAATTTCAGTTGAACAGAATATACCGGATTCTCGAAATGAGCATCTTTGACGAATTCCAATTCTGGAAAATGGAACGAGGGTATTAGATACATACCAAGTGTGAAAAATAAAAAGTCTAATGAGTTTGAAAAGGAGGTTAAGGAAATAAATTTGAAATGGTTGAAAATCACTTGGGGATAAGTCTGGTATGTACGATTCATATTTGTACTTACTGCAATGTGTTATGGTCCTCTCGAATGGTTCCGATATTGAGTAGTCGGAGCAGTTTGGCCTGAATAATCGCATCGTATCATTTAGGACCCCTACTTGATACTTGTTCACTGCAAAACTGTCGGCGTCTTGAAATATAAGTTCCTTATGTTCCACCAAGTGCCCCTGTGAAATTTAAATAATGATTTACAATGCTAGAGAAACGCAATCATAATTGTCGACAGATATTCAATGCATTTTTGTTTTTCAAATACCTTTACATATTTTTGTTAACTTTCGTCATCAGTTTTGATTAATTTCTTTCAAATAATAATTTACCAATTTTATTTGAAAAAAAAATTCACATAGATTTTATGTTTCACAGTTTTTTCAGAATCCTCACACGTGTTTCTTCAAAGTAGTACAAAAATTAACGAAACTTAAAATTGAGAAAAGGTTCTTTTTTCACACTTAGGACATCTGTGTATTTTTATGGCTCGTAGAAATAACAGCATTTAATATGGAGGTTTTTCCTAAGAGTATTTGGGAATTTGTTGAATTCTCTTTTTTCTCAATGGCTCTTTTGATTGAAAAAATCTCCAATTAGTCATCTATTTAACTTATTTAACATTATATAGCACAGTGACATCTTCTGTCTTATATATGTAGCATTACAATCATCACATTTAATGTGATGCTACATATAAAGGATAGACAGGCCGATGTTTACAACATAGAATCAAAGAACATAGGATGTCTATTTCGTAAAACGAGAAATCAACCGTTTTTGCACAACATTTTGAACAGAATAATCATTTTTTAATGGTAAAGATGTCACTTTACTACACTATAATATTAAAAAGGGTGAATTGATAGACTATTTGGAGATTTTTTTCAATCAAAAAAGCCATTGAGAAGAAAGAGAATTCAACAAATTCCCAAATACTCTTTGGTGAAACATCTATATTGGATGCTGTTATTTCCATGACCCATAAAAATATACAGATTTCCTAAATGTAATAAAAGAATCTTTTTTCAATTTTAAGTTTAGTTACTTTTTGTACTCCTTTGAAGATGAAAGACCGAAACACGTGTCAAGAATAAACCGTGAAACATAAAAACTGTGTGAATTTTTTAAAATAAAATTGATATAATGTTTCACCTAGAGCCAGCCGCATACTCCATTCATTTAAATAATAATATACTGTTGTGATCTTTTATTTTTTCACCTTTTTCTTGAAATCTAAATTGTTTCTTCCCAATTACTGTGAGTGGTAACATGACCACAACCTTTTCACCAGAAATCATTCTCAAAAATCAATTTAATCCATTTTGGTCAAAAGAATTCAGCATCAGTGCCTTTTCGAAAAAAATCTCTCAGTTTCACACTTAAGTAACTGAATTTAATTCGACGTCTTGAGAAATTTCATATCCATATACACACCTATCTATTTCTATAGACTCTAATCATCAATATTCACAAAAAATTTCATCGAATCGATCATTGATTCATACCGCTTTCCCATAAGACTTAACAAGATATAACCGCGAAATTAGAATTGGTTATATGAAAGCAATAGCTGTTAACATTGGTTTCAACCATAATATAAAGGGAATGGAAATTTGATTAAACAGAAAATATTGCATATAACCACAAACCAAATGTGTCTTATCAAAAACACTTCAAAAAACCTAAAAGTACCGATTAACCCCCAGAATTTTTACGAAGAACTCAATATAATCAACCCTACAGATAAAATGATGAACAATGAACAGAAACAGATTAAATTAAATCACGTTTATCCTGCCTCAAAAAACCCCATTCCAATAAAATTCATACAAATTCCATATACGAATAGAATAACCGAAAATTATTTTGTGAGAAATTTTAATTACAGAGCAGCTTTCAGAACCATTAATAACATAAACAAATTCATTCAAGATAATAAAGATAAATCAAACAAACATAATAAATCAAGAGACTAGAAGTTTATTGTAAGGATTGCCTAATGGTTTATTCTGTCAAGAAAGTACCGGGAATTATCGATTTAAATCTGGCGGGGCAATGAGGCAGGTAAATTTTTTTTCCTTGGTTGGTACCACTGTCCTCGATTACTATGCCAAGCTTGAGCGGGATCTGTCAACTAGTGTGTTTGCAACAGCTGATTAAGTCAGTCGATGTCAGAGTGCGTGCCGATTTTTACTATGGGTGATTACGTTGAGCAATGAATTCGTTTAAAGTTTTGTGTTGCAAATGAATTTTCGTGTGCCGATGCATTGAAAATGTTGCAAAAGGCCTTTGGTGATAATGCTCTATCGAAAACTCGTGCATATCAGTGGTACAGAGCCTTCAAGGACGGTCGTGAAGTGGTCGCCCATCGACGGCTTCGATCGAAGATAACGTCGATAAAATTAAGGAAAGGGTGCTGGAAAACCGTCGTACCAGCTTGAGAGAGATAGCACATGATCTTAAGATATCCCACGAGTCCGCACGTACGATTTTGATTGATATTTTGGGCATGAGAAAGGTGGCCGCACGACTCGTACCGAAAGACCTGAATTTTCTTCAAAAACGTCATCGCGAACAGGTTGCTTCAGACATGCTGGATCGCTGTAATTCCGATTCTACATTCATGGAACGCATTATAACTGGTGATGAGACCTGGGTCTACGAGTACGATATGCAAACAAGCCAGCAATCATCGGAATGGGTGGCAAAAAATGAGCCGAAACCGAAAAAACCACGCCAAAGCCGCTCGAAAATGAAGGTGATGCTCATTGTTTTCTTCGATATCCGTGGCGTGGTGCACTACGAATTCGTTCCAGAGGGTCAGACGGTAAACAAGGAGTATTACCTAGGCGTTATGAAACGTTTGCGTGAGCGTATCCGTAAGAAGCGGCCAAATTTGTGGGCGAACAACTCATGGATTTTGCATGACGATAACGCGCCTTCTCACCGAGCTACGATTGTGACTGACTTTCTCGCCAAAAACTCAACAAACGTGCTTCAGTAACCACCGTATTCGCCGGATTTGGCTCCCTGCGACTTTTTCCTCTTCCCAAAACTAAAATTGCCCCTTCGTGGCACCCGTTTTGAGTCGATTGAAGCCATAAAACAAAATTCGGCGCGAGAGCTAAAGTCCATCCCGGAAAGCGCCTATAAAAAATGTTTCGATAATTGGAAGTGCCGTTGGCATAGATGTATTGGAGCAAATGGAGCCTATTTTGAAGGCGACCCAATAAATTTTGACGATTAAATGTAAAAATGTTGTTTTAATTGAAAATTCCCGGTAGTTTCTTGACAGAGTAGTATATTGGTTACACCGGCAGATCATTCAAGAAGAGAATCCGCGAACATCAAAAAAACTACACTATAGACAACTATAGATGATATTGATTTCTCACATATCACTTGCCGAAACATTTTTAAGTTAATAAAGTAAATAAAAACGCTTGGCTTAAGTTTCACTCTTTCAAACAGTGATAAAAGTGTTTTTATTTATTTTATCAATTGAAAGTTAGATATTAATGAGTGAGAGTTCTAAAGTTTTCACTCAAGTGTACTTTTATGAATTTCCAATAATTAAATTATGATGATTAAAGTAAAACAGCTTAATTTCCGCTAATTTATATGATTTCACAACAATTGTTTCGTGAAAATTATCGGCAATTAAGTTGTTTTACTTTAATCATCAAGATGTATTTCCGGCAAGTAGAGACCGATACAATCAAACATTTAAATTAAATTATCCTCAACTGCTCCATTTTCCTCCTGAACAGGCCGATCAGCCGAAAGCAGCAATTTTCCTTGTCGGCGTCCGGAATAGCGAATTTTTCCGGTTTTATTACCCCTAGGCAATTCGACATCGTAATGTCCCTATACAAATTTCATCAGCGACAACGAAAAGATCAATAATGGCGTAAAGGCAGGACGTTAAAGTGACCCACACATAACTCCCCTATCAGATGAACCGTGAAAGATCCATTTCCAGGGGGATGAATTAACGCTTTTTTTATCTGAAACCCTTCCAGGAGTAGCCAATAAAACATCCCCGGTGGATTACGTAAGGAGCAGAAGGTCGCGCCAGTTTTAAGAAGGAACTTCGGAGTGCAGTCATAAGTCCTTATACAAGTAGAGAATTTAATTTGAAGTTAAGAAATTCGGAGCATTGGTTTCAGTTTAAACGTTTTATTCAAGCATTATATAACCCGAGTAGAGTTGGGTGTTGTATTATTTTTGTGGCATTTTAATTTTGCAGAAGTTTTGCTTGTTCCAGTGAATGTTTATCGTTCGACCTGGATGCCAGTAAATCAGATGCTTCTTTTGACAAGCTGAGAGTTCTGCATAAGTTGTTTAATTCATCTCAGTTTAAAACTCAGTATCATAAGGTCGTTATACCTACGTGCAAAAATCATCTGTAATAACAAAGACGATTTGGAGAACGAAGTGAGAAACATCAAGAAGGATCTTTCAGCGAATGATTGCAGTCCTAAAATAATAGAAGATACTATACAGAAATGCGACCAGCAAACGGAAAAATCTGAATTTCAAGAGGGCGAGACAAGAATATTAATACCATATGTAAAAGGCTTATCAGATAAAATCCGCAGAATAGCTCATGACTACAACATCCACACGGCATTCAAATCAGATAATACCTTAAGAAGTTTTCTCGCAAAAACCAAGCCGGAAGAATCAATAGACAACAAGGACTGCATCTACTCGATACATTGTGAATGCAGATTGACCTATATAGGAGAAACGAAACGACCCTTGGAAATCAGGGTCAAAGAACAGAAAAATCATACAATCAGAGGAGAAACGACCAAATCAGGAGTAGCAGAGCATACCTGCGACGAGCATCATAATATCCAATGGAATCAAGCGAAGATTATCTACCGGGAACAACACTGGAGAAAGCGCAAGTTCAAAGAAACAGTCTTCATCAAACAAAATCGAAATGTCTACAGCCACCCAAGCTTAGAAGTCCCTCCCATATGGCTCCCCCACTCGGTCGAATGCAGAAAGTGAGAATACCCTCATCCCCGCCATCATCATCAAACTAGGGATATATAAAGACGCATAGCCACGACCATTTTCAGTTGACACTTGATAACGGTCAGAGATACTTCACTGGTCTAAACGTCGTGTTATACACGACATAATTTTTAACTTTATTTTTTGTTTTCTGTTTTTGAGATCACTTCACGTTAGAATATATTGAGTATATAAAGAAATTGTGAATTCAGATTCAATACATGATTATTGTCTCTGTTTCACAGTATATGTAAGACATTTGTTACAATTATTTTTGTACTAATTTTCAGGAAGTTATCTGTTTTTCAGGTTAGAATAAAATGTGTATCTAAAGAATTCGGGCAATGGATGTCCGAAATCAAAATTTCAAAATACTTTACCTCCAACATTTAAATCAAGTTATTTATTGTTAATTGATTTTATCTTTTAAACGTAAATTTGGACTGACCTTATCTGAATTCTAATTGTTTTTTGAGGATGTGCTACATGTCTTGAGAGTTTTTTAAGTAACTTATTTAAATAATTGAATATATTAAATATTTCAAAAAAATTAGTTTTGGATAAGTTCTCAAAATCAGAAACGAAACATTTTGTCAAAGGCTGAGCTGTGTACCGCCTGTCTGAAGAGTTCAAGTACGCATGCTTGGGACGACCCATTCAGATATTCATTTATTTATTAATTTTAATTGACAATTTACATTTGTTGGGTGTTTGTATTCCATTTGATATTATATAATGAATTTTCACTTTAAGCGTCCATTAAATATAAGCAGTGCTTATCAACATTAATTTAATTCTAAAATTAAAGAAATATATATGAGACAGTAATTTATTTCCACAATAATGTTTCTACTACTACAATAATTGTTTCACCGCGATGTGGCTTCTTCAGTTATTACATTGTACTGTCTGATGGTATTCAGTGTAACCGAGTTTAAATACATTGTTAGGTACGTGACCAAATAATGGAAGAACAAGTCATAAAAACTCTTGGTATTTATTGGAGTTTGCCGCTAAAAATGCCGTTAAGGAAAGATATTTCGTAATGGAGACTTATCAACATCTGTTTGTTGCTTCAAAAGGATTTTACGGGCATTATACCTGTTGATTTCAAGAAATTTTAAAAGTGTTAATCTAGAACTTTTGCTTTCAACGTGGATAATTTCATAATTATCGTTGAAATTATGCCTGAATTCCTTAAGATGATAAGCATATGTCGAATGTACAGAATTGGATATATAACCCCTTTGGTGTTCTTGGACACGTTTCTTGAATGATCTACCAGTATGGCCAATGTATATTAAAGGCATATAATAGTTTTAATCATATATTATTGATTGTCCCTTTGAATTCAGATAACTTTTTGAAAGGATTAAATATTATTAAACAAATAGCGTCAAACAACGGTTACAACCCCCTTCGTATACACAAAATGGTATCCAATAAACAAAAGAAAATGGCATTAAATCTTGTGTACCTAATCATAAAAGAGTACAATACACAGAAATATCTTTCGTTATCTTATGTCAATGGATTATCTGAAAATATTTCAAAAATGGTTCCCATTATAACGCGGCTTTTAAAACAATTAATAACCTTAGTATCTACATAAAAAACAATAAAGATCTAACAAATAAAGAAAATAAATGCGGAGTCTACAAGTTGAC
Organism: Megalocaria dilatata; assembly: GCA_034642435.1. Classification (NCBI taxonomy): domain Eukaryota; kingdom Metazoa; phylum Arthropoda; class Insecta; order Coleoptera; family Coccinellidae; genus Megalocaria; species Megalocaria dilatata. The sequence continues at coordinate 9,452,522 of CM067857.1, read as the reverse complement.
TTGCAAAGATTGCCCTTTAGTATACATTGGTCAGAGTGGTAGATCATTCAAGAAACGTATCCAAGAACACCGATTCTGTACATTCGACATATGCTATTATTCTTAAGGAATTCAGGCATGATTTCAACAATAATTATGAATTTATTCACGTTAAGAGGAAATTTCTAGATTAACACTTTTAGAATTTCTTGAAATCAACAGGTATAATGCCCGTAAAATCCTTTTGAACGAACAAACAGATGTTGATTAGTCTACATTACTGAATATCTTTCTTTAATGGCATTTTTAGCGGCAAACTCCAATAAAAAAAATGTTTGATTGTATCGGTCTCTACTTGTCGGAAATACATCTTGATGATTAAAGTAAAACAACTTAATTTCCGCTAATTTATTTAATTTTACAACAATTGTGAATGATGATTAAAGTAAAACAACTTGATTTCCGCTAATTTATTCAATTTCACAATTGTTTCGTCATGACAACATGACTTCATCAGATGAGTATGGTACTCACCTGACGAAGTCATGTTGTGATGACGAAACAATTGTTGTGAAATTAAATAAATTAGCGGAAATTAAGTTGTTTTACTTTAATCATCCAATAAACACCTAGAGTTTTTTTTTGACTTGTGCGTCCATCATTTGGTCACGTACCTAACAATGTATTTAAACTCGGTTACACTGAATACCACCACACAATACAATGTAATACCTGAAGAAGCCACATCGTGGTGAAACAATTGTTGTAGTAGAACAAACATTTTTGTGGAAATAAATTACTGTCTCATATATATTTTTTCAATTAAAATGAGTTTCCATCAAGTAAAGACCAAATCAATCAAACATTTAATTCTAAAAAATTTCTAATAAAAAATTTTTTAATTAGAATTGTAGGAGATTAACAGGTTAAATTTGTGTTGTTTGATATTCAAAAATTTTTAAAACTCCCTCTTTTTTATTTTATCTGAAATAAGTGGCTGACTGACCAACTTACTCGTGACTCATTTGGCCCTGGTCAGTCCTTCATCATCAAAGCCCATTGTCGTTTATCCCGATAAAAGGTGCAAATCTCCCCGCATTTCTGGTCGAGCAACCGCTAGAGAAGATCCAACTTTTGGTGAAGACAGGACCTCGTGGAGCAACGTTATTCAAAACTTTTCGTCCTGTCAAAACACGAGGCTAATAAATCCTTTCGCTCAATTCATGTTTGAGGAAGGCCAACATCTGCCAGGGTACTCGTGCCAATAAAACTTTCTCAGAGAAAGTTAGAAGAAGCTGGCAACTTTTCAATGCGGGATACGTGAGTGGAACGACGAAGAACCGTGATGAAATGCAAAGAAGGACTTAATCCGAATAGCGAAAGGAAAAAGTTATTCATCGCCTCTGGTCTGGACTGTTAATTGTTGATGACGTATTTATGATCGTCTGCAAAGTTTCAGGAAAAGAATCGTTTTTGATTCGGGTTTTAAGACAATAGGGACAAATTTATGAAGTATGGAATTCAATTTTCATAAGAGTTTTCATAGTTACTAAAACTGAAATGTCACACGTAAAGAGTTTGAAGGAACTTATATGAAAAACCAAACATACGTTGAAGTCAGTTCCAGTCAAAACTCAAGTCAAAAGACTATTTCAAATATAGAGTTTGCGGAAAATGATCCATTTTTGAAAAGCATCATCACTGTGAACGAAAAATGACAAACAATGTCAAACGCCAGAGATCATGGAGCAAAAAAGATGAATCGGCTCAAAGCATTTCGAAAGCCAATATCCTTCAAAAAAAGGCGATGCTATCAGCTTGGTGGGATTTTAAGGAAATCGTTTTTTGACCTTCACAACAATTAATTTGGAATTCTACTGTCATTAGCTGGACAAATTGAATGAATCACTTCAAAGGCCAGAATTAATCAACAGAAAAGGTGTTAGTGTTCAACCAAGATAATGCGAGACCTCATACAAGTTTGGACTTGCCAAAAGCTTTTACAGCTTGAATGGGATACACTGCCACACCCACCATATTCTCCAGATTTGGCTCCTTTAGATTATTATTTATTCCGGTCGTTGCAAAAGTTTTTGGCGGTGAAACCTTTGCTTCAAATGAAGAGGTCAAAAAGTTCCTGGATCAGTTTTTTTCCAGCCAAGAACAAAAACTTCAAGAGCGTGGAATCATGCTACTACCAGAAAGATGGCAAAAGGTGTTGGACCAAATTGGACAACATATAATTTAATAAAATATTTATTCATTATACGGAAATTGTCTTCCACTTTCCCAAAAAAAAAACGAAATTACTTTACGAACAACCCAATATTTGTAGCCGATCAAAAACGCAAATTTTGAATATCCCACACCTCAGAAGACAGATAAAAACGTTCAACAAGAATATTCTTGGCCTGCTTTTCCATACAGAACGTGCTGGATTTTTTTAACGATTATAATCTATTTCTTGAATTAAATTTTTCTCAACGAAAAACACTTCACTCACAAGAAGTTTGGGACTAGTATACTGAGAAACAGAGGTGATTTCACGTCTTGGTTATGTAAGTTTCCCCATCCAAACTCCAACCCTTCTCTATTCACGAATAATTTCTATTAAGAACACGTATTATGACTGTGCTGTAGGTAATTTCGAGAAGCATTAAATAATCTACACAGTATATCCACATACAAATGGGTTCCACTTCATCTCAGATCCTGTAAAATACTTGATCAAGTTGTAGTATCACGTAAAGCAGCGCTAAAATTCGTGGAAGCACTATGTTAGGAATTTGGGGTTTGACATGAGAAACTGAGCTGAAATATGGTCTATCGTTACTAATTCGACTTACGCATTCACCTGTTTACTTGTTTAGTTATCCGCAGAAGTCTGAAGTTCTTAGTTGGGCGTACGCTGTTGCATTGAGTTCGGAGATGCACTTTGGAGACGAAAAGGTTTTCTTGGAATAGAGAAGTCAGACATTAATCGATATGAATTTCCTTGAATAACTTATAGAATCACCAGGGTCTTCCAGAGGTATCAGATAAAATAGCAAAACTAATGTTCCGTTCTCAGTGATTCAGATAATAATGATCCATATCATCCAAATGACCACCACGACTGGCTACAGTACCCTGCTCAACTGAATTTTTTAGTACAATGTCGATTGTTTGAGGCTTAATCTCGTGAATGTCGATTTCGTGTTTCAAGGCACTAATCATTTCAGGATGATAAGCGTAACACTTATTCTTGATTGATTCCCTCAAAAAATATTCCTCTGAGATAAAAATGAGCTTCATCGCTGAAGATGATGCTCATCTTCTGCCTTGTGATCATCAGCGCATTTAGCGAATTGAAAACGCATCAGATGATCACGAGGCTTCACTTCTAACACTAGTTTCTTATTCTGTCTAATCTTCTGCAACCTTTCACTCTCCGGAGAAATTTCATTTCCTGTGCTTGTATTCTATTCTCCTCTTTTCTATTATTGTCCACGTTTCACTTCCATATAAAAGTGTTGGAACTGCAATTTGATTTGTGTGTTTATTTTTGTTCTGTTTTTAAGTGTTCTACTAATATCGGGTGTTTTTTTTTGGAGTGATAGAAATTTCGATAGGGATAACTGTGATTTGACAGAAGGTAAAAGCCATGTTGTTTTGACATTTCTGTTCAGTAAGCATTGACAAATTATCGTGAAAAGACTCACGCTGCAACAACGTTTACAAATTGTTGAAATTTATTTTCAAAATCAATGTTCTATTCCCCAAACTTATAGAGCACTTCGTGAAATTTATGGTTTACATAATCGTCCATTAGAGCAGTTTATTCGTCGAACTATCGATAGATTTCAGAAAACATTTTCTCTACTTGATGCAACAACAAGAATGAGACACGTACAGAAGGAAATATCGCTGCTGTAAGTCATAGTGTTAATGATTATCCAGATTTGTCTATTCGTCGATGTTCACAACAAGTTGGACTCTGTGCATCCACTAAATGGAAAATTTTGCGTGAAGATCTTGGTTTACACCCATACAAGATCCAACTGGTTCAAGAACTTAAGCCACTTAACAATAATAAGCGTCGTTAGTTTGCTGATTGGGCCCTAGAATAGCTTGAAGTTGATCCACTTTTTTATCGTAAAATTGTGTTTAGTGATGAAACTCATTTCTGGTTGAACGGTTATGTAAACAAGCAAAATTGCCATATATGGAGTGAAAACAATCCTCAAGAAGTTCTGCAGATTCCATTGCATCCTGAAAAATGTACTGTATGGTGTGCTTTATACGCTGGAGGCATCATCGGTCCATATTTCTTCAAAAACGATGCTGGAGCTAATGTTACAGTGAATGGTGCTCGTTACAGATCGATGATCAATGATTATTTGTTTCAAAATTTGAATGGTATCGACCCAGAATTGTTTTGGTTCCAACAAGATGGTGCTACACCTCATGCTGCTACCATAACAATTGATTTATTGGAAGAAAAATTTGGCGATAACATTATTCCGAAAAATGGTCCAATTAATTGGCCTCCAAGATTATGCGACATAACTCCACTGGATTATTTTCTTTGAAGTTATGTCAAGTCGTTAGTTTATGCTGATAAACCAGATACAATAGACGCTTTGGAAGCCAACATAACTCGTGTTATTTATAAAATAAGGCCTGATTTATTCGAAAAAGTGGTCCAAAATTGATCTGCTCGAATTCGGTTCCTCGGAGCCACTCGTGGTGGACATATGCCAGAAATTATTTTTAAAACATAATCGCCATAAAATTATCCTTTAAATAAAAAAAAATTTGGCTTGAATCTTAATTTAAATGTGTTTCGTTTCAATCTAAAGTTCTATCACTCTGAAAAAACACCCGATGGTTCCTTTACTTCAAAACGCAAATTCAAGATGGCCCAACTTTCAGCTCTACGAGATCGTTTTGCTACTACACATCAATCGCTGATCATCGGTTTGAAGAAGAAGGTAGACCTTTTAATATGCATCGCTTTGGAGCTTTCGAATTTTCTTTTAACCGTCCACCATTTGTGCTTTCTTTGACTTCAGACTACTGTCGTCAACTGGTGCAGGGAACGACAGCAAAACAAGGTAGAATGGGATAATGTCATGCCAAGCGAATCACAATTCTATCTAATGAAATCTAAAAACTAAAAAACATCCTGTATTTCGGTTATGACCTTCACTTATGGAACATTCTATCCCAAAATTCTATCGACTGTTGAAGTTATTTTAATGGATCTTTCATTAACAGCGTTATTTATTTGGAAATTATTGAAAGTCCTTTCACAAGAAAATGGACACTCTCTATAATGGCCGAATATCGAAATCAACGTTGCAATATTGTGTGCTTGGAACATGGCTTTATAGCAATTGTTCCGTGTATAAACCTCCTAAAAGCAATCAACAATTCGTCCTGCACGAAACACACGTGTTCGCAAAATATAAAATGTCGAGTGTCAAATATACACCCACTTCATACTACCGATTTAACCTAGAGATATCTTGCCTTTCGAAGGCCGCACTCATTTCCCGGCTCTACAAAGTTTTCCCACATCATAAACCCGTCCTACCGACCATAACAACATTCCGCAGAAAAACCTAAACTTCCACGTCCTAAATGAAAGGTTATGGGCCAAAAAAAACGATTTTCAACTGCTGGTGCAGGGTATCTAAATTAGCGTTATAAATTTCCCGGTATCAACGCGTTATGATAACGGGACACGCAGCGAAAATAATTCCAATAATTAATCTGCGATAGATGGAATTCATTCTAGTTTTAGGTGCTTCCAAAAAATAATTGATATTATATGTGGCAACTAAAAATTATTGTGATTAGCAAGTTCTGGGAAGCCGACTGGGGTCTGGCGGGAAATTGTTTTCATATTGAGGAAAATAAGTGATGGGGAAATATATACTTTTTTAACCGAGTTAGGTATTTTGACCTTCCACCATTCAACTATGCTGTGGTCTTCTTATATTTAACAAGTTTAGAAATGAGTTTACATCTGTGCTATTGCACGAACGCCATAATATTAAATTTGAATTAAGAATTACATCTTCGAACTTCTACAATTTACATGGTGTATATGAATATTTGCGAAAAAATTTAAGTGGTGATTCCTTGTCAAAAAATAGGGTGGTTCTTTCACATAGACTTTATTTTTTGAGCCTCCCGTGCTTAGTTACATCCCCCTTAAGATTTTTCGGCCACCATCTTCAGAGGGCTGTAACTAAGCAGAAAGGGCTCAAAAAAATAAAATTTATATGAAAGATCCACCCTATTTTTTGACAAGGAATCACTCCCTAAATTTTCTCACAACTTATCATATACACCGTGTATTTTGAAACTAATATACTTAAATATCAAAATATTATAGCTTGGGGAGAAATAATTCATTATGTTTTGGGTGAATTTCAAGACCTTATTTAAACCCTGCTCACTGAACGAGGTCATGAGCGGATTGTTTCATTAAATAACGATCCAGTTTCACGACTTTCCTGACAAAATGATCCACAAATTGCCGTGAGGGCATTTCATTTCTATTGAATTTTCCATCTAAATTTCCAACAGTTTGGATAGAAGATTCATCACCTTGGATATATGTTTTTGATATTTATATATATATATCAATAATTTCATATTATATTATATATTACATATTATATATAATATATATTATATAATATATATTATATATTATACATCATATATTATATATTATATATCATATATTATATATCATATATCATATATTATATATTATATATTATATATTATATATTATATATTATATATTATATATTATATATTATATATTATATATTATATATTATATATTATATATTATATATTATATATCATATATCATATATTATATATTATATATTATATATTATATATTATATATTATATATTATATATTATATATTATATTATATATTATATATTATATATAATATTTAATATATAATAAATAACATATAATATATAATATATAATATACAATATATAATATATAATATATAATATAATATATAATATGTAATATTTAATATATAATATATAATATATAATATATAATATATAATATATAATATATAATATATAATATATAATATATAATATATAATATATAATATATAATATATAATATATAATATATAATATATAATATATAATATATAATATATGATATATGATATATAATATATAATATATAATATATAATATATAATATATTATATATCATATATCATATATTATATATTATATATTATATATTATATATTATATATTATATATTATATATCATATATCATATATTATACATTATATATTATATATTATATATTATATATTATATATTATATATTATATATTATATATTATATATTATATATTATATATTATATATTAAATATTACATATTATATATTATATTATATATTATATATTATATATTGTATATTATATATTATATATTATAAGTTATATATTATATATTAAATATTATATATTGTATATTATATATTATATATTATACATTTTTAGTATCGCCCAGTTTTGTTCCACCATAAATATCAAACTAATTTTCTTTTACACGAATGACTGAAGTGTTGCCACACTCGAAATAACTTCTACTTCAAAGTGCAATGTATAAGGTCCATTGTCAATGATATAAGATGAATCTCTTACTTTGTAAACGATGTTCTTCGGCATGAATACGTAAAAAGCTGATTCTTGAGAAAGCGGCAAATTGTCGTCCACGTCTAGAACTTCAAACGTTATATTTCTGTCTATTTCTCTCCTAGTTCCCTGAGGATTCTCTATGGTGCAGGTAACGGTAAGGGGCTCTTTGCTAGGAGGTACGTCTCTGTCTAGAGGTCCAGAAGTTTGAAGTAGCCACGGTGAAGCTCTCTTTGATGGAGGCATCAAGATGAAACGGTTCAGATCTGGAGAAGAGAGGGAAATTGATAGTATTTTCTGGAGAATGTGAAGGGTGCGTGTCGATCTGCTGTTACATGCAAGAATAGATGATATATATCCATTAATAAAGAACTTCATTTTATTCTTCATGAAGGAAAGATACATTTTTTCTTCATCAACTCAAATGAAAGTAGTTTCCAAGCATTTTGTGAATTTTAATTTTTGTGTAAAACGGACTAATGCATTATCCAGATATTGACAAGTTCGTATTTAGAATAATTTGAAGTGTACTCAATATTAAATGCTACATAACATATCGATCCGGAATATGGCAGTATTATCAATAATAAGATATTCAATGTAAATTTATTTCGGAAAATCTGATGTACAAAATTTTTACTAGATGTAACATCAAATATTCGGGGTGTCTACTTTTAAAAGGGTCAAACTTCAAGGGGAGATCATACAAGTTATTTGCAACAAAAATTGTCATATATTTCATGGTCGAAATGTTGATGGTTATTCTTCAATTTAGCATTTCTTAATTTCACGAAATATTTCAAGTTTTTCATGAAATAAAATCAATTATACTTCGGTTATCCTTGTAACCTCATCAAATTTGACCACGTATCTGGAAACGGCATTAAATTTGCTACAAGATAAGAAATTCTGTGTGCTAAAACTGTCAAGCAATTGCACTGAAATAATGTACGGTTATTTATGAAACAACCTTTATTTTTAGGGTATGATTTTTCCATAGAGTTCAACGGAATTGACCATTAAATCATACCACTCCTAATTCTTATTTCGGCAATTGACAGCAAATGGACCGCTTCACGATAATTAAATCTACCAAAATTATAGTCGTAATAATTCCGTCCACGTTTACAGCGCCATCTTCATGAAACGGTATAATTAAAATGCGTTCATAGAATAATATATCATCCAGATTCCGTGGGCAATTTCGACCGACGTCCGCGAGCCATAAATTTACGAAACTCACCACGTTTCATTGTATAATTGAGTACATAATCCGGACACATCCCGACCAAGTATGGATTAGAAAGGGTCCCCAGCACTGTCTTTGGTCTATTCTCTTTCATCCGATACTTCACAGATGTCCAGAAGCAGAGGTCTTCGACCATCAGATCGCAATCTGGGAGTTTGAGCGGGACGATCTCAATTTCCAACGAATTATTGTCGGAAGAAGTTGCATCTTGACCTGTTATTGCAGCAGTTACATTGTCCAGTCCTGCAATTGACAGAGTAATAAGAGTTATGCCAACCGAGAGGGAGAAATGGGATTCGCGATGTCTGCTTTTAATCGCAGATATCTGGGACTTTTCAAAAAGAAGGGAAGCGTTTAAATAATTCCGAAAATTCCCTGAAACTCCCAAGGGAAATTCAATAACAGTTTTCCACGAAATCGATAGATATCGCTCATACTTATCTAAGAGAAACGACAGGAATAATCGTTTTTTCTATCGTGTTCACTCGTGCTTCACGAACTTTTTCGATAGATTCTGGCTTGATAGTCTCACTTGCAGGAAGAGTTCAATATTCCTGACAAAAAAACCTGATCTTCAATTTGAAACGTTTCGAGTTTTTCAACTGGTTGTTTTGTCAGGAACGTGAATTATTCATCCAGTTTCCAAAATATATGCGGAAACTCACTTAGTCTGGAAGTCGATCGAAACGTTAAAAATAATATTAAATATTCTGATTTTTCGCAAATTTTTATACAACAATTGTTTCGCTAGCCCAGTAGCATCTTCAGGTAGGTGGTATCTTACATTTTGAATAACTAAATTTATTTCGAAAACGGTAGCTATTTATGTTAGAGTAGAAATAAAAGTTTTTTATTGAACACTAAAACCCAAAAAAGGTCTCTGTGAATTCCAGCTTATCTGGATATTTTTAATAGGGGTGAGTTATTTAAATCTAATTGTTCGTTGAGTACTATTCCAATTTTAATATAAGTAAAACAAATGTTAACCTCTGCTATTTTATTGATTTTCACAACGATTGTTTCGTCATACCATGACTTCATCAGGTGAGTATTTAAACTGAGGTATACAATGCAAAACATGACCTTAAATACACAGCTCTGGTACAAAAAATAGAGGGGTGGAAAGAGATGGTCTACAATTAATGGAAAATATTAAGTAGGGGGGATCTATTTAAATCAAACTAACTTTGAAGCCAAATTTGCAATAAAAAACTCTTATCAACGTATACAAAAAATTAACCATATACATATCCTAAACGATGCCAAATTTGTTTCCTTTGATGTAAAAAACTTGTTTTCTAGTATACCGGTCAGCGAAACCATAAAATTAGTCGATGATTTATTACTCCAAAAACGAACTAATCTTGTTGTAAAAATAGAAATATCAGACGCCTTAAACGTTTGCCTAGATCAAAATTATTTTATGTTCAACGGCACGTTTTATCTAGATGAAGAAAGTCTAACAATAGGGGACCCATTAAGCCCCATGTTATCAGAAATATTCATGGATTACGTAGAAACCAATATTCAAAAACTCCCATATTTTAAAGATTTCATTTATTGGTACCGCTATGTAGATGACATAATTGGTTTATTTAATGGCACAAATAGACAACTTGGTTCATTCTTGGAATCTATCAATAAATTATATCCAACATTTGAATTCACACAGGAAGATGAAGTAAATAATAGCATCAATTTCTTAGATTTAAAAATCACTTAAATTAATAATAGACATGACCTTTCCATATACAGAAAACCTACACATACAGATGGTACGATTCATTATACTTTAAACCATCCATTTTCACAAAAATTGTCAGCTTATAATAGTATGCTTTATAGATTGGTTAACATACCCATGACGAAAGAAAATTTTGACAAAGAGTATAAAACGATTTAACAAATAGCTTTAAATAATGATTTCAATCCGTTAATTGTAGACAGTTTACTTGATAAAATAAATTACAAGAGAGCAATATCACTTGTATATCCAAAATTTCAAAATTCAAGCGAAACCAAATTTATTTCATTAACTTACATAGGCCAAAAATCTGAAAAGATTGCTAGATATTTAAGGAAAAAAGAAAAATATAACATAATATAAATATCTTTTAAAACTATTAATTCTTTAGGCAGCTTAATAAAAAATAATAAAGACGTCATTCCTGAAAACAAAAAATCAGGAGTTTACAAGTTAACATGTAGTGATTGCCCATGTGTATATGTGGGACAGACAGGCCGTTCATTCCAAACAAGGATACGAAAACATGAAAAATGTTACATTAATAATAAACCGAAATCAACTTATGCCAACCATTTGTTAGAGACTAGCCATAATTTTAATATGAACAATGAAATATTAAATATTGAAAACAAAAGTCAGAAACTAAATCTGTTAGAAACTTTAGAAATCAATAGATATAATAAAAGACAAATTTTATTGAATGATCAAATAGATTTAAATAGATCACCCCTACTTAATATTTTTCATTAAGTGTATACCTCTCTTTCCACCACTCTATTTTTGTACCAGAGCTGTGTATTTAAGGTCATGTTTTGCATTGTATACCTCAGTTTAAATACTCACCTGATGAAGTCATGGTATGACGAAACAATTGTTGTGAAAATCAATAAAATAGCGGAAGTTAACATTTGTTTTTCTTATATTGAAGATGAATTTCCGTCAAGTAAAGACCGAGACAATCAAAAATATTCCAATTTGGGGATATTGATTTATCTCTAGCGACTCTAACAGGTTTAAGGCATAACTTTCACTTTCTATCAGGTGTTTTTTTAGAGTTATAGAACTTTAAATTGAAATAAAGCACATTTAAACTAAGATTGAAGTCGAATTTTTTTTAATTGGAAAGATAATTTTATGACATTTACGTTTTAAAAATAATTTCCGGCATATGTACACCATGACTAGCTCTGAGGAACCGCCTTCGACCAGACCAATTTTGGACCACTTTTTCGAGTAATTCAGGCCTTATTTCATCAATAACACGAGTTATGTTGGCTTCCAAAGAGTCTATTGTTTCTGGTTTATCAGCATAAACCAATGAACCAATGACTTGACATAAACCCAAAGAAAATAATGGAGTTATGTCGCATGATCTTGGAGGCCAATTTATTGGAACATTTCTCGAAATAATGTTACCACCAAATCTTCCTTTCAATAAATCAATTGTTACGGTAGCAACATGAGGTGTAGCACCATCTTGTTGGAACCAAAACACTTATGGGTCGATACCATTCAAATATTGAAACAAATAATCATCGATCTGTAACGAGCACCATTCACTGTAACATTAGCTCGAGCATCGTTTTTAAGGAAATATGGACCGATGATGCCTCCAGAGTGTAAAGCACAACAGACTGTGCATTTTTCAGGATGCAATGGAACCTGCAGAACTTCTTGAGGATTATTTTCACTCTATATACGGCAATTTTGCTTGTTTACATAGCCGTTCAACCAGAAATGAGTTTCATCACTAAACAAAATTTTACGATAAAAAAGTGGATCAACTCCATGGTGTTCTAGGGCCAAATCAGCAAACAAATGACGCTTATTATGGTCAAGTGGTTTCAGTTCTTGAACCAGTTGGATCTTGTATTGGTGTAAACCAATATCTTTACGCAAAATTTTCCATGTGGTGGATACACAGAGTCTCTAACTTGTGAACGTCGACGAATAGACAAATCTGGACGATCACTAACACTATGACTTACAGCAGCGATATTTTCTTCTGTACGTACGTGTTGTCTTGTTGTTGTTGCATCGAGTAGAGAAAATGTTGTCTCTAATCTATCGATAGTTCGACGAATAAGCTGCTCTGATGGACGATTACGTAAACCATAAATTTCACGAAGTGCTCTTTAAGTTTGGCGAATAGAACACTGATTTTGAAAATAAATTTCAACAATTTGTAAACGTTGTTACGGCGTGAGTCTTTCCATGATAATTTCCATAACAATAAGGTTTCTTCCCTCTGTAAAATCACAGTTATCCCTATCGAAAGTTCTATCACTCTAAAAAAAAACTCCCGATATATGTAAAATTTCAAAATTATGGTTCAAAGTATGTCCTGTTTCTAACAAATTGTTCGAATTTGTGGAATTACTTTTGTTATTGAGGAAACTCTTCAAATGTTCATAAATTCTATGTAAACTGTCCTACGTAAAGTTTTGGTAAATCGACACCTGTTAACTCATAAACTCCAGATTTATCGTCTCGATGTGTAATGTCTTTGTTATTTTTAAAGAATTTACTCAGGTGTGAATAAACTAAGGACTTCATATGTCTCCAAGCTTAAAAATTGATAGGGTTATAATCAGGACTTTTTGCCGGCCATTCAAAATCACTTCCTCTGTCAGTTCATCGATGGGGAAATATGTCATTTAGATGATTTCTAACTATTAATGGGAAATGGGGTGGAACTTCATCCCGCACAAACCAAATTGTCTTTCTTACATCAAGTGACAATTCGCGGGAAATTGTCGCTTGTAAAAATATAGCTTATTTCCAACTAACCGAGGTGAATGCTGGTATAATTTTACCGGTATTAATTAAAGATAACCACTGTTCTTGCTTCAATGAACGTCCCTGAGGTCAGAAAGCAAGAGTCAGAACAATAAATTTTCCCCTTTCTGGGAGAAAATAATTTTAACGTTCAGTTCTCGGATTCAGCAGAGAATTCGAGATGACGAAGCTGAGGGCGTTTATTCTGAATATAACTAAAATTAAGAGCTCCGTGACAGAGTTCAATTACCAAAATTAGAATAATTGATAAACTTCGAAGAGTAATATTTTTTTCGAATTTTACAGTTATAAATGATATAGTTCTGATATTAAAGGTTTTTTTTTATACTTGATACAAGGTTTTTACAATATTCTAAATATCAAACAGAGAAATTCTGAAATATCTTACTACAAATTTTAGTTTCATAAAATTTCTCAAAACTTTTAAAATTAAATTAACTAAATGTCTCAGTGAACACTGTTCAGTTTTTAATAGACATATATAATTAATTCTAATTTATGTTTGATTGATTCTCTCTTTACATAGTGGAAATTTATTTAATTAAAAAACATATGAGACAGTATTTTAATTTTCACAAAAATGTATTACAACAATTGTTGCACCACCATGGAGCTTCTTCAGATATCTACATTCTACTTAGTGATGGTGTCTAGTATAACAGAGTTTAAATACAGTTAAGTACGTGACAAAATAATGGTAAAAACAAGTCATGAAATTTATAGTGTTTATTGGATTTTGCCGCTGAAAAATGTCATTAATTAAAGATATTGAGTAATGGGGATCTGTTTACATCTGTTTGTTCATTCAGAAGGATTTTACGGGCATTGTACCTATTGATTCTAAAAGTGTTAATCTAGAACTTTTGCTTTCGATGCGGATAATTTCATAGTTACTTCATATGTAACTTCTTTGGTGTTCTTGGATTCTTTTCTTCAATGATCTACCTTTCTGGCCAATATATACTAAAGGGCAATCGTTGCGAGTAAACTTGTAGACTCCAGATTTATTTTCTGTTTTTGTTCGATACTTATTGTTTTTTATATAAGTACTAAGGTTATTGATGGTTTTGAAAGCTGCATTGTAATTGAAACTATTTTTTAAATGTTTAGGAATATTTTCTGATAATCCATTAACATAAGATAACGAAAAGTATTTCTGTGTATTGTCCTCCAGAGGCAAATTAAATTGTCTATGAATAAAACTATTATATGCTGACATCTTTTGGTTGGTATGGTGATTTGAAGTTTCATGTATTGTATATATTGTATATCTGTATGGGTGGGTTTGTAAAAAATACAGAAATCATATGAGTTATCTAGTCTTGTTATAGTGAGGTCAAGAAAATTTGTGATGTGGTTTTTTCCATCTCCAATTGTGAATTGAGTTTTTGCATGGAATTTATCAATTGATTTCGTGAAGATATTAAGTTGCCGGTCGGTATCTTTGAAACAACAAAGAATATCATCTATCCAGTGTTTTTTTAGAGTGATAGAACTTTCGATAGGAATAACTGTTATTTGACAGAAGGTCATTTTGTTTTGACATTTCTGTTCAGTAAGTATTGAAAAATTATCATAGGAATACTCACGCGGTAACAATATTTACAAATTGTTGAAATTCAATTTCAAAACAATGTTCTATTCGCCAAACTTATAGAGCTCTTCGTAAAATTTATGGTTTACATAATCGTTCATCAGAGCAGCTTATTCGTCGAACTATCGACAGATTTCGGACAACATTTTCTCTACTCGATGCAACAACAACAAAAAGACCAAGAACTGTAAGTATAGAAGAAAATATCGCTGCTGTAAGTCAAAGTGTTAATGATGAATCACATTTGTCTATTCGTCTACGTTCACAACAAGTTGGACTCTGTGCATCCACCACATGGAAAATTTTTCGTGAAGATCTTGGTCTACACCCATACAAGATCCAACTGGTTCAAGAACTAAAGCCACTTGACCATAATAAGCGTCGTTTGTTTGCTGATTGGGCCCTAGAGCAGCATGAAGTTGATCCACTTTTTTATCGTAAAATTGTGTTTAGTGATGAAGCTCATTTCTGGTTGAACGGCTATATAAACAAGCAAAATTTCCGTATCTGGAGTGGAAACAATCTTCAAGAAGTACTGCAGGTTCCATTGCATCCTAAAAAATGCACTGTATGGTGTGTTTTACACGCTGGAGGCATCATCGGTCCATATTTCTTTAAAAACGATGCTGGAGCTAATGTTACAGTGAATGGTTCTCGTTACATCATTATCAATGATTATTTGTTTCAAAATTTCAATGGTATCGACCCAGAAGTGTTTTGGTTCCAACAAGATGGTGCTACACCTCATGTTGCTACCGTAACAATTGATTTATTGGAAGAAAGATTTGGCGATAACATTATTTCGAGAAATGTTCCAATTAATTGGCCTACAAGATCATGCGACATAACTCAACTGGATTATTTTCTTTGGGGTTATGTAAAGTCATTGATTTATGCTATAATAAACGCTTTGGAAGCTAACATAACGCTTTGGAAGCTAACATAACTCGTATTATTGATAAAATAAGTCCTAAATTACTCGAAAAAGTGGTCCAAAATTGGTCTTGTCGAATGCGGTCCCTCAGAGCTAGTCGTGGTGGACATATGCCGGAAATTATTTTCAAAACATAAGTGTCATAAAATTATCTTTCAAATAAAATAAATTTTGGCTTCAATCGTAATTTAATTGTGTTTTATTTCAATTTAAAGTTCTATCACTCTAGAAAAACACCCGGTACATTTCTATACAAATAAAGGAAGTATTTTCTTATCGGATTTAGGTTTATTTTTGATTCTAAATCATCCATGAAAATTTCAGCTGAAATTGAACTTAGTGGATTTCCCATTATTAAACCTTTGTTAGAAATATAGATTGTTCCATTAAATTGAAAATAAGTTTATTCAAGACATATTTCCAGGCAGTTAAGAATGTAATTCATTTTGAATGCTATGTTCAGTAACGGCGTAGTTTTTACTTGTCAAATGTCAAAAGATGATAGCTGCTAGCGGTCTATTCAAAATGAAACCACTTATTGGAAAACTCTTTATGTTGAATTATCCCACAATAATGAGTATAAAATCAGCTTAGGTGGAAGAATGTGTGAACGTACGATTGGAGGACATCGCGGTAATTCAAATTCGAACATCCAACCCAAAAAAAATTTGATAGACGTCAGTTTGATACTCACCATCGAAGTTTCGTTGTTTCATTCTATCATTAAATTCCAACTTTCCATTTGAGGTAAGCCTGAAATACTTCTGTCCATCTCTCAATGTAAAATTAGGAGAGTCTCCTTCTTGAAAATAAAGTTGCAATATTGGTGACCTATCGACAGATTCCCTCGTCTTGAAAATTGGAAGCGTCATCTTCATTTCAGTCATAGTGAAATACAGTCCATAGGCTGGAAAAGAATACATATCATCATAATCGGAATTTGAGAGGGAAAATTGAACTGTCAGAGTAAATAATCGCTTAATTGAAAATTAAATGAACTCGATTGAATAGAAACATAAACAAGGGTGCGCCGTATTTGGAAAATTCCATTGGATTTCGCGAGAGCGGTTTTTAATGGTGAAAAATAGTGTAACGGAAATAAAGATGTCGTTAGGGAAATTCCATGGATGGAATTTTCAGGACAACTCATACAAAATTCATGTTCAGTATCCCACGGATTTTATGCACGTGTATAATGATGGGTAAATATCATTGGTGGGACACTCTGCATTTCGGAGAATATACAGTGTGGTCCAACGAAAGTTTAACACCTCGATTTTCCGACTTCAATTAAAGGTAAGTCATTTAACAATATGTATCGTTTATCTACTGATTAATACTCCTAATACAGATTGTTCATTTTTAGATGGGACATCAGAAAATGAGCAAGTTTCCTTGAAGAAGCTGTAATTCTAATATAAAAGTGGAACCCGAAGCTTCATCCCCACCACAAATCATTTTCGTCTAATGTTCAAAATAGAGCATCGATCACAAAGGTTTATCATCTGAATCTTAACCCTAAGTGACATTGAAATATGGAAGTAATTCAACGTCTAATCTGCTGTCATTCAATAAACATAAATCATAAAACGCTATCGTCTGATTATGTATAAATTATAGTTCACGAAATTTTCTTTCCCTCACAATTCCGCATTTGAGCCTTGCCTAAGACCATGGAAAATCCGAAATTCTACTCCACGTCCTCTTAATTTATCTCACCCTGTCTGTGCAAAGCTTGAAATGCCGCGGAATAAATAAAAACTTTACCAGTTAACGTCAAATTTTCGAGGAAAGTTGTTCTTTATCGATGTAGGTAATAAATGTGTCAGCTAAAAATACCTTCGGTATTTACATCTGGATAAAATTGTAAGGAACGTGTCCCGACCTTTGTCGTTGTTCAAGGTCGCGCTAAACACGCTATATTTCCATAAACGATGGTATAAGCATAAACATGGTACACGGTGTTTTACTCGTGTAATTCATCAAAAAGATGCATTAAGGGAAAATGCATTCTTGCACCGTTTTGGTTTTTTTGTCTTTCTGAATAATAAACCTTCAATATCGAGGAGTGAAAACGTTTTCTTGATTTTTTTACGAGTTCGGAGCTTTCGTAAAGCTGAAAGAGTAAGGCAAATGTATCAAACTTTTCTATGTTTACATACGTGTTCAAAGTCTATAAATCATGTGATTCACAGCCCAAGCTCTACGTACTCAAATCTCAGATAAGTGAAGGCGCGTCAAGGGCCTACTGCTCGCAACTTTCGAGTATCCCACATAGAGGGATTAACCGTTCCCCATGTCGCTCAGTCACCGTTCTCTACCAGCGTTGAAAGAACCTACTGGAACCAGGCCTCCATGCGTCATTGGCAGGCTTGCACCCATAGTTCCAATCTGAAAAGACCATAAGTGTAGGCCACAAATGAGAAGTTTGTAAGTTTTCTCATAACATCACTTCCTAATGAGCTTAATTCCTGATAGTCTTACTTGATCTGAATTTGCGATATAATGAGGTAATTTCACGTTCTTGGTGTAAGCCCTAATATCCCTTGGTCTCCACCTCATGAGCGTTGAAAGAACCTACTGGAACAAGGCCCATATGCGTTATTGACAGGCTTGCACACATATAACTAATCTGAAGAGACCAGAAGTGTACACCACAAATGAGAAATTTGTAAGTTTTCTCATAACATCACTTCCTAATGAGCTTAATTCCTGATAGTCTTACTTGATCTGAATTTGCGATATAATGAGGTAATTTCACGTTCTTGGTGTAAGCCCTAAATATCCCTTGGTCTCCACCTCATGAGCGTTGAAAAAACTACTGGAAGAAGGGCCATATGCGTCATTGGCAGGCTTGCACCCATATTACCAATCTGAAGAGATCATAAGTGTACGCCACAAATGAAAAGTTTGTAAGTTTTCTCATTACATCACTTCCTAATGAGCTTAATTCCTGATAGTCTTTCTTGATCTGAATTTGCGATATAATGAGGTAATTTCACGTTCTTGGTGTAAGCCCTAATATCCCTTGGTCTCCACCTCATGAGCGTTGAAAAAAACTACTGGAAGAAGGGCCATATGCGTCTTTGGCAGGCTTGCACCCATATTACCAATCTGGAGATACCATAAGTGTACGCCACAAATGAGAAATTTGTAAGTTTTCTCATAACATCACTTCCTGATGAGCTTAATTCCTGATAGTCTTACCTGATCTGAATTTGCGATATAATGAGGTAATTTCACGTTCTTGCTGTAAGCCCTAATATCCCTTGGTCTCCACCTCATGAGCGTTGAAAGAACCTACTGGAACAAGGCCCATATGCGTCTTTGACAGGCTCGCACCCATATTACCAATCTGAAGATACCATAAGTGTACGCCATAAATGAGAAATTTGTAAGTTTTCTCATAACATCACTTCCTAATGAGCTTAATTCCTGATAGTCTTACTTGATCTGAATTTGCGATATAATGAGGTAATTTCACGTTCTTGGTGTAAGCCCTAAATATCCCTGGGTCTCCACCTCATGAGCGTTGAAAGAACCTACTGGAACAAGGCCCATATGCGTCTTTGGCAGGCTCGCACCCATATTACCAATCTGAAGATACCATAAGTGTACGCCATAAATGAGAAATTTGTAAGTTTTCTCATAACATCACTTCCTAATGAGCTTAATTCCTGACAGCGTCACTTGATTTGAATCTGCGATTTAATGAGGTAATTTCACGTTCTTGGCGTAAGCCCTAAATATCCCTTGGTCTCCACCTCATGAGCGTTGAAAAAAACTACTGGAAGAAGGCCCATATGCGTCATTGGCACCCATATTACCAATCTGAAGAGATCATAAGTGTACGTCATAAATGAGAAGTTTGTAAGTTTTCTCATAACATCACTTCGTAATGAGCTTAATTCCTGACAGCGTCACTTGATTTGAATCTGCGATTTAATGAGGTAATTTCACGTTTTTTGTTTAGGTCCTCTTGGTCTCCACCTCATGGCGACTCGCCACACAGCCAGAGGTGGGGGAATGGCATCTCAAAAGCCTTTCTCTAGTCGTCAGATATCGTCCACCTTAAATCCCATAATGTATATTGAGGTACCAGAGCTGGAATTAATTCTATGATGAAAATGTGTCACAATCGAAGAAAATACAGGGTTGCACTGAAACAATAGACAGTTCTTGACAAATTTTCAGAAATACATCTTGATCAAAGCATACTCTTCCTTCTTACTTTATTAGATTCACTTCAAAGAACATTCTTTTTCCATATTTGAGCATAAATAGTTGATTTTCAGCCTTAAGGGCATGCAAATATTGATACATCAGTAGTGCATAGCCAAATTTATTTACTTGGTTCCATTTTTTATTCGGTGATGCAGAATTTTGGTTGAAATGTTAGAACAGGAATATTCTGCCAATTTTTTTGCTGAAGCTGGTTTTGTTTTTATAGCGAATTTCATCTAAATCAAGTTTTATACGTATAAGTTTGGCATTTTCTAATAGAGTGATTGCAAATTTATTCGTTATTTGTGATTGTTCACCAAAAAAATCATTCCTTCAGTCTTTCTGTAATTTGTTTTTCTTAGATGAGTAAGAGTAGACATGTAACTTGATTATTGAGAATGATCGAGATTCATAGGGAAAAACATACGGTCAATTCAGTTAATAAAACGTCGATTTTAAAAAGCAAGTAATTTATGTATTAATCGCTAGAGCCATGAATTACTACCTAACAATATAATGAATTCTGAAGAAGTCAAAGTGTCGACACAATAATCGAAATTTAGTGTAAATCAAGATACCTGTCTTTATTCAAACATGCATCCACATAGGACCGTGTGGCCTAATGGATAAGGCGTCGGACTTCGAATCCGAAGACTGCAGGTTCGAGTCCTGTCACGGTCGGCAAAGTTTTTTGTTATAAAAACCACTAAAATTGAAGAATCCAATCCCCAGAGGTGGCCTATATGTTCGCATCTCAAATCTGGAATTGATTTCCTTCAGAAGATCAAAATAGATTATGGTGTCTTAATAATAGCAAATTCACCATAAATTTTGAATGTTCTTTATTTGTATCCGTTAAAATTCAAATTTTCAAGTCTTAAGTTCACTGGGAGAGGTGTATTGTTGTGTTGCTTGGTGAATCCTCAAATTGTCCTGGAATCTAAAAGTTTACGCGACCGTGACAGGACTCGAACCTGCAATCTTCGGATCCGAAGTCCGACGCCTTATCCATTAGGCCACACGGTCTTCTAATTTAGTGCGCTGGATGTGATAGGAATGCGAACTTTGATTTAAACACTCAAATTCTTTTTTAATAATATCATCTATATATTTTTTTTTAAAGTTCAATTAACTAACAGCTGAGATTCTAAGGAATATAAATGCCCAAGTTAATTTATAACATCTTATTTATCACCAATTAAAAGTACAAGGATTTTCTCTGAATAATACCAGGAACCTATCAGGATTCAATTCATTTATAGCATCTTTACAATTTACCACCAATTAAAAGTACAAGGATTTTCTCTGAATAATGCCAGGAACCTATCAAGATTCATTTCATTTATAGTATCTTTACAGTTTACCACCAATTAAAAGTACAAGGATTTTCTCTGAATAATGACAGGAACCTATAAGGATTCATTTCATAATGAATTGTATCAGTCCTTACTTGGTGAAAATCCATATTAAATAATATTTAAATAAGGTTATTCTGATTTTCACAAATTTTTATTGTTATGTTTACAACAATCGTTTCGCTATCACAGTAGAATCATCAGGCGAGATTACATTTTGAATAACTAGGATTCATTTCATCTCTGGTTTGCCAATTTGATATAAGAGAATTTATTGAAAGATTTTTGGGGTACTATCGAATCAAACAAATGTCTAATTATTTATTATACGCTTCTTTTAAGTGAATACATTTATGATAAGGAACCTGCAACGGCTATATCTATCAAAAATAAATTGTTATCTTACTCTCCTAACCAGGCCTTTCAGTTGAGAAAAGTGATAATAGTCAGACTAGGTGAATAAGGGGACTGTTTGAGTAATTCGAGCCCTATATAACGAACTGTTTGCATAACATGAGATTCTTGTCTAAGAACGGAGTGAAAGTTAACTCTGACATACAGCTTAACCCGAGTGGACTAATAGATAAAGCATCGGACTTTGGGTCCAAAGATTGCAGGTTCCAGTTCCACGGTCCTGTAAACTCTTTTAGGTACAAAGACATTTAAAGTTAAGACTTCATGAAGTATCCTTCACAAGAGTCTTATTATGATTCTTATTTCGAATGTAATTTAGCAATTCTAGAGTGGATTTTCTTGAGAATCCAAATAAATTATAGTGTCTAAAAGAACGCAAATTTACCGTAATTTTTTAATATTCTTTACTTGTTGGACCCATTGAATTTTCAAGACTCACAGTCCTTGAATAGGAGGGAGAATTGGCTGTGTTGCCAATAGTGATTATCCTGGCGCCTAAAAGAATTTGCGACCGTGACAGGACTCGAACCTGCAATCTTCGGATTCGAAGTCCGACGCCTTATCCATTAGGCCACACGGTCTTCTGTAAACTTGGGGGTGACTGAAGACTGGTATGTTTCTTAGACTAATTTTTTCAATATTTTTGTTAATATTGTGACTCCTTTGCAGTACATTTCACTGAAATCAATAACTGGATAAAATTACCATTGTTTTGTTTTCTTCTTTGAGTTTAGGCAATCACAAAAGAGGTATAAATTCTTACATTGAAATAGTATTAACTACCAACTTTCCAAGCAATTCAAGAATCAATTCTTCCATTTGTAAATTTCGGAGAACAATGTATTTCTGAACTACTAGGTCTTCCGATGAGTTACTTTCCAAAACTCTTATAAACGCTGCCATCTGAGAGAGATTGATGAAGCTTGATGCAAAATAATTTATTACCTGTGGGATACTACCCACGATTTTTAATCGTCTTATATTAAGGGTGGAAAACTGGAGGTTGCTGCAAATAAAGATTCTTAGAGAATTTCAAGCAGACTTACATGAAACTCAAAATCTACGGAAAGTTCATTGAATATGCGTTAAAATTCAAAATTGAAAAATAAACTATTGAAAGAATATTTGGTCTCTAAATAATTTTTGAAGTAATCAGTTTTTCACCAGCGGTTTTGGACCATACTTTGCTTTTATATTTTTGTGGTTGTACATAGAATTGACAAATATTTTTTTAATTAACCTCAGTTCAAGATTTCTTAATAATGAGGTATGTGATACATTTTATTAATTGTTCTTGTTAGTGGTTCGAAAAGGTCACACATTTTGATTTAATTTTTTTCAACAAATTATGTAGAGATTTCACTGAATTATTCTGTTTTCTTATTTAAATTTTTTTGAATAATACCTTTTTCCGAGGAATATATCCTTCAAGTTTACCGATATTTCTGTTTTTATATTCAAATCTTACTTGAGTATTGTGACACCTTTCTGTACCGAGTTCTTAACTTCAATGTGGTCATCTATAACAAGTATTTTTTCTTCTTCTTGACATTAACAGTTATCATAGTAAGTTTTCCATTGAAAATTATTAAACAGAGATTTAGGCAATTAATTCTGAATTTAATCGCAATTACTACAAAAGAAATTTTAAATTGAAATAAAACGAACCTGAATTATTTGAATACTTTATAATGAGGACATGAATTTGCCAAAGATTTGAAGAACTTACGAAATTTGAATAAATATTCACATTATTTTTGAGGGCTGGTAAAAATGAATAATGAAAAATATACAAGTAATTTGTAGGGTTTTTTTTAGAGTGATAGATCTTTCAATAGGGGTAACTGTGATTTGACAGAAGGTAGAAGCCATGTTGTTTTGACATTTCTATTCAGTAAGCATTGACAAATTATCATGGAAAGACTCACGCCGCAACAATGTTTAGAAATTCTTGAAATTTATTTTCAAAATCAGTGTTCTATTCGCCAAACTTATAGCACTTCGTGCTTCGTTGCAGAAACAATAGATGTTTTGGAATCCAACTTAACTCGTGTTAGTGATTAAATAAGGCCTGAATTACTCGAAAAAGTGGTCCAAAATTGGTCTGGTCGAATGCGGTTCCTCAGAGCTAGTCGTGGTGGACATATGCCGGAAATTGTATCCGAAGATTGCAGGTTCGAGTCCTGTCACAGTCATTAAAATTTTAGGAAGCAGGACGGCATTAAGTTAGAAATTTCAGTGAGAAAACTCTGCTATGGTGCTTTCTATTTGGAATTCAATTTTCTACAGAGCTGTTGATCTATTCCGAAATTCTAAATTTCCACAGATTAATGAAATAAAAAATGCCAGAAAAGTAAAGAATAATCATGAATTAATACACACTTTGAGACTTTGTCCTAAAGTGTTATTATTAATTTGTGTCAAAATGTTTTAAATTTTTCACCAGAAAAATATTGAATTGCTTCTATTCCAATTTCTTGTTTAATATAATCTATATTAGCAAATATTTAAGATTTCTCTTTCCATTCTGAACAAAGAGCTTGGAGAATTTGTAGAAAATAGATACTTTTAAAATACAGTCTCCATAAAACGAAATATTCATTCCACATAATACTCATCTTTCATAGTTATTTAAATGTCTTTTTCTCAAGATTTCACCTAATTCGAAAAATTATATAATATTTGAAATTTCAAATATTCAGCGGAACTTTGAGAATAAAATTTTGACGACCGCTTAAATGCAACGCTATTTCCGTGACATCATAAAGCACACTACGAAACAGGATTCGGAGCAGGAATCACCCCTTGTTTGCTAAGGGGTTGCTTTACGATTCCTTCTATTTAATGCATTCTTGTCAGCTAAAATATTTCCGACCGTGACAGGACTCGAACCTGCAATCTTCGGATCCGAAGTCCGACGCCTTATCCATTAGGCCACACGGTCGTGCGTTCAATTTACGATGCACTCGTAAATTATATAGAGACTGATATACGATGTACTCATAAATTATATAGAGACTGATATACGATGCACTCGTAAATTATATAGAGACTGATATACGGATAATATGACTGAAAAGTTTTGAAATACAACTTACAACTAGAAAATTTAAAATACACTCGAAGTTAGCCGGCAGCCCAAGATACAATATTTATATATACTAACTGACAAAGAAACTGCAACGCCCAGAAGGAGCTGTTTAAATTTTTTTGGTAAAACATAGATAGTATAGCAAGGAGTAAATGATTAAAATTTGGAGAAAAAAATCACGAAGGTCTTTTCATATAAACCAAATATAATAATGACCAAAATCGAAGAAGAGTAGGCACGGGACGTCGAAGCGGCACAAATGCAGTTCAAGATCGACGTCTTAGACTTATGGCTATTAGAAACCGATTTGCGACAACTCGATCTTTGGCTGATGAGTGATCTTATTGCATCAATGCCAAGACGTGTTGAGGAGTATAGATAATCGCGGTGGACAAACACATTATCAACAAATTTACTTAAAAAAATTGTAAGCCCTTCGTTTTTTCTTCAAAATTCAATCATATATGCTATACTATCAATGTTTTACCAAAAACATTCAAAATTTAAACAGCTCCTTCTGGGTGTGGCATATCTTTGTCAGTTAGTATAAAAGGGTTAGTGAAAAAATTTCAAATTAAAAATTTGTATCAAAGTGAATTTCATGAAAAATGATATTCCAACCCGAAAATAACATAAAATATTTAAAATTCATTAGTATGAGTGCATAACAGACGAAATCCAACGCGCTGCTATTATTTCAAAAGCAATGTATCAGTAAATATCGAATACAAAAATAAATTAAATATATTAATTGGCGCCCAACGTGGGGCTATTATTTCAAAAAAAAATTATTACTCTATTGTTTTGATCCAATTACAGCTCAAAATGAGTAAAAGGGTGACAATCAAACAATTTTGACCTTGCTTAAAATTAAATTTCAGGACATAGCCTGGCTTCTTTTAAAGACAAATGGCTAAGTCTCAACCTCTCAAAATAAGTCGATTGCATCCAATCGATTATCTGACAATTGTACCCCAGGGTTGCCAATACAATACATGAACAACCCTTTGTTTGACAAACATGTATTCTATGTACGTGGAATAATTTCCGTTATCAGCGTATTAAATTGTAATTTACAAATTTAATCTACTAATTGCCCGCCGCTACAGTGGACATCATAAAAATGGGCCGGTTACTTTCCCTTTAGGTCTAGGCGTGTAAGGCTGAATATAATCATAATTTTTATCTATTTCAACGACAATTATCGATCACATTTTTGATGGTCGTTGCCCTATTACAGCGTGATCCTAATTAATCCGTCGGCCGTTTGTTAGGTCATAAAGGGACACGGAGAATAGGTCTTGTGGGTAGTTTGTGGTTTTTGATGAGGTGTTAAATTACATATAAAGATTTAATATAGGGTAATTTCGATTCTTTCGGATCAAATTATGAAGGAATAGGTTTCGTACTACATTGTTAGGTTCATTATGGAGGCAAATCGCTTACGTACTAATAAAGGAATTGTTGTAAAGGCTGGGCCATCTAGAGTTTGTATTTTGAAGTAGTGTTTATTGCTATTCTGGCAACACTTTTTTCTTTCGTATATTGACATTAACGAAATGGGTCGATTTACGCTCGAACAAAACTAGGGGGGCAAACATAGTCGGGAATAATCAAAACAAATTGTAGAAATTACTATGTTTTACTACCAATAAAAATATATTTTACACATTTTCTTGTGACTCGAGTTTCGGGAAATGAACTATCCCATCATCAGACAACTGAGAACCTAACAGTGGTACAGAGGTATTTAAACAAAAGTGATAAATATTTTGAATATTTCAATAGATAACACCTAATAGTGGTACAGAGGTTTACAAGCGGAACGTGATAAAAACCCGGTTAAAAAAGAGGGGCCTTCTAACAGATATCGGAATGTGGGCAATCGACAAAGAAGGTTATTAAACAAATGGTACCCAAATATCTCAAATAATTTTTTGGGGTTACATAGCTCCGTACAGTGATTCATTATTTTCACGTTATTTTGTTGTACATCTCAAATATTTGGATTTACATAGCTCCATACAGTCTCATTATTTTTTTAATTATTTTTATTGTGAACGAATTTGAAAATTTTAATAATCAAGTTTCTTTTCATTTGAATCTACATGTAAAATTTTTCTTAAGATTTTCTTTTGTCGAAAGGAATTACTAATTTCTAAAGAATGAGTGGCAAAAGTTGAATTTTTGTTTACTTTTCATTAAATTCATTTTACATTCGTTGAAAAAGGTTTTAAGCAGATGTTACTTTTTGAATATCTCAAATATTTTCGAATGACATAGCTCCGTACAGCCATTCATTATTTTTACATTATTGTTATTGTGAACTAATTTGAAAATTTCAACAGATTCTAGAAAATCGAGGTTCCCTTTTGATTCTACATTTTAAGATTGTCTATTGTGGGAAAGGAATGACCGTTTTCTAGACAATGAGTGGCAAAAGTTGAATTCTGTTTATTTTTCATGAAACTCATTTTATGTTCGTTGAACCTCGTCTTGAAGGAACGTCGTGTTCGTCCTATATATTTATTACTGCACGTAGAACAAGATAACTCATAAACTCCTGATTTGTGTATGTTTGAAGTAGGGTTCTTTGCGTAAAAAATACCGATGATAATTTGTTTTGCGTTTTGAAGGCAATATTGATATTTATTTTCTTCGGTTTTCATGATAGGATAAATTTGGCTCATAGCTCTTTTAGATAGTCGGGAACATTTATCAAGGAATTTTTGTTTTTGATGGTGAATGAAACCAACATTTTTAGAAAAATATGTATAATTCTACCAGTGCTTTATCAACTAAGTTATTACAATTATTTGCTTAAAAAATGTATTCTAGTTACATCCCTTATACTAAACTAAAACCCTGAATTGTGCTAGCGATTGTAGGGGCATCTAGAGATTTCAGCTCAATAAAGCCTACAAATTCCTCTCTGATTTTTTGTTGATTCTCATCATAAAACCGCAATCCGATAGAAGCGATATCTGCTGTTTCATCGGCCATTACAGCGCAAGCTTATGCTTGTTTACAGTCATCAATAATTTTTTTTTGAAAACTTCACCACATAATCCTATAATTTCATTCTGAATTTTTGATGATAGTGTAGACTGCATTTTTCGACATCTATCCAATTGATTCTTTAGTTTCAGATCACCACAGTGAATTCTCAAATTTAAGTTGAGTTCCACAAAATATGATGAAATAATTGACTACAGTTTGTTTTCTTCAATCATCTTTTGGTGATTTCGTTTTTTTAACTAAAATGATCTAGCACAAAATAACGGACTATTCTATCCAAAATTTTTTTTTTATTAAAATAGTTATGTCAAAAATTGTAATATATTCCAGCAAAAAAATTTAATAACGATTAATTTTTTTGCTTCCAGGCAGCTGCCCCCCTCCTGCCCCTCGCTTGGTACGCCCATGTTTCTCGCACTTCTCTATGGAGGCATAAAGACCTCGGTGATTTCTTCAAAATTGAACAAAGTATGGTATTTGGCAAGAATTTCAGCCTGCACACCTATTTGTCCTTAATATTTTTCGTAGAACCCCTCAAAAACCAGACTCGTAAACTTTACTCGACTAAAAGGCCTGGTTTGGAGAGCAAGATAACAATATATTTTTGATAGATACAAGCGTTGCAGGTTCCTTCTCATAAAAGAAGCGTATAATGAATAATTAAAAATTTGTTTAATTCTATAGTACCCCAAAAATCTTTCAATAAATTCTGGTATATCAAGTTGTCAGACCAAAGATTAAATCAATCCTGATAGGTTCCTGGCATTATTCAGAGAAAATTCTTTATTAATTGGTAGTAAATTGTGAGGATGCTAGAAATTAATTTGGACATTTATTTTGCTTAAAATCTAGATTGAAGTTATATTTCAATCTCAGCGGGTAGTTATTTCAAATTAAAAAAAAAGATATACATAGATTATGTTATAAAAAAAGCATTTGAGTGTTTACATCAAAAGTTGGCGCTGTCACCACATTCAGCGCATAAAAGAATGTAGACCGTGTGGCCTAATGGATAAGGCGTCGGACTTCGAATCCGAAGATTGCAGGTTCGAGTCCTGTCACGGTCGCGTAAATTTTTAGGTTCCAGGATAATCATAATTGGCAACACAGCCAATCCTCCGTCCTAATCAAGGATTGTGAGGCTTAAAAATTGAAATATCAAGGAGTACAACAAGTGAAGCACATTCTTAAATTACGGAGAATCTGCATTTCTTAAAACACTATAATTTATTTGGATTCTCAAGAAAATCTACTCTAGAATTGCTAAATTAGATTCGAAATGCGAAACATCGAGTGTAGGATACTTAATGAAATCATTAACTTTAGGGGTCTTCATTCCTGAAAGAGTTTACAGGACCGTGAAAGAACTGGAATCTGCAATATTCGGATCCAAAGTCCGATGCTTTATCCATTAGTCCACACCAGTGAGACCATATGGTTGCTTCCAGCCCGTTCCTAGACAAAGATTGCACGTTATGCAAACAATTCGTTATTTAAGGCATGAATTACTCAAACAGTTCCCTTATTCACGTTGTCTGACTATTATATCTTTACTCGACTAAAAGGCCTGGTTTGGAGAGCAAGATAACAATATATTTTTGATAGATACAAGCGTTGCAGGTTCCTTCTCATAAAAAAAGCGTATAATGAATAATTAAAAATTTGTTTAATTCTATAGTACCCCAAAAATCTTTCAATAAATTCTGGTATATCAAAATGTCAGACCAAAGATTAAATCAATCCTGATAGGTTCCTGGCATTATTCAGAGAAAATTCTTTATTAATTGGTAGTAAATTGTGAGGATGCTAGAAATTAATTTGGACATTTATTTTGCTTAAAATCTAGATTGAAGTTATATTTCAATCTCAGCGGGTAGTTATTTCAAATTAAAAAAAAAGATATACATAGATTATGTTATAAAAAAAGCATTTGAGTGTTTACATCAAAAGTTGGCGCTGTCACCACATTCAGCGCATAAAAGAATGTAGACCGTGTGGCCTAATGGATAAGGCGTCGGACTTCGAATCCGAAGATTGCAGGTTCGAGTCCTGTCACGGTCGCGTAAACTTTTAGGTTCCAGGATAATCAGAATTGGCAACACAGCCAATCCTCCGTCCTATTCAAGGACTGTGAGGCTTGAAAATTGAAATATCAAGGAGTACAACAAGTGAGGCACATTCTTAAATTACGGAGAATCTGCATTTTTTAAAACACTATAATTTATTTGGATTCTCAAGGAAATCTACTCTAGAATTGCTAAATTAGATTCGAAATGCGAAACATCGAGTGTAGGATACTTAATGAAATCATTAACTTTAGGGGTTTTCATTCCTGAAAGAGTTTACAGGACCGTGAAAGAACTGGAATCTGCAATATTCGGATCCAAAGTCCGATGCTTTATCCATTAGTCCACACCAGTGAGACCATATGGTTGCTTCCAGCCCGTTCCTAGACAAAGATTGCACGTTATGCAAACAATTCGTTATTTAAGGCATGAATTACTCAAACAGTTCCCTTATTCACGTTGTCTGACTATTATATCTTTACTCGACTAAAAGGCCTGGTTTGGAGAGCAAGATAACAATATATTTTTGATAGATACAAGCGTTGCAGGTTCCTTCTCATAAAAGAAGCGTATAATGAATAATTAAAAATTTGTTTAATTCTATAGTACCCCAAAAATCTTTCAATAAATTCTGGTATATCAAGTTGTCAGACCAAAGATTAAATCAATCCTGATAGGTTCCTGGCATTATTCAGAGAAAACCCTTTATTAATTGGTAGTAAATTGTGAGGATGCTAGAAATTAATTTGGACATTTATTTTGCTTAAAATCTAGATTGAAGTTATATTTCAATCTCAGCGGGTAGTTATTTCAAATTAAAAAAAAAGATATACATAGATTATGTTATAAAAAAAGCATTTGAGTGTTTACATCAAAAGTTGGCGCTGTCACCACATTCAGCGCATAAAAGAATGTAGACCGTGTGGCCTAATGGATAAGGCGTCGGACTTCGAATCCGAAGATTGCAGGTTCGAGTCCTGTCACGGTCGCGTAAATTTTTAGGTTCCAGGATAATCATAATTGGCAACACAGCCAATCCTCCGTCCTAATCAAGGATTGTGAGGCTTAAAAATTGAAATATCAAGGAGTACAACAAGTGAAGCACATTCTTAAATTACGGAGAATCTGCATTTCTTAAAACACTATAATTTATTTGGATTCTCAAGAAAATCTACTCTAGAATTGCTAAATTAGATTCGAAATGCGAAACATCGAGTGTAGGATACTTAATGAAATCTTTGACTTTAGGGGTCTTCATACCTGAAAGAGTTTACAGTACCGTGAAAGGACTGGAATCTGCAATATTCGGATCCAAAGTCCGATACTTTATCCATTAGTCCACATCAGTAAGACCATATGGTTGCTTCCAGCCCATTCTCAGACAAAGATTGCATGTTATGCAAACAATTCGTTATTTAAGGCTTGAATTACTCAAACACCCCCCTTATTCACGTTGTCTGACTAATATCTCTTTACTCAACTGAAAGGCCTGGTTTGTAAAGCAAGATAACAATTTATTTTTGATAGATACAGGCGTTGCAGGTTCCTTCTCATAAAATAATCGTATAATGAATAATTAAAAATTTGTTTAATTCGATAGTACCCCAAAAATCTTTCAATAAATTCTGGTATATCAAGTTGTCAAACCAAAAATTAAATCAATCCTGATAGGTTCCTGGCATTATTCAGAGAAAACCCTTTATTAATTGGTAGTAAATTGTGAGGATGCTAGAAATTAATTTGGACATTTATTTTGCTTAAAATCTAGATAGAAGTTATATTTATTTCAATCTCAGCGGGTAGTTACTTCAAATTTAAAAAAAATAACATATACATAGATTATGTTATAAAGAAGGCATTTGAGTGTTTATATCAAAAGTTGAAGCTGTCACGAAATTCAGAAGAATTGAAGAAGCCAGACCGTGTGGCCTAATGGATAAGGCGTCGGACTTCGGATCCGAAGATTGCAGGTTCGAGTCCTGTCACGGTCGCGTAAACTTTTAGATAGCAAAGTAATCTTGAAGATTCACTAAGCAATACAGCAATACATCCCCTCCTAATCAAGGGCGGTAAAACTTCCAAATTGAGATTTTAACGGATACAAATAAGGAGTATTAAAAATTTACGGCGAATTTGAATGTTTTTGATTCTAGAGGATGAAATCCGTTCCAGATTTGGGAAAGTGCATCCGAGACGAGAATAAACCTCATGTAGGAAACGTCTGAGGGTTGAAATCTTCAACCTTAATGGTCCTGATAACTAAAAATTTTCACGACCGTGACAGGACTCGAACCTGCAATCTTCGGATCCGAAGTCCGACGCCTTATCCATTAGGCCACACGGTCTCATGAAAGCAAAGGGGGCTGGAGAATACTTAAACCCCTTATCTAGGCAATATTAGATTCCTATTAAAGTGAACTGAGTTTTACTAATAAAGGCTTTTTTTGAACATTGACATAAAATGAATAATTATTCAATACCTTTGACAAATATGTCACGATATGTTTCAATACATATTATTGAAAGCACTGTTCCATAAATGACAAATTTTAAATTTTATCAACTGACATAAAATTATCAAAAATCAGCGAAGTAATTCAACAAAATCCAAACACACTATTATAGTCCATATTTCGTTATTTATTGAAAGTCTTCGGTAATATCTCAAGACCATTATATAAAATTTTTAATTAAATGAAAGAAGTATGCGGTTGGCTCTAGGTGAACCATTATAACAATTTCATTTAAAAGAATCCACACAGTTTTTATGTTTCACTATTTGTTCAAAATCCTGACACGTATTTCGGTCTTTCGACCTTATTCAAAGGAGTACAAAAAGAACCTAAATTTAAATTAGAAAGGGATCTTTTATTACAATTAGGACATCTGTGTATTTTTATGGCGCATGGAAATAACAACATCTAATATAGGTGAGTTACCAAAGAGTATATGGGAATTTGTTAAATTCTCCTTTTTCTCAATGGCTTTTTTTATTGAAAGAATCTCCAAATAGTCCATCAATTTACTCTTATTAACATTATATAGCAAAGTGACATCTTTCTCATTAAAAAAATGATTATTTTCTATACAGTGTTCTGCAAAACCGGTTGATTTTCGATTTTTCATATATTTTTCAATAGGATGTCTATTTTTAAAAACCAGATTTTCAGATGTTCATGCTGCCAGTAGTTGCCATTTCCAAAATTTCACATTTTCCATACAGCGAAAACCAAACGAAGAAAAAATTTAAGTTGAAGAGAAGAAAAAATGTATTTAACATCACCGAAATTTACCTCACTTATAAATTTTGATATATTTGTTTTGATTTTGAATTGTATTATAGTTACGTAACATTAAACAACTCAAGAAGAAATGTCAGAAATGTGCTTCGTCACTAAACACAATTTTACGATAAAAAAGTGAATCAACTTCAAGCTGTTCTAGGGCCCAATCAGCAAACAAACGACGCTTATTATGATCAAGTATCTTCAGTTCTTGAACCAGTTGGATCTTGTATGGGTGAATATCAAGATCTTTACGCAAAATTTTCCAACTTATTGTGAACGTCGACGAATAGACAAATCTCGATCTTAATTAACACTATGACTTACAGCAGCGATATTTTCTTCTGTACGTACAGTTCTTCGTCTTGTTATTGTTGCAACGAGTAGAGAAAATGTTGTCCGAAATGTATCGATAGTTCGACGAGTAAGCTGCTCTGATGGACGATTATGTAAACCATAAATTTCTCGAAGTGCTCTATAAGTTTGGCGAATAGAA
Organism: Megalocaria dilatata; assembly: GCA_034642435.1. Taxonomy (NCBI): domain Eukaryota; kingdom Metazoa; phylum Arthropoda; class Insecta; order Coleoptera; family Coccinellidae; genus Megalocaria; species Megalocaria dilatata. The sequence continues at coordinate 9,418,577 of CM067857.1, read as the reverse complement.
CACTGATTTTGAAAATAAATTTCAACAATTTGTAAACGTTGTTGCGGCGTGAGTCTTTTCATAATAATTTGTCAATGCTTACTGAACAGAAATGTCAATACAACATGGCGTCGCCCTTCTGTCAAATCACAGTTATCCCTATCGAAAGTTCCATTACTCTAAAAAAACACCCGATAAATCCCAAATATTTGAGATATTTAAATAAGTAACATCTGTTAACCAATCTTTTTTGGCGCGCCGACATTCTAATAGTTTTTAGGCGTCCTTTCTTTTTTAACCTGTTTTATAACCTCTACTACCTTAGTACATGCATAAATACCCTGTCCTGCTTGTTAAGTCTTCAGTTGTCTGAAAATGGGTTAGTTAATTCCCGAAACTTGAGTCACAATTAAATGTGTAAAAGATCAATTTATTGGTATTAAAACATAATAATTTCTACAACAGTTTGTAAAGTTACTGACTTATCAACCTAACCTCGTATTTTCATGCAGTTTTCAACACTCCGTCGAAACTTCTTAATCGTTGTTTCAGTATTGTTTTCCAGTCTTCCTCTTAAAAAGTCTCTAAGTATAATTCAATCGATTACCCCAATTCTTATTCACCCTCATCAACTCCCCGACAGATTATTCAATACTTCATTAGAAGTTCCGGAATCTTAATAGATTAACATCCTACCACAGAAAATACCGAATCATTTCTTGGCGATCGTTCCAAACCGACGCTGATTAATAGATACCGAAAGCTTCATAAACGGGAGAATTACAATTTTCCATCGAATTTTAGAAGAAAATCCGACTCGAACGCATAAACATAAATTTATCGATTGGGACTTGACAAAGACGAGGTTTTCCGTCTTTTCTCGCTCGCGTTTCACATGCATAATTGAGAAAGTATCGATTTTGGGGGTGATAATTATTGCCGAAGCAATTTCATCGCTTGAATATTTCAAATTCAGAATGAAAGGGATTGAAACCTTTCTATTATGCATTATGCGTTTTGGGTTATGAGGGGTTTTCCAATAAGAGGTTTCATTTTGAATAGCCCACTATCTGGGCAGCTTTCGATTCTGAAGCTGTCATCTTTTGACATTTGACAAGTAAAAACTACGCCATTACTACAAATGAAACGATACACGCTTCAGCAACGCTCTAAAATTGTTAAACGGAAGCACTTTTGGCATTAGTGAAACTAGTGTAAAAATGCTGTTGAACAAGTTAGGGATGTGAAGAATCGAAACCGTGTGCGTCGCTTAAGGACAACAGAGAATATTGCTGCTGTAGCCTGTAGTGTTGACGAAAACCCAGATTAGTCGATTCCTCGTCGATCTTTGGAATAAAGCATTCCACAAAGGATATTACACCGTTCTTTGCATAAAGGGTGTAAAGAATTGCTGGGTATGCAGAGATACCTTTTTGAATCATTCCTTGTAATTGATTAAACGTTAACCAATTAGTGTGTAAATTCTTGGTTGAGCATACTTCAAATGAGATTGAAAGAGGGATGTTTATTAGACTTTAATGGTTAATGTATAGCCTAAATACATATATTACAGGTTAACAAGTTAGATTTGTTTACCCGAATTGAGGTAGGTGTTTCGGTGTAGTATCGAACTCTAAATGCGGTGAAAACACTATCTCCTTCGTCGATTATCAGTTCTTCTTTGAGCTTTCTCACCGTTGTTCGCTTTCACCGGATTCAGTTTTATTGGTTCACTTTTCACAAATTACTATCCAATTACAAATGAATAATGTAGATGATACATTCACTTCCAAGCCTTTAGTGTGTTACTGTGTTAATAAGGGTGTCCCCTGGAAGGTTTAAGTGAAAATGCGAATATAAAATAATTCAAGAGTAGAGAGAAATGTGTGTTATAATTTAGAAGAACTTAAACCTAGCGAGCGGTTTATTTTGTGCTTTTTGGGCCAGCGGCAAAATGCGAGTGTTTTAGGGATGTTTCTTCAAGGGTGCTTTGTGGCTAAGTGTAAGAGAGCTGTTTGATTATAACTTGAGGAAAAAGGAGAAATGTGATTAGAACTTACTTTTACAGAATGTATGTGGGATCAGAACTTAATGTTCGAAGGATAGAGAATATTGCGTGAACCTTTTTGATAACTCGCCAAATGAGATATTCTCTTGGCTTGAAATGTGATCAGGTAAATTCCGATACGACATTCGACTGTTGTCGTCTTTAAACAACTTCGGTTCTAAGGGGTTTCTAAGAAAACTGTAAAGAACAAATATTTTCGGTCCTTAACTGATTAAATTAGAAGATATTGATGTCGACGACATTTATTTTCAATACGCTACGTATCACACAAGCTACAAAATAATCGCAATTCTATAAGAGAAGTTTCCTGGCCGTGTTATTTCTCGAATAAGCGATCACTATTGGCCACCATTATCTTGTGATTCAACACCTTCAGACTTTTTTCTTTAAGGCCACATGAAAGATAAGGTATATGCCAATGCTCCACAATCGATCCAAGACATTAAAGATGGATTTCATAAAGTTATCGAAGACATACGTCCATATGTACGACTTGGTCATGGAAAATTTCATAAAAAGGTGCTGCAACAGTAGTCTTGACGGCCAATTGGCATCGATCTTTTGCGTTTTTGAAAAGAAATATGTGTTACGATGGCAATCCAGAAACGTTGGATGCCTTGAAACAGGTAATCGAAGTTACCATTCATGATATTGAGCCACAAACTATCGACAATGTACTGAAAAATTGGGTTGACCGGATGAGATACTGTATAGCAAGTCGTGGCAGTTGAATGGTATTGTTTTCTATACGTAAATCTAAACCTTCATAATAAACTCATAACTTTGAAAAATATTCATTAGTTTTTTATTTATAGCCTATCAAAAATGCAAATTTCAAATGGCCCAACCGGTGCATGCTAAATTCAGGACAAAGGATTTTTGTTATGGTTTCGGTAAAATTTTCTTCGAAACGCTCCCGTAACTTCGAAAAGGAGCGTCCGTAGGCCATCTGAAGAGAGTTCAATACTCTCCAGGTCGTTATTTCACAAACCCCTGCACCAGACACGCAAAAAACCGAGGTGAAATATTAAGAAATCAATGGAAGCGGTCATCGATGAAAGTATGGGATCTATTAAGGGTTTTTCCCATACGTTCTCCTGTTTCCGGAGCATTTAACTGAGCATTTACTTTATTCCAGACGGTTGCAAATGAAAAACTGCAAATGCATCTCTCATTCTGATTTCCTCCACCTCGGAGTTTAATTTTCAATTACGTAACCTAGGTCAAGGTGTATATCACAATTTCTGTGTGTTTTCCTCGTTTTTTATCTCGTCTATTGTAGCCTTAGACGAAGTTATTAAGGATCCCCAATGAACTGTTGTTTATCGAGATAAATTTGCTTTTAGTTAAACTGGAACAACCATAAATTCCAAGTTTCTCATTAATGTTTTTCTATTGGAAGTAAACTGCGAATTTATTGAAGAAAGGTGTTTAGTGAGATTGTGCTAAAACATTTTGATGAACGTTTCCTTCAATTTCTTTTTCAACTTCCTCCCTCAATCGTTGTAAATATCTCCAATCATAGTCTGTTTTTCAGAATGCGTGATCAAAAGCGAAAGGATTCTTAGAGAAATGTATTGTATCGGGTGTTTTTTTTTAAGTGATAGGACTTTCGATGGAGATAACTGTAATGTGACCGAAGGAAGAAGCCATGTTGTTTTGACATTTCTGTTCTGTAGGCATTGACAAATTATCATGGAAAGACTCACGCCGCAGCAACGTTTACAAATTGTTTACATTTATATTCAAAATCAGTGTTCTATTCGCCAAACTTATAGAGCACTTCGTGAAATTTATGGTTTACATAATCGTCCATCAGAGCAGCTTATTCGTCGAACTATCGATAGATTTCGGACAACAGTTTCTCTACTCGATGCAACAACAAGACAAAGAACTGTACGTACAGAAGAAAATATCGCTGCTGTATGTCATAGTGTTAATGATGATTCAGATTTGTCTATTCGGCGACGTTCACAACAAGTTGGACTCTGTGCATCCACCACATGGAAAATTTTGCGTAAAGATCTTGGTCTACACCCATACAACATCCAACTGGTTCTAGAACTAAAGCCACTCCACCATAATAAGAGTCTTTTAATTGCTTATTGTGCTCTAGAACAGCTTGAAGTTGATCAACTTTTTTATCGTGAAATTGTGTTTATGATGAAGCTCATTTCGATTAAACGGCTATGTAAACAAGCAAAATTGCCGTATATGAAGTGAAAACAATCCTCAAGAAGTTCTGCAGGTTCCATTGCATCCTGAAAAATGGACTGTATGGTGTGCTTTAGACGCTGAAGGCATCATCGGTCCATATTTCTTTTAAAACGATGCTGGAGCTAATGTTACAGTGAATGGTGCTCGTTACATATCGATGATCAATGATTATTTGTTTCATAATTTGAATGTTATCGACCCAGAAATGTTTTGGTTCCAACAATATGGTGCTACACCTCATGCTGCTACCGTGACAATTGATTTATGAAAAGAAAGATTTGGCGATAACATTATTTCGAGAAATAGTCCAATTAATTGGCCTCCAAAATCCTGCCATAACTCCACTGAATTATTTTCTTTGGGGTTATGTCAAGTCATTGGTTTATGCTGATAAACCAGAAACAATAGACACTGTTTGGTCAAAAATTAACAGTGCTGTGACCTAAAGTGGCGCAAGATCGCAATAACAAAGCCTACCCAGAACACAACTGAACTCCTAACTCACACAAGCTGATAAAGCTTCTGAGGAATCTTCACACAAGATCTAGGAGTATCAGCATAATAATATCAGGATATTGTTTCATCTGGCAATACCTTCATTTCGAGACGTCATCATTAAGCTTTCTCTTCAGTATCTCTCAGTTTTCTTTCATGCCTATACCGAGAATACATTGACGCTCCTCGTAGATGTTATTCTTCCCAAACAATATCTCATGATAGGAACTAAAATTCCCAGAATTTCAAAACTAATACGTACTGAGGATTTTTTTGTCAATCTTTAGTTCTATATTAAATTAATCTATAATTTACCAAATGAATTGAAATGCGAATCGATACTGCATAGAAATAATTAAAATAACTTTAAATTCAGAATTATTTATTGAAACTTTTCAATACATAAGGATACTAGAAAGTATCCGGAAAAAACAAAACTCAATTGCAATTATTTAGTAAATATTTTTAATTCTTTATAAGAAAATTGTCACAAAATATTAATCTTACTTACTTATACAACCTCTATTCAAATGTTAACACTTGACTAAACGTCGATTTACACCCGAAACTAGATCACCTCCATAATTATCGGGAATGGTAGCCCAGGACTGTAAACCTGCCTGAATTAAATCATCTTTATATCGTAGCGCTGCTCTTTCAACTTCATACTTCATAACCTATATGTTTTCAATGGGACTAAGATCTGGTGAAGCTGCTGGCCATGAAATAGTTCTCACTTGGTGTTCTTGCATTCAAGCTTGAGTTAATGCCGAAGTATGACATCCTGCATTATCCTGCTGAAAACTCCACCCCTCTGGATATAAAGCATAAGTCGTTTCAATGAAAAAATTGTTTAGAATACCGCAATACTTTTCACTATTGATGGTACCATCAACTATACAGAGAGGCGCAGCACCACGGTGAGATATTGCTACCAAAACCATTATTTTGGTGAGAAATTTGGAAATTTAAATGGAAACAGGTTGTTTTGACCGGATTTTTAAGTGATCTCCATCAAATTGGAAACAACTTTTATCAGATATAAAGACATTATTAAAACTATCTTCTTGAAAACGTTGACCAAATGATATCCTTCGTTCCTTCTGTAAAGGTGTTATTATCGGGATTTTTTTGGTTTCCTTGTTATGTAGCCTTGTCTTTTCAGTGGCATACGGACTGTTTCTAGACATACTTTTATATTTTGTTGATTTCCAGATCTTTTGGCCAATTCGCGAAACCCCAGGAGCGGATTGTGTCATCCTAAGGCCAATAAAGCGTTGAAATTGATCCTTTAATCTTACGCGGTCTTCCTGAAACTGGTCTATGCCTCATATGCATGCCATTTTTTATCCTATTTATTGTCTCATATACAGCACTTTTTCCCAGTTCACAGTCAATTGCATTAATTTATTAACGTTTCGAAAACCTTTTAGATACAAATATTCTACCTGTTTTCTTTTTGTACTTGCAACATTATTTCATGAATTGTATACCAGTTGACAATCAACAATATTTAACAAATAGTGTTACCATGAAACTTTGGCCATAGCCCACTATCTGCACGACAAATTTTATACGTTTTTTTTTCTCAAAATGTTACAAAATAGATGTATATTAAAGTTATAAAAAATAATGAATTCCAGATACTTTCTAGACGCACTATACTTACATTCTGTCAAGAAAGTACCGGGAATTATCGATTTAAATCTGGCGGGGCAATGAGGCAGCTAAATTTTTTTTTCCTAGGTTGGTACCACTGTCTTTAATTACTGTGCCAAGCTTGAGCGGGATCTGTCAACTAGTGTGTTTGCAACAGCTGATTAAGTCAGTCGATGTCAGAGTGCGTGCCGATTTTTACTATGGGTGATTACGTTGAGCAAAGAATTTGTTTAAAGTTTTGTGTTGCAAATAAATTTTCGTGTGCCGATGCATTGAAAATGTTGCAAAAGGCCTTTGGTGATAATACTCTATCGAAAACTCGTGCATATCAGTGGTACAGAGCCACGCCAAAGCCGCTCGAAAATGAAGGTGATGCTCATTGTTTTCTTCGATATCCGTGGCGTGGTGCACTACGAATTCGTTCCAGAGGGTCAGACGGTAAACAAGGAGTATTACCTAGGCGTTATGAAACGTTTGCGTGAGCGTATCCGTAAGAAGCGGCCAAATTTGTGGGCGAACAACTCATGGATTTTGCATGACGATAACGCGCCTTCTCACCGAGCTACGATTGTGACTGACTTTCTCGCCAAAAACTCAACAAACGTGCTTCAGCAACCACCGTATTCCACGGATTTGGCTCCCTGCGACTTTTTCCTCTTCCCAAAACTAAAATTGCCCCTTCGTGGCACCCGTTTTGAGTCGATTGAAGCCATAAAACAAAATTCGGCGCGAGAGCTGAAGTCCATCCCGGAAAGCGCCTATAAAAAATGTTTCGATAATTGGAAGTGCCGTTGGCATAGATGTATTGGAGCAAATGGAGCCTATTTTGAAGGCGACCCAATAAATTTTGACGATTAAATGTAAAAATGTTGTTTTAATTGAAAATTCCCGGTACTTTCTTGACAGAGTAGTATATCGGGCGTAGCCTCGCATTTTAATTTATTTTTGGATAAGCTTCTCACAAATACTCTTCTGTGTTAACTTTCCCAAAATATTTTGAGGAATATGCGTCCAGTTAGCCATCGACTAATATATCCAGTAGATATAATGGATGGTTACATGTTTTATCTGATGACATTTAACGTATTTCGGTCAGTAATTTGACTAATTTGCCTTCGGGGATGTACTCCAAATAAATTCGCTATAATTTTCGGAGAACGAATTCGTTAAAGTGGTTAATTAGCCAAGGGTGACGCCTTCTACGGTATCACAGGGGTGTGGTATATTTTAACTTTCGATTTTCGAGAACATATGAGCTTAATTAGTCCCAGGAAGAACGCTGTTATAATACATTTTTCCAGAAATACAGAGCCCACGTAAAGGAATTATTGGATTGTTTGAAACGTATTTCCTTTTTTTTTTGGGGAAAAGTGCAAGACAATTTTCGTATAATGAATATACATCGGGTGTTTTTTTTAAAGTGAAAGAGCTTTAAATTGAAATAAAACACGTTTAAATTCAGATTGAAGCCAATTTTTTTTTATTTGAAAGAAGATAATTTTATGACAATCATTTTTTAAAAATAATTTTCGGCATATGTCCACGACTAGCTCGGAGGAACCGCATTCGACCAGACCAATTTTGGACCACTTTTTCGACTACTTCAGAACTTATTTCATCAATAACACAAGTTATGTCGGCTTTCAAAGCGTCTATTGTTTCTGGTTTATCAGCATAAACCAATGACTTGACATAACCCCATAGAAAATAATCCAGTGGTGTTATGTCGTATGATCTTGGAGGCCATTTCTCGACATAATGTTATCGCCAAATGTTTCTTTCAATAAATCAATTGTTACGGTAGCAGCATGAGGTGTAGCACCATCTTGTTGTAACTAAAACACTTCTGGGTCGATACCATTCAAATTTTGAAACAAATAATCATTGATCATTCACTCTAACCTTACCTCCAGCATAGTTTTTAAAGAAATATGGACCGATGATGCCTCCAGCGTGTAAAGCACACCATAGAGTGAATTTTTCAGGATGCAATGGAACCGGCAGAACTTCTTGAGGATTGTTTTCACTCCATATACGCCAATTTTGCTTGTTTACATAGCCCTTCAAACAGAAATGAGCTTCATCACTAAACACAATTTTACGATGAAAAACTGGATCAACTTCAAGCTGTTCTAGGGCCCAATTAGCAAACAAACGACGCTTATTAGGGTCAGGTGGCTTTAGTTCTTGAACCATTTGGATCTTGTATAGGTGTATTCCAAGATCTTTACGCAAAATTTTCCAGGTGGTGGATGCACAGAGTCCAATTTGTTGAGAACGTCGACGAATAGATAAATCTAGATCACCATTAACACAATGACTTGCAGCAGCGATATTTTCTTCTGTATGTACAGTTCTTTGTCTTCTTGTTGTTGTTGCATCTAATAGAGAAAATGTTTTTTGAAATTAAAATTGAAGATGTTAGAAGACTGGCAGATTAAATCTGTTTTGATATTCAAATTTTGTTATATCCCTTTTATCAAGTAAAAAGCCTTTTTCTATTTTATTTCAATTATATATATTTCTACTGATTTGAAACAATGTTTTCTAAAGCATTTATTTCATTTCAAAAAGTTTCTGAGTTTTCATAAAATTAAAATTTGTAGTTAGGTTTGCAGAATAAAAGCCTCCCTATTCATTATTTAATAGTGTTCATTTTATCTTGTTCGTAAAACTAAAACAAAAATTTTAGTCTTACCAATTAAAGTTAAGTTGGAGAATTATAGGCTGGATAAAAAAGTCGATCAACTTCAAGCTGTTCTAGGACCCAATCAGCAAACAAACGACGTTTATTATGGTCAAGTGGCTTTAGTTCTTAAACCAGTTGGATCTTGTATGGGTGTAGAACAAGATTTTTACGCAAAATTTTCCATGTGGTGGATGCACCGAGTCCAACTTCTTGTGAACGTAGACGAATAGACAAATCTGGATCATCATTAACACTATGACTTACAGCAGCGATATTTTCTTCTGTTCGTACAGTTCTTTGTCTTGTTGTTGTTGCATCGAGTAGAGAAAATGTTCTGTCCGAAATCTATCGATAGTTCGACGAATAAGCTGCTCTGATGGACGATTATGTAAACCATAAATTTCACGAAGTGCTCTATAAGTTCGGCGAATATAACACTGATTTTGAAAATAAATTTCAACGATTTGTAAACGTTGTTGCGGCGTGAGTCTTTCCTGATAATTTGTCAATGCTGAACAGAAATGTCAAATCACAGTTATCCCTATCGAAAGTTCTATCACTCTAAAAAAGACACCCGATACTATTCGACTGTTGTTGAATTTTTAACTTTAACACAGAAGCAAGTTGCACTGTCTTACAATATGCCTAATATGCTATTCCATTAAATTCACGCTATTTTCATCTAATCTGTCCCATATGCTATTCAGGAAGATTTTATATATGTAATCTAAACCTTTTACCGAGCAGGTCCAATATGCCATTTGCATAATGAAGTTCCCGATTGGATCAAGGTCCTAACACTACCCGTTCTTTAACTTTATAGGGAAATAGAGATAATCCAGTCCGTTTTTTATAACTGCCCTTTTTGGATAGTTTCACCACTTCTCGATACTTTGGCCGGCAAATTTACGAGAACCTTCCATTTGGCTAATCCGCAAAACCTGTGGCACGGTCGTTTGGCGCCCACGCGCGCCTCCGCCTGCCGACCGCGTGAATTCTGCCGATTGCGGACGTTTTTATGGAATTGGTGTCTCGCTTTTACATTATTGGATTAGTGAATGATTTCTGGTAGATCGTTTAATTTTTTAATGGAATCTGACCTTTGCGTATGTTGTTCTTTGACCCTAACGCCGGAATTAATCGGGAAAAAGAGAATGATTTTCGTGTGGGGAATTAGGAATGGGAAAACGTTGGCAATTTTATTATGTGTCATTCTAAATTAAAGAAATGCTGTAAATTTCACGTGAAGTCTTTTATGAATTTGGATGTTCACCATCCAGAATGAAATATCGGGTGTTTTTTTTTAGAGTGATAGAACTTTCGATAAGGTTAACTGTGATTTGACAGAAGGTAGAAGCCATGGTATTTTTACATTTCTGTTCAGTAAACATTGGCACATTATCATGAAAAGACTCACGCCGCAACAACGTTTACAAATTGTTAAAATTTATTTTCAAAATCTTTGTTCAATTCGCCAAACTTATAGAGCACTTCCTGAAATTTATGGTTTACGTAAACGTCCGTCAGAGCAGCTTATTCGTCGAACTATCGATAGATTTCGGACAACATTTTCTCTACTCGATGCAACAACAACAACAAGAATCTGTGCATCCACCATGGAAAATTTTGCGTAAAGATCTTGGTCTACACCCATACAAGATCCAACTGGTAAGAGAACTAAAGCCACTTGACCATAATAAGCGTCGTTTGTTTGCTGATTAAGCCCTAGTAGTCTAGTCAACAAGTGCCTTTTTCGGTCAACTTTTTTCAGCAGTCTCCGAAAATTATGATCAGGGTGTCATTCGATTCGGAATGGCATCTAGATGATTTTTGAAAAAAATGAAGTTCCGCTTGCAAAAATTGCAAAAGTTATTAACAATTATCTTAAAAAAAAGAGGGTTAGTTTTTTGAAAATATCTCAAAAACTAATGAAGATTTTTGAAATAAAAAAAAAGATTCAGAAAGAGGAGGAAATTTCCTAAAAAAAAAGATTCAGAAAGAGAAGGAAATTTCCTAAAAAAAAAGAGTTGACTCCCAGAATTGTAGTCCCAATACTAATAATTTTCCCAGAGGGATGAAAATACGGCCGAAAATACACACTTTATCAATAAAAATTATTTTAATAGATTAAATATGAAATTTAATGAATGAAAAAATTCATGGGCATACTGGATAGATGAATGAAGAATAATCCGTCAAAAAAAAATTTTTATCTCAATTTTTCAATTAGTTATGCAATAGATAATTAATAATTTTTTTCTGCTTGGACATGAACATCGCAAGTGAGATAATTGTTAAACTATTAACTTGAGATATTTTTTCTCCCTGAAGCAATTGATCCCCGTTGGAAAAATTTAAAAATGTTTATTTTTCAGTTTTTTATTAACAATTTTCGTTGTTGCAAAATTAAAAACTTAGATTAATTATCGAAGAAAAATTTTTTTTTTCAAAATATTATTAATGGTACGTTTTTATGTTATAGAAAGTTACATAGAAATATATTTTTTTAAATTTTAATCTCTTATTGTTCAAAAAATTGTTATGAAAAAATGCGTTGTTCATAAAAAAATTGAAATATTTTTTAAGGAATATCAATCTTTGATGCAAATAATGATTTAAAAAAAAAGTTTTCCTCAAAAAAATTTTTTTATTGCTAAACTCATTTGTTAATTAACAATCGTTTTCTCCCACTTCTAACTAATATTAAGGAATCATTTTTTCTTTAAAAATCATGATTTACTTTTCTTTTCCATATACAAAAAAAAATTTCGTTTTGTTCAATTTTTCATTGTGTATATAATAAACAATTTGTTATAAACAAATACATTCTTACTTTATATTTTTCCCTATTCTTCTAACTGCCACAAATACAGACATGTTTTTTTATTTAAAAAAAATAATAAAAAAATTAATAAAAAAAATAAATCATGTCTGTATTTGTGGCAGTAAGAAGAATAAGGAAAAAATATAAAGTAAAAATTTATTTGTTTATAATAAAATAACTTTTGCAAGTTCTGCAAGCGGAACTTAATTTTTTTCAAAAATTATCTAGATGCCATTCCGAATCGAATGACACCTTGATCATAATTTTCGGAGACTGCTGAAAAAAGTTGACCCAAAAGACACTTGTTGAATATACTATAGAACAGCTTGAAGTTGATCCACATTTTTATCGTGAAATTGTGTTTAGTGATGAAGCTCATTTCTGGTTGAACGGCTATGTAAACAAGCAAAATTGCCGTATATGAAGTGAAAACAATCGTCAAAAAGTTCTGCAGGTTCCATTGCATCCTGAAAAATGCACTGTATGGTGTGCTTTACACGCTGGAGGCATCATCGGTCCATATTTCTTTAAAAACGATGCTGGAGTTAATGTTACAATGAATGGTGCTCGTTACAGATTGATGATCAATGATTATATGTTTCAAAATTTCAATGGTATCGACCCGGAAGTGTTTTGGTTCGAACAAAATGGCGCTACCACTCATGCTGCTATCGTAACAATTGATTTATTGAAAGAAAGATTTAGAGATAACATTATTTCGAGAAATGGTCCAAGTAATTAGCCTCCAAGATCATGCGGCATAACTCCCCTGTATTATTTTCTTTGGGGTTATGTCAAGTCATTGGTTTATGCTGATAAACCAGAAACAATAGACGCTTTGGAAGCCAACACAACTCGTGTTATTGATGAAATAAGGCCCGAATTACTCGAAAAAGTATTCCAAAATTGGTCTGGTCGAATGCGGTTCCTCAGAGCTAGTCGTGGTAAACATATGCAGTAAATTATTTTCAAAACATAAATGTCATGAAATTATCTTTCAAATAAAAAAAAATTTGGCTTCAATATTAATTTAAATGTGTTTTATTTCAATTTAATGTTCTATTACTATAAAAAAACATGTTTGACTTTATCGGTCTCTACTTGTCGGAAACACATCTTGATGATCAAAGTAAAACAACTTGATTTCCGCTAATTTATTTAATTTCACAACAATTGTTTCGTCATGACAACACGACTTCGTCAGGTGAGTATGGTACTAACTACATAATTGATATTGAGTTCTTTAAATATTCAAAATGTACAGAAAAGAAAGTAGTGGGAATTTACAGTAATTTGTTTTTTATTATTACACAAAGTTTCAGAAAAGGTTAAGTAAGGGGGATTTATTTAGAATAATCTACATACCTATGACACAAGAGAATTTTGATAGAGAACTGAATATAATGAAACAGATTGCATTTAACAATGGTTTCAATTCGTTCATTATAAATAAAATATTGAAACGGATGCAATTTAAACAGTTATATCACTTGTATATCCAACAATAGCTATTGATACAAAATATATTTCTCTAACGTACATAAACAAAAAGTCCGAAAAATAGCAAGATATTTAAAGAAAAAGAGTAACTGCAACATTTCATTCAAAACAAGAAACACGTTAGGAAATTTAATAAAAAATAATAAAGATTTGATCTATAAAAACAAAAAGTCTGGAGCCTATAAGTTAAACTGCGGTACTTGCCCATCTGTATATGTGGGTCAGACAGGTAGATCTTTCGGCATTAGGATACGTGAACACGAGAAAGCTTATCTTGAAAAAAACGGAAATTCAACATATGCTGACCATCTTTTGGAGACAGGACATGATTTTGACAATAACTTCAAAATCTTACACCTAGAAAAAAAGAACCTCAGGTTGAACTACCTAGAAGCCCTCGAAATCAACAGATACAATAAAAAACAGATTCTCCTAAACGACCAGACGGAGCTCAATAAATCCCCCTTACTTAACCTTTTCTGAAACTTTGTGTAATAATAAAAAACAAATTACTGTAAATTCCCACTACTTTCTTTTCCGTACATTTTGAATATTTGAAGAACTCAATATCAAGTATGTAGTTAGTAATAAAGCCAGAACGGGTTTCTGGACTTGCAGGTGGATCTGTGGTAAAACCTGGGGCCTAAAGCCCAGGCAGATGTACTGGCTATACACTATGGTAATTAGACCACGGATAGTGTATAGCGCTGTAGCGTGGTGGAAGAAAAACCCTACAAACGGTTGGCGAACAAAAGCTCACCCGACTACAGAGAGAGGCTTGCCTTGCAATTACAGGTGCGTTTCGCACCATACCCACGGCAGCCAAGGAGGTCCTACTAAATCTACCACCCCTTCACCTACTTGTGCAGAGGGAGGCGGAACGGACCACATACAAACTATATCAACTGGCGATTGAGAGGCCAGAGGCAATAGTGATGGGAGGCTCAGGACTGCTGAACGAGCTTTTAACGAACAGTATCCTATCGATGCCCTCGAATCTAATGTCAAAAATCACGAGCCAGGAACGGAATTTTAATGTAATCGTCGCCAGCCGGGACGAATGGACCCAGCATGCTGAGGTTCTATTGGGAACCGAGCTTGGCTTGTTCACAGACGGCTCGCGAACGACGAACGGAACAGGAGCGGGAGTCTATGGGAGCAAACCGAGAATTAACATCTCATTGAGTCTCGGTCCAAACGCAATCATATTCCAGGCAGAAATATCTGCCATCGAGACCGCGGCGGAACTGCTGAGAAAACGGAAAATCCACCACGGTAAAATCAAAATATTTACTGATAGTCAGTCAGTATTAAAAGCTCTGGAATCCAGTGTTTTACATCCAAAACAGTCTGGAGTTGCCGCACGGCTTCAAACAGGCTCTATATGTATAACGCAGTCACTTTGGTTTGGATACCGAGCCACTCAAACTATTTGGGTAACGAGGAGGCAGATCGGCTGGCATTTGCTGGAGCTGCGCTGCCTCTGGTAGGACTGGAACCATTCCTGGGATTACCACATGACGTGGCTAATGACGCGATAACAGGCAGAATGGACTCAAGGCTAGAGTGTTTCTGGCGGAGCCATTCTGGCCTGAAACATTCGAAGTTGCTCCTTGGAACAGCTTCGAACAAAAAAATGGCGAACCTAGCGCTAGGTCTGGATAGGGCCAAACTAAGAACACTTGTCGGAATTATGACAGGTCACTGCAGACTGAAGGCGCATTTGCACAAAATCGGCTGAAGACGATGAATGCAGGCTGTGTCTTGAGGACACTGAAACAGCCATGCACATCGTCTCAGAGTGCCCAGCGGTGAGTCGCATCAGATTCGAGGTCTTTGGCCAGGCTTTTATAGCCCACAGCGAATTGAAAAAATTACCCCTGAATAAGATTATCGGTTTTATCCAAAAACTGGATCTCGTCGGGGAGACATCAATTAGGGATGAACCACAATAGTCCGTGCGGATGCAGTGGTAGGGTGGACAGACGCCCGCTCGCCATAAATAACATAACAACATAATAACATGTAGTTAGTACCATACTCACCTGACGAAGTCATGTTGTCATGACGAAACAATTGTTGTGAAATTAAATAAATTAGCGGAAATTAAGTTGTTTCACTTTAATCATCAAAAAAACAAAAAACACCCGATATATCGTCCAGCTCTCCCCTGGATCTTATAAGCAATACGATAAACATCCAAATAATCCGTGAAATATTCAGCTTGTACCATCCAGTAATATCCAAATATTTACACCCATAACTAAGCACAACGTAACATAACATTCAAATCAACCGACGAAAAGCACCCAAGATGTATGAAATAACCTGCTCAGCGCCTCCTTTAATTACACGGCCATCATCAGAGTGCTGCGTGGAGCTCGAAAAGCCCGTGAAAACTTTCGGCAGAGTCAACTCGTTAAGATTTATATCGCAGACGTCCTAATAATGAATGGAAACCTGCGTTGAACCTGCGGAAGAATACCCGTTCCTCTTTTAATATCCCCCTCGGTTCGATAAATCCCGAATGGAAGCTTTCCTGGAAAGTATCTGGTGATATATCGCACCCTATATCCTTAATCCGATAAGGATTAGGGACAAAAATTAGTTTAGCAGTTTTGGGAATACAGAAATAGAAGACGGGACGCGGCAATATAAACAGAATGCAAGGAAATGCAGGGGATTAGAGAAACTAAGTGATTGAAACATGTTAAAAAAATGTTCTCACCTCCATTAGATGTTCATTCTGTCAAGGGTGATTACGTTGAGCAAAGAATTTGTTTAAAGTTTTGTGTTGCAAATGAATTTTCGTGTGCCGATGCATTGAAAATGTTGTAAAAGCCCTTTGGTGATAATGCTCTATCGAAAACTCGTGCATATTAGTGGTACAGAGCCTTCAAGGACGGTCGTGAAGTGGTCGCCCATCGACGGCTTCGATCGAAGATAACGTCGATAAAATTAAGGAAAGGGTGCTGGAAAACCGTCGTACCAGCTTGAGAGAGATAGCACATGATCTTAAGATATCCCACGGGTCCGCACGTACGATTTTGATTGATATTTTGGGCATGAGAAAGGTGGCCGCACGACTCGTACCGAAAGACCTGAATTTTCTTCAAAAACGTCATCGCGAACAGGTTGCTTCAGACATGCTGAATCGCTGTAATTCCGATTCTACATTCATGGAACGCATTATAACTGGTGATGAGACCTGGGTCTACGAGTACGATATGCAAACAAGCCAGCAATCATCGGAATGGGTGGCAAAAAATGAGCCGAAACCGAAAAAACCACGCCAAAGCCGCTCGAAAATGAAGGTGATGCTCATTGTTTTCTTCGATATCCGTGGCGTGGTGCACCACGAATTCGTTCCAGAGGGTCAGACGGTAAACAAGTAGTATTACCTAGGCGTTATGAAACGTTAGCGTGAGCGTATCCGTAAGAAGCGGCCAAATTTGTGGGCGAACAACTCATGGATTTTGCATGACGATAACGCGCCTTCTCACCGAGCTACGATTGTGACTGACTTTCTCGCCAAAAACTCAACAAACGTGCTTCAGCAACCACCGTATTCGCCGGATTTGGCTCCCTGCGACTTTTTCCTCTTCCCAAAACTAAAATTGCCCCTTCGTGGCACCCGTTTTGAATCGATTGAAGCCATAAAACAAAATTCGGCGCGAGAGCTAAAGTCCATCCCGGAAAGCGCCTATAAAAAATGTTTCGATAATTGGAAGTGCCGTTGGCATAGATGTATTGGAACAAATGGAGCCTATTTTGAAGGCGACCCAATAAATTAAAATAAATTAAATGTAAAAATGTTGTTTTAATTGAAAATTCCCGGTACTTTCTTGACAGAGTAGTATGTACTGAATGACGAAAAACATTCTAGAAAAGCAAGTTCTTGCGCACTTATTCATATGATCCACGATCCTCACGAAGTTTTGCATTAGTCTTCTTATCATCCCTTTACATCTACAGTGGGTGATCAAACTATTAGAGCCACAGTGAAAAATAAGTAATTCTGGCTATTGTAGAGAAATTATACCAGTTTTTATATATATCGGGTGTTTTTCTTTGAGTGATAAAGATAACTGTGATTTGACAGAAGGTAGAAGCCATGTTGTTTTGACATTTCTGTTCACTAAGCATTGACAAATTATCATGGAAAGACTCACGCCGCAACAACGTTTACAAATTGTTGAAATTTATTTTCAAAAAGTGTTCTATTCGCCAAACTTATAGAGTACTTCGTGAAATTTATCGTTTACATAATCGTCCATCAGAGCAGTATATTCATCGAACTATCGATAGATTTCGGACAACATTTTCTCTACTCGATGCAACAACAACAAAAAGACAAAAAAACTGTACGTACATAAGAAAATATCGCTGCTGTAAGTCATAGTTTTAATGATGATCCAGATTTGTCTATTCGTCGACGTTCACAACAAGTTGGACTATGTGCATCCACCACATGGAAAATTTTGCGTAAAGATCTTGGTCTGCACCCATACAAGATCCAACTAGGTCAATAACTGAAGCCACTTGACCATAATAAGCGTCGTTTGTTTACTGATTGTGCCCTAGATCAGCTTGAAGTTGATCCACTTTTTATCGTAAAATTGTGTTTAGTGATGAAGCTCATTTCTGGTTGAACGGCTATGTAAACAAGCAAAATTGCCGTATATGGAGTGAAAACAATCCTCAAGAAGTTCTGTAGGTTCCATTGCATCCTGAAAAATGCAGTGTATGGTGTGCTTCACACGCTGGAGGCATCATCGGTCCATATTTCTTTAAAAACGATGCTGGAGCTATGTTACAGTGAATGATGCTCGTTACAGATCGATGGTCAATGATTATTTGCTTCAAAATTTGAATGGTATCGACTCACAAGTGTTTTGGTTCCAACAAAATGGTGCTACACCTCATTCTGCTACCGTAACAATTCATTTATTGAAAGAAAGGTTTTTGGTAACATTATTTCGAGAAATGGTTCAATTAATTGGCCTCCGAGATCTTCTTCTTCTTCTTCCTCGTTTGTTAGGCTCATAGCCTGTTTTCTCAAACTCAATCATTCATCTGGTTAGATGTTGAGATCCAGGATTCGCGCCACCTTTTAGGTGGTCGACCTATAGGCTCCTGGTTTCCGGAATACCATCCCATGCGATTCCCGCTATTCTATCATGAGCCATTCTTTCCACATGTTCGTTCCAAGCTCTTCTACGTGTCCGTCCCCATCTCACTATGTCGCTCACTCCGTGTTCCCCGCGTATTGTCGAATTACGAATACAATCTCTCAGTGTACATCCCGATATTCTTCGGAGTACTCTCATTTCGGCAGTTCTAAGAATTGACTTTGTTTTGCTATTATCCGCTCTCGTCTCAATGGCGTACGTCATGATCGGTCGAATACAGGTCTTGTATATTCTTACTTTTGCTTCCTTGCTCATGTATCTGTTATTCCATATCACATCCGACAAGCTTCCTGAAATTCTATTCGCCTTGTTAACTTGGCTTCACACTTCCCGTGTTCTATCTTGATTTGCAGATATCTCGATTCCCAGGTAGTTAACGACCATGACCTGCTCTATTGGTTTATTTTCCACTACTAGCTTGCATCTTACGGGCTCTTTGCTTATTACAGTAGTCTTAGATTTTTCAATGGAAATTTTCATGTTAAATTGCGTACTTATGGTATGGAATGCGTACAAGAGTCTTTGTAGATCGTCTTCATTTTCGGATATTATAACGGCGTCATCAGCATAGCATATTATCTTGATCTCCCCCATATTTACTCTGTATCCTGGTGCTGATTCTTTGAAGTATTCTATTATTTGATCTATTACCAAATTGAAGAGTACTGGACTTAGAGAGTCCCTCTGTCTTATCCCTGACGCTATCGGTACCTCCCTGGTTAGTTTACCGTTCACTGATATTTGTGTTGTTGTGTTGGAGTTTATTTCTTTAATAACACGTATTAACACCTGGTATCAAGATGAATGGAGAGAATTTAAATGAGAACAAATTTTTCGTTTATGAGTACGCCGTGAATGTTTAATCATAATCGTGCTGGTACAAATGTGCAAAGGGGATAAATTATTGTTATTTTGGTCAGACAGATATTATTCTGATACTTCTAACTAAAAGAGATCAACTGCAATCTCAGAAATGGACTCTTTCTTTCCTCGACGCAAAATCAAGTTTTAATTTAATCAGGCGGATCAGTCTAAGAGGCAATCATTGTTGTTCACTATTCAGTCACAAAGCATTACCCGGAAGTATTTTCCTCTTCCAGAAGCCTTTCCGCGAAACATAATTAGAGAAAGTAGAGAGGAAATTTCGCTGTCTATTCATTTAACGCAAACGTCTTTTAAAAGTCAGTCAAACGGATAGAATTCTCGTGTCTTCCCTACTAACTACAGCAAGAAAAAGCTAATTTCCGACTCAACAGCTTTCCCTGAGATAAAAACAAAGAGCTCATAAGCCTTTATAGACACGAAACTAAACCAATGGAGAATTTATAACCTGTAAAATTCCGAGCATCATTAGTCCAGAACGATCCATCATCCTTAAGGGGGAAAATATCAATGGAAATTCATCTGAAGACTTTGATTCGAGCTAGAGTTCAGGTTTCATTGTTCTTTCAGGTCTCCCCATCTTACATATTCCAAAACCCAGGGATGCCACATTCGCTAAAATGTCGGTAGATCTACGAAAAATTGCGCTCAATTTCTATACCTTGTGCATATGTGAATATACATTCTGTCAAGAAAGTACCGGGAATTATCGATTTAAATCTGGCGGGGCAATGAGGCAGGTAAAATTTTTTTTTCCTAGGTTGGTACCACTGTCCTTAATTACTATGCCAAGCTTGAGCGGGATCTGTCAACTAGTGTGTTTGCAACAGCTGATTAAGTCAGTCGATGTCAGAGTGCGTGCCGATTTTTACTATGGGTGATTACGTTGAGCAAAGAATTTGTTTAAAGTTTTGTGTTGCAAATGAATTTTCGTGTGCCGATGCATTGAAAATGTTGAAAAAGGCCTTTGGTGATAATGCTCTATCGAAAACTCGTGCATATTAGTGGTACAGAGCCTTCAAGGACGGTCGTGAAGTGGTCGCCCATCGACGGCTTCGATCGAAGATAACGTCGATAAAATTAAGGAAAGGGTGCTGGAAAACCGTCGTACCAGCTTGAGAGAGATAGCACATGATCTTAAGATATCCCACAAGTCCGCACGTACGATTTTGATTGATATTTTGGGCATGAGAAAGGTGGCCGCACGACTCGTACCGAAAGACCTGAATTTTCTTCAAAAACGTCATCGCGAACAGGTTACTTCAGACATGCTGGATCGCTGTAATTCCGATTCTACATTCATGGAACGCATTATAACTGGTGATGAGACCTGGGTCTACGAGTACGATATGCAAACAAGCCAGCAATCATCGGAATGGGTGGCAAAAAATGAGCCGAAACCGAAAAAACCACGCCAAAGCCACTCGAGAATGAAGGTGATGCTCATTGTTTTCTTCGATATCCGTGGCGTGGTGCACTACGAATTCGTTCCAGAGGGTCAGACGGTAAACAAGGAGTATTACCTAGGCGTTATGAAACGTTTGCGTGAGCGTATCCGTAAGAAGCGGCCAAATTTGTGGGCGAACAACTCATGGATTTTGCATGACGATAACGCGCCTTCTCACCGAGCTACGATTGTGACTGACTTTCTCGCCAAAAACTCAACAAACGTGCTTCAGCAACCACTGTATTCGCCGGATTTGGCTCCCTACGACATTTTCCTCTTCCCAAAACTAAAATTGCCCCTTCGTGGCACCCGTTCTGAGTCGATTGAAGCCATAAAACAAAATTCGGCGCGAGAGCTAAAGTCCATCCCGGAAAGCGCCTATAAAAAATGTTTCGATAATTGGAAGTGCCGTTGGCATAGATGTATTGGAGCAAATGGAGCCTATTTTGAAGGTGACCCAATAATTTTGACGATTAAATGTAAAAATGTTGTTTTAATTGAAAATTCCCGGTACTTTCTTGACAGAGTAGTACATTGAAAATTAAAGTCATTGACTTAATCTCTTGGAAACTCTGGGAATGTATAGATACGATCAAACAGACTTGAACAAAACTCCACTACCCAATATTTTTGATGAAATAACCCTGATGATTGTTAATTAAGTTTCTCTTTCAACCTTCCAATTTTTACTTTCCCTTCCTTATCTTTCGTAATAGAGTTCAATACTTCAGAAACATTTCTACAATTGTAAAGGGTCTTTCATTAATAGCGTCAAATTTTGTTTTGTAAATAAAACACATTATTTATTCGAAAATTATTGAAATTTTTATTTCATTATGAAGTACAATGGATATCATTAGTTTTTTGAATTTATTGGTCTATTTCTTGACATAATCGAATCACCGAATACACGACGCTTTGAATGATCTGTTGGTTTGAAATCTTGGGTTAAAACAATTTTGTATGGATGTAAACCAAGACCTTTTCGTAAAATTTGCCACAAATACTTATGGGAGATGCCCAGTTCTTGTGAACGTCGAGAAATCGGTAAATTTTGCTCTTCGCGAACACTTTCACGTACGGCAACAATATTTTCTTCACTTCTTGCATTTGTTTATCTCACTGACACTGTTACATCATGTGTTGTGAAATTCGTTTCAAACTTCTTCACTATACCTTCAACTATTCTTTGATCCAGACAATTATGACGACAAAAAGTTAGAGTTTGAGAACATTTGAGTTGTCAATTTGATCTGTGGATCGATTATGGTGCACCTATTTCATGGTCATCGAATAGACCGGATTTAACACCGTAGGACACGTTTTTATGGCCGTTCCTGAAGGAAAAAATTTACTCTGATAATAATGAAAGTGTCATTAGAAACAAAATTGAAGCATTAATGCATGAACTCAATCAGAACCATAATAATGCTCAAATAGTCTTACCAACAGAAAAAAACAGACAATATTTTCTCTACTCGATGCAACAACAACAAGACAAATAACTGTACGTTCAGAAGAAACTATAGCTGCTGTAAGTCATTGTGTTAATGATAATCCAGAATTATCTATTCGTCGACCTTCACAACAAGTTGGACTCTGTGCATCCACCACATGGAAAATTTTACGTAAAGATTTTGGTCTACACCCATACAAGATCCGTCTGGTTCAAGAACTAAGGCCACTTGACCATAATAAGCGTCGTTTGTTTGCTAATTGGGCCCTATAACAGCTTGCAGTTGATCCACTTTTTTATCGTAAAATTGTGTTTAGTGATGAAGCTCATTTCTGACTGAACGGCTATGAAAACAAGCAAAATTGCCGTATATGGAGTGAAAACAATCCTCAAGAAGATCTGCAGGTTCCATTGCATCCTGAAAAATTCACTGTATGGTGTGCTTCACACGCTGGAGGCATCATCGCTCCATATTTCTTTAAAAACGATGCTGGAGCTAATGTTTCAGTGAATGGTGCTCGTTACCGATCGATGATCAATGATTATTTGTTCAAAAATTTGAATGGTATCGACCCAGAAATATTTTGGTTTCAACAAGATGGTGCTACACCTCATGCTGCTACCGTAACAATTAATTTGTTGAAAGAAAGATTTGGTGAAAACATTATTTCCAGAAATGGTCCAATTAATCGGCCTCCAAGATCATGCGACATAACTGTATTGGATTATTTTCTTTGGGGTTATGTCAAGTCATTGGTTTATGCTGATAAATCAGAAACAATAGACGCTTTGGAAGCCAACATAACTCCTGCTATTGATGAAATAAGGCCTGAATTACTCGAAAAACGGTCCAAAATTGGTCTGGTCGAATGCGGTTCTTCAGAGCTATTCGTGGTGGACATATGCCGAAAATTATTTTTAAAACATAAATGTCATAAATTTATCTTTCAAATAAAAAAAAATGGCTTCAATCTTAATTTAAATGTGTTTTATTCCATTTTAAAGTTCTACTCTTAAAAAAACATCCGATATAAATACTCAACAATGTCGAGTTCTTGATTCTCATTCCGTACGTCTCTTTCTCTAAAGACTTTTCTACCTTTTACAAGGTTGTTAGAATTGATGAATGTATTTTCACTTGAAATTTGATTATCTGGATGTAACTACATATATTCTACCCTTTTAGTTTTCTTGTTTTATTGTTCTCCTCGTGAAATATAGGATAGATTTATTGTATTGATATCTGTATGTATTAATTTATTGGAATATATTTGATTTGATTCAGAATTTTTCCGCTTCTGTGTAATGCATGTTTCAGAAATAATTTTATTGAACATCATCGTGTGTCATATTGTCTGTCAGCAATGTCGTCTGTTGATTTATCACAGCCTACCACTTGATAACCGATTAATGAGACTTCCAGGTGGTTCTTCGAATCGGGGACTGTAGATCTAAGAATAAGAGAGATAGTCGATACATGCATATATATTCATAATCAGGAGATAAGAAGCTAGTCAAAAATAAGAAAATATATAAGGGGATCCTTTTGAAAAAATGAAGTTGCACTCAATATCTTGTCCGTTCTCTATATATTCCATTTTGTGAAATCATTTTGCAATAGTTCAGTTGATTTCGTACAACTTTTGTGAATAACAGTTTTTTGTGTCTCCATTTGTAACAAAGTCAAAGGGAGGGTCAAATTAGAGTGAAAAACACTCGAGATGTGATTGGTTATTTAACCCATCTTCTAGCTTCTATGAAAAACTGTCCTAGTAAATTATTCAGAGACTCAGTTGAGAGACATATTTATTTAATTCGAAAAGTTCAGATACAGAACTGAGGTGAAAATTGAAATAACTTTCGAGCTGAAAATTCTGTGTGCTTAGGTATGCAATGCATATTCTATTTGATTGCCTTAAATATTGCTCTATTTTGAAATAGTTCAATTGATTTCGTACAACTTTTGTGAATAACATTTTTTTGTGTCTCCATTTGTAACAGAGTCAGAGGGAGGGTCAAATTAAAGTGAAAAACACATGGATTTTTATCAAGTTAAGGCCAACACGGTACAGAGTAACTTAATTACCTCGAGAGGTGAATGGTTATTTAACCCATCTTCAAGCTTCTATAAAAAACTCTCTTGATAAATTATTCAGACACTCAGTTGAGAGACATATTTATTTAATTCGAAAAGTTCATATACAGAACTGAGGTGAAAATTGAAATAACTTTCGAGCTGAAAATTCTGTGTGATTAGATATGCAATGCATATTCTGTTTGATTGCCTTAAATATTGCTCTATTTTGAAATAGTTCAGTTGATTTCGTACAACTTTTGTGAATAACATTTTTTTGTGTCTCCATTTGTAACAGAGTCAAAGGGAGGGTCAAATTAAAGTGAAAAACACATGGATTTTTATCAAGTTAAGAACAACACGGTACAGAGTGTCTTAATTACCTCGAGAGGTGAATGGTTATTTAACCCATCTTCAACCTTCTATGAAAAGCTGTCTTGATAAATTAATCAGACACTCAGTTGAGAGACATATTTATTTAATTCAAAAAGTTCAGATACAGAACTGAGGTGAAAATTGAAATAACTTTCGAGCTGAAAATTCTGTGTGATTAGGTATGCAATGTATCTTGAATGGTGGAGGTCCTCACTTGATGGAAATCCATTTTCATTTAATTTAAAAGGGATTAAATAAAAACATATTTAATAAAATTTCCACATTTATTGTGTTTCAACAATATTGTAACACTACATTTGCAACAATTGTTTCGCCAAATTCTTGGCTTCTTCAGGCGACATCGAACTCGCCTGAAGAAGCCAAGAATTTGGCGAAACAATTGTTGCAAATGTAGTGTTACAATATTGTTGAAACACAATAAATGTGGAAATTTTATTAAATATGTTTTTATTTAATCCCTTTTAAATTAAAAAAAAAAAAAAAAAAAAAAAAAAAAAAAAAATATGCAATGTATATTATATTTGTTGGCCTTAAATATTGCTCTATTTTCATAACACACTGATTAGCAATCTAGTGCATTTCGGAAGTCAGTTTAGGAGTAAAAGGTTAAAAACAAACAAATATATTGATTGCATTTTTATTAGTAAGGTTTCAAACCAGAGTCATAGGACACCCAAGGCTCACAACATATTCCAGTTTACGACCATTTCTAAGGAACACACTGCTTGCCCATTGACCTTGCTTGTTTGGTTCACCCCTCATTAACAGCTGAAAAAATGATATTCACTTGCATATCTTTTCAGCGGATATAGTTATAGATCTTACATCTTTTAGATTTTTTAGTACATTCACTAAAAG
The DNA here is from genome assembly GCA_034642435.1 of Megalocaria dilatata. Lineage (NCBI taxonomy): Eukaryota > Metazoa > Arthropoda > Insecta > Coleoptera > Coccinellidae > Megalocaria > Megalocaria dilatata. The sequence goes on along the minus strand of CM067857.1, from coordinate 9,392,841 downwards.
GATCTCCACCATAACCTGCAGGGCAACTACAAGATCCTACGTGATTTTTTACTTCACATCGAGAATTTTTTCCACAGAGTCCTGAACAAGAATCTTGACATGCATTCTTGTTGCATGCTTGATTAGAAGGACAATCGCTGTTGGATGCACATTTCGCTTGTGCTTGTGCTGAAATGGTACTTTTGATGAATATGGGATTAGACAAAGACAACTAAACCATATTCCACACTTAAACGCTCAGTTAATTATTTTTTTAGCTGGTGTTAGTATTAAGCATCAACTAAAAAGTTAGTAGCTAATAAATTTATTTTCAGTTATTTATACTTAAGTATTGATTTAATTATATAGTGCACTAAGCAAACACACTTTGGCTTAAAACTCTTACATAAAATTAAACAGACCTTCAGATATTATACAGGGTGTCCCAACGAAAATATTATCACCCAGGGCTCAGTAACGAAGAATTTTCGAAGATTTGAAAAAACAGGTCAACTTCTGTTGTGAAGGGGACGATTTTCCAGCATCAGTTTGGTCCGAAAAACCCAACCTCCATGTGGGTGGCATAATATAATATTAAACTTACCGTCAAAAGGTGAGTTTAACACACAGTTGAACCGCCCAAACTCAAGAACCTAAGAGTTTTGAAGAATCCAAAAGTTATTTTCAAGTTCTGTATTAGGAAGAAAGAATTCCTATGATGACGTTGTTTCGAAAAAACAACTGAGGATGGCAACAGCTCCCAACATTTTTTCAATAGAGAGGAGATATTAGATGTGGTTTAGTTGAGAAGTCAATTTCAACTAGGATGTTTAGAGAACAAAGGAAGATTTTTAGCTAAAACACATCCGTCATCTCTTTTCTATTAAAAAATGATTGGGGGTTTTTCGGAACAATGTCGTCAAAAGAATTATTTCTCCCTAATACAGAACTTCAAAATTTAATTATGGATTCTTCAAAACTCTTAGGTTCTTGAGTTTGGGTGGTTCAACATTCGTTCGACATCACCTTTAGACGGTTACTTCAAATTACATTATTTCGGGAATATTGAACCAATTTTGAAAATTTAAACTGTGTACAGAACATTGTTGACCTTCATTATTCAAAATAATAAAAAGGGTTTTTTCACTTGATAGAAGCCTTATTACAATATCTCAAATAACATACTGATTTATTCTGCTAAACTCATTGAATAACTTATTCAAAATGTAAACCTGCCTGATGATGCTACGGCGAAACAATTGTTGAATTAAATAACAATAAAAATTGTGAAAATCAGATTAACCTTATTTAATATTATTCTAGTCTTTGGTTTTGAGTTATCAAATATTAGATCAATTTTAATGTTTACAGAAAAACTGATTCTGCGCTCTGCTTTTAATCTCGAATGCAGAAATTACCGCTAAAATTGATTTTAAACTTTTCAAGCAGAAGCCGATGAATATTTCGCGAAAATTTTGAAGACTTTTACGAATATAAACGTCTAAAACAATGGCATCGTTGGATCCTCACCAAGAATGGAGATGAGTGGAAAATGATATTGGGGCATTAAGTGGCCTGATGGGCTCTTGAGGGTGTAACGTGAGTGTATCGGTTCCATTTGGGAGGTTAACACGTTCTACCCGACACCAATTTCGTTTGAATATCCTTGAAAACCGAGGGCAATAACTAGAAAATATGATTAAAATATCAATGAGCAGGAGACAATGATGGTATAAGAATCTGCATAGGAGAAATTAACAAGGAATCAATAATTAAATAATGATACCTTAAATTAAAATAGGAAAGAGTAACTACACACATCGTCAAAAGTCTTGGCGCCCTCTATCAACTCTCTGTTGAATATAACATGACAATTTTTTGTGTGGAATCTTCACTATCTTTTCACTAAAATGAAAACAATAAACCAGCAAAAAATGTTACTTGTTCGGGAGAATACAGGTGTATTCGAAGTTAATCGGTTTTCTTTCAACAAGAGTTATAATATTCAGAATATTCCGTGGAAAATGCCGCGTCATCCAATTTCTCAGTTTGACCGGGCAAGAATAGCAGCCCAACATCAAGAAGCTTTGTCGAAGCACCCGATTTCCCAACGTTTGAATATTCCACGAACTTCAGTAAGGCGCATGTGACCCTTTTCCTGGAAAGCGGCAGTGTTGCCCGGAGACCGGTGCCTGGTCGACCCAGAGTAACATCTGCAAGGGAAGACCATTATATCGCAAATTTTACTCGAAGTTATCGAACGGTATCTGTAATATCCCTTCGAATTCATTTTTTGAGGACCTGTAGATGAGTAGTCTCAACCAGTAGCATAAGGCGACGGTTGTATTCCTCAAATTCAAGGACAAGAAGACCTTTAAGAGTACCTCGGCTTTCACCTGGACATTGAGCTAGCCATCGGCAATGGGCAGAAAGATTGGCTTTTACCACAATGGCGCAACGTATTTTTTTCGGACGAACCACGATTCGGTTTACAAAGTGATAGTCGATAAGGAAAGGTTTTGGAAAGATCCGGGCAGACTAGAGCGACTCAATTTCGCCCGGGAAGTTGTGCCCTTTCAAGGCGGAACAGTAATGTGCTGGGAGAATATATTGTTCGATCGCCGTATCCCTCTTATTATCATTGAACGAACAATGACTGGTGCCATCTACGTAGAAAACATCATTGAACCAATCATTGTATTGTTCCTCTGGCAACGAATTTGGGGATAATTTCATTTATCAGGATGATAACGCCCCCGAAGTGTTCAAAACATTCTTCAAGAGAACAATATCCCGAGAATGAACTGGCCATCAAACTCACCAGACATTTATCCAATTGAGCACGTATGGGATTACTTAGGGAGAGTTGAAGCTCTAAAAGGAAATTCGGATGTTGCGAGGGAGCTTCCACCTCTTACTTAGGGAGACGGCGTTTCGTTTCCGAGCCTGCGCATCTGAAATTCATCAGACAGGCTTGATGCGCAGGCTCTGCCTGTGACGCCGGTGACCATGCGTCCGCTTGGAATGCTGATTCTCAAACGCAATGTCGGGTCGGGTCCTCTATCGGTACGCCGGTTAAACTGCGATAGAGCAAGGCAGATTTCTAGATGAGGAGCGAAGAAATTGTTCGCTACACACTCCCCCTCCAGTGAGCGTCGATAAGGTCACGAAATAGGGCGTTGGGTGCAGGCAAGGATACAGTCCACCTTCAACTTTGCAGGAATAGAGTTTAGCACTTCAGGAAGAATGGAACGATATGTCTGAAAATTTCATTGATGACTTGCTTCGTGGAATACCTAGGCGTATTGAGAGGTTGATTGAAAGAAAATGTGGCAATACGGACTATTGAATTTGGATTCAGTTGTGGAATAGCTATAATTAATCAAAAATAATCGATAAGTTTGAATTTTTTTCATCTTTCCTATTTTGTCTGACCCTGCATAAAGCAAAGAAAAACAAACAAAGATTTTCTATCAGATATATTGCGTTTGAAATAGAGGAAAATATTAATCTCATAGATTGTTTATTTCTTGAGAAACCTAGTGGCGAAGACTTTTGACAATGTGTGTATTTAGGTAATGTATGTGTATAAATATCTGGAAAAATTGTAAATATCTTCATTTTGTCTCTCTTGTTTTCTCAGTGATATTTTCAACTGTTTCTATAAATTACAAAAAATACAATGCAAATTATCAGGTGTATAAATACTTTCGTGCGGCTTTGATGATGTCGTTACTAGTTTATTATTCCATTGTTTCATCTGACAGCAACTTCATTTTGAAGTGCCACACTGGCTATAACAGCTAATTACGTGCAATTCTGGTTTCACTTCGAACGTTTGGTCGAATCACAACGAGAGAGTCTGTATGGATGTGTCTTGACCGAGTGCCAACGAGATACTGTTAGATGCAGCTGCCTGTGTTGGGAATCAAATGTGTGGCAGGTAGAAAAATCTACCCCAAATCTCGAAACGCCGTTGGTTTGAATACGTTTCTGGGTCTGATTGCAAGGGTTCTACGAAAACTATGAGGAATAAATATTTTGGATCCTTAGCTGGCGTACAAGCCTAGGTTTTTAACTGCTTCTATAAATTTCAAAATACAATACAAATTGTTAGGTGTATAAATACTTTCGTGCGGCTTTGATGATGTCGTTACTAGTTTATTATTCCATTGTTTCATCTGACAGCAACTTCATTTTGAAGTGCCACACTTACGTGAAATTCTGATTTCACTTCGAACGTTTGGTCGAAGCACAACGAGAGAGTCTGTATGTATGTGTCTGGGCCGAGTGCCAACGAGATACTGTTAGATGCTTAGCACAGGGTTGCAAAAACCGACTGTGTTAAGGGTCAAATGTGTGGCAGGTAGAAAAATCTACCCCAAATCTCGAAACGGCGTTGGTTTGTATGCGTTTCTGGGTCTGATTTCAAGGGTTCTACGAAAACTATGAGGGATAAATATGTTGGATTCTTAACTAGTATACAAGCCAAGTTTCCATTCGTAATACAATGCTTTGTTCAAAGAAATCGAATACACAGTTAATAGCAGTAGAGAAATGCTTATAATTGCCTGAATTGCACTTTTTAAATGGATTTAGTTATGCTGAATTTGAGACTGTGTTTTCATTAACAGAAAATTTACATATTCTGCAACTATTGTAAAATTATTTGGGATCTTCTTATAAATTTTACTCTAACAAAATGCGAAAGAATATCGATTGGTAGCGTAGTATATACTCATTCGAGTAAAATACTCGCCTAGTGAAAACAAGGCCTCAGGAAAAATAACAAACTATTTCCAACGGTCTTTTAAGGAAGCACCCCTCAACTCATATCCCTTCCACTTACAGCAACGAAGCTCCTCTTATTCCAAATGCAAGAATATCTCCTGAAAAATTACATACTCCTTTTCTCTCATTTTTTATGCAGATCCTGCATCGCCATGGCGATAGAACAATCCATACGAAAAGGAGACGGAACAACGGAAATCTTGCATTTAATCAACTTTATTGGTATTGTGAATTATCTCCTCTCGAATCTAGAGAAAATGGGGGATGCATAGTTGATATTTCCACTGTGATAACTGAGTCATAGCGAGCATGATGGAAAACGGGGAAAATATCTCGATACAGTCTGCCTGTTTGCTTCCGTAAATATTTGTACACTTAACCATTAGTTAGTCCAGTTACTCGCTTAGGGTGACATGTTTTCGATCGCGGATTTTTCCTGTGATTAGAATTTGCTGGGGGAATGATGTCGAAGATGAAATTGTGCGAAAATGAGAACAACAGATTGTCCTTCCTCTATCAGATAGAAACTGATACGAAGATGATTTTTAAAGTAATACAATTCGAAATTAGACAATATTTCTAGTAGTCGTAGACAGCGTTTCCAAGTTTTTCCTTCAATTCATTGAATGCTCTGTTTCTTCCTGTTTCACTCTACTTCTTCTAATTTCAACCTCCTAACGCAAATATCTCAATGCTCACTCTATATTCACCTTTCGTCTGAATTCATATGTCTGTCATTATCCTACTTTCCTATTAATTTGATCTCAGTATGCACACTACTTATATATTCCGTTGATTTCCAAATCTGTTAGCCAATTTGCGAAACCCCAGGCGCAGATTGTTTCGTCCTAAGACCAATGAAGCGTTTAAATTATTTCCTTTAATCTTAAGCGGTCTTCCTGAAACTGCTCCATGTCCCATATCCATGCCATATTTTTATCCTTTTCATTGTCTCATATACAGCACCCTTCCACAGTTCAGACAATTTCACTAATTTTTAACGTTTCAGAAACCTTTTCTATACAAATATTCTACCTGTTTTCTTTTTTTAGCGACATTATTTCATGAATTGTGTACAATATTTAACAAATAGCGTTGTCATGCAACTTTCGCCATAGCCGACTATCTGCACCACCTTATTCATACATTACTTTTGTCTTAGAATATTACAAAAAAGAAGTATATTAAAATTATGAGAATAATAAATTCTGGATACTTTCTAGATGGACTTTAATTATAAATTCGAAAGGTTTTTCTTAGTTATTCTCATTTTTCATCAAGAAATACGAGTATACTTAGAAAACTCCATTAAGCAATTCGCTGAACCTCCAGATGACAATCAATTTAATGATATTTTCCAGAAAAAGAACCTGAAAAATTCTAAGCCAAGTTTCTTCAGTAAGGAGTTATTTAGGTAAAAATAGGATAATCAATAAAAATATACCTACCATCTTCATCAAATATTCAGTGAAAAGGATTAGTTTTTAAATGATGCATAGCATATGCCATAATTAGATTATTCCACAGATGCTATGTATATATATTATTATTGTCTTATTTTTATCCTAATAACTCCTTGCTGGACAAACTTAGGTTGGAATTTTTCAGATTCTTATTCTGGAGAATTCACCATCTCTTTGTCAAAGAAAAATAAAAAGACCTTTTTGAATTCTACATGGAACATTTTTGGCGATTTAACTTGTTATTCCTCAATATACAAACGAAACAATTTGTATTAGGTGATGAATTTATTTATCAATTTTAATGTGAGTCAATACTTGATAGAAGTAAAATTTAAATGACTTTAAATTCAGAATTATATGAATAAAAAGATCAGAATTATATATTCTAACTTCTACAATATATATTGAAACTAGATACAAAAACTATCTAATTCATATCCTTATATATAATCAGTATAAAATATATTTTAATGTCTGGGAATAAACCTTTTTACATCCCGATATAAAACGTATTTATACAAATGTATTAACAAAAACTATATTAGTATGTATATCAACATACAAATACAAGAAAATCCATTATTCCAAAATTATCTAAAATTCTCAAAATAAAGGATCGAATAAAACCAATTGAACAAGAATTCCAACATTTGATAGCTATTTCGGTCTCTAGACCTCTTCAGAAATATATTGAATTCAGATTCAAATATATAACAAGATCAAAATTTAACTCACCAAATAAGATAAAACCTGGAAGGAATAAACTCGATATAAGCATTAAAAAGTATCAATATAAAACAGAAATGATCAACGTGTTGTTACGTATCGGGTATTTTTTTTAGAGTGTTAGAACTTTAAATTGAAATAAAACACATTTAAATAAAGATTGAAGCCAAATATAATGTTATCGCCAAATCTTTATTTCAACAAATCAATTGTTACGGTAGCGGCATGAGGTGTAGCACCGTCTTGTTGGAACCAAAACACTTCTGGGTCGATACCATTCAAATTTTGAAACAAATAATCATTGATCATCGATTTCAAACGAGCACCATTCACTGTGACATTAGCTCCAGCATCGTTTTTAAAGAAATATAGACCTATGATGCCTCCAGCGTGTAAAGCACACCATACAGTGCATTTTTCAGGATGCAATGGAACCTGCAGAAAACGTCGAGGATTGTTTTCACTCCATATACGGCAATTTTGCTTGTTTACATAGCCGTTCAATCAGAAATGAGCTTAATCACTAAACACAATTTTACGATAAAAAAATGGATCATCTTCAAGCTGTTCTAGCGCACAATCAGCCAACAAACGACGCTTATTATGGTTAAGTGGCTTTAGTTCTTGAACCAGTTGAATCTTGTATGGGTGTAGACCAGGATTTTTACGCAAAATTTTGCATGTGGTGGATACACAAAGTCCAACTTGTTGTGAACGTCGACCAATAGACAAAATCTGGATCATCATTAACACTATGATCTACAGCAACGATATTTTCTTCTGTACGTACAGTTCTTTGTCTTGTTGTTGTTGTTGCATCGAGTAGAGAAAATGTTGTTCGAAATCTATCGATAGTTCAACGAATAAGCTGATATGATGGACGATTATGTAAGCCACAAATTTCACGAAGTGCTCTTCAAGTTTGGCGAATAGAACACTGATTTTGAAAATAAATTTCAACAATTTGTAAACGTTGTGGCGGCGTGAGTCTTTCCATGATAATTTGTCAATGCTTAGTCAACAGAAATGTCAAAACAACATGGCTTTTACCTTCCGTCAAATCACACTTATCCCTATCGAAAGTTCTATCACTCTAAAAAAACACCCAGAACTTAGAATATACAACTTTGAATTTGAAGTCATTTATCATTTTATTTGTTTTTCTTCTCAAATACTTCCAGCTTCTTATTGTAAAATACCGCTGTAACATTTTGTCGAATCTGCCAAGTTATCCAATTTGCTCCACTTACATTACGTGTCCCAGAAATGAATTATTCAATACCCAACATTTTCTAAGCGCTCATCTATAAAGACCCGACATAAAACCAAACTTCCTAATCCCAAATTCCACCTCTCCCGCAGAAAGAGTTGAACGGAACGCCGTCCGTTATACTCCAATCCCCAAACTCCCGCTGAGAGGCAATAACCCACTTCAGTTTTCGATAATCAAATCGCCACCAAACCAGGAACAAACCTAACAAACTATCCAGACTGTGTAATAACGAACGGAGCAAGTTACCCTGGTGCGACGGAGCGTGCACAGAGATGACTCAGATATTTGTGTGTCGACATTCACGTCTGGGAGACTGCACCCCCATCCATGTCGGGACTTTCTGGACGGCGATTCATCTTGCTGAAATGTGAATCACGTCTCGCTATGATAGGACCGAGAGTTCGGTGAAGAAAAGAGGAATTCGCTTGTGACTATGATGGATTTGAGGGTAGTTTTGAGCATGTGACTAATTGGGGGTTAATAGAGCACGGTTATGAGCTGTTGTTTGGGATCACGGGGGCGTTGCAAAAACTTTGGAGCTGTCTGAAATGAGGAGAATGTATTTCTATTTCAGAGCTCAGAGGTGATTCGAGAATGAATCAAGAGGTACTTCACCCTCCTAACGATTTCGTGTTAAACTTTTTGTGTAATCGAGAATTTTCGCATACAGATTATATTATATTTCCCCAGAAAATTCTCTAATCTGGGTGTTGGAGAATTATATCCTGTGTTTATTCTAGAGTGATAGAATTTTCGAGAGGGATAACTGTGATTTGACAGAAGCTAGAAGCCATGTTGTTTTGACATTTCTGTTCAGTAAGCATTGGCAAATTATCATGGAGAGACTCACGCTGCAACAACGTTTACAAATTGTTGAAATTTATTTTCAAAATCAGTGTTCTATTCGCCAAACTTAAAGAGCACTTCTTGAAATTTATGGTTTACATAATCGTCCATAAGAGCAGCGTATTCGTCGAACTATCGTTACATTTCAGATATCATTTTCTCTACTCGATGCAACAACAACAACAAAACAAAGAACTGTACGTACAAAAGAAAATATCACTGCTGTGAGTCATAAGGTTAATGATGATCCAGATTATTCTATTCGTCGACGTTCACAGCAAGTTGGACTCTGTGCATCCACCACATGGAAAATTTTGCATAAAGATCTTGCTCTACACCCATACAAGTTCCAACTGGTTCAAGAACTAAAGCCACTTGACCATAATAAGCGTCGTTTGTTTGCTGATTGGGCCCTAGAACAGCTTGAAGTTGATCCACTTTTTATCGTAAAAGTGTGTTTAGTGATGAAGCTCATTTCTGGTTGAACGTCTATATAAACAAGAAAAATTGCCGTATATGGAGTGAAAACAATCCTTAAGAAGTTCTGCAGGTTCATTGCATCCTGAAAAATGCACTGTATGGTGTGCTCTACACGCTGGAGGTATCATCGGTCCATATTTCTTCAAAAACGATGCTAGTGCTAATGTTACAGTGAATGGTGCTCGTACAAATCGATGATCAATGATTATTTGTTTCAAAATTTGAATGGTATCGACCCAGAAGTGTTTTGGTTCCAACAAGATGGTGCCACACCTCATGCTGCTACCGTAACAATTGATTTATCGAAAGAAAGATTTGGCAATAACATTATTTCGAGAAATAGTCCAATTAATTGGTCTCCAAGATTATTCGACATAAATCCACTGGATTATTTTCTTTGGAGTAATTTTTGATTGTCTCGGTCTTTACTTGACGGAAATTCATCTTCAATATAAGAAAAACAAATGTTAACTTCCGCTATTTTATTGATTTACACGACAATTGTTTCGTCATACCATGACTTCATCAGGTGAGTATTTAAACTGAGGTATACAATGCAAAACATGACCTTAAATACACAGTTCTGGTACAAAAAATAAAGGGGTGGAAAGAGATGGTTTACAATTAATGTAAAATATAAAGTAGGGGGGTCTGTTTAAATCTATTTGATCATTCAATAAAATTTTTCTTTTATTATATCTATTGATCTCTAAAGTTTCTAACAGATTTAGTTTCTGACTTTTGTTTTCGATATGTAATATTTCATAGTTCATATTGAAATTATGGCCAGTCTCTTACAAATGGTTGGCATAAGTTGAATTCGGTTTTTTATAAATATAACATTTTTCATATTCTCGTATCCTTGTTTGGAATGAACGGCCTGTCTGTCCCACATATACACATGGGCATTCACTACATGTTAACTTGTAAACTCCTGATTTTTTGTTTTTAGGAATGACGTCTTTATTATTTTTTATTAAGCTGCTTAAAAAATTAATGGTTTTAAAAAAGATGTTATTTTTTTCTTTAAATATCTAGCAATCTTTTCAGATTTTTGGCCTTTGTAAGTTAATGAAATAAATTTGGATTCGTTTGAATTTTCAAATTTTGGATATACAAGTGATATTGCTTTCTTGTAATTTATTTTATTAAGTATTTGTAATTTATTCAAGTAAATATATCAGGTAAATTGTCTACAACTAAAATTGTAGACAATTTACTTGATAAAATAAATTACAAGAAAGCAATATCACTTGTATATCCAAAATTTCAAAATTCAAACGGAACCAAATTTATTTCATTAACTTACAAAGGCCAAAAATCTGAAAAGATTGCTAGATATTTAAAGAAAAAATGAAAATATAACATCTCTTTTAAAACCATTAATTCTTCAGGCAGCTTAATAAAAAATTATGAAGACGTCATTCCTAAAAACAAAAAATCAGGAGTTTACAAGTTAACATGTAGTGATTGCTCATGTGTATATGTGGGACAGACAGGCCGTTCATTCCAAACAAGAATACGAGAACATGAAAAATGTTATATTAATAATAAACCGAATTCAACTTATGCCAACCATTTGTGAGAGACTGGATAAAATTTTAATATGAACTATGAAATATTACATATTGAAAACAAAAGTCAGAAACTAAATCTGTTAGAAACTTCAGAGATCAATAAATATAATAAAAGACAAATTTTATTGAATGATCAAATAGATTTAAACAGATCCCCCCTACTTAATATTTTTCATTAATTATAAACCATCTCTTTCCACCCCTCTATTTTTTTTGTACCAGAGCTGTGTATTTAAGGTCATGTTTTGCATTGTATACCTCATTTTAAATACTCACCTGATGAAGTCATGGTATGACGAAACAATTGTCGTGTAAATCACTAAAATAGCGGAAGTTAACATTTGTTTTTCTTATATATTTGGAGTAATGTCAAGTCATTTGTTTATGCTGATGAACCAGAAACAATAAACACTTTGGAAGCCAACATAACTCGTGTTATTGATGAAATAAGGCCTGAATTACTCAAAGAAGTGGTCCAAAATTGGTCTGGTCGAATGCGGTTCCTCAGAGCTAGTGGTGCCGAAAATTATTTTTAAAACATAAATGCCATAAAATTATCTTTCAAATAAAAAAAAATTTGGCTTAAATCTTAGTTCAAATTTGTTTTATTTCAATTTAAAGTTCTATTACTGAAAAAATACCCGACAGATATCCTATAATTCTCCAACTTAACTTTAATTGTTACGACTCAAATATTTGTTTTACTTTTACGAACAAGATAAAATAAACACTATTAAATAATAAATATGGGGGTTTTTACTTGATAGAAGGTTTTTTCCAAATCTTAAATATCAAACAGATTCATTCTGCAAACCTCACTAAAAATTTTAATTTCATGAAAATTTTTCTCAGAAACTTTTTGAAATGAAATAAGTGCTTTAGAAAACACTGTTCCAATTCAGTAGACATATAGAATAAACACTCATTACACAGCATCATAAAGAATAAAAGAATCCAAAGAAAATATAGTATATAGACTAAACTTACTCAATGAACAAAGTTTCATTTATTTATTTATTTTTGTAACAATTAGGATGCAACGGGATGAAACATTGGTTCATAACTATATTATGAGAAACAAATTCCACTCCAAAAATGCCCAACACATAGCTTTGAAAAATATTCATTAGTTTTTTATTCAGTCAAAAAATTCAACACCTACATCAATACATGTGTGCTAAATGGTGAATGCGCTGGGCACAGTGCATAAATGGCCGCTGGGTTAATGAATGAAATATTGGTATTGTTTAAGAAAAAAATTACACAGTTTTTATGTTTCACAATTCATTCAGAATCCTGAAGCGTGTTTTGGTCTTTCAACCATCTTAAAAGGAGTATAAAAAGGAACTTAACTCAAAATTGAAAAGGTTCTTTTATTACAGTTAGGACATCTATGTATTTTTATGGCGCATGAAATTAAATAATAATGCCGAAAAGTATTTGGGAATTTATTGAATTCTCCTTTTTCTCAATGGCTTTTTTGATTGAAAGGATCTCCAAATAGTCCATCAATTTACCCTTTTTAACATTATATAGTAAAGTCACACATTTGTCATTAAAAAAATTATTATTTTCTATACAATGTTCTGCAAAACCGGATGATTTCTATTTTTTCAAAATAGATATCCTATGTTCTTTGATTCTATTTTGTAAACATCGGCCTGTCTGTCCTATATTCGAAAAAGTTTCTTATTGTTCACCAAAATCTTAGCTAAATTCTATTTATTTACTGCTAATGAATCAATTCCCATCTTATGAAGACCATTAGAGATCCTACTGCTGAAACCTTTTATATAAGCCAGTGAAAACCGTATTTTCGTTTCTTCATAAGGATCATTCGTATTGATATAATTTTTTTTTTAATATTGTAATAAGTTTTCTCATTAGTCATTTTGTTTTATAGTTTTATATCCATTGTTCGCCGCCATAATTTTAGTTATATTGACTTCTTTTCGTAAATTGACTTCGTTCAACGGGATGCTCAAAAGTCTATGAACAAAACTATGGAATGTTGACATTTTAATTTGCCATGACATATCAGTAGTGGTAGGTTTTCTAAATATGTCGAATTCGAAATTATTATTACTATGACTTATATTAAAATCTAAGAAGTTGATTGAAGAATATTTTTCCATTTCTATTGTGAATTTAATATTTTCCAGTTCCATTCCAAATGCAAAATACGTCATCCACATATCTAGCCCAAAAGTGAACGAGTTTCACCAACTTATCATTCAATAAAAATGAGTTAAAATCAGTACTCTTGGTACATTCTGAATTAATTAAATGTGCAATTTTTTATATTTCAAATTACCAGTACATTGAAACTTGAAGGACAAAATTTCAAATATGAATTTGAAATCCTTATTTGATGTATTAGTAACTTGAAGAATTCCAAGATGACTGGATTCATTCCATTCATAAAACTTTTCACCGAGCTTTCAACGCTTCTCCAATTATTTCTAATTCTTCAATAATGAAACTAATGCTGAATTAATTCTTCTTCTTGTTATAAACTTCAATCAATAGCGAAATGTTACGGTACAAATGATTTATATCCATGTTTATACGCTTCGCAACAACTTATAATCGGAAAAAGGGAAGACCCATTTTATTTCGATTCTAATTCCGTCATACGCAATTTGCATAACTATATATAGTCCAACGGTTCCCTAGGGATGAAATATAGGTTTGAGGTCATAAATTATTACCGTATGACGAGGGTAGATATATAAATATCACTTGGCTGCTCCAATATTCATCCAGGAATTATTCGGTATCAGAATATTTCCCAGGAATCGACATGAAAGGATATAAGATCAGACGGATCTGAAGCGTCTTCTGAAAATGTAGGATTTACGTCTTTATGTCGAAACTCCCGGAGAATGGCTGCCTACCTAAAGAAATCGAATAACTTCAAGAGTGTCTGCTTCTCAGACATGATATATCGCAATAATTTTTTCAAAATATATCAATATTTTATCTGTATCTCACACATCTTCAATACACGATCGTGAATTAATAATGCGCTTGAAGTAATCGGGAGTACAATTTTTTCCCTAACCTATTATTTGGCTCGAACTTCGAAAACACTCTTCAAGGAAGGTTACAGAAGTGCTTGAAGGATTGTAATTGTCATTATAAAATAAAACACTTGTTTACATTTTCTACTTTATTTTTGGTATTGACGTACGTTTCGTCTTTGCTAGAAAGACTTCATCAGAATACCTAAAGTATTCTGATTCGTATTCTGATGAAGTCTTTCTAGCAAAGACGAAACGTACGTCAATACCAAAAATAAAGTAGAAAATGTAAACAAGTGTTTTATTTTATAATGACAATTACAACTGATTTCTACCAAGCAACGGCCCAATCTATCATAAATTTGAAGGATTGTGTTAGTCTTGAATGAGACTATGTTGAAAAATCACCTCAAATTTGATCGAAAAAATTGTGTGCTGTCTTCACTGAAACAGTAGGTAACTTATCAGCAGATGTGTTATAATCGTTTAAGATCTTTCTTGGCTTAAACTTCGAAAAATTCCAACAATCTGATGCGTTTTAGTTGCGCCTTACTGAGTGCGCGTAAAAATGTATAAAAATACATAAGAATGTAAACGAATCTCATTTTTATAATCGAAGAAATAGACAATTTGATGTCATGACTCTGGAAGAATTTATTTTCTTTAGTTTAAAGTATACCAGAATGACATACACAAAATAAAATAATAACATACAAAGCAATAAAAAATAGCTTACTAACCTGGAAGAAATCAAAAACTATGCTATTTCTTCGAGTTTCTCAATTCACATTCCTAACAGCTAACTAAATATGACATGTGACAGTTTTTGGTTAAAATCTTACACATAGAACATAGATCATAGAGCATAGAACATAGAACATAGAAGTTACAAAGTTGTTTTTCCTAAAAATAACATTTTTATTTTTACAAATATATTCCCAAAATAAAATTACAGAGAAGAAGCATTATCAGAAATTCCATTGACCAAAACATTCAACAGGAGTTTTGTAATGCCATTCCGAATTTCCACTGGACATCTGCGACTGCAATGATTTGGCTCTAAAACCAGCAATTTACCACTTTTCTAACCAGTCGGAGGCACGGAGCGATTTTATTTATGCGGACGGAATTTAACCTGTTGCAAATTACATGGCTTCAATTCGAATAACAGCGGAATAAAATAACAACAACCGCGCAGATCCTATCCGAATTAATTACGGTTTCAAATCCTGCAGATTTATGATCGCCGGACGAATTAGTGACAGTAAATGAATATTCAAACTCCCGGCTTGAATCCTCAAATTGTGACAGTTACGCGGAAACGAATTGTTGCAAAAGCGCGATAAATGGAGGATGAAATTAAAAAATATAACACACTATGTTGATTAAAGCACAACAATATTAATTAAAATAGAAAAACTTACTTAGAATTATATTTGTTTTTTGAAGATATAGTGCATGTTTTGAGAGATTTCTGAATTAACTTATTCGAATATTCAAATATATTAAATATTTCAAATAAATTATATTCTTTGAGAAGTCCTTAAGGTGTGTTCATGTTTTTAAAAGGCAATTGGTGTTCTTAAAGGTAAGACCAGATACAAAATTTTGTCTGCTTTAAATATTTATTTATTAATTTTAATGACTTTCGTATATCTGTTGGTTTATTCATTCCATTTGACACTATAAATTGAGTTTTGATTATATACGTCTATTAAACGTAAGCTTATTTTAGACACTAATTTAATTCTAAAAGTTTTTTGAATAAAAATTTTTTTGATATTAAAATTGTAGAAGACAAACATATTTTAATTTGTTTTGATATTCAAACAATATTAATTGTTCCGTATCGAATATCATTTCGTCCAAGCATCCTCATTTTCATAATTTTGAGACAAAATAAACGGCTCGTCCAAAGTTAAGCATATTGAATATTTCCGCAGATGCACATTTTCCGTATCGATTGTAGAAAGGTCTTCTGATTCATTGTGAAGCAAGTTTTCAACAAGTTCAAGTCCAAGAAGTCCATCTTTTATGGTTTGGAATGGGGCTTGTTTCGATGCCAGAACTGACTTAGTTATTTAAAGAATCATGACATCTCAGACATATGTTGATGAGTGATCAACGGAGTATTCCCGCTATTTCACGCATCTATTGCCGAAACTTTCGTTTTTCTAAAATATTAAGACAGCGGTTTCTTAGTTGATAAAAGGAATATTACAAAATTTGAATATCGAAACAGATTTGATCTGTAAGTCTTCTCAAATTTTAATTTCAAAAAATTTATTCAAGAAACTTCAAGAATTAAATTAATGTCTTATAAGCACTGCTTATATTTAATAGACGTATAAAATCGAAACTCATTATACAATATCAGATGGAATTGAGAAAAAACTCAACGGATATAAATTGTCAATTAAAATTAATAAATGAATAAATGTTTTTTGTTTCGTTCCAAGCATGCGTACTGAACTCTTCAGACAAGCGGAAATGCAGCGTTGCTTGTGACAAAACGTTTTGTTTTCTGATCTTATATTTATGAAGACTAAATCTTTCTCAAAAATATGCAACATAATTTTAAGAACTTCTCAAAAACTAATTTATTTGAAATATTTAATATATTCAAATAAATCACTTCAAAAACTCTCAAAACATGTAGCAAATCCTCAAAACATAATTAGAAAATCAGATAGGACCAGTTCAACTTCATATTTAAAAGATAAAATCAAGTAACAATAAATAAACTTACCCAATACGATCTCTAGAAATATGTGTTTGTTGAACATTAAAACAAGATATATCTAATATTTATTGTTAATTGATTTTATCTTTCAAATGTGAAGTTGAACTGTTCTTATCAGTTATTTTTTGAGGATCTGCTACATGTTTTGAGGGTTTTTGAAGTAATTATTTTTAAATATATAAAATATTTCAAATAAAATAGTTTTTGAGAAGTTCTTAAAATTATGTTGTATATTTTTGAGAAAGATTTAGTTTTCATAAATATAGGATCAGAAAACAAAACATTTTGTCACAAGCAAAGCTGCGTTTCCGCTTGTCTGAAGAGTTCAGTACGCATGCTTGGAACGAAACAAAAAACATTTATTTATTTATTAATTTTAATTGACAATTTATATCCGTTGAGTTTTTCCTCAATTTCATTTGATATTGTATAATGAGTTTCGATTTTATACGTCTATTAAATATAAGCGGTGCTTATTGTAGACATTAATTTAATTCTAAAAGTTTTTTGCTTGGAACAAAACAAAAAACATTTATTTATTCATTAATTTTAATTGATAAAATATATTCGTTAGGTTTTCTTCTTAATTCCATTTGAGATTGTATAATGAGTTTCGATTTTATACTGCTGTTAAATATAAGCAGTGCTTATAAGACATTAATTTAATTCTTAAAGTTTCTTGAATAAATTTTTTGAAATTAAAATTGTAGAAGACTAACAGATTAAATCTGTTTTGATATTCAAATTTCTTTTTTCTGGAAAACCAGAGTATTCCACATCTAGAATTGCTTCTAAGTTCCCATGAAAGTGAGCAGTTTCCTAGAAAAATCATCTTTAGCGATGAGGCTCGTTTTAATCTTGGAGGACTAATTGTTTAGAGATCCGTTAAAGATAAATGTTAAGCTGATCATCCAGAAACGATTGGTGCTTTAAAACAAGAAATCGTAGTTGCCATTCATGAGATTAAGCTCCAAAGAATCGACAATGAACTGAAAAATTGGATTGATCGGATGCTAAGGTTCATGTTTAAAAATTATTAAATAACTCCAAAAAAATATTCAATAGTTTTCTATTTATAGCCTATCAACAATGCAAATTGAAAGTGGACCACACCTTATTTAATAAAACTGTTGAATTATATTGATTTCTCGCATATCACTCGGTGAAAATGCCGCTCAACTTTCTCGAAATGTTTATGAACAACATTTCGAGAAAGTTGAGCGGCATTTTCACCGAGTGATATGCTAGAAATCAATATCATTCAACAGTTTTATTAAATAAGGTGTGGTCCACTTTCAATTTGCATTGTTGATAGACTATCCATCATTGGAAAACAGCTATGAAAAACAAATCAATATAAATCTCTACGTCATGCCTCGATATGAAATATTACACATTTTCAGTTTTTGTATTGACTCCGTTAAAGATAATTTTTTGTTGTAAATTATGTGAAAATTTCACCGGATTTACGATGTCGTGAGAAATTCAATAAAGCATTGGAAAGAGTTAAACTAAATATGAAACGTTCAGCAAATAAAGCATGTTCAATATGAAACTGAATAGTTCCTGCGTGGAGTGATAAAGACAATTGTTTTGTGCTGATCGAAATTCTCTTATCAATGCCCTGAAGACATAATGAGATGTAATTAAACGAAAGTTTTTCTGGAAATTGGGTCAGAATGATTAACAACCACGTTGTCTACTCTTTTTCCAATTATAGCTTTAAATACCATCACTTAACATACATTTTCGAGCATATGAAATAAAATATGTATTTCAAAGTATTTAATCTGGAAAAACATGTTTTTCATATGATAAGCTACCACCTCTCCTTGAGGTTTTCACATTGATCTTTAAAATCATAAATGAAAATACTTGGGGAGTCTTACAAAATACAAACAACCTCTGTGTATTTTATGTGGACGAACATAGAACACTCCTATACTAATTTTTACAGTTATTTAAATGACAGTGTTGCTTTCCTTGAGAGGCAAATTTATCCACTGAAACCTATTAATGATTTTGATCTTACGTAGGGATTGTTAATAAAGCGAATTCAACTGGTAAAATATCACTTGATGACCTCAAAAATTAAATCTAGCGTTTTAATTTTCAATTATTAATTAATGTTCAGCTACAAACACGAGCCTAGATGAGAATATGTGGGATTTTGTTCTTAATTTTCTTGAGTGCCAGAGTTTCTAATATTATTATTGTGTTTAATCCTGAACGTTGAGGCTACGAAGATTGCCAAGAACCATGAAACACGTATAGGGTGTTTTTTTAGAGTGATAGAATTTTCGATAGGGATAACTGTGATTTGACAGAAGGTAGAAAGCCATGTATACATGTATACATGTTGTAAACGATGTTAGTAAATGAATTAATGTTTTTTCAGACAAGAGTTAATTTTATATTAATTTTTCAGCAACTTAAATGGAATTTCTCAAAAATGTTGTGACTCGACCCCTATTACCATCTAAAATTCTTGAAGGGGTCCCACTTAGGTAGATGATCGTACACCCACAAATTTTCCCTACAAACAGGAACTGACCGATCTAGGCGTTTTCTGGAAAAATCATACTCGGGTGGACTTTTTTATGTGGACCAGCCTATATATTTTCACTCACTCCAAATTAGGATTTATTTGTTGTAAATTTAAGTTGCATATATGCATAAAAAATCGGTAATTGAAGAATAATTTCAAAAACAAATAATTTTCTTGGAGTTTCTTTAGGTATTCAAATATCCACTTGAAACTTGAAACCCACGCATTCGCCATTTTGCAACAAAAGTATATATTACAGACTCTTGCAGTGTTTTTACAGAGGACAGGATGAATTTATGAAACGAATCCATTAACACAGTCTCAGAATCTATATAGGTGAAAAGATGATACAATTATTTCATTTTTTCATTCAATACCTTGATGCACTAGCATCGATTTTGTGTTTCTCGATCCATCATAGTTATACGATGTCAGTAACGAGCAAAACTTGCATTTGTCACTGCCTAATTAATGTTTATCAAGATCTATTTTCAGCCTATGTACTTGTTCATAAGGGGTGGCTCATTTAAAATTTTCATTTTTGATCGGCTATAAATAAAAAACTAATGAATATTTTTCAGAGCTGTGAGTTTATTACTCAGATTTAATCTTGACATTAACGAATAAAAAATAATATCATTCAAATCACGAACACAATTGGCTATAGTACCCCATCTGTCTGTTAATTTCGAGGGCTTCTAGGTAGTTCAACCTGAGGTTCTTGTTTTCTAGGTGAAGGATTTTGTAGTTATTGTCAAAATCATGTCCGGTCTTCAAAAGATGGTCAACATATGTTGAATTTTCGTTTTGACCAAGATATGTTTTCTGGTGTTCACGTATCCTAGTGCCGAAAGATCTACCTGTCTGACCAACTTATACACATGGGCAAGTACCGCAGTTTAACCTATAGACTCCAGATTTTTTGTTTTTATGGATCAAATCTTTATTATTTTTCATTAAATTTCCTAACGTTTTTTGGTTTTAAATGAAATGTTGCAGTTACTCTTTTTTTTAATATCGTGCTATTTTTCCAGACTTCTTATTTATGTATGTTGAAGAAATATATTTTGTATCAATAGCTATTGTTGGATATTCAAGCAATATTGACTGTTTAAATTGTTTCAATAATTTATTTATAGTCAACGGATTAAAACCATTATTTAATGCAATCTGTTATATTATATTCAGTTCTGTATCAATGAATATAATAATATTGAAACCATTGTTAAATGCAATCTGTTTTATTATATTCAGTGCTGTATCAATGAATATAATAAAACAGATGGCATTCAACAATGGTTTCAATTCGTTGATTATAAATAAATTATTGAAACGAATGCGATTTAAACAGTCAATATCGCTTGTTTTTACAACAATAGGTATTGATACAAAATATATTTCTCTAACATATAAAGCATAAACAAAAAGTCCGAAAAAATAGCAGAATATTTAAATAGAAGGAGTGATTGCAAAATTTCATTAAAAACAAAAAACACGTTAGGAAATTTAATAAAAAATAATAAAGATTCGATCCATAAGAACAAAAAGTCTGGAGTCTATGGGTTAAACTGCCGTACTTGCCCATGTGTATAAGTTGGTCAGACAGGTAGATCTTTCGGCACTAGGATACGTGAACACCAGAAAGCATATCCTGGTAAAAACGGAAATTCAACATATGATGACCATCTTTTGGAGACAGGTTGAACTACCTAGAAGCCCTCCAGATACAATAAAAAACAGATTCTCCTAAACGACCAGACAAATCTCAATAAATCCCTCCTACTTAACCTTTTCTGAAACTTTTAATATTAAAAAACAAATTACTGTAAATTTCCACTAGCTTTTTTTCAGTATATTTTGAATATTTAAAGAACTTAATCTCAAATATTTAATTAGTACCATACTCACCTGACGAAATCATGTTGTCATGATGAAAGAATTGGTTAGAAATTAAATAAATTAGCGGAAATTAAGTGGTTTCACTTTAAACCATAAACATGGAAAGATACATGCTTCAAGAACGTTCAGAAATTCTTAAATTATTTCATCTAAATCAGTGCTCATTTATGAAAACTTACCAAATTCAAGAAGAATTCATGGCCGATATTATTCAGTTAATTGACTCACTGTTCGTCGTGTTGTAGACAAATTTGAATCTTAATTGTACACGATACAAAAGTACCAGTTCGATAAAGAAATGCACGCACACAAGAGAATATTGACATGGTTGCAGCAAAAATAAGAGACAATCCAAATTTATCGGTTCCACGTCGTTCTCAACAATCAAATCTTTCTCAAGTAACAGCTTGGAGAATTTTAAGGAAACTTTTGAGTTTATTTCCTCACAAAATTTAACTGGTTCAAGAACTGAACCCATTTGACCACCATAAACGTCACTTATTTTCTAATTTTGCTCTTGAACAACTTGAAAATAATATACAATTTTATCCAAAAATTTTATTCAGTGATAAAGCGCACTTTTGGTTGAATGATTATGTATACAAACAGAATTTGCAAAATTGGGGGTGATGAAAATCCACACAAAACTTAAATTTTTCACAATATCCACAAATAAGCACGGATTTTGATGAACTATTTTAACAATTTCTAAACGTTACCATTATAAAAATTTCAGATTGTATCGTTCCTATTGCAAAACCCGCTATAAAAAAATTCAAGCAAAATTAGTAGTTGGATCAATTCTCTGGAACTTCTACAGGTTTTAATGTAAATAAATCCCTTGAAAGCATTTAGAATAAAATTTTAAACAATCCCCAGATAACACTCTATCACTTTATAGACATATACTCCTATATTATCAGCACATGTGGTGGTGATTAACTAATAAAGAATCAAAGGACGCATAACAAATTATTTAAATTCATCACCTAATATAAATTGTTTCGAGTTGATGTTAAGGAATAAAAAGTTTTCACATTTTCGATTTCAAATTTACTTAGATTAAGATCTGTAGAGGTTCCGAAGAATTAATCCAGTTATTTTCTCTGAAACCTGTAAAAATTAATATTATCCCAAGAAGAATGTTGTTAGTATATTCATTTAAGCATGATCTTCACATTTTAGCCTGAATTCAAAGAATATTCTCCGATTCAATAAATTCTTTTACCCAAAACATCTGGAGAAGATGAGGAAATTGATTAGTTCCTAAACCAAACGATGGTATACTTTCAATGTTAGTATAGCTATGATTGATGTTAGTCCACACCTGTTAAATATAACACCAATTTCAAAGAGAACAATCTGCATAGAATCCCAACATATACAACCATAAAGGTCAAAGGCCACCACCCACTCACCTGATAACAAATTACCGATGACGGCAATAAGCAGAACTAGCTTCAACATGTTGCCGAAAAGTTTCTGACCGTCCGCAAGATAGAGCCAATAAAACCCACCGCTGTTTCGCTATACGTGAAACCTTCGAGAAAAACCGATCTTTTCACCACCGTAATGCTCCGCGAATTCCGACGCTCGCTTCTCGACGCTCCAAGTTTTCGCGACGCTCGCACACGGCAGGACCTCGGCGAGACGAATGAGAGACGCAACGCCAACGCGATGCTTTTAAACGCCCCTCGAAGGATCGGTTTGCGTGATAACGAACCGCAGAATCGCGAGTCGGTTTTGGCGCAAGATAAAAATTCCGAAGGACGTTTACCTACGGGAACGAAACGTTGTGTGGTGACTAAATGATTTATGGGACAAAATATTTGTTCAACCTTTTTTTTTCCCATTAATTCCTCTGAAACAAAATTGGACCCCTCGTTCTTCTTTCATCTTAGAATATTTCTTCCTCTTTCAACTAGCTTTTAATCAAAAATTTAATTTAATCGGACCTTACTTGATGGAAAATCATTTTGATTAAATAAAATAGTGAGGATTATTTGCAAAATGTATTAATTCAATTAAATTTTTTTCGCCAACACTGGCTTCGTCAATTGAATCCAATGCTATTTTCTTTTGTTTTTGTTTAAAATTGTGTCTATTCTATAGCTCTATTATATATTATTATATATTAATTGGACTATGATCCTTATTAGATGCAATATTGCATGATTCGAAAGAACTAACTAAATAAAATATTCCCTATATTTCCAATAGAATTTCCAACGTGTGAGATGAAAGACAAACATTTGAATTACCAACTATATAACTAGACCAATGTAAACCGCCCATTATTCGTGGTTATTAGTGACATGGTATGATCAATTGTCGCTAAATGGCGAATGCGCTGGTTAACATGTATGGGTAAAATTTAATCGATAAAGTAAAATTTTTCACCTTATCTGACCTGCCGTGGATTAATGTCAGATTTAAGCAGTGAATTGAATCTAAGATTAACCTTCCACTGTTGGAAATCTAACCGATGAATTGGGAATTAATAGAAGATAATTCAACAGAACGAAGACACGTGGAATATATGTAAATACTCGTAGAAAATAAGAAACATAAAGAAAATATCCATTCTTATGATATCACGAAATCAATAATAACTAAGCATATTCTATTCTTTCAAAATTTGTTGTAATTCAGTCCCGTTGTTTCGAAGTTTTTTCCATCGACATATACCGATCAGAACTGTGATCCAAAGCCTCATATGTTTAGTTGAAGGTTAGCCATTTAATATCGGGTGTTTTTTAGAGTGATAGAACTTTCGATAGGGATAACTGTGATTTGACAGAAGGTAGAAGCAATGTAGTTTTGACATTTCTGTTCGGTAAGTATTGAGAAATTATCATGGAAAAACTCACGCCGCACAAAGTTTTCAAATTGTTGAAATTTATTTTCAAAATCAGTGTTCTATTCGCCAAACTTATAGACCACTTCGTGGAATTTATGGTTTACATAATCGTCCATCAGATCAGCTTATTCGTCGAACTATCGATAGATTTCGGACAACATTTTCTCAACTCGATGCAACAACAACAAGACAAAGAACTGTACGTACAGAAGAAAATATCGCTGCTGTACGTTATAATGTTAATGATGATCCAGATTTGTCTATTCGTCGACGTTCATAACAATTCTTACTTTGTGCATCCACCACATGGAAAATGTTGCGTAAAGATCTTGGTCTACACCCATACAATATCCAACTGATTCAAGAACTAAAGCCACTTGACCATAATAACCGTCGTTTGTTTGCTGATTGGGCCCTAGAACAGCTTGAAATTGATCCACTTTTTTATCGTAAAATTGTGTTTAGTGATTGAGCTCATTTCCGGTTGAACGGCTATGTAAACAAGCAAAATTGCCTCATATGGAGTGAAAACAATCCTCAAGAAGTTCTACAGGTTCCATTGCATCTTGAAAAATGCACTGTATGGTGTGCTTTACACGCTGAAGGCATCACTGGTCCATATTTCTTCAAAAACGATGCTGGAGTTAATGTTACATTGAATGGTGCTCGTTACAGATCGATAATTAATGATTATTCGTTTCAAAATTTGAATGGTATCGACCCAGAAGTGTTTTGCTTCCAACAAGATGGTGCTACACCTCATGCTGCTACCGTAATAATTGATTTATTGAAAGAAAGATTTGGCGATAACATTATTTCGAGAAATGGTCTAATTAATTGGCCTCCAAGATCATACGACATGACTCCACTGGATTATTTTCTTTGGGGTCAAGTCATTGCTTCATGCCGATAAACCAGAAACAATAGACGATTTTGAAGCCAACATAACTCGTGTTATTGATGAAATAAGGCCTGAATTACTCGAAAAAATGGTCCAAAATGGGTCTGGTCGAATGCGGTTCCTCAGAGCTAGTCGTAATGGACATATGCCAGAAATTATTTTCAAAACATAAATGCCATAAAATTATCTTTCAAATAAAAAAAATTTGGCTTCAATCTTAATTTAAATGTGTTTTATTTCTTGAATTCAAAATTTGATCTTGCCTGATGATGCTACTGTGATAGCGAAACAATTGTTGTGAATATAGCAATAAAAATTTGTGAAAATCAGAATAACCTTATTTCAATATTAGTGTTTTATTTCAATTTAAAGTTCTATCACTCTAAAAAAAACACCCGATAAAATGGATCGTTTATCTACTGCTGAACGTGTGAAATTTACTGCAAAAACAATGATTCTTTAGTAAATACGTATGGTCGACATAATCCTCCCTCCGAGCGTACAATTGGTAACACAGTGAAAAAATTCTTAGAGGCGGGATCTGTTACTGATATCTTAAGGCCTATACAAAATCGAAATGCACGCTCGACCGAAAATATTTCTACTGTGAGTGAAAGTGTTGAAGAAGATCCAAGTTTATCAATTCATCAGCGCGCACAACATTTGGGCCTCTCATTCGTATTTTGCAATGTAAACAAGCAAAATTGTCGCATCTGGGGTAGTGAAAATTCTCATGTGACTGCTGAAAGACCATAACATCCACAAAAAATCACTATATGGTGTGCAATTTGGTCTGGTGGAGTGATTGGCCCGTACTTCTTTGAAAATGAAGAAGGTGTCACTCAAACCGCCAATTCTCATCGCTATAGCCAAATGATTACCGATTTTTTTTAGCCTCAAATTAATGATATGGAATTGGAAGAGATTTGGTTCCAGCAAGATGATGCAAAAAGCCACACAACTCGACTCGTTTTTGCTTTATTGCAAAAAAAATTCAGCCAGCGAGTCAACGAAAATTACCTCACAAGGATAGAGTCCAGTAAGAGATCACTTGGAGGACATTTAAATGATGTTATTCCACAAATAATTGCAAGGTTCAAGCATTATATTGAAATAAAAATTTGATCGATATTCTAAATGAAAGAGTTTTTTATTCACGTTTACTTTCGGAAGCACAAAATGGACAACCCTGTATTAAGTTCAACATTTTTGTGTTAAATATGATACAAGTTTTTCGAATCTTCATGAACCACTGTAACATATCGAGAAAATAGACAAAACTAAGTACGGAAAGATGAATTTATTCGGAGCTCACTAAATTATTGAAAATTTCAATTTTCCTTACAACTTGGAGAGAATTTTTCAACATTTTTTTCCCTGGAAAACGGCATCAGATCCAAAGAAATTGCAAGGTATAGAAGAGTTTTTGAATAAAACCAAGATTCAATGGTTCGTGAGTCCTTCTCATTCAAAATTTTCTTTTTCAAGTATTTTCGAAAGAACAATTCCGACGAAGTTCAAATTTAAATCACAAGATATTGCGAATTTGTTCTCTTATCTATCTTCTTATCCATCTATATTTCGACAAAAAGTATGAAAAATATATAAAGTTTCGTTCATTATATTTTTTCTGCCAGTACATAACGATACATATCACAGAAAAAAGGTTTAGAGCCATGCATTTTTCATTTTCAGGAGATTTTCCGTTCTGAACTTTCGAAAAATGAATTCTGTGTTTAATTGATCCTTTCTTGCTTCTTCAAAAAAAAAATCAGCAATTTAAAGTATCAGGAGAAATGGTTGAACAAAGTACACTCCACGTCAATGCTTTTACCTTTTTTCAACTTTTTGTCCTATCGTAAGTAGTAAGCAAAAAATATATGGAAGCAAATTAAATAGAGTCATAGTTACTATGTGAAGAAAATTATAATGTTGGAATTGATAAACGTTCACTTGAGATACTACCGAATATTATTATATTTAATGAATCGGTTATCATGTCTTTATGATAAATAGTTTGGCATTCAGAATAATGAGGCCGATATATCAGTTTTTTATTATATGCATATATGCAGAATGCATATATGCAGACTGACCTAATGCATTCTGCATTCATATTTTATCCTAATTAATTATTGAACATTTAATTATTTTCATACCTCACGACCAGTTCATCCAATAGATTTTGAACGAGTGATCAAATGTTCCAAAAGATTTTTACTCAATCTGTTGTTTGCCACAAATCTTTCAATCGAAACTTCGAAGAAAAATTGAACTTTTTATCTGGCTTAGTTATATTCGTCCGGTAAAAATGCAACAAGTTTTTTGCGAGCTGGTTCTAAGAAATAGCGGATTATCGTTTTCCCTAGATTGGACACACTGATGAAGAATCCGAGATCAAAAGATATTCTGTCCGCCCGGTCGTCCGTTAACATCATAACTTTCCAATGAAAAGAACTAGAGACTTGAACGTTTAGGGTTGCTTTGAAGCCTAAGTTTCTCTATTAAGTTCGTTAATAGGCATTAACTTCGAAAATCAGCTAAAATTTTTGTGAACAATAAAGAAAGGAACCCAAATTTTTCCGAATCGGGAATTTCTCAAATTAATTGTGATGATTCTAATGCTGCACATACATTCTGTCAAGAAAGTACCGGGAATTATCGATTTAAATCTGGCGGGGCAATGAGGTAGGTGAAAATTTTTTTTCCTAGGTTGGTACCACTGTCCTTAATTACTATGCCAAGCTTGAGCGGGATCTGTCAACTAGTGTGTTTGCAACAGCTGATTAAGTCAGTCGATGTCAGAGTGCGTGCCGATTTTTACTATGGGTGATTACGTTGAGCAAAGAATTTGTTTAAAGTTTTGTGTTGCAAATGAATTTTCGTATGCCGATGCATTGAAAATGTTGCAAAAGACCTTTGGTGATAATGCTCTATCGAAAACTCGTGCATATCAGTGGTACAGAGCCTTCAAGGACGGTCGTGAAGTGGTCGCCCATCGACGGCTTCGATCGAAGATAACGTCGATAAAATTAAGGAAAGGGTGCTGGAAAACCGTCGTACCAGCTTGAGAGAGATAGCACATGATCTTAAGATATCCCACGAGTCCGCACGTACGATTTTGATTGATATTTTGGGCATGAGAAAGGTGGCCGCACGACTCGTACCGAAAGACCTGAATTTTCTTCAAAAACGTCATCGCGAACAGGTTGCTTCAGACATGCTGGATCGCTGTAATTCCGATTCTACATTCATGGAACGCATTATAACTGGTGATGAGACCTGGGTCCACGAGTACGATATGCAAACAAGCCAGCAATCATCGGAATGGGTGGCAAAAAATGAGCCGAAACCGAAAAAACCACGCCAAAGCCGCTCGAAAATGAAGGTGATGCTCATTGTTTTCTTCGATATCCGTGGCGTGGTGCACTACGAATTCGTTCCAGAGGGTCAGACGGTAAACAAGGAGTATTACCTAGGCGTTATGAAACGTTTGCGTGAGCGTATCCGTAAGAAGCGGCCAAATTTGTGGGCGAACAACTCATGGATTTTGCATGACGATAACGCGCCTTCTCACCGAGCTACGATTGTGACTGACTTTCTCGCCAAAAACTCAACAAACGTGCTTCAGCAACCACCGTATTCGCCGGATTTGGCTCCCTGCGACTTTTTCCTCTTCCCAAAACTAAAATTGCCCCTTCGTGGCACCCGTTTTGAGTCGATTGAAGCCATAAAACAAAATTCGGCGCGAGAGCTAAAGTCCATCCCGGAAAGCGCCTATAAAAAATGTTTCGATAATTGGAAGTGCCGTTGGCATAGATGTATTGGAGCAAATGGAGCCTATTTTGAAGGCGACCCAATAAATTTTGACGATTAAATGTAAAAATGTTGTTTTAATTGAAAATTCCCGGTACTTTCTTGGCAGAGTAGTATAGGACAGACAGGCAGATGTTTGCAACATAGATTCAAAGAACATAAGATGTTTATTTTGAAAAACTAGAAATCAACCGGTTTTTTATAGAAAATAATACTTTTTTTAATGAGAAAGATGTCACTTTACTATATAATGTTAATAAGGGTAAATTGAAGGACTATTTGGAGATTCTTTGAATCAAAAAGGCCATTGAGTAAAAAGAGAATTTAACAAATTCCCAAATAGTTTTCGACAATTATTTACTCACCCTTCAACATTTAGAAAACTTCTGGTAAATGAATACTGAAAAATTTAAATGGAGTAAGGTTAACTACAAATAAATAATTCTGTGGTTTACCCTTGATCTAAAAGATTGAAAGACAATTTAACGACCTCTGTTATAGCACAAGGACTATCTGTATAAAGAATGTTAAGGAACCCAAATAATTATATATTATGAATACAATAACATAAATAGAGGTTAATACTTGATAGAAGGTATATAAAATTATTTAAATATTTTAATATTAGCCTTCTACATATTTAATTTGAAAAAATCACATTTAATAATTATAACTTCAGGAATTAAACTAAAAATAATGTCATATAAGTACCACTTATATCAAACGACATATAAAATAACCATTCATTATAAGACATCCAAATTATATAACAAAATCCAATAAATAAAAATTTTTAACCAAAATCCTATAAATTAAATATTTTGAATAGACAAAATTTTGTTTCTGCTGATCAAACTTATGAAAACAAATATCTTTCAAAAATGTTTTACATAATCTTAAGAATTTCATCATAAAACTATCTTACTTAGAAAATATGAATAAAAACAATATTCTAATTTCCGCTAATATTTTATTTTACACTACGATCGTTACGTCATACCATGACTTCTTCAGGTGAGTATTACAAGATACTCTGATGGTATGACGTAACGATCGTAGTGTCAATAAAATATTAGCGGAAATTAGAATATTGTTTTTATTCATATTTTCTAAGTAAGATAGTTTTATGATGAAATTCTTAAGATTATGTAAAACATTTTTGAAAGATATTTGTTTTCATAAGTTTGATCAGCAGAAACAAAATTTTGTCTATTCAAAATATTTAATTTATAGGATTTTGGTTAAAAATTTTTATTTATTTGATTTTGTTATATAATTTGGATGTCTTATAATGAATGGTTATTTTATATGTCGTTTGATATAAGTGGTACTTATATGACATTATTTTTAGTTTAATTCCTGAAGTTATAATTATTAAATGTGATTTTTTCAAATTAAATATGTAGAAGGCTAATATTAAAATATTTAAATAATTTTATATACCTTCTATCAAGTATTAACCTCTATTTATGTTATTGTATTCATAATATATAATTATTTGGGTTCCTTAACATTCTTTATACAGATAGTCCTTGTGCTATAACAGAGGTCGTTAAATTGTCTTTCAATCTTTTAGATCAAGGGTAAACCAAAGAATTATTTATTTGTAGTTAACCTTACTCCATTTAAATTTTTCAGTATTCATTTACCAGAAGTTTTCTAAATTGTTGAAGGGTTAGTAAATATTTGTTGTTGATTGATGTTATATTTTATTGAATATAAATTATTTGAATACTGACGAAGCAAAGTCTCTCTTAAAACTTGTTTTTCAGTTATGTTTTACATATCTTGAGATTTTATAGAAAGTAAGTTAGATATCCAATAATATTGAATATTCTTAGTAAGATAGTTTTATCATGAAATCCTTAAGATTATGTTAAACATTTTTGAAAGATATTTGTTTTCATAAGATTGATGAGCAGAAACAAAATTTTGTCTACTCAAAATATTTAATTTATAGGATTTTGGTTAACAATTTTTTTTTATTGGATTTTGTTATATCATTTGGATGTCTTATAATAAATGGTTATTTTATATGTTGTTTGATATTTATTACTTTAATTTAATTCCTGAAGTTATAATTATTAAATATAATTTTTTGAAATTAAATATGTAGAAGGCTAATATTGAAATATTTGAATAATTCAATTATATTTGTTCTATTTAATGAAGTGTACAATGGATTTCTACCAAGTAAAGACCAATATAATTGGAAATTAGACAATCCTTCTAGTAGTCGTAGACAGCTTTTCCCTTCGGTTCATTGAATGCTCTGCTTTTCCCGTTTCACTCTACTTCCTCTAATTTCAACCTCATAACGCAGATATCTCAATGCTTACCCTATATTCACCCTTCGTCTGAATTCATATGTCAGTCATTATCCTACTTTCGTATTAATTTGATCTCAGTATGCACTAAAGCTCTCTTGGAGAAGAGCCTGTTGCGCATTATTGCGTCGTTTGGTTTTTAATATACAAGGGATGTAGATTCTTCCACATTCCGGAAGATTACTCCAGTTTAAAAGCAGAAAACTGGGTGAAGGAACAGTGGCTAGTAATATACGAGATTAATGCCGGTGACGGGACTTGAAATAGGAACGAATTACATGGTGGAAATTAGATTTACATTCAAGCTGTTTTGCAGTGGTACAAAAATGAAATTTACTAAATATCTGACATGCCTCCCTTGCGGATTACAAACCATAAAATTTTTAATAAGAAGAGTTGATAGAATTTACTTTTCGACAAGAATTGAATGATTGAATTGATGAAGAACATTTCCACAATTTATTATATTTACCACAATTGTTTCGATAACATTGTGGCTTCGTTAGGTTTATATTCTGAACTAATTTTTGAAAATAACAACATTTTATTAAAGTATGGTTTAGGCAGAAACTTGAAAAGGAAGGTGTACAAATAACACGCAATTTTCAGAAGCACAGATAATTCAAAATTACAAAAACTCAATAGTTTCATAAAATTTTGTGAATCAAGTGGCCTCATCTTAAATTTAACCTAATGCCGTGTATTATCCTTCACAAGAAATAAGAATACCATCCATTTTCCATTTTCTACAAAATATACTCCTCATTCGTCTTACCCAAATTAGAGATCTTGGAATAATACTGGACTCCAAACTTCAATTTGATGTCCTTATTGATCATATCGCAATATCTTGTAATGCTATGCTGGGTTCATACCAAGACAGAGTCGAATTTTTCTAACCGGAAAACTGCTAAAACGCTTTATTATAATAATTAGTTCAATAAATTGAATTTCACTTCTGTGATCTAGAACCCTCCAGAACTTTTCTGTGATGCACCACTGGTGGTTTGAAAATATGATGACATTCTGACTTTCTGATATTTAGAAAATATATAGAAGACAGTATTTCATTTCCACAAAAATGTTCATAATACAACAATTGTTTCACCACGATGTGACTTCTTTGGATATCTACATTCTACTGACTGGTGGTGTGCAGTGTAACCAAGTTTGAATACAGTGTTAAGTGCGTGACAAAATAATGGAAGAACGAGTCATAAAACGTCAAGGTGTTTATTGCAGTTTAACGTTAAAAAATCCCATTAAGGAAAGATATTCAGTAATAGAGACTTATCAACATCTGTTTGTTCATTCAAAAGGATTTTACGGGCATTGTACCTGTTGATTTAAAGAAATTCTAAAAATGTTAATCTAGAACTTATGTTTTCGACGTGGATAATTTCATAGTTATTGTTGAAATTATGCCTGAATTCCTCAAGATGATTAGCATATGTCGAAAGTACGGAATGCGATATGTAACTCCTTTGGAGTTCTTGGATTCTTTTCTCAAATGATCTACCTGTCTGGCCCATACATACTAAAGGGCAAACGTTGCAGGTCAACTTGTAGACTCCGGATTTTTTTTATTTGTTCCATCCTTATTGTTTTTTATGTAAGTACTAAGGTTATTAATGGTTTTAAAAGCTGCGTTGTAATTTAAACTATTTTTGAAATATTTAGCAATATTTTTCGATAATCCATTAACATAAGAAAACGAAAAGTATTTCTGTGTATTGTCCTTTTTTATGACTAGGTACACGAGATTTAATAGCATGTGTTTTTATTTATTGGATACCATTTTGTCTATAAGAAAGA
The DNA here is from genome assembly GCA_034642435.1 of Megalocaria dilatata. Taxonomy (NCBI): domain Eukaryota; kingdom Metazoa; phylum Arthropoda; class Insecta; order Coleoptera; family Coccinellidae; genus Megalocaria; species Megalocaria dilatata. The sequence goes on along the minus strand of CM067857.1, from coordinate 9,359,774 downwards.
GGTTGTAACTGTTGTTTGATGCTGTATGTTTAATAATATTTAATTATTTCAAAAAGTTATCTGAATTCAAAGGGGCGTTCAATAGTTTATGACTAAAACTATTATATGCTGGCATCTTACAAATCATCTAAACTATCTAGTCTTGTTATTGAGAGGTCAAGAAAATCAATACTGTGGTTCTTTTCTTCTTCGATTGTGAATTTGATTTTTTTTTCGTGGTGAGACAATTGATGTATTATAAAAATTTTTGTGGAAATTAAAATCCTGTCTCTTATATATTTTTTTATCAAAATGAGTTTCCACCAAGTAAAGACCGAATCAATCAAACTTTCTGACAATTTTTTTGTATCGGGTGTTTTTTTAGAGTGATATAATTTTAAATTGAAATAAAACACATTTAAATTAAAATTGAAGCCGAATGTTTTTTTTTATTTGAAAGATAATTTTATGAAATTTATGCTTTAAAAATAATTTCTGGCATATGTCCACCACGACTAGCTTTGAGGAACTGCATTCGACCAGACCAATTTTGGACCACTTTTTCGAGTAATTCAGGCCTTATTTCTTCAATAACATGAGTTATGTTGGCTTCCAAAGCGTCTATTGTTTCCGGATCATCAGCATAAACCAATTTTGGAGGCCATTTCTCGAAATAATGTTATCGCCAAATCTCTCTTTCAATAAATCAATTGTTACGGTAACAGCATGAGGTGTAGCAACATCTTGATGGAACCAAAACACTTCTGGGTCGATATCATTCAAATTTTGAAACAAATAATCATCGATCATCGATCTGTAACGAGCACCATTCACTGTAACATTAGCTCCAGCATCGTTTTTAAAGAAATATAGACCAATGATGCCGCTAGCGTGTAAAGCACACCATACAATGCATTTTTCAGGATGCAATGGAACATGTAGAACTTCTTGAGGATTGTTTTCACTCCATATAAGGCAATTTTGCTTGTTTATATAGCCGTTCAACGAGAAATGAGCTTCATCACTAAATACAATTTTACGATAAAAAAGTGGATCAACTTCAAGCTGTTCTAGGGCCCAATCAGCCAACAAACAACGCTTATTATGGTCAAGTGGCTTTAGTTCTTGAACCAGTTGAATGTTGTATGGGTGTAGACCAAGATCTTCACGCAAAATTTTCCATGTGGTGGATGCACGGAGTCCAACTTGTTGTGAACGTCGACGAATAGACAAATCTGGATAATCATTAACACTATGACTTACAGCAGCGATATTTTCTTCTGTTCGTACAGCTCTTTGTCTTGTTGTTGTTGTTGCATTGAGTAAAAAAACATGTTGTCCGAAATCTTTCGATAGTTCGACGAATAAGCTTCTCTGATGGACTATTATGTAAACCATAAATTTCACGAAGTGCTCTGTAAGTTTGGCGAATAGAACAGTGATTCTGAAAATAAATTTCAACAATTTGTTAACATTGTTGCCGCGTGAGTCTTTTCATGACAATTGGTCAATGCTTACTCAACAAAAATATCAAAACAACATGGCTTCCAGTAATATCCTGGCCGTTCTAGAACGAGTGTCAGCAAAAGTAGTGGCGTGGCATAGAGGGCTCGATCGTTACAGTATGTTTAAAACTAATGTACAACTTAGAGATTCATCCTGTATATGTACGATCACACTCAGATTGAATACCTTTGAACTTGTTACACACTTTTCGCATCGGTTTGTCTTTTACTTGATAGAAATCCGTTGTACACTTTAATTAAATAATACACAATAATATGTTGATTTCTATTTACTGTTGTGGGTTGCTGACTGTTGCGTTTAGTTTACATAGTAACTTTTTCAAATGGTTAAAAACAACTGGTCTAAAATTTGGTAACACACAGTATCTAAATGGTAAACCACCTGGTCACTAGAAGAATAGATCCAATAGAGATTAAGTAGATAAGTCATTCAAACTTATTTATTTACAAGAATTATTTTTGTTGCTGGTTATAAAGTGTAAGTTATGAATTTGTTCTAAGAATAACAAAATTGATACATTTTTAGAGAGGAATTATCATCCTTTTATTCTACCCTATAAAATTAATAAAGAGGACATTTATAAGATTAATAGTGTACTTCTATTCAAATATCACAAAATTTCACGAATGATATTCGATATTAATTATCTTTTCCAACATTTGTTTTCAATTCAATCACGTTTCATTTCCTACGTGTTTCCTGAAGGTTTTTCCATGGCAATGCATTCAAATTCCGGGTGCAGATGTCTTCTTTCCGAGCTGCCCTTTCTTTTCATTAGATTCCCTAGTTTTTCCGGGCTACAAAGTCTAGACAGACGTCGCTGCTATAGTTTACGTTCATCTGTATCGCTTTCACGTTCAGTCAGACCACTCTTCAGACCGTTTCAGCAAAGAGAACGAGGTATCGATTCTCATTAAACTAATGCATTGTTTAACGTCACTACTGACCGTCAAACGCGGCTTCAGTAATGATAATCCGTTAAATGAGTGAAAATGGTTTCGTTAAAAAAACTTACCTTTAACGTTATTACTAATGGAAAAAAAGCTTTTCCCAAAAGTTGTACGAAATCAACTGAATTTTTTCAAAATGGTTTCATAAACTGTAATATATACAGGCTGACCAAGATATTGAGTGCAAATTCATTTTTTCAAATGGATCATCCTGTATATTTTCTTATTTTTGGTTAGTTTTTTTCTCTCCTGGTTACGTATATATATATATATATATATATATATATATATATATTAATTGTAGTTTAATAAGAGTCCCAGGTATATTATTTGAATTGAATAAGGGTTTGACGACTCAAAGGTGGAGAATAAGTTAATGAATACTATTTATTCTTTGCCAAGCTTTCGCATCTTTATTTAATGCATCCTCAGGGCTTCTATAAAAGGTACAATAATAATAACAGACAATAAAAATTATTTTCGTTTTGTTCCAAAACTTACCGAATGTTTGATTTTTCAAATAATCGACATTCAGCAATAAGTCATCCGTTATTCGTAAAATATTAGTAGAGACGTTACATTCCATTAAAAATTATACACATTAAAACATCAAAATTCATGAAAAACTTTTTCACCTTATCACGTTACCATATTTACATTTATAAATTATTAATTTCATTGTTTAGTTAGGAATCGTAGGTTATGTTTCTGTCGTCTATGATCTGTAGTTCCGATTTACTCCTTTGGGATCTTTCTGGGTGCATTACTCATCTACAGGGCCGTCGTAAAAGTGCTTATATTTCGACACATTCAACAGGTAACTATATATAGAGCTCAGATTGTTGGTATCAGTTTTTTTATTCAGCGTTTCTTCATTTTTGTTTATCTCTATCATCTCATGCACTAATCTCTTCATGTAATTATTTTCTGTCTTCAACACCGTGACACTGTCAAAGTCTACTGTATGATTCGACTGATGTGCATGCAATGCTAGGGCACATCTATGATGGTATTTAGTGACATCTGATTTATGAAGTGCTATTCTATTTTTTACCCATTGGGATGTTTGTCCAATGTAACTCCGCACACAATCCGCACACTCAATTTTGTAGACTACATTGCTTCTATATTGAGTTGGTATGGGGTCTTTTATTTTGCTATATAGGTTCTTGACTGTTTTTTTATTATATGTGGCAATTTTCACATTTTCTTCCTTGAATATATTTTTTAGCTTTGTAGTTAGGCCGTGAATATTTGGATATGATGCCATATGTACTCGACTTGTTGTATTTTGATTCTCGGTAATTGGGGGTGCTGCTTCATTATCTGCATATAAAAGTTTATTCAGCATATTGTTGGGATATGCATTCTGTTTCAAGATTTGATGTAATTTTCTTATTCCCTCCTGTCTGAATGAATGATGGCATATTTTATTTCTGAAGCTAAAATGGAACACCATCAAAGAATATACAACTGTGGGCATGGAGCTATTCATGGAGATTGTTAAATTCGTGCTGGATAACAACTACTGTACCTTCAAAGAAAAATTTTATTTACAAGTATTTGGGTGTGCAATGGGTTCAAAACTATCCCCCATCCTAGCACAATACGCAATGGATCATCTGTTAGATTCCTGCTTGATCAAATTACCGTACGTGTTGTTTATGAAAAAGTTTGTTGACGATATTATAACTGCAGTACCTGAAGAACATATTCAAACGATACTAACATGCTTCAATTCCCATTCAAAAAATCTTCAATTCACCCTTGAGACAGAAAATTATGAACAAGCAGTACCTTTTTTAGATGTCAAAGCACACAGAAATAACAACAAAATACAACTTGGATGGTACAGAAAGGATACACATTCGAATAAAATCATCCATTTCAACTCCGAACATAGCTTGAATGTGAAAATAAACACTATAAAACAGATGAAAAATAGAATAAATAAAATATGCCATCATTCATTCAGACAGGAGGGAATAAGAAAATTACATCAAATCTTGAAACAGAATGCATATCCCAACAATATGCTGAATAAACTTTTATATGCAGATAATGAAGCAGCACCCCCAATTACCGAGAATCAAAATACAACAAGTCGAGTACATATGGCATCATATCCAAATATTCACGGCCTAACTACAAAGCTAAAAAATATATTCAAGGAAGAAAATGTGAAAATTGCCACATATAATAAAAAAACAGTCAAGAACCTATATAGCAAAATAAAAGACCCCATACCAACTCAATATAGAAGCAATGTAGTCTACAAAATTGAGTGTGCGGATTGTGTGCGGAGTTACATTGGACAAACATCCCAATGGGTAAAAAATAGAATAGCACTTCATAAATCAGATGTCACTAAATACCATCATAGATGTGCCCTAGCATTGCATGCACATCAGTCGAATCATACAGTAGACTTTGACAGTGTCACGGTGTTGAAGACAGAAAATAATTACATGAAGAGATTAGTGCATGAGATGATAGAGATAAACAAAAATGAAGAAACGCTGAATAAAAAAACTGATACCAACAATCTGAGCTCTATATATAGTTACCTGTTGAATGTGTCGAAATATAAGCACTTTTACGACGGCCCTGTAGATGAGTAATGCACCCAGAAAGATCCCAAAGGAGTAAATCGGAACTACAGATCATAGACGACAGAAACATAACCTACGATTCCTAACTAAACAATGAAATTAATAATTTATAAATGTAAATATGGTAACGTGATAAGGTGAAAAAGTTTTTCATGAATTTTGATGTTTTAATGTGTATAATTTTTAATGGAATGTAACGTCTCTACTAATATTTTACGAATAACGGATGACTTATTGCTGAATGTCGATTATTTGAAAAATCAAACATTCGGTAAGTTTTGGAACAAAACGAAAATAATTTTTATTGTCTGTTATTATTATTGTACCTTTTATAGAAGCCCTGAGGATGCATTAAATAAAGATGCGAAAGCTTGGCAAAGAATAAATAGTATTCATTAACTTATTCTCCACCTTTGAGTCGTCAAACCCTTATTCAATTCAAAAAATATATATATATATATATAAAGATGCATGTAAAAGGTCTATCTCTCTTATTTTGAGAACTACAAAGTCTCAAATTCGAAGAATTGAGATGGGGACCAGCTCAAATCCAAATATGTCAATATAAAAACTTAAACTAAAAAGGTGGTAGCTGCTCAACGTAGTCATATTAAAGGTACTGAGGGTGAGGCTCCATTGAAATTGAGGTAGCCAATTTCCAAGCAATTGAGCCCAACTGTTACGAACCCACTTGCCGAAGCTAAAGAGATGTATTATAAAAAAATCAGCTCTAGTAGAAGCTCAGATAGTGGCTATAAAAGAAGAGGAGCATTCAAAGCTTAAAATATTAGATCTCCAAATTATGGAGAGCAGAGAAAATTAAATAATAATAATTGAATCTTTTTATTTTGAATGCACTTTCTGGGAAAAGCGGTATTAGAATTCTATCAGCATTGCTGCAGACCATGAAATCTCCTCAAATTTGAATTAAAAACAGAAATTTAAATAACACATAGTATTGTTACTTCTTCATTCTCACTTGAAACTCTTTTAGATATTACCTAAAGTAAAACAATAAATCATAAATACAAACATAGAAACCTATCTAAATACATACCTTGTAAAATCTTATAAAAAATATATGAAATCTTGCCATGTTGAAGATACAAATTGAATATGAAAAATAGTTTCACAAGAGACAAGCAAATTCATTTTCAATTATCACACAAATATAAATTGTACATTAGCAAAATGTTCAAATGACTTTCACTTGACGAGCTGCATTAACATTAGTTGAATTTGTTTGAAAGTCCTCTTCGTCCTGCAATCATTCATTTGGAAATATTTCGTTCATATCTACAGCTATATTGTGCAAAACAGCGGTAGTAACAATAATTGCCCTTATGGTCGTTAAATTAACACTCATTTCTTTAGAAAGGATAGGAAAACGACGTTTCCAAACTCCATACTTTCTCTCCACCACATTTCTAGTTCGTATAATTGACTGCTTATATAAATTTTCAGCTGCAGTTATAGCTTCCGGTAACTTTGTCATAAGATAAGTCTGCAATAACCACTATCACCAAATAACAAATACCGTCCAAATTTACCACTCTCAAATTCTCTCTTCATGACAATGTTATTAAAGATGGTTTGATCATGAGTTGAACCAGGTCATCTAGCTACAATAATTCTGATTCTCAAGTCTGAATCACACATAGCTTTCACACCCTCCCATAAAATTTCTAATCTCTTTTTTAATCCGAAAGACAAAGAGAACCGACTGAATAATTCTGGAGTCTATAAATTAAGTTATCAAGAGTGTAATAGTGTGTATATAGGACAAACGGGCCGACCTTTCCATAAAAGGTACAAAGAGCATCAATCTGCTTTTAGGAACCGGAAGAATAATTCCAATTTTGCGAACCATTTCTTCAATACAGATCACACGTTCCCAGAATTGAACAACCTTGTTATCTTGCACGTCGAAGCGAAAGGGAAAAAACTTGACATCCTGGAATCCATAGAAATTGAAAAATATAAGAGGCACGTACCAATAATAAACCTACTTAACGAACAGACGGAACTTTGGAGAACCCCTCTCTTCGAAGCTCTGCCGAAGCCTTTAATCAGCATATATAATAGTTGAGATCTAATTTGTTCATTCAGTTTGAAAATGTAGTAAACACTACGAAACTCGAGTCACTGTATATCAGTTATAATAAAAAAGTGATAGAAAACAGAGTAATTTCTTATTTCATTCCATTATAACGGGCTAATGTAGCAGAGGAAGGTTATGTCCACTGTTTTCGTGTTTATCGAGCACCTACGCAGTGTCGAGCTTCTTGTTAAAGGATCCTTTTCCAGCCGTAAAGGGCCGATTTCTTCACTTTAAGATTCCAAGTTCCCTTAAACCTTAAAATTTGCTTATGAAACACGTTTTATCATTAGAGGAGACTTTTTGGGAAAATGGTGGCTTCAATTTAGTTTATGAAACTGGTCGTAACTCTCAACTGTCAACTTTCGATCTGTCACGTCATAATCATGTGACATTATGACAGTCAAACATGGCGCGCAATTAAAATCTTGCGCTCTTATTGAAACACCCTTTAGAAATAGAAAGCGATTTCGAAACCAAATTTAGTCATTCAAAATGTAAGATACCACGCACCTTAATATGCTCCTGTGATAGCGAAACAACTGTTATATTATAATAACAATAACAATTTGTGAAAATTAGAATAACCTTAGTTGGTATTATTTAATATGGATTTTCATCAAGTGGAGACTGGTTTAATTAAACGTTTTTTGTTTATATTTCTAATTTTATTTTTAGTGTTGAGTTCCCAAACTTCCCCAAGGAATGTTTTGCGAGGTCACTGGGCCTTTGGGCCAATACAACCTGTAATGGATTCAACGGTTCCCCTTCGATTATATCGCTGCCATATTTCGCAGTAAATATTTGCTTGTGTACCTTTGTAAACAAGTCTTCATTAGCTTCAACGCCCTTTTATCAGTCTGGCGTCTATTCATCGAAGACCCCAGTTGAATTAACTGCCAACGGTTATGGTCATGAACGACAAAATATAATTTGCCGGTCTCCCTGTGCAAATATGGAGATATCCGTAGAGGTCATGTGTATCGGAGGGAGCATAGGGGAGATTACGTCCAATAATGCTCGTACTACATGACGTATTGATTAGTTGTTAGATTTTCCTTTATTTTTTTTTGTCTAGCCTTTATCCGCGCCTTTTTTATTATAATAATATTATATACTTTATCTGCCCAAAACTAGAAAATATATTACAATAATAAACTTCATAATTTCATAAACAACATAACATTAAAGGTATAATTTACGGATCTCCTACCGCAATTGAACTAAAGAACCATAAAGTCAAAGACTGTCTGTGGCTAAATTTATCTTGAAAAAATATGGTTGCCTTCATCATCAGCTCCCAAACATTATACAAATGAAAAAAATTGAACATAGTTAGCAAAAATTCCCAACGTAAAATTAATCCCAGAAGTTCATCTCTGAACCAGACGATGGATCTCATATCTATCTCGTGCACTCAAAAATGATTTCAATCTTCTCCTGAATACACCCAAACTACTAAGGTGGTTCAAATATGATCGAGACAAACTCTGTAGATGGCGCGCATGTATATTTCGAAGGTCGTGGCTTGAGTATGTGATAGCTTGGTTTCTTACGAACATTGTGGCATTTGTTTTCGGAGTTGGGGTGGAAGGTACTGAAACACCCCCCCTACAGTCCGGATTTATCGCCCTGCGACTACCACATGGCCCCTGGGAGGTCAAAACTTCAACACCGACGACGAGGTAGAGGAGTTCGTGCGCACATGGCTGTCCGATTTACCCAAGGAATTTTTAGATACCAGCATCAAAAAACTTCCGATAAGGTGGACAAAATGTGTAAATAGTGAGGGGAATTATCTAGAAAAAATGTGATTTTTTGTAAATTTTTCGATAATAATTAACGTGTTAGAGTATTTGTCTCGATCATATTTGAACCACCCTCGTACTAGAGAGTCTAATATCGTTCAGCAAGTAGTTGAAAGAACGTGGAATCAGGTAAGAATCTCTTCGTTGTCCTATGACGACGCATAGTGCGTTCCGAAATAGTTGTTTACCCTTCTTATGTTATAATTTTTTGTTTTCACTCGAAGGTTAAATCTATGTTTAAATTCAGAGCAATATACTCTTTGAAAATAAATTTGTCTTATGCCAAGGAGCCCAGACTTTGAGAAAAGCAGATCACAAGGCTACAGCCTTGGTTTATTCAATAGAATTCGTATAAACGCTTTTTGCAAAACGTCTACATTGTGAATATGTTTTTTCACAGAGTTCACAAGAGTTATAGATAATTTTCAAATGTATCCCTCCAAGATAATCCTGCAGGTATTTGAACCTATACAGCAGACTCCTCAACGTTGTACAAACACTCACCATATGTTTGTCCCATCTTAGATGCTCAGCGATGACTAATCCAAGATACTTCACAGACTAGCTTTCTTTGATCTCAGAACCATCGACGTTCAGTGATCCAAAGAAAGGACAAACGTCTCCGCGTCAGACGGTCTTGTCAAAGTTGATGGTCAGTACCCTAGCATCAAACCACACATTTTGAGAACTTATAGTCCTCGCTACTAGTTTCAGCTAGTTTCAGCTTTCCATTCTGAAAATTATCGCAGTGTCATCAGCACATCCAATCACCTCCCCATCAAGATCCAATTCGAAAACACCATTGATGTGAATTCTACCAGTTAGTGTATTGGCATGTGAGCATAGCTCTTTCACCAAGTGACTCTTAGTAATCTCCACAATCTGCCTCTAGAAGCAGAAAGTGTGATAAGGGTTACGTCGTATCATCGCTAAGAAGAGCTGAACCCACCAGCTTCCAGTTTGGGCTTCAGTTCGAAAACCTACAACCGACAACCGTGTGACTAGTAGCACTGAAGCACTATGCAACTTCTACTGGCTCTGCATGGTCGGTACCCGAGATTTTTGGGATGCAACTCACACGCCGCTTTTTATCCATCCATCCGAACGCAGTTCTATGAACCAAGATAGTCTCAAGATTGATGCCTCAATTGATCCTAATACGAGCACCGTCAATCCGGCCTGTACGTCAAGACCCACGAACCCTTGTGAAGTCTTTGCATTGATCCTGGCTTCAAGCAGCAACGCTCTAGCCGTATCGTCGAGATTCACAAACACCACAAACATCTCGCAATCGATCCTGGTTCAGGACAAGGCCAGTCAAACCATCAAGTCCCGCTAACCCCTCAAGCATTTCTTGAGATATCCCTAACATGGGTTGCTGCGAACAGATAAAAGGAATGCCCTCCTATCTAGCATGCGGACTGTCAACCACTTCCCCCTCGAGTTCAACACAAATTGGGTGGCCAGGTCGTACGAATACTGCCCTAGGGCCTCCACCCTCCCGAGGTAACGCAGTATGCTACATAACGCACTCGGGCGTTGGACAGAAATATCCGGAGATTTACTGCAATAGGGTAGATAGAGTACGTTAGTGTTAAGGGAGAGGCCCTATGCTGTGACGGACTCCATTGACACTGAGTTGATCAACGCGGCTCAGCCCTCCATTCCACTTTACGGTGGAACTAGGGCCCCATTCGGTCGATTTTCCACCACACGGGTCCAGTGACAGGCGCCAATGGCATTACGTTAGGCACCAAGACTCCATTTCACCGGGATGAAACTAGGGCCCTAGTCAAAACAAGCGCCCCCAGCGCACATTGATGTATAAGATGAAAATCAATGGATCCTACACAGTGCCCTAATGAACTCGACAAGATATAGAGCTCAACTAGTCGCCAATCCTGGCACGCTTTTTCCTATTAGTTAAATAGCTGCTAAAAAGCTTCAGACCTACACCTCAGAAGCCGAGATCCTCAAGTACTACGAGTGCTTGGGCATACGCCACGGTGTCAAAGGCCTTGGCTTAGCCTAGGAAAATACAAGCTGTTTTTTTAACTGATACCGGAAGATAGAAACTTTCAAGTTCTGAGATGCTTGTAAACAATGCTAAACTCCTACTTTTATTAATCAAATGTCACTACTATCAAAAACGTCAAATAACATGAACTACTCTGGTAGCATTGGAACTAATTTGGCGTTGTTCTTTGGATAACTAAGCCTACCTTGCGCGGTCATTGAATAATAGGTATGAGTTAGTCGAAGAATAACTATTGTAAATGGCTATTGGCAAGTGATATAAATGCCTCAATCAGAGACATATGGATGTTACTATATCATAGGATCGCCAATTGATCGATTCTTTATATTAACTAGCTTGCACGAGATGATTCACTCTATATTCTCCTGAACACAAGCCAAAGTTTACAATCCATTAAAATATTAAACAAGACCCCCTCATAGTTTCCGCTAGCTATAAATTCAATTCAAAGAGCTTGACAGAACGGGATCAGCGCTGCTCCCTAACCTCAACGCAGTCGTATAAATATATTTCAAACGCGCAATATTAATATGAATTCCTGGAATGCCCCGATATGTTTTATAAATGCATTTTCCGGGCCCGGAAAATATTTTAAATCCCCGGAAATCTGTCGGTTTCGGCGCTCGTCTTTTGTCTTCCGCCCGCCCGTGCGATTTATCACACGAGCGACGCCCGATTAGGAGTACATGAACGGACAGGTCCTTTGGAATGATGAGTTTCTGGGGAAAAGGGTCCAGTGAATCGAGGACGTCATGAATATTCAGAAAAATGATGTCGGAGGCGAGATAATGCGAGTTTTTCCCGGATGTCGAGACAAAAACGGTTTGTGTTAATGTACCAACATAATGGTTACCGTGTTACGTTCCTTTAACATCATAAGGTTTTGAAGGTTCAACGAAAAACCTCATGGAGACATTCCTTAAGACTAAATTCACCCTCGGCCAATAAGTAAACAAAGAGAAGCTTTTTTAACATTTCTTTTTTATAATAACATAAATAGAGGTTAATACTTGATAGAAGGTGTATAAAATTATTTAAATATTTTAATATTAGCCTTCTACATATTTAATTTCAAAAAATTATATTTAATAACTTCGGGAATTGAATTGAAATAATGTCTTCCTTATAATAACATGAATAGAAGTTAATACTTGATAGAAGGTGTATAAAATTATTTAAATATTTCAATATAAGCCTTCTACATATTTAATTTCCGAAAATTATATTTAATAACTTCAGGAATTAAATTGAAATAATGTCATATAAGTACCACCTATATCAAACGACATATAAAATAAACATTCATTTTAAGACATCCAAATGATATAAGAAAACCCAATAAATAAAAATTGTTAACCAAAATTCTATAAATTAAATATTTTGAATAGATAAAATTTTGTTTCTGCTGATCTATCTAATGAAAACAAATATCTTTCAAAAATGTTTAACAGGATCTTAAGAATTTCATCATAAAACTATTTTACTTATTTATTTTTTTTTCCTTCACTAATGTTAGTAGTATTTAGTCTCAGCAATGATACTATGTACCCAATATCAAGTAAAATTTGAATATTAAAACAAATTGAAATATGTTTATCTTCTACAATTTTAATTTCAAAAAAATTTTTTATTCAAAAAACTTTTAGAATTAAATTTATGTCTAAAACAAGCACCGCTTACATTTAATAGACGTATATAATCAAAACTCAATATATAATGTCAAATGGAATAAATAAACCAACAGATATACGAAAGTAATTAAAATTAATAAAAAAATATTTAAAGGAGACAAAATTTTGTTTCTGGTCTTACCTTTAAGAACACCAATTGCCTTTTAAAAACATGAACACACTTAAAGGACTTCTCAAAGAATATAATTTATTTGAAATATTTAATATATTTAAATATTCGAATAAGTTAATTCAAAAGCTCTAAAAAATGCACTATATCTTCAAAAAACAAATATAATTCTAACCAATCCCATCTTCAGCCCTCAATAATATTCAAAATATCAAAATCAAAAAACTAACCTATATCTCTCAACACGTGTAAAAAGACTAAAGCTTCGAAACACAGATCAACTATATAATTCAAGATTGATCTATGTTCTAACAAAATCAAAGAACAGTGTGAGTTATTTTAAGGTTTATTTAAATTCATTGACATTCCATAATGAGATTTATTGAAGCCAAAATATAATTATATATTATATATTAGGAGTACAAATAAGTTTCCGCCGTTTTATTGTAGATGGCGCGGCACGGAGTTTCGGTTAGCTTTCGCAGATGATAACCGGCTTAAAAAATAGTTTGGACACTCAAGAACAACATAACCTATTAATATCATTGATTTTATATTGGTAAAATATAATTTTTATAAGTTGAAAATGTCAAAATTTGAGTCAAGTAAGCGTCATTTGCGGGAAATATTAGTTTACTTCTTTAATTTAAAGAAATCTGCTGCTGAGGCACATCAATTGCTCGTAGAAGTATATGGTGAGGGTGCTTTGAGTGAGAGAACGTGTCGAGAGAGGTTTCAAAAGTTTAAAAACGGTGATTTCGACGTAGAAGACAAAGATCACAGTGGAAGGCCAAAAATTTACGAGGATGCAGAATTGGAGGAATTATATGAGGAAGATACATCTCAAACACAAAAAAAACTTGCTCTAACATTAGAAGTCACTCAGCAAGCAGTCTCACATCGTTTAAAATCATTCTTCTATAATAAATATTTAATTTATGTTAAAAAACGGCGGAAACTTATTTGTACTCCTAATATAAAATAAAATAGAAAGGCCTTTTACTTGATAGCAGAAATATAAGAAAATTTGAATATTAAAACAAATTGAAATATGTTTATCTTCTACAATTTCAATTTCAAAAAAATTTTTTATTCAAAAAAAATTTTTTTGAAATTGAAATTGTAGAAGATATATAATAATATATAATATATAATATAATAATATAACAAAATTTGAATATTAAAACAAATTGAAATATGTTTATCTTCTACAATTTCAATTTCAAAAAAATTTTTTATTCAAAAAAAATTTTTTTGAAATTAAAATTGTAGAAGATAAACATATTTCAATTTGTTTTAATATTCAAATTTTTTAATTTTCTTCTATCAAGTAAAAGGCCTTTCTATTTTATTTAATATCAAGTAAGTTAGTCAACGCACACAGACACACCCATGGGCGCAGCTGGATTAGAACCAGCAATCCCTGATACCACAGCGCGCGTCGATTCAATATTATTGGATATCTAACTAAGTTTCTTTGTATAAAGTCTCAATATATGTAAAAACATTACTGAAAAACAAGTTTTAAGAGAGACTTTGCTTCGTCAGTATTCAAATAATTCATATTCAATAAAATATAACATCAATCTACAACAAATATTTACTCACCCTTCAATAATTTAGAAACTTCTAGCAATGAGCTGCTGAGAGCATTGGGAAAAGCGCAAATTCAAAGTTCATACAACAAAATCCACACGTCTACAGTAACCCAAGAATAGATATTCAACAAATATGACTCTCTCTACTGGACCCAACGTAGAACATGAACGTGAAATTAGCCTCTGTGCCGATTTTGATAACAATTGAGAAATAAACAGTGCAATTATAAGCAAAAACAAAAAATGAATTCCAATTCAACAATTTCACAGCAGTTTTTTATTGACGCATATTTGATCTAATCGCCATTTTTTGGTCCAAATAATCTGTTCTTAGCCTAAGTTCCAATAGTTATGATTCATCCTGTATATAATAAATTCAGTTATCCTCGATAAATTCGAATTTATTTAGACGTAAACTGAAACAATGAAGAATTTTTCCTGCTTTAAAAATGTCCAACATGGTCTACAATAATCAATAATTTCCATTATTTCTGAAAATAAAAACAAGATCCATTTCTTTATCTAATCAGATATATCCTCCTTTTTACTTATTGCCAAGACACGAATCCAATTTCCAATTTCCTTGTGAATTTTCTAATACAGATTCAAAGTCACGTGTATCCACAAAGGTAAACGTTACTTGATGAAATTTCAGCAAAAAACCCCGGTAAATATCCATTCCTTAATAATTCACCTGAATCAATATTTTCATTTAATCTTTTTCTGAGTAATAATATAGGATTCCGATATTTCCTGAGCTTCTTCTGATAAAAACTGAGATAACATCGTTGCAGAAACAGAATTATGTTAATATTGATGTCACAATGTCAGGAGTGCGTTCTAGAAATTGTTAATCGTAGTTTGACAGTTGATAGCGGCCATATTGTTGAAACTACATCTGTCGAATTGGCTGGCTGTCATTTATTCAGTCAATTTTTTCAAATCACCATGCGTTCAACAGCACTTGTAAACGATAAAATTGTTTTATCAAAATAGGTATTCTGTTGGGCCAACATTCTGTGCGCTCATCTTCAGCGAAAAAGCCCATTTTTAGATAAACGGGTATGTCCACATAGAATTGTCGAATTTGGGACGACACTAATACACCTGAGGCCCAAGAGCGTTCAATGCATCCTGAAAAAGTCATTATTTGGTGTGGATTCTGGGCAGACGGCGTCATCGGTCCATATATTTTTGAGAACGACGTTGGCCAGAGCATCTCCGTCAACGGCTAGCACTGTAGGTCGATGATTCCCATCTTCTAGATATTCATATTAACACTAACGACATGTGATTTCAACAGAACGGTGTTACCTGCCACACAGCGTATGCAATATTCCATATTCTCCATGAGCGATTGGAGGGCATGCTCTTCTCACGTAAAGATGATGTGAATAGGCCACTTAGATCGTGGTATTTGACCCCATTAGACTTTTTCTTAACCCGCAGGTCTATGTGAATAAGCCACAAAGCCAATATAACATGCCATTGGTTAAATTCAGCCTGATTTATACACCTGAGTCATGGAAAACATATCGAATGCGCGCTACTCAGCGAAGTGGCGGATATAAGCAAAATGTTATATTCCATACATTTGACGTTGTTTCAAGTCGCGTCAAAGTTGTAGAAGTACTCTGATATCTGAGGTAACTTGAAAATGCCCTTTTGATATTAAAACAAAACACAAGTAGAGAAATCATGACATCAAATTCCATTTGAATATATGAAAAGATCTTTGAATTAGGACTTCTTTTTCAACTTTCCAACTCTTCGTAAGTAAGTACTCCTGAGGAAAATATTGTTCATTTTCAAAACAAAAACTGTGATTTGAATTTTCTTCCATGATTATGAAGAGACAACATGTTTCTCATACCAAATTAATCCACTAAACTTGATAAAATAAAGAAAAAGAAATTGATTATATGAAACCCTATCAATACATTTTCTTTCCTTCTTCCCAAATAATTCAGAAATCCCCAGTATCGAACAGGAAGAGTCCTTACTGATGAAACGGTGGAATTGCACCGTAACATGTATAGATCGCATCCGCCTTTTATTCAAAGGTGTGAAAGAACCTTTTACAGTTATTGAAGTATTTTGAAATGACTTCTTCGAAAGATACAAAGAATATGGGAACGGTCTATTCGGAGAACCATAAAAATGTTGAGTTATCTGTCAGCCATCGTAATTCAATTCTATTCTGAACTAAAGAGCTGTATATACATTCCTATAAAGCTGGAACAAAAGGATTAACAGGAATTAGAAAATTGATGACTTCATATTTCGCATAAATAAATCAAGGGGAACATTCATTCATCATTGAAGCTGAGCTGAAATGTCTGCAATTTGCAAATTTTGGACTGAAAATGGTTCAACATCAATCAAATTATATTACTCATTACTGACTATTATCTGTGATGTCGTCATAGATTACAAATATAACACAGATTACGGATCCTAATCTGTGCAAATGTAATCTGTAGATGCTGTGGATGTCGTATTCAAAGATCACTGAATCTATCGATTACGCTTCGGGTTTCTTCGGTTACAATTGCCAACTTCCGCGACTTCAGTGATTAATCCGAGCTGCTAGTTGTCATCCGTCAGTGAGTAGAGTTCATCTGAAAAAATCCAGAATCTCCTTTTTAGGGATCAAGTACTGCAAGTACAAGAAGGCACTAAACTGTTTTGAACTCTGAAAGACTGGATTATGGTGATATAATTCTATTTTCATCAAATATTCCAACAAAATCGGTGTTCTGACTCAGGAACAACTGATACCAGGTTTGGTAAGTATTTTTAAATTACTGTTTACCTTTTATGTAAATAAAAATTTGGGGTTTGGGACCCTAACTATCGATAATTTGAAATTTTCCTGTAGTGTTATCTCTTCACTCTAATTGAATTTACGGAAGATACCAGGTTACTACTAATTTTATCGTTTATTTTAGCATCTTGTGTATTCTTATGTGGGTGTTCTTTGATATTTTACAATAACCCTTGTAACACTTCCAGTTTTTAGCTAGGGATATCGAAAGTAAATCAGTGGGTTTCAATTTTTACGAAATAGTAATATTTTTGAATCTATATTTAGTCATGAATTTATAATTGGTTATATGACATCACTCTTACAGAAACTGAGCTTTCTGAGAAACATTAAACATTCATGCATTTATTAACTTATGGTCAAGCTAATCTATTTTCAGAATTATCATTTAATCCACTTATAAAATTTCTTTATGGGATTCCTTATTTAAATTAATGTAATAAATTTATTTATTGTTGTAGAAACATGGGGATTAATAACCTCAGTTTTTTACTGATAAGCAGTTGGATGTTGACTTGTGTCCTATCACAAATCCCAGAACAGTTAACTGCACAAAATCCTTGTATTTCCAAGCCAAATTGTCATGATTGCATACAAACACCATCATGTGCCTGGTGCTTCGATCCCAACGTAAGTACATGTACATTTTATTATACAGCTACAAAAATATTGTCTTTATTGCATTGTACTTCAAGATGCACAAGTTGAAATTATTTTTTACAACCCCTTTTTGAAAACAGCAAATTTACTCCCATTTTAGATTGAGTTGTGTATCTATTATATTTTAAAGTGACTTGTAAAATTTCAAGTGTTAGTAATGTTAAATTGGGTAGTTGAATGTAAAATGATAATTTGAATGTTCAATCATTGATCTTGTCCAGCTTAGTCTAAAATTAATGATAACTACAATATATATGTACAGTCGACTCTCGTTAATTCGAAACTCGAGGGACTCTTGAACTATTACGAATTATCGAGTGTTTGAAATATCAAATGGTTTGAAATTTGTGAGAGAAAATAAATAAAATTTCGAATTATTAAGTGTTGGTTAATTTTTATTTATTAATATAAAAATGACAAGAATTAAGAGGTACATTCGTGTACATACATTTATTCGTAATCTGAATTAATTAATCTTTCGAAAGAACTTTGTTATACTGGTTTGCTTTAAAGCACAATTCTGCTGCTCACACTGCTCAATAATTTTTTTTAAGAGAAAAAGTGCCTGAAATGCTTTTTCATCACTTTCGTTTTGTAGACAGAAGCTTTGTAAGGTATCAAATGAGGATCTTGCTTCCTTAACTGACACCTCTGCCAAAGGTTCCGATGTATCGTCCTCATCTTCATCGTTACTTTGCGTATCTGTCGCAGATAAAATTTCGCCATCGGTTAGTGAACCTGAGACAGCAACATTTTCATCCACTTGAACAAAATCAGAAAAACTCACACCGCTGATGTCAACTAATGGTTCTATTGCTGGTTCTTCATCATCTATAAGTATTGGAAGATTTTCTTGATTTTCTTTTAAGAAACCGGATTTTTTGAAGCAGTTGAGAATCGTTAGGGGTGTTACAGCTCTCCATGCTTTGTCAATTAGTAAAATAGCTGTCAGAACCGTGATATTTGCAGTTAGCTGTTTGTCGAGAGATTCTAAAACGATCTTAACAATTTATTTGCGATAGAACGTCTTAAAATTATGGATAATCCCTTGGTCCATGGTTGCAATTTGGAAGTTGTATTTGGCGGAAAGAAGTAGAGTTCCACGTTAGACAATGTAGGAGGACTGTTGTGGACAGTGCAGTTGTCTAAAAATAGTAAAATTTTCCGCTTTTGTCGTTTCATGTCCCCATTAACTGTTAAAAGCCAATTGTTAAAAAGTTCTGTCGTCATCCAAGCTTTTTTGTTAGCTCGATAATCAGTTGGAAACGATTTCACTCCTTTGAAACATCGCGGTTTCATTGCTGTTCCTATCACTAAGGGTTTAAGTTTTTCCGATCCATCCATATTTACTGCAAGTAAAACTGTCAACCTCTCTTTACTATGTTTTCCTCCGTGACATTTTTCTTTTAAAAGTAAGGGTCTTGTCCGGTAAACATTAAAAAAATAGGCCGGTTTCATCAGTATTAAAAATGTCTCAGGCATCATCGTTTTCAATCAAGATCTTCAATTTACCGTTCCAATCTAAACAAACTGCATCATCAACACTTCCACTTTCCCCACAAACTTTTTTAAAAACAACTCCATTTCTCTTTTTGAAATTTGTAAGCCACCCTTCACTTGCCGCAAAGTTTTTGATGCTTAGAGTAGACGCAAACTCTTTTGCTTTTTCCTTCAACAAGTTTCCGCTAATAGACACTTTTTGTCCTCTACACTGTCTTAGCCAAATGACCAGGCTTTCTTCCAGACAAGGAAATTCACCTTTAGTAGTTCTTTTCCGTACTCCAGCAGTTTGAGCAGCATTAATTTTCTCCTTGTGCTTTATTATTGTTGAGAGAGTACTCAGAGGAATCTTAAATTCTTTTGCAACATCACTCTTCTTCTCACCTTCTACTTTTTCGATTAACTTTTTCTTTTCAGCAATCGTCAAACATCTATACTTTCTAGGGCTCATAACTAACACTAACTTTTAATCTGCATACCAACGAAAGAGTAACAGTAACTGAATAACTAAACAAACCAATTCGTAAGAAGTGTGTGCGTCAAATAGTCAAACTAATCATAACAAAAACAAAGGCTCGTGTATCTTGATACAAGTTTGAACTTGTCGCAAAATGTACTTACAATCTTTCCGCCTCTTCTCTCTGCAACTTTGAATTGTCGAGTGTTGGACGCGTCGTTTTGTTAAATAGCAATGTTTTTTCGTTCGAATTACCAAGTGTATGAAAATGTATTGATTTAGTTCGAAATATAAAGAGATTTAGTAGGGAACTCGTGATAACTTTGAATTATAGAGAGGTTCGAATTATCGCAGGTTTGAATTAACGAGAGTCGACTGTATATAAAAGTAAACAAACCTGTGTGTACCTATAATGTTTGAACTTTTAAATGATCTTCGAGTTATCAATGATTTTATTTATTGTTTTTTGTTTCCGTGTGTAGATATCATTCAATATTTAACAATCATTCTTCATCAATCTAAATTGGACTTGAAGGTCTTCTGGAAATTAGCTCGAATTTTGGCTAATACTAAATATATGACAAGTGACAGATTACATTTGTTTGCTGAAAAATCACACTAAGAGACAATAAACTTTGATTCTATATACTACTCTGTCAAGAAAGTACCGGGAATTTTCAATTAAAACAACATTTTAACATTTAATCGTCAAAATTTATTGGGTCGCCTTCAAAATAGGCTCCATTTGCTCCAATATATCTATGCCAACGGCACTTCCAATTATCGAAACAATTTTTATAGGCGCTTTCCGGGATGGACTTTAGCTCTCGCGCCGAATTTTGTTTTATGGCTTCAATCGACTCAAAACGGGTGCCACGAAGGGGCAATTTTAGTTTAGGGAAGAGGAAAAAGTCGCAGGGAGCCAAATCCGGCGAATACGGTGGTTGCTGAAGCACGGTTGTTGAGTTTTTGGCGAGAAAGTTAGTCACAATCGTAGCTCGGTGAGAAGGCGCGTTATCGTCATGCAAAATCCATGAGTTGTTCGCCCACAAATTTGGCCGCTTCTTACGGATACGCTCACGCAAACGTTTCATAACGCATAGGTAATACTCCTTGTTTACCGTCTGACCCTCTGGAACAAATTCGTAGTGCATCACGCCACGGATATCGAAGAAAACAATGAGCATCACCTTCATTTTCCAGCGGCTTTGGCGTGGTTTTTTCGGTTTCGGTTCACTTTTTGCCACCCATTCCGATGATTGCTGGCTTGTTTGCATATCGTACTCGTAGACCCAGATCTCATCACCAGTTATAATGCGTTCCATGAATGTAGAATCGGAATTACAGCGATCCAGCATGTCTGAAGCAACCTGTTCGCGATGACGTTTTTGAAGAAAATTCAGGTCTTTCGGTACGAGTCGTGCGGCCACCTTTCTCATGCCCAAAATATCAATCAAAATCGTAGGTGCGGACTCGTGGGATATCTTAAGATCATGTGCTATCTCTCTCAAGCTGGTACGACGGTTTTCCAGCACCCTTTCCTTAATTTTATCGACGTTATCTTCGATCGAAGCCGTCGATGGGCGACCACTTCACGACCGTCCTTGAAGGCTCTGTACCACTGATATGCACGAGTTTTCGATAGAGCATTATCACCAAAGGCCTTTTGCAACATTTTCAATGCATCGGCACACGAAAATTCATTTGCAACACAAAACTTTAAACAAATTCTTTGCTCAACGTAATCACCCATAGTAAAAATCGGCACGCACTCTGACATCGACTGACTTAATCAGCTGTTGCAAACACACTAGTTGACAGATTCCGCTCAAGCTTGGCATAGTAATTAAGGACAGTGGTACCAACCTGGGAAAAAAAATTTTACCTGCCTCATTGCCCCGCCAGATTTAAATCGATAATTCCCGGTACTTTCTTGACAGAATGTAAATTAAATGTTTTCTCTAACTATTTTGCGTTAAGAATATATAAACAATGAATATTTTGTGTGATACACTTGTGAATAATATGTTTGAGCATCTTCGCTTTTTCCTACATAAATGTGTGAAATTTAAAATGTGAATTTCACTACATTTTTTTTATCAGCGAGAGAGCGACAGAGCAAGATGCTTTCAACCAGCCTATGACATCAATCCTAACCAGGAGCAATGCCCTGAAGAATTCACTTTCAACCCAGATAACATCATGAGTCTGGTTTCTAACATGGCGCTGACGAAGGCTCACGGGAAGGCAGCCGTGGCTGGTGGCACCTTAGAATCTGTATTTTCTTACTCGAACTCTTCATCTTCCTCGTCTTCTTCATCATCCTCTTCTTCCTCTAGTGGGGCGGAGGAAAGCAACTGGTCTGAGAGTGGTTCTAGTCAAATTGTACAGATAGCTCCTCAGAGGATCAGTTTGAAATTGAGGGCAAGTAAGTAATTTTTCGGATTTCGTTCCGCATAAAATGTAAAATCCTGTAGCTTTTCTCTTTTATTTATTATTTAAAAGATACTGTTTTTGAATTCTTGGTTTAAATGAGTATTGGATAATACTATTAATATATAAAAAAATAGGAATGTTATGATGACGAAGATAGTTCTAGAGTAATATTTTTCAGTTTAGTTACATCTGTTTATGATTCCAGGGCAGTCTTACAGTATATTCATGAATTATACCCAGGCCGAAGACTATCCCGTTGACCTGTACTATCTTATGGACCTCAGTAAATCTATGGCGGATGACAAGGAGAAATTATCGCTGTTGGGTGATCAGTTGGCATGGACCATGAGAAACATAACATCAAAATTTGCCCTTGGTTTTGGTAGTTTCGTGGACAAAGTAAGGATGCCATATGTCAGTACTGTACCAGAAAAGTAAGTACAAAAAGTTTTTATAATTCATGACTACCTAAGTCCTGATATCAACTTTCTGAACAAACCTAGAACATGTGATTATCATGCAATATTCTTGAATGCCGGAAATAATGTTACTATATTCAGTCAATTATTACTTAAATACTTAATTTTGCATTATTTGGAAAGCTTGTTATGCACTTAGGTAGTCCATTAATATAATGGTTTATTGGGGTAGAACTTATCTGAAATGATGATTAGTTCAAAGATTTTTGTCAATTGTATGATTAATGTGAACTTGAGAGAAATAATTCAACATAGAGATGCTTCAAAACATTTATTTACATCACTGAAACATTTCTGTTTATAAACACAATATTAGGTGTTGCCACTTCAGAGAAATGAATAAACTTTCCCTCTTTCTGTGGCACGGATGTCAGTTTGGAAATTAAAGAATCTTCTATAACCTTTTTTGGCTACACTGTTTAGTTATTGTTATGACAAGTGAGGTTTAGAGGAAAAAATTAGTTATATTTAATGCATTTCTATGTTTTTTATTTCTCTGACATGTGTACCATTGGTTACAAAAAAATTTCGATTCAGACAGTATCAGGTACTGTTAACCTGAGTTAAAAATTTACTGTGTTCTGCCTAAATTGCTACAATGAAGTAGCCTAACTCATACATTACCGATTCTCCTAATTCAGAAAGCTCTTATGATAGCTGCAAAGGGTCCCCTAGAAACACTTTTAAGTTTCTCTTCCTATAAAAAATTCGAAAATGTATTGGAAAACACATTAATTTAATAATTGTTCTGAATTACAGGTAAACATTTGTATTAATCCGTTTGATCGTAACGTTTAACTAAATTTTATGTTCTTAATTTTTCCCAAGAGAGTTCTTAATTTGGAACATTCTATTACGAAAAATAAATCTTTTTTGTTTTGTTTTATCATCAGTACCCTGAATAAGTTCCCATGGTTTGCTTACCGATGACTTACAGGTACATATTTGCCGTTTAAAATGGTAACGCATCTATATGAAAATACTACAAGCTTAAAGCATTGTTTTTTAGGATTATAGCACATACATTCTGTCAAGAAAGTACCGGGAATTATCGATTTAAATCTGGCGGGGCAATGAGGCAGGTAAAATTTTTTTTTCCTAGGTTGGTACCACTGTCCTTAATTACTATGCCAAGCTTAAGCGGGATCTGTCAACTAGTGTGTTTGCAACAGCTGATTAAGTCAGTCGATGTTAGAGTGCGTGCCGATTTTTACTATGAGTGATTACGTTGAGCAAAGAATTTGTTTAAAGTTTTGTGTTGCAAATTAATTTTCGTGTGCCGATGCATTGAAAATGTTGCAAAAGGCCTTTGGTGATAATGCTCTATCGAAAACTCGTGCATATCAGTGGTACAGAGCCACGCCAAAGCCGCTCGAAAATGAAGGTGACTACAAATTCGTTTCAGAGGGTCAGACGGTAAACAAGGAGTATTACCTAGGCGTTATGAAACGTTTGCGTGAGCGTATCCGTAAGAAGCGGCCAAGTTTGTGGGCGAACAACTCATGGATTTTGCATGACGATAACGCGCCTTCTCACCGAGCTACGATTGTGACTGACTTTCTCGCCAAAAACTCAACAAACGTGCTTCAGCAACCACCGTATTCGCCGGATTTGGCTCCCTGCGACTTTTTCCTCTTCCCAAAACTAAAATTGCCCCTTCGTGGCACCCGTTTTGAGTCGATTGAAGCCATAAAACAAAATTCGCCGCGAGAGCTAAAGTCCATCCCGGAAAGCGCCTATAAAAAATGTTTCGATAATTGGAAGTGCCGTTGGCATAGATGTATTGGAGCAAATGGAGCCTATTTTGAAGGCGACCCAATAAATTTTGTCGATTAAATGTAAAAATGTTGTTTTAATTGAAAATTCCCGGTACTTTCTTGACAGAGTAGTATCTGATCTGAACTGTTATTCTTATGAAGTTGCTAGAATTGGTATCCCAAAGGCAAGGTGTTTTTATATGGTAGAATTCACCCACTGCCAGAAATATGAGAAATAGTAGAGACTAACTATGGACAATATTTTAAGCATACGATTTTTTGTAATAAATCATTAATTTTCAGGAGAAGAACGAAATGAACTTGAGTTACTGTTAGTTATGTACAAGAAAATTATATTAATTTTATATCTCTTGGGCATAATTCAATGAAAATTTATTGATTTTCCTGGTAATTTAAGTTGAAATTGAATATTCAACGACTGAAATTAATTTTTTGTATAGTCTATACAATCTCACTTGACAAACTTATGAAAACCTTCCCGCAGACATTCTTTTGATATTTTGCCCCTTCCATGGAAGTTGGTATGATTAACAATAGGTAAGTAACATTGTTGAATAACTCATTTTCATTAATTGTAATATCCCTTTTAAATTATTTTGAGATTCATCATTCTCATTTTCAAAGTGTCATAAATGTCAACTAATATATTTTGACACTGCACATGTATATTCATTGTGTCCAAACTGCAGATCAAGAAATATTTGTTGTTCTAAAAACGGTCTCAACAAATCAATAATCAATATTCAAAAGACAATTAATTCACACAACCAACATAATTTATTCAAGTGAAGACCAAAATCCTCCTGTTATTATCTTACATACGGACTCCACTGTCTATGGACTGAATATTTGCAACCCGCATTTGTCAAGTGAGATTGATAGTTTATACTGTTTCATTGTTTGTCTTCGATTTGTATTTTTTGTCAGTCCAGAGTTCTTTATTAAATAAACTATTAACACTTTAGGTTAAAGCGCCCTTGTATTGATTGTGTGGCTCCCTATGGATATCGTAACCACATGACTCTAAGCCAAAACACAGAGCAATTTTCAGTAAGTTCAGGATCAAATATACTCACACTAACAATCCCATCACCGATCCTTCCCTGCACAGAGGAATTTGGGTATATTAAATACAGAATGAAACAAATCTTCTGTTTTAAATATACACTATTTTAATCAACACTACATCCTTTTGTATCATGATATATGTTGTTCCTTTTCCCAGCGTGAAAAACGTGAAATTGAGTGTCCTCTATATCTTTTTCTGACTCTTTTTGAACATGTAAATGTCGAGCATGTTTTTTAAAGGTTTCAGTTGAATGCAAGGGTAGTTTTCCTGAATCTTGGTGTCTTAGAATGCTCAGTAGGTGGCAGATGCATGAAGATGGAAAGTATATTGAGTCTGGTATTATTAATGAGGATTCGAATATTACTTGAAGGTTGTAGATTTTGGGTAGTGATTAATCGAAAATATTTTGTTTGAAATAAAACTATAAATTATTTTATGCTAATTTAATTTTTGATTGCTTCCGTCTCTACTTGACAGAAATTTGTATTAAGGTTGACTGAAGTAAAACACTTGATTTCTTCTAATATTTATTGATTTATACAACAATTATTTCATCATTACATTTCAACTTCTCCAGGTGAGTAAGGCAACTCTTTATTTCACATTAGTCCTCTTCAAAGGGTGGGCAAAAAACTGTTTTATTCAAAAAAGCCTTAAAAACCTTCGCTTTCTCGACAGCGTATTCCAATAACACACTCTTGCTTTGAATTTTCTGTATTTATTTCATTACAAAATTCCTTGAACCACTTTTCCGGGATTTTTCTGTCAATAAATCAACCACTATTTCTGCAGCAGCTTCCTAGATAATTTTATTACATATTTTATGAATAGTGAAAAGCAGTGAAGTCTGAAGATTTTGTGTGCTTGTCTATTCCCCGGAAAATTTCAAATCAGTGAATTGCTTCTAAAGAAGCTACATTTAATAATAATAATAATTTTGCTCAATAACAAACTTGACAGAGATGTTTAGTTCCCAAACCTACCCTGAAAGTTTCAAATCTCTAGCACTTGCGGAATTGTGTTTCAATCTCTGTAGAGCGTTTGATTAATTGAATGTTTTTTTATGATGAGTAAATTTATAACTTGTAATTTAAAGGTATAATTTTAGTTTTGCTGAAAAGTAATATATCAGATCTCACTATGTCTGTCAGAGTTGATGACTTTCGCTTGGATGAGTATGAGGTGAACCTGGGAGTTCTTCAGGGGTCAGTTCTGGGACCACTTTCTTTTTTATTATTTATTCATGATTTACCCAATCATGTAACAACAGTGTTAATTGAACCTTTTGCTGATAGTACCCCAATAATCGTCTAAACTGAATTGTCTAAAAGGATCAATAAATATTATTATTATTTCCTTTCAAAAATTGAAGTACAACAAACTGGTCATACAGAATTATTTTTAACCATGGAAAATCAAGTGCTTTAGTTTAATCGACATGAATTTAATTTTTCTTTCAAAGTATGCTATGTTCATAAATATAGTTGGTAATGATTTTTTTATACAACATGAGATTTATCTGGGGCTTTAAGTACATTGCATATCGCACATTATTTTGTGGAACTAGTGCATGTAGTAGAAATACTAGATGAAGTTTATGGTTATAGTTTGTTACAACCTTGTCCCGGTTGCGCTGCTCCCTATGGTTTTCGGCATATGATGCGCCTTTCCAAGGACACCTGCCGATTTTCAGTAAGTGAAATGGATCCGCTTTTAGCCCTGGATGTGGTTTTCCAAACACCCCAACATAACAGAGATATTAACGGCTTATAAATTTTTAACTTCACCAAAAACATAGCGTCTCTGTAGCACTCCGTATAACCTCAAGAGGCAAAATTAATTGTTTCCCCTAGAAAATTAACGAAAAGTGGATGTGACTCTTTTTGAGGAATATTATTAGTTAGCTATTGATCTTATTAGGAAAGTAAGATTAAGCTTGAATGGTGGTAAGTTTGTAACACCCGTTTCTTGATTTACACGGTAGTTAATTTTCCTCTTTCCTCTAATATTGTTGTTAACAATTCTTAACTGTTTGTTATGTGCATGTCTTGTTAGTTGCTTGTTTATAAAACTCCATTTCGTTGATTTACTAGTTTTTTCATGGAACAAACCTTCCATCACTAATATTACAATAGAATAAGGAACGTCCACTCTGTTTAACAGATGAACTACGAAGGTGTACAGACAGTAGTGTATGTTCCTTACTAAAAACTACGAGAAAAAAATATTAAGTTGTTTGTTCTATAGATGATGGTGAAACAGGCTGAGGTATCTGGTAATCTTGATGCTCCAGAAGGTGGTTTTGATGCTATCATGCAGGCCATAGCCTGTAGGGAACAGATAGGATGGAGACAGAAAGCTAGGAGGCTTTTAGTAGTTTCTACCGATGCAGGATTCCACTATGCTGGAGATGGCAAGGTTAGATTAAAATATTCCTTGCAGGAGATATAAATGAATAGTCACCGTAGATTTCTGTCAGAAATTGTCTCAGTTATAACATTTCATTCTTTAAATCGTTAAATTGTCTTCAGAAGTCTATTTAAATTGCAGTGCTTTTGAATTAGTTTTTATTTGGATATAGTTTATAATTAAAGTAGATATTTCTAGGATAACTCCAAGAATACTGGACCTAATAAAAAAATAAAGGAAACACTAAAAGAACTACTTATAAATCGATACATTTTTCTCAGCAGTGAAAATACTGTCTGGAAATAAAAGCTTCAAATCTGCACTTATAAAATTGTTTTTAAAGTCATACTTAGAAATCTATTTATATAGGGTATCCCAGGTGTAATAAACTGATAGGTTAGATAGTACTAATGAATATGAGAACAAATTTCCTGCAAACATGGATCCGAGAGATGTTGAAGAAACAACTTGTTTTTTTTTAATAAAATAGAAAAAGGCTTTTTACTTGATGAAGAAATATAACAAAATTTGAATATCAAAACAGATTTAATGTTAGTCTTCTAAAATTTTAATTTTAAAAAAATATTTTTTTATTCAAAAAACTTAGAATTAAATTAATGTCTACAATAAGCACCGCTTATATTTAATAGACGTATATAATCAAAACTCAATATACAATGTTAAATGGAATAAATAAACCAACCAATATCTTATCTAGGGCCGATGAAGAGATTATCCGTATTCTAATTGTTTTTTGAAGATATGTGCATGTTTTGAGAGATTTTTGAATTAACTTATTTGAATATTTAAATATATTAAATATTTGAAATGAATTATATTTTTTGAGAAATCCTTAAGTTGTGTTTTATGTTTTTGAAAAGGAATTGGTTTCATTATGGTAAGATCAGAAACAAAATTTTGTCTCCTTCAAATATTTATTTATTAATTTTAAATGCCTTTTTTATATTGGTTGGTTTATTCATTCCATTTGACATTGTATATTGAGTTTTGATTATGTACGTCTATTAAATATAAGCGTGGCTTATTGTAGACATTAATTTAATTCTAAAAGTTTTTTGAATAAAAATTTTTTTTGAAATTAAAATTGTAGAAGACTAACGGATTAAATCTGTTTCGATATTCAAATTTTGTTTTTTTTTTTTTTGCAATAATTCCATAATGCCGGAAGATATTTCGATGGTACCCAAAACAGCCACACTTGTGAAATTATATATTATACAAAAAAAAATTAGGATTTCTTGTCAATTTAATTTGGAGATTTTGTGTCATGGGATATATTTTTTAAATAGCTGAGATTTTACAGATAAGTGGAAGTTCAACTGAAATTTAGATATTTGGAACATTAAACTTTAGCACAATGATATAACCTTCATATTTGTTATATTTATAGAAATAATTATGTTAATTTTAACAGTTCTTTTAGTACTCTAGCGTTTAAATTTAGAATGTTCTCCTTTTTGATTAAAATCAATCTGGTCCTAACTTTTTCACGAGATTCTGAACAAAAGGCAGATTTCTATTAGAGCAAGTTGAGATTACACATTTACAAGTAAAACATTTTCGATTTCAGCTGGGTGGCATAGTCAAACCAAATGATGGAGAGTGTCATTTAGACACCAAAGGATACTACACTCATTCAAACTCCCAAGACTATCCTAGCGTTTCCCAGATTAACGCAAAGGTCAAGAAAAACGCCATCAACATAATATTCGCTGTTACAGCCGATAAAACAGCCGTTTACGAACAGCTCAAAATGCACATTGAAGGTGCCTCAGCTGCCACCCTGTCCAGCGATTCCTCTAACATTGTCGAACTGATCAAGAACCAATACCAGCAGATTTCATCTTCCGTGGAGATGAGGCATAACGCATCTTCGGCCTTGAACATCAAGTTTTTCACCAGATGTCTGAATAAAGATGGCGCCATGGTCAACACCAACAAGTGCGGAAATATTAGGGTAAGCAGATACTATCAAATGAGTGTCATGGCAGCCGACCACAAAATGCGTTTTTTTTTTAGTCGAAAAGGCTTTTTTCCGGCGGAACCTACAAAAAATGTACGAGTTGGGTCGAATGACCAATTTAACTAATAAATGCATTTATATTCTCCGTATCATTTCCGTTTATTTGCTACAAGTGAAAGAAAGACAATTAAACACTCTCTCGCAGTGAATCTCGAACCGGTTCATTTGACCTACCGTCTCATTTGAATTGCCCGAAGTTATGGAAGATTTTTTTGGTTCCTTATGTAGTATTAACAAACCTTTGGAATGCGTATTTTGTAGAGGTTTCCAAGGAAAATTTTCTGAAAATAATTTAATTTTTGATCATTGGGTAAAAAAAAGTGTGCCTAGCTGATATTGCCTGATTTTAGGTTGGAGACATAGTTAACTTCATGATCCAAATAGAGGTGGTAAAGTGTCCAAAGGACCCTAAAGACTGGAAGGAAACCATCGAATTTTATCCAGTTGGTATCAATGAAACGTTAGTCGTCGACTTAGAAATGTTATGTTCCTGTCCTTGCGAACAGCCTGATAGTCCAGTAAGTTTTCTTTATTAATTTTATAATTTAAAACTGTATTGAAATTTGGAAAGATCATTTCCTTTTCTATAAAAATAATGCACTCATAAGAGTTTTAAAGATACCCTAGTGACAGTATACACTTAGGTATACCCTCGCTCTGCCTTTAAACATACAAGTTTTTTCGTTATATTGATTGTAAGAATTTACGATAGACCATTGGCTGTCCTTCAGCCCCTCAAATGAATGTTAGAAAATATCTGCCTTTGATATTAGAGATTGAAAATAAATGATCTATTTTCCCTTTCCTACGTTTTTGATTAGAACTACGAAATCAACTCGCCAACCTGCCACAACCACGGGACTTATCAGTGCGGCATATGCGACTGCAATTTCGGCTCTTTCGGCCGGTTCTGCGAGTGCACAACGGAGAAGATCAGCCAGAACACTACTCGAGGTTGCATCCAACCGGGCAGTCCTAGCGGTCTTGAGTGCAGCGGAAGAGGAAGTTGCATCTGCGGTAGGTGTGAGTGTGAAGCGAGAGGATATAACGAGAGGATCTATGGACCATACTGCGAGTGTGATGACTTCAGTTGCGAGCGTCACAACGGACAGTTATGCAGCGGGCACGGGGTGTGTGACTGTGGACACTGCATCTGTCAGACGGGTTGGTCAGGAAACAATTGCGCTTGTAGCGAGGCTAAGGAGGAATGCGTCAATCCCGGTAAGTTTAGAAGATTGATTTAGATGTTAAGAACTCCAAATAACTTAATTGTCACACATGATTACATCAGAAATTCTTATATGGTCAAATCGTGCACATCGGTGCTTTTACAACTTTTGCATAGTGAACGCAAGTGTCTTTGGACATGCTGGATCATATTCATGAAAAGGATCCCAACTGGTGATGAGACATGGATGTATGAGTATAACGTGCAAACCAGTCAATAAGGGTTGCTTGAACTTGAGTTTCATTATGATATTTGAAGATTTAGAAATAATGAGAATCGAAATTTAAGAATTTTATTCATATTATGTAACAATCACATTAAAGAATCTCTGTAATTATTTTCAAGTTTAAATTTAAGATTATACCTCTTGTTTCTGTATCCAATTTCGATGAGAAAAAGACTAAATGACAAATTGAAAGACTTAACAATATACAACTGTTTAATGTGCAATTTCTTCCCTCCGCTCAGAGAACAATCAAGTTTGCTCCGGTCACGGCGTTTGCGAATGCGGCATGTGCAAGTGCCAAGTCACCTCGGAAGGCAGGTACTCTGGAAGATACTGCGAGAAGTGTCCTACATGCTCCGATAGATGCGAGGAGTTCAAAGATTGCGTTCAGTGCCAAATGTACGAGACAGGGCCCTATAGCAAGGAGGAATGTTTGGAGAAATGCAAATTGTTCACACCTATACCGGTCGACAAAGTAGTCGGTAAGAACTGAATTTAATTCAAATGAAATTTAATCATTTCACATCAGATCAGTTTGGCTTCGAAATTCGATATTCGGGTTATGTATCTCGTGGTCAAATAAGCAAATGATATCTAATGAAATATTTTTTTAATATAGTTGATGAGAAGAAAAACGAAATTTCCTGTGCTTTCTACGATGAAGATAATTGCCGTTATGCTTTTGTATATTACTTCGAAGCTGGTCATTTTGTTGTAAGAGCTCAAGAACACAGAGATTGCCCACCAAAGGTATGTTAATACATTAAATAACCTCATCTGATTCAAAGTTGCGGTTACTGTTAAGGATTTATGAGCTGAGCATGGTCACTGGCTATTATTATGTAAAATAAAGCTTATATTTTCTGTTGGTTTGTTTGGTTTTTAATTTTTTTGGTTCAAACAACCCACTAGTCAAATAATTAAGAAAGTGAGTGTTATGATAACAGGCCATAGAAAAGTTTAATAGCTTTTTCCAACGAGCCCGGCAAAAAAATGGAAGTACTAGTTGGATGTCGAAAGACCGATCAAACCAGTTGATCATTTTTATTTCCGTACTATTTTCCGTTTAATAGCTTCGAACAAAAGAAAATGTAACAATTTTGCCAAGTTTGCTAGAAATGAATGAAAAATGTACTTTTTAATACACTGCCTACAGTGCTTTGAGTCATCAGTTCTTTGTCAACAGTGGACAAATGTGAAACGAAATATAGTATTAGGAGTACAAATAAGTTTCCGCCGTTTTATTGTAGATGGCGCTGCACGGAGTTTCGGTTAGCTTTCGCAGATGATAACCGGCTTAAAAAATAGTTTGGACATTCAAGAACAACATAACCTATTAATATCATTGATTTTATATTGGTAAAATATAATTTTTATAAGTTGAAAATGTCAAAATTTGAGCCAAGTAAGTGTCATTTGCGGGTAATATTAGTTTACTTCTTTAATTTAAAGAAATCTGCTGCTGAGGCGCATCAATTGCTCGTAGAAGCATATGGTGAGGGTGCTTTGAGTGAGAGAACGTGTCGAGAGTGGTTTCAAAAGTTTAAAAACGGTGATTTCGACGTAGAAGACAAAGATCGCAGTGGAAGGCCAAAAATTTACGAGTATGCAGAATTGGAGGAATTATTGGAGGAAGATTAATCTCAAACACAAAAAGAACTTGCTCTAACATTAGAAGTCACTATATTACCGTTCTTCTACAATAAATATTTAATTTATGTTAAAAAACGGCGGAAACTTATTTGTACTCCTAATAATTTACCGTAACCTCACACCGTTGTTATTCAAAGTGATGGTGTGAATTTTTTATATTTTTGGATTAACTATACAGCAAACTATTGGAAAGTAGTTTATTTTGTTGATAAGAGAGTGCAACATAAATTATCTTGTAAATCTTGTGATGGGTCGGTATTTTCTGTAATCAAAATGTTATAAACATAAAACAAGCAAAGTATAACATACTGAATATGTCTAGAAACCTGGTGTTTGCACGCTGATTAGATTTTGTTGGAGACTTTTGGAGGCACATCACCAGAAGTTCCTTTTGTTATGTAGCACTTATTTGAAAAATGAAGGTGGAATTTTGTTTTGACCACAAATCTTACGAATTAGTTAAATATGTAGTCCTTGTTTTTGATATTTTAGAATAATTTTTTGAAATAATTTAACAAATTGCAAATAACAAAATTCAATGAAGGCAACGTAAGAAATTCTAATAATTTCTTAATAAAGATCTAGTGACCTTCGTTTTGAGCCAAAAGTTTTTCGCCCACTAGGATTTTAGATTTTTAAAAAACCCTCTCATCTCAGTGACTAAGTATCAAGGAATGTTGAAGTGTGGGTGTTAATTTTAGGAATTTGATAAAATGATTATTAAAATTTATTTCCCTAAAAAAATTATTATATTTTCAAAGGTGTTCCTGTTGGGTATTATCCTTGGAGTTGTCGCAGCAGTTGTGTTGATGGGTTTGGCGATTGTCTTGCTGTGGAAACTATACACCACATTGCACGACAGAAGGGAATTCGCCAAATTCGAAAAAGAGCGTATGATGGCCAAATGGGACACGGTGAGTATTATGAGTTCAAACAGGAACGAAGTGAAATTGAGTACATGAGAAACAATTTTCGTGTATTTTATGGTGAAAGAGAAGATATTGACATTCTTTTCCTATGCTTTGAGCGTGGTCCTAGAAGTACCCTATTTAACTGAGAAGACATATAAAATTTTGTTTGCAATCTTCCAAATTCTTTTTGTTAATAAGTTGAAACAACTTAGATATTCAGAGTTTGATCGTCATGTCATTTAACTTGATTATGGTGCTCCACAACTCGAGTGTGTTGTGTGATTTTTACAATGGATAAAATATCAAACAAAGAATTGCAAGAAAGAATTGTAGTGTTTTGAGGTGTTGAAAAAGATTTATGGTGATTCATTGTTATTACAACTGTATTTATGAGCATTGAATGGAAACCCCAAAATAGTTAAAAACATATCTCAATCTGGAAGGAATTTGGCTTCTTATAGCATAGTCCTCTGATATCTGTTACAAATCAGCTACAATTTCGATTTAAAATTTGCGTACAGATATAGCAGATGCAGTCGGGTATTTCTGGAACCAGCCTCATCAGTATTTGGATTTATTCCATCTTCAAACAGTTTAATTGTAACTCAACGATCTGTTTCAGGGGGAAAATCCTATTTACAAGCAGGCGACATCGACCTTCAAGAATCCCACGTACGCAGGGAAGAGTTAGATCTGACGGTGACTGGGGGTCACTTTTCAAACTGCCATTTATCGTTTTCCAACATTCTTCAGATGCCATATTTGTTTGCGACTTTGAATATTTAGCGTTAAACATAGTACCTACATAGAACGGTATATTTTCTGAAGATATTCCCGAATTATATGGGCTTTTTATGTATAGTTTGTAATAGTGCCTTAGATTTATATTTCGTACTTAAAGTGTAATATTTATCTAATATGTACTCGTAAATTTTTAACTTTTTACTGTAGAAATAATGCAGCTAATGTTTTTCGTGGATTGTTATCTACTAGGTGCTTCTCGTTGTCTACAACGTTTTCGTGGCAGGTCAATTTGTTTTTAGTTGAATTAAGAATACTGAGACGTCGTGTTGCAGCTAATTGGAAATTTTTTGTTTTTTATTGGGAGAAGTTGAGTTCCATCATTTGCAGACAAAGCACAATGATGAACTAGTGTAGTCGATTCATCAATATAATCGATTGATAACATTTTTTCGAGTAGTTCCCTGAGCCGGTAGGTCAAATGTACGTGTACGATATTTACGGCGGGAGGGCGTGTCTAACTGTGATCTTCGAAAATGGGACAAAATTAAGAAATATCACTTTTTCTTTGATTCTTAGCCAAACTTAACGGAAAATCGTACGGAACGAAAGAAAATGAAACATTTCTCAATTTTGCACAACTTAGACACGCCCCCTAGGCGTTTCTGTTCATTTGACCTACCGGCTCATTAGACTACACTACACTGTACACTAGAACCTTTATAATTTATTCGAACATGGTTTATCAATACGCAGTATAAATAACTCACTGAAATAAATCATTTCAGTGGAAAATAATTCTTATCAGAATATGTTCTATTCAGTTTGACACGAAGACGTAGTAAGTACAAATTAATCATTAATTCAGCTGTGCATGGAAGTAGGAATCTTGTTGCCTTATACAAACGTTGGAACTGGGGGAATTTTTTATTCCTCCTAAATATTTTGGAGTTTTTTATGCCAGTGACAGGTTTTCATATTTGTATAGATAAAAGACTGAAATTCAATATCGGAATATTTTGTCTGCCACAATTTGAATTTGCCAAAGACTAATGAATGAAGTCCTGACTTTTTAATCGTGTCTTTTTCACGATTTCATTTTGGAACTCGTGAATAACTTTGTTTCCGTTGATCGAATCGGTATTATGAAATTAGTAACGTAGAAGAGGGAGTACTTGTTGTTTATAGCATTTTTTAGATTTGTAATTATTAAATTTACTAATTGGCCTTAAAAGATCTAAATATATTTATTATAGAATTAAATTGAGTATTTTATTCTCAGCCTTGGATTACATGAGTTTGAGGAGTGCTAAACCTAAAAACGAGAATATCCCAGAACCCAAAAGGAGCAAGAAGAACAATATTGCAATTGTTAAAGCTCTGTCTTTATCTGTGCCATCATAATTCCTACAAAAAAATCAGTTAGTTTGTGAATGGAGTTGATGCACCTGTAACTTACTTGGGTAACATGATAACGCATAAGTTTGTTATATATCCATTGCTGACAGCAAGAAGAATTATAACTAGGATGTATACTGCATCACTGTTGAAAACTGCACTTGTGTGATGTTTGGACGATAAGTTACAAAATAATAAAATTGGAACTAATGCTATACGTAGCAAAGACAGCATCAATACTGGAAGTTCACCTGTAGGCTGAAATGATTGAAATTAAACAAATTCAGAAAAATTGCAAAATATGAAAGGAACTGTTTTTGTACTCCTTTGAAGATGGTCGAAAGACTGAAACACGTGTCAGGATTCTGAATAAATTGTGGAACATACTAAATGTATATATATATATATATATATATATATATATATACAAGGAAAATTCTTTTCAGGGATGTCGACTGAAAGGAGGCTTGTTGGTTACTCTTTATTTCTTGTCTAGCTTTCGGAAAACATTGTTTCCATCTTCAGGGCCAAAAATGTGAGGTTATTCCTCAGTATAAATCATCAATAAATTAGTTAAAAACATTTAGATATACGAAAGCACATTGTAAATAATTCAACACGTATTCACAGTTTCAAACGAATACCCAGAGACCCGACAAGCACAGTACAAAAGAGATGTAATAACTATGCAACCAAACTTTCAAATATAAATGCAATCAGTAAGGAACAAGCAAAAATCATGAAATGCTACAACTCTGTATGTCCAAAAATATATGGAAACCAAAAATTCACAAAACTGGACACCCACTTAGACCAATAGTAGCTAGCATACAAAGCCCCACATCTAACTTGGCTGAGTTTTTAGCCAATATTTTATCGAACGCATATGACAGAGAAAATAACTACTACATAAAGGACTCCTTTGAATTTTCTAGATGTATGAACAACTTAACAATCCCAGATGGTTATGAACTGACTTCATTGGACGTGATCAACTTATTCGGAAATATATACAATGAATTGGTTATTAAAGTGATCAATAATAAATGGCCAAAAATTGAACAGCACTGCAATATTCCAAAAGCATTGTTCATAGAGATGATAGAATTTGTATTAAGTAACAACTACTTCACATTTCATGAAGAATTCTATGTGCAGAGCTTTGGCTGTGCCATGGGCTCGAAACTCAGCCCTATTCTGTCATTGTATGTTATGGACCACCTGCTCGATGTGTGTATACCCTTGCTGTCTTATAGTCTCGTTTTCATAAAAAAATTTGTTGATGATCTAATACTGGCGCTTCCACATGATGGATCAGATGAGATACTACAGGTTTTCAATAGCTACGACCCACATATTCAGTTCACGATAGAGAAAGAAGATGCAAACAGAACAGTACCCTTTTTGGACACCAGGGTCTGCAGGGTGAATAACATGATTAAACTGGACTGGTATAGAAAGGACTCTGC
Source organism: Megalocaria dilatata (assembly GCA_034642435.1). Classification (NCBI taxonomy): domain Eukaryota; kingdom Metazoa; phylum Arthropoda; class Insecta; order Coleoptera; family Coccinellidae; genus Megalocaria; species Megalocaria dilatata. The sequence goes on along the minus strand of CM067857.1, from coordinate 9,322,079 downwards.
GTCAAACAAGTTCATTCATTATAAATCTGAACATCCAATACAGGTCAAGATAAATTGCATTAAACAGATGAAAGCAAGAATTGAGAACATTTGTCACCCAGATTTGGTGGATGCGAATTTAAAAAAGTTGTTCCAGATATTTAAAGAGAATTCTTATCCAAGGGGAATGCTAGCAAAGTTATTATTTGAGTCATGCACAAGAAACATAAACCAGATAGAACCCAAACCTCCCGACACTGAAGATACAGAGACACACACAGGCGGAGAGACAGAGACCACCAAATATGGTAGCCTACCAAACATTGGAAATTTGACAAGTAAAATAAAAAACTGTTTCAAAAATGAAGAAATCAAAATCGCAACTTATAATACAAAAACAATTTCAAGATGTATTTTCTGGATTCACTTTCCATTCACAATAACCAAATAATCTTCTTTTTTCAGATGATGATACTTTTTTGGCACTTTTTTAATTATGGACCGACAAGGATTCTGCTCTGCATATAATGGGAGACTGGAGATTTTTTCTGTGTCTGGCCTATTTATAGTTTTCAAGAAAAGTTGAATATCAAAGCTTACTAGCTTCTGTCAAAATTATATAAAAATGATGCTTTTGATGATTTTACAAAATTTACAATATTTCCTGGTTTGAAATTACTTTTGAAAATTAGCTTATTTTTTTAACTACATTTTGATGTATGTTTCATGTTAAACAGAACAGTGAAAGTCTTGCTTTTCCTTCGTAAAGTATTTCAAGTGTCAAAATTTAACAAATTTTAACTTCTAATGCTTATAACTTATAAAATACTTAATATTACTTATGAAATTGATTAAATTTCTTTAGCTTAGATGCTATTACAATACTATTGATGCCTAAACATCTTGAAGGATCTCTGTTACATTAATCATTTGAAAATATCTGACGTAGATGTTATCTTTCATTGAATTAAGTGAATTTTGATCAAATGTGTCCTATTTACATAATTCTGGTAAGTTATATTTAATTTAGCTTGTTCTTTGTCAACAATTTCACTAAAGTTTATATGTGATTCATTATAATAACAAATCTTTTCAACAAATTCTTCATCAATTTTAAATTGGATCTCTAAATTCAAATTACTTCTATTTATTGCAACTTTGGCTGGTTTTATATTGAATAATTGTAAATTGAAATCTCCCTGTGAATTCTTTTTATAAACTGTCAGCAAGATTACTGTGTTTTGATTATCGTTCAAAGAATTTTCAATCGACTAGTCGTTATGTATCCTGTATATGCATTTTCTTCATGATTTTAGCTTGTGAGTGTTTTTACGAATTGAATTATTAATATTTCTGTCAGAATGGATATTATTTAATGAATTTTGCTCTAGTTATACTCTAACGAGTCAACTTATATACAAAGGTGAGTCTTTTCCTTAATATATTTATGTAATTATTTATTTTAACTGTAAATACCATGACAAATTCCCCAAAATCAAAATGTTTATTCTGATGATAAAGGAATTAGAATAAATATTTTGAATTTTTTAAATAAATGTGAATCATTTGTGAACATCATAGGATAATATTAATTTTGATTTTTCAAATGTAGTGATGAACTGTGAAATGTATTCTGAATTGAAATAGTAATAAAATTTTAATCTATAATTTTTGCAATTTATTCTTTTATTTATTGATTTGAAACTTTAATGTGAGTTTATTAATTGGCGTATCCACCAATTTTTAAAAACTTTTATTGTTTTCATTTAAAAGTAGGAATAAATTCGTGTGTGTGATTGGAACTATTAGTGACTTGTGATTCATTTCTTTTCTTTACTTTTACTCTGAAATTTTTAAAATATTTCGCATTCTCTGTTGTAAAATATGTATTTAATGGAGGTTTTTTCTTCGTGTATTGACTTTTATCCTTTTGGAACTTTATATGCAATTGTGTTGGGATCATGTCTCCTTCTTTCATTCTCACATATTTCCTTCCGATCTTTCTTCCCATTTTCTTGATTTTATTTTCATATTTTTGTCTGTATTTTCTCTTTACTTTTTGTGCATTGTGTTCATTTTTTGTTTCTGCTTTTGTATGGCAATGCCAGTTTAATTTTTCTCTTTTCATCTGATGCATGAAAGATTTCTTCTTACTTCTATTAAGTTTAATTTTAAGAAATTTTGTCCCCATACATAACATTAAGTTTTTATTTTTGCCTTTTTTAATTATTCTTTGAAAGTTCATTTGTTCATTCTTGTCAATGAGATTTTCTCTTATTTTTGTCATATCAAATTCAAGTTTCAACTTTTTCTTCTTGTAATCTTGTCTTATATTTTGTAAATACATGTCATTGTTTTTCATTGTGATTCTCTTATTTTTGTCTCGATAATATTTGAAGTCATTTCGATTCTTCAAATCGTCATTGTCTAGTATTAATTCATCAATTGTAATGTCATTTTCATTACCTGTTTCATTTATAATCATCTCATCAATAGTCATTTGTATTTTATTTCCATTAACATTATTATAAATTGGTTTATCATTTTCCATTTCATATTCCTCTGCAAAATTATTATTCCTCATTGGGATTTCATTTATATTTATAGCATTATTATTCATCATCGGTATTTTATTTTCATATTCATTTATATTTATTGTATTATTATTCATCATCGGTATTTTATTTTCATATTCATTTATATTTATTGTATTATTATTCATCATGGGTATTTTATTTTCATATTCATTTATATTTATTGTATTATTATTCCTCATCGGTATTTTATTTTCATATTCATTTATATTTATTGTATTATTATTCATCATCGGTATTTTATTTTCATATTCATTTATAATTGTATTATTATTCATTATTTCTGTTTCATTTTCTTCAACTTCTGTGTGATTATCAATATCATTTTTATTCTGTTCGTTTATGTCATTTTCTGATTTATTTTTATTCATCTCTTCATCTTTGTTTATATCTGCATCTAATTTATTCATAAATCTTTCTGTGAATGCGTTTGATTTATTTATAAATCTTTCTGTAAATGCGTCCATATAATTTTCCAATCTTTCTGATTTATCGGTTAATTTGTTTTCCATTTCTTTCATATTATTTTCCAATCTTTTCAAGATCTTCATTATATCACTTTTTTCAGATTCAGTAATATTTTCTTGTGTTTTTTCTTCATCACCTTTTTCTCCAATTAAGGTTTTACTTTTTGTTTCCATTTTGTAATTAATGGATATCACTTGCAATTTCAGTTAAGAATTTATGCTGAAAATTCAAATTTTCCAGCCACGCGTTGGGCGACAATTTGTTATGGTATTATATTAATGAAATTTTCGTGAATGAATACTTATTTAAATACTTATTAGATCAACCTTGTATATAAGTGATGTATTATTCTATGATTCCGGCTAGCTCTTAATATTATAATTTTGAATAATTGAAATTAAAATATTATTAAATCTGATTAATATTTGAGGGAGGATTCAATTTGAATTTTCTAAAAAGATTGAATTTTTAAATTATATTTTATGGAAGTAATTTGAAATATTATAATCAGTGAACAATAAGCTAGATCTAATTCTATGTTAACCTAACCTCATCTAAATATCCTAACGTAATTGTAATGTAAACAATGATTGCTCATTTCTCAACTTCTTTGTGGAAAGATTAACAGGATTGAATTTGAATACCTTTGGTAAGTTTGTTCATCAATTTAGGATTGTTCTTTTTTTATTGTCTCTTCTTTCAGGAATAACGCTGGTTTCGTTGGAAACAACATTTCTAGAATGTTCTGAAATTCACAGGCTACTTTGTTGATTTTCTTCAATATATCCAATTCGTTTGAAACTTGATTTCTATGTGATATTTTTCCATTCACATTCAGGTAATGTATTTTCTGGATTCACTTTCCATTCACAATAACCAAATAATCTTCTTTTTTCAGATGATGATACTTTTTTGGCACTTTTTTAATTATGGACCGACAAGGATTCTGCTCTGCATATAATGGGAGACTGGAGATTTTTTCTGTGTCTGGCCTATTTATAGTTTTCAAGAAAAGTTGAATATCAAAGCTTACTAGCTTCTGTCAAAATTATATAAAAATGATGCTTTTGATGATTTTACAAAATTTACAATATTTCCTGGTTTGAAATTACTTTTGAAAATTAGCTTATTTTTTTAACTACATTTTGATGTATGTTTCATGTTAAACAGAACAGTGAAAGTCTTGCTTTTCCTTCGTAAAGTATTTCAAGTGTCAAAATTTAACAAATTTTAACTTCTAATGCTTATAACTTATAAAATACTTAATATTACTTATGAAATTGATTAAATTTCTTTAGCTTAGATGCTATTACAATACTATTGATGCCTAAACATCTTGAAGGATCTCTGTTACATTAATCATTTGAAAATATCTGACGTAGATGTTATCTTTCATTGAATTAAGTGAATTTTGATCAAATGTGTCCTATTTACATAATTCTGGTAAGTTATATTTAATTTAGCTTGTTCTTTGTCAACAATTTCACTAAAGTTTATATGTGATTCATTATAATAACAAATCTTTTCAACAAATTCTTCATCAATTTTAAATTGGATCTCTAAATTCAAATTACTTCTATTTATTGCAACTTTGGCTGGTTTTATATTGAATAATTGTAAATTGAAATCTCCCTGTGAATTCTTTTTATAAACTGTCAGCAAGATTACTGTGTTTTGATTATCGTTCAAAGAATTTTCAATCGACTAGTCGTTATGTATCCTGTATATGCATTTTCTTCATGATTTTAGCTTGTGAGTGTTTTTACGAATTGAATTATTAATATTTCTGTCAGAATGGATATTATTTAATGAATTTTGCTCTAGTTATACTCTAACGAGTCAACTTATATACAAAGGTGAGTCTTTTCCTTAATATATTTATGTAATTATTTATTTTAACTGTAAATACCATGACAATATATATATATATATATATATATGGTTGAGAGCCACCTGGCAGAAAATACGGAACTCCTTGAACTGGATCAGGAGTTGATAAGTAAAGCTCAGAAGGAGGTGATCCTCTGGACAACAAGAATTGTTAGAATGTTCCTTACAGCTGCCTAGAAGGTCCTTGGTCGTTAAGACCCGGACCTTCTAGAGGAAACTCCCATAATGGTGATTATTAAAAAAAAAAAAAAAAAAAAAAAAAAAAAAAAAAAAAAAAAAAAAAAAAAAAAATATATATATATACATTGTTATGGAATTTTATTAAAGAAATTTATGAATGAATTTAAATACTTATTAGATCACCCTTGTATGTAAGTGATGTATTCTATGTTTCCGGCTAGCTTTTAAGATTATAATTTTGAATTTTTAAATTATAATATTATTAAATCTGATTTGATATTTGAGGGAGGGTTCAATTTGAATTTTTGAAAGATTGAATTTTTTTAAATTATATTATATGAAAGTAATTTGAAATATTATAATCAGTGAACAATAACCTAAATCTAATTTTATGTTAACCTAACCTTATCTGAATATCCTAACGTAATTCTAATGTAAACAGTGTTTATTATTTCTAAACTTCTTTGGGAAAATATTAACAGGATTGAATTTTTAATACCTTTGGTAAGTTTGTTCTTCAATTTATGATTGTTCTTTTTACTGTCCCTTCTAAGTTTCAGGAATACACTGGTTTCGTTGGAAACAACACTTCTAGAACGTTCTGAAATTCACAGGCTACTTGGTTGATTTTCTTCGATATATCCAATTCGTTTGAAACTTGATTTCTATGTGGGATTTTTCCATTCACATTCAGGTAATGTATTTTCTGGATTCAATTTCCATTCACAATAATCAAATAATCTTCTTTTTTCAGATGATGATACTTTTTTGGCACTTTTTTTTAATTACGGACCGACAAGGATTCTACTCTGCATATAATTGGAGACTGCCGACTTTTTCTGTGTCTGCCCTATTTATAGTTTTCAAGAAAAATTGAATTTCAAAGCTTACTAGCTTCTGTCAAAATTATATAAAAATGATGCTTTTGATGATTTTACAAAATTTACAATATTTCCTGGTTTGAAATTACTTTTGAAAATTAGCTTATTTTTTAAACTACATTTTGATGTATGTTTCATGTTAAACAGAACAGTGAAAGTCTTGCTTTTCGTTCGTAAAATATTTCAAGTGTCAAAATTTAACAAATTTTAACTTCTAATGCTTATAACTTATAAAATACTTAATATTACTTATGAAATTGATTAAATTTCTTTAGCTTAGATGCTATTACAATACTATTGATGCCTAAACATCTTCAAGAATATCTCTTACATTAATTATTTGAAAATATCTGACGTAGATGCTATCTTTCATTGAATTAATTGATTTTTGATCAAATTTGTCCTATTCACATAATTCTGGTGAGTTATATTTAATTTTGCTTGTTCTTTGTCAACAATTTCACTAAAGTTTATATGTGATTCATTATAAAAAATTCAACTTTTAAAAATTCAAATTGAACCCTCCCTCAAATATCAAATCAGATTTAATAATATTATAATTTAAAAATTCAAAATTATAATCTTAAGAGTTAGCCGGAAACATAGAATACATCACATACATACAAGGGTGATCTAATTAGTATTCATACTAAAATTTCATTGATATAATTCCATAACATATATATATATATATATATATATATATATATATATATATATATATATATATATATATATATCAGGTCAGCATCCTGAGGCTCTGCAGAATATATCGCTCCTATCACTAGAAGCCAGAATCAGGGCGGTAGGGGACAGCGGGCTGGTCCTCTTCGGAACCGTCTGGAGGCAGAGCCCGATGGGGTCAGCTGTGGTGCAAGCGGCGCAGCCCCCCGAGATGGCACCGTAAGCCAGGATCTCGTTTCACGGAATATGGAAGGAAGCTCAAGTTTGGACGAGAGAGGATCTCGTCCCACGGGAGTTTCAAATAGGCGAGATGCGAGAACGCGATGGACGGAGGAGGACAACATCCTTATAATGCGCGTTCATTTTATAGCGAAGGAAATGCAACCAAGAACAGGAAAGACATACAGAGAGCTACTTACACGGTGCCGCACAACAGGCCCGACATCGTGATCTTTGATAAAGGAAACCGCAAAGCAACAATCATTGATATAACCGTCCCGGCAGATGATAACATAAGTAGAGCGTACACGGAGAAACTAACAAAGTACCACGACCTGGCTTTTGAAATAAAAGAGATACACCAGCTAAGAACGGTAAAGATTCTGCCCCTGATAATCTCCACGAATGGATTGGTTGAGAGCCACCTGGCAGAAAATACGGAACTCCTTGAACTGGATCAGGAGTTGATAAGTAAAGCTCAGGAGGTGATCCTCTGGACAACAAGAATTGTTAGAATGTTCCTTACAGCTGCCTAGAAGGTCCTTGGTCGTTAAGACCCGGACCTTCTAGAGGAAACTCCCATAATGGTGATTATTAAAAAAAAAAAAAAAAAAAAATATATATATATATATATGTATATATATATGTATAAACTGTGTGAATTATTTTAAATAAAATTGTTATAATGTTTCATCTAGTGCCAACCGCATATTCCATTCATGTTAATAAAAAAACTCACTTACTCTTTTAATTCTCAGAGCCGTTTCACGTCCAACTAAATCGATGCAGTTATATACGAAAAAAGTAATTACAGGCACAAAAAAAGTATCTGAAAAAGATAGAAATAAATAACTTAAGTTTAGTCATCATGTTCAATATGAACTATACCATTCCATTTCCTTCCTTCGCCAGCTCCAGTGGACTGAATGGTTGCAGTTATACCAGGATGCACCATACTTGATATTGCCACAATAATTAACAAAGAAGCATAAACAAACTTCTGCCTTTTCAAGATGGAATAAACCATTTCCTTAGGTATCTCCACTTTTGCAACATTTTGGGGATTAGACTGTCTTAAATGATGTATAAAAAAAGGCGAATACTTCAAGCAGGCAACAAAGGAGATGAACACAATAACAACAAAAGCTACAGTTGCGGAAAAATAAAGAAAACCATTAGTTTCGGGTTTAGCGTCTATACCCAGCGTTAGAATCTGTAAAGTTGAGGAAAAGATTCCACAAAGAGCTTGGCCTGATAAAATGGCTGATATATATACTGGAGAGAATTTCGCACACATCTGGAATAGCGTAACAAGAAAGTTGGCATTGACACCTAAAAGAATCGTAAGTTAGAAATGGTGAGTTGACGAGTTTCAATAAAATTAATACCGAACATTTTTTTGGTAACATTAAACAGGTATTTTATCTTGAAAGTATTAATTATACTACTCTGTCAAGAAAGTACCGGGAATTTTCAATTAAAACAACATTTTTACATTTAATCGTCAAAATTTATTGGGTCGCCTTCAAAATAGGCTCCATTTGCTCCAATACATCTATGCTAACGGCACTTCCAATTATCGAAACATTTTTTATAGGCGCTTTCCGGGATGGACTTTAGCTCTCGCGCCGAATTTTGTTTTATGGCTTCAATCTACCCAAAACGGGTGCCACGAAGGGGAAATTTTAGTTTTGGGAAGAGGAAAAAGTCGCAGGGAGCCAAATCCGGCGAATACGGTGGTTGCTGAAGCACGTTTGTTGAGTTTTTGGCGAGAAAGTCAGTCACAATCGTAGCTCGGTGAGAAGGCGCGTTATCGTCATGCAAAATCCACGAGTTGTTCGCCCACAAATTTGGCCGCTTCTTACGAATACGCTCACGCAAACGTTTCATAACGCCTAGGTAATACTCCTTGTTTACCGTCTGACCCTCTGGAACGAATTCGTAGTGCACCACGCCACGGATATCGAAGAAAACAATGAGCATCACCTTCATTTTCGCGCGGCTTTGGCGTGGTTTTTTCGGTTTCGGCTCATTTTTTGCCACCCATTCCGATGATTGCTGGCTTGTTTGCATATCGTACTCGTAGACCCAGGTCTCATCACCAGTTATAATGCGTTCCATGAATGTAGAATCGGAATTACAGCGATCCAGCATGTCTGAAGCAACCTGTTCGCGATGACGTTTTTGAAGAAAATTCAGGTCTTTCGGTACGAGTCGTGCGGCCACCTTTCTCATGCCCAAAATATCAATCAAAATCGTACGTGCGGACTCGTGGGATATCTTAAGATCATGTGCTATCTCTCTCAAGTTAGTACGACGGTTTTCCAGCACCCTTTCCTTAATTTTATCGACGTTATCTTCGATAAAATTAAGGATAACCGACGTTATCTTCGATCGAAGCCGTCGATGGGCGACCACTTCACGACCGTCCTTGAAGGCTCTGTACCACTGATATGCACGAGTTTTCGATAGAGCATTATCACCAAAGGCCTTTTGCAACATTTTCAATGCATCGGCACACGAAAATTCATTTGCAACACAAAACTTTAAACAAATTCTTTGCTCAACGTAATCACCCATAGTAAAAATCGACACGCACTCTGACATCGACTGACTTAATCAGCTGTTGCAAACACACTAGTTGACAGATCCCGCTCAAGCTTGGCATAGTAATTAAGGACAGTGGTACCAACCTAGGAAACAAATTTTTACCTGCCTCATTGCCCCGCCAGATTTAAATCGATAATTCCCGGTACTTTCTTGACTGAATCTATAGTATCAAACTTAATCAATTTAAGTGAAGTTATTCTATAACTCTTTGGGAGATTTTCAACATTTAAAGACTTATTGGACAGTTTACCAAATGTATGAGTTTCCGACTTTCGAAAATATGTCCTCTTCAAAAACAAAGCTTACGTGGTTCTGTATTTCTATATAAATACAGGGTGACAAAAAAAACTTCGGACAAATTTTACTGTGTTTTGGAACAAAGGTATTTCAGCGCAGCCAAATAATTTTTATTCTATTAGATTTTCTACACTTTCTTGTGCTAATATGTGAATTTTCAGTTTCATATTAGTTTATTTTGCAGAGTGTTAGAATGTCAAACAATCGTAGTGCAATTTTGGAGCTGTTTCATCAAGATAAGCGTCATTGAGAAATTGTTCGTTTGATCAATGCCTCGACAAATCGTGTCCGATGCAATTTGCCGTTTCAAGGAGCTTGTCCAGGAAGCGGAAGAAAATTCATTGTCAATACGCCTAGCAATCGCAACATCGTCAAGAAGCGAGTCAATGGAAATCCGAGGGTCTCCATGAGGAAAATAGCCCGTGAGGCCGGTATCAACCATGAAGGGGACAAAATGAATCAAGAAGTCTAGCGTTGCGACATTCTCGAGGCCGTAGTACTTTCGTGGACCCAGAAGACACTTCGACGACACGCATTGGACCTTTCAACAGGACTCCGCTCCGGATCACAAAGCGAAAATGACGCAAGAATGGTTTAAGACCCATTCTCTGGGTTTCGTCACATCTGCAGAATGGCCGCCCTACACGCCGGATCTCAACTCGATGGACTACAGTGTGTGGTCGATGTTGGAGCTCAGGGCGTGTGCTAAACATCACTTAAGTTTGGAGTCGCTGAAGCAATCCTTGGGCCGGGAATGGGACCGATTTACGCCCGGAGAGCTGTGGCCCATTGCCGAGAATTTCAAGAAGCGTCAAGCCAAGGGAAGCCACGTCGAAACCGCTTAAATATATTATTACCAAATGTGTATATTATTATTATTCATTGTTGTTTTGTTTAATTTCTTGTGTTTAATAAAGTTGAATGAAAAAAATTTGACCGAGGTTTTTTTTATCACCCTTACAATGTTTTCCAAGTAATTTGATTGATATGTTTTTATCTGAAACACCTCGGAGGCTTGTCATTGTGTGAAATTCACACTCGGAAAATTTTTGAATACGACAAACTATAAGATTTTCACTTGAACTTACAAGATATAAGTAAAATAAGGAACAACGTCATATAGAGAAATTCTTTCTGCCCTGAAAGAAACAGTTCGTTATACTTTAATTTCGAAAACATGGAATTTTTTACTTACATGAATCTGTGCCAACTCCAACGAATATAACTATAATAATAAACAAGAATATATAAGCGCCAAAACATGCTATCATCCTATGGGTAATACTCCAACTTCTTGTATAAATTACAGCAATAATAAGAGCAACAATTGTTGTAACGTTTCCAACTATGGAAAAATCAGCAGTAAATTCATCCTGAAGCTCTGTGGTGTTGTTTGAAGATGGCTTCCATGGTATTGCTGTATCCCTAAATTTATATTTCCAATACTAAAACAATTATTAAGTGACTTAAAAGTGTCATACGAAACCTAAAGATCCTAGTCATCTTGTGAAATATGGTTAGAGGGGTTCATCACGCTTCCGTGATGTACCCGTTGACTTTTATTCAATTAGTTAATTCATTGAAATTTCCTTTTAGGTAGATATTTTTCAAACAGCTTACCAATTGAGCATTCGGAAAGATAGACCCTGATATCTGTGCTAGGGTTCCTAAACAATACATCAAAATGAACGTTAACTTATATCGATCTTTTGCGACAGCTCCATTGTCTACAGTCATTTTTATTCCTTTGGGTTTAACTGAGAGAATTTAATCCTGCAGTGAATTCATTTTGATAGATTAAGAGTGTGTGATTCGAAGTATCTTACGATAATGGAGGGAATTTCGTTGATTTTAATAATAAATCTGTACTTTCTGTTATCTTTATTTTTAATGGGATTAGGCAAATAACGCAAAATGAATCGATTCCGTAATTTCTGATACAGTATTGTGATATTTGAGGAATAATTTTTATGAGATAAAAAGTGATTCTACGAATGTTGAATCATGGGCGTAGGAGAAGCAAAGAAATAGTGGAAATGCCCAAATAACTCAAAAAATACAATAGTAGGTTGAGATAAGTAAGATAAAGCACGGGCGTGTATTTTTGGAAGTGATACTATTTGTTGGTACATAAATATTTCAAGAAGATAGGATTTTGAGAAGGAAATGGTCTCAAACGAGTAGGTTGGACTTGTCAGAGTGTTTCCTTGAAAATTCGGTTAATAATCGGCTTTACCTATTTATTTTACCAAATACTCGGACGTCAGTTTTAGAGGTTTTAAGGCCTCAACTAATCACTCACTATTGTCGCTTATACTCAGTGGCGAAAAAAGTTCGACTGTAATCCAAAGTGTCAAGCTATGTTTCTTTCAATATAAGCAGAAAGAGGATCACTTTAAATATACTGTAAATAAGATTTAATAAGCATACACACAAGCTACAAAAACATGATTAAAATCCAATATAAATATCAGCCATATATATAACAGGCGCTTAGGACAGTTGAACGAGTAGCAGCTGTGGCTGGGACATCAACAGTTGCCGGTCAAGTCGCCCCTAAAGACCGTCAACAGACCTTAATATGTAATTGGGGGATCACACAAGAGTACACGCAAATCAGTTACCTATCAGGCTCTGCGAATACCATGAAAAGTACAAATAAAGAACCACTATTAATAAATGCAACAAACAGCAACCAGGCACCCACAGAAAGTATACAATACAAATAGATAACTTGTTAGGGTCGTGCCGCTTTAGTTATATACAAAGGCAATGCATTTTAGTTAAAACATTCCGATCGGATTAAATAACACTGAAGCAAAAATACAAGAATGAAAAGCGATGAGTGGAAGTACAATGGACGAGCGTGCAATCATTAATTTTACATTAAAACTAAGGTGGTATTCAAAGAGTAAATTAATCAGAAGCATTTAAAAGAAGTTTACGTACCAAGAGTGACTGTTATAAATACTATTATCTCGATTATGTGTTTGAGTCGTTCAGGAGTTTTATTTCCAAGAACTTTCCTGTCTGCCGCTTCAAAATACAATGGGAACGCCATAAGTACCTTGTTCTCCTTTTTAATATCACCGATAACATACGTGTCAAGTTACAGTGCCACAGAATATTTGACACATAAATAACGCGGGTAAATACCATGATGTAGTGATGTAATTTATATAATCTATGAGGGATTCTGTCACTCGTAGGATCCTTAGAGAATACGGATCTCTTCAGAGGATTTATTAATATATATTGAGTCCTCACCTGGGAGTTTGAAGTATTCAAGTAAATTCTCCCACCGAGTCTTGGTGTTGCGAGGGAGCTACAGACCTCTAAGTTGTAGGAAGTTGATGATTCGATCCATATTGCACACATTGGACATTCAGATTCGCTATCTGCAAACCTGTCAAATACGCCGGTTTCCTTGCTCCATTGAGAAAGGAGATGTCGAAAGCTGGTATGTTGCTACTTTAAACCAGAAATAGTGGTAACTGACATGAAGGAGTTGCAGAGCAAAACAGATTTCTGATGTTGCTGAAAGAGTTGGGCCATGTTTTGCCACAATAAAACCAAAATAAAAATGCCCGATAATGATCCACATAAAAGTATTATGAAAGTATATTAATATATATCATATAATAATAAAGCAGCTTCAATAATCGACGTGATTTTGTTCAAAAATAGGTGGAGACATTAAAGAGAAAAATGATCGCTTTAGTTCACCTCGTTGACAGCTTTCACAGAAGAGAGAGTTCTACTGTTATCTTCTTTACCTTCACTTTTGGCCGTAACATTGTTTTGTACGAATCTGCTGAAACAAAGAGTCTTGAATGAACCGTAATTATTTAATGTAAAGTCGGCTTACCACCCAATGAATATTTTTCAAGTTGTTTTCAAATATGAAATTTCGTGGAGATAAAATAGTCCTCAGGTGTTATCCTGTTCGATTTACTGCCATTATGCCAATCATTAAGTACATTTTAATTATTTTTTCAAACAGTATGTCCAGATTAGAAAAAGGGGCTTGGAGGGAAAAATAATTAATGTCGTTTTTACTACTAAAACCTGTGTGATAAAGGAGTAATAAAACTCAAAATGATGTCTTCTAAAAAAGTTTATTGGACACGTAAATGGTTTAACAATACTGATTTTTATTTATATAAAATTTCATATCACAAAATTTGGACGCATACTTGACCCATAAAAGATGCTAGGAAAAGGATCACTCCATTTGAGGTAGATAGAAGCGAAAAAGCGTCAGTCTTTACGTCCGAGGGAACCAAACTGAAAAAAATATTAGTCATTAATGATGATCTTGATGATATGATGCTGATACTCTTAGATCTTCTATGAAAATCACTCAGAAGCTTTATATAGCTTATGAGTTCTGGTTAGACTTTGATATTGCGTCCTTACACCTTAGGCACAGCACTGTTTTCACCCAACAGTGAAATGACTCCGTTTTCAAGGTACCTGTTGAATGGAGTTCCCTAAGAATGGTTTTTCTTGATGATCTCCGAAACAAATGGGAAAAAGTAAATGATACTTTGAACGTGCCTCCAGATTTAGGTCCTTCCAATTTTGTCCGATATTTTTGAGAAGTTAGTGGAATTTCGATATGTAAAATGACGTCCCGGCAATAAAATCTACTTATTCCAGTCATATTTCAAAATTTTACTCTCAGCTTGACAGATGTCAATTCTAATACGGACTTGGATCTTTTGATATTTTACAGATCACCTGTGGACTTGTGAAAGTGAATTATACGTTGAAAACATTAGTCGACTGTTCTGGGTTGTTCAAGTTTATGAAAAATTGAAAATATTGGAGAATACATAAACCACCATGAATAAGTTCTTTTGGGTGCTCTATCTCAGATTACCTCATGTACATTTCCCAATGAAGATAAATTTTTCCAGTATTCTGAATCCTCCGAGACGGATTTCATGATATATCACGAAATTCATTCAAGATGGCGCCAAAAACATAATGAAAAAAGATAAACATTTTCGCGAGCTAAAAGAATGACTTAGTTCACTTACTTCTCTACATTGATGTACGCCACATTGGCCAAATATCCCGAAGAAGCTCCAAATGTTATTATGATGATCATATACTGCCAGTCATGCGGAAATAACACCGGTAGATTTCTTCTTGGACGAGCATTGCACATCATCACTGCAGGAACGAACAGGAGTAATCGAAAAAGTGAAATAACAACTAAATAAGGACCGTTAAGTTTCTGGAAAAAACTCAAATTAGTTTACATGGAAATAATGATAAATGAAATAGGCACCTTCTTCACTTTAGATGCAGTTATCCTTCCACATACGTCGAAAACGCAATACATAAAGTACGTTGTAACAGGTACAAAAAATAAGTCTGTAACAGGAAAAACGCTAGTTAAATTCAGTCCTAGAGACGTTCTGAAATTGATCTCTAGAAATCAAGTGATTTAAATCACCAACGAGAGGTTTCATTTTGAATTATATATTATACTACCCTGATACTCCTAGATCTCTCAGAAGCTTTTTCAGCTTGTTAATGCCAGTTTTGAAATCAAAAAACAATACAAAACTTTTAGGGTATTGCGAAGTACAAATAGTGAGGTGATGAAAAATGGGTCTATACAGGCTGTCCCAGAAGAGGTTCAAGCCGTAATCGGGTAACAGGCTGAGTCATGGTATAGTCATCAGAAAAATATTTAAAAAATCTAAGTCGTATACTTTTCAAATTATATTGCACACCCTGTGATGATTTTTGAACTCCCGTTGCTAAAGCACAGTACTTCTGTAACCTGTGATCTTCAATTCTAAGCCAATTACTCCAGCTTGGAAAAATAATGTCACTTTTTGCCGAACCAAGTATTCAAAATTAATATTAGGCACAACATTAACTGAATGAACTGAAAAAAAAACTGTACCACATCAGTTTGGCAAATTACTTTAAAAGTTAGCGCATTTATTAGGGATTCTAAAATGATATAACACTTACTACATTATTTCTTAGACCGGTCAAAAAAACGGTCTTTCTTAAAGAATCACAGTTTCGAACAATTTCTTCGAACTTCCTAAAAATGATTGTAGTGCATCCAATACTTTAAGAATCTGATTTGAATGAGATAGGATGAGTCCTTCCATAAAGTGTGAGTGAGACAGATAGTGACGCCACTATTTGGTATAGACACACGTAAACACAATACAGATCAGTACGTTACTTGGTCTACTGCGCGTCTTTCCGTATTCGATCGTGTTATTTGTGTACTTACGACTTTTGGCTTCGTTTATTAGATTTGTTTACTTTACTTACTTACTTTACTCTTTACGACGAACTTTGATTTTACCTGGACAAACCTGTGATTGTACATTGCCATCATGTCTGTAGGAATATGCTAACATGCACCTCATTTATGGGGAATGCATATGTAACGCTAGTGCAGCTTTAAGAATATATCATCTATATAAGAGATAGTAGTTAGTATTATAGCATTTTAGAGTCTTAATTAAATGTGCTTACTTTTGAAGTAACTTGCCAAACTATGTAGTACAATAATTTTTTTCAGTACAGTCAATTGAAGTTGGGCGAAATTTTAATTTTGAATACTTGGTTCGGCAAAAAGTGACATTATTTTCCTGGCTGGAGCAATTGGCTTAGAATTAGGTTACAGAAGCACATTTCGGCTTTTTTTCGTGCATTTTATTGAATAAAAGAAAGTGCAGTACAATTTGAAAAATACAGGACTTGGATTTTCTTTTATATTTTTCTGATGAATATTATGACTTAACCTGTTACCTGATTCCGGCTTGACGTCGACTTCTGGGACAGCCTGTAAACGTTCATAGCGCACTGAAGCACTCATTCACTGTAAAAATAATTTTTGAAATATTTATACAGTTTAAGAAGGTAGTTGGCAAGTCCGTTTTCAAATTTGAAATCATATTAGAACGTATTACTGTGTATAATTCTTTTCTATGTCCTTAGGAGAATTCTGTAGATTTAAGGTTATCTTAGTTTGCAGAGTTACTCTGTGTTCGCGATTTACGAAGTCTCTAATAGAAACATGGAATATTCTTTTATAAACCTATAAGATTTTATTGAAAAGTCTTCTTTAAAATGAAGAGCTTAGGAGGGGAGTTTCGTTGAAGCTGTAGAAAAAAATGGACAATTACTTCTCACATTCTGAGTGTAATAGTACCTAGTGTCAAAACCAAAAGAGTTGTTTCTTACCATTCCACTTGCCATCACCAAGACCATCAGAAACCACAAGGGATGCCACGGCAGGATATACCGGCAACACTGTAAAGATAACCAGACCCATTATTGCCACACTGGTCCACATTCTCCGGAATATCTGAACAACCTCCTTATATGTCATAACTTGCGTCCGTTTGGTAATCAGTGCTGTCTTGACGTGGTACTTATAAAAGTTCGTTTGCAGCGACAAAATGAACATCATCAGTGTGAAGCTGACGAAGGCTATACCCGAACTGAAGTATATTGTGGCTGTGAGTTTGGAGTCAGCTCCTATGGATAGGGACAATATCTGAAACACTGCTGAAAAGATGCCAGCAGTTCCTTGACCTATCAAGTATGGAATCAAATAGCTGGCGGGAAAGAAGGAGATCACCTCGTAGATGCTGATGTTGATGAAAGATTTCATCGCTGAAACGCAAAAAGAGTAAGAGTTAGTCTGCAGTTTTCAAATACTTCCCTAGTTTAAGATTTATCCTAAACGAGTTCGAATATCCTCATGAAGAGAAATCCAAAGATGCGACACAACTTTTCAGATAACATTATGCAGCTCCATTTTTAGGGGATTACGCTCTCAGGTTTCTTTATCAGCTCTACTTTTTAGATACATAAACTCATCTATTAAGGCTCAAATGTTGGTATTCTAAAATTATTATATATATGATCAAAGGGTGAGGAATGAGTTGTAAGTCTTAACACTTTTTTTTAGAAGGCATTTTAACCCCTAACTACATGTCTTGGTGTAGCTACTTTGCTGCCATGTTATCGTTTTGTAGGCCATGTTTTTTGCATCAAGGAATCCTTAGTTCTCCTAGTACTTTGTTTCCAAAAAGTTATTTATTTTAATGGTACTAAAAATATTACGAAAGATCCGGTTTTTCGGAACTGATACTTACAATTTATACCGGCTACAGTCAGCATAGTTATCAGGAAGAACTTATTCTGCCCTGCAAAACAAACAACCAATATCTCAAAAAGTCCACAAATTTTCATAATCCCTTACATGTGTCCGTATTAACGAATATGAAGCTGAAAACCATGACAAAAAGAAGAAGAATTACTGCTATTGCACAGATGATCGTCGTCCTGGTATTAAGTTTGAACCTGATCAGTGTTACCAATAGGTTAAAACACATGCTGGTAGTCTGGGAGATGATGGTCAATATTGACGCAAACTCTATCTGCCACCATGTCCGATCTTCGACGGTTATTTCTGCTAGTGTGGTGTTTCGAAATTTGTACATCCAGTACTGTCCAGGAAAGAGAAGAGATGTCAGTAGACAGTCACTAAAAATGGAAAAGAGAACCACCTAACGTATTTGGTGTACTTTTATCCGTTTCTGTGGCATAAGATGGGATTTTTATAGACTTACTTGGCTGGCCGTGGTGAAGAAATTGAAGGGTAGCAGTAGAAGCACCCCAATGAGGAAAAAAGTTGTGTATATCAAATTGAAGGGATCTCTAGGCGGAGATGGCTTTTCAATGATGGACGGCTTGACTCCATATTGTACTTTTTCTGAAAAAAAAAGTAATGTTTAAATAGAAACAGGGTTTTCTGATGTACACCAACATTTTGTCTGAAAATGATGGACTTACGATGATTCAAATATGGCGCTATTTTTGTCGATTTCAAGGGCACGTCATATCATGTCAAAAAATTCATCATGGCTGATTTTGATATCACAAAGTGATCACCGAAGAACCTAATCTGATCAACAAGATGCACAAGAAATCTTTTGTGTTCGCTCTGCAACTAGAAGACATGAATTTTTATATCCAGACAGGAAGCTACCAAATCATAAAACTTTTGCAAGTTTATTTCATCGTTTTGGTGAAACCAGGTCATTTCATAGTAAAAATCAGGGTGGTCGCTCGAAACAAATGACACCTAATAAGGAAGATAAAATTTTGGTTCGAGTAGATGAAAATCCTGAAGTGATTTCACTTAAATTGGCAGTAGCAACAGGGGTAAGTCTGTCGTGAATTATTAGAACTCTGAAAAAAGCAAAACTTCACCCTCATCATTTCTCTCCTGTTCAGGATTTGCTTCCAAGAGATCTGTCACGACGGCTACAGTTCTGCCAACGTATTCTCATCAAGCATAGTGATGACCGAAATTTTATTGAGAATATTATGGTCACCGATGAAGCGACTTTCACCAGCGGGGTATTCAATTGGAGAAACAGTCATTACTGTGAAAAAAAAACCTACATGCTGTTAAAGAAATTTTCAGAAGGAGTTCAAATTGTATATTCGGTATTGAATTATAGACGTGCAACGATCACCTTCTTCGCTTCTCGTCCAGAATTCTGCTTTGCTCTGCTGCAGCTTGCCGGCGTATCATATAGAGGACACGACTAGTCTTAAACTACCTGACTGACCGTCCCCGCCGAGTTCAAGTAAGGCAAGTAGAGCATTCGACGATCGTTCAGACGTGGAACACAAGGTCACTAGGTCCCTGGCAGACATGCGCATCATGCCTGTCTGAAGAGTTCAGATGAGCACGCCGCTTCACAAATTAAGAGGTAGTGCCCTCATAACACCTTTCTCATTAATTGTTAGAAATACTTTAAGTGATATATTTCCTCATCGATGGATTGGAACAGGAATTGATTTTGACTGGCCAGCAAGAAGTCTCGATTATAATACTCTCGATTTTTATTAGTTTATGCTCATGAAATTAAATTGCGAGATGAAGTCTGGAGAAGGCTAATTTTATAATGGGACAGAATTAAAACAAATTGTAGAAATTACTATGTTTTACTACCAATACCAGTTTCGAGAAATGAACTATCCCATCATCAGAAAACTGAAGACCTAACAGTGGTACAGAGGTATTTAAACAAAAGTGATAAATATTTGGAATATTTCAATAGATTCTAGATAACACCTAATAGTGGTACAGAGGTTTACAAGCTGAACGTGATAAAAAACCGGGTTAAAAAAGAGGGGCCTTCTAACGGATATCGGAATGTCGGCAATCGACAAAGAAGGTTATTAAACAGATGGTACTCATTAAAATATCTCAAATAATTTTTGGGGTTACATAGCTCTATACAGTTATTCATTATTTTTACATTATTTTGTTGTTTATCTCAAATATTTGGATTTACATAGCTCCGTACAGTCATTCATTATCTTAGGAGCTATGTAAATCGAAAATATTTGAGATATTTAAAAAGTAACATCTGTTTAAAACCTTTTTCAACGAACATAAAATGAATTTAATGAAGCGTAAACAAAAATTTAACTGTTGCCACTCAACCTTTAGAAAACAGTAATTCCTTTCAACAAAATAAAATCTTAAGAAAATTTTACATGTAGATTCAAAAGAGAAGAAATTTGATTATTGAAATTTTCAAATTCGTTCACAATAAAAATAATGTAAAAGATAATGGACGACTGTACGAAGCTATGTAAATCCAAATATTTGAGATATACAACAAAATAATGTAAAAATAATGAATTACTGTACAGAGCTATGTAACCCCAAAAATTATTTGAGATATTTAAATGGGTACCATCTGTTTAACAATCTTCTTTGTCGATTGCCGACATTTCGATAACTGTTAGAAGGCCCCTCTTTTTTAACCCGGTTTTTTATCACGTTCTGCTTGTAAACCTCTGTAACACTATTAGGTGTTACCTAGAATCTATTGAAATATTCAAAATATTTATCAGTTTTGTTTAAATACCTGTACCAATGTTATGTCTTCAGTTGTCTGATGATGGGATAGTTCACCTACCGAAACTCGAGTCACAAAAAAATATTATATGTAATATATCTTCTTATTGATAGTAAAACATATTAATTTCTACAATTTGTTTTAATTATGATCACCTACCAAATAGTAACGGCTGAAACAATTCAGTAAGGGGACAAAATAATGTTTTCTTTGAAAATGTTTTATTAGAACATTTAGAAAAGGCATTGCAGTCGGAACAGGCGATGTAGATGTTTAACTTTGCTTTTTTTATGTTGAATTAAGCTAAGTTCACTTTTATTTTTGAATCAGAAAGCTTACGTTACAGGTGTCTTTATTGCCTGTTGTTTGAAATCGCCTACTGGGAAAATGAACTCTTCAGTTGTATTGAGTTATGTTGGCTTTCAATCCGTCTATTGTTTCTGGTTTATCAGCATATATCAATGACTTGACATAACTTCAAAGAAAATAATTCAGTGGATTTATGTCGCATGATCTTGGAGGCCAATTAATTGGACCATTTATCCAAATAATGTTATCACCAAATCTTTCTTTCAATAAATCAATTGTTAAGGTAGCAGCATGAGGTGTAGCACCATCTTGTTGTAACCAAAACACTTTTGGGTCGATACCATTCAAATTTTGAAACAAATAATCATTGATCATCGATCTGTAACGAGCACCATTAGCTTCAGCATTGTTTTTAAAGAAATATGGACCGATGATGCCTCCAGCGTGTAAAGCACATCATACAGTGCATTTTTCAGGATGCAATGGAACCTGCAGAACTTTTTGAAGATTGTTTTCAGTCCATATACGGCAATTTTGCTTGTTTAGATAGCCGTTCAACCAGAAATGAGCTTCATCACTAAACACAATTTTACGATAAAAAAGTAGATCAACTTCAAGCTGTTCTAGGGCCCAATCAGCAAACAAACGACGCTTATTATGGTCAAATGGCTTTAGTTCTTGAACCAGTTGAATGTTGTATGGGTGTAGACCATGATCTCTACGCAAAATTTTCAATGTTGTGGATACACAGAGTCCAATTTGTTGTGAACGTCGACGAATAGATACATCTGGATCATCATTAACACTATGACTTACAACAGCGATATTTTCTTCTGTATGTACAGTTCTTTGTCTTGTTGTTGTTGTGGCATCGAGTAGAGAAAATGTTGTCAGAAATCTATCGATAGTTGGACGAATAAGCTGCTCTGATGGACGATTATGTAAACCATAAATTTCACGAAGTTTGGCGAGTAGAACACTGATGTTTAAAATGAATTACAACAATTTGTAAACGTTGTTGCGGCGTGAGTCTTTCCATGAAAACTTGCAATGCTTACTGAACAGAAATGTCAAAACAAGATGGCTTCTACCTTCTGTTAAATCACAGTTATCCCTATAGAAAGTTCTATCACTCTAAAAAAAACACTCGATATTTACGGCCGAAAAGAATTACATTTGACCTTCAACTCTTCATCAGTGAGCTCAAAATTCGAGAATTAAAGACAATTGAGCAAATCGATTGTCCGCTTTCACTATCTCGCATAAATGAGACACCCATACTTCGAGCACGAAATGACATTTCTGAGTTATCTATGAACAAAAATGGAAACGTCAAAAAAATTGGAAACTCTCACATTAAATAGTCATCGATAAACAACTCAAAAAGTAAAAAAATATCGAAGACATTACCTTGAGTCATACCAGCTGAAGTACCATTGTTCATCTCGTTCAAGTTGCCATAATTTCTAGTTCACTAGCACTTCCTTTACCGAAATGTCATTTTTTTCATCGCAAAACGAGTAATTCAATTCGAATATGGGAACTGATCGATTTGAGAGCACGTGAATAATGGGCTTCAAACTATTGTCCACTTTTTTATATACATTCAGCCGTTTGCCGGCCAATTTCGCGCTGCAATTTCGTTAAATTGACAATTTCCTTCATAGTCATTCCGCACTCGTGGAAAAGAAGACATAGTGACTTTCCTAGAAGCTTAATTGGAGATTTTTTCGTGCGGCAAGGGGCAGCCTTTATGACTCATTTTACCATCAACAGTTTGCTGATGATTTGTGGTCCATCTCATAGTGTTTAGTACAATTTTGACATGTTTTTCATTATTCACAAAAATCAATCGAATGGTTAAAACAATAAGAAAAGGTTTTTTACTTGATAGAAGAAATATAACAAAATTTGAATATCAAAACAGATTTAATCTGTTAGTCTCCCACAATTTTTTCCAAAAACTTTCAGAATTAAATAAATATCTTATAAGCACTGCTAGTATTTAATAGACGTATAAAATTCAAACTCTTTATAAAATTACAAATAGGATGAAAAAAAAACAAACAAATATAAATTGTCAATTAAAATTAGTGAATAAATAATTAAATGAGCGGCGTTTCGTTCCGAGTATGCGCACCTGATCTCTTCAGACAGGCGTGGTACCTGTGACAAAATGTTTTGTTTCTGATTTTATATTTATGAAAACTAAATCTTTCTCAAAAATATACAACATAATTTAAAGAACTTCTCCAAAACTAATTATTTGAAAAATTTAATATATTCAAATAAGTTACTTCAAAAACTCTCAAAACATGTAGCACATCCTCAAAAACCAATTAGAATTCAGATAAGGTCAGTCGAACTCATTTAAAAGATAAAATCAATTAACAATAAATAACTTACCCTTAAGATCTCGTGGTATCCTTTTTTTGAAGAGTTCAGGTGCGCATGATCGGAACGAAACGCCGCTCATTAAAATATTTATTTATTTATTAATTTCAATTGACAATTTATGTTTGTTAGTTTTTTTTTTATTCCATTTGATATTGTTAAGATTGAAGCCATATTTTTTGTTATTTGAAAGATTATTTTATGACATATATGTTTCGAAAACAATTTCCGGCATATGTCCATCACGACAAGCTGTGAGGAACTGCATTCGACCAGACTAATTTTGGACCACTTTTTCGAGTAATTCAGGCCTTATTTCATCAATAACAAGAGTTATGTTGGGTTCCAAAGCGTCTATTGTTTCTGGTTTATCAGCATAAACCAATGACTTGACATAAATTCAAAGAAAATAATCCAGTGGATTTATGTCGCATGATCTTGGAGGCCAATTAATTGGACCATTTCTCAAAATAATGTTATCGCCAAATCTTCCTTCTAATAAATCAATTGTTACGGTAGAAGCATGAGGTGTAGCACCATCTTGTTGGAACCAAAACACTTCTGGGTCGATACCATTCAAATTTTGAAACAAATAGTCATTGATCATCGATCTGTAACGAGCATTATTCACTGTAACATTAGCTCAGAATCGTTTTTAAAGGAATATGAACTGATGATGCCTCCAGCGTGTGAAACACACCATACAGTGCAATTTTCAGGATGCAATGGAACCTGTAGAACTTCTTGAGGATTGTTTTCACTCCATATACGGCAATTTTGCTTGTTTACATAGCCGTTCAATCAGAAATGCCATCACTAAACACAATTTTACAATAAAAAAGTGGATCAACTTCAAGCTGTTCTAGGGCCGCAATCAGCAAACAAACGACACTTATTATGGTCAAGAGGCTTTAGTTCTTGAACCAGTTGGATCTTGTGTGAGTGTAGACCTAGATTTTTATGCAAAATTTTCAATGTGGTGGATGCACAGAGTCCAACTTGTTGTGAACGTCGACGAATAGACATATCTGGATCATCATTAACACTATGTACGTACAGTTCTTTGTCTTGTTGTTGTTGCATCGAGTAGAGAAAATGTTGTCCGAAATCTATCGATAGTTCGACGAGTAAGCTGTTCTGATGGACGATTATGCAAATCATAAATTTCACGAAGTGCTCTTTAAGTTTGGCGAATAGAAAACTGATTTTGAAAATAAATTTCAACAATTTGTAAACGTTATTGCGGCGTGAGTCTTTCCATGATAATTTGTCAATGCTTACTGAACAGAAATGTCAAAACAACATGGCTTCTACCTTCTGTCAAAACACAGTTATCCCTATCGAAAGTTCCATCACTCTAAAAAAAACACCCGATAGAATACCTTGGATTTTAAAGGTTCATAATTTTAATGTTGTTCAAACAAGGATACCACGAGGTCTTAGGAATAAATTATTTATTGTTGATTGATTTTATCTTCTGAATGTGAAGTTGGACTATCCTTATCTGAATTCTAATTGTTTTTGAAGATGTGCTACATGTTTTGATATTATAGTTTTCAAAGTAACTTATTGAAATATATATATATAAATATTTCAAATAAATTAGTTTTGGAGAATTTCTTAAAATAATGTTGTGTATATTTGAAAGAGATTCAGTTTTCATAAATATAAGATCAGAAAGAAAATATTTTGTCACAGGCATACATGCGCACTACGTCTGTCTGATGAGTTCAGGTGCGGGTACACGAGATTTAATGCCATTTTCTTGTAACAACTCCTTTCTTATAGAGAAAATGGCCTTAAATCTCGTGTACCCAATCATAAAAGAGGAAAGTAAGAAGAAATATTTTTCGTTATCTTATGTTAATAGATTATCTGAAAATATTGCTAGATATTTCAAAAATCTTTTCAATTACAACGCAGCTTTTAAAACCATTAATAACCGTAGTACTTACATAAAAAACAATAAGGATCGAACAAATAAAGAAAATAAATCTGGAGTCTACAAAATGACTTGCAACGATTGCCAGACATGTAGATCATTCAAGAAAAGAATCCAAGAACACCAAAGGAGTTATACATCTCATTCTGTACATTCGACATACGCTAATCATCTTAAGGAATTCAGGCATAATTTCAACAATAACTATGAAATTATCCACGTCGAAAGTAAAAGTTCTAGATTAACACTTTTAGAATTTCCTGACATCAACAGGTTCAATGCCCGTGAAATCCTTTTGAACGAACAAACAGATGTTGACAAGTCTCCATTACTGAATATCTTTTCCTAATGGAATTTTTAGCGACAAACTCGGATAAATACCTTGAGTTTCATGAATTTTTCTTCCATTATTTTGTCACATACCTAACAATGTATTTAAACTCGGTTACACCGAACACCATCAGCCACTAGAATGTAGATACCTGAAGAAGCCACATCGTGGTGAAACAATTGTTGTATTATAAACATTTTTGTTGAAACTAAATTACTGTCTCCTATATAAAATAATAAGAAGAGGTTTTTTGTCTCCTATATATTTTTTAATTGAAATACAGACTGTTAAATCATTAAGGTCTGCATTTCTGACACACATGGACAAAAAGTGATCAAACTTGATGAAAACTTGTTCCACGAAGAACCAAAAGACGTTTCTACAATCGTTATGAGTTCATAAAATTGAAAAAAACATCAAAATAATACGGAAAATATGCATCTTCGGAAAACATCAATATCCTTTACTTTTGATGAGCAGTTTACTGACCCGTTTACCTCGTTTTTTTTGAGTATTTTAGTTGGCTATACTGGAGGGATTTTAAAAATTAAAATAGAAAAATGAGGGAATGACAAAATTATTCCAAGAAGAATATGCAGTTATACGAATACAATATGAAACATATATTTTGAATGAAACTCTTACTGTATGAAATACCTTCATTTTCGTGTATCCCCATAAAAATACTCTTTTTCGAATCACTTTGAGTAAGCTTCCGAATCACTTTGGAACAATTTTTCTATCAGGAACATGGGAGTATCGTAGCGCCTCATGGTGTTGGAAAATCCGCTGCATTTACAAATAAATCATTATGCACTATCAGAATAAGGGGTTATCTTGGGGTCAATATGAATTTACAAGATGTCTGAAAAATGTTATAAACTGCAATGAAAATCTGCGGACGTTGTGTTTCCGAAGTGCATGAAATTTTAAAATATTACAAAACCTTCCGCTAAAGATTTCAATAATGAGAATTATTTCTTCAAGAACCTACATATGAAGAATAAAAACTTAGAATTCTATGTTCTGTCAACCGAAAGTCAAAGGGACGTAATTTTTCCGCCATTTCTAAACTTCTTGAAGAAAGGGTCTGTCTCATTAAAGTAAAAATTTATGGCTGAAAAGCCTTTTCCTTCAATCTGCATCATTACATATTGGCAAGAAAAAACGGAAAAGAGTGTATTGAACAAAAATTCACATATGAAATTATGCTAAAAACAAAATATAGCCAATGATAAAAACAGGACAAAAATATACAAATCGTTCACTTATTATGGTAAACTACAATTATAAAAAAAATGCCTCAATAAGGTACAGGGTGTTCCAGAAGTCGACGTTAAGCCGGAATCAGATAACAGGTTGTCAGAAAAATATTTAAAAAAAACCAAGTCGTGTACTTTTCAAATTATATTGAATTTTTTTATTATTCGAGAAAATGCACACCCTCTGATGATTTTTGAGCTCCTGTTGCTACAATTTTTCACTCTCTTGAAATTTTATTTTTCCTATGTTATCCCAAATAGTGCTTCTGTAGCCCGTGAACTTCAATTCAATCAATTACTCCAGATACTGAATTGTTTCAGCCGTTACTATTTGGTAGTTGATCATAATTAAAACAAATTGTAGAAATTACTGTTTTACTACCAAAAAACTATATATTACACATTTTTGACTCGAGTTTCGGGAAATGAACTATCCCATCATCAGACAACTGAAGACCTAACAGTGGTACAGAGGTATTTAAACAAAAGTGATAAATATTTTGAATATTTCAACAGATTCTCGGTAATACCTAATAGTGGTACAGAGGTTTACAATCGGAACGTGATAAAAAACCGGGTTAAAAAAGAGGTATTATACCTTCTAACAGATATCGGAATGTCGGCAATCGACAAAGAAGGTTGTTAAGCAGATGGTACCCATTTAAATATCTCAAATAATTTTTGGGGTTACATAGCTCCGTACAGTAATTCATTATTTTTAAACTTATTTCGTTGTATATCTCAAATATTTGGATTTACAAAGCTCCATAAAGTCATTCATAATTTTTTACATTATTTTTATTGTGAACGAATTTGAAAATTTCAATAATCAAGTTCTTTTCTTTTGAATCTACATGTAAAATTTTCTTTAGATTTTCTTTTGTCGAAAGGAATTACTGTTTAATGAGTGGCAAAAGTTGAATTTTTGTTTACTTTTCATTAAATTAATTTTATGTTCGTTGAAAAAGGTTTTAAACAGATGTTACTTTTTAAATATCTCAAATATTGTCGATTTACATAGCTCCGTACAGTTATTCATTATTTTTACATTATTGTTATTGTGAACTAATTTGAAAATTTCAACAGATTCTAGATAATCGAGTTTCTTCCCTTTTGATTCTACAAGTAAAATTTTAAGATTATCTATTGTGGGAAAGGAATGACCGTTTTCTAGACAATGAGTGGCAAAAGTAGAATTTTGTTTATTTTTCCTGAAACTCATTTTATGTTCGTTGAACCTCGTCTTGAAGGAACGTCCTGTTTGTCCTATATATTTATTACTGCACGTTGAACAAGATAACTCATAAACTCCTGATTTGTGTATGTTTGGAGTAGGGTCTTTTGCGTTAAAAAATACCGATGATAATTTGTTTTGCGTTTTGAAGGCAATATTGACATCTGATTTTGGAAAACTATTGGCCACTTTTTGACTTATGCTACCAAAGTACGACAGAGAAATGAATTTTTCATTTTCTTCGGTTTTTATGCTGGGATAAATTTGGCTCATAGCTATTTTAGATAGTTTCTGTCGAATTAGATTAAAAACCTAAAATGACCAAAACACATTTGTCAGGTGCTTCTTGTAAACTGTAAGGTCCTTTGAAACTAGACTAAAGGAACACCGTCGCTCTTTCCTTAATAATAAGATGGATTTGATGTATACGTAGAAATAGAAACTTGATTCGGATTAACGTTTCACGATTTTGCATAAAGAAAAGAAGGGTCTGAAACTGAACCTGTTGGAAAGTTTGGAAATAAACGGATTTAGAAATTGGGGGAATTTATTGAATGAACATACCTATCTTATTCACCTTCGTTGGATCTACTCAACTAGGGACCCGGTGATTCTACCAAAAGAAATAAAAATTTTCATTGTACCCTTATCTCAAAACAGAAAACATTTAAACATGTATGTAACCAAATTTCGACCTAGTTTCGCTCCCGCGTAAGTTATTCAATTTTATTCATGTCTTGCTACACTGTAACATCGCAATTAACGCAAATATAACTATACCAATTACTTTATGCACGGAAGTTTTATAACACTGCAGTTAAATATCATCTGCATTTTCATACTTGACAATCATGAAATGACCCATATTTATTATTCTTGAATTTAGGAATAATCACTCCATCTTCCTTTCCTTTCTTGATGTAGATTACGGTTGGAAAGAACCTATTCTTACCATTATCACTTACTGCAATAAATATTCTACAGTCCTTCTTTAAATATTTTAGATCCAGTGTTTGAAGTATTCAAGAAGAAATATTTCCAAATATAATTAATAAGGAGTATAGTCGATAATATGAGAAAGTTCTTCGAATCGAAACAGTGCAGCTTTCATCTATGCAACAGTGCAAAATTCATCTAAGCCCGAATAGCTTTTATTGGAGACATAAGCACCAGACATGAACATGTTTCGAAGCTTATTAGCTTCAATCATATGTGCGTTGTAATTTCCAACAATGCAACTCAGCCACACACCTATATCCGCACCGCATAAGAACACTATCAAATATAAGAACCACCTAATGCACGCGAATATACATATATACATACACGGCATACCCAACAAGTAACGAACTATATTCCCGATTATTTCCTACGTTACTACCGTGGAGAAACTTCCTCATGCTCAAGTCGTAGCTAATCACGCCGTAATGACAATAATTAGCATTTTTATTTTTTTGTTACCGTTGCTCATATTTCTTATCAATTATATTTTAAAGGGGTTATCTGCCGTATCATTTGCCTATAAATGCTAATTATAGGCATAACGGCGTAATTGAATATGACTGTATGTAAGTTTTGCGCATTTCATGCATTGCTACCAGTACGTACCCAAAATTGAATGTAATTATGTTAAATGGCTCATCAATTAATTATCTAGTGAGAGTATTTTTTGGAAATCTGCATGGCATCCGAGCATTTGTTAGTAATTCACCACAACGGTTTGAAATTTTGGATAAAGGTGTAAAAAAATCCTTAGAGCTTGCACTTGTCCATTGTTCCATGGTATTCAAACCTTTCAAGAATCGCGTTAGATGAATTGAGTCCATTGCAAAAGCCCTTTCGTTTATTTATTTCACAATAGGAGGAAATTTGTGAGTGGAATATTGGAGTTAGACGTTACATAGAATGGTCCATGCACTCTTTACAATTTTTCATATTTAGAGCACGTACCTCGAATCCTTGATTGTCCATACCCGTATCCTTTTAGTTAGTACTAAATTTAAGTCATATTTACTAAGTGCAAGTGCCAACTGTATCTTCTCACTATCCGCTTCATTTTATTTTATCTGTATTTAACCGTAATATTTACTATGTTTAAAATTATTGCACTATTTTGCCCAGTTCAAGTAGTAAAATTAACTGATTAATTCACATTTATTTGTACTTCGTTTCCATAATGTATGATTGCTTGTTTATGACGTTCTTTAGTGTGAATTTCAAATTTGATCCGCCTCCAGTTTCCTTACATATTAAATAGAAGAAGCTCAATTGTAATTATTAATTCTTGAATTTGAAAAATAAAACAAATTATTCATCTCATTTACTTATACGACCTCCATTTAACTGTAAATACTTGACTAAACATCGAGCTACACCCGAAACTAGATCACCTCCATAATTTTCGGTGATGGTAGTCCAAGACTATAAAACTGATTGAATTGAATCATCTTTATTTCAATGCGCTGCTCGTTCAACTTCAATCTTCATCAGTCCCCATATGTTTTCAATGGGACTAAGATCTGGTGAAGCTGCTGGCCATGAAATGGTTGTCACTTGGTGTTCTTGCATCCAAGCTTGAATATAGGAAGACGTATGGTGTCTTGCATTATCCTGATGAAAACGCCACCCCTCTGGTTATAAAGCATGCTCCATTTCAAGGAAAAAATCCTTTAGAATGCCACAATACCTTTCACTATTCCTGGTACCATCAACTACACAGAGAGGCGTAGCAACACTCTGAGATATTGTTCCCCAAACCATTATTTTGGCGAGAAATTTGAAAATTTGAACGGTAACAATTTGTTGTGATAGAATTTTTAAGTGATTTTCGATAAGTTGGAAACAACTTTCATCAGATATAAAGACATTATTAAAATTGTCTTCTTGAAAACGTTGACAAAATTCTATTCTTCGTTCCTTTTGTAAAGGTGTCATTATAGGGATTTTTTTTGGTTTCCTTGATATGTAGCCTTGTCTTTTCAGTGACATACGGACGGTTTCTGGACATACTTTTAAATTTCGTTGATTTCCAGATCTGTCGTCCTAAAGCCAATAAAGCGTTTAAATTATTTCATTTAATCTTACGCGGTCTTCCTGAGACTATGCCCCATATCCATTACATTTTTTATCTTCCTTATTGTCTTACATTCTGTCAAGAAAGTACCGGGAATTATCGATTTAAATCTGGCGGGGCAATGAGGCAGGTAAAAATTTTTTTTCCTAGGTTGGTACCACTGTCCTTAATTACTATGCCAAGCTTGAGCGGGATCTGTCAACTAGTGTGTTTGCAACAGCTGATTAAGTCAGTCGATGTCAGAGTGCGTGCCGATTTTTACTATGGGTGATTACGTTGAGCAAAGAATTTGTTTAAAGTTTTGTGTTGCAAATGAATTTTCGTGTGCCGATGCATTGAAAATGTTGCAAAAGGCCTTTGGTGATAATGCTCTATCGAAAACTCGTGTATATCAGTGGTACAGAGCCTTCAAGGACGGTCGTGAAGTGGTCGCCCATCGACGGCTTCGATCGAAGATAACGTCGATAAAATTAAGGAAAGGGTGCTGGAAAACCCTCGTACCAGCTTAAGAGAGATAGCACATGATCTTAAGATATCCCACGAGTCCGCACGTACGATTTTGATTGATATTTTGGGCATGAGAAAGGTGGCCGCACGACTCGTACCGAAAGACCTGAATTTTCTTCAAAAACGTCATCGCGAACAGGTTGCTTCAGACATGCTGGATCGCTGTAATTCCGATTCTACATTCATGAAATGCATTATAACTGGTGATGAGACCTGGGTCTACGAGTACGATATGCAAACAAGCCAGCAATCATCGGAATGGGTGGCAAAAAATGAGTCGAAACCGAAAAAACCACGCCAACGCCGCTCGAAAATGGAGGTGATGCTCATTGTTTTCTTCGATATCCGTGGCGTGGTGCACTACGAATTCGTTCCAGAGGGTCAGACGGTAAACAAGAAGTATTACCTAGGCGTTATGAAACGTTTGCGTGAGCGTATCCGTAAGAAGCGGCCAAATTTGTGGGCGAACAACTCATCGATTTTGCATGATGATAACGCGCCTTCTCACCGAGCTACGATTGTGACTGACTTTCTCGCTAAAAACTCAACAAACGTGCTTCAGCAACCACCGTATTCGCCGGATTTGGCTCCCTGCGACTTTTTCCTCTTCCCAAAACTAAAATTGCCCCTTCGTGGTACCCGTTTTGAGTCGATTGAAGCCATAAAACAAAATTCGGCGCGAGAGCTAAAGTCCTTCCCGGAAAGCGCCTATAAAAAATGTTTCGATAATTGGAAGTGCCGTTGGCATAGATGTATTGGAGCAAATGGAGCCTATTTTGAAGGCGACCCAATAAATTTTGACGATTAAATGTAAAAATGTTGTTTTAATTGAAAATTCCCGGTACTTTCTTGACAGAGTAGTATATACAGTACTTTTTCCCAGTTCAGTCAATTTCACTAAATTTTTAACGTTTCGAAAACCTTTTCTATGCAAATATTCTACCTGTTTTCTTTTTTCTAGTTGCGTTTCTAGTTTATTTCATAAATTTTATACCTGTTGACAATCAATAATATTTGACAAATAGTGTTGCCATGCAACTGTGGCCATAGCCGACTATCTGCATAACCTATTTTATACATTACCCTTATCTTAGAATGTTGATTAAAAGAAGTATATTAAAATTATGAAAAATAATAAAGTCCGAAATTTCTAGACGGACTATAGATAAAAGTTTTGATCCTTAGATTCATATCACTTTAGACTTCCTTTCATCTTCGTTGTTCCCCTTTATATTATCTTATAATAATATAATCTTTGTACAGTAATTATAATATTAGAATTTCAAAAAATTCGTATATGGACCATGTTCAAATTTTATTCCCTAAATAACTGTTCATAACTTCTTCGTGTTCAGTGAAAGAAATTCAAACCAATTAATTACTACCATCTTAGATTGAAATCTTTTTCAACGGTTCAAAGACTATCCAGGATTGAACGACCTGAACAAGAAGTTGCAACTAAAAGTTACAACTGGAGTCCATAGAAGGAGGAGTAAGTATGAGAAACTGTCACAAATGCTGTTGGAGATGTCCTGATATTGCTTGTGGTCATTGTGATTTGAACAGTGTCGATATGAGAGGTTGAAGTTATTGGGATTTACTGTATGTGAGGAAATAGATCTGTTTTTCCACTTAGAAAGTCTCGTGGTAGATTTTGAGAAGCTGCATCGAGTTGAAGTTATTGGTAATCTGTTGATCTAGTTTCAATATTGCGTATTGGTGGATTCTTTTCAGCGACTTTTTCACACGTAAGTAAGATCTTAAAATGTATTCTTCGTACTTGATGTTCATCTTGGGAATTTCAAACTCGTATTGAAATCATAGTCCCTTAGATGTATTCCGCTGTGCCTAGAGTTCTAATACATGGAGCATACCCGTTTAGTTGGGAGCTCATGTCGGTTAGACCTTTGAAAGTATCGAAATCCTGCTATAAAGGAGGCAAAGAAGGGTAGATTGATTCAGGCTGGAAGTTCTGTGGTCCCTAGTTTTGGAAGTTAAAGCTACATCGTGAAATTACCGACGTGAAAGAACATCAATAGAGGAGACCTTGTGCAGTGGAAGAATTTTGGGGCAGTGGTGAGGTATTGGAAGATTATCGAGGTATTAAGTAGTGATTAATGCACTGAACAATACTTTTTTTTGATGTTTTTACCGTTTATTATGAAAAATCCGAAATGATAGATGGTCGACTTTTCCCACAGGAAACACCCCATTATCTTACACCCATTTACTTTTTTATTTCAATAAGAGTGACGTCTATAGATCATCTCTGAGCTAGTAGGTGCTATGAGTTGAACAGTACTAGTCGTAGGGTAGTAGACTTGTAAGGTAGACACTTGTTATGTCGTTGAGTATATTTTCATTTGTCTATAATGCAGTTTTGTTTTTCAAAATGTGTGAAACAATTCAAGAAACAATATTAAATCATTACTGACACAATTCTATAATTTCAATCATCTCATCATAAATAATCGAAAGTTGATAACCTCAAGCTACTTTCTGTAGTGCCGATATTTTCGATATTTTCTGCGTGGTCATTTGATCTGGAGTTCATATCAAAGTTACTCGGTTCATCGTGGAAGCTGTTGTTATGAATCTAATTAACTTAGTAAACATATCGAGAATCAAATTAATTGCAGTTTAATTAGATCATAGATGAAGGATGAGTATAATTATGGTAAACATAGTCATGTCGTGTCCTGAATTGTTTCAAAATTCATCATTGAAAAACTAGACTAATAATCCAAAAAGAACTTCTTGAGAATTATGTCGAATTTTTTGAAAATTCAACGTAGATATATCATCACGAAATTATAAAAAATAATCTGAAATTATTGTTTGCTCCTTAAGTTAATCACACCGTGTACAATTTTAGCTCTATCGTTTTTTTTTTAGGTATGTAGCAATTTTCTCAGAAATACCTTTAGTATATTTCAAGGAAATGTATTTAAAATTTTGTTTTATATTGAGACATACCATATTTAAAGTTATATTATTATTTTTATTCATCAACAATTTATCTATCAACGTAGGATCGTAGTCTATTTGTGCAATGATGTTGAGTTCAGAAATATAATTTTCTGGATTCATGGGGATATTAACTAATCTATATCAGCATTTAATTGTACGATCCACAAATTAGTTAATATCCGCATGAATCGAGAAAATTATATTCTCAACATCATTGAACAAATAGCTATTAATAATGAGTACGGCATATTATGCAAATTTATTCTGTTAACCTCTTACAAATTTTGATTTCAAAAAAACTTGATTCAAAAACTTTCAGAATTAAATAAAATAAATGTCTAAGAGAATTTAACACTTATCACACAGTACCAAAGGGAAGAAAAGAATTCAAAGAAATATAAATTATCAATTAAATCCACTAAATAAATACTTGAAGGGTACAAAATATTGTACCATTCAAGTATTTATTTGGTAGATTTAATTGATGATTTATGTTTCTTTGAATTCTACCAAAATTTTGTACCCTACAAGTATTTATTTAGTAAAATTTTAATATCAAAACAGATTTAATCTGGTAATCTCCTATAATTTCAATTTCAAAAATATTTTATTCAAAAACTTTTAGAATCAAATTATTGACTTATAAGCACAGCTTATTTTTAATAGACATATAAAATCAAAACTCATTATATAATATAAAATAGAATAAATAACCCAACAAATATAAATTTTCAATTAAAATTAATAAATAAATGTTTGCAGGAGACAAAATTTTGATTCTGATCTTACAATTATAAAAACTAATTCCTTTTCAAAAATACCAAACATAATTTTAAAGAACTTCTCAAAAAATAATTTATTTGAAATATTTATTATATTGGAAAATAATAATGATTATTATTATTATTTGAAACATTTATTATATTTAAATATAATAATAATTATTATTATTTTAAATATTTATTTTATTCAAATATTTAAATTTCATATTAAATATATTTTTATTTGAAATATTTATTATATTTAAATATAATAAATGTTGTATATTATATTTAAATTTTCAAATATAATAATAAAAATAATAATTAATTATTTTCTGAAAAAATCTGAAAATGATGTTATGTATATTTGGCATAATTTTGAGAATAAATATTTCAAATAAATTATTTTTCGAGAAGTTCTTAAAATTATGTTATGTATATTTCTCATAATTTTAAGAATGAATATTTCAAATATATTATTTTTTGAAAAGTTCTTAAAATTATGCTTTGTATTTTTGAAAAAGGATTAGTTTTCATAATTGTAAGATCAGAAACAAAATTTTGTCTCCTACAAATGTTTATTTATTAATTTTAATTGACAATATATTTTTGCTGGGTTATTTATTCCATTTGAAATTATATAATGAGATTTGATTTCATATATCTATTAAATATAAGCTGTGCTTATAAGACATTAATTTAATTCTAAAAGTTTTTGAATGAATTTTTTTGGAATTAAAACTATAGAGACTAACAGATTAAATCTGTTTTGATATTCAAATTTTGTAATAATCGCTCTATCAAGTGAAAAACCTCTTCTTATTATTTAATTTTATTTATTTAGTGGATTTAATTGATAATTTATATTTCTTTGAATTATGTTATTCCCTTTGGTACCGTCTGATAAGTGTTTAATTCTCTATGTCTACTAAATTGACTCGGTGTAATCTTAGACATTCATTTCATTTAATTCTAAAAGTTTTTGAATTAAATTTTTTTGAATTAAAATTTGTAGGTTAACAGAATAAATCTCTATAATATTCAAAAATTTTTTAATAATCCTTCTATCAAGCAGAAAACCTCTTTTTATTATTTTATTGAATGAAAAAAGCTTTAAATATGGTATATTTCAATACAAAAAAAACTAAATACATTTCCTTGAAATATACTAAATGTATTTCTGAGAAAATTTTTACATACCTCCAAAATGAATATGTTTTAAGAATTTCATTCAAAACTCATTCAAACCTGAGTGAATTCTTTGAAAATAATGAGGACTTTACACATAAAGACGATAAATGGGGAGTTTATAAGTTAACTGGCGGTGATTGCCCAAAAGTTTAGAAAGGATAGACTGGAAGAACTTTTCGAGATAGAATTAGTGAACAATTGAAGAGTTTCCTCAATAACAAAAGTAATTTTACATTTTCCAACCATTTGTTATAATAGAAATAGGACATACTTTCAACCATAATTTTGAAATTTTACATATAGAAAGTTAAGCCATAAACCTGTTAAGAGTCTTCAGAGATAAATAAATACAATAAAATTGGAATAGCACTTAACGAACAATTAGACCTGGATAACTAACCAATTCCGAAAATAAATATGAAATAAATTAATTCAGTTGATCTGTACCAAAAATCATTAATAAGGTGTATAATCTACGGTAATAGAAAGTTCTAGAAATCGAGACAGTGTAACATACATCTTTAAAACAATTCTATACTCAGAGTATAGAAGTGTTATACAGATGTATGTTACACTGTCTCGATTTCTTGAATTTCCTATCACCATAGCTCATACTCTTTATTAATGAAAATAAATTTAGTTATTCAAAATGTAAGATACCGCCTACCTGAAGATGCTACTGTGACAGCCAAACAAATGTTGTATTATAATAACAATAAAAATTTGTGAAAATCAGAATAACCTTATTTAATATTATAATATCTGAATTTTTTTTCTCAACAATTTCTCAAAATATTTTCTTTAATCTTAAAAATGTTACACTGGAGACAAATTTTGGAAATTAATTTTAATTATTAATCTGAGTCTACTTGACGAAAGCGCTAATTTAGAATTTGAAATATCAGAAATCTGAAAAAATTTCAATATACAGATTGTCCCGGCAATACGTGACTCTTTATCAGGTGTGACTAAGTATGTAAAGACTAGTAAGGAATGCTTCAATTTTTTTCCTACAACGCCCTCCTGTCTTCAAATGGTACTTACATAATTCATTTTTTTTTGTCATAACCTCCAAACGACTCGAACGATTCAGCTAATTTTTTGAATTTGAGTCAATACAAATATCAGTAATAACTTTTTTCCAACACTGTCCTTATAGATCCTCAAGTGCTCCAGGGACGGACTAAGCCTAGCACTCCATTTATGTATGTTATCATTAATTCTGCAAAAAAAGTTGATCTCGTGCAATAGAAAAAATGCACAATTTTCGATTTACAAGCCTTCTCTTTCTGTGGCCAGAACCAGGTATACATACAAGAAGGTATGAATTTTTATTTGCATGCAGGAGACGACCAAATCAATGCCAATTTATTTCATCATTTAGGAGAAACCTAGTAAAAATATGGTTGGTCGTCCAAAACAAATGACACCTAATGAAGAGGATGAAATTTTGGTTCGAGTAGATGTGTGTGAAGGAAAATGTGGTTTATGCAGGATGTAGCTCTGATATTTCTGATCTAAATTAGAGCTTTCGTCAAGTACTTTCAA
This sequence comes from Megalocaria dilatata, assembly GCA_034642435.1. NCBI lineage: Eukaryota > Metazoa > Arthropoda > Insecta > Coleoptera > Coccinellidae > Megalocaria > Megalocaria dilatata. Next base: position 9,283,815 of record CM067857.1, on the reverse strand, counting down.
ATTCATAATTTATAGAATTAATTTTTTTCTAAATACTAATTATACTCAATTTTCGTAATAAAATATCGAAAATAGCCAACCTTTTGGGTAATCCTCGCAGCGAAGCCGCATGACAAGCTGGGCAATCTTTCTTTTCCACCAACATTTATTTAGGTTTGACACGGGAATCATTTGAAGTGAAAACCGCCAAAGTTAAAGACTCAACTGTAATCGAAACGTTTAAGAATGTTCGAACAATTATCGGACCATTCGCCTTCAGAAAACGTATCACAATGCTCTTTGTTTTTGCTAATCGGACGTAGGTATGATTAAGAGCTCTTTTCTTCCAAACACCCGCTATTTCGTATCGGAAAGTTGATTTCCTGAATTCCTGTTTTTCTGTTCCGAACGATAATATCGCGAAACAATTGTTGTTTGTGTTATTTCATATGCATAACTGAGATTTTTGTTGAAACATAAAACCAATTTATCCGTTTTTCTTTTTTCATTGATTAGGATATTTTCAAATATTTTGAAAATCTGTGTATAATTATTGATGTGTTCGATTAAGCGATGTAAAAAAGGACAAATACACGGAGTATTGTAAGGAGTGGGCCATTTAAAATTTGCATTTTTGATCGGCTATAAATAGAAAACTAATGAATATTTTTCCAAAGTTGTAAGTTTCTTAGAAAGGTTAAACCTTGAAATTAACGAATGCAAAACGATATCATTCAAATGACCGCCACGACTGGCTACATTACCCTACCCGATGAACCCAATTTTTCAATACATTGTCCATTGTTTGGGGCTCAGTCGCATGAATGGAGACTTCAATTTCCCGTTTCAAGGCATCAATCGTTTCTGAATGGTTATCTTCAACACATTCCCACAAAAAATATTTTTTTGAGGTGAAAATGAGCTTCATCGCTAATGATGATTTTCCTGGAAAAATGCAAAGGGGAAACGCATCGGATGACGACACACTTCTTCCACTAGTTGAACTTTGTGAGCCTTCACACTTTACGCAAAATTCTCCTCAAAGAAATACGAGAAATGTTCATTTCTTGAACACGATGGCGTTGATGGATGTTCATACACATTCTGGGCTTAAGAAGCAATATTTTCAGGAATGCTCACTGGACGAGAACGTGAACGGGTTATTTGATCAAATAACCGTCCAGTTTTCACGAACAAATTGATCCACAAATTGCCGTGAGGGCATTTGATTTCTATTGAATTTTACACGTGAATTTGTAACAGTTTGGATAGAAGATTGGAAATGCATTTTTAATATTGCTCGGTTTTGTTCAAGCGTAAATCGACCCATTTCGTTAATGTCAAATATTGAAGTAACTTTCTGTCAAAACACAAATGAACGGTGTTGCTAAACTCGAAATATCACTACTTCAAAATGCAAACTCTAGATGGCCCACCTTTACAAGGTATGCGTTGAAATTCTGCTCCAGGAATCAAGGATATTACGGCGAACCTCCTCAAGAAGATAATTTCTAAAATATATTCCTCTCTTCTCTTGCTGATCACAATTTTTTTTCAAACTTCTAATGAAACAATCCTCATGACCCATTCACGAATTTAATCGGGATCATTAGACCTTAAACCTTCTCTAAAAGCTTCAAGGCTCTAGCGAAAGATAGCGTGTTTTCGGGCAGACTTTTGAACTCAGATTTTCCATTAAATGGTGAAACTTAGTCGTTTAAGACCATTTTCGACGTGAATTCCAAAAAATACAGACACTTGGGCGAAACTATAGCTCGCAAAAGATAGCACTCATGGTTTTTTGACATAGTGTGTGAGTTTGTTAGGAACCCTAACACCAAACGATGTGTCATCAGCAAACAAAATTATTAGGCATATTTCCGAGAATGATGGAGTACCATTTTGCTAGCAATACCTGAATCATTTATTTTTAACATAATCAGGAAGATAATTTATGAACAGTAGGAACAACAAGAGACCAAGAACGGATCCCTGTGGTACCCCTAGTTTCAATGTGTACTCAGACGATAAAGTAACACCCCGATTTTAACATTTGCTGACCTATGCTCAAGATAACTCTTCAACCATTTCAGAAATATACCTTTGAAAGCCAGGTTATATATCAATAATGAATTTGAAAGACTGTCAAACGCTCTTGAAAAACAGTCCAGCGACATAGAACTTGTTATCAAGAGATTCATATATATATATTCAGTGAATTGAATAGCTACAGTTTGGGTTGAACGACCAGATTTGAAGCCGTGGTGTTAAATATGCAAAATATTATATTTGTCAATAAAATTAATTATTCTGGTGAGGACTATCTTTTCGAAAACGAGTTCAATAGAGAAATCGCCTGTAGTTGATAATATCATAAATATTATTTGTTGAAAGTTGGAATTACTGTAGCTTTTTTTAACGAAGTAAAAAACCTACCCTGTATTATTGATAAATTGACACAGTGTGCAAAATATTGACATATCACTGGACCTATTTCCTTCAGAATTTTAGTAGAAATGAAATTGGAATCTGAATTTTTATTAAAAGACATATACATAGAAGACATACCTTTGTGAGTAAATTCAAGTAAAGATATATATATATATATATATATATATATAATATGTTACACTGTCTCGATTTCTAGAACTTTCCATTACCATAGCTCATACTCTTTATTAACGAATTTGTATTATTTTTTTTATAGTGTCAGCAGAACCCAGATACTGGATGAAAGAAAAACGTTGAGTCAGTCATGTAACATAATATAACATATGGTCATATATTGACAAAATCAAGTATTATTATTATTTTTATCGTGTTTGTAGTAAATAATGACCAAAATTTTGAGCCAAAACTTTATTGAGTTTTTTTCAAAAAATAAATCGACAAAATCACCAGCATCGAGGTCCAAATAACAGTTACGCCTAATCCCTTGATCACTTCGAAATACGTCAAGTCCCATCCTCTCCTCAACACGTTCCTGAATGACTCTGTTGGTATGGTGAAGGGCGTCAATGATGAAATCCATTTCAGCACCTCTGGCTGAGATTCGATGGGCCAAAACGTTCCTGTAAAAGTAAATCAATTAGTGATCTTATAACGCGAATTATACAGGGTTCCCCAGAGGAAAATAACTGGATTTTCATTACGAAATTAAGTTAGCTGAAAAAGAGCAAGTAATGATCTTCGACCAGTCTAAAGATTCATGACTAACCGTCCCCGCCGAGTTCAAATAGAGCAAGGCACACAGCGTTTGACGACTACCGTCCAAGCGGAACACTTGGTCACCAGCGTCACAGGCAGAGCTGCCCATCACGCCTGCCTGATGAGTTTCAGATGCGCAGACTCCGAACGAAACGCCGTCTCCCAAATCAAGAGGTGAAAGCTCTCTCACAACACCGCATACCTTCCCAAAGGTTCAGATACAAGCAGTCACCCTCTTCGAAAATGTGTTATTTTTGGAATCAAAATGTACGTAGAAGGAATGGTTGATTTGTCCACATTAAATTGCCATAAATCGTAATCTCACCCAGCTAGTCGAAGAGCCTACAAAAGTTTCTGCTAACCCAGAAGATAAGGCAAATATACTGGACGTTTTTTTGACAAGTGAAAGAGCGCTACAAGGTTGCCATTTCAACACCATTGGGAAATTCCGATCATTGCCTCGTAAAACCATCGCAGCTGGGTCCAAAAACCCAACATGTTCCATCTAGGCAATCCTGTAGAATTTGGCACTATAATGCGGCAGACTGGCGTGCTCTGCGCAATTTATATGCCTCGTACCAATGGAATGAAACTTGCTTCAATACAGGAAATATGAGCAGCATTGTTAATTAAGTTACAGTTGCGATTCTTTATGGAATGTATACTTTTACTCCTAATACAGCCAAAAGTTTCCCAAACAGCAAGCCCTGATTTGGAAGTAACTGCAGATGTGCCACAACTGCGAAAGATAGAGCCTACTGACTGTAGCGGTCAAATTCATCGTACGAGACACGTGCCAATTACATTCAGCACAGAAACGCATGTAATATAGAGCCACAGAAGCGCATAATTCAAGAATAACCAAGAAACAAGAACAAAGAAAATTGGCAACAACTTCTCTGATTCAAGTTTTCCCTTTCTGATAAAAGACGATGGTTCACTTGCAACTCCACATGAAGCCGAAGACGATCTCTTCTCGCGGATATTCACTGCTAACTCGACTATCGAAACATTCGGTCAGGAACCTGCAGCAATTAGAACTGTTTCATCTAGGATGAGGGGTATATACATACCACGGATCATTCGTCGAGTGTTTGGTGAACTCTATTCCAAGAAAGCAGCTGGACCAGACGGGATTCCTGCCAATCCTGCCATTGTATTCAAAAAGTGTTCACCAGAGCTTACACGCATTCTCTGTAAGATGTTCACTATATCACTATGTTATACAAGTAAAGAATTTTCCTTTATTCGTAGAAGAGTGCACAAGTGCAGTTTATACCAAAGAAGAGGAGGAAGTGTTTTCCATCAAACTACCACCCGATAGCGATAATATCCATTTTGTCGAAAGTCATGAAAGCAGCTATCAATCTTTCCAGTTATCTGGAGATCAAAGATCTCATCAGTGACATACCATATGGTTTTCGCAAAAACCGACCAACAGGTGACTTCCTCAGTTATGTGACGCAAGTATGGAGAAGGGTTATTGAACGCTATAGAGAATCAAGGTCAGGTGCTCTTGACATATCCAAGGATTTCGATCGTTCTGGCATAAGGTCTTCTGAATAAGCTATCTTCGTATCGTTTTCCCAGGAGTCTTAGCGATTGGATGAAGGGTTTCCCCACCAACTGAAACATTCATGTAGATGTGGACGGTGTCGGTTCCCGTGGTTTCAACGTGAACGTTGGAGTGCCCCAAGGGTCAGTTTATCACAAACCTTTGAACACCGTTGAGCCTCACCTCCATAGATACCAGCAAATTGATTCCCTGAACGAAGATCTTGGCTTGATGATGAAAAACCAGGTGCTTGAGACAAGTGATTCCATGTATCTTCTGGCATGATTGCCAATTTTTCAATCTGTTGGGGAGAACATGTGACTGATATTGGGAAGTCTGCTGCAAATAAGCTGGGATATTTGTTCAAGGTTAGGAAATATTTTTCTGCAGATTAGGTTCTTATAGTATATAAAGACTAGATCAGACCAGGACTTGAATACTGCTCTCATGTTTGGAGCCTTAACATTCGTTACAATTTTTTGAACGCTCTCCACAACTGCGTTTCCTTCTTCAACAATTGAAGACAAGAGTAAACAGGACACAACTTTCCGCTCCAGGCACCAACTAGATGACAGGTTTTCCTTTCCTCAGGCGGAAGAACATAAAAAACATTTTATTTTGATATTTTAATATATAATTTTCAATATATATTGTAGAAATTTCCAGATAAAATTTTGAATTCGAAGTTTTTGAGTTTTTGAGAGAATTTTGAGTGTAAATACTTACCAGAGATCAAAATTGTTGGATAGAATCCTCCAGTAATAAATATATTAGCTACGAAGTAGTTTTCTTTACTGGCAATGGATACCAGAAAACCTGCAAAATAATCATGAATCAAAGATTTATGAAAACATATACTTGAGTATTTTGCGGAAAATCCAAGATCGAACTGCATGTTTGAAACTCAACAATCAACAAACAAATTTGTAATATTTGGGGTAAAAATAAACGACAGATTCATGAAATTTCTTGGTACCTAGATGAAGCTACTGTGTGGTGAGGTCTATGGCATGATGAATTCAACACAAAATATTTCTTTCAAATGTAAATGGAGTAATATTGAATGGTTAGTAATCAAAATTGAATGAAATTAACTTGCATGACATCAGTTTCTTTCTTTAACTGTGGACTCGACTGTCTATCAAGCATGTTGGAAGCAGCAAATTATGTAAATGGAGAATACGCACCAAATAAAACTATTGAATTTTTTCTCGTTCATATTTAAATTAAAAACAATTACCATAACATATTCCATAAATTCCTTGAAGCACGCCGAAGAGTAACAAGATCCAGAGGCTTCCTTCCAATGGTGCACCGTAGAGGACGAAAATAACAAAGAGGACTTCAAACATTTGCACTACCATGACGCAGAATTGCAGAATGAAATGGGTGGATAGCAACTCGAGAACTGTTACTCCAGCCACAGCTGATCTGTCCCAGACCCCGCTAAGTCTCTCTGTTACGAGAATTTCGCAGGTGAGCATAGTGGACAAGTAGGATATGAAGCTACGAGAAACAAAAAAGTTATTATTGGAAATGTATATTCTAATATTGTGCTGTTTCAGAAGTTACTGTTTGGTATTGGCAGTATAAATAAGTTCGTGCGGTTTTTTTCGAGTTAAGAGGTTGAAGCTTCCTCATATAACACCCGTTTCACTTCACAGCTTCTTTGGTGGCAACGAACAGATTGATGTGGTGTATGCTGATTTATCGAGAGCCTTCGACTCTGTCGATGACGATATTCTGCTGAAGAAGTTCTCGTCTTTCGGTTTCAATCCGGCATATGTGAAGCTCATCGGATCATACTTGGAGTATAGAATAAATTATGTCTTCTACAATGGTTATAGATCACTTGAGTATGTTCTTTCATGTGGATTGCCTCAGGATTCTAATTTGGGACCATTATTTTTTATCATGTAATATTATCATACTTCCGTTCATCGCTTTTCTTTCTTGTATTTTTGCTTCAGTGTTATTTAATCAGACCGGAATGTTTCAACTAAAATGCATTGCTTTTGTATATAACTAAAGTGGTACGGCCCTCACAAGTTATCTATTTGTATTGTATACTTTCTCTCGGTGCCTGGTTGCTGTATTTATAGATAGTGGTTCTTTATCTGCGTTATAATTGCCAATAGGGATTTTTATTATTTGTTCTTACTAATTGCGGTGCTTGATATGTAACTGATTTTCATGTACTCTTGTGTAATCTACCGATTAGCTATTACCGAGCCCGCTTACTTTTAGAGGTTGTATTCCTTGTGAACCAGTGGCGTTCTTTAGGGTAAATCGCTGAGTAGTCCTGGTAGAGGACGACGTATCGTATTAGGTTAGAATGTGTGACTGATTGCTAGATCAGTGTTCCAAGGTATTGTGATATTCCCAGGGATTAATTTACGTGACCCTTCAGGTAGTGTTCGGTTCGTTCTTCAGTAATATCTGAGCCTTCCTAGGCCTTGGCCATCCCGAGGAGGCCATATACAGTCCATTTGATACTAACTTTTCCGGTCGTCTCGAATTATCCTGGGCATTCCACAGTTACCCTTACCTTACTGTCCATTTAAACTTACCCCTTGTAACGGTTAGACTTTGCAGGTGCGCATGCTGACTGTATCCTGTTCCCTCTAACCCCTAAGAATGTTATCCGATTTGAGCGAGTTACCGACCTAACGATATGTAGTAATAAGTCATTTAGACCCAAGGCGCTACTGTGGAGCTTTGCGAACCACTCCGTAGAGTAGATTTAACCACAGGCTGATAAATATGATTCTATTCATTGAGGGTTGTTGCTTTTTAACATTACTAACAGAAATATATTATTCTGGCATTACTGTGTTTTGAATATTCGAACCTCCCGTCACTATTTCCTTGCTCTCGTAGGTATAATTTGGGTTGTCTACACAACGTAACGTCCTATTCTCCCGCCAGACGACACGATAAAAAGGTTAGCGCTCTTCAGAGTACTCCTTATAATTTCACATCTTTTAGAGTACTCCGTATAATACGGGATAGCTGAATATGATCAAGGGGTAAGGAATAAGTTTTAAGTCTTAACACTTTTTTTAGAAGGCATTTTCACCCCTAACATGGTGTAGCTTCTTTGCTGCCATGTTATCGTTTTGTAAGCCATATTTTCCGCATCAAGGAATCCTCAGTTCTCCTAGTACTTTGGTTCCAAAAAGTTATTTATTTTAATGGTACTAAAAATATTGCGAAAGGTCCGGTTTTTCGGCCAATTCAGGGAGCCTTGGGCAGCGCGAGTAGCGGCTGTATGGACATAAGAAGTGAAGTGATTACATTCTTACGTTGCCCATTTTCCTGCTCATTTCTCTGCTTCCTACCGCTGAGGTAATTGAGCTAATGGAATAGAAGAAATGTATTCACAAAAGAATCAATTTAGTGCAATTCAGGCAGGCTTAATTTCAATACTTCTTTTTCTACGTACCCCACGAAGAAACCTGGTATCATTGATTCTGTGATTAATCCATTGATATCACCATGGATGTATTTGAAAGACATTATTTTGTTGATGAAATCTTCGTACTGGCAGTGCTTAAGTAGATTGGACATGTGAGTTGAAAACATTTGGAGAAGTTTAGTATGAGCTGCAGTTCCAATAACAAAATCTGAAAAATTTATAAATAAACACTTACTTGACAAGAGAAACTCAAGGCGTCCATTCTTTAATGAAGTGTGGGCCATTTAAAATTAAACTTTAAATGGTCAAATATCGGGTGTTTTTTTAGAGTGATAGGACTTTCGATAGGGATAACTGTAATTTGACAGAAAGTAGAAGCCATTTTTTTTACATTTCTGTTCAGTAAGCATTGATAAATTATCATGGAAAGACTTACGCCCCAACAACGTTTACAAATTGTTGAAATTTATTTTCAAAATCAGTGTTATATTCGCCAAACTTATAGAGTGTAGAGGCAAATATAATATTAATTATATTAACTAAAATCATTTGAACATAAATTCAAATACAATATTAATTAATTTCATTAAAACTATATGAATATATTCCCAAATAATTTTATATTAAAGTGGCAAGTCTGATATGTGTAGAAATGATAAAGATTAAGAGTTCTGTGATCAGAACACAGAATGTATGTTTTTGTGGTTAATGGATAGACGAGATATCACATCAATCACTCTCTCTGTTCCTGACCTTCAAGAAGTAAGTTGATAAATATAAATATAACCTGTGAGACATTTAAAAAGTGTTTTGTTAAATCTAACCTAAGAACCAAGTAAACTAGCAATTGGTGACCCCGACGTGATGTGAACACGCAACCTTCTGACCTCACGGCCGCAACAACGTTTACAAATTGTTGAAATTTATTTTCAAAATCAGAGTTCAATTCGCCAAACTTATAGAACACTTCGTGAAATTTATGGTTTACATAATCGTCCATCAGAGCAGCTTATTCGTCGAACTATCGATAGATTTCGGACAACAATTTCTCTACTCGATGCAACAACAAGACAAAGAACTGTACGTACAGAAAAAAATATCGCTGCTGTAAGTCATAGTGTTAATGATGATTTAGATTTGTCTATTCGTCGACGTTCACAACAAGTTGGACAAGTTGGAAAATTTTGCGTGAAGATCTTGGTCTACACCCATACAAGATCCAACTGTTTCAAGAACTAAAGCCACTTGACCATAATAAGCGTCGTTTGTTTGCTGATTGGGCCCTAGAACAGCTTGAAGTTGATCCACTTTTTTATCGTAAAAGTGTGTTTAGTGATGAAGCTCATTTCTGGTTGAACGTCTATGTAAACAAGCAAAATTGCCGTATATGGAGTGAAAACAATCCTCAAGAATTTCTGCAGGTTCCATTGCATCCTGAAAAATGTACTGTATGGTGTGCTTTACACGCTGGAGGCATCATCGGTCCATATTTCTTTAAAACCGATGCTGGAGCTAGTGTTACAGTGAACGGTGCTCGTTAAAGATCGATCATCAATGATTATTTGTTTCAAAATTTGAATGGTACCGATCCAGAAGTGTTTTGGTTCCAACAAGATGGTGCTACACCTCATGCTGCTACCGTAACAATTGATTTATTGACAGAAAGATTTGGTGATAACATTATATCGAGAAATGGTCCAATTATTTGGCCTCCAAGATCTTGCGACATAACTCCACTGGACTATTTTCTTTGGGGTTATGTCAAGTCATTGGTTTATTCTGATAAACCAGAAACAATAGATGCTTTGGAAGCCAACATAACTCGTGTTATTGATGAAATAAGTCCTGAATTACTCGAAAAAGTGTTCCAAAATTGACCTGGTCGAATGCGGTTCCTCAGAGCTAGTCGTGGTGGACATATGCCGGAAAATATTTTTAGAACATAAATGTATTTTGTTTTTTGATCTTTCAAATAAAAAAAAATTGACTTCAATCTTAATTCAAATGTGTTTTATTTCAGTTTTAAGTTCTATTACTGTAAAAAAAAAATACCCGATATAAGGTTGTTCGGAAAGTTATTTCCTTCTTTCCCGACAGAGGATTTAATTGTATTTTTTAGAGCCCACTTCACACTTAAGTCGCACAATCATTATATGTTTTGAGAACTAGTATTACAAGGCTTGTGTGTGAAAATGTTGCAGTAGTTTTTGATTGGTGCCCTTTTAAATATGGAGAAGAATATTTCGTCATATTTCACTTTTTTACTATATAAAAGGTAAAAATGCTGTTCAAGCCAGCAATAAATTAACCGATGTGTCTGGAGAAGATGTGTTTACAGTACACCAGTGCCAGAACTGGTTTGCAAAATTTCGATTCGGCAATTTTGATGTCGAAGATGTACTACGTTCCGGAAAGCCAGTTAAAGCTGATAAAGACATGATAAATGCATTAGTTGATGCAAATCGGCGAATAGCAATACTTGAGATCGGTGAGAGGTTAAATTCATCGAATTCAACTCTGTATGACCACTTGAAAGGCCTGGGTTTAACTTCGAAGCTCGATTTATGGGTTCCCCTTGTTCTCGCGGAGAGAAATTTGTGTCGTCGCGTTAACGTCTGTGATTCGCTTCTCAAACGTCACGAAAATATCCTATTTTGAAGCGCATCATTACTGAGGACGAAGAATGGGTTGTATATAACGTCAAATGCAAGATATCATGGAGCAAATAAGATGAAAAGGTCAAAGCATTTCGAAAGCCAATATCCATCAAAAAAAGCTTATGCTGTCTGTTTGGTGTTTGGTTAAAGGAATCTTTTTTTGAGCTTTTGCCGTATAATACAACAACTATGTCGGAAGTGTACTGTTATCAGCTGGACAAAATGAATGATGCACTCCAACAGAAAAGGCCAGAATTAATCAACAGAAAAGGTGTAGTGTTCCACCAATATAATGCGAGACCTCATACAAGTTTGGTCACTCGCCAAAAGCTTTTACAGCTTGAATATATTCTCCAAGTCTGGCGCCTTCGAATTATTATTTGTTCAGGTCATTGCAAAAATTTTTAGACGGTGAAACCTCTACTTAAAATGAAGAGGTCAAAAATCCCCTGGATCAGTTTTTTGCTAGCCAAGACCAAAACTTTATGACCGTAGAACTATTACTACCAGAAGATGGCAAAAGAGGTTGGACCAGAGTGACCAATATATAATTTAATAAAATATTAATCCATTATACGAAAATATCTTCCATTTTCCCAATAAAAAAAATACTTTCCGCACAACCCAATAATTTACCAGACATATCCATGAAGACTTTGATGTTGCTAAGTTCCAGAACTTCTACAGATGCTTTTGTACCAGAAAATATTCTTTCCTCAAACGCATACGAATGATTTTTTGGTATATATAGAGCTCCTGTATACTTGGCAGTACGTATTCCTTCAAGCGCATCATCAAGAGAACTGACAGGTTCCTGAAAAACAATAAATTATTTTCTTTAATCGATAATTGATTCTAGTCACATACTTTGATGAACAACTCCTCATTTTCAATCATTTCTGAAAAAAGACATCCTAAATTTTCCATGCGACATCTTCCATTTAGATCAGCTATCACAGACGTAGACAAAGATGTATTTGCACAAGATGTATCTTCGTTTATTACAGCTAAATGTAAATCCGTCATATTTGATCCTATTACGAATATGAATAGAGCAGTACATAGAACTGGAAGTATAAAAAGGAGAAAAATCCATCCACTGGAAAAGTAAATCAATATAAATCACAGAAAGATATTTTGACTTTCTGGAACATCACCTTATACCGAACATAGAGTATAATTTTATAAAGGGTCTTTCAATGGGAACGCCTCATTTTCAAATTGACATTACTCACGCATGGCAGCCACTGATTATTTGTGACATTGACAGTTGGATTTGTCAATGTCTACCATTTAATCATGGAAAGGTACACACTTCAACAACGTTTACAAATGACCCAAATTTATTATAAAAAATCCCGATCTGTCACTCTAACTTTAAGTGCTTTAACTCAAATTTTTGTTCGTTACAATCGTCCGGATAAAAGGACAGTTGAACGTTTAGTGAAGGAGTTTGAAACAAATTTTACACTTCGTGATGTTACAGTGCCATTGAGACGAAGAAATGCAAGAAGTGAAGGGAATATTGCCGCCGTACGTGAAAGTGTTCGCGAAGACCAAAATTTATCGATTTCTCGACGTTCACAACAACTAAGTATCTCCAGACGTCTTTGTGGCGAATTTAAAAAAAAGAAAAGAAAAGACCTTGGTTTACATCCATACAAAATTGTTTTCACCCAAGAACTCAAGCCAACAGATCAATTAAAGCGTCGTGCATTCAGTAATTGGTGCTTAGAAAAATCGAAAATGATTTTCATAACAAAATCACTCTCAGCGATGAGGTTCATTTCTGGTTAAACGGTTATGTTAACAAGCAGAATTCCCGTATCTAGGATGATGATAAACCTGAAGAATATCAAGACTTGCCATTACATTCTGACAAATTTATTGTTTGGTGTGGATTTTATGCTGGAAGAGTCACTGGACACTGTCAATGGAAATGGTTATCGTTCAATGTTGACTGATTTTTTATGGCCAGAATTGGCAGAACATGCGGTTTCAACAGGACGGTGCCACTTGTCAAACTGTCAATGACACAATGATTTTATTGAAAACAAAATTCGGTGATTCGAATATTTCAAGAAATGAACCGATAAATTATCCACCTCGTTCCTGCTATTTAATTCCATTGGACTTCTTTCTTTGGGGTTACATTAAGTCATTGTTTAACAGCAATCATCCAGCAAATTTAGACGATTTACAGATCGATATTGAACGAGTAATTGCTAACATACGACCTGATTTGTGTGAGAGAGTCATGGAAAATTGGGTTCAACGAGTTCATTCCTGCCAGCGTTTCCGTGGTAGACATTTAAATAATGTTTTGTTCCATAACTAATGGTATCCACTGTTCTTCATAATTAAATAAAAATTTCAATAATTTTCAAAGAAATAATGTGTTTTATTAACAAAACAAAATGGGGCGCTGTAAATGAAAGACCCTTTACAAGGACATCATATGGTATATGTTATATGAAAAAATGCGCGAGTCACAGGAATCAATGGCTACAGGGACAAGGTCTTTACTTTAGCCTTTAGTCTTTAGAAAATGACGATGATCACTTTTGAGCACATTCAGCAAACTACTAGAAAAAGTATTGTAGATAATGATTTACTGATGTAAAAATTTGAAAAAATAGGATTTCGGTAAAAATGTAACCTAGTGAACTCATATTTCTCGGAAAGTAGGCAAAATACATATGTCAATGGTGCAGTCAGTGAAGAAGCAAGTGTAAGGATAGGAATTACTCAGGGATCGATATTGGGCCCACTACAATGCTCAATATGTGTCTCATGTCTCATGACATGATATAATAGATGCGTTGAAGCCTCAAATTGTTCATGGATCAGAATATAATTAATTGCGTACAGTGAAGAGGATGATCTTAGTTCAAGGCCTATATTACCTAACATTTCGGTATAGTTGCTTCCAGTTTTTGTCCAAGAGCGCCTTGAATCTGTTTTTGTTTATTCCAAGAGCACTAGGTTTTTCCAATCCTTTTGCGTCTATGGTTGGTTTTGATATTGACATCTAAGAACAAAGAATTTTGAAATAATTCTTAGTTGTATAAGAAGATGTGATTTCAAGGTTCAAAGACACAAAATTGATTGAATGATGTAAAATATATAAAAGAATGAAAGAAGAATACTTTTTGAGTGTCCAAAAGTCCTTTCTGAAAAAAAGTCACTTGCAATTGTGCTAAAATAATGGGGTGATTACATGCCTTCGATCTACTTCAAATTTCTTTATTTCTTTTCGGAGAGCAATTTCTCTGAAAATCTTGCTCATATCAAAAAAAAATTATGATCCTAATCACTGATATCAAGATTTTCAGACAAAATTTTTTTTCATATAGGTTATCGCCTAACGATGAAAAATGAAGCAAACCGAAACTATTTTCAGTATTAATCGAAGCTAGTTAACCAGTTGATTTGGGTTAAAATTGATTCTTTCAGTCCCCCCACGTTAATTTTTAGTGAGGTATCGAAATTAAGGTGAAAGATATAATAAAAGTACCGAGAATAAAATTTCGCCGATTAATAACACTACTAATTCATTAATGACGTTCAAAAATATATTGGGAATTTTTCTCAGTTGACTGAGACATCATATATCGGGTGTTTTTTTTTTAAAGTGATAGAACTTTCGATGAGGATAACTGTGATTTGACAGAAGGTAGAAGCCATGTTGTTTTGACATTTCTGTTCAGTAAGCATTGACGAATTATCATGGAAAGACTCACGCCGCAACAAGGTTTACAATTTATGGTTTACATAATCGTCCATCAGAGCAGCTTATTCGTCGATTTCAGACAACATTTTCTCTACTCGATGCAACAATAAGAACAATACAAGGAACTGTACGTACAGAAGAAAATATCGCTGCTATAAGTGATCCACATTTGTCTATTCGTCGACATTCACAACAAGTTCAACAAGATACAAGATCCAACTGGTTCAAAAACTAAAGCCTCTTGACCATTATAACCGTCGTTTGTTTGCTGATTGGGACCTAGAACAACTTGAAGTTGATCCACTTTTTTATCCTCAAATTGTGTTAAGTGATAAAGCTCATTTCTGGTTGAACGGCTATGTAAACAAGCAAAATTGCCGTATATGGAGTGAAAACAATCCTCAAGAAGTTCTGCAGGTTCCATTGCATCCTGAAAAATACACTGTATGGTGTGCTTTACAGTGAATGGTGCTTGTTACAAATCTATGATCAAAGATTATTTGTTTCAAAATTTGAATGGTATCGATCCAGAAGTCTTTTGGTTCCCACAAGATGGTGCTACACCTCACGCTGCCACCGTAATAATTGATTTATTGAAAGAAAGACTTGGCGATAACATTATTTCGAGAAATGGTCCAATTAATTGGCCTCCAAGATCATGTGACATAACTCCACTGGATTATTTTCTTTGGGGTTTTGGAAGCCAACACAACTCGTGTTATTGATGAAATAAAGCCTGAACAACTCGAAAAAGTGGTCCAAAATTGGTCTGGTCGAATGCGGTTCATCAGAGCTAGTCGTGGTGGACATATCACGGAAATTATTTTCAAAACATAAATGTCATAAAATTATCTTTCAAATAAAAAAAATTTGGCTTCAATCTTAATTTAAATGTGTTTTATTTCAATTTAAAGTTCTATCACTCTAAAAAAAACACCCGATATAATATATGAAGATTTTTAATCCAATTTTGTGAGTTCAGTAGAATGATTATATTCATAAACACCCTTGTTCTCTGATTTTGAAGTAAACGTTAATATCTTTTGTGTTAAAAGAGTTCCACGCTAATTTTTGGGGTACCACATTTTATACAGAGATTTGCATCTAAATTAAGTGAATTAATTTCAAATTATTAAAAATTTTTTAATGATTCCATGTATCTTTCTAGTGATGATATTTACGATTCTCCACATAAAGGGATCTTCACAGAAGATCTAAGAGTATCAGGACAATAATAATAATAATACGAATATTAATATTGATGACTTATTCATTTAATGAAAATCTATTGTATATTGGATAATAAAACAACGGGTTCATCAAATTTTTCCCAATTTATTCACTAAGAATATGATGCACGACGCGTTTCGATCATAACTTAATGATGAAGTGTGTAGGATCACAGAATGTCTTGAGATATATAGGATATTAAGAAGGAAGCGGGACATGATTACCGATTATTCATATCTAATTGGTTGATTAGTGTTTGAATTTCGGGATCTTCGTGGATTTCTTTATTTCCCTTGGGAGGATCTTAATATTACTACCTACATGGTAATTGACAGCTTTATTATGTCCAAAAGGCGAGATTTTGGACATTTATCTGATAATATAATAAATTCGACGTAAAAACGATGTCGGGTTTTTCTAATCTAGGATATATGTTACTTAACACCAAACAAAAACAAGATAATTCAAAAGGTTCAGATATCTGAAGACTCAATTGTTATTTTTCTGGTTCCGAAAAAATATAAAAATTACTTTGTATGGTCATTTAGTAAACCAGCGTAATTTCTTATGATCAAATCAACAAATAATTAATAAAATCAACGGAAATACCTTGGCTATAATATTTTCATTAGATGACATATATTTTTCATTTTTAAAACAAGTGTGTTTAATTTCCCTTCTGCAATTATAGTTCCAACTTGTAATTATCGAGCAATCAACGCCAATTATATGGGAAGATTTATATTGGTCTGTTTTTATAGCGAAATGCAATCTTTTAAAAATAAAAGGTTTCAAACTGATTTGCTATTTTAGGACAAATAAATTGATAGATATCCGTCTAGAAAATATCCGAAAAAAACATTTTATTCACTTATACAACCTACATTTAACTGTACACACTTATTTAAATATTTTAATATTAGCCTTCTACATATTTAATTTCAAAAAATTATATTTAATTGAATAAAACAGTTATCAGGAATCGGACTATATATTTTATTCTCTTCTACAGCTTTTTTCGGTCAACGTTTCAAGACAACACTGTCTCTTTCTCAAGGCTTCAAAAACTACTTTTACAGAGACATCAAAATAAGTTTACAAAACATCAAGGTGGTGAACAAAACAGTCAAAGACATATTAAAATAGCTATAGCAAATTGAATAAATTAGTTAAAATTGGATAATAATCCTTAATGTATAGATATATTATATTTAATAATTATAACTTCAGGAATTAAATTAAATTTATGTCGTATAAGTACCACCTATATCAAACGACATATAAAATAAAAATTCATTATAAGACATCCAAATGATATAACAAAATCCAATAAATAAAAATTGTTAACCAAAATCTTATAAATTGAATATTTTGAGTAGACAAAATTTTATTGCTGCTCATCAATCTTATGAAAACAAATATCTTTCAAAAATGTTTAACATAATCTTAAAATTTCATCATAAAACTATCTTAGAATATTCAATATTATTGGATATCTAACTAAGTTACTGTCTATAAAATCTCAAGATATGTAAAAACATTACTGAAAAATAAGTTTAAAGAGAGACTTTGCTTCGTCAGTATTCAAATAATTCATATTCAATAAAATATAACATCAATCAACAGCAAATATTTACTCACCCTTCAACAATTCAGAAAACTTCTGGTAAATGGATACTGAATACTGAGTGTAATGTTAACTACAAATAAATAATTCTGTGGTTTACCCTTGATCTGAAAGATTGAAAGACAATTTAACGGCTTCTGTTATAGCACAAGGACTATCTGTCTTTTCAGTGACATGCGGAGGGTTTCTGGACATACTTTTATATTTCGTTGATTTCCAAATCTGTTAGCCAATTTGTGAAACTCCAGGCGCGGATTGTGTCGTCCTAAGACCCATAAAACGTTTAAATTGTTCCCTTTAATCATGCGCGGTCTTCCTGAAACTGATCTGTGCCTCAATCCATGCCATTCTTTATTGACTCATGTACGGCACTTTTTCCAGGTTCAGTTAATCGCACTAATTTTTTTACGTTTCGAAAACCTTTTCTATACAAATATTGTACCTGTTTTCTGTTCTCTAGTTGCGACATTATTTCATGAATTGTATACCTGTTGACAATCAACAATGTTTGACAAATAGTGTTACCATGCAGCTTTGACCATAGCCAACTATCTGCACAACCTATTTTATACATTACTTTTGTCTTAGAATGTTACAAAAAAAAAGAAAATTTTCTTTGGATATGAAATTTTAATATTCAAATAATGACAAGTGAAACTGTGATACTAGAAGGTATATTTGCATTAAAATTGAGTTATCTTTATCAGTAAAAAATAAAAGACTTTTTCATCCAAATTTACAAGGAGTCACAGAAGCATCTGAATTCTTCTTCTTATGTAACATTGTAACATTCACAATGGAAAATGTTACTTAATCATAAAATTCTTTGCGTGTCCCTTCCAGAAAGGACGATGAAAAATTGTTCTGAAGATTAGATCATTCGTTAGCGTAAAGAGCCTTCTTTGATGAAAATTTAATAAAGTTAGATGAATAATATACATTCTGTCAAGAAAGTACCGGGAATTATCGATTTAAATCTGGCAGGGCAATGAGGCAGGTAAATTTTTTTTCCTAGGTTGGTACCACTGTCCTTAATTACTATGCCAAGCTTGAGTGGGATCTGTCAACTAGTGTGTTTGCAACAGCTGATTAAGTCAGTCGATGTCAGAGTGCGTGCCGATTTTTACTATGGGTGATTACGTTGAGCAAAGAATTTATTTAAAGTTTTGTGTTGCAAATGAATTTTCGTGTGCCGATGCATTGAAAATGTTGCAAAAGGCCTTTGGTGCATATCAGTGGTACAGAGCCTTCAAGGACGGTCGTGAAGTGGTCGCCCATCGACGGCTTCGATCGAAGATAACGTCGATAAAATTAAGGAAAGGGTACTGGAAAACCGTCGTACCAGCTTGAGAGAGATAGCACATGATCTTAAGATATCCCACGAGTCCGCACGTACGATTTTGATTGATATTTTGGGCATGAGAAAGGTGGCCGCACGACTCGTACCGAAAGACCTGAATTTTCTGCAAAAACGTCATCGCGAACAGGTTGCTTCAGACATGCTGGATGGCTGTAATTCCGATTCTACATTCATGGAACGCATTATAACTGGTGATGAGACCTGGGTCTACTAGTACGATATGCAAACAAGCCAGCAGTCATCGGAATGGGTGGCAAAAAATGAGCCGAAACCGAAAAAACCACGCCAAAGCCGCTCGAAAATGAAGGTGATGCTCATTGTTTTCTTCGATATCCGTGGCGTGGTGCACTACGAATTCATTCCAGAGGGTCAGACGGTAAACAAGGAGTATTACCTAGGCGTTATGAAACGTTTGCGTGAGCGTATCCGTAAGAAGCGGCCAAATTTGTGGGCGAACAACTCATGGATTTTGCATGACGATAACGCGCCTTCTCACCGAGCTACGATTGTGACTGACTTTCTCGCCAAAAACTCAACAAACGTGCTTCAGCAACCACCGTATTCGCCGGATTTGGCTCCCTGCGACTTTTTCCTCTTCCCAAAACTAAAATTGCCCCTTCGTGGCACCCGTTTTGAGTCGATTGGAGCCATAAAACAAAATTCGGCGCGAGAGCTAAAGTCCATCCCGGAAAGCGCCTATAAAAAATGTTTCGATAATTGGAAGTGCCGTTGGCATAGATGTATTGGAGCAAATGGAGCCTATTTTGAAGGCGACCCAATAAATTTTGACGATAATGTGAAAGTTTCCAGACATTTCAGTTTAAATTTTTTATATATCAAATACTAGAATTCCCGGTACTTTCTTGACAGAGTAGTATATGTTGTGCTTCACGTTCTTGATTACAAAAACATCATACATACCAGAGGAAATAGGTCTTGAGATTCCATTATATTACTTCTATCGGCGCAGTTAGACTGGAAGTTGCTCATACTAACCGTTGAACTACTCGAATGGGATGATTTCGATTTGTCTTGTTTTAAACACAGTTCTAAGAACACATCTTCAAGAGTTTCCGCTCTGAACATCTGGATAAGGGTTTCTGGAGGCGCCTCAGCTAAAAGCCTACCATCCCTCATCAATCCAATCTAAAATGTAAGTAGACAAAAAAAATCTTCTCTCCTCGTTGTGATACTCACAAAATCTGATTTTCTGCTTTCTTCTATATAATGTGTAGTGATTATCACAGTGGTTTGCTCTTTTGCTGTCAAGTCTTTCAGGTAAGTCCATATCCTAAAAAATATTCGCTTAAATCTAAAATGCATAAAAATTTAATATATGCACATGAACTGGACATAGAATAAATTTGAAGCAATTTATGTTCTACTCTTATAAACAGAACAGAAATGAGTTTTCGAGATTTTTCTTAATGTTTATAAATTGAAAAATCATATATCCGGTGTTAAAAAAAATTTAAAAAAATTGGCTCAGTCTTAATTTAAGTGTGTTTTATTTCAATTTAAAGTTCTATCATTCTAAAAAAACACCCGATGCTATTAAGTGATTAGTTACCATTTTCTTTACTGTTGTTTTCAGCTGTTTTGACGTTCAATTTCTAACGAATAGATTATTAACGTAATTAGTATATCCTTTTCCCATTAGCCTTTGTCTAAAATTTTCTAAGTTTGTACCTGTTCCTCAAGAGTGGGTCCACTCCAGCTGTCGGTTCGTCTAAAATTAGCAATTTTGGGGTATGTACCATAACTGCAGCAAAAGATATTCTTCTTTTTTGGCCACCACTGCAGTCTTTTATTAACCTACGAAAATTCATATAGATAATATGCGATTCAAGCAACGCCAAGAAAAGTTGTAGATTTTATGGCTATATTTTAGTGGTTTCTACAGAACTACATATCAAGTAAGAATCTTATATCACCCTGAGGATCTGAAAATGCGATATATAAGTCATATGGTGAGTATAAAGTGAGAAAAGAATTTTCACAAAATCAAATAAAATGCGAGTCGCTACTTGATGAAATTATTTACATAATTTTACATCCAGAAATTCACTTGGAAACTTCTACAAGATATACTGAAAAGTATATATAAGTATCAAAATAATATCACAGTATATATAATCAAATAAAATATTTTTCAATTTCTAGAAGAAAACTTCTTTCACTTTACAACATAAAGTAGGATTTTAAACTAGTAACTACATATAAATACGATGCTTTGTAAGTTCTCACATCCAAGCAGTTCAGATGTAGAACCTAATGAAGCCACGGTGCGGTGAAACAGTTTTTCTGATGTATATAAAGTTCGTGTTATTTGAATTGTTCCATTTGATCATATTTTTTTATTTAAATTAATTCACAGGCTGGGACTTCTGGTAGAAGCAGAGTTCATGGTTACTATTTGTTATCGTATTATACGGGTGTGAAGAATTTTTTTTATGATGATGTTAATGAAATGAGCTTCATTATGATTCAAACGAATCAACAATATTTAATCCGACTTTCAATAGTTTTGTATATATTTATTTAGTTTGATGAATTCATTATTACATTGATGATGTATCATCTTTTAATCGGCCCTAGTATCTATTATTTTCCGGTGAATTGATTAATTTTGAGTTATATTAACCTCGTATACTCAAATTACAAAATGAATTATCACATATAACTACTATTTTGTATTTATAAAACAAGTTACTCCTAGGAGCATTCATATTATGCCATGTTATTTGATGGAAATAAAATTTTTTTAATGCACAAAATATGATATATTTCAATCAGGAATATGCAGCTTATTCGACAGATCACGCCTATATTTCGATAGAAAACAACTCAATCTAAAAAATATGATTTTTTGTTCGAAGAAAGTAATATCTCGTATAATAAATGAACTTCTATTTCAAATTGAGGTAATTCCTTTTATTATAAGTGGCCATCTAGCGTTTGCATTTTGAAGTAGTAGTGTGTCTGGCAACACATCTGTCATTTGTGTAAGAAAAGTAAGAAAGTTCGTTTAATATTTGACATTAACGAAATGGGTCGATTTACGCTTGAAGAAAACTGAAAACTATGTTTCCAAAGTGGTGAATCATCTATACAAACTGAAGGGTCTTTCAATGGGAACGCCCTATTTTAAATTGACAGTACTCACGCATGGCAGCCATTGTTCATTTGTGACATTGACAGTTGTATGTGTCAATGTCTACCATTTAATCATGGAAAGGTATACACTCCAACAACGTTTACGTCCTATTTAATATTGTAGCTAAAGGAAAGAGCTCTGTACTTTACCTATCTGCCGGAGGAAGATCAAGTAACGCTTCCAGCTCTTTGAACCTTCGTCTTATTATTGTATCTGGCATTTCCATCAACCTGCCAAAGAAGTATATTGTTTCTTTCGATGTGAATTCTGCACATAGAGCTGTCTCCTGTAGGTGAAAAAGAGTCTTATAAGAAACTTTTTATGTATATCATTTTCAAAAGTACCTGAGGCATGTAACCAACTCCCTGCCCTGGTATACCGCTGCCGATGGTACCAGGCTTGCCACCTAAAACACAAATTTCACCAGAGTCGAGATGATTTCTTCCTACGATGCTGCTCAGTAGAGTTGTTTTACCGCAACCACTTGCACCTAAGAGACCATATCTGAAAATAAAAGCAACAATACAGAAATTGAACAATGAATTCCAATTATTTTTGGAGACAGGGTTTTCATAACATAAACTTTATTCTCATAATCAATGCAATCATACAAATGAAAAGAGGAAACCGTCGAAAAATATCACAGCTTCAACAAGATCTGAAAGAATATTCCATAAATTCCCTAATCGAATATGGTTCTATATCTACAATAATCTTAGTTATTTCGATTTTGAATTTTCTTAAATTAGATACACTGATGAACTCCTTAGGTAGTACATTGAACAATCTTATACACATATATTTAGTGTTTCTTTCAGTAAAGGAATGCCTCGGAAAGTGGTATGGAACAGTACGTCTAGTGTTGTTTTTATTTAACAGATCATCAAAATATTGGGGATGTTTTCTCACAAATAGCAGACATTCCAAAACATATAGTCCCGGAAGTATGAGCATGGAATTCTTTCCAAAACAACCTCTGCATGATTCTTCATATTTCAATCCTATTATTGTCCTCAAGGCTTATTTCTGCATAATGAATAGTCTATTTAAATCACTGCTTCCACCCCATATGACAAGCCCGTAACTCAGAAGTGAAGCAAAATTTGCATGATAAACTGTTTTTAAAAGTCCCATGTCCACTCCCCGTGACAATACCCTGATAATGTACAAAACTTTATTGAGTTTTTTGCTGACTAGGCTCACATGATCATTCCATTTCAGGTTACAATCGAACAAAACTCCGAGAAATTCTGTCGAAGACAAAAATCTGATCTGGGTGTTACCCAGAGGTATTGACTAAGGATACATATTTTTAGACTGAATCGTTTTAAAAATCACACACTTAGTCTTACTGACATTGAGAACTAACTCAGTTTGAGTGCACCAATGCTGTACTGAATCGAAGGCTAATCCAGTTTGTTCAATACATTACAATTAAGATTCTTGGTACACAGCAAAGCACTCGCATTGTCAACAATCAACAAGAGGTCGAGTTCATTAATATATATTAGAAATAAAAAGGGCCCCAGCTTACTTCCTTGGGGAACTCCTACGTTGACATATTTATCCTCTGACATAAAAACTAGTCCTTCACTATCAATACAAACCCTCTGAACTCGATCAGACAAGTAGCTCCTGAGCAATTCCAATTGACAATCGCGAATACCACATAAAGAGAGTTTCTTCAAAAGGCATTCATGATTCACGCTATCGAATGCCTTAGATAAATCTAGAAAAAGCCCAACCGGTACTTCATTACTCTCCAAAGCATCAACAAAGTCACATACTAATTCATACATTGCTGTAATAATACTTCTGTTTTTTAGATAGCCATGTTGTTTCTCAGAGAAGTTTTTAAACATTTATACATAAATGAACAAAAATAAAATAGAAAAGGCTTTTTACTTGATAGAAGAAATATAACAAAATTTGAATATCAAAACAGATTTAATCTGTTAGTCTTCTACAATTTTAATTTCAAAAAAATTTTTATTCAAAAAATTTTTAGAATTAAATTAATGTCTACAATAAGCACCGCTTATATTTAATAGACGTATATAATCAAAACTCAATTTATAGTGTCAAATGGAATAAATAAACCAACAGATATAAAAAAGTCATTAAAATTAACAAATATTTAAAGGAGACAAAATTTTGTTTCTGATCTTACCATTAAGAACACCAATTGCCTTTCAAAAGCATGAACACAACTTAAGGACTTCTCAATAAATATAATTTATTTGAAATATTTAATATATTTAAATATTCAAATAAGTTATTTCAGAAATCTTTCAAAACATGCACTATATCTTCAAAAAACAATTATAATTCTGGTAATCTCTTCATCGGCCCAAAATAATATTCCAAATATTAAAATCAAATAACTATCACTATACGATATTTGGAATATTATTTAGGGCCGATGAAAAGATTACCAGAATTATAATTGTTTTTTGAAGATATAGTGCATGTTTTGAGAGATTTCTGAATTAACTTATTTGAATATATAAATATATTAAATATTTCATATAAATTATTATATATTTTTTGAGAAGTCCTTAAGTTGTGTTCATGTTTTTGAAAGGCAATTGGTGTTCTTAATGGTAAGATGAGAAACAAAATTTTGTCTCCTTTAAATATTTATATTTTAATTTTAATGACTTTTTTTTATATCTGTTGGTTTATTTATTCCATTTGACATTATATATTGAGTTTTGATTATATACGTCTATTAAATATAAGCGGTGCTTATTGTAGACATTAATTTAATTCTAAAAGTTTTCTGAATAAAAATTTTTTTGAAGTTAAAATTGTAGAAGACTAACAGATTAAATCTGTTTTGATATTCAATTTTTTTTTGAATGAACAAAGCCTACCGACCAAAAGTTTGTCGAATATTTTTACGAAAGAACTGAGTAAACTAATTGGACGGAAATTATTGACATCATGTACATTTCGTTTATTATGCAGGGGTTTGATTAAAGCTATTTTGATTGCAGATGGAAATATCCCTTCAGTGAATGAACGGTACATAATATGATCCAACGGCCACGCTACCACCTGTATAGTAATTTTTAATATTATAACATATGCAATAATCGTCCAAAATTTTCACTTCGACCAAAGAGGCAAATTTTTGGTAGAAAACATGGCGAAATATTGATACTTTCGGTCTCAAAAATCATCTAATCTTCAATCAGATTCAGAATTAATTATAATATTAGGAGTAGAAATAAGGTTTTGATAACAGATGTGGATCCTAGTTCATTATCCCATTGTTTCATTTGGTACTACCTTCATTTTGAAGTGTCATCATTAGACTTTCTTTTCAGTATCTTTCATCACGCTGTAATTAAACGTAGACGCCCGTTTTACATTTTACACGCATAGATAGATGACATGTTCTGTAAAATTTTCTATTGTAATTATTCCCTTACGAATGTCAGACATAAGGACAAAAACATTCTTAAAATGGAAAATGAATTAGAAGCCCTGGAAACTATAATTGAGGTCAGGAAAGATGATTTATCCAGATCAGCATATAACATTCACAGAAAGAAATATACCGAGAAATTAACAGAGCTGAAAAGAAACCATTTATAATATTATATGGCAATTGATAAATAGGGAAAGCAAAAATCAAGTGCGTAAGGATGAGACAAATCTCAGACCAGATGAACTGAAGAAATACTTCACCAACATCGAAGCTAGTATTTCAGAAAGATGTAAAGTACAAGAAAATCCAATAAATCTCTTGCGTAAAACTAAGATTTAAACTGTTCAATCTATCTATCTTCATGAATGCACAATAATAGAACTCACGAGAAAGCTCTAAGACAGATAAAATCTAAGCAAACCAGAGACATCTATGGAACGACGATGTTAAAGGAGATTTTTTCCGTGCATTGAGGTACTATTATGTAGCATTTTTCGGCATTTTAGCCTTGAAGAAGGCTAAAATAGTACCCATCCATAAAAGAGGAGATATGGAATTACCCGAAAACTATCGTCCAATATCGATACTTCGTGTTCTCAAAATTATTTGAGATAATAATAAAAAATAGATTACTGAGTTTCTTCAAGCATCACAAAATTTTCTACAAACGACAGCATGGGATCTTAATGGGTAAATCAGTTGGAGACGGCACTGAAGGAGGTGCTTGAAAATATAGGAGAACCTTTTGATGGGAAACAAAAATCTAGTTTACAGGCATGTGACTTATCCAAGGTTTTTGATAGTATTTCACACTCTGTGCTTTTGAACAAGCTTGAATACTATGGAATCAGGGATGAGGCTCTTAACCCGATGAAAAAATAATCGGACAAACTGGATGCAGAAAACAAGCTTGGTAGGCAGGTCTTCTTCTTGGGAGACTGTGAGTTATGGTGTACCGCAGGGTTCTGTGTTGGTTCTCTTTTGTTTGTGATATACATGAATGATTTGCCAGCTAATGCGAAATCAGATAAAACCGTCCTCTTCGCTGATGACACTTATTTTCTGAATAAAGGGATGGAAAACCAGGAATTGGAAGAGTAAGACAAGAAGACACTAAAGGAAGCCCAGGTATGGTCAGCGCAAATAAAATGTGATGAACAGTGATAGAACACAGGGACTACTGTTTGAACCAAAGATTTCTTCGGACTATCACATGAGGCTACTTGGTGTCTTTTTGCAATCAAATCTCAAGTTTTCTGTCCACATTGATGAAATGATTCCTAAGTTGTCAAGAGCTACCTATTCAGTTAGGAGAATAAAGCAAATAGTGGGAGTTGAAGCAGCCAAGATTACTTATTCCAGCTACTTTCATAGTGTCCTTAACTTCGGCATACTTTTCCTGGGGGATTTGTCTGAAAGTAAGTGAGTATTCATAAAACAGAAGCAGGTACTGAGAATACTATGTGGCGTTAGTAGTAGATATGGTTGTAGAGAGCTATTCCCCAGAGAAAACATTCTTAACGTGACGTCCATTCTTATACTTACCTGTGTAATGTACATCCATGATAATAAGGACATACTACTGGAAAACAACTATAATCACAACTATGATACTAGAAACAAAAACTACTTCATCATACCATACCATCGTATAAAAGTATCACAGTTAAATGTAAGTCATCTAGCTATAAAAAATTTTCAACAAACTGTCGTCCAGAATGAAGGAATTAAATCGAATAAAGCTTAAGAATGAACTGAACTGTCTCCTAATGAATAAAGCATACTACTCAATACATAAATACCTGAATAATACTTTTTGAAAAAAATATATTCGTATGAAATACGTTGTCTGGCCGAAATTATTCATTTATTGTTTGTTTAACTAATACATTCTTTATTGATATATACTTATGTGTCTTTTTAGACAAAATTGTACCTAACTCCCCATGAAATTTTTGATGGGTCAAAAATTTATTCCTATTCTATGATATGTACTGTATTGGGAATGAATACATTTTTATTATTATAATAATATTGATGGAATCTACCGAAAGACTCATCAAAACATATTTTATGTCTACCCACGTACCTGTTAATCAATGTCCAAGGTATAACAATTAAAACAAGCGTGATGGCCTTTAATTTCCCTCCGTTGTTTGGAAAATGAAATGATGTTAACATGCAAATACTCTTCAGTGAAGCTTGTTTTTCAATTAATTCTCAAAAACTAGTCAATTTTATTATCCATAACTCCATAACATAACAAATGTTTTGAATGGAGCGTTAAAAAAATGATTATAAAAGAAAAACAAGTCAACTATCACAGGAATGTATATGTTCATATGAAAAATATTTGTATGAAATTAACAGTACAGGGTTATCCATTTTGTGCTTCCGAAAGTGAACGTAAATAAAATACTCTTTTATTTAGAATTACGATGAGGTAACTTTCGATGAGTCGCCGGCATATTTTGGGCAATATCTCATCAATAACTTGAGGGATGTTTGTTTTCAGATCATCAATAGTCTGAGTATTATCGGCACAAAAAAATTCAAAGGCGATAAATCAAAATATCTTGGTGGCCAATTCACATCACCGAAACGAAAAATTACGCGTCATGGGAATTTTTCTTGTAATAAAGTCAAGACGGGTCGTTTTGTGTGGTTTGCTGCACCATCTTGCTGGAACCACATCTCTTCCAAATCCATATCATTAATTTCAGGCCAAAAAATCGGTAATCATTCGGCTATAATGATGAGATACAGGCCAATCACTCGACCAGACCAAATTGCACACCATGCAATGACTTTTTGTGGATGAGACTCTAAGATATTAATAATACACTAGCGCCATCTCGAGTATGCAAAATATATAGAAGACATACCTTTGCGAGTTAATTCAAGTAAAGAAATGTATTCTCGATATTTTCACGTTACTAACGCAAAATAAACTTTCCTCATACTCAAATTAGACCATCATTTGCCGTAATGCTCATAATTAACATATTCATATTAAAATAAATAAATTTGGCTGATCTGTACCAAAAATCCTTAATAAGAAAAATGAGATATGGTGATGGAACGTTTTAGAAATCGAGACAGTGTAACATACATATGTGTAACAATTCAAGTTCTAGAACTTTCTTTATGGTAATAGAAATTTCTATTACCATAGCTCTTTGATCTTTGGTACAGATCAGCCAAATTTATTTATTTGGATATGAATATGCTAATTATGAGCATTACGACAAATTATGGTCTGATTTGAGCATGAGGAAAGTTTATTCTGCGTTAGTAACGTGAAAATATCGAGCATACATTTCTCTACTTAAATTAACCAGCAAAGGTATGTCTTGTATACTCTAGATGGTGCTAGTGTATTATTAATATCTTAGAGTCTCTGTGTATAGCGAATATAGATACTTGACAGATTTGGAGTCACTAGCATACATTGGCACTGAAGAAAACCAATCAGTTTGAAACGTGCGCATGTCTGCAACTTGCCTCTGTGATCTACAAAACCTTGTCGAGTTTGAGTATAGAATTGTTATACAGATGTATGTTACACTGTCTCGATTTCTATAATGAATGATTTATTTAATTTAATTCTAAAGGCTTTTGAACATAAATTTTTTGAAATTAAAATTTGTAGGACGCGTACAGAATACATCTGTATGATATTCAAAATTTTGTAATAATCCATCTATCAGGAAAAAAACTCTTTTTATTAGTTTCCATTATAACAACATAGGAAGAGAGTTAGCGGATAAAATTCAGTGTCCCGTAGAATACAACGAACCGAGTATTAGTCAGTGCGGCTCTTTCTTCTTGGCTCCTGTTGACGCCATGGAAATACAGGATATTATAGGGCAGCTCAAATTGGGCAAAGCTACAGGTCATGATTCAATTAAATCAGAAACGCTCAAAGAAATTAAAACCGAAATAGCACCACCCTTGGCTTGTCTGATAAACAGTTGTTTCGAAAGAGGGTGCTTTCCTGATGCCTTCAAACTAGGCATTATTAAACCAGTTTACAAAAGCGGCGATCGCTCACGAATAAATAACTATAGACCTATATCTTTAATATCTAATTTGGCAAAAATAGTTGAAAAAGCTCTGAAAAAGCGTATTATGAGCTATCTGAAGAAATACGACATTATTGACGACAAGCAATACGGGTTTATGGAGGGTAAATCGACAGAGGACGCAATTCGAAAATTAACAGGCCGATTATACGAAAGTCTGGATAAAAAAATTCCTTCGTTGTGTATATTCATCGATTTGTGTAAAGCATTCGACACTGTATGTCATACTCGATTACTTCGAAAGCTCGAGAAATATGGATTTAGGGGACCTATTTATGAAATGCTAAAGAGTTATTTGTCTAACAGGAAACAGATGGTAGAAATAGAACAGACCAGAAGTTCATTGGAGACTGTGACATTCGGAGTCCCACAAGGGACAGTATTGGGACCTATCCTTTTCCTTATTTACATAGATGACTTACTGAAGATGGAGGAGTCTGCGGACGCTATTTGTTTTGCCGACGATGCGGTCGTCCAGTATCGGGCAGGTGCATGGGAAGAATTGAAGGTAAAGGCAGAAACAAGGTTTTTAAAAATACAAAATTGGTTCAGAAATAATAAACTCACACTCAACGTTGATAAAACGAAATATATGATTTTCGGCTCTTCCTCTTTGAGCCCGCCCGAGATGGAAAATCTAGAAATTGACTGTGACACATCGATTGAAAGGACGAAGGACATCAAGTATTTAGGCATCACCATTGATCAACAGCTAAGATGGGACAAGCACATAAAAAATCTCGTAAATAAGATAAGAAGCCTACTTTTCAAGTTCAAACAAGTACGTAAAAGCATTAGTGACATGAAGCATTTAAGGATTTTTTACCAAGCCTTAGTTGAATCCCAAATTTGCTATGGTATAGTTGGATGGGGTGGTGCATATCAAAACCAGATAAAACCTCTGGAGGTAATTCAAAGATGGGTCTTGAAAATAATCCACAAGAAAAGTCGTACCTTCCCCAGTCAACAGCTATTCGACGTAGCAAAAGTTCAAGATGTGAGGCAGTTGTATGCTCTTAAACTTCTTTCTAACATCTTCTCAGGAAAAGCAACTGTAAATACGTTACAACACCAATATACGACGAGAGCGAGAGGTCATACATTCCAACCACCCAGATGCAATAAAAGTATAGGTCAAAGAAGTCACACCTACCTAGGAATAAAAATTTATAACATCATCCTTGATCAACTGAAGCATTTGAGGAACATTAAAATGTTCAAAAAGCGTTTAAAAGCTTGGTTGGATGGTAAGAACAGGAAGATAATCAGTGACTTGGTAAATAATAATTGACATCCCAAATACAGGACGCTCACTCACCAATTTATGACTCATTCAATGATAGTGACTTTAATAATAATTACCTGATTGTGACAGTTATAATACAATAATAATAAACATCGGATATGAAGTGCCCTCGAGTTGAAACAAGGACAATAACTATAATATGAATGACAATTCTATTTTTTCTCCTAATATTTTGTAATTATTTTTTTGTTGTTTTCAATTATCTTTATGGAACATTTTTTCAGAAATTTTAATTAAGTTAGTATCGCATACAGGTCATATCTCATGTTCCTCCGTGATGTAAAGTGTTTATTCTTGAAATAAACTTTATTATTATTATTATAAGTTCAGAAAGAACGTAAAATTCAAACATTTCACGTCCGAATCTTCTGTTTGGAAATAGAAGTTAAATATATTAATAATCAAGATAATGTTTATTCATAAATATCAATTCAATGTAATGCTGTGTGAGCACGTAAATAAACATTAGAATTCCCGGAAGGAACAAATTGTTTGTTCGTAATACAACCGAATAAAATAAAAAAATTATTAGAATAAGTCAGTCTTCACTTGATGACAACTCTTTTTGTACGATACATTTTTTATTTGAAAGATAATTTTATGACATTTATGTTTTAAAAATGATTTCCGGAAAATGTCCACCACGACCAGCTCTGAGGAACCGCATTCGACCAGAACAATTTTGGACCACTTTTTCGAGTAATTCAGGCCTTATTTCATCAATAACACTAGTTTTAATGGCTTCCAAAGCGTGTATTGTTTCTAGTTTATCAGCATAACATAACCCCAAAGAAAATAATCCAGTGGAGTTATGTCGCATGATCTTGGAAGCCAATTAATTGGACCATTTCTCAAAATAAAGTTATCGCCAAATCTTTTTTTCAATAAAACAATTGTTACGGTAGCAGCATGAGATGTGGTACCATCTTGTTGAAACCAAAACACTTCTGGGTCGATACCATTCCAATTTAGAAACAAATAATCATTGATAATCGATCTGTAACGAGCACCATTCAATGTAACATTAACTCCAGCATCGTTTTTAACAAATATGGACCGATGATGCCTCCAGCGTGTAAAGCACACCATACAGTGCATTTCTCAGGATGCAATGGAACCTGCAGAACTTCTTGAGGATTTTTTCACTTCATATATGGCAATTTTGCTTGTTTACATAACCGTTCAACCAGAAATGAGCTTCATCACTAAACACAATTTTACGATAAAAAAAGGATCAATTTCAAGCTGTAGTAATCAGCCAACAAACGACGCTTATTTTAGTCAAGTGGCTTTAGTTCTTGAACCAGTTGTATCTTCTATGGGTGTAGACCAAGATCTTTACGCAAAATTTTCCATGTGGTGAATGCACAGAGTCCAACTTGTCATGAACGTCGACGAATAGACAAATCTGAATCATCGTTAACACTATGACTTACAGCAGCGATATTTTCTTCTGTACGTACAGTTCTTTGTCGTCGTTGTTGTTGCATCGAGTAGAAAGAATGTTGTTTCAAATCTACCGATAGTTCGACGAATAAGCTGCTCTGATGGACGATTATGTAAACCATAAATTTCACGATGTGCTCTATAAGTTTGGCGAATAGAACACTGATTTTGAGAATGAATTTCAACAATTTGTGAACGTTGTTGCGGCGTGAGTCTTCCCATGATAATTTATCAATGCTTACTGAACAGAAATGTCAAAACAACATGGCTTCATCCTTCTGTCAAATGGGCCATTTAAAATTTGCATGTTTGTTCGGCTAAAAATAAAATACTAATGAATATTCTTCCAGAGTTGTTTGTTTATTAAAAAGATTGAACCTTAAAATGTACGAATGAAAAAGAATATCACTCAAATGACCCCCATGACATGTTACAGTATGTAGATCTAATCAAACCAATTCTTCAGTACATTTTAGATTGTTTGGTACTCAATCTCATGGCAAGTTCGATTGAGTGTTCATCACTCAATCGGCATCAATAGTTTCTGGATGGTTAGTGTAACACTTATCCTTAACGAGTCTTCACAAAAAATAGTCCAACGGAGTCAAACCAAAGCTCCGATTGGACCAATTGACATCAGCATTTCGGCTGATTACTAGATTTTCAAAAAAGATGCGCAAAAGATCGATGGTAACTTTGTGGCCCTGTCCTGTTGAAACCTCGGTAACGTCCTCCATTGACCGTGACGTCGACTCCTTGCTCATTTTCGAAGAAAAATGGCCCAGTGATGCCACCGAAACAAAAATCACACCAAATAGTTACTCGATGTGGTTGTATCGGCTTTTCCACAATGACATGTGGATTCCCAGATCCCCAAATGCGAAAGTTTTGCCTATTCACATATTCTCTTAGGTGAAAATGAACTTCATCGCTAAAGATGATTTTTCTGGGAAAAGTTGAAAGATACACAAATCACGTACAACCTGTCCTTATAATTCCCCAAACTTTTCAGGTGAAAGCAAGAACAATTTACGTCAGGAATTGAAAATGAAAAAATAAATGATTGCCGAAAACAGTAAACGGATTTTTAAATAATAAAGAGTATTGTGTAAAATCTGTATGGGTCCCATTAATTCAGTTAAGCAATGCATTTTCGATGTTGTCGAATCAATTATAAAATTTTTAATCGCTTTGATAATACATAATAGCAAGTCAGGTAAAAATTGTCCTCGAGGTGAAAATATTGAGAAACACGATTTATGTAGTTTTTTCAATAGGAGGTCATTTCTAGAAAAAAAACGAAGGATGTCGAAATCACTATTGTATATTAAAATATACGTAATTCGCGCTTTGGGAAATTCACACTTTTTTGAATCAATTTGTTATTCAACGATTTTTTCAAGATGTTCGACTCGTCCGACGGAGAGGTTTCACGCAATTTTACGGTAAACTGGTGGAAATTAGGAATATTATTTTGTTAAAAGTTTTGCATAAAGCTGCAATGTTTTTTGTACGAAACATACTACTCTGTCAAGAAAGTACCGGGAATTTTCAATTAAAACAACATTTTTACATTTAATCGTCAAAATTTATTGGGTCGCCTTCAAAATAGGCTCCATTTGCTCCAATACATCTATGCCAACGGCACTTTCAATTATCGAAACATTTTTTATAGGCGCTTTCCGGGATGGACTTTAGCTCTCGCGCCGAATTTTGTTTTATGGCTTCAATCGACTCAAAACGGGTGCCACGAAGGGGCAATTTTAGTTTTGGGAAGAGGAAAAAGTCGCAGGGAGCCAAATCCGGCGAATACGGTGGTTGCTGATGCACGTTTGTTGAGTTTTTGGCGAGAAAGTCAGTCACAATCGTAGCTCGGTGAGAAGGCGCGTTATCATCATGCAAAATCCATGAGTTGTTCGCCCACAAATTTGGCCGCTTCTTACGGATACGCTCACGCAAACGTTTTATAACGCCTAGGTAATACTCCTTGTTTACCGTCTGACCCTCTGGAACGAATTCGTAGTGCACCACGCCACGGATATCGAAGAAAACAATGAGCATCACCTTCATTTTCGAGCGGCTTTGGCGTGGTTTTTTCGGTTTCGGCTCATTTTTTGCCACCCATTCCGATGGGCAAATTCTTTGCTCAACGTAATCACCCATAGTAAAAATCGGCACGCACTCTGACATCGACTGACTTAATCAGCTGTTGCAAACACACTAGTTGACAGATCCCGCTCAAGCTTGGCATAGTAATTAAGGACAGTGGTACCAACCTAGGAAAAAAAAATTTTACCTGCCTCATTGCCCCGCCAGATTTAAATCGATAATTCCCGGTACTTTCTTGACAGAATGTATATTCGAGAATATAATATACCTAATGAAAACTAACAATACATATGTCACTTTTGTTCCCAAAATTAATTTCCAGAGAAATGTTTATGTTTTCCGTGACAAATTCCTTTTAATACTTTGTCCCGATTACTGAAGAGAATGAAACTGAGAAGTAAAAAGTGTAGTCTTGAACTAACCGCTTAGGGCGACCGGAAGTAATGTCGTTTCTGCTCATGTCGATATTTGATTGTCATTTGTCAGCTCATTGTGTACTTCGGTTGTGTCAAAGACATTTTAAGGTTATTGTGACTTGTTCACTTCCAAATATGAGTGCCGACAGCTCAGTGGTGGAGAATAGGTCTCATAACCGGAAGGTCGCGGGTTGTAATACTGCTCAGGTGGGAAAGACATTTACTCGCTGGACGGACATCGGCCACACCATTTCACAATATATAACGACATGCTAAGGGTAGAAGTGGAAGCAAATCCATGTCAGACAATCAAAGAACTCTTTAAACACCCTTAACCAACCCTGGTCGACCATCCAAGAACATATGTAGCAGATTGGAAGAATAAGGACTATAGTTAAATGAAGCCCATATATGTGTAAAACTTCATCCACATACAGCATGTCCGAAAATGAAATACATACATAGGTTCGGTTTTTTTAAATGACAACCCCCTATTTTTCATACATCTTTGGATTTGCCACTTGATTGTCGATAAAACGCACCCAGGTTTTATTGACTATCTGCATTAATTTTTGACCTATGTCAATTTATGTTTCGAAATAGCGTCGTGCGTAGACCCACAGAAAAAGTCATAACTTCGGAACCGTTCAACATAATTCAATCGTCTTTTTTCCAGTCGATTCCTTAAGCTTCTGTGCATCGTTTGAAATATGCAGAAATTTGATGTCGATGTTCTATCGCCTACTACATTGTTTTTTAAATGACGAATAACACATTGAATTAACTCGATTTTTTCAAATGCAACACTCTGTATTTTATTACACCATTGCATGACATTTCATGAGAGCTTTTCGTCGAGAGTTTGTGGGGTCTACTTCGGGAAATTCGTGAAATAAATTCCAAAATAAGAAATGTGGATCGTTTTAATAGAATCTAGTAGAACCTTGTCGTGAAATCGGAAACATCTATACAAAATAATTGAAAATAATGCTTTCGAAATTGTAATAGCAGTGTTTGAAGAATAGTGGTAATAGAAACAGGAGAATATCAAGAAGCAAACAATTATAGTAACAAGAACATGAAGCGGTGAATAACAGAAAATCATGTGAAAGAAATGTTGAGGAAAGCCTTCTTATAAATGCTCAAACAGGCACCAATCTTGTGAACATGTGTTGCATCTTGAGCGTCCACTTCAAGGCCTTTTGGTCACGTTTTCCATTTCTCAATTACGATTGGTGATCCTCCAAATCACACTTTCACTAATAAGAAAGAAATCTGATATCTGACCTGTTTGAGCATTTATAAGAAGGCTTTCCTCAACATTTTTTTCACATGGTTTTTTCTGTTATTCACCGCTTCATGTTCTTGTTACTATAATTCTTTGCTTCTTGATATTCTCCTGTTTCTATTACCACTATTCTTCAAACACTGCTATTACAATTTCGAAAGCATTATTTTCAATTATTTTGTATAGATGTTTCCGATTTCACGACAAGGTTCTACTAGATTCTATTAAAACGATCCACATTTCTTATTTTGAAATTTATTTCATGAATTTCACGAAGTAGACCCCACAAACTCTCGACGAAAAGCTCTCATGAAGTGTCATGCAATGGTGTAATAAAATACAGGGTGTTGCATTTGAAAAAATCGAGTTAATTCAATGTGTTATTCGTCATTTAAAAAACAATGTAGTAGGCGATAGAACATCGACATCAAATTTATGCATATTTCAAAAGATGCACAGAAGCTTAAGGAATCGACTGGAAAAAAGACGATTGAATTATGTTGAACGGTTCCGAAGTTATGACTTTTTCTGTGGGTCTACGCACGACGCTATTTCGAAACATAAATTGACATAGGTCAAAAACTAATGCAGATAAGTCAATGACACATGGGTGCGTTTTATCGACGATTAGGTGGCAAATCCAAAGATGTATGAAAAATATTTTTAAAAAACCGAACCTATGTATGTATTTCGGACATCCTGTATGTGGATAAAAATATTTTCAAGATGTGCGGATTGTACCAACTATCGTTTGGAAAAAACAATCAAGTCGATGCCTTGAATAGAAACGTAGTTATGGACCATTTACGCACTTCTGGGTCACCCTGTATAGATGTGCTTCATTTAACTAGTGCTTATTCTTCCAATCTGCTGCAGAGACCAGGGTTAAAGGACTTCTTTTTTGTACTCCTTTGAAGATGGTCGAAAGACCGAAACACGTGTCAGGATTCTGAATAAACTGTGAATCATAAAAACTGTATGAATTATTTCAAACAAAATTGTTGTAATGTTTCACTTAGTGCCAACCGCATACTCCATTCATGTTATGATTACATTATTGATTAAAAATAAAAACTTATTAATAATTTATTCGTTCGAATTTAATTTTAAAAAGGGACAGTACTTTCCGGTACACCTTATGTTTTTGAAATGATTACTATTCGCAACTTTTTTCATAGAAAGACGAGATTGATAAAATTTCAGTATTCAATTATTCTTCTTAATTTTCAAATGTTACTCACATTGAACCTTTAGGCACTGTCATAGAAAAATCCGATAGAACTTTATAATCCTGCACATAACTTTTTTCAGCATGGCGGACGTAAATAGCTGGGACATCCATGTCCAATATTTTTCACTAAATTGACTATTCAACTAAACTAATGTACAATTTTATTCGATTCTACAGAAAGTTTCGTACCTAATACTGGTGTACAGAACGCGTCGGTCAATAATTTTATATGTGTGAAATAAGAAACCAGGGCCGAACTGAGAACTTTGTTCATGTAAGGACAAAGTTGAATATGTAATCAATTTAGTCTTTGCATTGAGGATTGTATATAATTTAAATATTGTTGAGATCGTTCGGTTCAAAAAATGTTGATTCCGGTACTGAAATTGTATTGATTATCGACCCTTGAGGATTTACAGACATTTGGGGATTCAGAAAGGGGACGCAGGGGGCCAGACCTCCCCTTAACTACCTAATATAATTAATTTCATTTCAACTTCATAAAAATATGAAACTTCCACAATACATGGCAGGTTTTATTTTGTGCACTTTAATGCACTTTGGATATTTTAAGTTTACAAGCTCATTAAAATTTCTTATGAATTATCAATAAGCGCTTGACGATTTCCACCGACTTTCAATTTATTTTGTTTCTAAAAGCTTATGAATTATTCTGGAAATTATTCTTCATTTTGTCATCACAAAATGTTGAATCATGGACGTATTAAATTAAGATATTATTTAATATATCATTAGTAATGAGGATAAAGTACAATTTTAAAACTGTCAAGATGTTTTCTTCAATGAAATATGTGATTGATTGCACCACTGGAATCGATTTAATATTGAACCCTTTACAGAGAATAGCGAATTAAGAAGGGTCACAGAATCGGCCTAAGACGTCTATGACGCTTTTTTGTGCATCGAAAATGATGAAGGCGCTGTTCATTTGACCACCTACATACAAATATTTCTAATAGAAAAGTGCAAGGGAGGACGGATCAATTATCATGGGACTGGTAACAGTTTGTACTTTTTATTGAAGCTTCTTTAAAAAATAAAAAAAATGTTATACGATCCTGAAAATAGAAGATCATAGAAAATGGAACAATATGACTTTATCAGCTTTCAACTGGTACTTCATCAATCCACCTTATGGATATTTAAGACAGTATCTGTAGACCAAATATTTTCCTAAATTCTGTGTTTCAGTTTGTTTTGATTTTTCTTTAATATGACTCATTTATGCTACAGTACGATAATTATTCTTTACTGATAATCATTACATTATAATACATTATGTTGCGTGGAAGTAACACAGAGGCCAATATTCTATAAGAAAAAAAATTAACATGGATCAATTACATGATTGTTTGTCCATGAATATTACTTTCAGTTGTTGTTTGAGGTTAAAAAAGAATACCATACTACAGATTAAAACATAGAAAATATTACAGTGTTAGCGGTTCCCGGTTTCACTGTTGTCTATGACTGTGTTTTGTACATCATTATTCATTAATCATTTAATCGCCCAAAAATTTTATCTCTAAGGAGCAAGAGTGTGATTGAAATATTGATGTGATATTAGATCACATGACCGTATCCATAGTTGCTGAGGCCATAAAGAATCCAGTCTTCAATACGGAAAAGAGGAAGAGTAAATCTCTGTAATATACTACAGATATACATTAAAGATACAGAGATCCATCTTATAGGTTATGATTATAACCTAAATAAAATGGTTCACGTTGTATAAAATACGAATAAATATTAAATTTTTCTTGTAGTGTCATTAAAATGGTGTCGAAAAAACAAAAGAAGGTAAGTGAATATCTTTTTTAATAATCATGTATATGAAATTCACGTTTAAAAATTGGTACTAATTTTACCTCGTTTTTTAGTACTCCAAGGGAGAAGGAGCCAAGTATATATCCCGAAGAGCAGCTTTACGTAGATTGCAGGTGTCTTTGAGAGAGTTCCGACGATTATGTATTTTGAAAGGTATTTACCCAAGAGAACCCAGGAACCGAAAGAAGGCTCAAAAAGGTGACACTGGCATAAAAACCTTGTATAGCTTGAAAGATATACAATTTTTACTCCATGAACCAATAGTATGGAATTTAAGAGACATCAAAACGAGCAGTAGGAAAATTGCTAAAGCAAAAGCTTTGAAAGATTATGAGAAAATTCATAGATTCAACAACAACTATCCTACATTAAAATTAGACCATATCGTAAAGGAAAGATATCCCACTTTTATCGATGCCCTCAGAGATCTAGACGATTGTTTGACATTATGTTTCTTATTCAGTACATTCCCATCGATGCCACATATACCCAGAGACCAATCTCAGTTATGTCAAAGATTAACAACAGAATTTATGCATTATGTTATTGAAGCAAAGGCATTAAGAAAAGTTTTCGTGTCTATAAAAGGGTATTATTTCCAGGCTGAAATTAAAGGTCAGACTGTAACATGGATTGTACCACATCATTTCTCTTTTGAACCTCAAAATAAATCAGAAGTGGACTTTAAATTGATGTCAATATTTGTCGAATTTTATACGGTGATGTTAGGTTTTGTTAACTTCCGCTTATATAATACATTAAATTTACATTATCCACCCAAGTTTCCAGCAGTTGCGCCAAATAATGTGGAAAAACAACTTGTTGATGAAGATGTTTTTGTGGCCGAAAGAGTTTCTGCTTTAAACTGTAGCATCGCTAAAATATCAAATGATGTTGTTGAGGAAGAAGTTGAAATAGACGAATTCCCAGATGAAGACCCAGAAAAATTGGCAGACATCAGACAGGAAGCAGAAAGTCTAAAGAATTTGAAATCATTATTTAAAGGTTTGAAAATTTTCTTGAATAGGGAAGTTCCACGAGAACCATTGGTGTTCATGATAAGATGTTTCGGTGGTGAGGTCTCTTGGGACAAATTACTTTTTGTTGGTGCCTCTTTTGACGAGAATGATGAGTCGATCACTCATCAAATTGTTGATAGGCCTTCAATGGATAAACAGTACATTTCCAGATATTATGTCCAACCACAATGGATTTTTGACAGTATAAACAGACGGCAAAGGATGCCTGTTAATCAATATTTTATGGGAGAAACATTGCCTCCACATCTTTCACCATTCACCAATAAAGGATACAATGATATCTACATGCCACCAGAGGAAAAAGCCATGTATGATTCTTCGCTTTTGGAAAAACTGCATAACCAAGATAAGGAAAGTAGTTCAGATGAAGAGCAAGAAGAAGAAGAAAATAAGGAAGCGGTAGAAGAAAATGCTACTGAAAAG
This sequence comes from Megalocaria dilatata, assembly GCA_034642435.1. NCBI lineage: Eukaryota > Metazoa > Arthropoda > Insecta > Coleoptera > Coccinellidae > Megalocaria > Megalocaria dilatata. Next base: position 9,243,264 of record CM067857.1, on the reverse strand, counting down.
GTATTTATTTCATTACAGGTAGAAAGACCAAAGTCATTAGCCATTTGCTTTAGCAATGAAGTTTTATATTATCATTATCTCATTATAATTTCGCACTACTTCGTTGTTGAACTGTTGTCAATCGAACTTTTTGTTATTTAAATATTTTAAAAAATTTTAAAAAATTAACCTTTTACATATTTAATTCCAAAAGATTATATTTAATGATTATAACTTCTGAAAATAAATTAAAATAATGTCGTATAAGTACCACTTATATCATGACATATAAAATAAACATTCATTATAAGACATCCGAATGGTATAACAAAATCCAACAAATAAAAATTATTAACCAAAATCCTATAAATTAAACATTTTGAATAGACAAAATTTTGTTTCTGCTCAAGATATGTAAAACATAATATTCGCTTACCCTTCATGATATTTGTTATTGATTGATGTTATATTTATTGAATATGAATATTTGAATACTGATGAAGCTAAGTTGATCTTAAAACTTGTTTTTCAGTAATGTTTTACATATCTTGAGTTTTTATATAAAGTACCTTGGTTAGATATCCAATAATATTGAATAGTCTAAGTAAGATAGTTTTGTGATGAAATTCTTAAGATTATGGTGGATATTCTTGAAAGATATTGGTTTTCATAGGATTGATCAGCAGAAACAAAATTTTGTCTATTCAAAATGTTTAATTTATAGGATTTTGGTTAATAATTTTTATTTATCGGATTTTGTTATACCATTCGGATGTCTTATAATGAATGTTTATTTTATATGTCATGATATAAGTGGTACTTATACGACATTATTTTAATTTATTTTCAGAAGTTATAATCATTAAATATAATCTTTTGGAATTAAATATGTAGAAGGCTAATTTTTTAAAAATTTTTTAAATATTTAAATAATTTTATATACCTTCTATCAAGAATTAACCTCTTTTTATGTTACGAATTTTTTGTATTCACATTTTGTTTCTTTTGCAGGAAAAATTATCTGTTACCCGTGGCAAGGTGTTCAAAGAGGATCCTTTCAAAAAGGCTCAAGAAGACAAACAAGAATATCGTTTACGTGAAAAGATGGTCAAAAACAAGCACAAACGATTATATAAGAGCATGATGGAAGGTAAACGGGACCGTAAGAAGGAAATCTGGCTATTGAGAAAGAAGAGGCGTCTACATGATGCAGAAGTTGATAGCGAGAAAAAGGCATTGAAAAAAAAGAAAAGTAACTAAAAAGACAGTTTTACTTTTTAATTTCCTAAAATAAAAAACTGACACTATTGATTGCAAGCACATATGTGTAGGAGCCTTAAAATGGTATAGGAGTGTTTAGTTATCGAGTCTCGGAATAAAAATTAAATGGACACGAAAAAGGGATTTCCAAACATGTAAAATTTGAAATTATGGGGTCTACATTACATTAATTAATTTGATAAAAATAACAAGGTTACTTGTCCATATTTTAATGCATTCATAGTGTGCTTTCAGTTCTACAATCTTTGTATAATATTTCGATAATTATTGTTGTCATCAATCAAAAGTTATATTTATGATCCCATTCTAAAGTAAATAAAAAATATACAAAATTTCAAACAGACTTATTGTTTTTCTTCTTTGTTAACCACCTCGTGTTTAATTTATATTATTCTGAGTTTCATGTTAGTCTACATTTACTTCATTTTACCATTCCTTGAATAGGATCAAATCAAATAAAAACCTGTGATGTGATCTAGAGTTAAAACCCTTTATTCAATGGACTTAAAACATACAGGGTAGATGTGGGGCTAAAATATATCGGACAAGATTATTAATGAGCATAATGGGTCCAGTTATTCACATTTGAAGTTTTTTTCCAAAGTTTCTGATCAAAATGAAATTTTGTATTTATATGAATCATAACAACATTAAGACATGCCCAATTTAAAAATTACGAATAAATATCATTTCACCCTGTATTTCCCATATGGCTGTTGCTAGTCGTCCGCTAAGCGGATGAATTAAAATAATTAGTCGTCCGGTTTGCGGACGAATATAATTAATTAGTCGTCCGATTATCGGATGAATAAAATTAATTAATCGTCCGATAAAATGGATATAGGTGTTTATTACAAGATCAGTACCTTGTCATTTTTAACGAGTAGTTATTGTTAACACTAAACATTAAATGTTTCATAAGTTTAAACTGTGCATAAACGGCATGTTCAGAAAATCTCTGTATATATATAAGATAATTTATTTTTCAATGTAAGATTTTAAGATTGAAATTTTTGCAGTCATTACTTAAAAGATTAATTAAAAAAAAAGCTGTTTCATTCACTCGAGATTTATGTGATGTGATTATGCGTACACATGAAAACACGACAACAACAGTAAATATACTGTAAACCCGTCATAAGTTTTGTATACTTATAACAAATAACAATTTAATTAAAAACTTTTCACTTAAGTTAAAAATGTAAAATGTTATATAATTCTTGGTGTATTGTAACATATACTTGGAAGCGAGCGTTAATTTCCAGTTCACAAATATTAAATTTCAAATTTAATTAAATAAAAAACTATAAAAGTGAATTAAAAAAGAATTAAGTATTACCTTATTAATTCACCTTACAAAACATATCATTTGGTAGTGAATTTGTTGTCAAAAATAGAAATTTTTCTATGTAAATTTGAAGTAAAATAATATTTTATTTACAGTGGCTTGATTATGGATGTTTGAAGATGAAAAAGAGGATATTTATTCAACAAAAATTATTATTCAGCCGTATTAAAAGAAGTATAATTATCATTGTTAATTAACAAAAACTTCATTAAACCAAGCTTACAGTATGAAACAGGTACAACACGATAATGATTACTTTAATTATACTAAGAATCAATTTTTATTAGAGGTTATTTTTTTTAAAGGTTATTCATTTTTATAGGAATTATCTTCATCATAAAATAGTCAATTGGTTTGAAGAGAAAAAATAATAATAAGCAGTAAAAAAAAATTAGCTTATACTATCAAAGTATTGTACTGAGTAGGGACATTGTACTGATGTTCTTACTCCATTAGATATTGCTATTTCTTTTCAAATAAAAATTTTTAATTAAATAAAAAAAAATTAATTTTAAAATTCATTTCTAAAAAAACGTTTAATTTTATATCATTTTAATGTATTTAAGTGCCAATGTAATTGTTTTTTTTTAAATAGCGTAGAGGGGGCGACGTGTTGCTCCGGAATTTTCGGACATCTAGCTTTAGCTAGATTTATTTATTTATCGGACGACTAGTAAATTTTATTTGTCCGCTAATCGGACGACTAGTAAATTTTATTCATCCGCTAATCGGACGACTAGACACTTCGATTTAAAAATTACCCGAATAAATATCATTTCACCCTGTATTTCCCATATAGTTGCAAACTATGAACAACACGCAACCATACATAAAATACAAAAAAAACTATTTTAATTTGGTTTACTCAATTACCCCTGTGCCTCCTACAGTGGTAGAAATTCATTTATTTATATTTTTGGAATCTTGTATTTCTCAATATTTCAGTAAAAAAATTATTTCAATATTCAATCGTACTTTAATAGTAGTGTTGGAAAATTACTCACGAACATGGATAATGAAACCATAAATAAAAGTTCATTGGAATTCTTTCAACGGTTTTCTGATTGAATAAAATTAATTTTCATATGACGCCCTTAATTGTTTTGAGATTCAACTTTTTTAATGAGCTGTCTTCTATAGTACAATAACGAATTTGTATGCACAAATGTTTCAAGAGCGTGGCTAGGAATCGTTTGAAGTTTGGGAAAGCCTGGATAACTTTATACCATCTATCTTCAATTTTTTTCCATACACCTAATGGGAATCTATGAATGAATTTTCCATATTCTATGATTTCCGTTTTTAAATGTCAAATATGTGATTAATTCATAGACGTAAAATAAAAGATTAGATCTGTGGTATAAATATTGCTTAAAGAGTAAACAATGGTCTAAATATACAAACTTTGTTATATATTTTAGGTAAATAATCTGAATTCAATATTCTGCAATAACCGAAATACTCCAAATTAACCTTGGTCAGGTGGTACGTGTCACCTTATCAATAAAGATAACTATAATATTGAAATTATTTATGAACACAGAAGTTGGTTGGACAATATTATCTCTTAGATAATATATCAATAATTAGTATTGATAAGGATAGTCAATGCCCTACGTGATTGTGCGAGGTAATTTAGCGGCGTACGGCCAGCGATATCCTTGGAGAGTTTTAGTTTCAGGTTTGAAAGCAGCAGATATCGAACAACTAACAAGGTTTGCTTCAGGAGGATATTGTGACGATTGTACCATTGTTTACATGCACCATCCCTGCGTTATTTTGTCAGCTTTAGAAGTATTGGGATATAAGGTTGTAGCTTCATCTTCTACTTCAGTGAAGCAAGATTATAATGAGTATATGTGGACTATGAGAAAGGAATTTTCAGAGCCCGAACCTTCTGAAGACGCTACCACTAAAGAAGACTGTTCTTAAAATTATCACTAGAGTGAGTTATTTTATATGGTACTGATACTCATAAATCTCCTGTGAACTTCTCTCAGAAGCTTTAGTTAGCTTGTGAGAGTTAGATCAGATGTGTTCCGACTGATAAATTTGAGCAACTAATATTTTTCCATTTCAGGTAAAATTATTATTTATTTAAAATGGAAATACCAGCTAGTATCTTCATGTCCTCTGGAAATTACACGTATGTTTGTGTAAAAGCATCTATTCATGCTTCAGAAACTGCTGTTTTTGGGCTGAACAAGGATGAAATATCAGCTTTGTCAAAACGCTTTGGAGAGTGCCAGAAATCAGTTATTAATGGCATCTCCTTGAAAGTTCCACCTATGGTGATTGTAAATTCGTTGAGTTTGTTAGGATACAGGGTGGTTGGAACTACAGGAGAGACTGAGATTGTATGGACTATGCAAAGAGACCTCTGAAGTGTATACATCCAATGTTTATTTTAGGATGTGGAACATTAAGGTTTGTATTATATTATTTTGCTCAACTCATTTTATGTAGACTTTCTCAACTTAACTTCAAGAACAAAAGAATTTATTTTATATTAACAAAGCAGATAAACTGTTCATAGAAATTTTATGGTTTTCAATTGAATAGTCATTATTTACCCATTTCATTTGACTGATAATATAACTATTTAGCCAAATGATAGAAATTTTCCAAAAATCGATGTAGTTCAACTCAACTGTGGTGGGAAAAACAAAGGATATCTGTCTTTTTATGTCGATAAAATTTTTAATCAAAATGTAAGTAAATACGAATGCTACTATCAACCGTTTAATCAAAAAATATGGAATAAATAATTTAGTAATTTTCAAAAATAGCTATTTGAACCTTTAAGACAGAACTATTATAAGAATTCATAACCTTTCAAATTTTTTAACGATTAAAGTATTTCTACTTGTTCTTGAAGTAAAATGTAAGTCCCTAACAATGATTTGTAAAATTAACATTCTTTATATGCCCTAGAATCTGGTTTGACATCCATATTCAAAGTCGTATTATTAACATGGTTCTTTTTCAGCACATGGATTGTTACTAAATGGGCCATTATTTTTTCAAAATTTAAATGTTGGTTCTTGAGATCTTTTACCCACAAAGCAAATGCTGTTATTAGATCTAAATTATTCTAAACACTTTTAATGTTAGATTAGTTATACTTTGAATATGTACTTAAAAGTATTATCGATCCAATAATTTCATTGTATACAAATATAATACACTATTAAAATTTTATTATGAAATAAAATGCATTGGATTATGCAATATATTCTCTTTGTTAGAATACTCTTCATCAATCATAAGAGCTCACTCATGTTTTTATAAAAATTAATCGTAGATTGCACTGCTTCTCATTGAGCGATGTAGAAATTCTCTGAAATGATATATATTATAGTAATTTGTATATAATCACCTTCATTTATTGTAAACAATATGGACCAAGATTTAGCACCCCCTGTTTTGATGTGACAAATCTTAGCAATTATAGATAAACCATCATTTATTTCTTTGTCGATTTATTATAAATATATATTTTTGTATCTCCCAACAGAAAATTTTTGTAATTTGTGTAACTTGATATGGCTGCTAAATAGAACTCTTAATTAAATAAAGTTATTCAATTGATGTCTTAATCTTCAATATTTATTCAAAGTACTTCTATAATACAGCATTGTTGCCTGCAAATCCTTGTTTATTTTTTTTATTATGTCAAATATTTAAATTACAAAGTAATCCAGTCCCTAAGCTCAGGTTAGGTCAGTATCAGCTTTGGTCACCGTCAGCATTGATATGCCACAGATGGTGAAACCACATACTAACAAGAACAAAAATGATTCTCGTAGAAGCTCTTGGTAGACCTACGAAGGATAATCACAATAATCTAATCAGCAAAATTGATTAAATCCCAACAGAATATGGGTCTTTTTAGTATAAGAAAGAACTGCATGTACCCCACAGTAATAATAGTGGTGCCCAGGTATCTTGATAAATTTGCTCAGCATGGTCGCTCAACCCAAACAGCAACAACTTGCTTTGTTCGGTTTATTTATGAATGGTTATATGTTGTGGGTTCACTTTTTGACCTTTCTCGAGCACTCAATGGTCGCCTTTCAATTTTTAATTGACAAGTGTTACCTAAGTTTCCGGGGTGTTTTTGGATTCCTTACACAACTATCTCGAGGATAGATCCGTGTCGGTCAAAGTAAAAAACTATTTATCTGCCGAGTACTGTGTCATTATGGGAGTGCCACAGGAGTCGGTCCTTGGACCGCTTCTATTTTTATTTGCATTGGAAAGCCAACTTTTGAAGAGCTTCTTTTATAGAGCGTTGTGAACTGGTGCCACAAAATTAATTGAATGATCAACATAAAATTGTATCCATTTTACAATTGGACATATTGATCATATGTTGAACATTTGAACTGGCACACACATTTTTTTTAGTTTAGTCTATAGCCACCTGTTATATAATATCCTACTATGGAAAAACTCCTCAAATGTTGGCAGGGCTTTCATATTACAAAAACTAATGATAAGCATGATATACAACATACTTTGGTGCTCTCCTGTTGACCCTTGTTTGCAGAAAATTGTATCCGAACATTGTCTTCCATTATCAGTTTGAGAAGTCTCATATATGTGAACAAAAGCTAGGCTAATATTGTAAAGTCCATAGCTATAACACCAAAACTGAGGAAACATTATATTATATAACATAAATAAACGAAGTTTGAATTTTTCCTACGTACCTTAAATTTTATAATTATGTGCCACATTGTATTCGAGCTCTTAATTTTAATGAATTTAAAAAAGCTGTGAAGGTTAGATAAATGTTATTACACAGTGAATGATTACCTTTGTGATGTATTTTAGTGAATAGTAAATTCTGTATTTTCCCCCGACATTTATTTGTGTAAAAAGACATTTTGTGAGTAGACAAGAAGGATAACCTGTTTTGCTGTGTGTGATGGGGTATTATTATGGAGTAAGAGGACTTTGTGTCGTCTTTTTCCATATTCTGGTTGTTTTTCACGTAATGCTCGATACTAATCTTTGCTCTTTGTAGCAATCAGTGTTAATATTAGGAGTACAAATAAGTTTCCGCCGTTTTATTGTAGATAGCGCGGCACGGAGTTTCGGTTAGCTTTCGCAGATGATAACTGGCTTAAAAAATAGTTTGGACATTCAAGAACAACATAACCTATTAATATCATTGATTTTATATTGGTAAAATATAATTTTTATAAGTTGAAAATGTCAAAATTTGAGCCAAGTAAGCGTCATTTGCGAGAAATATTAGTTTACTTCTTTAATTTAAAGAAATCTGCTGCTGAGGCGCATCAATTGCTCGTAGAAGCATATGGTGAGGGTGCTTTGAGTGAGAGAACGTGTGGAGAGTGGTTTCAAAAGTTTAAAAATGGTGATTTCGACGTAGAAGACAAAGATGGCAGTGGAAGGCCAAAAATTTACGAGGATGCAGAATTGGAGGAAGATTCATCTCAAACACAAAAAGAACTTGCTCTAACATTAGAAGTCACTCAGCAAGCTTTCTTCTATAATAAATATGTAATTTGTGTTAAAAAACGGCGGAAACTTATTTGTACTCCTAATAATTTCACACTATTTTAGCAGTTCAAAATAGATTAAACCGTTCTGACGCCACCAAACATAGAACATTGTCTTCAAAGCGATTTGTTTTTGCATTGGATGTCGATGGTTCGTTCATAATTTACGACGTTTAGGATTCTAAAAAAATATCCATTTTACATCGCCTATCACGATTCGATGGAGAAATGACTCTCTTTTGCCTCTCGAGCAAAATTTTAAGAGCGGTTCTTGATTTTTTGCTGCCTTTCATTCAGTTTATGTGGAAACCGTTTTGGCCACTTTCCGAAACTTTCCCATAGCTTTCAAACGAATGGAGCCAGCTTTCTGCGTTACAATCTATTGATCCGCGAGTTCTTGTTAAGTGCGGATATCATCTTGTAATTCGTTGTCTGTGAGCTTTTGTAAACACTTGAAACACTCTGTTTTACCATGAGCATGTTCATCGATTAGCATTCAATGCAACAGTTTTCTTTAAATAACAGAAAACCAATGCCGTCTGCAAATCGTAGCTTATAGGCATAAAACTTGACATATTTAAGGTTATAGAAAAATATACCGATGTATAACAACACACAACAACTTGGGTTGTTGTGTGTTGAAAATCTTTGTCAGTTGCTAGAGCGCTGAAGAAGCGGTCTCACAGTCACTAAGCTGATGACGAGTACCATCTATAGGGAAATTCCGGTTTCACACTTCTACACCTGGTATTTGGTTTGTTGGTTTGGTGCAATCAAAACTAAGAAGTAGGTTAGGCTTTGTAACACTAATTAGTTATTCAAAATAAAGTAGGATGTAGTTACTTACCATTTTCAAATTCGAATGCGTTTTCTATTTATTTACAATCGTTTTATTAAAATATTTAACATTCCCTACCGAAATGTTTAAAAAAGCTATATTTACTCATTATTTCTGCAATATTACATTAAAGAAAAATATCTGCAAGCAGTAAAAAATCATTTATCCAAAAATTTTATATATCGAATATTTCAATATAAGAATGTTATTTTCGAACCCCGGTAGTAAGAGATCCACTATGCCCTTCAGTTCAGATGAGAAACAAATGCTTTTACTGTCTGTACCAACATCGTATTGACAGCCTTTAAATTCCGAGCAAAGTTGTGTTTCTGTAAATTAGACAATATGAAATTATGATTAGAGTAATGTGGTATGATGTCTAAAATTAGTAGCCCTGGCACACTCGAACACTAAAGCAACAATCAAGGGAGATATCGTTACAATTAATAGTTGAATCAATTACTGAAATGGTCTTTAAAATTTTATTTGTGCTGACATTACATTTTCAATAAATAATCATATAGCCGCAGCCTAAAAAAAAATACAAACTTTGATAAAACTTTAACATATTAAAACAACCTATATAGTCTAAAACCTTACGTTAGAAAAAATATTGGTATAATGTAAAAATAAAACTTGTCAAGCGGAAAGTACAGTTACTCCATTAAGTATTTTATCAAACATTAAGATATAAAAGGAAAGAAATAAACTTGGCTGTTAGCACCCAATTTGAAATTTCAACAGTGAAAAACTATTAAAATAGTGACGATAAGGCAGCACACCAAGCAATAGAAAGCCAAACATGGTATATAGAGTAAAAAACGCATCAGAATCTTTTGGAAATATTTACTATAGATTTTCTAGAATACCTGATACAGTAGGAAGTCTTTTTTATTCCACACCACTTAATAAACACAGTTTTTACCACAGCTTTATACATTGTAATGGTTAAGAATACATGAATGACATGATAACTAGATTTATCAGAAGAGTCGATTTCGAATGAAACCTCACTCAGGTGCAACACCATACCTTCAACAAACGAACAATATATAAAAAAACATAAAAATTTCTGAGAAATGTTATAAATTTCATGAAAAGAAACTATTATCCTATAATTTTTTCACAACACTATCATTGAAAGGACATAATAATTTCAGTCATTTTCACATACTATTAACAAGGTAAAAATTTCCATAATAAACTTTGGAAGATTCAAAGTAATCTTAAGAAAATTTGGCCGAATGGACTATTCCTTAAATTTACGTATTTCGTTGAAGAAACATTCGAAATGCTCGTAAGTTGAATAAAATGAACAAACAGTGAACAAGTTAATAATTGCACAGAATTCTCGAATTGAACGAAAATAACGGTGACAACACTGTTAGATGAGGAGATTTCTGGCATTAAGCACAAGAAAAATCTTCCCTTTAAGCCTGACCAATGGGTCGACATATCAGAGGTGATGTCGTACTGTCAGCTCTATGGTCCACATGCAAGTTCATCATGCATAATAAACTTAAATTTTAAAGTGAAAATAAATAGGATTCTAATAGTGGGAAGAAACTAGTTCAATTCGCTGCCGACTCCGATAATTTATCGATGATAAGTTTGTTGTCTACTGGGGAGTTATCTTTGACGAACTGATCGATAATATTGTCTAATTCTTTAGTGCCGTTGTTGACTATTATTTTTTCAGTGACTACGGGAGCTACTCCGTTCTGCTTTGGCTTGCCGACGAGTTTGGTAGTGGCCGTTTTACTTGTATCTGCTGGTCTTTTGATGGGTGCTCTATTTGATGTGGTGGTGGTCGTTCGGCTCGTTGCAGCAACCTGAAAATATTGAAAACAGTTGATTTAAACAAAAATCATGGCAACTTCCCTTAAGAAGATTATTACCCATTAATTCTTCAAATTCTTTGCTAATTTCAGTAGACAACAACAACCAACAGTTAAATAAGCATTTTTCATAATCTTACTCTCTTTTCTAATTAATTTCCTATTCATTGCTTACTTTGACTAATGTACTGCTCATTTTCATGCAAAAATAGGGGTTTGAGGAATAATTTAAAAAGGGGAAAATCTGTGGGATATTTAAATAAACAAGGATAGGCGCAGACTTTCTTTTGTATCTTTTGAGAAGCATTTCACCTGTTTTCTATAGATTTTCTTGTTGCCTTTCATTCAGTTCACGTGGAACCCATTATTATCCCACTTTCTGAATCTTTTCCAAAACTTTCCAACGAACAGAGATCAACCTTTCTCATATTAAAACATATTACCTACCTCCGTTTTCTTCGTAACAGTTGTTTTTGAGGCTACCCTCGTAGCAGCAGTCAACTTATTTGCAGTCTCCTTGACCTGTTTGTCTGTTACTGATCTGGGTTTGGACAATGTCTTCGAAACTTCCTTGGTGGCCAACGAGGATGAAGTTTTTGTCGCTGCAGTCCTAGATGTTAGAGGTACTCTGGGTGCTGATGTGGCCGGCTTTGCTGTAGTAGTTGTAGGCTGAAATTTTCGAGAATTTTCATTTAATATGTGGAGATAATCGGTACTTTCCAACTGAAATATATGCCTTGTTGTTAATGTAAATGTTATTTGTTGTAATTTCATTTAGGATTTTCATTTACCTGAATTTTATTTAACTGGCGAAAGCCAAGACAAAATATACGTGTACATAAACAAGAAACTAATTCACAATATTTCTTATTATTTTCTTATTCTAAGAAAAAGAAGGATCAGAATAAAAGAAAATTACGTTTAAATTGAAATATATCCCTAGGAAAGAAACAATTATTATTATTAGGAGTACAAATAATTTTCCGCCGTTTTTTAACACAAATTAAATATTTATTATAGAAGAACGGTAATATAATGCTTGCTGAGCGACTTCTAATGTTAGAGCAAGTTCTTTTTGTGTTTGAGATGAATCTTCCTCCAATAATTCCTCCAATTCTGCATCCTCGTAAATTTTTGGCCTTCCTCTGCGATCTTTGTCTTCTTGTTTCAGATTCAATACATAGTAATTATTGTTTCTGTTCCAGGACACATTCCAACAACCATATTATTTTAGCTGTTTAAATATTTTTTCCAATTAAATTGATTTTTTCTTAGATCAGATTCAATTTACAATAATTATTTCTACCTCAGGATCAGTTCCAACATTTTTGATCTCCTTTATAACAATTTTGTATTCAATTTCGTGATTTTTTTAAATTCTAATCCTTAATTTTCTTCCATGTTTATATTTTAGGTTTTAGCCACGTCGAGGAATATTGTGTACAAAAAAATCAGACAATGGAAGTCCAAAATCAAAATAGCGTCTTGCGATTCATTTTCACCTTTATTAAGCTACAATTGTTTTGAAATGAATGTAAACATTGCATTTTTAAGAAGTAAAAAAATATCTTCATTTCTGAATCCAGATGGCTATGGACAGAAATTCTGACAGTTGATCTTTTACTCCATCAAAAAAAATTTTTTTATGGTAAGGTCCAAAAGCTTGCATGTAAAAGTTTGACTACCAAAAATGAACAGATGTTAAACTAATACTAGATGTCGATCATGCCATTCTTACCTTTGGGGCAGCTACAGTTCTGGTTGGAGCTGGTTTCAGAGTATTTGGTCGTGGCTTAGGAGCTGCTGTGCTTGCTGTGCTTGTTGCGCTTCTTGCAGATGTCAGGTTGGACCTGGCAGTCATGGAAGCAGTCTTGTTCACACCTGTGGAAGCAGTCTTGTTCACACCTGTGGAAGCAGTCTTGCTTACACCCGTGGAAGTTGCACTTCTATTGCTGGATCCTGAAGATGAAATAACAGTTGTTAATCACAAGGAACAACGATCAAGTTATTACTTGGCATATACTCAGGATAATAGAATATAATGCATAAATAAATTAAAGAAACTGCAATAACCAGAAATATATTTTACTGACCTTCCGTTTTCTTAATGGCTCCAGTTGTGGATGGTTTTGCAGCTGGCTTAGTAGTGCTGTTTGTTCCTGTGGTCTTGGGCAAAGCAGTCTTCAAGTTTGTTCTGGAGGATGGTGGTACCTTGGCCGTAGTGGAGCTCGGTTTTGGTGCAGCTGAGGTGGAGCTAGATTTGGGTACTGCAGAGAGTGGTTTGCTCGCAACCTTGGAGGCGGCCGTTTCAGTCTTTGTATTGGAATTCAACTTTGAAGTTGCGGTACTTGTCTTAGAAGCTGATTTTGGAGCTGTAATTAAATATTTGGTTAGAGAAAAAGTACAAATTTCATAAAAACCTTCATTACATCCTTCAAAAATATATAAATTTTCGTCTTCTGGTTCTGTTTTGAAATTTCAAGTATGCAGTAGTTTATTGAACTAATAACTGTACAAAAACACTAAGGTTCTTGAAGCCTTTCCAGTGTATCTAGAAATTTGTTCATATTTTAATTACCACCATCCATATACCACCTTTACGCAACATACCAGGATCAACTAGTCAATGGCCAAGGACTGACAATGAAAAGGCTCAAACATTTGCAGAACACCTGGCTGAAGCATTCACACTCAATGATGACATACACGATTACGAAGTTGAAAGAGAAATGTTAAATATTCCTTCTAATACCACTCCTATTAAAAGTATCACCATAAAAGAACTACAAAAAGAAATAAAATACCTGAACACATGAAAAGCTGCCGGAATAGATGAGGTCACACCAAAAATGATCAAGGAACTGCCTAAGAAAGGAGTAGCAATGATGGCATATATATTCAATGCTATCCTGAGGCAAAGCCCTGGAACTCAAACAATACTGCACATCTGCTTTTTTGGATGTAAGCCAGGCCTTTGATAAAGTCTGGCATTCTGGAATATTGTATAAAATAAAGAAATGTCTGCCATTATACTGCTACAAGCTGATGAGATCTTATCTTACTGGAAGGAGATTCAGAGTACGGGTGAATGATAAAGTGTCTGATTTTTATCCTATTCAGTCCGGTGTTCCCCAAGGAAGTGTTATGGGACCGTTTTTGTATACACTGTATACGGCAGATATTCCCACAAATGCGAATACGATAATGGGAACTTTTGCAGATGATGCTGCAATTCTTGCAAGCCATGAAGATCCCAAAGAGGCATCTAATAGATTGCAAATTCATCTTGATGAAATAAAAGAATGGCTGCATAAGTGGAAGATAAAAGTTAATGAAACCAAGTCAGTTCAAGTAAATTATACTCTTCGAAGAGACCAGTGTCCACCCATCTTTATAAAAAATATAAAAATACCAAATTCCCCAACTGTTAAGTATTTGGGAGTGCATTTAGATAGCAGACTAACCTGGAAGGAGCATATTATTGAAAAAAGGAAGCAAATAGACCTTAGAACTAAAGAACTGAATTGGCTTATAGGTAGAAAATCGAAACTCTCATTAGAAAACAAGCTGCTGATATATAAAACGGTCATAAAGCCCATATGGACATACGGAATTGAACTTTGGGGATGTACAAGTAAGTACAATGTAACTCTAGTCCAAAGAAGCCAATCGAAAATACTCAGATGCTCCATGGTTTGTATCAAATCAAACCCTATATGAAGATTTGAAAATACCTTATGTAAAGGATGTCATCAAAGGAACTGAGCCAAAAACATCACACTAAGTTAGATGGTCATATAAACGACTTACTACAACTGTTGCTTCAACCTCAAGACATGAGAAGACTCAAAAGGACCTGGCCAGCTGATATGAAGTAGATTTAAAATGGTCTTTTCACTGGAGAAGACCATATCAAATCATTTGAGAGCTCAAAGCTCTGTAGACAGCAAATTAGCTCATAGAATTGTTGTATTCTGATTGCTAATGAATAAATGATAAAAAAAAATAAAAATATTTTAATTACTGCCTAAAATGGCAGAAGTCTTCAGTTTTTTTGGTTGTAGCATAGTTTACTACCTGAATGCGACGATTGCTTGAATGTTATTGTTTTTAGAAGTGTTTAACAAATTAAATTCCTAAAAACGGCGAAGAGAAAATTATAAAGAATATTATGATTGATTTATTGATTATTGAATTATGATGAATAAAAACACAGAATTCTATGTTAGGTCGTTGAAAAGTTTAGTAAACTTAATTTTTTGCAATTTCAGAACCATTCTCCTGCAGAAGACACAAGACTTTTTGCCGTATTTTATCTTCACTTGTTACTTTACATCTAAATACTAAATATGAACTCAGATTTTTACTTTTGAAAATATTAAAAAAAATAAAATTTCAAATTAGAACACAACTCCAGAGCCAATTCTGTTCATTTTCTACTATAACTGATATATTTAGACTCTGAACCTTCTCTAAACATTTCAAGTCTCTAGATCCTTTCATTAGAAAATACTTTGGTCAGGTAACTATGATTGAAATAAGTTAAATGCTCCACTTTACCACCCTAGAGCGGAAAAATGAAATTTAATATACCTGGCTTTGGACTAGGGGTAGCCGTAGTTTTGGCCGATGTCAACAGAGTTCTATTGACAGGTGCCTTTTTAGCAGTAGTTGAAGGTGTAATCTTGCTCTTTGTGGTCTTTTTGTCTGCTTCTTTAGCCTTGAGTGTTTTGTCTTCAACTGAAGATTTCAATTCTGCAGATATGGGTGCAACTTCCAATTTCTTCGCTATTGGTGTGGAAGTGGACAAGTTTTGTTGCTGATCTCTCATTGGGGATTGCATTAAACTATCTATAGATTCCTTAGGCTTCAGCAGTTCATAATTTGTGTCTGAAAATGATCAAATTAACAATCAGTATCAGGATACTATCAAAACATTGTAACAGCTGACGGATTTTTTCCAAAAGCAATCGTGTTCAAAATATTAAATTCCACGACGAATTTTTCATCAGTACGCCTAATGTATTGAAATTACGCATCAGAAAAGCAAAGCATCTTCCAGGACCATAAAACAGTAACTCTTCAATTTTTATAAACTTGACGAACGTTTCAACAAATAAGCCTATTTTGTTATTTAAAGCGTCTAGGCCTAATTAATTTTATAGACCGCTTCGAAAGAAAAAACAGGAATTAATTCGAATGATCAAATATTAAAACTGAAGAGTTCCGGTATTCAACCATGAATGAATAATGAAAACCTACCGTTAGAATTATTAACAGCTTCCGAAGTTATTTCTGCAGAAGCTAAAGACAGGTTAGGACTGATGGGAGTTGGCAATTTTGCAATAAGAGATTGGTTGAACACAGCTTTTACATCTGTTGTACTGACTGAAGATATTTCAGACGCAGATGTGTTCAAAGAACATTGGATATTGGGATCGCTTATTAATAGCTGATCAGCCTCCGGAGTTAATCGTGAGAGCGCATCTCCCATGGTAGTACCGAGAGATGAAGGAACTCCACTTTGTTCCGTCAAACTGGAGGAGACTGCTTCCTTCAGCACAGACTCTTCAGTTTGTTCTAGTTGAGAGCTCACAGATTTTTCTGGTTCCATACTGATATCACATAGAGATTCGTTTTTATTTACACTTTCATCGACTAATATTTCAGACGTGACACATTTTTCTTCAGACGATAAAACTGAAATAAAAAAGAAATGAAAACAATAAATCTTTGATGTAATTAAATAGCTGAATTTCCAGAGAGAAGATCACCACTTGGTTATGATTAGTTCTGCAGAACCTACGGCCGGTTTCATAAACGAAATTAAAGCCTCCTTTTTCCAAAAAAGTCTCCTTTAATGATGAAACGTGTTTCATAAACAAATTTTGAGGTTGAAGGGAACTTATCTTAAAGTGAGAAAATCGGCCCTTTACGGCTGGAAAAGGATCCTTTAACGAGAAGCTCGACACTGAGCAGGTGCTTGATAACCACGAAAACAGTGGACATAACCTTCCTCTGTCACATTTACCCATTTTGTTTAATTTTAGCGTACTACGAAATATGTTGCACCAAATGTTGAATGCTGATTTTAGTTCTACTTCTTCATCAAATGATGAAGAAATAATTGTGAGAAGACCAAAAATTTACAAAAGGAGAGACATTTTTCCACGTTAGATTATCTAGATTTCTTCTATCGTTTTCGCCTAACAAAACCAACTGTTTAATCATTGCTTCAAAAAATTGCAGATCAATTGTAGTGTAACAGGTAAAGAAATTTCGATTTAGTATTTTGTTGATATAATTTCATGTATACCAAATCATTAAATTGACAATTTTCAGAGGCAGCTGTATTGAACCGATGAACCAACTACTTTTGACATTGAGATTCTATGGAACTGGAAATATATGATCAAACCATTTTTAATAACAGTGTCTTGAAAAGACAATTTGAGAGTGGTAAATTTGGACGGTATTTGTTACTTGGTGATAGTGGTTATAGTTTGCAGACTTATGACAGAGTTACCGGAAGCTATAACTGCAGCTGAAAATTTATATAAGCAGACAAATACGAACTAGAAATGTGGTGGAGAGAAAGTATGGAGTTTAGAAACGTCATTTTCCTATACTTTCTAAAGGAATGAGTGTTAAGTTAAAGACCATAAGGGCAAGTATTGTTGCTACCGCTGTATAGCACAATATAGCTGATATGCTAGATATGAAGGAAATATTTCCAAATGAATGATTGCACGATGTGCATGACTTTCAAATAAATGCAACTATTGTTAATGCAGCTCGTCAAGCGAGAGAGTCTATTATTAATGAACATTTTGCTAATTTACAATTTATATTTGTGTGATAATTGAAAATAAATTTGCTTGTCATTGGTGAAACTATTCATCATATTCGATTTGTGTCTTCAACATGACAAGATTTCATATAATTTTTATAAGATTTTACAAGGTATGTATTTAGATAGGTTTCTATGTTTGTATTTCAGATTCATTGTTTTACTTTAGGTAACATCTGAAAAAGTTTCAAGCGAGAATAAATAAATAAATAAACCATGACTTCTTCAGGTGAGTATTACAAGATACTGAGTATACCATGAACAAGAATATAGTACATGGATATAACAAAAATAGAGGGGGTGAAGAGTTTTACAATTCTTTTGGAAATCTGAAAAATAATTCAAAAAAGATTCAACAAAAGGGAGCATTCTGTTTGGTTATTCAATAATATTTTTCTTTTATGATATCTATTAATTTCTAAAGTTTCTAACAAGTTTAATCTAAAACTTTTGTTTTCTGAGTGTAAAATTTCAAAGTTACTATTAAAACTATGTCCATTCGTAACAGTTGGGCTCAACTGTTTGTAAATTGGCTCCCTCAATTTCAATGGAGCCCCACCACCAGTCCCTTTATAATGACTGCATTGAGCAGCTACCACCTTCTAGTTTTAGTTTTTATATTGTCATATTTGGATTTGAGCTGGTACCCATCTCTCCAATGGAGAACTGTTGCATTGAAAACAGTTTCTATTCTCTGCCAGACTTAATCCTATAATATTAAAATTCTCTTTTTCAATCAATTCCAAGAGGCATAGTTCCTCCTCAGGTTTTAAAGTAATACTTTTTTGTTCTCTTTTCTTCCATATTCATTCATATAACCCACGTACTAAAATATAGCAATTCGCACGTAATAATGATATAAATTTCAATATACTGTCTTCTGCATTTCACCATGTTTATGCAAAGATCAATTTATGCTTCTTCTCTTTTTCTTTTTACAAGTTCCGATGCATAACTCACAATTTTTACAAAATATCACCAAATAAATAGTAAAATCACTAGTTCTCAGGATAGCCAACAGTCGGAAACATATGACCGGCGCATTAAAGGAAGCTTTAAGTAAAGGAGGGTCGATATGCGTTTATGAAACTGATGCTCCCATTTAAAGGATCCTTTTTCATAAAGGGACTTTATCATAAAGGAGCCTTTTGATGTTGTTTATGAAACTGTATGAAACTGGCCGCTTACTGTACGAAAATGTTTCATTTAAATCTCAATCAACTAGTACAAACCACATTGTTTTTAAAAAAACAATCTTCTTCAATTGCGAGTTTTCAAATCTTATGTTTAATTTTAGATATTACGGCTGTCCGTAGATTGTCAAAAAACATGAAATAGGTATAAAATTGAATGTTTTATCTTTTCTGTGATCTTTTTTCAGTTTTTATTACATCACTGGATAAATTTTATTTTAGATGTATGTATAAACTGTCATAAACAAGAATGAAATAAGAAATTACTTTGTTTTCTATCACTTTTTTATTATTACTGATATACAGTGAGTCGAGTTTCAAACTGAATGAACAAATTAGATCTCAACTATTATATATGCTGATTGTAAGCTTCAGCAGAGCTTCGCAGAGAGGGGTTTTCCAAAGTTCCGTCTGTTCGTTTAGTAGTATTATTATTGGTACGTGCCTCTTTTATTTTTCAACTTCTATGGATTCCAGGATGTCAAGTTTTTTCCCTTTCGCTTCCACGTGAACAACCTTGTTATCTTGCATGTGGAAGCGAAAGGGAAAAACTTGACATCCTGGAATCCATAAATAAATCAAAGAGGCACGTTCCAATAATAATACTACTAAACGAACAGACGGAACTTTGGAAAACCCCTCTCTTCGAAGCTCTGCCGAAGCCTACAATCAGCATATATAATAGTTGAGATCTAATTTGTTCATTCAGTTTGAAAATGTAGTAAAGACTACGAAACTCTAAAAACTAATAAAAAAGTGATAGAAAACAAAGTAATTTCTTATTTCATTCCATTAAAATGAACTATCACAAAGTAACGGACTGCTCCATCCAATATATGTCATAAACAAGGAATAAATATTTTTCTAGTATTTTATAGTAATGGAATACTTAATTAAGCATTGAAAATATGCAGCCTCCGTCCCTTAAAAATAAGTGAAGGGTCAAGCCCATCAACAATTAATACATTAACATTTACACATTCGGTAAAATGCCAAAAGAAATTGCTCTTTTCTGGAACTGCTCACACACAATGTGCCTTTGCAGAACTTGGCACATGTTGCTGGTGCCTTCTGTTGGGGTCATAGTAATACCAAGGCTTTTGTGGAATGTGAGGTCTATATCGAGGAATCGGTAGCCAACAAGTCGAACATCAACAATTTTAAGGCATTTTTGAATAATATTAGGAGTACTAATAAGTTTCCGCCGTTTTATTGTAGATGGCGCGGCACGGAGTTTCAGTTAGCTTTTGCAGATGATAACCGGCTGAAAAAATAGTTTGGACATTAAAGAACAGCATAACCTATTAATATCATTGATTTTATATTGGTAAAATATAATTTTAATGAGTTGAAAATGTCAAAATTTGAGCCAAGTAAGCGTCATTTGCGGGAAATATTAGTTTACTTCTTTAATTTGAAGAAATCTGCTGGTGAGGCGCATCAATTGCTCGTAGAAGCATATGGTGAGGGTGCTTTGAGTGAGAGAACGTGTCGAGAGTGGTTTCAAAAGTTTAAAAACGGTGATTTCGACGTAGAAGACAAAGATCGCAGTGGAAGGCCAAAAATTTACGAGGATGCAGAATTGGAGGAATTATTGGAGGAAGATTCATCTCAAACACAAAAAGAACTTGCTCTAACATTAGAAGTCACTCAGCAAGCAGTCTCACATCGTTTAAAATCATTAGGAATGATTCATAAACAAGGAAATTGGGTTCCGTACGAATTAAAGCCGAGAGATATTGAACGCCGATTATGCTTAAGTGAAATGCTGCTAGCTAGACATAAAAAAAAGGGTTTTTTACATCGTATCGTAACTGGTGATGAGAAGTGGATACATTGTGACAATCCAAAAAGAAGAAAATCATGGGGATTACCTGGCCACGCGTCAACATCAACAGCAAAACCGAATATTCACGGAAAAAAACTTATGCTGTGTATTTGGTGGGATCGGCTAGGTGTAGTGTATTATGAGTTGCTTAATCCGAGCGAAACAATTACTGGAGCCCTCTATCGAACACAATTGATGAGATTGAACCAAGCTCTGAAGGAAAAACGCCCTCAATACTATTCTAGACACGAAAATTACACGAAATTATTCTTCTGCATGACAATGCTCGTCCACATGTTGCGGCTCCCGTGAAAAAGTACTTGGAAACACTTGATTGGGAAGTGTTACCCCATCCGCCGTATTCACCAGACATTGCACCGTCCGATTATCACCTGTTCCGGTCCATGGCACATGCTCTGACGGCGCAGCGGTTCACATCTTATGAGGATACCAAAAATTGGGTTGATTCGTGGATAGCCTCAAAAGACAAGGAGTGGGATTCGAATGCTGCCTGAGAGATGGGAAAAAGTGGTTGCAAGTGAGGGGCAATATTTTAAATAAATTTATATTACCGTTCTTCTATAATAAATATTTAATTTGTGTTAAAAAACGGCGGAAACTTATTTGTACTCCTAATATTTACTTTTAAGTTTGCGACAAAGTGGGTAAGTGAAGAGAGTTCAATTGCATTATAACTTAAGCCAAGTGTTTTTCTTTACCTTATTAATAATTACAAAGATTTGTTATTGTGAATAATGAAAAATTATCTTCGGTTGGTCATATTTAATCTTCGTCTTAGAAAACTGTAGAAATTTTCTCGTTTAGAAATCTCACGATTGGTCATTCACTTACCTGAGTTTGAGTTATCTAACTGCAATACACTTTCTAAATTTTCTTTGGCGTTTTCTTCTTCAGACTTTTCAGTTTCGAACTCGGGGAGTTCGTCATTAGACTGTTCAGCCGCAACAGTTTCTTGTTTCTGTTGTGAACTTTCCAAATTATCACAGGTTGTAGTTACTTCAGACGGTTGATCTTCGAGGTCATCAATCGGCGCCGAAGGCTTGACGGGCACAAAATCATCTTCTTTAATCTCTAAATTGGAATTTTCCTGTTCCGGCAATGGACTCACTGCTTTTTCTCCTTCGACCATGGAACATTCTTCTGAAGTGGGAGAAGCCAATTGTACCTCTTGAATCAGAGAAGTAATTTCTTCGTCTTGCACAGGTGATGCAGTGACCTGCTCCTGGAATGGAGAGTAAACATCCCTTTCTTCTTGTACCGGAGAAGAAATTTCTTCGTCTTGAACGGGAGAGATAATCTGTCTTTCTACTCCTTCAGCTCTATCTTCCTGTTCTAACGATGATACAATTTCCTGAGATGTAGGAGCAGCTGTTTCTGTTTCAACAACAGCCGCAATAATTTCTTTTTCCTGTACTGGAGAAATGACTCTTTTCTCTTCATTTTCTGCCTGTTCTTGAACTGGAGAAATTACGTCCCTAGCCGAATCAGGAGATATGACTGCTTCATTTTCCTGCACTGGAGAAATTAGGTCCCTAGCCGAATCTGGTGATATTGTTGCTACATCTTCCTGTACTGGAGAAATCACGTCCCTAGCAAAATCTGGAGATATGGCTGTTTCTTTTTCCTGTACTGGAGAAATCACCTCCCTAGCCAAATCTGGAGATATGACTGCTTCTTTTTCTTGTACTGGAGATATGGCTGCTTCTTTTTCCTGTACTGGAGAAATCACCTCCCTAGCCAAATCTGGAGAAATAGCGGCTTCTTTTTCCTGTACTGGGGAAATCACCTCCCTAACCAAGTCTGAAGATACGACTGCTTCTTTTTCCTGTACTGGAGAAACCACCTCCCTAGCCAAATCTGGAGATATAGCTGCTTCAACTGGAGATGAAATATCTCTTTGTGGTTCTGGAGACGAAATATATTTTTCTTCAAATACATATTTCTCTTCAGTCACTTCTTTTTCACTCACAGACTCTTTATCTTCAATAAATTGTTTTTCTTCAATCAAATATTTCTCTTCTTGAATTATATCTTTTTCACTGAACAAATCTTTCTCTTCAGATACTTCTTTCTCTTCATTCTGAGGCTCATTTTGTTTGCTCATCAAATTGCATATATCCTTTTCTTCAACAGGAGAACATATATCTTTTTCTTCTTCTGTCGAGTACATTTCCTTTTCTTCGTAAGGGGACGATAGTTTGTGTTCCTCCGTGGGAGATATCAAACGCTCTTCCTCAAATGGCGAACTCACTTCGTGCCGTTCGAATGGAGATTTTGATCTACATTCTGCTTCTATCGATTCTTCCACTTTTGGTGCTGCGGATGATTCTCCGACTGAGGATGTTACACTGGCTTCTTCAATGGACGTTGGAGTTTCGTTCCTGGACGAAAATGCCCTCTCATCCTCGGTTGGTGTCTGAAGTTCTGAAGGTGACTTTGATCTGTTGTCTTTTGGGGTGCTCGAAAGGTTGTTTTGGTGATGCTCCATCGTTTGATCGTCGTGGTCCAAATCTGTTGTAAATTCATTTCCAGTTTGTTTGAATTCTTCTGGCTTACCTATAACAAAAAAAAAAATATTTTACAAAGCAATATTTTTTCTCTCACTAAGATGACAGTGCAAATCGAAGAAGATTCTACGCTTACAAGTTGGAGCAAGTGCTTTAATGACGCTGAACATATTTTCATTCAAATAAATTAATTCGGCTCATCTGTACCAAAAATCATTAATAAGGAGTACGAGCTATGGTATTAGAAAGTTCTAGAAATCAAACATACATCTGTATAACAATTTTATACTCAAGCAAACAGGCACAAGATCAGCCGAATTAATTTATTCGAATATGAATATGCTATGTATGAGCAGAAACACAAATTATGGTCTGAGGAAAGTTTTTTCTGCGTTGGTAACGTGAAAAAATCCAGAATACATTTCTTTACTTTAATCAACTCGCAAAGGTATGTCTTGTATGCATTTTACATACTCTAGATGACGCTAGTGTATTATTAATACGTTACGACCAGTTTCATAAACGAAATTAAAACGTCCATTTTCCAGAAAAGTCTCCTTTAATGATAAAACGTGTTTCATAAGCAAATTTTAAGGTTAAAGGGAACTTAAAAGCGTCCTTTATCTTAAAGTGAAAAATTCGGCCCTTTACGGCTGGAAAAGGATCCTTCAACGAGAAGCTCGACACTGCGCAGGTGCTCGATAAACACGAAAACAGTGGACATAACCTTCCTCTGTCACATTAGCCCATTTTGTTTGATTTTAGCGTACTACGAGATATGTTAACGTTCAAACCGTGTGTGATTCAGACTGGAGAATCAGAATTACTGTAGCTAGATGACCTGGCTCAACACATGATCAATCCATATTTAATAACAGTGTCTTGAGGAGATAATTTGAGAGTGATACTGAATTGTTTCAGCCGTTACTATTTGGGTAGTTGATCATAATTAAAACAAATTGTAGAAATTACTACGTTTTACTACCAAAAAAGATAAATTACACATTTTCTTGTGCCTCGAGTTTCGGGAAATGAACTATCCCATCATCAGACAACTGAAGACCTAACAGTGGTACAGAGGCATTTAAACAAAAGTGATAAATATTTTGAATGTTTCAATAGATTCTAGGTAACACCTAATAGTGGTACAGAGGTTTACAAGCGGAATGTGATAAAAAAACCGGGTTAAAAAAGAAGGGCCTTCTAACAGATATCGGAATGTCGGCAAAGAAGGTTGTTAAACAGATGGTACCCATTTAAATATCTCAAATAATTTTTAGGGTTACATAGCTCCGTAGAGTCATTCATTATTTTTACATTATTTTGTTGTTTATCTCAAATATTTGGATTTACATAGCTCCGTACAGTCATTCATTATTTTTTACATTATTTTTATTGTGAACGAATTCGAAAATTTCAATAATCAAGTTTCCTTTCTTTTGAATCTACATGTAAAATTTTCTTAAGATTTTCTTTTGTCGAAAGGAATTACTGTTTTCTAAAGAATGAGTGGCAAAAGTTGAATTTTTGTTTACTTTTCATTAAATTCATTTTATGTTTGTTGAAAAAAGTTTAAAACAGATGTTACTTTTTAAATATCTCAAATATTTTCGATTTACATAGCTCCGTGCAGTCATTCATTATTTTCACATTATTGTTATTGTGAACTAATTTGAAAATTTCAACAGATTCTAGATAATTGAGTTTCTTCCCTTTGTTCTACATGTAAAATTTTAAGATTATCTATTGTGGGAAAGGAATGACCGTTTTCTAGACAATGAGTTGCAAAAGTAGAATTTTGTTTATTTTTCATGAAACTCATTTTATGTTCGTTGAAACTCGTCTTGAAGGAACGTCCTGTTTGTGCTATATATTTATTACTGCATGTAGAACAGGATAACTCGTAAACTCCTGATTTGTGTATGTTTGGAGTAGGGTCCTTTGCGTTAAATAATACCGATTATAGTTTGTTTTGCGTTTTGAAGGCAATATTGACATCTGATTTTGAAAAACTATTGGCCAGTTTTTGACTTATAGTTTTTCAAAATCAGATGTCAATATCGTCTTCAAAACGCAAAACAAATTATCATCGGTATTATTTAACGCAAAGGACCCTACTCCAAAGATACACAAATCAGGAGTTTATGAGTTATCTTGTTCTACATGCAGTAATAAATATATAGGACAAACAGGACGTTCCTTCAAGACGAGGTTCAACGAACATAAAGTTACTATTAAAACTGTCCTGTGTCTAGAAGGTGCTCTGCGTAGGTTGAATTTCCCTTTTTGTTACAATAACATTTTTCATGTTCCCTAAGTCTCGTCTGGAACTATCTTCCTGTCTGACCAACATATACAAAATGGCAAGTACCGCAAGTTAACTTATAAACACCTGATTTCTTGTTCTTAGATGTTTTATCTTTATTATTTTTTATTAGTTTTCCTAGGGAGTTATTCGTTTTATAAGAAATTCTAAAATTGTGGTTCTTCTTTAAATATCTAGCTACCTTTTCTGTTTTTGGTCCCAAGTATGTCAGTTTACTTTCAATTGAATCATTATTTATGGGATATATCCTATAACATTAAAATTCTCTTTTTCAATCAATTTCAAGAGACGTAGTTCCTCCTCAGGTTTTAAAGTAATACCCTTTTCTTCCATATTCATTTATATAACTCACGTTCACTAAAATATAGCAATTCGCACGTAATAATGACACAAATTCCAATATACTGTCTTCCGCACATAACCGTGCTTATGAAAAGACTGATTTATGCTTATTTTCTTTTTCTTTTCACAAGTTCCGACGCATAACTCACAATTTTTACAGAATATCACCAACTATATTCGTAAAATCACTAGTTCTCAGGATAGCCAACAGTCGGAAACATATGACCGGCGCATTAAAGGAAGCTTTAAGTAAAGGTCATGAAAATAAATCAAGCCATAGGGTGTTAGTGGGCTACTGTGAGAGCACCTGTACTTAATTATTAATGACTCTCAGTGCTTTTACAATTTAATTAATCAAATTATAAGGTGGACCATAAAATAACTTTTTTACATTAAATTCAAATGCCATCAAGTATGCTCTTTTGGTACTTGGCTGGCAATTTCACCTCAAATTGCAAAAAAAAGCCTAATATTTAATTACTTAGAAGTGAAAAGTCACAATAACCTTAAAATGTTTTTGACACGACTTCGAAGTACACAATAAGCTGACAAATGACAATCAAATATTGACATGCGCAGAAACCGACCCCCTATCACAATATTGCTTTGCGACAATTAGTTTTAGCACACCTACCTAGTGGATAATGCTCCGTCAAATCAGAAATTGTGTCATCGAACAACGAATTTGTATTTTCATCTTTGCTGGCTATGAACTCATCTACATTTTCGGGGAGCATGTGCACCTTGTTCAGATCGAAGAGATTGGAATCGTCGGACCTGTCCTGGTGGAATGACATGGACATGGGGTCATCCTTCTGCACGAAATCGTTCTGGTCCTGACTCAACACGGAATCGTTGAAGGAGGTGCCCAGCGTCATCTCGGATTCGTCCCCGAAATTCGCCCTGGTCGACGAAGCCTCAGACTGATCCAGCAGCTTTGCGGGCGTGAAAGGGGCCGCGTTAGGTCCGAAGTGGAATTCATCCAGTCTGCTATTTAACGCGTTGATGGCGTTCATTTCGTTGTTGAAGTTATTCTGGAATGAAATGGAGGAATTTAATTAAGGTCGAGTCAACGAGAGTTTGCATTTTGATGTGGTGGTTATTTCGAGTTTGGCGAAACTTCCGTCATTCGTGTTTTGACAGAAAGTTAGTTTAATATTTGTCATTAATGAAATGGGTCGATTTACTCTTGAACAAAACTGGGAAATACTCATTTCCAAAGTGGTGAACCTTATATCCAAACTGTTAAAAATTTATGTGAACGTTTAACAGAAATTAAATGCCCTCACGGCAATTTGTGGATCAATTTATTCGTGAAAGGTGGATTATTGTTTGATTAAACAACCAATCCATGTCTTGTCCAGTGAGCGCATTGAAAACATTGCTGATGTAGCTCACAAGGTATACGAACATCCATCAATATCAACTCGTCATCGTGCTAATGAACCTAACATTTCTTGTATTTCTTTGAGGAGAATTTTGCATAAGACATTGGTATGAAGGCTTACAGAGTTCAATTTATTTCTTTATTAACACTGCATTAAGCAGGAATGATGGGAAACCAACAATATAGAATAAAAGAATAAACATGTAGTGATATACAAAATATGGAACATACAGTTAAAGCACAGATAAGTATCGGGTGTTTTTTTTAGAGTGATAGAACTTTGAATTGAAATAAAAGACATTTAAATTAAGATTGAAGCCAAATTTTTCTTTTATTTGAAAGATAATTTTATGACATTTATGTTTTGAAAATAATTTCTGGCATATGACTACCACGACTAGCTTTGAGGAACTGCATTCGACCAGACCAATTTTGGACCACTTTTTCGACTAATTCAGGCCTTATTTCATTAATAACACGAGTTATGTTGGCTTTTAAAGCGTCTATTGTTTCTGGTTTATCAGCATCAACCAATGACTCGATATAACCCCAAAGAAAATAATCCAGTGGAGTTCTGTCGCATGATCTTGGAGGCCATTTAATTGGACCATTCTTGAAATAATGTTATCGCCAAATCTTTCTTAAATCTTAAATTAAACCAAAACAAAACCAAAACACTTCTGGGTCGATACCATTCAAATTTTGAAAAAAATAATCATTGATAATCCATTTGTAACGAGCACCATTCACTATAACATTAGCTCCAGCATCGTTTTTAAAGAAATATGGACTGATGATCCCTCTTGCGTGTAAAGCACACTAAACAGAGTGCATTTGTCAGGATGCAATGGAACCTGAAGAACTTCTTGAGGATTGTTTTCACTCCATATACGGCAATTTTGCTTATTTATTATACATAGCCGTTCAACCTGAAATGAGCTTCATCACTAAACACAATTTTACGATAAAAAAGTGGATCAACTTCAAGCTGTTCTCGGGCCCAATCAGCAAACAAACGACGCTTATTATGGTCAAGTGGCTTAAGTTCTTGAACCAGTTGTATGTTCTATGGGTGTAGACCAAGTTCTTTACACAAAATTTTCCATGTGGTGGATGCACGGAGTCAAACTTGTTGTGAACGTCGACGAATAGACAAATCTGGATTATCATCAACACTATGACTTACAGCAGCGATATTTTCTTTTGTACATACAGTTCTTTGTCTTGTTGTTGTTGTTGCATCGAGTAGAGAAAATGTTGTCCGAAATCTATCGATAGTTCGACGAATAAGCTGCTCTGATGGACGATTATGTGAACCATAAATTTCACGAAGTGCTCCATAAATTTGGCGAATAGAACACTGATTTTGAAAATAACTTCCAACAATTTGTAAACGTTGTTGCGGCGTGAGTCTTTCCATGATAATTTGTCAATGCTTACTGAACAGAAATGTCAAAACAACATGGCTTCTATAATACCTTCTGTCAAATCACAGTTATCCCTATCGAAGGTTCTATCACTCTAAAAGAAACACCTGATAACTCATGAGGACGTTATGTAGAAGATCTCTCTTAACACAGAAAGAGTTATAGTCTTGAATGACTGTAACGAAATGAAAAATAAACTCCAGATCACTGCATTCACCACCAAAATCAAGAATGCGCGAAGGAAGTAAATGTTAACTACCATTAGTTCTATGTAGTCTACTTTGAAACAAATTCCTAGTTGGTCTCTGCAGAATGTAGAAGCTAATGTGCTTGAGAATATCAGACCAGTCTACAGAACCATTGAGCAGCCTGAACAAGAGACAAAAGTCTGCCAACCACCGACACACCTGTAGGATATCCAAGCCAAAACAGGTATGAATGCATGTTATAAAATTCACGGCCCAAAATGAGCAGTTTCCCAGAAAATTAATCTTTAGGGATGAGGCTCATTTTCACCCCAGAGGACTATTTTTTGTGGGGATTCTTTCGGAAAAGTGTTACGCTAACCATCCAGAAACGATTGATGCATTAAAACACTAAATCAAAGTTGCCATTCATGAGATTGAGCCCCAAACAATCGACAATGTAGTGAAAAATCGGGGTTGATCGGATGGGCTATAGTAGCCAGTCAAAATAAAAGTTTTTGGCCTAACACAGACCCCTGAGTACACCCCCTCAACTCACCTGGTGGCCGTTTTCGTGTGGTTTCTCTGCATCATCGGTAGTACTTAGGCCGAAAGCAGCTTCAGTCTCGTGCGGTTTCTGCGAAATATCCTTTTCGAAATCGCTCATTTCGGGAACGTTTAAGTCGACCTCCGCCGGTGGCGGCTTCTTAGGTGATCTGGAAAGCACCTGATCTTCATCCAGCAGCCTGCCCAACGGTGACGCCACAGCGCGCGCGGGCGACGGGATGAACTCAGCCGCGTTCGGATTTAACTGGGACATTTCGTTTTCTATGTCGTCCTCCTCCTCCTCTTCAGCAACCTAAACAGGAATGTTTTATTATTAGGTAAGAAGGCATACAAAAGTATTAGGAGTATATACTTGGAATTAAAAAAAAAATTGTTATTAATTACTACAATATAAAGTGGAACATTATTTGGAAAAGGAGATGTTATCTAATTGGTGACCGTTACGCTGCTGACACTCTTCTAATCGGGAACGAAGCTCCACTATTTCTTGAAGGTAACGCAGCGCTGTCATGTTACCTCGAATAAAGACTAAAGGTGACCTACTTGCATGTGCCATAGCACCCCATACCATAACGCTCAATCAAACTGAGGTTCACGTCTTTCTCCCCGACATCGTCTAACCCTTCTTCGGTCATCATATGCACCCAAGGAGAATCGAGATTCATCAGAAAAGATAACCTGATGACATTGCACATTCCAATGTTGACGTTCTCTGCACCACTGTAATCGTTGCCGGCGATGCTCAACCGTCGGAGGTAACACAAGATGGGGTCGATGATGCTGCAGTCCAAAAGACCGGCGGTAAACCGTTCGGAAAGTTACAGGTGGCCTTGTTCTCCTAACCACTCATCAGCCAAAGATCGAGTTGTCGCAAATCGGTCTCTAATAGCCATAAGTCTTAGACGTCGACCTTGAACTTCATTTGTGCCCCTTCGGCGTTCGGTGCCTACTCTTCTTCGATTTCGGGCATTATCAAACCACGCTTGACAACATCTCATAACAGTAGTTGGACTTCTGTTCGTACGGTTAGCGATTTCTCGAAATGAAAAACCCGCCTCCCGTAGAGCAATAACTCGACCTCTTTCAAATTCACTTAGCTGGCGATAAATTCCGCGTACACGTGCTCTTAGGCATTTCAACAACAACTAAACATCGACTTTGGATTTCCTCGAACAGCTAGTTTGTTGTGAAATTTAAAAAATTTGCAAAAAAAACGGCTACATATTTAAGTAAATGTTTAAATGAAAAGACCTTCACGATTTTTTTTCTAAATTTTAATCATTTACTCCTTGCTATACTACCTATGTTTTACCAAAGAAAATTTAAAATTTAAACAGCTCGTTCTGGGTGTTGCAGTTTCTTGGTTAGTTAGTATATCAAAATTGTTTAACTGTCTTTGGCAAAATTCAATCGATCAGCATAGTCTGCATTATTCAATTCTTGAACCAATTGAATTTTATCGGCTCTTAAATGCAAATCTTTCTTTAAAATCAAATGCAAGTACGATTTTTTGATGTTTAATGATTGGCTTCGCTTTCGGATGGACGAAGAGGAGTTTTGGGGGGCGTGACCATTAAGCCTTAGGGTGGGTGCGTCACGTTACACATATCCTTTGTTCGTTTCATCGCATCTGCAGCATGGCTGCCCTACTCGCCGGAACTCAACCAGTTGGTCGATTTTGGAGCTCAGGGCTCACTTTGGAGCCGCTGAAGCAATCCCTGCGCCGGGAATGGGACCGATTAACGCCCGAAGAGCTGCGAAGAGCTGTCGAAAATTTCAAGAAGCGTCTGTAGCTATGTATCGCCGCCAAAGGAAGCCACTTCGAAACCGCTTAAAAATATTATTACCAAATGTTTATGTTATTATTATTCGTGGTTGTTTTGTTTAATTTCTTTCGTTTAATAAAGTTAAATGAAAAAAGTTTGTCCGTGGTTTTTTTTGTCATCCCATATATTCTGGGTCCTCTTCCGTATATTATATACACATTGAATTTCCATAGATGTCTAACAAACTGCATGATTCATTGTTATGCCGACGATACGCAATTGTATATTTCTTTTCTTCTGAGCCTGATCTTAGCCGAAGAATTAATCAATTCGGATTTGAACAAATTTTTCAAAATAGCAGAAGATCACCTCCTCAAACTAAATCCTGAGAAGTGCTCTGTTGTGTTATTTGGTAGTCAAACAGAACACAGAAGTAGCTAAGAAAACGTTGAAGATCAGAATAAATTATGTGCCCCTCTGGCTTCCTCTAAGCATGTAAAAACCTTGGACAACTCATGGACTCACAGCTACGATTCAATGAACATGTCAACCTGAGATGTATCTATCCCCTACGACGTTGTCTATCTCAAGACGCTAGAAGGCTGCTCTGTGACTCACTTGTTTTATCCCAATTCAATCATTGCCTCAGCGTTTTCTAGCCGTGTTTGGATGTCGTGGATAGATACGGTATCCAAAAAAATGCAGAACAGCTGCTTAAGACTGATTTATGGGGTGAGAAGAAGAGATCATATTACTCCATTTTTGGAGCGCTCTGGTTGGCTGAATATGTTCTCCCGGTATAGGCTCCATGTAACTTGCTTAGGTTTCAAGATTCTGAAATTCAGGACGCCCTCTATGATAGGATTCAATACAGACAGGAAGTTCATGGCCTCAACCTGCGTCATAGATATTTGGTCACGGTTTCGCAGCACCGAAAAGAAATTTAAAAAATATCTTTTTCGTACACGATTTCTGACGCTTTAAATTCACTGGATAGATCTTCGAAAGACGGTATCTTCTTTCAGGAGTTGCTGCAAAAACCAACTAATTCACTTGTAAGGTAGATTTCCACTCTTTGAGCTAGATATTGTTTCTAAAATGGTAAAGAATAAATCCTTCCCTGCTATCCTCATCCTTCCCAAAACTATTCCTTTCCTAATAGTATTTAAGTAAATGTTTATTTGCACTTTTGCGCTGCTTCCATTTTTTGATGTACTTATTTTGAATGTAAGGCTTAACAGATTCCTTCGGGAAATCTGAACACTGTATGCCTTTTGTTACCAATGGCTGTTGTAACAACGTATTATTATTATTATTTAATGCAAATTTTAAATGGCCCAACCGCTAGGAACAAAAAAAACCTGTCGTAAAGACAATTGTCAATTCTCACCTGTGAGCTCAGTTGCAACGGTTTGGCGTTTTCTTTGTTCGCCTCTTCACCTCTGACGTAGTTCCACTCTTCTTCGTCCTCGGAATCGCTCTCTGCCCCGGCATCAATTAGCTGAGACACATTGTGGACTGCAAACAAAAGGGGGGATTTAGTGTTTAGAATTTCACGTGTATGGGATGGTATGGTGGACGAAGTAAAGGGATATTCGACGTCCCCGAAGATACGGTTTCAAAGGCGGAATTTACTGAAGCTGTCCCGGTTCCCAGACGGCCCGAGGGACGAACGGGATGCAGAAAAGCCTTTAAAAGCAACATAACAAAGGAAATAAATCCGCGAGACACAGTGTCCCTTTTCCACGGAAAAACGGATACATACATCCTTTTGAATGTGAAAGCGATTCAACTCTTATTCCCGATTTTAACAATTGGCAGAAAACTTTTATTAAGGCGTCGTTTCTCTATGCAATGGATTTTAGCTTCGAAGAACGCACAATTGAGAAAATTCTTAACTTTTCTTCATATACAGGGTTTCAGGAATGATTGTACAGGCTTTCAGGACATTTTGGCGAGTCTGAATCAGTGCTCGAAATATGTCCTAACTATATTCGTCTAAGAGGATATTTGCCCATAATGACTTATCGGTAGCACATGTCCGTACTGAGAAAATTACATTCTTTTAACCCACATCTTGTAAAACACCCTGTACATCCAATTTTCAAAAAGCGAAATTCTCTTCAGAATCTAAAATAAATACTCCTTCAAACAAGCCTGTTTTACAAGATGTGGGATAAAAAATAAAAATTTCTCATTCCGGACCTGCTCTATCGACAAGCGGTGCAAATATTAGGCATTGGCCTATACTCGTTCCCTCAAATGTTCATGAAGATCCCTGCTCTTGAACGCCTCAAGAGTTATGCCCATTGAAAGTTTTTGATAAAATACATAAAACATCTTGTATCTCTTAAACTAATATAGTTAGGACATATTTCGAGCACTGATTTAGACTCACCAAAATGTCCTGCATCTGCCCTGAAAGCCTGTACAATAATTCGTGAAACACCCTGTATATATACATCGTAGCGTTTTTCCGTTCCCTTTCTATGAGCTACTGAATTTCATTTCACTGGCACTGTAACATCATGAAGTGAAAAATTTGTTTCAAACTTCTTCACTAAACGTTCAACTGTCCTTTTATCCGGACGATTATAAAGACCAAAAATTGTAGTTAAAGCACTTAAAGTTAAAGTAACAGATCGCAATGTCTCATATTAAATTTTGATTATTTGCAAGTTGTTGGGAGTGTGTACTTTTCCATGATTAAATCGTAAACATTGACAAATACAACTGTCAATGTCACAAATAAACAATGGCTGCCAAGCGTGAGTATTGTAAATTTAAAAATGGGGCGTTACCGTTGAAAGACCCTTTATATAAAGTTGAGATACAATTTGTTTTATTCAGTTTGAAAATGTAGTAAACATTACGAAACTAGAGTCACTGTATATTCAGTTAATGAAAGGTGAGAGAAAACAAAGTAATTTCTTATTTCATTCCATTCAAAGTCGGTAAAAGCTATACTTCAATTTCATTTTCAAGAATTAAAATATGGTCATCTAGTCTGGTATCCGATACCTGGTATTTAATTTAAAGCATAATCACCACCTTCCCCCGTATATTGTACCGCTTTTCGTGAACCGAATAAAGAACGCCAAGATCATTTTCTTGTCTTCAAACTAATATTTAGTAGGCCATTCAATCTCTGGCACCATAAATGATTAAGCCTTATACATCCAAGGGCATTTTCCATTTCACCGCGATTCCGCAAGTTCATTGCCAACAATTTTATCAATGAGCTATTATTAGCTTGTGGATATTTGTAAACATTTGAATGGCGTCCACGTCCAGTGAGAATCCACCAAACATATTCATTGTCTCAAGGAGTGATACCGGTTTTATCATCACTGAAGGCGTGTATGATAAATAACCTTATTGTTACAGGGGGCAAATTGTTTTCCTAAGAACAAAAGTGACTCAGTTTCAGTATGACACCAGAAATCACCATCGAAATATAACCACAATCTCAAATACTTTAATAAAACTAAGAACTGTTAGATGAATATACGGAGAAATAGATCTTACCACAGACTGACCCGTGGGGAACCCCCAGAGGGTAATCCGAGTTAATCATTACCTTTTGGAATTGAAGTAAAACACTCGTTATACACTATGATAACAAAGAACTATAATTCTTGGTTTACAGTATATAAACCAAGTTGAAAGGTATGATTATTACACTAAAAACAAATGTAATGAATTTCCCAATACTTTGGCAATCGACTGGATTACTATATTAACAATAATAACCGCGATAGCTTGGACCGAAATGTCTTAAGCTACGGAAAACAAATTTGACTATCCGAATGATAGTGCATGAAGTAGCAAAGGCTACATGCGACAAGTTTGACTATTGCTCGAATAATGCATAATGTAGTAGGAGCTACATACGACAAGTTTGACTATTACGATAATAATAATAATTTTACAGACTTTTCAAAGACTGAACGTTAGAGGTGCATCTCTTCTGACAAAAAGAGGGAAATTAACGTAACTGATTGGACTGAATGAACTAAATAAACCTTCTTATTGGTTACAGAAAAGTTATGAAATTAATGCAAGTAAAGAAGGATAGAGTCAGTTTATAATTCCGAATGCTGTGTCATGTGAAATTAACAGGCATAAATATATCAAAATCTTTAAATGACTTTCCATGTTTTCTAAGGCCATATATAATCATTCGAAAACAAATTATCTGAATTGTAAACAATTCGAACGACAATTCTCAAAATTGCTACATCGAATATCAATAGGAAAGACCTAAGTATCAATGGGAAAATAATTTCGACAGGGCCGTTTCTAGTGAGACGGAACAGTTATTGTGACTTGTTCACTTCTAAATAATTAAATATAAGACTTTTTTCCAATTAGGGGTGAAATGGCCAGCTAAATACCAGAAGAGCATATCCTATATTGTATGCTTTTTTAATTTCGCAAGAGTAGTAACGCAACAGTTGCGACCAAAAACATTTGCGATGTTTATCCAAGGGCCATAGACGTTCGTAAATGCCAAAAATGGCATTCTCTAGATACAGATCCGATAAATTTGATAATCCCAAAGAGACGCTTCTGTGTGTTTGGTGAAGTATACGCGAAATTGTTCATTTTGCAGTGCTGAAACCTGGACAAACTGTTAATGCATATCTTTACTGTGAACAAATGGATCGAGTGAACCAATCTTTAATATTTTTTTTGATTGTCTCGGTCTTTACTTGACGGAAATTCATCTTCAATATAAGAAAAACAAATGTTAACTTCCGCTACTTTATTGATACACGACAATTGTTTCGCCATACCATGACTTCATCAGGTGAGTATTTAAACTGAGGTATACAATGCAAAATATGACCTTAAATACACAGCTCTGGTAACAAAAAAAAATAGAGGGGTGGAAAGAGATGGTATACAATTAATGAAAAATATTATGTAGGGGGGATCTATTTAAATCTATTTGATCATTCAATAAAATTTAACTTTTATTATATCTATTGATTTCTAAAGTTTCTAACAGATTTAGTTTCTGACTTTTGTTTTCAATATATATTATTTCATAGTTCATATTAAAATTGTGGCCAGTCTCTAACAAATGGTTGGCATAAGTTGAATTCGGTTTATTATTAATGTAACATTTTTCATGTTCTCGTATCCTTGTTTGGAATGAACGGCCTGTCTGTCCCACATACACATGGGCAATCACTACATGTTAATTTGTAAACTTCTGATTTTTTGTTTTTAGGAATGACGTCTTTATTATTTTTTATTAAGCTGCCTAAAGAATTAATGGTTTTAAAAGAGATGTTATATTTTTCTTTTTTCTTTAAATATCTAGCAATCTTTTCAGATTTTTGGCCTATGTAAGTTGTAACTTGTTAATAATTTATTACTTTGAACTTAATTTAAAAAAGCGACATCACTTTTCGGTCTTTCGACGCCAAATAGGCAAATTACAAACATCGGCGAAGTGATAGCGAGCACTCAATAAATTAACTTGCAACGATTAACATCTACGGGACCTTCATGCACGTAAGAGTCACAGAAAAAACGACCTGACTCATACCAACATTCGCGCATTAAAATTGCCCCAAACCCGTATCGCTTTCGTCGCAACGCAAAAATCGATTACCGGCAAAAACGAGAACTTGCTCAGTTTTACGGGGAATTTCGCAAGCGACTCGCGGAGACAGAAATGCAATTTTTTCTGCTTTCTTCCGACTTTCCCATTGCACCTAGGGTTACCTAACAGCGAGAAAATGTGGAAACACGCAACCGGAGGATCGGTTGACATCAATAAAACCGGCGAATCCGGTTGTCGTGTGTCGCAAACTCGATTTTTTTGCCGCCTGCCGTTGAAGCGGAATTTGCTCGCAGAAAGATATCGTAATCACGCCGTCCATGGAGATCGAGTGAGTCATCGCATTAATTATTCGCGGTTAACCGGCATTTTCTCCTTATTCAAAGCTAAACAGCGAGATGGTTATACTATATATAGAACTGTATTTGCATTACTACAATCTATTGCGGTGATGTAAGATCGAAAATGATCTTATAACGTGTTGTCCGATATACTCGCCCTCCATGGCATTAGAGCTCAGCGCGCTGGGGGTGCTTGTCAAGACTAAGGCCCTAGTTTCATCCCGGTGAAATGAAGGGTTAAGTATTGGTGCCTAACGTAATGCCACTTGCGCCAGTCACTGGACCCATGTGGTGGAAGATCGACCGAATGGGTCCCTAGTTTCACCGTAAGGTGGAATGGAGGGCTGAGCCGATTTGATCAACTCAGTGGCAAGGGAGTCCGTAGCAGCACAGGGCCTCTTCCTTAAAACTATCGTACTCTACCCTATTGCAGTAAATCTCCGGATTTTTCTGTCAAATGGCCGAGTGCGTTATGTAGCATACTGCGTTACCTCGGGAGGGTGGATGCCTACAGGTGGTACTTGTACCACCTGACCACCCAATTGGTGTTGGACTCGAGGGGGTAGTGGTTGAAAGTCCGCATGCTGGACTAGGGAGGTATTTCGTTTAAATGTTTGCAGACATCCATGTTCGGGATATTCTCATGAAATGATTCAGGGTTTAGCGGGACTTGACGATTCGACCAGCCTCGTCCTGAACCTGGATCCATTGTGAGACGTTTCAGGGTTTGTGGATCTCGACAAAACGGCTAGTCCGTTGGTGCTTGACGCCAGGATCAATCGAAAGACTTCGCAAGGGTTCGTGGGTCTTGACGTACAGGTAGGATTGACGGTGCTCGTACCAGGATCAATTGAGGCATCAATCTTGAGATTATCTTAGTTCATAAGACTTCGTTCGGGTGGATGGCTAAGAAGCCCTTACGGCGTGTGAGTTGCGTCCCAATAACTCGAATACTGACCATGCAGAGCCAGTAGAGGTTGGATAGTGCTTCGCTGCTATCAGTCAGACGGTTGTAGGTTTTCGAACTGAAGCCTAAACTGGACGGTTGTAGGTTTTCGAACTGAAGCCTAAACTGGAAGGTGGTGGGTTCATCTCCCCAGAGGGGTTCTCAGCTCGCGCGATGATAAGGCGTAACCTTTATCACACTTTCTGTCTCTTGGGGCAGCTGAGTAGTCACTTGGTAAAAGAGCTACGCTCACATGCCTATTCAACTGGTAGAATTCACGTGTCCAATATACAAATATAGAGTCCTTAAAGTCTAGGTACGAGGGGCGCTCAATGTATTCTCTGTATCTGAGTGATCTGCTAATAATGCGAGTAATCTAATCATCTCTTTCACTGATGACACTATCTGAGGGTATAAATATAAAATTTCACTAATTTACGATCATTAGTGTTCTAGGTATCCTCAGTGAAAGACGACCAGAATGAGTGACGCCACAACGATGAAGAAAATCGAGCATAGCGCCGTTATAAATTTCCTCACTATGCATTCTGTAGAAGACATTAATAGTTATCGCCCTATCTCTTTCTTAAGTTCTCTATCCAAAGTTATAGAAAGACTAGTCTATGACAGGATATCAAAATACTTGGACAAATATTCGTTTGTCACCCCATACGGAAACTGAGCTGAATCCGTATGGGTAGGTCGACGGAATCTGCGGCATGTAACTTGGTAATCTTTGTGTACAGCTGTTTGGATGATGGCATTCACGTGGAGGGATTGCTTGAACTTCAGCTTCATTCTGGATAAATTGTTCAATTTAGCTTTCAGGGTGTCTTCCTAGAATGGACGAAGAGCAAATCGTAGTGTGAGTCGGTCAGCATAGCTTGGCCAAGTATCCCGTAGAGATGAGTACTTGGCTCGGTACTTGGACCCCTTTTATTTATTATCTTTATAAATGACTTGCCACACCATATGCTTGTTCGTTTCCTTTATGTGTTGAATATAAAGATTGTAATGTTTTCCGATGATACATCATTTATCATTACTACACACACTTTAAGTGACCTCCAAGCAAGTTGTGAACTATTAGTTCGGTGTAGTGCGTTTTTAGCATTGAGGCGCATAAAACTTGTGTCGCCTCGTGAATCTCTGATGAATTCCTATTATTCACTTATGTACACTCACCTCAACTATGACGTTGTTCTTTGGGCATATTCCTCATTCAGTAGAGCGGTGTTTATTGCTCAAAAAAGGATAATGTCTAATGTCTAATTTTAAACCCGGGGAGTCCTGTATTTGTCAGGTACAAAATAATTTGTTTTCCTAGTATATATTAGGAGTACAAATAAGTTTCCGCCGTTTTATTGCAGATGAGGCGGCACGGAATTTCGGTTAGCTTTCGCAGATGATAACCGGCTTAAAAAATAGTTTGGACATTCAAGAACAACATAACCTATTAATATCATTGATTTTATATTGGTAAAATATAAATTTTATAAGTTGAAAATGTCAAAATTTGAGCCAAGTAAGCATCATTTGCGGGAAATATTAGTTTACTTCTTTAATTTAAAGAAATCTGCTGCTGAGGCGCATCAATTGGTCGTAGAAGCATATGGTGAGGGTGCTTTGAGTGAGAGAACGTGTTGAGAGTGGTTTCAAAAGTTTAAAAACGGTGATTTCGACGTAGAAGACAAAGATTGCAGTGGAAGGCCAAAAATTTACGAGGATGCAGAATTGGAGGAATTATTGAAGGAAGACTCATCTCAAACACAAAAAGAACTTGCTCTAACATTAGAAGTCACTCAGCAAGCAGTCTCACATCGTTTAAAATCATTAGGAATGATTCATAAACAAGGAAATTGGGTTCCGTACGAATTAAAGCCGATAGATATTGAACAATGCTCGTCCACATGTTGCGGCTCCCGTGAAAAAGTACTTGGAAACACTTGATTGGGAAGTGTTATCCCACCCGCCGTATTCACCAGACATTGCACCGTCCGATTATCACCTGTCCCGGTCCATGGCACATGCTCTGACGGCGCAGCGGTTCACATTTTATGAGGATACCAAAAATTGGGTTGATTCGTGGATAGCCTCAAAAGACAAGGAGTTCTTCAGACGTGGGATTCGAATGCTGCCTGAGAGATGGGAAAAAGTGGTTGCAAGTGATGGGCAATATTTTAAATAAATTTATATTACCGTTTTTCTATAATAAATATTTGATTTGTGTTAAAAAACGGCGGAAACTTATTTGTACTCCTAATATATATATGCGCCTTTTGTACACTCGTAGAAAGATTTTGTCATCATGAGTATGACACTAAATTATATGGCATAAAATTATTCAACCATTTTCTAGATAATTTGAAGGTTTTGGAGTACAGAAGATTCAAGAGTGAAGTTAAGGCCTTGCTGGGCGAGAAATGATTTTACAGCAAGGAGGGATATTTCAATTGGGTATCGAGTTAGCGTGCAGATGTTTTCTGCTCTTTGTACCTTTCCCGTATTTCTGTTTATTTAGTGAATTAAATTTGTCTGGTTGTTGAATTTTCAGGCATTAGTATGTTTTTTCTATTCTGGTTTTTTATAACGTATACTATAAAACTGTATTTTTGTCTGAAAGGATGAATAAAATTATTGTTATTATTATGCAGGGAAAAAATAAAAAAATCATTCATGAAGAGATGGTTGTTGTTTACCAAGACTGTGCCTCGTCGTTATCCACCGCTCAAAAGTGGTCAAGTGAATTCAAGAGGCACTGAAGAAAATGTGAAAAAAATGGAAAAGCAGGTACTTGAAGATGCCAGAATAAAAATCAAGATGTTAGCAGAGATGACAAACCCATGCGTGGGTACCATACATGCTATTCATTCTTCATAACCTCTCAAAGGTCAGTGCAAGATGGGTAGGGAGAATGCTCACCGCTGCTCAGAAGTAAGTGCGAGTCGAGTGCTGTAAGGTGCTTTTAGAGCTCTGTGGAGAAGACCCATCGACTATTTTGAACCGGCTGGGAATGAGATCAGAGTCCATCACTATGATCCTGAGAGTAAATAAGAGTCCATGCAGAGGATCGAAAGGGGTGCACAGCCTCCCAAGAGGTTTAAAGTCCATCCGCTGGAAAAATAAAGGCTTCACGACAACTCGCCGGTTCACAAGGCCCGCGTGGCAAAGGCTCTGTGCGGGAATGTGGCGTCGAAGAAATTACACATCCTCCGTATAGTTCAGACTTGGCCTCCAGTGACTACTACCTATTCCCAAGTGTTGAAAATATATCTTCGTGGAGAGCATAAGGTAGCAATTAATACATATTTTGAGGAGAAGCGAGAAGAATATTTTTTACAAGGTTTAGAGAAGTTTATTTCTCGATCTATCAAATGTATTGAAGTTTCAGGGGATTACATTGAAAGATAAAATTTTTCCAAAACTTTTTGTTCACGTATCAATACAGAATTAATTTCTTTGAACGAAATCCTCAGATACGTTTTTTACGAAGCTTCAAATCTCCCGAATAGATTCAGAAAGGACGAAACATGTGTTGCGAAACAGACGATGTTATTTTAGTCCTAACAGCTACTGCATAGCGCTTGCAATATTAAAATTTAATGGCCTACGACTAACTGCGAACCTTCTGCACAATAGCACCAGGAAATTCGACTGAATTAATATAGTATACAAAGCAATAAAAACTATTCTATGTTCTATCCGAACAATCGTTCTATGACTGGCAATTACGCATTTGCTGCGATAAAACTGTCGAGATGGGAATTTTATCGTTATAGAAATATTGAGCTATGTAATTCGCTACAGCTGTCAATAAAATATTACATTCAAACTCTGGGCAATACCGTGAGTTCGCAAAAGTTTCTCGAGCTACTGAATTTTAGGAAAATATTATGTTTCACTCTCCGCAGACAATTTAAATAACAAATTTTCCATAACACGGTCCGAAAACAATGACATGATGGAAACTCTATGTTATCGTAAACAACTGTCAACCGAGACTTATGAAATAATTATTCATGAGCTAATTCCGAGAGGGTTAATGACTGGCGTCTGTCGCCGGGGGCCCAAATCCTTCGCGAATTTGAATATTATTACATTTCGAATTGCCTCTCCAACTACAATAACCTATTCATTGAAGTAATTCAACTCAGATAAGATCAGGCTGAACAAAGACCTGTGTTTTGCGCTTGGGAAAACACAGAACATCAGTTTCATAGAGTAAAGAATGAAGTTTGAACTTGGCACGGAGTGAACGCTTCATCCGCACACAGAATTTGATACGATAAAAATATTTGGAGCCAGGAAGATCCAATTTCTACCAGCGATACCTTTTATGATGGTGTCCTGCCATTCTGATGGATTCAACCAGTCGCCTGAAAACCCTGTGTAACCTTAAATAGTTGGTAAACTTTTTAAGATCGGAAAGTATACAATTCCTTACTGGTTATCGAGAATGTATTACTGCAGGCGCCACAGTTGACATAAGAGAGATCTTCATTCTTCACCTGTCAAGAATCGCCGGAGAAAAAGGAACTTGCGAGGCAGTGTTTTTGCTTTAAGATGCCAATTAAAATGCCGGCTACTAGACGGTTAATTGACTTAATTCGGTCACGCGTCTTAACCTAACCCGTTCATCAAAATGGAAATGATAGAACGCGGTCGCTGACTCCGTTCTAAGTCTAGGCAAGATACCTAATCTTGGTGGCGAATAATGCACCTGTAAATACGTTAATTAATGGTATTTCTGTTGAAGCTAGGTTTAGAATTAAGATTTCCCCATAATGATAAATCGAGAAGTGAAATAACTTTAGGTAAATGTCTTCTTTTCTAAGACTACGAGATATTGCAGAAAAGTTAGGTGCAACACCTTCATTTTTAAGTGTCGTCATTTGGCTTTCTTTTCAGTATCTGTCATTTCGCTGAAGTGTGAACTCGGTTCACATTTGCTCTTAACCACATGATTAGAAGATCTGATTATATTGCCTATTTCAAGTTGTGATATTTTTTGAGAATTCTCGACCTGATCGGGTTCAATTTTTTTCTAATTTGTAGCAGGGATTTTTTCTTGTAGTTCACTCTTAATGAATAGCATTTCCACAAATAATCAGAATGGAATTTACAAAAATTTTAATTTGAAATGGACCATTTAAGTTCAAGCTTGAAGTTTTAACTATAAACTGAAAGCTTAAAAAATGCCTTTGAGCTCCGTCGTTAACAAGAATAACCTTCTTGTGATCCCAGTCGGCGAAATATACGAAGGGGTAACCTTTACTTAGAGCCCAGCAAATGATTAATGCAATTTAAAAATAGTCCTCTTCAGAGAGACTCGCTAGGATCCGATCCAAAATAAAAATGTCAATGCCGCAAACGCCGAAAGAAGGCATTCTCCTTTCGAATAGAATTTACGGACTAGACAAAAAAAGATTTATTAATTTTTAGTGAAAAATCCGATAAACTTTTGAGGGATTTTTTTTAATGCCAGCCTTGATTTTCAACCCTAAGAGTGAATGGATTCAGCTAAAAAGCTTGGAGGATTATTGTTGGACAGCATCAGATTATTACATCAGTTTTGTTCAATAGTTTCGCCTCTTTTAATTCCGTTTATTGATGGTATTGATTTCTCGCATATCAATTGGTCCAACATTTTAAAATTAATAAAGTAAATGAGAACAACTGTTTATTTGATGTCTGTTCAACTATCTATTTCGGGTTTTTAGCCCATTTTCAAAACTAAAGAGAACAAAACTTAAAATCCTATTTATAATGGTAGGATAGATCACGGGTGCAATTTTGAACAGTGTAAAAATATAGTGTTAGTTGGGTACTAATCTTTTACAGATAAGAACAATGGTGATAAATTGAAGTTGTTCATTTGTAATTGGTAGCCTCTTACCATGTGCTAAACAATTTTCCAA
Organism: Megalocaria dilatata; assembly: GCA_034642435.1. NCBI lineage: Eukaryota > Metazoa > Arthropoda > Insecta > Coleoptera > Coccinellidae > Megalocaria > Megalocaria dilatata. The sequence goes on along the minus strand of CM067857.1, from coordinate 9,199,270 downwards.
ACTTTCTAAAAGGTCCATTCTTCTGCTTTTTATACCTACGTGTAAAACCTCAGTTCTACTGAAATCTAGGAAATGGATGTTATTTATACTGTTCCGAAAAACCAGATGTTATTTCACTATGTAATATACTTTTTTATGTTCTTCTACCCTTATGTTTATAGATCGTCTTGTCTGACCTATGTAAATGCAAATGGACCTAAACAGAATAATATTAATATTATTTGTACAAATAAGAAAAAATTAGGTTCACTCTTAGTCAATAGCAAAGAAACGTGTGAAAAAAGCGGTATATACTAATTATATTGCAATGAATGCATAATTTTACATAGGTCAGACAGGACGATCTATAAACATGAGGGTAGAAGAACATAAAAAAGTATATTACATAATAAAATAACATCTGGTTTTTCGGAAGATTGTATAAATAACAACCATTTCAAAGATTTCAGTAGAACTGAGATTTTATACGTAGGTAATAAGAGCAGAAGAACGGATCTTTTCGAAAGTTTGGAAATTTGTTTAGCACCATGGTAAGAAACTACCAATCACAATTGAACAACTTCACTTTAATTTATGACCATTGCTCTTATCTGTAAAAAATCAGGACCCAACCAATGCCATATTTTTACTGTTCAAAATTGTACCCGTGATCTATCCTACCATTATAAATAGGATTTTAAGTTTTGTTCTCTTCAGTTTTGAAAAAGGGCTAAAAACCCGAAACATATATGTCAACAGACATCGAATAAACAGTGAAACTTAAGCCAAGTTGTTTTTATTTACTGTATTAATGGCGTTCTTTGAATCTTCACTGCGAAGTTTTCAGGAATATTCAAATTAAATTATTTTTAGCCGACCACAAATAAGAAAAATAAAAACAAAGAATGTTATAATTATGAAAACCATTTTTTAAGAAAAATTTGGTTTTCATAATTATAAGATTAGAAACAAAATTTTATCTCCCTCAAGTATTAGTTTAGTAATTTCAATTAATAATTTATGTTTCCTTGGTTTTTTTTATTCCATTTGTTATTATATTTGATTTTATATGTCTACTTAATTGAAGCAGTGCCTGTAAGACATTAATTTAATTTCAACAGTTTTTGAATAAAAATTTTTGTGAAATTAAAATTTGTAGGACGCTCACAGAATAACACTGTTTTTATATTTAAATTTTAAATGTATTCAGGAAATTCGATATGTGAATGAAAACTTATAAAGAATCGTCCACAATCCTAATCTAAAGGTTCTTCTATCTGTGCAGTTCAGCAAATAATTTTACAGTTATTTTCAAATATTCTATACAATATCAATAGTAAATTCATAGGAAAAGGATCATTTGTTAGATAGATTCATATACTTTTCCTTAATACCCTTCTTTTCTATATTTAGGAAATATTTATAGATTTCTTTTCAATTTAAATAGTGATGATTGGCGTTCAAACGAGAAACAGCCTCTCCAACTATAGACGACAATTAAACTATGTGCTCGGTAGTTTCAACAGCCGATCTATATGATCTACAAACAGCATCGAAGAAAGAGTTGGACTTTTTCTTTAGAAGGCACAACTTTTTGATTTGTCTTTGTTCTGGAGGATTAAACCAGAGGATATTTTGATGAGGGCGGTATCCAAAACAAGAGCCTTGGTCCAAAGAACAGTAAGTAAATCAGCACCTTTTCAACGAAACCCTGATGACCAGGTACCCAATGCGAATAAGTTGCTTTTGCAGTTGTACGAATGAAAGTATATACAGTTCCAGGTGGCCTCTTTAAAGTCAATGACCTTCAGCAGCCTTAAAATTCTCGCACCTTCAAACAGCTTGGATATACAAAACTGGACTTACATTTCAATATTCATTGTGGAGCATTGTAATATGTCTCCTTTATTCTAAATTTTCAGGTAAATCTTCGTTAGAGGTATTCAAAATTTGATGAAACGAGTCCAAGTAATGCGTTAAATATCGAGGAAATAAAATTTTTAATTGATGTGTCTCCGGATTTTGCCATTTCACAAACTTGGTATTCCTTTTGGGCTTGAAAACAACCAGCAAATATTAAGTCTAGGTCATCTTTGTCGAAGTTGAGGGTGATTAAAAACTTTAGGAGACGTTCCGGCAGAATTTAATTTTACACCATTAATTTTCAATCAGATCTAATCCACAATTATGCGAGAACGAGATGAAAAATTGAGATTAGGAATAACACTATACAGTAACAGCTGGGGCGGACATTTGGTAGACATTGTGTTCCAGTAATAACCTCACGGTATGAACTTTCGATTCAAATAAAAATTGGTATCTCTAACTTTACAAAATGTGTTTTCCTCAACTTAAAATTAAACTTCTTGTTGGAACACCTTATACCAATGTAACGGATTTTCCAATAGGAATGATACAATTTAAAATGGTTATAATGACAACACTGTATATTATTTTTAACATTTCCAATGTCATTTAATCATGGAAAGATACACGCTTCGACAATGTTTATCTATTGCAACAAAGTCAATGTATACATAATTTCTTTGTCTTACTAGTACTCTTGTATCTTGTAAAGAAATTTCACTTTCAAATTGGTCTACATTACGACGAATAGTGAATTGATTAACTGAATAATTGTCGTCCATGAATTCTTCTTCAAATTCTCAAAGTTTTCGCAAATGTTTTGTTAAAATAATTCAACAATTTCTAAACGTTGTTGAAGCGTTTATCTTTCCATGATTAAATGTCATAACCTACTGAACACAAATGACATGTGAAATGTCAAAAATAATATACAGTGTTGCCATTATAACCATTTTAAATTGTATCATTCCTATTGGGAAAAAACGTTATTATCACCACAAAAGTACTTTTGAAAGAAAATAATCGAGTTTAATGTATAATAAATGTGCCATAAGAATGTACGAATATTATTTCAAATAATACCACCAATAACTAATAAGTTTACAGAAAGGTTAATACATTTAAATTTGAAAATTTCACAATAAATAGAAAAATGGATTTGAAATTTTCGAAATCACCATCTATAGCTTGTACACAACAAAACTTCAAGGACACACTTTGAAATCGCTTCCTTGATTTTTTTATAAAATTGGGAAAGCGTGAAGTAAGTTAACAACCTTAGGTGGCGCTTGTTAACAAGTAGTCTCTTGTTGCAAATCTGGTAGGAATGTTAAACATCACAATTAATTCAATAAAATTTCTCTGCCAACAGTCACCAGTTCCTCATTATAAAAGCGGATATTCTCCTTTCAGGAATATAAAGCTTATTTTATTCATGGACGACCTCGGCTCGAGCGATTTGTCTGCAATGTGTTCAATTTCGCTGAAAGTCGATTAGAGATTTCTTACCGTATACATTTACCAAAGGAATATATCATAGCACTGATAAAACCTTGCTTAGCTTCTTCGTAATCAGTTTCCTAAATCAAATTTCCGCGTTGAAATAGTGAATCATACCTAGGAATACCCTTCAAACATTCAAAGATCGTTTGAATACAAACATTAATTCATCGAGTGATAAAATTAAAATGATAAATCACCCAGATGGTTGGTCAAAATTGTAAGTCACTGCTTAGAATGACGAAAATCCTGTATCATTATCGTGATCATTTCAACGAAATCACAGCTGCAGATCATCATAAAGATTTGCGATTCATACTTATTGAATAATAACCTATATCAAAATTAAATCGAAGTAAACATTATTCAGTGATAAGACCATAGAGAATGATAGTGATCCCTATTCTAATAATAATATTGAGGAGAAATTGTTCACAAACCAATTCTAGACTAGAAATTGCTGGAGCCTCCCGAGACAGATGTTAGGATAGGTCGTAGGGCGAGCTCAAGGTGAAGTGTCAGAGGGGGTGAAATCCTGAATTATATCTAGCACCAGATCTAGGTGCCCGGACAAAAGGGCAACTGCATTCATAGAATCGATAAAACGTCTGGACCGATAATAATGCAGTAGTAGAGTTTCGCACTTGTTGCAAATTTGTACGTTTCGGTCGGTAGCGCAAAGATTTGCCGGGTCAGTAAAAAGCAGGGTGGTTCCCTGTAAGAACATCCTCGTTTACTCAACATTCTGTGAACATTTTTCGTTTATCTATATTCTTAGCGAAATTGTGATCATCGAAAGAGAATAACCCATGTGGATCCAAAAGGAACAAAGGGAAATATAGGGTTCTGAAGTATGACAGATGAGCAGGTATGCTTCAAAATAGTTCAATGTCAAGTCACCTTTCCAATAATCCCATTTCAACTCCTACGAAAATAGGAAATGTTACGAAAATAAACCACAAAGATGCACTCGTACATTCAAACACACAAACTGCGTTCTCGATTCAAAGAAAACATTATTAAATAAATAAATGCAGTAATTCTGGAAATTCTTATTAGATCATATTGAAGTACGCAGATGAAATATACGAAATTCGAGGTCGTTTCCTCGTTTGTAACTCGCTCTTCTAGACTCTTATACTGTTTCTATTTAAAATGGAAGTTGAATAACTGAAACCCACCGAACCGGAGTATCCTTTCTTTGCAAAGCTGTTACTTTATCATGTTATACAGTGTGGAAACGTACCTTATTTATGAGTAATGGTCCTCAAGATGCTAAAATTACAGGTATAAAAACAGTATAAAAACACGTTAAAAAATACAGGCACTTTCAGACACACAGAGCACAACGTCAAACTTCACAAAGCCGGCTAAAACACGGAATGGAATGAGAGAATCGGCAGTCGGAAGAGCTCGGCGCGCAGGCCCGAACGAAGTTCTGGAGTCTCCGAGTGCGAGAAGAAAAAACGACGTCTCGGGGTTCTGAGGGAACAAAGTTCCGACCCATACAAGAATTTTGAAACGATTGCAGCTGATGTTTCATGAAATATTCACCAAAAGCGGCCTTTTTCATTCTTCCTAAGCGTGTGTTCGAATTCTTTGCTTGGAAACAATACCGGGAAAAGTAACGAGTGTGCCGTAACGATAGATCATCGGGTATTTGGCGCGCTCTGCATAAAATGACGGCGAATTCTGTAACTTCGCTTCTTATAGAGAATAGCAATACCATAGACAAACTATTAATATGCATATAGTTTATCTATGAGCAAAACCAAGAAATCAAAATTGATTTTTTGAAAATGTGGATGTATAGTCATCAAAGAAAGATGCAAATATTTAACCATGTATGTTGGGTTCCAAATGCATTGAATGTCTATTGTATAAACTTTCTATTCTCAATTGAATTTTCGTCCAAAACAAAGGATCTCACCAATACGGCCTCAACCTCAAAAGGCTGAAGTCAATTAAATATTTTCGACAAATTGGTACAATTGATTCCTATAAAATAAGATGTTTAAAATATTGGTGTGCACATACTCAATTAAGAAGTATTGATATGGATTCACAAGGAATCGATGAAGTTTTAATATTATAATAAGGTAATTTGCAAATTTTTAGGTTATATCAAAATTAAAAGAAACAAATTTTAAATATTGAACTCAATACAACCAAATTCATTATATCTATGAATAAAACCTAATTTCTCTTCCATTTTTCATGGTTTTGTGAAGTTTCCACTTATTCCGAACAGAGTCTAATAAAGTTTGGGCAACAAATAAGTTATTAATTGATATAGCTAGAACTACGTCTCTACCCTCCAATGATTGTAAAAATTGCGACATGTGTTGCAAGAGTGATAGAACTTTTCATAGGGATAACTGTGATTTGACAGAAGGTAGAAGTCATGTTCTTTTGACATTTCTGTTCAGTAAGCATGGTCAAATTATCATGATCAGACTCACGGCGCAACAACGTTTACAAATTGTTGGAATTTATTTTCAAAATCAGTGTTCTATTCGCCAAACTTATAGAGCCATTCGTGAAACTTATGGTTTATATAATTATCCATCAGAGCAGCTCATTCGTCAAACTATCGATAGATTTCGGACAACATTTTCTTTACTCGATGCAACAACAAGACAAAGAACTGTACGTACAGAAGAACATATCGCTGCTGTAAGTCATAGTGTTAATTATGATCCAGATTTGTATATTCGTCGACGTTCACAACAAGTTGGACTGTGCATCCACCACATGGAAACCTTTGCGTGAAGAACTTGGTCTACACCCATACAAGATCCAACTGGTTCAATACCATAATAAGCGTCATTTGTTCGCTGATTGGGCCCTAGAACAGCTTGAAGTTGATCCACTTTTTTATCGTAAAATTGTGTTTAGTGATGAAGCTCATTTCTGGTTGAACGGCTATGTAAACAAGCAAAATTTCCGTATATGGAGTGAAAACAATCCTCAAGAAGTTCTGCAGGTTCGATTGCATCCTGAAAAATGCACTGTATGGTGTGCTTTACACGCTGGAGGCATCATCGGTCCAAATTTCTTTAAAAATTATGCTGGAGCTGTTACAGTGAATGGTGCTCGTTACAGATCGATAATCAATGATTATTTGTTTCAAAATTTGAATGATATCGACCCAGAAGTGTTTTGGTTCCGACAAGATGGTGCTACATCTCATACTGCTATCGTAACAATTATTATTGAAAGAAAGATTTGGCGATAACATAATTTCGAGAAATGGTCCAGTTAATTGGCCTCCAAGATCTTGCGACATAAGTCCACTGGATTATTTTCTTTGGGGTTATGTCAAGTCATTGGTTTATGCTGATAAACCAGAAACAATTGTACGCTTTGGAAGCCAACATAACTCGTGTTATTGATGGAATAAGGACTGAATTACTCCAAAAAGTGGTCCAAAATTGGTCTGGTCGAATGCGGTTCCTCTGAGCTGTGTTAGACATATGCCGGAAATTATTTTTAAAACATTAATGTCATAAAAGTATCTTTCAAATAAAAAAAAAGTTTGGTTTCAATCTTAATTTAAATGTGTTTCATTTCAATTTAAAGTGTTATCACTCTAAAAAAAAAATACCCGATAGTATTATCTGAAATAACTCATTAAAAAAGTCTAAGTTCAATTTACGTAACACCCACGTACGGTAATTTCGTCTTTTTCCGGTATTATATGAATTTCTAATTTCTTTTGAGATTCTTAGATCCACGGTAAAGCAATATGAGTTAGGGATCAATTGTGTTCTTGGATAGGCTTTGCTCCTGTGTCCACCTTAGGCACAGCACTGTTAATTTAGGCTCAATAGTGAAATTCTTCATACTTTTTCATTATTGTATCTACCATATAAAGAACAAAAAGCAGCACGAACTAATTTTACCCCTAATATATCATAGAAAATATGGTATCCAGATTGCTGGCATGCTAGATCCATGCCCAAACAAGAAAACGTTGCTCAGCCATTACAGGATCTTTCGAGAACTACCGATTTTATGTTAATTCTATTAAATAACGTTGAGTAAACGTTCATATAATCTTCAAACTTATAATTCGCGATTTTTCTCAATACAAGTTATCATTAAGTAAAACAGTTTATTGTCTTTATGCGCTCGCGGGCATAATGAGCACAATTATTTAGTTAGTAAGAATAAAAACGCTATAATGAACTAGTATGACACAAAATGAATAAGATTTGGGATATATGTTTACATATGACACAGTTCTCCGTTCGCTTTGGGTACAGAAACTATAATGAATGAACAAACACCTCGTTCAATAACAATGCAATTGCTGACAGTCATTGTCTGTGCTAAAATTTCGCAATGAACGAAAATGGTAGATCACATCATCATCTTCTTAAGGCTAAGCCTTTGTCGTTGCAGCCATTGATTCCTATCACTCGCGCATCTTTTCATATGACAGAAGGATTCAAATTCGATTTCTTCGATGTCCTTGAAGTAATTGATTCAAGGCCGTCCTTTGAATCTTCTTTCTTTTATTCTTCCTGCAAAAACGTTGAGGAGGATTTGATTGTGACGAGTTATCCGGCCTATGAGCTTAGTTTTTCTTTTCAGGATTGTGTCTTATAAATTCCTTTTTTCTTTTATTTCTAACATTATGCTTTCGTTGGTTCTTTTGTCTATACGGGGTGACAAGAAAAACTTCGGGCAATTTTTACTGTGTTCTGAAACAAAAGTATTTCAGCGCACCCAAATAATTTTTATTCTATTAGATTCTCTACACTTTCTTGTACCAATATGTGAATTTTCAGTTTGATATTACTTTATTTTGCAGAGTGTTATAATGTCAAACAAACGTAGTGTATTTTTGTAGCTGTTTCGTCAAGATAAGCGTCAATGCCAAATTGTTCATTTTGGCCGATTTTGGAGCTCAGAGCGTATGCTAAACACCACAAAAGTTTGGAGCAATCCCGCCTGGAATGGGACCGATTAACGCCCGAAGAGCTGCGGCCCATTGCCAAAAATTCCAAGAAGCGTCTGAAGCTATGTATCGCCGCCAAAGGAAGCCACTTCGAAACTGCTTAAATGTATTACCAGATGTTTATGTTATTATTATTCGTTGTTGTTTTGTTTAATTTCTTTTGTTTAATAAAGTTGAATGAAAAAAGTTTGTCGGAGGTTTTTCTTATCACCCTGTACATCTTATTTTTAGCATTCTTCGCCACATGCACATTTCAGTTGCTTCCAATCTTTTCTTTTCATATTTACTTAAGGTCTAGGTTTCGCCGCCACACGTAAGGACGCTCCATATAGAAGTTTTTATAAAGGATTTTCTGGCTCCTATACTGAGATGTTGGTTTACCACTAGGTTCTTCTTTTTTTCAAAGACCTGTTTGGCGAGAGCAACCTTTCGTTTTACCTCTTTTCACATCAGCTGTTTTGTTTTCATTCATCTTTTTAATGATCATGGTTTTTGTTTTTTCGACGTTCATTTTTGAATCGAATTTACCCAGCAAGTTATCTAATATTCCTTGTTCTGATCACAGAACAAGAAGGTTAATACCACGCACAGTCTGTGACTTTGTGGTTTTTCTTTATATTTGTTAGCATCTTTATGTAAAAAACGAACTTGTATGAGCTAATTTGTTTGCAAATAAACTATTCTATTTCTATTTCATTTTTTGATTCTACCATAATCACGATGTCATCAGTGAAGCTAATACAGTGATATTATTCTCCATTTATTTTCACGCCTTAAGTCTTGCCTTTCATTGTGTTAATGGCTCGTTCTATATACATGTTGAACAAATAGGGTGATCACATCATAAAAACGTAAAATTCGAATGAATCAAATCCCGTTCTCGAAAACGGAGAAAAAGCGATTTTAAATACTTTCATCGTTTCTGCAGACGTCCTTGTATCGACATCTATCGGCAAGGTAACGAAACTGTTGAAGTTTTATCCATGTTTTCAAGGAAAGAATTTAGACAAATGTCTATATCAGGTATTCCATACATCTTGGTCAATATTGCAAGAACGCAAATTGTGAAAAATTATTTACGGGCAATGTAGAATACTCCTTTTATCGTATGCGTCCATATGCGAGATGCGCTCGACTATAAATCTAAGAGTTAAACATGTGTTATTTGAGGAATTCCAACTAAAGGAGGGTTCATTAACACAAGACGGGACTTCTAAAATAAATGTCCCCGACTCTTCCAGGAGAGTTGCCATCTCTTTCCAGTGGCCGCAAAATAGATCTTGGTTGCATCGTAACTGGTTATTTTTATTACCGATCATGCACAGACAATGCCGAAGAAGAGTTATATTAATTGAATATTGAAGCATTATGCGGGACTATACCACACCTATTCAATCTACTTAAATATAAACTATTAATAGGTTCTCTTTATCATATAATCAATCGAATTAAGATTAGGATTTGATTAATTCAATTTGATTGAATAGAACACCATATCGAAGTTGAGATATTATTCACGTATCTAACCAGAGGTATGAATGTTTCTATTCGTGGATTATCAATATATTTTGATAGTACAATAAAGATTTTGCTCTGTATAGAATTAAGTTTTATCACATGCTGAATTAAAATGCGAATACTCAGTGAGTTGGAAGAATATTATCATTTTCGGTACATACAGGATGACCCAGAAGTGCCTAAATGGTTTATAACTTTGTTTCTATTCAAGCTATCGCCTTGTTTTTTCCAAACGATAGTTGGTGCAATCCGCACATCCTGAAAATATTTTCATCCGCATACAAGATGTCCGAAAATGAAATACATACATAGGTTCGGTTTTTTTAATTGGCAACTCCCTATTTTTCATACATCTTTGGATTTGCCACTTGATCGTCGATAAAACGCACCCAGGTTTCACTGACTTATCTGCATTAGTTTTTGACCTATGTCAATTTATGTTTTGAAATATGGTCGTGCGTAGACCCACAGAAAAAGTCATAATTTCGGAACATCTTTTTTCCAGTCGATTCCTTAAGCTACTGTGCTTGAAATAGGCATAAATTTGATGTCGGTGTTCTATCGCCTACTACATTGTTTTTTAAATGACAAATAACACATTGAATTAACTCGATTTTTTCAAATGCAACACCCTGTATTTTGTTATACCATTGCATGACATTTCGTAAGAGCTTTTCGTCGATATAAGGTTTGTGGGGTCTACTTCGTGAAATAAATTCCAAAATAAGAAATATGCATTGTTTTAGTAGAATTTAGTAGAATGTTGTCGTAAAATCGGAAACATCTTTACAAAATAATTGAAAAAAATGTTTTCGAAATTGTAATAACAGTGTTTGAAGAATAGTGGTAATAGAAACAGGAGAATATCAAGCAGCAATCAATTATAATAACAAGAACATGAAGCGGTGAATAACAGAAAACCATGTGAAAAGAAGTTGAGGAAAGCCTTCTTATAAATGCTCAAACAGGTCACCAATCTTGGTAACCTATGTTGCATCTAGGGTGTCCACTTCAAGGCCTTTTGGTCACGTTTTCCATTTCTCAATTATGATGGGTGATCCTCCAAATCACAATTTCACTAATCAGAAGGAAATCTGATATCTGACCTGTTTGAGCATTTATAAGAAGACTTTCCTCAACTTTTTTTTCACATAGTTTTCTGTTATTCACCGTTTCATGTTCTTGTTACTATAATTGTTTGCTTCTTGATATTCTACTGTCTCTATTACCACTATTCTTCAAACACTGCTTTTACAATTTCGAAAACTTTTCTTTCAATTATTTTGTAAAGATGTTTCCGATTTTACGACCACGTTCTATTAGATTCTACTAAAACAATCCATATTCTCAACACACAACAAGAAATTATAAGAGACCTTATTTGTTAAGTTATCCAAAATTAATTTTTTTATTGTAAAATAGGAATATGGAAAAAAGTTTCTTGCGAAAGAAGGCTTAGGGGTGGCTTTTTCTACCCCTTGCAATCATAGAGAAACACCACCAATTTTTTTTTGGGCGTCTTCTCGCTCGCATGAAATGTCTGCTCAATTTCATTCTTGTCAGTTTTTTGGTTCTTAAGAAAAAAATTAAAAACTGTTTTTCGAGCGCCATCTTTATTGGGCTGTAACTAAGCAGGGGGTTCAAAAAAATAAACTTTATATGAAGGACCCGCCCTATTTTTTGACAAGGAATCACCCTCTAAATTTTTTAGCAACTATTCATATACACCCTGTATAATTGAAGTATACAGTGGATTTATATCAAGTGAAGGTCCAGATGATACGAAATTTAATAACTTCAGCTTTTCTTTTCAATAATCAGGAACACGTAGTTTCGATTGGAGTACATTTTAAACAGAGAATCAGAGCCACGAAAAAATCGGAGTAGCGGGATCTTGCTATGGTTAAGGCAGTCGCTTGAAAAATCTCAACGGTATGTCGGCTAAGACCGGGCAAAAGAAGGGTGTTTCCTCTGTATTGAACTCTAATTAAACTGCCTTCAGAAATGTCACAATATCCGTTCCGAATAGCGATAGGCCGAGTACAAATATCCTGATAACAGTTAAACAGCTAACGGCCCGTTTGTTGTATATCGAGAGCAGTATTGTGGCTGAACATTCAGCAGTTTTTTCTCTTCCACGAATAACTATGAGATCACGACAGCCGTGGAGTGGATTAATAATAAATCCTGGGAAAGGGAACCACTCCACGATTCGGCTCGTAAATCAGTCGCGAACGCAGTAATAATCGCCGATATCGATGTATAAACGACCTTTCCATGTAATAAATGAATTTTCATCGAGTACCACATTTCCCGTGACCGCGTAACAGCTGAACACACATCGTATATATCCGTCAAGGCAGCGTCTAGGCGGCCAGACGGTATGGAAAAGTGTTAAAGCCGTCCCATCAATCTCAGATTTTTCACAGTGTTCTGAAATTGATATAAATCGTTCATGGACGCATTACTCTGAATTGTTATGACGTTCACGCTAATTGCGATCTTCAACTTCTATATCCATTATTTTGACGGATAAATGTAACGAGCGATTATAATTTTTTTTTATTCAATGGAATAAACAGGATATCTTTAAACGGCATGACTAGAAATAAAGGTTTTTCCAGTAAGAGGTTTCATTTTGAATAACCCGCTATCTGGGCAGCTGTCACTTTGGAAGCTGTCATCTTTTGACATTTGATTTTTGGAGGAGGTCTGTGGGCATATCTAGAAGAACTTGTGTTCGAAATGAAAGAATCCGGGAAATATTGGGATCTAAACACACAATAGTTGATGCCCGATAATAGCTTACCAAAACAGATCTCAACACTTGGACGCCACAGGACAGAAGAAAGAGAAGACGACTGAGAAAAAGGTGGAGAGAGAGTTGAAAAGGAAATGAAAGAATGAGAGATTCCAGAAAATCTGTGGTCGAACAAAGAAGAATGGCGGTTAGAAGTAGGGAAGCAACGTAGGATGCTATAAAAACCGACAAGTAAAAAATACGCCGTCACTAAAAATGGGACAATACACGCTTCAAAAACGAATTGAATTCACAAAAATGGTTAAAATTTTGCGGTCACAGTTCGCAAAACTAAAGCACTTTTGGGTCGTCTGAAACCAAAATCGCTAACCCACCACAGCGAAGGCTGTGATAAAACGATAAAAGATAGTGATACTAAAACGCTCTAGCTTGCGTTAGCGATTTTGTCCGTCCGCACATGAAACATCCTACTTCTTAAAATGCCTCATAGTGCGCCAATGGAAAGATAAATAAAACTTGTCTTTCCTGAATGAATCCCAAATTGTTAACCCGATAGTGAAAATGCAAACTCTTACTCCCTATCTATTTATTTCAACTTTACAATTAAAATAGAGACTCTTATTTACAATATAATATATTTTTACAGTTAGACTGAGGTCCGAGATTCACGTAGGGACTTATCTTTGATGATAGTGCTTTCTCCAAGAAAAGTTCCTATTCTGCATATAATCAGAAGGTGTTCAGTCTCACATTGTTCCAAATGACCAGTAGGGCGTCCGGAATCAAGATGGTGCGGTAATACGATACTCTAAATCCGGCACAAAAAAGATTGTTTGATATTAAGATAATAATAAATCAATGGCATACCTTCCTCTTTACAATGAATTAAATATTCATAGATTGCTCCTGAAATATACTCGTTTTTGTTCAATAACAAAATGAAACCTCTTAATGGAAAACAATTCTCTTCCGGGAATTGTTACGCCTTATCATCGCGCAAAGAGGAGAAACCCTCTGGTAGCAGCGAAGTACAAGCCAATTTCCTCTGGCTATGCAGGTTAGTAGCCGGGTCGTTTGTAATGCAACAGAATGTGTTGAAAATGGAAGTCAACAAAGAGAAAACTCCGTGCCTTCACAGTTTTTCTTTAATAAAGGCGCAAATGCCAGATGGTTGAAATTGTGAATGGTGTTAATGGTCCGGATACTGTAACAGCTAATTACGTGCAATTTTGGTTTTGTCGATTCCGCTCAGGCAGGCCCCTCGTCGGAAATGTCGATAAAATCATCGAAATAATCGAAGTTAGTAGTCGTAGTACCGTCCCGGAGCTAAATACTGACCATAAAACAGTTTTAAACCATTTGCGTAAAGCTGGATTCAAAAAGAAGCTAGATGTTGGGTGCCACACCAATTAACACCGAAAAACATGATGGATCGAATTTCCATCTGCAAAGCCTTGGCTAAACGGAATGAAATCAACCCATATCTTAAACGGATGGTGACTGGTGATGACAACTTGATCATATACGACAATATTGAGCTGAAACGATCGTCGTCAAAGAGCAGTGAAGCAGTTCAAACGGCGGCCAGGAAAGGTTCTATGCATTTGGTGGGCCTGGAAGAGAATCATTCATTATGAATTGCTTCAATATGACCACGCACTAAATTCATATCTCTATTGTCAACAACTGGACAGTTTCAAGCTAGCAATTGACCAGAAACGGCCAGAATTGACCAACAAAAGAGGTGTTGTGTTCCATCAATGAGTGCGGACAGCTCAGTGGTAGAGCATAGATCTCGTGACCGGAAGGTCCGGGTTCGAACCCTGTTCAGGTGGAAAAGAAATTTTCTAGTTGGACGGTGTCGGTCACCATTTCACTGTTGGGTCGAAAATTAACAGTGCTGTGACCTAAAGTGGCGCAAGATCGCAGTAACAAAGCCAACCCAGAACACAACTGAACTCCCAGCTCGCACAAGATGAAAAAACTTCTGAGGGATCTTCAGAGAAGATCTAGGAGTATTAGAATAATAATAATAATAATCAGGATAACGCCAAGCCACACACGTTTATAGTGAGTCGACAGACAGTACGGAAGCTTGAATGGGAAATTTTATTGCATCCCCAATATAGTCACCAAGCGATTTCTTTTTCTCGCATTGCAAAGCTTCCTGAATAATAAGATACTGGCATCAAGATGAGATACTTCTATGAGAGAGGCATTATTAAGCTACCTTTAAAATGGCAACAAATTATAGAATAAAACGGTACGTATATATATTTAGGCGATGACATCATTCTTCTGATAGGAGTACATGAACCGAAAAACCTATGGGACCATAACAGGGTACAGGGTGCTCAAAAAAAGTTTACTCTCTTAGCGAAACTTGGAACTGATCCAGATGGACAGACCAGTGCAGTGGATATTCAAGGCACCAGACATACAAGCTCTCAAGATAGAAGAAATGGAGAATCTCATGATGTAAGGAAGCTCAACCTTTTGTCTTGGATGCCAGTTGATATTCAAAAAAAGGCATCTTCGAGCTCAGACAGTATCCTCGACTGATGTTACAGTCGAAAAACCGAAGAAATCTTGAAGAGAACTCAATCAAAGTGTCTCCAGTGGAACAATACAGCTCATCCAAGAAATATATAGGTTCTCCAGTTCTCTGTGATGGTGTAGCATAATCGAAAATTAAATTACTGTTGAACTGTTATGTCCCGTCTTGAAACGGATCACCTCCTTCACTAGAGAAGGCTCTTATTTTGAAACCACTGCTAGGAAATTTACCCTCAGTAATATATCTGTTAGTTTGAGATACCAAGAGGTATATTTTTCTGTTCTTTTGGTAATTCATTATGGATAGCTAGATGTTGAATATTATAATTTGTAGTTTATATGAAATAGATAGAACATGTTAAATATTTGACAACATGTTAATTTATACTTCGAGTATCCTGACACTGTCCTTTATTGTGGAATCACCAGGAAACACAAATATAACTTATGAAACAAAATGGAGCTAAATGTTAAAATCTTTTCGAACAATGTATTGGTTATGCCCTTACGGTGGCTTAAGACATTGACCCTGTCAGGATGACATGTTCGCCACTTCGCCAAACCGAAACTATTTTGAATCTCTTCATGTTCCATGACTGGTTCACCCGTTTCCGACCATGACCCTTTGCATCCTGCACCTCGTTCTGATACGATCGTATTTTTTCCGGCCGTCGAGGAAGTATCGGTCGGTCGAGATCCGACGTTCTTCCGGACTTGGCGGCGAAAAGAAGATAATAATTATCCAATTCACCTGTATAAAGTTTCTACAAGCCGGCTGGCGTGAGACGAAACCCCGCGTATACGCGATTTATCGGTCGCTCAACGTTGCCAATTTTCGTATACGGCTTCCCGGAAGTCAGCTGCGGGCTTCAATGACACGAGGAATTAGACAAATCGTCGGAGTTAGGAAGAGCTCCCTCGGACTCCTTGATTAAACGTAGGTTGAAAGGCACGCTCGATTTTATTTCATGTTCCAATTAATGTGACATCTGTCAGATTCGAAACTACACACTAACATTAGCGTAACACGATTTAAACCTGAGAAAGTGATTAAGCACGATGATAATATAATCGTTAAAAAAGATATGCTTCGTTCTTGGCGTTCTTGGACCTTGAATTTGTTCATTTGTAATATCTCACTGAGTATACAACATGTTTACCTTTCAAAACATCATAGGGTGTCATTAAAATTCAATAGCAAAAGTTAGAATATGACATTTCTCAATATGAAAAAAATGGTTGACGTCTCTGAAGCATTCGTCAAGTTTACAGCAGGCTTTCTACGCCAACTTATTCTTGAGTACATTCCGGAGTTTTTAATTTCATAGCTTTCTATAATCTTCTGGTAAACTGTCGTATATCTTTATTGCCAAGTGGTTAACCCTAAGCTGTGTTGTTTTGAGTTTGTAATGAGGAATATAAACCTGGTGTTGCACGCAGTTATTTTGGAGAGAACTATTTTTATGATCCTGGACATAATTGACACAGGCAAGTTTAAAAAGAGATGTCAAAGTAAATATTCTTCTGCCTAAATAATTTACTACAACCGTTTTTAACAGTGCATATTATCCATACGGTTTGTTACTGCTTGATGAATATCCTCTCTTTTCCAGACAAGTTTCCTCAGGCTAATCTATCTCACGATATAGCCGAGTGAAAAAGCCCACTTTTGAAGGCTGTTGGTAGGCAAACTGCTTCATTGTTCTTATGACGCTCTAGTCTGTTGACATTCATTTTGTTGAATACATCATTATCATCTTCTAAAGACTATGCCTTGTCGCTGCAGCCATTGATTCCTGTCACTCGCGCATCGCCCTCCATGGCATTAGAGCTTGTCGCGCTGAGGGCGCTTGTCTTGACCAGGACCCTAGTTTTATCCCGGTGAAATAAAGGGTTAAGTCTTGGTGCCTAACGTAATGCCATTCGCGCCAGGCACTGGACCCGTGTGGTGGAAGATCGACAGAATGGGGCCCTAGTTTCACCGTAAGGTGGAATGGAGGGCTGAGCCGATTTGATCAACTCAGTGGCAAGGGAGTCCTTAGCAGCACAGGGCCTCTCCCTTAAAAGTAACGTACTCTGCCCTATTGCAGTAAATCTCCGGATTTTTCTGTCCAATGGGCGAGTGCTTATGTAGCATACTGCGTTACCTCGGGAGGGTGGATGCCCACAGGTGGTACTTGTATCAGCTGGCCACCTGATTGGTGTTGGACTCGACGGGGTAGCGGTTGAAAGTCCACATGTTGGACTAGGAAGGTATTCGTTTATCTGTTCGCAGACACTCATGTTCTTGTTATTCTCATGAAATGCTTCAGGGTTTAGCGGGACTTGACGATTCGACCAGCCTCGTCCTGAACCTGGATCCATTGTGAGACGTTTCAGAGTTTGTGGATCTCGACGAAACTGCTAGTCCGTTGGTGCTTGACGCCAGGATCAATCGAAAGACTTCACAAGGGTCTTGACGTACAGGCCGGATTGACAGTGCTCGTACCAGGATCAATTGAGGCATCAATCTTTAGATTATCTTAGTTCATGAGACTTCGTTCGGGTGGATGGATAAGAAGCCCCTTCGGCGTGTGAGTTACGTCCCGAAAACTCGGGTACTGACCTTGCAGAACCAGTAGAGGTTGGATAGTGCTTCGTTGCTACCAGTCAGACGGTTGTAGGTTTTCGAACTGAAGCTGGTGGATTCATCTCTTCGGAGGGGTCCTCACCACGCGTGATGATAAGGCGTAACCCTTATCATACCTTCTGCCTCTTAGGGCAGACTATGGAAACTGCTAACTAGTCACTTGGTGAAAGAGTTACGCTCAAATACCAATAAACTTAATAGTAGACTTCACGTGTCACTCGCGCATCTTTTCATATGACAGAAGGATTCAACATTCAACCTTTCTTTGATGTCCTTGAAGTAATTGATTCTAGGCCGTTCTTTAGATCTTCTTCCTTTTATTCTTGCTTCAAAGATGTTGGGGAGAATTGATTGCAACGAGTTATATGGTACACGAGCTTAGTTTTTCTCTTCAGGAAAGTGTCCAATAAATTCCTTTTTTTTATTTCCAACAACATGCTTTCCTTGGTTCTTTTGTCTATCCATCTTATGAGCCTTCTTCGCCACATCCACATTTCAGTTGCTTCCAATCTTTTTTTTTGTCATATTTACTTAAGGTTCAAGTTTCGCTGCTACAAGAAAAGACGCCTCATACAAAAGTTCTTATAAAATAAAGGAATTTCTGGCTTCTATACTTTACCAGTAGGTTCTTCTTTTTTCAAAGACCTGCTTGGCGAGAGCAATTCTTCGTTTCATATCTTGGGTGGATCTGTTTGTATTAGTTATTGTGCTTTCCAAGTAGCAGAAAACTTTTACTAGTACAATGATGGACCCTCTTAATTTTACATCAGCTAATTTATTTTCATCCATCTTTTGAATGATCAAGGTTTTCCCTTTTCCGATGTTTATTTTTGAATTGAATTCACTCACAAAGTTATCTAATATTTCTAACGTACGGTTCATTTCATTTTCTGATTCTGCTAGAATTACGATGACATCAGGGAACCTAATACAGTGATATTTTTCTCCATTTATTTTTACGCCTTTTATCGTGTTAATGGCTAGTTAAAAAGGGTGATTTGGTGGTGGGGATTTAATTGCAGATTGCGCATACCTCGTATAAACTGAAGTGCAATTTGCGTTCAGTGGTGTTTGACAATTCATAATGGAAAGATTTAGCCCGGCACAGCGTCTACAAATTGTTCAAATTTATTATGAAAATGGGCGTTCTACGAGGAATGTGTATGGGGCGCTTAGAGCAACTTATGGTCCACATAATCAGCCTACCGAACGCACAATTAGCTCTACCATCCATAAGTTTGAGACCCAATTTTTATTCTTGGATAATACTCGACCAAATAGACCCCACTCAACATGTAGTGAAGAAAACATAGGGGAGCGGAGAGTGTACGCGAAGATCGTGAAGTGTCGATTCGTCGCCGTTCTCGACAGCTTGGCCTGTCATATTAAACAACTTGGCGTATTTTACGTAAGAATATTTCTTTAAAAGCTTACAAAATTCAACTAGTGCAAGAACTGAAGCCGATGGACCTTCCAAATCGTTTCCGTTTTAGTCGTTGGGCTCTTGACAAGCATGCCTGATACACATTCCTCGTAGAACGCCCATTTTCGTAACAGAGTTGAACAATTTGTACACGCTGCGCCGGGCTAAGTCTTTCCATTACAAATTGTCAA
The DNA here is from genome assembly GCA_034642435.1 of Megalocaria dilatata. NCBI lineage: Eukaryota > Metazoa > Arthropoda > Insecta > Coleoptera > Coccinellidae > Megalocaria > Megalocaria dilatata. Next base: position 9,179,881 of record CM067857.1, on the reverse strand, counting down.
ACACTACTAAACAGAAATGGCTGTCAATTAACACGAAGCATGCGCAATCTGCAATTAAAACCCCACCACAAAAAGTACCTCTAAATGAATCACCCTTCTGCTATTAGCTTCTTTGGTAGTTCCATCTATATCAATTGTCAAATACATAAATGACTTTTTTAGGCTTGTTGAATTTGTTGAATTTTTTGATACTGGAGTTTTCAAGGGTTAATCTTTTTGTCACGGAGTAAACACATCAGGATATAACACTTTAGAAAAAACGCCTAATGCAAATTACAAGATAAGAAAGACTTGGATATTCAAGTACAGCAATAATTTTTATTCCTAGCCAAAGATCGAACGAGTCAAAACTCTAAGCGGCATGTATTCGTTTACCGCTAGACGAATGAATGTTTGTGCCCTTATGTCGTATTAGGGTCTACTTCATCGATGCTTCTCAACTTTTATACTTTCAAAGAATTCTACCAACTGCTAAAAAAAGGCTAAGTTCTAAAACAGCTTGTATTGGAAGGACCGCTAAAAAACGTTTTTCCACGAGAATAAACGATTCTGTTCTATCAAACTGAGTGAGGCCGATCGTATCCTCCCCATCACATTTAATACGGTGAAAACGCTCGGAAAATAAGCGAATGAACCGATCCGCGGTCAGATAAGTTGCCTCACCGCCTCTAGTTCAGATTTATTATCAGATCCGAAAGAGATTAATGTTGGGCGAGGAAAACGGATTAAGATCTTTGGTGTCCGGGAGAGGCACTCTACAAATATGGAGGGTGGATAAGGCCATATATTTCCCTTCTGGCCGGGTCGCGAGGCATGAAATGAATTATGTCACTGGGGGCCGACCCTGCCCTATTGGCCACGTGTTGAGGGGACTCTCGGATTCGTTTCATTACGAATTATTGAGAGTGATCAGGAACTTTCAGAATTGATCGATTGAACTATTTTTGCGCGCTTGTCCCAGGAGACAGCAAGCTATCGTTTGGACCAAATGCCTGTAATTTTCGAATATTGAGTGGGTGGGACTTTTCAGATACTAAATTGTTTCAGCGGTTACTATTTGGTAGTTGATCATAACTAAAACAAATTGTAGAAATTACTATGTTTTACTACCAATAAAAATATATATTACACATTTTCTTGTGACTCGAGTTTCGGGAAATGAACTATCCCATCATCAGACAACTGAAGACCTAACAGTGGTACAGAGGTATTTAAACAAAAGTGATAAATATTTTGAATATTTCGATAGATTCTAGGTAACACCTAATAGTGGTACAGAGGTTTACAAGCGGAACGTGATAAAAAACCGGGTGAAAAAAGAGGGACCTTCTAACAGATATCGGAATGTCAGCAATGGACAAAGAAGGTTGTTAAACAGATGGTACCCATTTAAATATCTCAAATAATTTTTGGGGTGACATAGCTCCGTACAGTCATTAATTATTTTTTACATTATTTTTATTGTGAACGAATTTGAAAATTTCAATAATCAAGTTTCTTTTCTTTTGAATCTACATGTAAAATTTTCTTTTGTCGAAAGGATGAGTGGCAAAAGTTGAATTTTTGTTTTCTTTTCATTAAATTCATTTTATGTTCGTAGAAAAAGGTTTTAAACAGATGTTACTTTTTAAATATCTCAAATATTTTCGATTTACATAGCTCCGTACGGTCATTCATTATTTTTACATTATTGTTATTGTGAACTAATTTGAAAATTTCAACAGATTCTAGATAATCGAGTTTCTTCCCTTTTGATTCTACCTGGAAAATTTTATAAGATTATTGTGGGAAAGGAATGACCGTTTTCTAAACAATGAGTGGCAAAAGTAGAAATGAAAAATAAACAAAATTCTACTTCTGTCAAATAAGCTACAAGCTTTGGTTTGGTAATTCATTCATCAAAAATTAACAGTGCTGTGGCCTAAAGTGGCGCAAGATCGCAGTAACAAATCCTACCCAAAACACAACCGAACTCCTAACTTGCACAAGCTGAAAAAGCTTCTGATCTTCACAGAAGATCTAGGAGTATCAGGATAATAAATAAAATAAAACTACCTATTGTATGAATTTAAATTCACCAGATCTCTTCTGAACTGAAGCATGACTGCAACATTTTGTAAGCAAATGATTTTTCAGGAACCTATAAGAAAGAAATTGAATCAAAATTTGAGAAGCGTTGAAACGACTGTCCCGTTCGTGAACAAAGCTTACAATCAACTATTGGCACTAAATGTACTTCCTTTTGATGAATCACGAAATGTTCAAGAATAACAATCGCTACTGTGAATTTCAATTACAGACGATCGTGTTCCATTTCAATTCGCTCGAATCAAGTATGCTAAAAACGAAGACGGTTTCTTAATTGTCCACAGAATTCTACGAAAATAATGTTCTCTGACAAAACATGAATCGATATGACAAATACCAAACAATGGAACATAGAGGCGCCTTTTTAAGCTGCACTCAATCAATTCATATTCTTGTTCACTTGTAGCAGTTTTTCGTTTCGTTTAAATTTACATGTTTCGTGATTAACAGAAATTTTGTGCATTCCTTTTTGAACACGATAAATTTGAAAATAACTTATACAAACTGTTCCAGAACCCGATAATGTTTTTCAATATATCAAAGAAATAAAAATCTAGCAAGTTGAAGTCGATAAAATTACGATAATCCAAAACGTCAGGCATCGTATGAATGAATAAATGATACACAGAAATCAACACATAAATGTATTATTTCATTAAGTGTTCAATAACAATAGAGTACTCAATAAATGGATTAAGTATACATATTTTTAACTTCATTCAATATAAATTTAAATCAAATCGAAGTCACAAAATATCTCAAATACTTAAACTAAGTCATAGAACTGTCTTTGGAATTGATCAGCTAATACATTTCTGAAGATTCGAATGAACTTCAATTAGCGGCTATAAAAATCGGTGGAATTTCTATCAGCTATTGACATAATCCCGCACAGTCAGTACTTTTCTATGTTTTTTGATCGTAATTTCATTCCGAGCCAGTTCGCAATGAAGCATAACAGCTCCTGTTTTTCATGCAAACAACGTTCCATCGAACGATAAAAATCAGCCACCTTCTCACAGTCAAGGTTAGCCATAGATACAGAACACCGGCCACTGAAAAAACCGTAATTAGAATCCAGCGTAATTAGCGCTAATTTCTAACCATTAAATCCGAGTTTATTCTTCTTCAAGCAAACCGTCACGGGTAGAGAAGGTCTAATTAAGGACCGATAGAGACGGAATATGCATCGGAAATCGCCTATCACGCATTTTGACCTGTACGACTTTCATCATAGAACGTCGTTGCAACGGATTTCTGTGAACCGGGTCCTATCTCGATTCTATGAATCACGATCGCCTCGTACAAGGACGACGCTGTCGCAACGCAAAATCTCTAGCGCCGAGATGGGAGCGAAATGAGCAATCGATGAGGAAACTTGAACTCTAAAAAGCAAAACAAAAAAAATACACAAACTAATCGTGCTGGTTAGGTAAGACGTGCAATTAATACCGTTCCTCTCTCGGCCACCTCCTTATTATCTTATTATCGATGCCTGTCACGTGGATATCCAGAAACTATAAACAATATTATGAAAAAGGCAACGAACCTACCCAGTACTAAGAAACCAGCGCTGTTTTATAGAATACGGTCAGGTTTTATAAACGGAAGACGACACCGTCCTCGCGTGAATATTCACGCCTTAAAGAACGATAACTAGGTTAAATAAAGAAATGACTCACTGCTTGGAATTACCCCTACATAATGGACTTCTTAAAAAGACATGGACAACGTTATCTGATTGTCATGGTAGTTTGTATCTCAGATAAACTCGATTTCAGATCTGCTGAATGCACCTGAAACCTGAAACCTTCGACTTTCTTCGAAGCGATCTAAGTAGAGCTTATTATTTTCTTGTATAGATGGTGTCATTGCAAAATAACGTCTGTTTTCGTCATAGAGTAGTAAGATCTTGACATCACTATAGTGATGTCTATAAACAGCAAGTCTTCAAAAGTGTATTTAGCAATGGAAATAATGCTCTAAAACTGAAAGGACTCCTCTAGTTAACAGACGATTCAAAATTGTCAATTTTTTGATATTGCTACTCCAAATAGAAATGTTCTATTAATCTTCTAAAAATATTTCTCGTTGTTAACTCGATGTAACATTTGCTGCAATCTAAACACTTAAATTTATGAATTCCAGATTTTGAGTTATTTCTTTTTTTTATTTTCCAATATTGACTTTGAACCAACAGGAAGTTTACTGAAAAACTCTCAAATAGAATGGGCCCCCTTTGTTTAAATAGTATTGTATTTCAGAAAAACAGTTTCCTTCTTGACCATTCCATTCAACGTTATTTGGTGTTAAATGCAAAGGTGTTTGTACAACGTTTGCTAATTTTCAGAGATAACTTCCAGGTAGACTGACAGTGGGTTTCACAGAACTTTAGTCATCGGATCAAGCCTGTTGATCACGGAGTCCTTCTAGTTCTATGTTCCCAAAGTGCTGATCACAGATTTAGTCACTGCGTCAATCTATGACAGATGAACCTCTGGAGATCATCGATCGAGTACAAATTGGGTTCCACGAAACATTTTATGCTCTGATCTTACCTAGAATCGCTGCTAAATCCTATATCAAGTTAACATAAATAGAGGTTAATACTTGATAGAAGGTATATAAAATTATTTAAATATTTTAATATTAGCCTTCTACATATTTAATTTCAAAAAACTATATTTAATAATTATAACTTAAGGAATTAAATTAGTCAAATAAGTACCACTTATATCAAACGACATATAAAATAAACATTCATTATAAGACATCCAAATAATATAACAAAATCCAATAAATAAAAATTGTTAACCAAAATCCTATAAATTAAATATTTTGAGTAGATAAAATTTTGTTTCTGCTGATCAATCTTATGAAAACAAATATCTTTCAGAAATGTTTAACATAATCATTTAAATATTTTAATATTAGCCTTCTACATATTTAATTTCAAAAAATTATATTCAATAATTATAACTTCAGGAATTAAATTGAATATGTAGAAGGCTAATATTAAAATACTTGAATAATTTTATATACCTTCTATGAAGTATTTATCTTTATTTATGTTATTTAACGTAATCTTAAGAATTTCATCATAAAACTATCTTACTTTCTATAAAATCTCAAGATATGTGAAAACATTACTGAAAAAGAAGTTTTAAGAGAGACTTGGCTTCGTCAGTATTCAAATAATTCATATTCAATTAAATATAACATCAATCAACAACAAATATTTACTCATCCTTCAACAATTTAGAAAACTTCTGGTAAATGAATACTGAAAATTTTAAATGGAGTGTCACGTTAACTACAAATAAATAATTCTGTGGTTTACCCTTGATCTAAAAGATTGAAAGACAATTTAACGGCCTCTGTTATAGCACAAGGACTATCTGTATAAAGAATGTTAAGGAAACCAAATAATTATATATTATGAATAAAATAACATAAATAGAGGTTAATACTTGATAAAAGGCATATAAAATTATTTAAATATTTTAATATTAGCCTTCTACATATTTAATTTCAAAAAATTATATTCAATAATTAGCAAAGTCTCTCTTAGAACAGTAACGTTTTTACATATCTTGAGATTTTATAGAAAGTAACTTAGTTAGATATCCAATAATATTGAATATTCTAAGTAAGATAATATTATATATTCTACTCATAAATCATAGACTACGAGAAAATGTATACCGTGTTCGAGAAACCACAGACAACCGACAACATTTGATCTCCTGCCGCGTTCCGAAAACCATAGACTACGACAAAAAGAGCATATGGCCGGTCTTAAACCGAGTTCCACAAACCATAGAGAATCGAAATAAAAAACTGACTCGTTCCACTCACCGGCATTCGTTATCGGTGGCTGGACGCATTCCTCCTCCGTGGGCGACATCAGCAACCCCTCGAAGGTGCCCTTTTTCAGGTTCAAGTTCAATTCAAGCGACTTCTCGATGTCGTTGAACGGATTACAGTTCTGGTTGTTGTTAATGGCCTCGCGCTGTTGCCGCTTTGAGAGGTCGAAATTGGGGGACGCGGGTGCACTGTCCGGATTGTCGACGTTTGTCTCCGGGCCCAGGTTGTCCTCCTTGTCAAAGTCCGGGGAAAGTCGATCACAGTTCGATTTCTCCAACATCTGGAAATGAAAGAGGTTGAATCTAGGGGAAAAATGAGGTAAAAGGGCGCAATATGGAAACTTATGCAATATTGGCCTAAAAGACGAAAGTTGTCTCCAAATTATACAGAAGTTATGATATTAGTACATGCGGAAGCTTCAGGAACTAATTCTTCAAGTGAAAATAATGCCAAATTGATAAATACCCTCCAACAAGGCGTTTTATTTTGAAATAAGCGCCATTTTTGAAGTGTCAAAAATGACATTTAACAAGTAGAAATTGAAATAATGAAAATTCCCTACAAACATGGTAAACATATGTCACGAATATAATTCGTAAAATTCGTTTTGCTATTGGTCTTCATGAAATGACTTCTCGCTCTGAACTTCAGAATGATAGGATATTCTTGGTCTTCTCAGTTTCAAGAAGCCGTTGGAAATGTCCTGAATCTCAATTGGCGGATGCGCGAATTTCTAACTATTTCCTAATGTCTTCTCCGTCTATGAAATTTGATTTTTGCGGTTACGTTTGATCGATATAAATCATTTCGGTTGGTTGGACGTAATTAAGAGACTTCCGTAAGTTGCCGGTGGCCATTGTGAATTGATGTAAGGAAACAGATTCAGTTTGAATAGTCTTGTATACGATTTGTGGAAGCTGATTTGAGTTGAAGTTACTGGAAGTCTGGTGATTCAGTCTCCATATCGTCGTGGAGTTTTTCTTTAATATAGTTCTTAAAACTTATTCCTTTTACTAGAGTACGATTTACGATGTTGACCTTAAGAATCTTTAGCTGAAGAGAAGATAATTGTAGCACTATGTGACACCTCTACCCCCTCTTTCAGGGGACTAGTATTTAAAGAACAACATACAGATAACAAAAGACTTACCTTGATCAGGTCGTTATTTGGCAGATCATCGCTCTTCTTCAGTGCATCGGCGTAGTTCAGCAGTAGACCATCTCCGGTCTGAGCCGTGATACTATCAACCACGTTGTTAGTCTTGTTCGGTATGGCGAAAGGATTGTTCGCATTGTCTAGAGTATCCATGCTTACGAGGCGATTGTTCCACCTTGGCCCCGCCGATATTTGATGAGGATCTCTGAGGAAGACTACGATCACCGAAATGTTATCCACCGATCCGCTTTGTTTGGCTAGTTGCACCAACTCCCTGCTGACTCCTTGAGCCTTTTCTGCAACGAGAAGACAGATAAACGTCAGTGCGTTGTACAATGACAAAATGTTTGATTGGTCCACAGAAGAACGATTACAGAATTGTTATTTATGCATATGAATGAAAATGAATTTCTGAATGTGTTGCTAAGGACTATCTGTGGTTGATTAATCGAAGATTCGAATTTTTGGGGTTATTATTTTGTTTCATTCAAATAAAACAGAAAAGTAACAAATCATAATATAAAAACATAATAAACATCAGTAACTTCATATATGAACGCAATCTTGAATCATTATGAACTACTTCGACGGATCCGTAAGTTTGACACTTTTTCCTTCTACTTTGACAATTTGGCTTTGATAGTAGCGTAGAAGGGCAAGATCGGCTAATACGGTTAACTGCACGACGGAATCCCTTCTTCACAGCATCCCGAATTAATAGCTAATTCCGCCAAGCTACCGGTAGGATAGTTTCTGGTCAAACAATCCGGAATAGGTTGCACAATTTCAATCCGCCAGGCACTCGCGATTGAGTAGGGACACCGGGTTGTAAAATACCGTTGTGCTCTTGAACATAAGAACTGGAACGCGCACAGATGGAGATCATGCATCTTCGTTTAGGGAGGCTTTTGTTCTGATGGGCACGCAGACCTTATTATCTTCATTAACGCAACCATGACAGCGATGAAATATCGTAACCAATTATTGTTCCTTTGCTAAGCCACTGGCGACTATTTTCGTTAATCAAGGATAATGCTGGTCCACATCGGACAAGAGTTATCAAATGTCACATAGAAATGCATGGCATTAACCGAATGAGTTGGCCCGATGTCTCTCCAGACCAAAACTGTAGTGAACATGTCTGGTCTGTAATGTCACAGCAATTACACCGCTTACCTGACTCACCGCACACATTAAAACAGCTCTCCAAATCTTCGACGGGCATTTGGCAAAACATTCCTTGAGCTTTCTTTGATAACCTCATTGATACAATGCCGAAGAGCTAGAGTAGGCCCTACCCGATATTGAACCGTGATTTCAAGGTGTTTCTAACAGAAGGAACCTTTTTTTGAGCCTTCAGATTCCACTTGGTCAGAATCTTCATTTTGTTTATTTCTCTACTATGTTGTCCTTCTAAAGCAGTCTTGCTTACTGTTTCCATTTTATGCAGGTTAAGAGTATGTAGACACTTAATACATCAGTACATAAGCAAAATCATTTTTTATTTCCATTTATATATTGTATTATTATATTTACGCAAATTATCCACTTCAATTTTTGAGCAGTGTATTTACTGGAATAAGGAACCAAGTTAGTTAGTTTTATCGATGAATTTTTAATCTTTCTATACATGTTACATATTTGTATTTTCATTCAATCTATAGATTTATCAATGATACTGTAACTTACATTTCATTAAAATATCGTATCTTCGAAATTTGAACTCCTAGACAAAACTAACGCCATATTCCTCGCTATCGACTGATAAGAATCTGAGCAGCTTCTTCACTTTGTGCTGGCACATGATGTTATACCTCGTGAATAACATGGATTTGTTCCTGGTCGTTCTACAATGACCAATCTACTGTGCTGCCTGAACTATTGGACTCTCTCTCTTTGGATCACGATATTCCTATGGATGTCCTGTATTTGGAGTTTTCCAAGGTATTAGACTGGGTCCCACATCGTCGCCTTCTGTATAAACTACAACACCTAGGCTTAGGGGGAGAGTTGCACTCGTGGATCAGGGCTTTCCTCTCCAATAGAACTTTCCGAGTAAGAGTCGCAAAAGTTCATTTATCTGTGGATAATTTTATGTCCAGTGGTGTCCCACAGGGATCAGTCCCGTGTCCCATTTTCTTCTTTTTTTATACGCCTGATCTGCCTCGACTACTGAAATCTCCATGCGGCCTTTTTGCAGACGACACGAAGATATATAACTATGCATAGAATGCGGGGACCCTAGAGGACGATTCGTGGGCTGTGGATGATTGGTGTCGAAAATGGTTGTTGCCATTAAATACCATAATGACCTACATGATTCGGAGATTGTTTAGGGGTTGCAATCTCGCAACGTGTCGAGCACTTTATTGCAGCTATGTGCGTCCTTTGATGAAATACATTCTGTCAAGAAAGTACCAGGAATTATCGATTTAAATCTGGCAAGGCAATGAGGCAGGTAAAATTTTTTTTTCCTAGGTTGGTACCACTGTCCTTAATTACTATGCCAAGCTTGAGCGGGATCTGTCAACTAGTGTGTTTGCAACAGCTGATTAAGTCAGTCGATGTCAGAGTGCGTAACGATTTTACTATGGGTGATTACGTTGAGCAAAGAATTTGTTTAAAGTTTTGTGTTGCAAATGAATTTTCGTGTGCCGATTCATTGAAAATGTTGCAAAAGGCCTTTAGTGATAATGCTCTATCGAAAACTCGTGCATATCAGTGGTACAGAGCCTTCAAGGACGGTCGTGAAGTGGTCGAAGATAACGAAGATAACGTCGATAAAATTAAGGAAAGGGTGCTGGAAAACCGTCGTACCAGCTTGAGAGAGATAGCACATGATCTTAATATATCCCACGAGTCCGCACGTACGATTTTGATTGACATTTTGGGCATGAGAAAGGTGGCCGCACGACTCGTACCGAAAGACCTGAATTTTCTTCAAAAACGTCATCGCGAACAGGTTGCTTCAGACATGCTGGATCGCTGTAATTCCGATTCTACATTCATGGAACGCATTATAACTGGTGATGAGACCTGGGTCTACGAGTACGATATGCAAACAAGCCAGCAATCATCGGAATGGGTGGCAAAAAATGAGCGGAAACCGAAAAAACCAAGACAAAGCCGCTCGAAAATGAAGGTGATGCTCATTGTTTTCTTCGATATCCGTGGCGTGGTGCACTACGAATTCGTTCCAGAGGGTCAGACGGTAAACAAGGAGTATTACTTAGGCGTTATGAAACGTTTGCGTGAGCGTATCCGTAAGAAGCGGCCAAATTTGTGGGCGAACAACTCATGGATTTTGCATGACGATAACGCGCCTTCTCACCGAGCTACGATTGTGACTGACTTTCTTGCCAAAAACCTCAACAAACGTGCTTCAGCAACCACCGTATTCGCCGGATTTGGCTCCCTGCGACTTTTTCCTCTTCCCAAAACTAAAATTGCTCCTTCGTGGCACCCGTTTTGAGTCAATGAAGCCATAAAACAAAATTCGGCGCGAGAGCTAAAGTCCATCCCGGAAAGCGCCTATAAAAAATGTTTCGATAATTGGAAGTGCCGTGGGCATAGATGTATTGGAGCAAATGGAGCCTATTTTGAAGGCGACCCAATAAATTTTGACGATTAAATGTAAAAATGTTGTTTTAATTGAAAATTCCCGGTACTTTCTTGACAGAGTAGTATGCTGGACCGGTGTGGTGCCCTTCTCTCAGGAGCGATCAACTTCTCCTCGAATCTGTACAGCGTTGGAATACAAGGATTCCCTTTGGGAGTATAAGACCAGTTTGAAACTACTGAATCTGCAAGCTTTTGGGGATCGAGGAGATAGAGGTGATCTTATTGTGACTTATTAGCTCTGCGTGGGTTCTTTGACATGAATCACCTATACATGAAAAACAGACCCAAGTCCGTGACCATGCCTTCAAACTGGTGAAAGAGAATTTCAAGACCACACAACGTCAAACGTTTCCTTCCAACAGAGTTTTCGACGGATGGAATGGGTGTTGTTGCTGTAATTACGGTGAATTCTTTCAAAAACCGACAGGAACAGTTCATTTGAGACCAGAATCGCTTGATTATGTAACTGTGAATATGTGCGGGTTTCTTTTTTAATTTTAGTTGTTAATGAATTCCATTTTATTTTGTTATTTTGAGTTTATGGGTAAAAACTCCTACTTTTTTCATTTTTTAATAATGATAATATTCGAATTCAGAGCAACAAATCTGTATCAAACTATGTATTGGTCTGTTATCAATAATGCATGCAGAATTATAGCCTATATCCATTTAAGATATTTTCTGTCTTTTCAGTCACCTACATTAAACACCTGTTCTCTCGAACTCATGGTACGAAGGCTTGTTCCAGAATTCACAGCGTGTTGAAATTCTCAAAAAATACGAAGTTTGTCATCTCTTATTCATTTCAGCGAAATTCCTGCACCAAGAGATTTACGACGCGGCTCCAAAAGTGCAAACAATCCTTCATCAAAGGTCGATTTTTTCGCCGCATGTTCTCCCGAAATAAATCGCGATATTCGCGAAGAATGCAACAAGAGTCAAGAAAAAAACATAAATAAGATGTGTATCGCTCGCTAACATGCCGGTCATACTTTACCGAAATAAACTGCGCGAAATCCGAAACTGCGAGGAAATGAAAGTATATTTAGATATTTTCGCCATCACGTAGAAGATGTGATATAAAAATCGCAATCTCATCGTGTTACGGCGTACGCTAAACAGGATCATCGAAGTCGTGATCTATAAGGTCTCCCACGATCTTTCCATTATTACATGAATAGTTCTGGTTGTAACATGTTACTGCACGTTATGAAAATATATAATGAACCTAATAGAGGAGAATCCATAATTTTTCTGATGAGTTTATAACCTGTTACCGTTCAAATTTCCCACCAAAATAATGGTTTGGGAAGCTTTATCTTCAGGCGTGGTGCTACGCCTTTCTGTATAGTTGATGGTGCCATTAATAGTGAAAAGTATTGTGGCATTCTAAACCATTTTCTTCTTGAAACGGCACATGCTTTATATCCAGAGGGGTGGCGTTTTCAGCAGGATACTGCAAGATGCCATACTTCAGCCTATACTCAATCTAGGATGCAAGAACACCAAGTGACAACCACTTCATGGCCAGCAGCTTCACCAGATCTTAGTCCCATTGAAAACATATGGGACATAATGAAGAACTAAACGTCGAGGTACACCTGAATGAACAGTTAAATGGAGGTTGAATCGAGTGTTTTTTTAGAGTGATAGAACTTTCGATAGGGATAACGCGTCCAGATAGGCGTGGTCGCTTGATGAGGCCAACGAGAAGAAGAAGAATCGAGTTCTTCTTATTGTTATGCGCTCATTGAGCAAACAAGGAAGTGGTACGCCCTAGACGTGTCTATTTTTTCAATTAACGTCGCCTTTATAGCGGCAAGAATGATTATACGGAAAATTATGGTTTTTGCGAATAATATTTTTATGCAGGGTGTTCATTAAATATGTGAACGCTTGGTCCGGCCATTCAATAAGTTCCCACAATTTCTTAATCGGTTTCTGTAATTCCTAACAAGTTTCAAACTTTTATTTTCCTCAATTTGTATGCGAGTCAACGCTTAATTGTCTATCAAATGTTGGAGTTCTCGTTGATTTATTTTTATTTGATCCTTTATTTTGAGAAGTTTAGATAATTTTGAAATAGTGGATTTTCTTATATTTGTATTTAAATACATACTTATATAGTTTTTGTGAATACATTTGTATCGGGTGTTTTTTTTTTTAGAGTGATAGAACTTTCGATAGGGATAACTGTGATTTACAGAAGGTAGAATCCATGTCGTTTTGACATTTTTGTTCAGTAAGCATTGACAAATTATCATGGAAAATTCACGCCGCAACAACGTTTACAAATTGTTGAAATTTATTTTCAAAATGAGTGTTCTATTCGCCAATCTTATAGAGCACTTCGTGAAATTTAAAGTTTACATAATCGTCCATCAGAGCAGCTTATTCGTCGAACTATCGATAAATTTCGGACAACATTTTCTCTACTCGATGCAATAACAACAACAAGACAAAGACTGTATGTACATAAGAAAATATCGCTGCTGTAAGTCATAGTGTTAACGATGATCCAGATTTGTCTATTCATCGACGTTCACAACAAGTTGGACCCTGTGCATCCACCACATGGTGAATTTTGCATAAAGATCTTGGTCCACACCCAAACAAGATCCAACTGGTTCAAGAACTAAAGCCACTTGACCATAATAAGCGTCGTTTGTTTGCTGATAATAAAGATATCGTCAATAAGAACAAGAGATCAGGCGTATATAGGTTAAATTGTGGTACATGTCCATATGTATACATTGGTCAAACGGGTAGATCTTTTGAGAGTAGGATCCAGGAACACCGGAATTCATTCGTTAAGAATAAATCAAACTCCACTTATGCCAGACATCTACAAGAATCCGGACATGATTTTGACCATAACTTTGAAGTTCTCCATTTCGAGAACAAATGCAATAGATTGGACCTTTTAGAAAAAATGGAAATAAACCGGCATCATGAAATGAATATTTTGTTGAACGACCAAACAGATGTGAACCGTTCTCCGTTGTTGAACCTTTTTTAATAAAATCCTTGTAAACTTCATTTCATCACATATTTTTAGTGAAACTTGTATTTAAGGAGAAAGATTTTGTAAAAGTAGTTAGTTACCATACTCACCTGACGAAGTCAATATGTAATTGACGAAACAATTGTCGTTGAAAAATAAAAATAAGCTGAAATAAAGTAACATAAATAGAGGTTAATTCTTGATAGAAGGTATATAAAATTATTTAAATATTTTAAAAATTTTAAAAATAGCCTTCTACATATTTAATTCCAAAAGATTATATTTAATGATTATAACTTCTGAAAATAAATTAAAATAATGTCGTATAAGTACCACTTATATCATGACATATAAAATAAACATTCATTATAAGACATCCGAATGGTATAACAAAATCCAATAAATAAAAATTATTAACCAAAATCCTATAAATTGAATATTTTGAATAGACAAAATTTTGTTTCTGCTGATCAATCCTATGAAAACCAATATCTTTCAAAAATATCCAACATAATCTTAAGAATTTCATCATAAAACTATCTTACTTAGAATATTCAATATTATTGAATATCTAACTTTCAATAAAATCTCAAGATATGTGAAAGCATAACTGAAAAACAAGTTTTAAGAGAGACTTTGCTTCGTCAGTATTCAAATAATTCATATTCAATAAATATAACATCAATCAACAACAAATATTTACTCACCCTTCAACAATTATTGCTCCTTGTCTTCCATATACCAATGTTTTGTAGCAAAGACCTCCTTAAAACTTGTTTTTCAGTAATGTTTTACATATCTTGAGTTTTTATATAAAGTACCTTAGTTAGATATCCAATAATATTGAATAGTCTAAGTAAGATAGTTTTATGATGAAATTCTTAAGATTATGTTGGATATTTTTGAAAGATATTGGTTTTCATAGGATTGATCAGCAGAAACAAAATTTTGTCTATTCAAACTATTTAATTTATAGGATTTTGGTTAATAATTTTTATTTATTAGATTTTGTTATACCATTCGGATGTCTTATAATGAATGTTTATTTTATATGTCATGATATAAGTGGTACTTATACGACATTATTTTAATTTATTTTCAGAAGGTATAATCATTAAATATAATCTTTTGGAAGGAAATAAAGTGTTTTACTTCAAATCATTTACGATGAATTTCCGTCAAGTAGAGACCGAAACAATCAAGAATATTTTCATTGGGGTTATGTCAAGTCATTGGTTTATGCTGATAAACCAGAAACAATAGACGCTTTGGAAGCCAACATAACCCGTGTTATCGACGAAATAAGGCCTGAATTATTCGAAAATGTGATCCAAAATTGGTCTGGTTGGTTCCTCAGAGCTAGTCGTGGTGGACATATATCGGAAATTATTTTCAAAACATAAATGTCATGAAATTATCTCTCAAATAAAAAAAAGTGGCTTCTATCTTAATTTAAATGTGTTTTATTTCAATTTAAAGTTCTATCACTCTCAAAAAAACACCCGATATAACCGATTTTCATAAAATAAATGAATCGCCAATATTATATATATTTAAATTATTTTCAGAATGAGATATTAATCAATGTTCTGCATTTCCAGAGCTGAATTCAAATAATAATCACGCGTTCTAATATCAAACAACCTTTGGTGTTTGCAGAACAAACAGTGCAATTTTCATTATCTCGTTTTTTGAATGTTTGCCGTTTTCTCATTAACAGATAAAAGCCGTTGTTTAATAACGGTCGCGTTTATCTCCGTCATAACAGATTAAGGGGTATTTCGTTGATATAACGAATGTTTTAATTATTATATTGCTGCTCTTAAGGCCAATGAGCACTTATTATTAAGTATGACCAAATATCAGGGGCTAAATATAGAAACTTCCGACAAACAAGCTCTTCCATCGCATAGTTTCGAGTTTAGGGAATTATGGTATTTTCGGATGTAATGAAGTTATTTGGGTCATCCTAGGCCACGCAGGTATCATCGGGCACATATTATTTTGGGCAATTCTAAAAAGTATAAAAAAACATGGTCAGCAGAATTCACTCACAACCAAGTGAGATAAACACAAGATTTAAAATTTGTTTGAAAAAAATTATTCAAGTGTTTTGAAGTCATACTAAGGGGTGGACCATTTGAAATTTGCATCTTTGAACGGCTATAAATAAAAAACTAATGAATATTTTTTCAAAGTTGTGAATTTATCAGAAAGGTTGTGGAGATAACTGATAACTCATCATCTAAAATAGACCCTATAAATTCTAGAAGACAGTATAAAAATGTTATTCACGAAATATACCGTATGTTGAAAATCGAAAAAATATTAAAGTCTCTCAGCTACTGAGCTAAATCATCTTTACAAATGCAGAAGTTCCTTAATAACATAGACATTAATATATCCTTCAGAGTCAATAATACTAAGAAAAAAATTGAAAAAAAAATCTAAAATGAATAAAAGAGAAATATGATTTTGATGAGCGTTTTAAAATTTAAGAAAATGAAGGACTTTAAAGTAAGGATTATATCCTCTAACTTCTACAATATATGTTGAACCTATATACAAAAATTATCAAAATGATATTCTTATATATAATCAATATAAAATATTTTTCAATTTCCCGGAAAAAATCTTTTTACATCCAGACATATCGGGTGTTTTTCTTAGAGTGATAGAACTTTAAATTGAAATAAAACACATTTAAATTGAGATTGGAGCCAAATTTTTCTTTTATATGAAAGATAATTTTATGGCATTTATGTTTTAAAAATAATTTCCGGTGTATCTCAGCATTGACTAGCTCTGAGGAACCGCATTCGACCAGACCAATTTTGGACCACTTTTTCGAGTAATTCAGGCCTTATTTCATCGATAACACGAGTTATGTTGGCTTCCAAAGCGTCCATTGTTTCTGGTTTATCAGCATAAACCAATGACTTGACATAAATCAAAAGAAAATAATCCAATGGAGTTATGCCGCATGACCTTTGAGGCCAATTCATTGGAGCATTTCTCGAAATAATATTATCGCCAAATCTTTCTTTCGATAAATCAATTGTTAAGGTAGCAGCATGAGGTGTAGCACCATCTTGTTGGAACCAAAATACTTCTGGGTCGGTACCATTCAAATTTTGAAACAAATAATCATTGGTCATCGATTTGTAACGAGCACCATTCACTGTAACATTAGCCCCAGCATCGTTTTTAAAGAAATATGGACCGATGATGCCTTCACCGTGTAAAACACACCATACAGTGCATTTTTCAGGATGCAATGGAACCTGCAGAACTTCTTGAGGATTGTTTTCACTCCATATACGGCAATTTTGCTTGTTTACATAGCTGTTCAACCAGAAATGGCCTTCATCACTAAGCACAATTTAATGATAACAAAGTGGATCAACTTCAAGCTGTTCTAGGGCGAAATCAGCAAACAAACGACGCTTATTATGGTCAAGTGGCTTTAGTTCTTGAAGCAGTTGGATCTTGTATGGGTGTAGACCAAGATCTTTACGCAAAATTTTCCATATGGTGGATGCACAGAGCCCAACTTGTTGTTACCGTCGACGAATATACAAATATGGATCATCATAAACACTATGGCTTACAGCAGCGATATTTTTTTCTGTACGTACAGTTCTTTGTCTTGTTGTTGTTGTTGCATCGAGTAGAGAAAATGTTGTCCGAAATCTATCGATAGTTCGACGAATAAGCTGCTCTGATGGACGATTATGTAAACCATAAATTTCACGAAGTGCTCTATAAGATTTTCGAATAGAACACTGATTTTGAAAATAAATTTCAACAATTTGTAAACGTTGTTGCGGCGTGCATTTTTCCATGATAATTTCTCAATGCTAACTGAACAGAAATGCTAAAACAACATGGCTTCTACCTTCTGTCAAATCACAGTGATATAGAAAGTTCTATCACTCTAAAAAAACACCCGATTCAAATGTATTCACAAAACCTATGTAAGTATGTATATTAATATACAAATATAAGCAAATCCACTATTCCAAAATTATCTATACTTCCCAAAATAAAGGATCAAATAAAAATAATTCAACGAGAACTCCAACATTTGATAGACAATTAAGTATTGACTCGCATACAAATTGAGGAAAATAAAAGTTTGAAACTTGTTAGGAATTACAGAAACCGATTAAGAAATTGTGGGAACTTATTGAATGGCCGGACCAAGCGTTCACATATTCAATGAACACCCTGTATAAAAATTTTATTCGCAAAAATCATAATTTTCCGTATAATCATTCTTGCCGCTATAAAGGCGACGTTAATTGAAAAAATAGACACGTCTAGGGCGTACCACTTCCTTGTTTGCTCAATGAGCGCATAACAATAAGAAGAACTCGATTCTTCTTCTTCTCGTTGGCCTCATCAAGCGACCACGCCTATCTGGACGCGTGGGCTTGTTCCTTTTGTTCTTCGAGAGGATCAACGCGGCTTAACGCCAACATGCGATGGGGTGTAGTCTTTTATTTCTTTTTCTTCAAATTTCTCCGCGACTCGAGGATGAATTATTGGAACACGTCGGTCTCGAAACAAACGGGCGTAGCTCGTGTTCATGTGCAGGAACGATTTATGTACGTGTTGCAGTTTTGCCAATTCATTAAATCCGCTGCAAGTACGTGCGCAGGTTGAGGGGGCTCCCTGGTAACTGCACGTCAGTGTTTCCAACTTCTCATGGTAAAAGCCGAACAATTCTTCAGAAAGAAATTGAATAGGGATTGCTGGGGAAATTTTCAGGAGTTTCTGCAACACTTAACTGCAGATCTAACTAATGAAATGTGGACCGTAATTCATTTGAGATAGATGTATCACACTGGTGCTGGGTAAAACACAAGTAACAGTTAACAGGTTTATTTGATGTTCACCCTATACTGTCGAATACACGGTAGTTTTACACTTTGACACGAACGCCTTGGGCAATTTCTGGCTTGAATTACCTGTCGACCTTAAATGAAGCTAAAACAACGATATTTGACTAATTTCCATTTTGAATTACCTCATCGACACTTTCAGATTGCACTTTCTAGCTTCAAGCACAATTCTGAATATTTCTATAGTAAGGATCAACACATGTTGTGACAATAACTCCTAGAAACATGCGATTCTAGGAGGCATTGATTGTTGTCAAAACAAACTTAAAATCAGACGATAAGGGAAGAGGTAATGTTTGATTTTGAAGAATAAGGTTATAATTTCGACCACATAGTATTGGCCAGCATAGAGTATTTACTTGTTCTTGAACGTAAAAGTAACCAAACATTTAAACCATAACAATTAAAGCGTTCGCAACCTGATGTGAACGTAATACAAGTTGGGGAATCAATAGTTGTCTATAATTCTCCGACAAAGTTGATAATTGAAAATGAGAATTTTTCTAATATTATCGTAATAGCCCCCCATCGAAATCGTCACTAAATTTTTCATTAAAGCGCAGTATGTTGAAATCGTTAAATATAGAATATACTTTTAACTATCGGGTGTTTTATCAGAGTGATAGAACTTTAAATTGAAATAAAACACATTTAAATTAAGATTGAAGCCAATTTTTTTTATTTGAATGATAATTTTATAACATTTATGTTTTAAAAATAATTTCCAGCATAAATCCACCACGACTAGCTCTGAGGAACAGCAGACCAATTTTGGACCACTTTTTCGAGTAATTTCGAGGCCTTTTTTCATCTACAACACAAGTTATGTTGGCTTCCAAAGCGTCTATTGTTTCTGGTTTATCAGCATAAACCAATGACTTAACATAACCCCGAAGAAAATAATCCAGTGGAGTTATGTCGCATGATCTTGGAGGCCAATTAATTGGACCATTTCGCGAAATAATGTTATTGCCAAATCTTTCCTTCAATAAATCAATTGTTACGGTAGCAGCATGAGGTGTATCATCATCTTGTTGGAACCAAAACATTTCTGGGTCGATATTCAAATTTTGAAACAAATAGTCATTGATCATCGATCTGTAACGAGCACCATTCACTGTAACATTAAATCCAGCATCGTTTTTAAAGAAATATGGACCGATGATGCCTCCAGCGGGTAAAGCACACCATGCAGTGCCTTTTTCAGGATGCAATGGAACCTGCAGAATTTCTTGAGAATTGCCATATACGGCAATTTTTGCTTGTACATAGTCGTTCAATCAGAAATAAGCTTCATGACTAAACACAAGTTTACGATAAAAAAGTGGATCAACTTCAAGCTGTTCTAGGGCCCAATCAGCAAACAAACGACGCTTATTGTGGTCAAGTGGCTTTAGTTCTTGAACCAGTTGGATCTTGTTTAACTGTAGACCAAGATCTTTACGCAAAATTTTCCATGTGGTGGATGCACAGAGTCCAACTTGTTGTGAACGTCGATGAATAGACAAATCTGGATCATCATTAACACTATGACTTACAACAGCAATATGTTCTTCTGTCGTACAGTTCTTTGTCTTCTTGTTGTACCATCAAGTAGAGAAAATGTTGTCCGAAATCTATCGATAGTTCTACGAATAATCTGCTCTGATGGATGATTATGTAAACCATAAATTTCACGAAGTGCTCTATAAGTTTGGCGAATAGAACACTGATTTTGAAAATAAATTTCAACAATTTGTAAACGTTGTTGCGGCATGAGTCTTTACAAGATAATTTGTCAATGCTTACTGAACAGAAATGTCAAAACAACATGACTTCTACCTTCTGTCAAATCACAGTTATCCCTATCGAAAGTTCTATCACTCTAAAAAAAAACACCCGATATATGCCGTTTTCAGAAAAACGGTTATGTCACATCTGAACCAAAATACCAGCAGATAAATCCATTTCTGTCAAATCATTTTAACAGAAATTCAAATTCGTTTAATAAAACCCAAGGTAAAAAAAACTCTGTGAAAATCGTTGTTCACAGAGGAAAATTTATAAAAATAAGGAAATACTCGGCAAATCTCGGAACGTAATATATATTATAATTTCTTCGGATATTATAATCACAGAATTACTGTGACGTACATAGAATTACGTGGGATTTCACTTCATTCTAGTGTTTGTTCAGATAACATTCAGTGCGTCTGGTAAGATATTTTCTGTTATTTATTTTGAGCAAGTTGTTTTCGAAGAAGTTCTTGAGGTTATGTTTCCCATTTTCGAAAAGAAATTGGGTTTTTTATAAAACAAGGTACGAAACAAAATTTGTACCCTTCAAGTGTTTATTTAGTAGATTTAATCTTGATGAATTTATATTTCTTTGAATTATTTCATTCCTTTTAGTACTGTGTACTAAGTGTTTAATTCTATATGTCTACTTAATTGACACAATCTTCTTAGATATTTATTTGATTTAATTCTAAAAGTTCTTGAATTAAAATTTGTAGGAGGTTAACAGAATAAATCTGTATGATATAATATTTAAAATTATTGACTAATCCTTCTATCAAGTAAAAAACTCTTCTTATAATTATAATTTATAATGTTATCTCTGTTTTAATGACATTTAAATCAAAAATACTTTCATCAGATTCATAAAAATGGTTGATCGTTTTAAAAGACATTCACTGCGAAATCTTGAGGTTAACAGTCAATAACAATAAATGCTTATTATCAATTCCTTGACAGAAAGATTCATTGAAATCCTACTGTGATTAATCACAAGGCTTCTTTCGTCTAAATATGGATCTCAGCTCGTATTGAACACGTACGAAGCTATCTACTTTTGTAGAATAACTTCAACGGAAGATAGAATATTCAGTTTCCTGACAAACATGTTTTATAAACAAAGGTTCGCACATGCTTCATAATCTGATGCTGAAGGTGAGATTTCACACTAAAAAAAAAGGTGTTGCTGTTTTTTATTTGGTCCATTCAGTTGTGAGTTACAGGGTGTTACGAATGGAACTCAACAAAGAGGAAATTAGGTGCATTTCACAGTTTTTCTTTGATAAAGGCGAAAATGCGAGCCAGACGTCTGAAATTGTAACAGCTAATTACGTGCAATTTTGGTTTCGTCGATTCCGTTCAGGTAATTTTGATGTTAAAGATGCACCTTGCACACGCAGGCACGTCGTCGAATATGTGGATAAAATCAAAGGAATAATCGAAGTTGACCGGCATTTTACTAGTCGTTGTATCGCTCAGGAGTTAAAGATCGACCATAAAACAGTTTTAAACCATATGCGCAAAGTTGGATTTAAAAAAAGGCTCGATGTTTGGGTGCCACACGAATTGACACAAAAAAACATGATGGATCGACTTTCGATCTGCGAATACTTGACCAAAGGGAATAAAATCGACCCATTCCTCAAACGGATGTGTTACATAAGACAATATTGTGCAAAAACGATGGTGATCAAATAGCATTATCACTGATATATGGGCAGCAAGTTTATTAGAGCTTGGATGGTTTGAAGAGTTGGGGATGCTTGAAATTCTCGTTGAAGGAAATCACATTATTATTCTTAATTTATGCCCAGAAAATGAGTTTTATTATTCGATCATATTAAGTAGGTTTGTCTTTTGACAATTGAACTGTGATGCATGTATAGTTTGTTTTACTTTTCTTTTACTGTACAATCTAAAAGTCGTTGGAGTTAAGTTTAAGAGTGGTCATTCGACTAAACTTCGCTCCAGCTGCTTTTCGTGATAGTTGAAATTGTATTGTATTGGGTTTTTTTTTCTTTGGTCAATAAAGTCACTTTATTATTTATGGTGTGAACCATTGAGATATTTCAGAGTGTTTTCTAGTTTTGAATATGTTTCACAGAAGGAAACCAATATGCCAACTTGATATTGAAGATACTTTAAGGTCCGATATGCACCATTAATAGTCAGCAACAACCGAAGAAGATCCAGACATATTCAACTGAACTCATCACCGTAGTCATTGATGAGATATGACCAAACTTGTGAATAAAGATTCAATCGCTCACCTGCTTATATTCAAACACCTAACGCGAAACGAAAAAAAACCCGAATACAACCTTACAGTAACACAACACTCTTCGAAACCGACAGGAAAAAGAAGAAAACTGCTAGATGCCGCGCTAGACCGCGTTCACGGTCTATTTACTCAAGAACGAGAGAGTACCAACACCGTGAGCTCCATGCTCTATAAGATGGGAACGAAATTATGATTGTTAGTAAATGAGAAGAATAAGAAGGGACCGACTGACTCCCCTTAGAAACATCTGAAAGTTCGGTTCGACGACCCACCTGAAGTCACCGTTGAGTGGTCTGCTACAGACCATCATCTCGTTGCGAATCGAAGGAGTGTCCATTGTACGATCATAGACGTCTGCAGTTGTACTAGACGTGAAAAATTGACAGACATAGCGACGCTATACCGGGTGTTGAAAAACAAAGTTTCAATATTTTGGGAGCTGATTATAGATCTCAAAATAAGCAAAAAATTTCATATAAACATGGGGCCGTTTTGGAGACATAAGCGATTTTCGGTTTTCCAATTAACTACTAGCGCAACCAAATACGATATTCGATTTATTTTCATCATTCAGATTTCTTACTTACTGAACTGGTTCCTTAAAAAAACGCTCGTGATACTGGACGTCCAAGATCTGTAAGTACTCCAGGCGTTGAGAGGCAAATTTTAAATATTGCGACTGAAAATCCCGGTACAAGTGTAAGAAGAATTTCAGCGGAAGTAGGAATACGTGGCCCCCTTGTCTGGAGAACTATGCATCAACAACTTCTCTATCCATTCCGTATTCAAACCGTGCAAGCTCTTAATCCTCCTGATCATCAAGCCAGAAAAAAATTCTGTCAATGGGTTTTAACAAAGATTGCTGAAGATCCGCATTTTACTTCTAATATCCTTTTCACCGATGCCGGCTTTACAAAAGATGGAATTTTAAACTGTCATAATAGCCATATTTGGGCGGATGAAAATCCACACGCCTCATGAATCCAGGCATTGAGTATAAATATCTGGCTAGGTATTTTAATATATCGTTTGTTAGAACCGTAGTTTTACGACGGAATTTAACATTTAACTTTCTTCAAAATACCTTGCCCGATTTTCTAGACGTGGTACCTTTAAATCAGTGAATGAATATTTGGTCTGTGCAAGATGGAGCGTCCCCACATTATACACTTGCTGTTAGGGAACCTTTAGATCAAATATTTCCCAGAAGATGAATTGGATGAAGAAGCCCAGTGCCATGGCCAGCTAGATCTCCCGATTTTAATCCTTTGGACTTTGCATTTGGGGTTATTTGAAAAGTTTAGTGTATGCAACGTCAGTGAATAACATCGAAGAGTTGCCTTCATTTGTCCAAGACAATAATCTTCATATTCTCTAGACTTGAACACACTGGATGTTTTACATCTGGAGGTATTTGGAAAATAAGATAGGAACAAAAAAATAGAATACCGTGGATGGGCTGAAGACTGAAATTAAATATCAACGGTGTAATTTTTGAAGTTTGTTGTAATCTCAATAAAATAATAGAAAGAGGTTTCTTCTTGATAGAAGGATTATCACAAAATTTTAAATATATCATATAGATTTATTCTGTAAACCTCCTTCAAATTTTAATTTCAAAAAATTTTAATCAGAAACTTTTAGAATTAAATTAAATAGATGTTTTGGAAATCGCTGTTTCCATTTAGTAGACATATAGAATTAACACTTATTACACAGCACCAAACGGGAATACAAGAATTCGAAGAAATATAAATTATCCATTAAAATTATTAGAAATACTTGAAGGGTACAAAATTTTGTTTTATGAAAACCAAATTCCTTTCCAAAAATGCAAAACCTAACCTCAAGAACTTCTTCGAAAACAACTTGCTCGAAATAAGTTCCTTCAAAAAAATTCCTAAAACATGCAGAACATTTTCAAAAAGCAATTTAGAATTCCCTCAACGGAAACTCATCAGCCCTAATTCACATTTAAAAAATAAATATAACTAACAAAGAATATCCTACCAGACAAACTGAATATACTTATCTGAACAAACATTAGAATGGAGTCCTACGTGACCTATATTCGTCACAGAAATTACACAAAGTTTGCAAGGTATTTTATGGACTCCTTTAAAACCAAATGATAATATGTTATAAATGTAAACCAACATATAATTATTATATATACAATAAAATAATGTTAGGTGTATGTAATGTATACGTTTTTTTTCATAGAACCTATGGACCTTCAAGCGAAACGTTGTCACACTGCAGATATATTAAATTTCAATCTCAATCTAGTCCATCACTGAACCTGAACCTCAAAAAAAATTATACTTAATTAACTTAAGAAGTTCAAGAATCCTCAAATTAGAATTTATTTTATATTCATAACCTTATAACATTGGGAATTAGGAAAAATTTGTCGGCAAAGTTTGTCCATAAAGACTAAAACACAAACCCGGCGGTTGAAATTGTGAATGGTGTCTATGGTCCCGATACTTAACAGCAAATTACGTACAATTTTGGTTTCGTCGATTTCGTTCAGTATTTTTGATGTTAAGGTGCTAAACAGATCGTGGTCAAACCGCGGTGAATCAGCTCAAACGGTGACCATACCAGGACTAAGGTCCTGGAAGGTTCTTCTGTACATTTGGTGGGACTACAAAGGAATAATTTATTATGAGTTGCTTCCAAATGGTTGAACACTAAATTCCTATCCCTACTGTTCATAATTGGAACGTTTGAAGCTAGCGATTGACCAGAAACGGCCAGAATTGACCAACAGAAGAGATGTTGTGACACCGCCAACAGAAATATTCCAATTACAGGGTAACATGTTACAGAATGCGAAATATTACAACGTAGTAATGGATAAAAACATAAAATAATCAATAATTCACAAAATTAACCAAATACAGTCACTAGAAATTTATCAGCACATTTACACATACAGTTCACCGGTGCCCGCTCCGAAAAGTTAGTACAAGCTGTACGCAAATAAAGAGTAGATGTAGACCTCGCTGTATCCTGGAACATTGAAATTTATCTTAGTTAGCAGATAAGATGAGTCGATCCTTCCGGTCAACAGTCTCTGAGCAAACTTTGCACACTGATTCTCATGCCTAGCAAGCAACTATTATATCCTCATCTCATTCATGATAGAAGATAGATCAGTACCACGCTCATGATACATGCCAGTCCGCCTAAACAACACAAACTTGAAAAACTTTCTGTGAATGCGCTCCAGTGATACCAAATGACAGTCGTAAATAGGAAACCATATCAGTGTGTATACTCCAATTTACTGATGACCAGCGTGAAAGTCAATCTCCTCAAAATTGACAGATCACTGAAGTCCCCGCCACACCTCAACACAAAACCCAAAGTGCGGCTAACAGACGCATACAACTCTTCAACACGTGGGATGAAACTGAACGTGGAATCAAAGAGGACTCCAAGGTCATATATTTGATCTTTTTTGCCAACATAATTGTCAGCTATATGATAGCTATAAGTCAACGGATCTGATATTCTACTGAACGAAACTTTAAAACACTTCTCCATAATCAGCACGAGTTTGTTTCATAAACACCAACTTTGAATATACTCCAAGCTTGACTGAAGCAGCACCAAATCATCAGGACTGCGTATTCTCAAGTAAATCCTCAAATCATAGGCAAACGCTAAAACAGGACATTTAAGAAGATCATTTATATACATGATAAAAAATAATGGTCCCAAATTAGATCCCTGAGGCACTCAACATGAAAGAACATACTCAAGTGATCTATAACCATTGTAGAAGACATAATTTAGTCTATCCTCCAAGTATGATCCGATGAACTTCACATATGCCGGATTGAAACCGAAGGACGAGATCTTCTTCAGCAGAATATCGTGATCGACATAGTCGAAGGCTCGCGATAAGTCAGTATACACCACATCAACCTGACCTCCATCATCCAAACATTAAGTAATATACTGTGCGATCGTTGCCAAGTTAGTCACAATAGATCTTGCTCTAACAAAACCGTGCTGCTCCATGAAAAATATGAACTGCTTCTGAAATACATATCTTTATATAACAGTTCCTCATAAACCTTCGCAAAATTGGACAATATCGAAATTGGTCTATAATTTTGAATCTGGGAGCCATCTCCCTTCTTGAATACAGGGACCACATGAGCTTTCTTCCATTTCTTAGGGAAGATACATGTTTTCAGATTCAAACTAATAATATAATATAGAGGCTTAGCAAGCACGAAACTGTAATCCTTTATGACACATGATGGAATGCCATCATCACCAGCTGTAACCTTGTTCGTAAATTTGGACATGATTGACCTTACTTCATCCTCAGAGATAACAGGCACTAGAACCTGCGGGAGCAAATACCTGCATTATTCGACTCTAACCTTGAAAGTTGCAAATACCTATTTTTCCTTTTCGAATCAAACATCGGTTCATGAGACAAACTGACACATTCGTCTTCCTCTATCAACAGGTTTCAATCAATTCGGAAAGAATTCGTGACGATATTTTCATCGTATCGTTACGTCGAGCTGTAAGCTACACCATTAAGGATCATTAATTTGAATGATGCACGCGACCCTACGCCACTGTAGTTCCTCCAACACCATAAATAGAGGAGCAGGATATGGGGATATTTTAGTCTTTGTTAATCATACCGGCACGATTGCATTTTCATTCGCTCAATGACTGTCACATCAAAATTCACGACGTATGTCCTTTCGTCGCTATACTGCCAACTATGTATTTTGATAGCCCCCAGTTCATACTTTCAATTTATGTACTTATATGTGTACAGAACAGAAACAAGCCATTTCATTGCAGTTCTAATACAAAAAAATAGGCGTTAATTTATTACCTTCTTATTCATGCGACAAGAATGTTTAGCATTAAGTTGACATTTAATAAAAAAGGATGGGCATCTGGAGTTTTTTGTATGACGAGCAGCAGAAATAATAAATATTTCTTAAGCCTTAAATATATTTATGGTTTCCACGATTAGATCGTCTTACGTCTGATTTGCAAGTGACGTTTTAGCACCTGAAGGTTACCTTGTTGAAAAGAATATTGTTACAATTACTGTGTTGGCTTTCACTTGACAGAAATCTATTGTACACTTAATTAAATAATACACATTTTTTCATTTTTAATAAAAGAGGGACCGGAAGTTATGTCGTTTCTGCGCAGAATGTTTAACATTAAGTTGACATTTAATAAAAAAGGATGGGCATCTGGAGTTTTTTGTATGACGAGCAGCAGAAATAATAAATATTTCTAAAGCCTTAAATATATTCATGGTTTCCACGATTAGATCGTCTTACGTCTGATTTGCAGGTGACGTTTTAGCACCTGAAGGTTACCTTGTTGAAAAGAATATGGTTACAATTACTGTGTTGGCTTTTACTTGACATAAATCTATTGTACACTTAATTAAATAATACACATTATTTCAGTTTTAATAAAAGAGGGACCGGAAGTTATGTCGTTTCTGCGCATGCCGATATTTGATTGTCATTTGTACTTGGAAAACGGGTCAAAGACATTTTAAGGTTATTGTCACTTGTTCACTTTTAAGTAATTAGATATTAGACTTTTTTTTGGCAATTTGGGGTCAAATGGCCAAATACCAGAAGAGCATATCCGGCATTATATGCTTCGCAAGGGTAACAACGCAACAATTGCGACCAAAAACATTTGCGATCTTTATCCAAGTGTATTAGACGTTCCTAAATACCAAAGATGGTTCCCTAGGTTCTGGTAATTTTGATCATCCCAAAAAGGCGCTTCTGTGTGTTAAGTGGAGTAAATGCGGAATTGTTCACTTTGAAGTGCTGAAACCTGAACAAACTGTTAATGCAGATCTTTATTGTGAACAATTGGATAAAGAGAACAAATCTTCAATCAAAAAATTGACAGGTGTCAAGGGACACCCGGATGGAACGAAGTTCCCTTCTTTATTTTTTTTTAGTTATAACAATTTTTCTTTATTATTAACAAATATAATTTAATATAAACTTAATTAGTAGGCTCAATTTTAGTAATAATTGGCTTGTGGTAACTGAAGTAGGAAACATATGTTTGGGATTCTATTTTACTCAAATGTCTTGAAAAAACTGCATCGATGGTAGTATTACATTTTGTTTTTGATTCTGCTGTATTATTGTTTATTCTTAAATCAAATTCTTCCTCCAGAAACTGCAGCAATGGTTTTGATTTTTCATTATTGAAGTAGATGTTAAAATCACCGGCCAAAATGAGTGGATGTTTATCTAAATTTTTGTTGTATCTGCTAAGCGTTTGAGATACATCTTTAGAATACTCTAGCAGTGCTCGATGAATGAGCTCCTGAATATCTATTAATTTGTTATTTGGTGAGTCATATATGACGGCCATGATTTCTGAAATTCTTGTACTAGAGATATTGTTGAGGAAGCTTGTACTCGATTATAATAAAATCTAAATTTAGTTTCATCAACATCAAATGTAACGATAAATAAACCTAATACATTCAACAAAAATAATCGTCGCGACACCACACTGTTTAATGCGAAATAGAAAGACAGAGAAACACGTGCATGCCGCACGCCTTGACATTATAGCAAAAAGTGTCGTTACAACTTTTGGTCTTAATTTATTACGTCTAGCCCCCTTTCGCAACGCGCGATAAGGAACTTCGATCCAAAAGTATCCGGCAATTGTCAACAGAAAAGGCGTTATTCTGCAACACCACAATGCAAGACCGTAGTGTGCAAGACGAACCTTGAAAAAAATTAATGATTTAGGGTGGGAGGTACTGCTTCACCCACAATACTCGCCCGATATCGTACCCTTGAGTTTCCATTTATGCCGATCGCTACAACATTTTCTTAGTAGCAAAAAATTTGAAAATTTGGATGATGTCCAAAATGCCATCTCGAGATATTTTACTCTAAAATCAATCGATTTTTATCTGCCCGGCATTTGATGGCAAAAGGTTTGTTGATAACGAAGGTGATTACAGGGTGACAAAAGTACTTCAGCGCAGCCAAATAATTTTTATTCTATTAGATTCTCTACACTTGCTTGTACTAATATGTGAATTTTCAGTTTGATATTACTCTATTTTGCAGAATGTTGGAATGTCAAACAAACACAGTGCAATTTTGGAACTGTTTTGTTAAGGTAAGCGTCAACGCGAAATTGTTCGTTTGCTCAATGTGCCTCGACAAACCGTGTCCGATGCAATTTTCCGTTTCGAGGAGCTTGGCCATGATGGTCATCGTCCAGGAAGTGGGAGAAAACGCACTGTCAATATGCCCAGCAATCGTAACATCGTCAAAAAGCCAGTCAATGGAAATCCGAGGGTCTCCATGAGGAAAATAGCCCGTGAGACCGTGAATCTGTTCGTCAAATGACCAAGAAGGAGCTCAACCTCAAGCCATACAAGCTCCAAAAAGTTCAACCTCTCACGGATGAAAACAAGCGCGTGCGACTTCAAAGATGCCGCCAACTCCTTCGTCTCGCCGCTGGTTAGCACTGGGAGCACATTATCTTCACAGACGAGAAGCGGCAAAATACCCTTGGTTTTCGTGGATCAAGCGGTCAAAATCAATCAAGAAGTCTACCACTGCGACATTCTTGAGGCCGTAGTACTTCCATTGGACCATCACCTGCAGAATGGTCGCCCTACTCGCCGGATCTCAACCCAATCTACAGCGTGTGGCCGATTTTGGAGCTCAGGGCGTGTGCTAAATACCACAAAAGTTTAGAGTTGCTAAAGCAATCCCTGCGCTAGGAATGGGGCCGATTAACGTCCGAAGAGCTGCGGCCCATTGACAAACATTTCTAGAAGCGTCTGAAGCCATGTATAGCCGCCAGAGAAAGCCACTTCGAAGCCGCTTAAATATATAATTACCAGATGTTATTCTTCTTCGTTGTTGTTTTAATTAATTTCTTTTGTTTAATTAAGTTTGTCCACGCTTTTTCTTTTCACCCTGTACATACATTATTGATAAAAAATAAAAACTCCTCAATAATTTATTCATTTCAATTCAATTTAAGAAAGCGACATAACTTACTGGTTCTCATATTATAAGGGTGTACCGTTAAGTTTTTTAGACAGTTTTTCGCGATAAACCGACAACTGTTAACGAGACGATGATGAAAGAACCTCATCAGTTCTGTCAACAGAATCGATCGTTTCATTAATATGCGGGCTAGCATAATGAGACACAGACGATAATCGCACGGAATTAAGGTGTGCAAATTTAATTTGAAACGTCAGGATCGATAAGTGGACCTGAAACACGCTTGTGCCATAAAGGTCGCTCTTCGTCAGCCGCGAACGTACACGTACGTGAACGCGGAAAATCGAGGATGTGGAGCATGTCAAAACAGCTCGGTACGCGGTTTATATATCTCTCACAACACGACTGTTTATACGTTTTTATCTTGTCAATTTTCACAGATGTTTTCATGGCTGAGGGATTCTGGAACTTATCACATACACAGAATTACATCAGGACGGTTCCAGAGTGTCTGTGGGTGGTACGGAATGCAAACCTTTTTCTATGTTTCCTCCGTGACAGCCACAGACGTGCGGACATTTCACGGTGGATTTTTTCGGATAGATAATAACACGGTATGCGCTTCAAATGCCGCGATGATCTCGATTCAACATTCTTGTACTGTTCTTCGTGCTGACAGATGTGGAATGAGATATCTCACGGATTTTACGCGAATAAAAACCAGGGTCTTGTAGGTACTTTGTAGATTCATGATCATGATCCTTGAAATGAGTCATGGGGATTTGGGTAGTAACGGTACTTAGTTTAAATAATGCAGAATTGAATTACTTTGTCATATTCTGGAATATCTTGATACTTTTCGATAAGAAAGGAACTAGAAAATGTATAGTTGTAACACAGATACGTTTCCTTTCTATATTCCGACGTTCTTCCGGCGTAAACCATAGAAATTTTAATTTATGTCCTGCAAATTAATTTCCGTTTGTTGTTAGAAACGCATAAATATAAGTCGACGAATGAAAGGAAGACAATCGTAATGGAACAAGCACTGAATTACACAGTCATTTGGATGTTGAATGTAAGAAGGCTGAGATATTAAATGGGAAATACCCTTGTTTGTCTTCTCACGGTGACATTTCAGCGAGACCATTGTTTATTACGGCGGTGACGCCTTCTCGACCATAGAATGAATCATGACAGTGTATTTATATATATTTATTGCGAAGTGAATGGGTTATCGTTGGTTAGGAAATTGATGGATAATTGTGCATCGATTGTGGAAATAGAGGAAATTAAGATTTGAATATGTCTTGGGAGAGGACATTAAGGTAGTCAAAGAAATGAGAGACGGTAAGGAAGTTCTTTTTTGAATGGTTAATAAAAGACTTGTCTGTCTACCCGAGTCAGAACACACTTTTCCTTCAGTC
This sequence comes from Megalocaria dilatata, assembly GCA_034642435.1. NCBI lineage: Eukaryota > Metazoa > Arthropoda > Insecta > Coleoptera > Coccinellidae > Megalocaria > Megalocaria dilatata. The sequence goes on along the minus strand of CM067857.1, from coordinate 9,147,727 downwards.
TTAAGCACAACGGCCAATACTTTGAACTTCGAATGTATTTTTCACAATGAAGCTTCAGTTTTTGAGGAAAAATCGGACGAACTTATTTTCACTCCTAAAGGATAAAAAATTTGCTTTTTATTTATGTTCTGTTTTTATATTGTGAAGAGTGATTCATTTAGAGGTACTTTTTGTGGTGGGGATTTAATTGCAGATTGCGCATGCCTCGTGTTAACTAAAGTGCCATTTCTGTTCAGTAGTGTTCGACAATTCACGATGGAAAGACTTAGCCCGGCACAACGTATACAAATTGTTCAACTTTATTACGAAAATGGGCGTTCTACGGGGAATGTGTACCGGGTGCTTAGAGCAATTTATGGTACACATAATCGGCCTACCGGACACACAATTAGCTCTAACATCCGTAAGTTTGAGACTCATTATTGGATAATACTCGACCAAATAGACCACACCCAGCACATAATGAAGGAAATATAGGGGCGGTAGCGGACAGTGTACGCGAAGACCGTGAAGTGTCGACTCGTCGCCGTTCTGACCTGTCATATTCAATAACTTGGCGTATTTTACGTAAGGATCTTTCTTTGAAAGCTTACGAAATTCAACTAGTGCAAAAACTGAAGCCGACCGACCTTCCGAATCGTTTCCGCTTTAATCGTTGGGGTCTTGACAAGCTCGCAGAAGATCCTCTGTTTTCGACAAAAATTTTGTTCACCGTTGAGGCCCATTTTTGACTTGATGGCTTCGTGAATAAACAAAATACGCGTATTTGGGGTGATGAACAACACGAAGAGGTTCAAGAGCTGAAATTGAATCCAGAAAAAACAACTGTTTGGTGTAGTTTATGGGCCAGTGGAATAATCGGTTCATATTTCTTCTACACATTCCTCATAGAATGCCCATTTTCGTTATAAAGTTGAACAATTTATAGTCTAAGTCTTTTCATTATGAATTGTCAAACACTACTGAACAGACACTTCAATTCAACACGAGGCATGCGCAATCTGCAATTGAATCCCCACCACAAAATCACCCTTTATATAGGGCGTTTTTTAGAGTGATCGTCCATCAGAATAGCTTATTCGTCGAACTATGGATAGATTTTGGACAACATTTTCTCTAGTCGATGCAACAACAACCACAAGACAAAGAACTGTACGTATAGAAGAAAATATCGCTGTTGTAAGTCATAATGATAATGATGATCCAGATTTGTCTATCGTCGATGTTCACAACAAGTGGAACTCTGTGCATCCACCACATGGAAAATTTTGCGTATTGATCTTGGTCTACACCCATACAAGACCCAACTGGTTCAAGAACTAAAGCCACTTGACCATAATAAACGTTGTTTGTTTGCCGATTGGGCCCTAGAACAGCTTGAAGTTGATCCACTTTTTTATCTTAAAATTGTGTTTAATGATTAAGCTCATTTCTGGCTGAACGGCTATATAAACAAGCAAAATTGCCGTATATGGAGTGAAAATAATCCTCAAGAAGTTCTGCATATTCCATTGCATCCTGAAATATGTACTGTATGGTGTGCTTTACACGCTGGAGGCATCATTGGTAAATATTTCTTTAAAAACCATGCTAGAACTTATGTTAAAGTGAATGGTGCTCGTTACAGATCGATGATCAATGATTATTTATTTCAAAATTTGAATGGTATCGACCCAGAAGTGTTTTGGTTCCAACAAGATGGTGCTACACCTCATGCTGCTACCGTTACAATTGATTTATTGAAATAAAGATTTAGGGATAACATTATTTCGAGTCCAATTAATTGACCCCCAAGATCATGCGACATAACTCCACTGGATTATTTTCTTTGGGGTTATATCAAGTCATTGGTTTATGCTGATAAACCAGAAACAATAGATGCTTTGGAAGCCAACATAACTCGTGTTATTGATGAAATAAGGCCTGAATTACTCGAAAAGTGGCCCGAAATTGGTCTGGTCGAATGCGTTTCCTTAGAGCTAGTCGTGGTGGACATATGCCGGAAATTAGTTTTAAAACATAAATGTCCTAAAATTGTCTTTCAAATAAAAAAAAATTTGGCTTCAATCTTAATTTAAATGTGTTTTATTTCAATTTAAAGTTCTCTCACTCTAAAAAACACCCGATATTTGTTTATGAGATATTCCCTGTCAAAATCACTATGACTATAGCAGCAAAATCGCTATTTCTGAAGTCATTCAATCCAATTACAGCATAGCTCCCGAAAACCTGAAGATTCCATCATCCTCTACAGGGAAAGGATGATTTTGAAAGCCAATTAACGTAGTATTAAACCTCTTGTGAAGTACTATTACGTATTACGTGAAAGATCATGTTTTAGACATAACATCCCCATTTTTAGACATCTGCCTGTCAATTATTTCTCTCGTCGAACCAAGGAGTTTTGTTTCCAAGCAACAATGTGCAAACTGACGCAGACATACCCCTTGCTTGTAAAATTACTCACATCTACTTTGAGATCCCGAGGTAAATATTATAACCTGTATTGTATCCTGAACTCAAACTTCATAGGACGTTTCTTGAAAATTTCACTTTTTTCCCGTTCCGCCTCGAATAAAAGCTAATGAATCAATCGCAGACTTTTCCATTTTCTAAGTTTTCTTCGAATTTCAGACGAGGCGTTACTTTTGCATGCCCAAATTTTATGTAATTAGCTAATGTAAAACCGGAGTGCCCCTGGATAGAAAACACGCCTTAAAGACGATACGCCCCGTTAAATGCAAACGTTGATGAAAGGGAGTGTTCCTTCTGGGAACTGAAAGTTTTTGTTGCTAGACTTCTCATTGAATAATGAAAATATTCGACTCGGTTGGTTGAAGTGCGAATTTATGTCCTTTTAAGGTAACTTCCAGAAGTATTAATTTTAATTCATATTATTATTCTACCTAAGAAACACGACAATTTTCTTGCTCATAATTCACTTACTCTTCGTTCAGATAGGCAAGAAATGGGTTGTATAATTGTGGGTTCGTAATTTACGCCGGAAGTTATAAGTTTCATTATGTTACTTTGAAGGCAACAAAAGACAACCGAACACGTCAAATTCCATTAATAATCTACACCCGTCCATCAAATTCACCTATGAAGAAGAGAAGAACAGAAGTATCAATTTCCTAAACTTAAATATCACAAGATTAAATAATCCACATGAGTTTAGGATATTTCACAAACCTACACACAGATATCACCATATATAAAACTTCTAATCATCCCATCAATCCAAAAATGTCAGCTTTATCCATCTATTACTAAAAGTACCGATGAACCAGTAGAATTTTTGAATAGCCAGTTATCTGTGCAGCTGTCACATTTGAAGCCGTCATCTTTTGACAGTTGACAAGTGAGAATGAATTCATTGATGCTAAAGATCCAAAGGAAGACTTTGGAATACTTTAAACTTTGCAGATTTCGCCAGAGTTTTTCCCTGTCAGGTCCCTTTTTTCTTGACTTTTCGTTTTAGGGTCAACACAAAAGTTCTTGTCATACAGAGGTTGGTAGAATCTCATTTTAGGAAACTATGTTGGCTTAACCTAATCCCTGAGTATCTGGTATCCAACCTAGTTCATTGAGTTTACCCAGACACTTCCTACAAACTTTGAACACCTGATATTAGAACTCACTACTTCGAAGAGTCCTTGGTTTAAATCGCTATATCTCATCTTTTATTGCTTCCAAGTTAAAGTGTTGACATCTTACTATTATGATGGATTGATTTTCGTCTATAAATGCCAGGAATCCATCGATTCTGAGTGTAAATAATCAGAAACCTTTCACTGTGATAGATTTCGACTACCATCTTATGTTATGACATTTTTTTTGAAATAATGATTGCTGGACATACTTCATCATCTTAAATATAAAATAGATTTATTCTGCAAATTTTTATAAAATTAAAATTTGTAGCGAGGTGAGCCGAATCAATCTGATATTTAAGAAATATATGACACAGTATTTTAATGTCCACAAAAATGTTTATAATATAACAATTTTTTCCCCACGATGTGCCTTCAATTAAAACGCAGCTTTTAAAACCATTAATAACCTTAGTACTCACATAAAAAACAATAAGATATTAAGAAAATAAACCTGGAGTCTACAAACTGACTTGCAATGATTGCCCTTTAGTAATTATTGGCCAGATAGGTAGATCATTCAAGAAAAGAATCCAAGAACACTAAAGAAGTTACATATCGGATTCTGTACAATCGACATATGCCTCATCTTAAGGAATACAGGCATAATTTCAACAATAACTATGAAATTATCGGAAGCAAAAGTTCTAGATGGACACTTTTAGAACTTTGGAAATCAATAGGTACAATGCCCGTAAAATCCTTTTGAATGAACAAACACATGTTGATGAATCCCCATTACTGGATATATTTCACTAATGGAATTTTTAGCGGCAAACCCCTATGGCCAACATCAGCCTTCCGATATCTGAAGAAGCCCCATCGTGGTGAAACAATTGTTGTATTATAAACATTTTTGTGGAAGTTAAAATACTTAAATATTTTTTAATTAAAATGAGTTTCCACCAAGTAAAGACCGGATCAATCAAATATTGATTTCGAGATATTGAAAAATCCTTCCGTCACGTGAAAAAAACCCCTTTTATTATTTTATCTTACTTCATTAGTTGTCTTTTCCTTAAAGCATGTTAAAGCTGAATCTTTAGAATTTCATCAGGAATGTTTTGCAGAGATGTATTTAGCCAGAGAGGACCAAGATATCTTATATAAGATTCTTCCATTAGCACTCTCTTTTCTAGATATTTCTAGTCTGAGTAGATCATAGAAGAACTGTGAGATCTCGCGTACTTTGGTTGGACAGATTTTCATATTAACAGGTATAGAAAGGAATCATATTGAACATAAAATTTATACATCTTATTTTTGTTACCTCTCATCGATAAAGATAAACCAAAACTGAAAATGTCACGTAATACTAGGAGTGTTTTCAAATGTGAGACTCCGTTTAAATGAACTGATTTGCACAAAATCTTATTAACGAAGATATCCTCTATATGTGAAACTTTAAAAAAACACTATATGTTTCAAAGATCGAAGGAAAACTTTAGCAATTAACGGAAATAAATTGCTCTTTCAATTAATACATTTTCAATTTTTTATGCCATCTGATCGATCGAGATATTTTTTGCATATCAATTATGGATATTTACAACCTTCAACTGCAAGAGTACTAAAAATTATTTTAATAATAAGCGAAGAAGAATTTTTTCGATTCATGATAATTAAGTAGATTCATAAATATAATTTATTCCTTAAACGCTCAATAATCAAATAAAATGAAATATTCACACATAAATCCTTTCCAGACTGATAACACGAAGATAAATAAGCACAATTAATTAAGTTAATTGCATGTGAACATAGCAGGTGTTAATAGTAATGTGGGTAACGATGAAAAACGAGTCCTTAAGTTTCGAAATGGACCTGTGCTTAAGGACGATGAAAAAACGGAAACAGATTATTATCCTTCGACCTTGGTGAGTGGGAAATTCTTTCTATGCTAGATCGTAAATTCAAATGACTCACTCTTCATAATTGCGTTTTAAATTTAACTGCAACGAATTACTTCGTAAACAGAAAAATAGTTAATATTCTTCCTACATCACAATGTATCTTGTAACCTCTTAAAGCACAGTTATAATCGAATTCTTGAACATAGAAAGAAAATTACTGCAATGGACTCCGGTTATGACTCACGAGGATGTAATATTTTCACAGTTTTCTCCTTCGAGAAGCTACAAATGACATAATTCGTCATAGAACAAGCACGCGGCCTTTTCTGGATACTAAGGGCGCTATGTTGGGTCATGTTTGCCCTAAGCGCCCTCTGTGGCGAAATCGGAGAGGTAGAAATTTAGAGACTGGAAAGTTTCAGAAGAAGGACGTAAGGTAAGGTTGAAGTAACTTGTAGAGCCTTATTTTATCCAGAAGACAAAAGAGGGCGTATAGTTGCAATACTGAAAACGATAAAGCTCCTTAAACAAAACGATGAATCATATATTTTTTCAAATTCTGTTAACTATTAAGAGTAAAAATTGGTTCGTGCGGCAGCACCTTCATTTTGAAGTCTAATCATTAGGTTTTCTTTTCAGTACCTGTCGTTTAGCTGAAATGAACACAACATAGTTTCTATGTACTCTGAAAATGTCAACTTTTGTACCGAAAAAAGTGTTTTTGCAGGGAGTTTTACTTCTTTACTTTAATATGAAGAAAAAGCCTGCCAAAAATGTTTGTAAATTCGATACTGAGAGACGTCGTCTCACGGTCCATTCATTCACGTTTTTTTTTTTGCTTTAAATATCCTCCGATCATTCGAAATAGAAAGTGCTGTAGATAAAAAACTGTTTAATTTGCGCACATTCCTGTAGAAAAACGATTGCATCAAAGGGATAGTCCAATCAACGAAATTGCCGATCGCGCCCCCTACAGATATTATCTGTGGTAATTCTTCGAAAATAATTATCGCTCCAGTCATCCCTTTCATCGCAACCCTTTTCAATCCTTTTATGGGGATGACCAAATGTCGCCTTTCAAATGAGATCATCGAATTACAACTTCATTATCAAACGTTCCCCGCTGATTAATTATCTCTTTAGTATCCCCGCGCAAGCTCATAAACGAACCAGAAGGGAGATCATCGGCCTTAGGCGACTTGTCGACACTTTTCTCTATGCTCCCGTCAAAAAGGGTGCGTTCCTTCGGGCTACGCGGTTGGCAATCTTTCGGAACGTCAAAATCACATGCAACGTCGAATATTTTCTCTTTGATCGGAACAGAATGGTAAAGTTGGATTTTTCTGAACATGACGGATCAACGAATTCAGTACGTATTAACCGTATGTTGGCGTCGCACATTTCTGCATTTTCCTAGATGAATGCACAAATATACACAGATGTTTATGCAGAATAATGCATCTGCCAGCTTATACTCAAACGGATCTCTGGAGCTTTACATTGAGAAACCAGGTCCTTTCGCTATGTGCAAACTACGAGTAGTAACAGCGGCATGTGGTAGGTAAGGTTCAAAAAGAGCATAGAAAAAATAATTAATCGATGTACTCGGTAGTCTTGGTGACCGGTCTGTCCAGTAATGTAACCACTTGCCTTCGCGCTAGTCTTTTTGAAATCGGAGAAATTTATTAGTCCTCAATCGTGGATATATAGTGAAAACCTTTTAGCGTATAAAATATTTTTGATGCCTGCTTCCTAAGGATTATTATTAGAAATTTTTAATGAAAATGATCAGTTGTAATCGCTATAATTTATTATGGGAGCTGTTATGTTGAAAAGACCAGTCGCCATATTTAAAAATTTTTCACCGTTGTTGACTTTAACTTAGGTTCGCTGAGTTACAAATATACAAACCTTAATTACAAGTAAAAATCCTATGAATAGTACATTCACAATCAGGCTTTTCAATTGCAATATTGTATTATCACGAGAAGGTGAACGAAAATGTTCCTAGAGATTGAATTTGTGAAGTTACAAATGATCGCAAATAAAGTTCTTTCTTTGAATGCGTTATAAACTCTTTGGTCTTGTAGCGAGAGAGATGAGTTTCAAGTGTTACTTGGGCTACTGTCTCATTAAGATTTATTATTATCATTATCCTGATACTCCTAATATCTTCTGTGAAGATCCTTCAGAAGCTTTTTCAGCTTGTGCGAGTTGGGAGTTCAGTAGTGTTCTGTTAAATGGTGACCGACACCCGTCCAACTAGAAAATTCCTTTCCCACCTGAACAGGATTCGAACCAGGACCTTCCGGTCCGAGCCCTATGCTCTACCACTGAGGTGTCGATATTCATTAAGATTCATACGAAGAATGACGGATTTTTAAGAGATTCATTTTAGAGGGTCGGTCCGTGGTGACGTCATGGGGGCCGGAGAAAGTGAAGCTGCAAAGGATCATACTACCAGTGCTTTTCACCATTCTTTTTCATGAAAAAATGGGTCAACTTTGGAATGTGGAACGGCATCAGGTCGTCTTTTCTGATGAATCTCGATTCTCCTTGGGTGCACATGATGGACGAAGAAGGGTTAGACGACGTCGGGAGAAAGACGTGAACCTCAGTTTGATATTGAGCGTCATGTACACCGGACAGTAGGCGTTATGGTATGGGGTGCTATTGCACATGCAAGTAGGTCACCTTTAGTCTTTATTCGAGGTAACATGACAGCGCTGCGTTACCTTCAAGACATAGTGGAGCCATATGTTCTCCCTTACCTCAACCGGCTCGAGAATCCAATATTTCAGCAAGATAATGCTCGACCTCATATTGCCAGAGTTAGTTCAAACTTTTTTGAAGCGACCCATGTGAATATTTTGCCATGGCCGCCCATAGAGCATGGGTAGAAGGCTTGGAAATTTACTCCAGCCCCCACGGACTTTGGCGGCTCTGACACATGAACTACAGGTAGCTTGGGATAGTATCCCTCAATAAAAAATAGACCATCTTATTGCATCAATGCCAAGACGTGTTGGAGAGTGTTCCGTCTCATTGGAGAAGGCATTTGATATCATCGATATTTAGGCCTTTTTATGTTAATATTTCGATCTAGCATTTGTACAAGCTTAACGCAATTGTTGTAAACGTAGCAATCCACCTTACACTTGTTTGTAGTGTAATTGTCATCACATTAGCTTGGTATCATATACAGTGAAACCAAAATATATTAGTTTGTTTTGTTATAAGTGTTTTACTTCAGTTCCTCATCATCGTTGTGGTTTATCATTATTAGATAAAGGAAGCTGTAGACCACCGCACACAGTGTTCTTTGAAGTCAAAATCACCGCTAATAATCAGAAATACAGTCCACTAGAAGCCATTACAATTGATCATCGAGATTAATTAATTTGCAATTGTCTATTATTTTAAAATACTGAAATAATAGGCAAATACTACGGTAAACTAACCGTGGTACGAAACAAGGAGTGTTAGGATAATCGCCATGGACAAACACATTATTAACAAATTTATCAAAAAACAATTGTAAACCCCTTCTTTTTACTTCAAATTTCAATCATTTACTCTTTGCTATGCTATTTATGTTTTACTAAAAAAAAAATTGAAATTTAAACAGCTCCTTCTGGGTTTTGCAGTTTCTTTGTCAGTTAGTATATTACAAGCCCATTTTACAAATTACTTCACTTGATTATTGTCATTTGTAATTCTATTTCGAAATATCGCATAATATTGACTTTTCATATGGGAATTTACCTCCCAAGAGATAACGAAGAAATGAATGAATGAATGTATTCAACATCAATTCAATGAAAATATGGTACATCTGGGATGCTTTTTTTTACCATAATCATAACTCTTTATCTATAATTCCGATTGGTCACTTGAGCAAATAATTTCTTTCTGTAATATTATATTTTTTTCAAAATAACTCAATTCCTCAAATAATTTTACCAAATAAATATCTGTGGTTTAATAAGAGGTTCTGTCATAGACACAATAACTTACGTCAACAGAAAAGAGGTGGGTACTAAGAAAATGTTTGGGTATCTTTCAAAAGTAAGAAGATCAATGTTATTATTGTGCATTCATCAGCGGATTTTATATTCCAGAATACAAAATTTTTCTCTAAGAATTCTACCATTTTCATCTTTTGTCGAGTCTCAGGTGCTTAATTTTACGAATGAACTTCCCGATTCAAAAATATTTAACATTACATGGGCATAAAACAACATAATTGAAGAACATCGTTATATCTACTTCTGCGGATGAGAAATTATCCGAAAACATAATTTCTGGTGTTTGAAAACGTGGACTTTCGCTTTTGTACGAAAAAGTTTCACATGCAGTAAATCGTATACGACTGAACTTCAAAAATGGAACAGCTTGGGGGTTCTATTCTCAATTGGTTGACTATCATTGATTTAATTCATCTCAATTACTATGTCTATACTCCGTCTGTCTAAGATTACTCTCTGTAGTTTTTATACAATATGAAGTTAGTCACAGAGCCCTAATTCTAGGTTATGTTGATGTTTTTCAATTTCAATTTCCGTCTAGAGGTTCGCATCAAGCAACTCGCATACGTGATTCACAACAAAATCACGATACGCAGGCCATAAAACGAATTTTTAACGAGTTTTAATCTAGCGGTTCCGTAGGCTCTCTAACGAGCTATCACGTCCATTGAGTCCGTACAGGCTGCACACCTCATTTCCCCGCAGCTCATGAATAATCCAATCCATTCTACATATTCATTATAATCCGTAATTTCGTTTTGCGGTTCGTTCTTCTGCCCGTTCGCAAGGCCTTCCAGTACGCACGAAATCGATCCTGTGCACTTTTCCCCTTCGCGACGCTTCCGCCGTTATCACTTGCTGCAGATGTCGATCTCGAATACGAACAAGTGCATAAGTACATCTCGTATACGGTATAGTTTCTTTGAAACCCGTTCTTTCGATAGGAATAGATTCGTTTAATCCATTTTTTATGGATGTCGATTACGCCGAGTTGCACTCGTTGCGGTTGAAGAGTTAGGGGAGGGAAACCGCAAACACGTCTGTGCGCTGTCACAGAAATCGCAGTTAGGTAGGACAAAAGAGCTTATATGTGAATTTTTCTTTTGCTTTTTATAGTAATTTCTATCATCTAAGCAAATCGAAAGCTGATCGCTCCAAATGTCATTCATAAATAGCTCCATTCAATTCAGAAATAAGATTAAAGAAAGAATTACTCGGGACCTTCTGGCTTCATCATTAGTGAGATAAAGTTTAGTAGAAAATGACGAATGCAGATCCTGTGAAAAATCTTTAAGTTTTTCAGCATTTCAAAGTTTCCATCGGAACAAAATTTACTTCTTTTGATTAATATGTTACGAGAATTCTTATGGGGCACTACGGCCTCAGAAAGCATTTAGATATTCCGTTGAACAATCGATGACATTCACCATCAAAATACATAAACAGCTTTTCGTTTAAACATTCACATTTCTTTGGAGTTGAAATATATTTTCAATATAAAATATCCACCCACACGCCACTGTCGACAACTTGACGTTGACGCTCGATGGTCCGATAGGAATGGCCTCGGAAACGAAGCTGAATGAACCAGCGACCATCGAAAAAACCCATCCTGAAGAAATAGCCACAACTCGGTCGCTCGCGAAACCAAGCTTCTGTGTGGTTCCGATGGAAAAACTGATGCATTTTCTGCATGACCAGATACCACTCATTATACACTACTCCGCAGGCCTTGGACTACGACGAGGAATCTTGACATTTTAATTTGAATGAAACGCAAGACGGGATTTCTATTACACAGCTATTTTTGGCGTGGAAATCGAATGGCTATTACGTCGCCGATAAATAAGTGTGATATAATCGAAAGAACGGACAAGTGAAACGATATGATTCATCACACATACGTATTAGTAATGGCAACAATGATGTCATTACACTCTGTGACACGAGTCACACCAATCATGTCAAATTCTAAACTCAAGAAAAAGCAATAAACGAGCACAGAGATTGCAGGGCTGTCCAAACAATCGCCTACATCGAATGATATTTTGCAATTAGAATTCCATGTTCAATCTATACGGCATCGTTTTCGATGAGGCCTCAATGTTGTTTTTTGCATTCACAAGAGGTTTTAACGAGTGTAAACGCTTAACCCCCGCCGATTTCGAGGCTTTTTTAACGAACAGAACCCTTCTAGCCACACAAAAGATGCGGGATCCAGTCTCCACGTCAATAATTAATGTCGTTTCGTGTACAAACACTCCTTATTTCGCGCCTCGTGCATATTATATTGTAATGCTCGAACGACTTAAATGGCACTAGAAAGTCCATTTTGGCGTTGAACTCGTTTCTATTTCCCCTCTTTGATTGATACGTATCTCGACCGCCCTATGCGATCCAAGTGACTGAAGGAGGGTGCAACCCCTTGTTTTTTCAACCTGATTTGGAATTCATCCGAGAAATTTACACCCCCATTAACTGTATTGTCTTGGCGTACAAATAATCGATTATTTCGATATTTAAAAAGAATTCAGATTACTAAGTGAACGAACCTATGAAGACTTTCCATTTGAATATCCATAGAGATGAGAAAGTGACAGGGATTGATCATTTGAAAGGTCTGCTTGAAGAGAACGTCGAGTTGACACAACTGTCCTATATTCACGATGAGTTTGAGCCTCATATGTCATTTAGTTTATTTACAGTGCTCTACTATATCAGTTCATCACAAGGGATTTGAGATTCTTATAATGGATACAAATTCAGAACGAAGAATCTGTCTTAAATTCTGCATTGCAATTGAATTTCATATGTAAAATTCTAAAAATGTAACGTAACGCTTTAGGTAAATTAATTTAAATGGAACTAAAAACACGTGCATATGAGTTAGAGTGCATTCATCTGAACACATCACTAAAGTGAATTAAATTGTAATTGAAAATTTCCTTTTAAATATGAAAGAATCCCTCAACTTTCTGTGTCTTGTGCGTCAATCTATAGCACATTTTAAAAAATTAGTGCTCGATTCAAACCATACTCGATACCGCTCACACAAAAACAGAAACTCGCTTCCTGGAACTTAATTTTGTATTTACTCCTTTTCATTTTTTATAACAGAATATTTTTGGTATTCAAAATCAGGATCCATTTTTCTTGTAGTGAGATAAATATCATGTGCGATTCAGATATGATAATATTCAAAACATGTCAATTTGCATACATCGAGGAGTTTAGCATCACAATACAATTAACCTTATCGCAACTACACAATATAGGTTTTATTCGGAATTTTATCTAATTATCCATAATTGAACGACAGTCGACATTTCAGATAAATCCATACTTCTTCAACGCAATCATTTCGAAATTTAAGATCATTTACGGTTCATACTAGAACGTTAAAACTTTTCACTTTAAATGTTTGATTGATTCGGTCTTTACTTGGTGGAAACTCATTTTAATGAAAAAATATATAAGAGACAGTATTTTAATTTCCACAAAAATGTTTATAATACAACAATTGTTTCACCACGATGTGGCTTCTTCAGGTATCTACATTCTACTGGGTGATGGTGTCCAGTGTAAATGAGTTTAAATACAGTGATAAGTACGTAACAAACTAATGGAGGGAAAAGTTAAAAGAACTTAAGGTGTTTATTGGAGTTTGCCGATAAAAAATGCCATTAGGGAAAGATACTCAGTAATGGAGACTTGTCAACATCTGTTTGTTCATTCAAAAGGATTTTACGGGCATTGTACCTGTTGATTTCAAGAAATTCTAAAAGTTAAAGTTAAGTTAATCTAGAACTTCTGCTTTCGACGTGGATAATTTCATAGTTATTGTTGAAATTATGCCTGAATTCCTTAAGATGATTAGCATATGTCGAATATACGGAATGCGATATGTAACTCCTTTAGTGTTCTTGGATTCTTTTCTTGAATGATCTATCTGCCTGGCCAATATATACTGAAGGGCAATCGTTGCAAGTCAACTTTTAGACTCCAGATTTATTTTCTTTATTTTTTCGATCCTTATTGTTTTTTATGTAAGTACTAGGGTTATTGATGATTTTAAAAGCTGCGTTCTAATTTAAACTATTTTTGAAATATTTAGCAATATTTTCAGATAATCCATTCTATTTCTGTGTATTGTCCCCTTTTATGACTGGGTACACGAGATTTAATGCCATGTTCTTTTGTTTATAACAAAAAGAACATGGCATTAAATCTCGTGTACCCAGTCATAAATGGTTATGTTGATTGACACTACACTTGGGAAATTTCTGGCCTGAATTATCCGCCGACCTTGAATGAAGGTGAAAGGCTTATCAAAGCAAACTTGAGAGATACAAGACAAGAGGGTTTTATGTATGGTTTTCATGACTAAGGTTAGAATTTAGACCACAGAGTATTCGCCAGTATAGAGTAATTACTTGTCTTGCTTCTCAATTTCAACAAGATAGGCAATTACACATCCTGTTTTTGGAGTTCTTAAAACTGATCCAATGAAAAATTATTTGATTTATATGTGTTCGGGTCGGACGCTGAAAGACCGAGCTATCTAATTAAAGCATTTCGTTCCCGTACGCTTTTCGCTACGAACTGAAGAAAATGTGACATTTCTCAATTTTGCCTGATTTTCGGAGAACACAGACAACAATTAGATACGCCGTCCCGCCACAAATTTTATACCGATTCCTTTAACCCACCGGCTCATTGAACTACCTGAAGAATTTTATCAATCGATTATATTGATAAATCGACTAAGATAGTAATGATTGAAACCGATCAAGGTTGGAACAAGTCAAATTTCCGATCGAATGTCGACTTTAGCGATCATCTCGTGACAAAGCCCCAATTTGGCACCAATTTCACCCGGAAAAGTCCAATAAATTCAATAATTCCATCGACAGAAACAAATGACGTAGACAGGGTCGGGGTGAAATTCTAATAAATAGTAAAACGTGGTAGGGGTCTCCCCTATGTGCCATATTTGATGACTGTACTGCACAATATACACCCCTTGTCTTGTGGCCGCATTCTGCCGGAAAATAAAAGTTCCGTCTTATCTGGTAGCGTCTGCGGAGAGTTGAATCGATAGGACTCTTCTCATTGTTGGTATTCACGATATCGAGCGATCCTAATTGAGACTACAATCAGTGTACGGTATCTTTCTTGCTTTCTAATGAGACACTTATCGCGGACGATGAGATTTTAACTATCAGGAACGAGCTCTCGAAGGAAATTGCGGAAAAGTACCAATTTGCAGTGGTAATCAAATCCACTGCGATAATGTGAAAACAAATTAAGAATTTATTCGCAACCTTAGCACTTTCTTGAACATCCTACCCAATAGAGGATGTCTGCTGTGGCCTGTTTCGAATCGTGCAAATTAACTACTCACGCCTTAGGCCAAGATTCAGACAGATGCATTTTCGAATCTGCTAATTAATTCCTCATATGTTTTTTGCTAACAATGAAAATTGGCAGGAATTCTTTGCTACAATTTTTCTCGGTTGAAGAAAAATTAACAGTTAATCGGCTATTTGACAGTATGGAACATATTGTCTTATTTATTAATGTTTACATAGGATAGGGAATTTGAAAGCAAAATGCAGTAATTTGACAGGAAAACTATTTTAACAAAAAGGCGAAAAATCCCTGGAATCTCAATTTATTTTTATCTATTATCGTTTGATCTACATGACGTCACATTGATTTTCTTGATCGATTACTTCAATGTGACGTCACCAAAATCTGCAAAAGAGTGTTTCGAAGAACTTATTTGAATTGCTATTAAAAAAATCCTCATAAGGATTAGAAATAATCACCTTTTATGGGATCTATAAACACCACCTTATAATTTAAGATTTTCGGCCTTCTAGAACGGGAAATCACTCTACCACTAAGTTTCACCCACTTTTCGACACTAAAGCACAACAACCCTTCACGTATACTGTCTTGCGACAAAAGGGTTGTAGCCTATTGAAGACACTTCCCAGAGTTTAATACAAAGAACACAAAATACATAAAAAAACTTCAAGGACCGTTCTCTCAGCTTTATTTTTATAGTCCGATATTCTTCAATATTCGTATACTACCACCAAGTTATTTTTCTCCTTACCTATCAATTATTCTTTCTTGGCTGAAATTTCCTTTTTTTATCTGTTTGAACTTTGTTGTCTTTTGTTGCAAAAGCGGAAAATTAGTTTCACTAACCTCTATGATTCGAAAAACTTAATATAACATTAAACCATGGAGCGAGTGATGCTGTTATAAGAACTAACTTGCGCAGCTACAAATATAGACTTCTTGAAAATTGTCAAAATCCATTCTCCAGCTTAGCTACTTCGATAGTGATTAAATTCTATGTTCAGAGTATAAGCACCGAGTGTCAATTACCGGTATAATTAAGAACTAAATTTATTCCATAGAATTAATAAGACAAGCCGCGTTCAGGAACGTTTACCCAGCACGAAATTTTCGGTTTTCCAGATTTTCGCATATTCTCCTTGCTCTGATAAGATGCATTCCGTTCGATCCGGTAAACCGACACACAGTTATTTTTACATACTCGAAAGGGGAAATGAAAAATGAATGATTTACCATCATTACCATTATACCATGAAGCAGGACGTGAGCCGCATCAATTATATCGTGAAAATAAAGGAGGCGACTATCGAACTCCTATTTGTTCCATTATGAAGAAATACTTGTTAATACATTTAGTTATTAGAGCAAGACTACGATTATAAGTCGCCGTTCGTTATCAAGATCGAGCGGAAAGAATGAGGAAGAACATCTTCACGTGTTGATGTAGGTTAGGAACGTGTTAAACGTCAATTACGGTCTCATAAACGTCTTCATCTAGTATAAACAGTTTTGGAACGCACCCCTAATCAAAGACGACAATACTGAATACTTACATAGATAATAAGGAGCCTTTCTCTTGTTTGCATTTTACATGAGCAAGTTATGAATTTCATAGTGGTTAAATTATTGGACATCTTGAAAATATAAGATTGAAATGGATCAGTAAAATAACTATGAAGAACTTATATGCGATGTTTACCAGTTATTAGAGAACTTATTTATACTATGAAGAATGTCAGGAGAACATTATTCATAATTTCCGAACGCACATCCCAACCATAGACGTTCATAGTTAATCCGAATGCGCGAATCGTTATCACTGAATTTTAATTTCTCTTTTTTCCAGTTCCTACGGCTGCGTGGCAAATTCCACTTTTTTTAAATAGTGATACCCTAATCTGTTCTCTCTCTCGGGAGATATGAGAGGAGCAATGAACTAATACAGGCATTAATTAATTTCAATGTAATGTAGAATGAAATTTACATTTCACGCTCAGTTTCTCACAACGGGTAATTTCACGGCAGATATTGCTGACAGAAGGCTGGTGCATAATGCACAATGCAAACTATCGGGTCGTTATGACATTGCAACGACAAGCCTGAATGCAACAATATAACCATCGGGTGAATTGATATATTGCAGAGAACATGAATAGAAGAAACAAAAACTAGGTATTTGCGTACTCGCGAAATCCCATTTCCTGATCTTTGTTTTAAAAAATGGAGAAATTTTGATTTATCCATAGAAAATTTCAGCATAGGAGAAACAAAGCATTAATAGATTAAAATATTTTTTAGATACCATCAGTGTTACTTGGTTAGTGCTCAGTGGAATGAAAAAATTAATTAAGGAATGACTCTCTGGGAGGAAATTTATGACGTTTAATTACGATATTAGTACATGGGCGTGGTGTATTTAAAATTATAATTTACAGTAATGATACAGTCTGCTGAGTAGATTCGTGTCCCACATTCAATTTTAGGAACGCATCACCCAATTAAAAATACTCTATGGAAATATGAAGCACAGATTTCTGGGACACAGAATGATTCACAGAGCATCAATAAATCAAGGAAATTTTGTCATTCATTTAAATAAACTCTGTGAAAATACACACTACATTGCCGAGTGTAAGAATGCGTCAGAATGAGTCAAGTGTTGTACTAAACGATGGAAGTACTAAGAATTACTGATTATTTGGTATAATATTTTTAGTTTTCGTCTGGAATGGATGATTCATTACTCAATTGAAAATCCTGTATGGAAAATGAAAAAGCAAACAACTTGGAATGATTCAAATGATGAAACTGATGGAATGGTTTTTACAAAAGCACAAATATTTGAAAAAACAACATGAAGCACCAATTTTCTGGAAACAGAATGAAATAGAATGTCTATGGTGCTCCAGCACGAGAAATAAAAATAATGAACTGTTTAAGATACGGAATCAGCGGTTCAATCTGTGAAAAGTAAATTTTCACAGGAATATCTGTACCTAACAATTTGATTAAGATGCTCTTTGAGATTTTCACCTACATAATTTTTTAGTTATATCTAGTATTTTTAGATCCACAGTTTTTCAGCAATTTTGGGAGCACCATATCATCCAAATAAAGGCAGTCATCACACATGACTTTCGAAACATTACCAGTCTTCCTTTTTTTAAAAGAAACGCCAATTGCTGAACTCACCTCACTTGTTAACTCTCGCCGGCAGGTTCCCTTAACCAGAAAGCACAGAATCACCGGTCGCGTAAAAGAGCACAGATACAACTCTTGACGATAGCGGTTGTCGCGACCGAAACACTGAATATGATACAACTGTCTGGTGCTCCGTGGTTTGGCTCTGCGTTTGCGAGAGTGGTGTGTGTCTGTCTGTATGCCGGTTGGTGCTGCCGGCTCGCGGCACGATGATGATGACTCATAGGCTGTCGCGCCCCCTTTCCCCCCCTGGGGCCGGCGTTGCTGACCGTATGTCATGTCATCCGGCGGCGAGGGCCCGGGAGCAGACTCTTATTTCTCCTCGGAATACGCTACACGTTATTTCTGGATCTGCATGTAAACAGAAAGCCGGAATCTTTAACCAATGTTTATTTACTTCTAAATCCGTTTGATTTTAATTTTTTTGTTCCGATTTTTCCATCACTTCGATACTAACAACCATAGAAAATAGAAATTTAGGTATGTTCGGAAGACAATATCTCTCTGTGTCCATAGACATAGAGACCTGGACAGCGCATAAGCCTCATAAAATTGCCTACTCTAGAGGAAGACACAAAGTGGCTTTGAGGGCGGTCCCTCATCTATAAATTATTATTATTATTAACAAATGAAAATAGTAGCGGTTTTCACCCATAAACTCAAAATTACAAAATAAAATGGAATTCATAAACAACTCAAATTAACAAAGAAACCCGCACATATTCGCAGTTACACAATTAAGTTAGAAGCGATTCTGGTCTCGAATGAACTGGTCGAGTCGGTTTTTGAAGGAATTCACCGAATTTGCACCAACAACACCATGCGACAACCCATTCCATTCGCCGAAAACTCGATTGAAAAGAAACGTCTGACGCTGTGTGGTCTTGATTTCTCTTTCGCCAGTTTGAAGGCATGGCCACAGAGTTGGGTGCTGCTTCACACCAAAGAACCCATACAAAGCCCGATAAGCCACAATAAGATCACCTCTATCTTCTCGATCCCCAAAAGTTTACAGATTCAGTAGTCTTAAACGAGCGTGGTAGTCTGACCTTATCCTCCCAAAGGGAATTCTTGTATCCCAACGCTGTACAGACTCCAGAAGTTGATCGCTCCTGCGAGAAGGGCACCACACCGGTCCAGCATATTCCATCAAAGGACGCACATAGCTGCAATTAAAGTGCTCGATACGTTGCGAGGCTGCAACCCTTAAACGATCTGTGAATCGTGTAGGTTATCTGTCTGGCCTTTGCAGCTACAGCCGCCACGTAGTAAGACCAGATCAAATCATAGAACACTATGATACCCAGATCATTATAGTGGTCAACGGGAGTCAAGCAGTGACCACTATTCCATAGGCACATTCTATAGTTTCTCTCTATCTCTCTTTTATTGGAAGCTCAACTTTTTTGGACTCGGCATCTTCGCTATGTAACCAGGCTCAAGTAGCATATTCTCTATGACGGCGACATTCATAGAGTCACCCAACTTTATACAGATTTGTGTTTCAGCATTCGAATAAATCATTTGAAAGGTGATATCAGAGTTATTTTGTCCGGTCCGAATTCTATACCGATGAAAATATAATCTCCCAAATAGATTTCATTCTTTACTGTGACGCTAACGAAATAGAATCATAGAAAGTGACATTACTTTGAGGCTCAGTTTCTGTCATACTTTTCTGCCATATTCACTTGACAGCTGTTTAAGAAAGTGCGGTAGGTTATAACGAAAAAATTAAGACATATATCGGGTGTTTTTTTTTTAGTGATAAAACTTTCGATAGGGATAACTGTGATTTGACAGAAGGTAGAAGCCATGTTGTTTTGACATTTCTGTTCAGTAAGCATTGACAAATTATCATGGAAAGACTCACGCCGCAACAACGTTTACAAGTTCTTGAAATTTATTTTCAAAATCAGTGTTCTATTCGCCAAACTTATAGAGCACTTCGTGAAATTTATGGTCACATGTGTTTTTTTATAATGCTCATAAGTCAGAGAAGCATTGAAAATTATAGCAACTAATACATAAATAGTTGCGAAAATATATTGATAATGATCAAGAGATCGTGGATAATAAATGAAATAATATCTCAAGCAGAAGAAAAAGTAGAAATAAGTTCGTGCGGCTTTGACACCAGATATCGCTAATAGTGTATTATTATTACATTAATCATCTGGCTTTCTTTTCAGTGTCCGTCATTTCGCTGCAGTGTAAACAACACTGTGTGCTTTGAAAGTGTCAACTTCTGCGCAGAATAATGTGTTTTTGCGGGAAGTTTTACTTCATTACCTCAAAAGGAAGAAAAATGGCTGCCACAAGTCATCGTATTTTAGTGGATGTCATGATGCTCTAGCTAAACGAACGTGTCAGAAGTATTTTGCCCAATTTAAAAGTGGCAATTTTGATTTGGAAGACGATGAACGACCCGGTGCGCTACCCATGTTTAAGGATAAAGAATAAGAGGTAAGACCCGATGAAGATCTATCACAAACGAGAGAGGAACTCGCAAAAACCCTTGAAGTAACTCAACCGGCCATTTGCCATGCTCCGAAGGTAGGAAATTGGTTGCGTATGAATTGAAGCTAAGAGACGTCGAACGCAGTTATTTTACATGTGAACAACTGCTCCAAAGGCAAAAAAAGGGGTTTTTGTACTCAATTGTGACTGGCGATGAAAAGTGGGTCTATAACGATGATGATTCAAAATGTCGGCCAACATATGGGTGCCTCATCATCAATTGTCAAGCCGAATACTCATGGCGAAAAGATTATGCTGTGTATTTGGTGGGACCAACTGGGAGTGGTGTATTTTGAACTGCTACAATTAAACGAAAGAGTCTTAGGGGAAGTCCAGCGACGAAAATTGATACGTTTGAGCCGAGCATTGCTAGAAAAACGGCCGCAATACGCCGACAGATATTACAAAGTTATTTTGAAGCACGGCAACATACTGCTATTGTAAAAGTTTGAAATCTCTAGCTCTGTCAGTTCAAAGAGTGTTTACTGTCGGGCAGAATTACTTTCGACCTCAAATCTTCATCAGCGAGCCTAACCTTGAAGTTTGAAACCAATTTCGGCTCAAAATTCGAGAATTACAGCTTCAGCGTTGGTTAAGGATCGGTTCAGGATTGATATCGAATTAAAGAACCTTTTCTTAAAGACAGCTAGCACAACGGGACGCTTTCTGGAAGCATCTCCCGGACCTGTTTACATTATAAATAATTCTCGAAGTAATCGCCAAATGTCCAAAATTTAATTAGATCCCCGAGCTCGCAATGATAACGAAATTCGACCGTCGAGGGGTTGAGGTCAAGGTGACAACTATTAATCGCGAATTGTTATAAAAAGTCGTACGCGGGATGGGCCCTTTGAGAATAACGGTACAGGTGGTCTTATAAATCGCGAAACCTGCTTTTTTCCTCCCCTCTGCGTTTCTCTCTGTACAAAGTATGATGGTAGGAAGTTATTCACCACGCCAGTCGGTGTTGAAATCATTTCGAGTAATATACAGCGTCTGCAACAGTGCGTTGCGCTTGCACAGCTGTCGAATCAGACACCTTAGAAATTTCGTTCGAAATCAGGATCCCTGTACTTTATTTCTGCATCTCGGGAAATTATTTTCTAATATATAGGTATTCCAAAATTTAAATTCAACAAAAGGGTGATTTTTTAAATTGATCACTCCGTATATTTTCATATATTTTCTGTGGCCTTGAATGTCTCTATCATGAAGCACAATATTAGTGATATTTTTCCAAAGCATAAATCTAATTCAGTCATTAAGAGAGTTTGATATATTTATGCCTGTTAATTTGACATGACACAGCATTCGGAATTGTAAACTATTCTATCCTTCTTTACTTGCATTAATCTCATACTCTTTCTGTAACCCATAAGAAGGTTTATTTCGTGCATTCAGTCCACCTCCATATGGACCTTGCAATCAATTATGTTAATTTCCCTTCTTTTCTTAGAAGGGATGCATCGAGCACCTTTAACGATCAGTCTTTGAAAAAACTGTGAAATCATTATGCGAGTAATAGTCAAACTCGTCGTATGTAGCCTTTGCTACATTAAACATAATTCTAGTAGCAATCAAACTTGTCGCATGTAGCCTTTGCTACATTATGCACTATCATTCGGATAGCCAAATTTTTTCGTACGTAGCTTGTGAGATTTCGATCCAAACTATTGCGGTTATTATTTTTAATATAGTAATCTATTCGATTGCCAAGGTATTGGCAAATTCATTTCATTAGTTTTTAGTGTAATAATCATATCTTTTAACTTGGTTTATATACAGTAAACCAAGAATTATAGTTCGTTGTTATCATGGTGTATTACGAGTGTTTTACTTTAATTCCTTACAATCTTTGTTGGTGTATCTTATCAGATAAACAAAGCTAGTTCATCATCGAAATAACTACATACAAGTGCCCTTGAAGTAGAACTATTGGCCAGCCACGCCAAAAATACAGTCCACTTAAACCTTTCGTAATCAATCATCGAGATTAATTAAATTGCAACTGCCTGTTATTTCAAAATACTGAAATAATAGGCAAAATAATTCGGTAAACTAACCGTGGTACGTTACAGATTTTGATATATTTATGCCTGTTAATTTGACATGACACAGCATTCGGAATTGTAAACTATTCGATCCTTCTTTACTTGCATTAATCTCATATTTTTTCTGTAACCAATAAGAAGGTTTATTTCGTTCATTCAGTCCACCTCCAAATGGAACTTCCAATCAATTATGTTAATTTCCCTCTTTTTGTTAGAACGGATGCATCGAGCACCTCTAACGATCAGTCTTTGAAAAAACTGTAAAATCATTATTCGAATAATAGTCAAACTTGTCGTATGTAGCCTTTGCTATATTAAGCATTATT
Source organism: Megalocaria dilatata (assembly GCA_034642435.1). Classification (NCBI taxonomy): domain Eukaryota; kingdom Metazoa; phylum Arthropoda; class Insecta; order Coleoptera; family Coccinellidae; genus Megalocaria; species Megalocaria dilatata. Next base: position 9,124,722 of record CM067857.1, on the reverse strand, counting down.
CTAGTAGCAGTCAAACTTGTCGCATGTAGCCTTTGCTACATTATGCACTATCATTCGGATAGCCAAATTTGTCGTACGTAGCTTGTGAGATATCGATCCAAGCTATCGCGGTTATTATTTTTAATATAGTAATCCATTCGATTGCCAAAGTATTGGCAAATTCATTACATTTGTTTTTAGTGTAATAATCAACTTTTAACTTGGTTTATATACAGTAAACCAAGAATTATAGTTCGTTGTTATCATAGTGTATTACGAATGTTTTACTTTAATTCCTTACAATCTTCGTTGGTTCATCTTATTAGATAAACAAAGCTTGAAGTAAAACTATTCGCCAATCACGCCAAAAATACAGTCCACTTAAACCTTTCGTAATTAATCATCAAGATTAATTAAATTGCAACTTCCTGTTTTTTCAAAATACTGAAATAATAGGCAAAATACTACGATAAAGTAATCGTGGTACGTTACAATTTGTATTATTAAAATTTAGTTTATTCGTTCGAATTATTTTGATTCGACAGATAAATTCATGATTTCCATGAGAATTACTTCAATCAATCATAAAAAACTTCAAGATAAAGCAAATTTAGGTTTGGAATAATTCAACTTTTCGTTGTTATCTTCTTAGCCATGATATTATGGCAGAGGACAAGCAGCTAGCAGAATAGTTGATATTTCATTCGAAAGCACATTAAATGACGTATTTTTTGCTGAAAACATGTGGATAATTAATAATTTTTCACCGATGAAACCATTGAAGAAATAGGACTGATTTTGTTCACTTCAGAATGGTGATATTCATCTTCTTACCACACCTGAAATAACAATTTTTTTTTGGCACACAGAACCTCTTATCTTGTAGCAAATTTAATACCGTTTCCAGATATGTAGTCAAATTTGATAGGGCTACAAGGATAACTGAAATATAATCGATTTTATAGAAAAACTTGAAATATGTCATGAAATGAAGAAATGTTAAATTGAATTTTTTGTTACAAATAACTTGTATGATCTCCCCTTGAAGTTTGGCCCTTTTGAAAGTAGACATACTGTATAGTGTTAAGCCCAGAAGGAATGACATGAAATTATCCTGATACTGCTAAATCTTCTGTGAAGATCTTCCACCCCTTAATTTTTTACTCTCTTCACTACATTTTTTGTAATGGAGTTTAATACTTAAGGAACATTTCTGCATCTCAGTTTGAATACACACCTGATGAAGTTATGACATGACGAAACAACTGTTGTGTAAACCAAAAAATTCAGCGGAATTTAAAACTGTTTTCCATTATCCTATGAGTCAAATCAAGATTTCACAAAATCCAAGCTTTAAACATTTTTTGTGACGTTTACAATTTCCGGAAACGCCTTGATTTTGATGTTCAAAAGCGGACTTTACGTTTCCGGTTTCGCCGACACAATTTTAATCGCTAGCTGAATCTCACAATAAGGAAGGCATGAAATTATTTACGAATAAGTACTCGAAAGTATTCATTTCGTTCTTGGAATTCCACAATTTCAACCAAGAAATGTCATTGCAGAGAGAACGTTAATGGTTTTTGTTTACCGTTCGCTGGTCTGCCCCCAAGAAACTGTTCCGTCCGTTGTCGAAGCCATTAAATCTAGTCGGCATGTCAGTCAACGGTCATTAATGGGCGCATTTCTATTATTCGATTAACATCGTTTTGATGATTAAAACAGACTTCGGCGTTTTATACCGCAGATCCCGTGCGATTTCGGATGTAAAAAGGGGTCGTCGAATGCCTTAATAGTCACATTAGAGTGAATATTGAACGCTCCTCTCGTATTATTGATTATTCATTCCTTTTCCTTCGGTGATAGTGATTACAAACGCGAAAGGAATTTGGAGAAGGCCAGCTTTTCTTTATGCGCTCGAGAGAGTCCATAACGAGTGCATTCATTCATTAGTATAGAAGTAATTGATTCATAGAAAAATTTATTCATATTCATGTTGCTAATTTACGCACAAAAATTATGGGATAAAAATCTTTCGTAGTCAAATGAACAGTCAGCTCCAGCGAACTGACCAGTTCAAGACTACTGGTGATGACGCCTGTGGAGTATGCAGCTCAAGCTGACATCTTCCTCAACCTGCGCCATCAGCACTTGGTCATCTGCAAAGCACAACGTGTAAAGGCAACTGTCCCTCATCGGTATTACCATACCTCCACATTTTTTCTTCCAGGGTGTTAGTGCATACTCTTAAAATATTTTAAATAGAGTTGGTGACGTTGGGCATCCTGTAGAAGTCCTTTTGTTGTTTTGAAATGGGTAATCAGTCTGTTCCCAATCTTGACATATAATCTGTCCGTATATCACTGAAAAGACAAGGCTACATATCAAGGAAACCAAAAAAATCCCTACAATGACACCTTTACGAAAGGAACAAAGGATAGAATTTTGTCAACGTTTTCAAAAAGATAATTTTAATAATATCTTTATATCTGATGAAAGTTGTTTCAAACTTGGTGGAAATCACTTGAAAATCTTATCAAAACAACCTGTCACGTTCAAATATCCAAACAAAATAATGGTTTGGGGAGCAGCGTGGTGCTACGCCTCTCTGTAAGCTTATGGTACCATTAATAGTGAAAAGTATTGTGGCATTCTAAACGATTTTCTCCTTGAAACGGTGCATGCTTTATATCCAGAGGGGTGGCGTTTTCAGCAGGATAATGCAAGATGCCATAGTTCGGCCTTTACTCAAGCTTGGATGCAAGAACACCAAGTGACAACCATTTCGTGGCCAGCAGCTTCATCAGATCTTAGTCCCATTGAAATCATATGGGGACTAATGAAGATTGAAGTTGAGAGAGCAGCGCCACGAAATGAATATGATTTAATTCAGTCAGTTTTACAGTCCTGGACTACCATCACCGGAATGTAAATTTTAAATGGTCCACTCCTTAGTAAGCGTTCTTTCACTTCTACTCCAAAAAGCAGACATATACCTGATAAGTATCACTTACACCGTACCACAGGTAAATCTTATCATGCCAAAGATAGAACATTTTCACCATACGTTAATTCCTATCCACCCAAAGAAATTACCAAGAAAAATGTATGTAAAAATAAAACTGTTATTTTTAGGGAAAACAACTTTGTAACTTCTATGTTCTATGATCTATGTTCTATGTCTAAGATTTTAACCTAAAAGTGTCACATGTCATATTTAGTTAGCTGTTAAAAATGTGAATTGAGAAACCCGAATAAATAACATTGTTTTTGATTTCTTCCAGGTTAGTAAGCTATTTTTTTATTTCTTTTTATTTCTTTGTATGTTATTATTTTATTTTGTGTATGTTATTCTGGTATATTTTAAACTAAAGAAAATAAATTCTTCCAGAATCATGACATCAAATCGTCTATTTCTTCAATTATAAAAATAATAATTGATTACATTCTTATAAATCAAAAACGTAAGCTATAATGACGACATCCATGAAGATTTGCATCGCTTTGGAAGCATCCAATACTGATAAGAAGAAAAATGCATACAAATTCAAATGGAAACTACGGGAACGGAAAATATATATTATGAAATACCAGAAGAAAAACAGGACATATCTGACCATCATGAACTTTTGGCTCTACCGAAGGTGAAGAATATCTTGAAATCGATTAAAGTAAGAGGTTCATTTCGTACGTGTGTCATTCCATTAACTTCGGAATTGAAAGAAATATATTTTGCTGCCGAAGAAGATGTGATGTTTAAGAATGAATATTTACAACTGATTTATTCACCCGCATACGTGAGAATAGTATTTGGACAAGAATCACCAAAACCACAGGATACGGTAGAATTTTCAAGAAAAAGCAAGGATTCCAAGAGGATAAAGGATGATTTTGTGCTGAATAATTTTGATGGTAGGAGTGTTTTAGTGAATGTATGGTTAGAAAAATTCGAGACGGAATGCTCAATTTGTGAGAAGAATGGTTTTTCAGGTAGATTCCAACCGGACACTTTATGTCGGCTAAGGAATAAATCCAATAATTTTGAACAAAAGAACGTACTTAGTAACATAAAAACTGTAAACAATGTTGGGGTACAAGATGAATTAAATCAGGCCATTTCAAACCAAAAAAAAACTAAGACTGCTGCTGATTGATAAAATTGAAGGTGTTTATAAACAATAATGAATTATGTGGAATTTATGATTCGGGCTCAAAAGTTAGTCTTCTGAATTCCAAAGTAGCAGAAAAGTTATATCTACGCATTCAAGATAATAGAAACACATTCAAAACAGTCAGTGGCAGGGCAAAATTTTCAGGAGAAATGATAACAAAAATGAGAATCAATAATATTAAAAAAGAAATTGTACTTTTTGTAGTTAATGAGAAAAATTTCGAGTATGATAATCTACTCGGACTAGATTATATTTCAGATGTAAAATTCAATTGGTCATTGGCTTGTCAGGAAGCTTTTAAAAAGGTTAAGGGCATCCTTTGTTCTGAGCCAATTCTTGCAATTTTCGACCCAAGTGCCTTTACTGCTATATATACCGATGCCAATATTCAAGGAGTAGGAGCTGTTCTTAAACAAAAACAGATTAATGGTGAAATTAAACCCGTAGCGTATTTTTCTAAAAAACTTAATAAATATCAAAAGAACAAGAAAGCAATATTCCTAGAATGTCTGGCAATTAAAGAGGCAATTAAATTTTGGAAATATTGGTTAATAGGACATAAATTTATTGTTGTTACTGACCATAAGCCATTAGAAGGGAAAGAATTTCGTACAAGACCAGATGAAGAGCTGGGTGACATGATGAATTTTCTATCACAATTCCATTTTGAGATTAGATATGAACCAGGAAAAGAAAATGTAGAAGCAGATTGTCTTTCTAGAAACTCAGTTCTGGAAGAAACGGAGAATATGGACGAATGTATAAGAACAGTTAATTTGGTGGAATTAAATGAAATAAAAAACGATCAACAGAATAATCTCTTAAAGATAAATAATATGAGAAGAACTGTTTTACAGAAAGAAATACATTACAAATTGTACAAAAATAACAAAAAAATATTTTTATTCAATAATTTCGGAAAAGAGTTAATCAGAAAAGTGCACAAGCATTATGGCCATATTTGTACTAGTAAGATAAAATAATAAAATCAAAAAGTTTTATTACATTCAGAAAATGGATTCACTGACAAAAGAAGTTTGTGGAAATAATATCGTTAGACACAATTGGATGTTTTGCTGGAAACCGCTCTTCAAAAAGGTACCTTCATCTCTTAGTAGATCATTTTAACGAATATGCATTTGCGAGCACTTCAAAACACCAAACAACCGAAGATTTCATCAAATTAATTAATAAAATTCAAGATAAACGACCAATAAAAATACTATTAACAGATCAATACCCAGGAATAAATTCGGAAAAATTCATATGAGAAGTTTGAATATACAATTGATTTTCACAACAGTAGATTTTCCTTTTACTAATGGTCTGAATAAACGACTAAATCAGACATTAGTGAACAGAATAGAGTGCAAACAAAACGAAAAGAAAACTAAGGCATGGACGAAAATAGCCAATGAATGTATTGAAGAATACAATACAACAGACCATTCTACAACTGGATATAGCCCAGAATATTCACTTTGTGGCAGAACTGATCCCATTGCTCTAGAAGAACTTATTGAAGAGAGAAATTTACCAAAAGATAAGGAAATAGCATATTAAAATTCTTAACGCTATCATGAATACAATAAATGACTGATCGACAAGAATAGGAAACATTATGATTTTAAAATTGGAGACTATGTTTACGTTGAAAATAAATCAAAATTGAATAGAAAAAAACTTCATGAAATAAGAATAGGACCTTTTCCAATAGTGAAAAAAATTTTTAACACTATATATGAGATAGATATTGGAAATAAAAGAAAGAACAATAACTATTTTCATGTAACTAAGTTGCTTCCATGTGAAAACTCAAACATGTAATGAGGGGTGTTTGGGGATGTAAAAATAAAACTGTGATTTTAAGGGAAAACAACTTTGTAACTTCTGTGTTCTATGTGTCAGATTTTAACCTAAAAGTGTCACATGTCATATTTAGTTAGCTGTTAGAAATGTGAATTTAGAAAGCCGAAGAAATAGCATTGTTTTTGATTTCTTCCAGGTTAGTTTTTTTTATTTCTTTGTATGTTATTATTTTATTTTGTGTGTGTTATTCTGATATATTTTAAACTAAAGAAAATAAATTCTTCCAGAATCATGACATCAATCGTCTATTTCTTCAATTATAAAAATAAAAATTGATTACATTCTTATATGTATTTCTGGGGAAATCTATCTCACAAGGCTTCTTTTGCCCATTGGACCACCTTTGCGACAATGTCTCGTTTCTATTTTGGCCTTATTTCATATTCGTCCACGCCTCTAAACCGAAGACACCGTGACTTCTCGGCGGCCCATTGCCTCGTGACATGTTTACAGAAGCCGATATGAATTAATCACTGGTGCTTTCTCGCATCCTGCGAAACTTATAAGGAACATCAGGGCAGCGACTGGCTAAATTAGCGCCAAGTATGAGGTCATTCGTGATGGATATAACACTGTTACGATCGTACGATTCGCTCAATGTACGCGTATTCGAAGAAAAACTTATAATTGTTAGTATATGAACTGTTACGACAGTTTTAAATTCGGTCTTTAATTCGGAACACAGCTGTTTATTCTATGCTCCAACCGATAGCATCTCGAAGTTGACATTCTTTAAGTTCTATGATCGCGTCTCCTGTCTTTTTGTTCAATTTTTAACTCATCTATTCTTCTTTATGTCATTCCCGGAATTTTAAAAGGCTTAAAATTGATTTCGGAAAAATAAATTCTTTTTCCAAACTACTATTCGAATTTCCATTTGAAATTCTTTTCTCATACAGAATTATTTAAATATTTTAATATCAGCCTTCTACATATTTAATTTCAAAAAATTATATTTAATGATTATAAATTCTGAAAATAAATTAAAATAAAGTAATATAAGTTCCACTTATATCAATTGACATATAAAATAAACATTCAGATAGTCCTTGTGCTATAATAACAGAGGCCGTTAAATTGTCTTTCAATCTTTAAGATCAAGGGTAAACCACAGAAATATTTATATGTAGTGAACCGTCATACTACATTTAAAGATTTTTCAGTCTGCCAGAAGTCTTTCTAAACGGTTGAAGGGTAAGTAAATATTTGTTGTTGATTGATGTTATATTTATTGAATATGAATTATTTGAATACTGACGAAGCAAAGTCCCTCTTAAAACTTGTTTTTCAGTAATGTTTTACATATCTTGAGTTTTTATATAAAGTAGTCAGATATCCAATAATATTGAATAGTCTAAGTAAGATAGTTTTATGATGAAATTCTTAAGATTATGTTAGATATTTTTGAAAGATATTGGTTTTCATTAAGATTGATCAGCAGAAACATAATTTTGTCTATTCAAAATATTTAATTTATAGGATTTTGGTTAATAATTTTTATTTATTGGATTTTGTTATACCATTCGGATGTCTTATAATGAATATTTATTTTATATGTCAATTGATATAAGTGGTACTTATATGACATTATTTTATTTTCAGAAGTTATAATCATTTAATATAATTTTTTGAAATTAAATATGTAGAAGGAATATTGAATTATTTAAATAATTTTATATACCTTCTATCAAGAATTAACCTCTATTTATGTTATCATACAGAATCCTTCTGAAAGTAATAATGTTGATACACATTGTTGATTAATTCCAAATATAAAAAAAAAATATTCTGAAAAACTTCTATATAATCTGATATTTTAGAAAATTATAAATCAAAATGTCTTAGAAACACAGTTTCCATTCAATTACACAAAGGAATACTCAAATATCGCACAACAGTGCAAAAATACAGTGTGGTCCAACGAAAACTTAACACCTCCATTTTCCGTCTTTAAAATGAAAATGTGGAAAATCGCTAGGACCTGTCAATTTCTGATTCGAGGGGGAACAACTTTTCCGCTCTTCGCATCCCCGTAACTGCAACCCCCTAACGGGGACGAGTAGAACCCCTTAATTTTGAATAGGAATGAGGGGTGTTGCGATACCTCATTTTGAAGATCTTATCGAGTACTATCTGATCCTAAAATTTCGCTTCAAAATATCCATCGATAACGAAATGACAGGTAAAATAGTGGAAAAGTACTTAATTTTGTGATTAGTTTATTAAATGCCGGAAATGAACACCATTCACTTCCATGCAGTAATGTAAGTTTTGCTGAAAACGTTCACGTACGTTACTCAAGATTTCTGGTGTAATTTGACGGCATTCATTAATGATCCGAGTTCGCAAATCATCCAGTGACTCAGGCTGGGCAGCGTAAATCTTGGATTTCAGGTGACCCCTTAGAAAAAAGTGCAGTGGAGCCAGATCAGGTGATCCGGATGGCCACTCAATATGTCCCCTTCTTCCAACTCAGGCGAGAGGAAAATTTTCATCTAAGAACTGACGCACCGGTTGAACGAAATGAGGTGATGCGCCATTTTGTTGGAAAATGATCGTTTGATGATCTTCCACATTCTCCAATATTTGCACGAGGGCTGCATGAATAGCGTTCTTGAGTAGATCTAAATAAATTTGGCCAGTGAGATTACCGGGTATAAAAAGGGCCGATTATGTGATTTCCATAAATACCCGCATAAACATTTGATTTTTGGGGAGGCTGAGTATGCACCTCACGAAATAATCTTGGATTTTCATCTGACCAATACCGACAGTTATGCCGGTTTACAATGCCGTTAAGGTAAAATGAACACTCGTCCGAAAAACAGATATCGTTTTGATTACCGTTAATCATTTCACTGACCACTTCACAAAACGGAAGTCGGCGATGGGGATTATCCTCATTCAGTTCCTGAACCAATCGTATCTCATAAGGATGGAATTTATGTTGTTTCAAGATTCTCATTATTGTTGTGAGTGAAACACCAGGTATATCGGACAATTTTCTAGTACTCAAGGTCGAATCCATTGCTACATGACCTAAGAAGGCTATTTCCCTCGCTTCGTCTCTTTCATGCAGCCTCTTTTTGGTTCCGACTGAACCAGTAGCGTCAAATTTGGCAACCAGTTTCACAACGTAAGCAGCGGATACATTTTTTCCAGGATGTCGTTCGTTAAATAAAGCCACCGTTATTTCTAAGAAATAATTTTATCATTTCATTGCCTATAAATTCCACGACACAGCATTCTGAATTATAAACTGTTTCATTCTATCCTTATCTACTAGCATTGATCTCAAAATTTTTTGTATAATCAATGAGATTTCATTCATTTAGTCCATCCACAAATAGGCTTTCCAAGAGATGCATTGAGACACCTCTAACATTCAGTTTTTTAAATATACTGTAAATTCATTATCTGTCCGATAGTCAATCTCGTCGCTTGTGATCTTTCGGTGGAAGCTATCGAATCATTATTCGAGTAGTAATCATCCTTTGTCGCTTTTGGCTTCGCCCAAATTATTGCATCCTCCTGATACCTTGTCGCCTGTGTCTTTTCGGTCAAAGCTATCGCATTTATTCAACCATTTGTCCCTTGTGTCTCACACAAGATTATCGCGATTACTATAAACGTAGTAATCCACATTGTCATTACTTTAGCTTGGTATTATATACAGTGATACCAAAATTTAATTGTTGTTGTCGTTATAAGTAATCGAGTTTTACTTCAATTCCTCATCGTCTTCGTTGGTTTATCTTATTAGATAAACAGAGCTAGTTCATCATACATAAAGGGTTTTCGAATAAGAGGTTTCATTTTTTTGATATAAAAAAAGAATATATTTTAAGATAAATCAATGAATGTTCATTTTATTGTGAAGAGGAAGGAGAAATCGTTAATCATAGCTCAGTACCGCAATACATTCACCGAAACAGTTGCACCAGCCTCATTTTCGAATAAGTAATGTCCAATCACACCGCCAGCCCAAAAACTGCACCAAACAGTGACAAGTTGAGGATGGAAAGGCTTTATAACAATCATTCTTGGATTTTCCGAGCCCCAAATGCGATAATTCTACTTATTAATGTAACCTCCGAAGGGAAAATTGACCTAACAATGGAGATGATTTTTCGACGAAAATCCGGATCATTTTGGTGCATCTCAAGGACCCAATCAGCGTTGCTGGTGACCGACCGGCTTGAGTTCTTGTGTTAACTGAACTTTAAAAGCCTCAACACCTAAGTCATTATGCAAAATACGCTGTAATGTCGTTGGTGGGACGTCTGATTCCAAAGATCGACGAAGAATCCACAAACTTGGGTTTTCGACCACACTACGGGCTCTAAGGCAGCAATATTCTCAGTTGTTCTTGAGCGACGCAGACGATTCTTCACATCACCAGTTTCAATACTGCCAGCCGAGAAGGTGCTTCACGATGACTTAAAAGTGCTTCAGTTTTGCGAACTGTGACTGCAAAGTTTTCGCCATTTTTGTTGTGAATTTTAACCATTTCAATGCGTTGTTGAAACGCGTATCGTTCCATTTTTAATAATGGCGTAGTTTTTACTTGTCAAATGTCAAAAGATGACAGCTACCCATAGAGCGGGCTATTTAAAATGAAACCTCTTATTGAAACACCTTTTACAAGTGCTCTTGAAGTTAAAATAACCGCTACAATATACTTAATACAGTCCACAAAAATTATCGTAATTAATCATTGTGATTAATTAATTTGCAATTGTTGGTTGTTTGGAAATACTGAAACAATAAGCAAAATACGGCGATAAATTAACCGTGGTACGAAACAACCCTGTATATAAATAAGTCTCGGCCAAACGGTATAAATGTTACTGGAGAGATCGATAAGTACTGCACCTTGCTGGGGAACACACGGTCCATCCCACATGACACACTTTCAACTTTCCCGGCGATAAATCGCAATGTATATATTGTTGGGGTTGACATCATATGTTTTTAAGAGCAATGACGCATCATGTACCACGTTCGATAAAATGTTTTTTGCAACTATTCTGGGACATCCGACGGTGAAAGGAGTTCTGTTCAAGAAAAACAGAGAATCTTCGATAAATCATCGAGTTCGAAACAGTTGGACAGTTTGCCTACGAGAATGCTTATGGTTACAGTTTATGTCTGCAGTTTATATTGTAGAATTACTGATTAAAACATGAAGAAGAAAATAATTACAAGAATTAATCCATCTAATAATTGAATACAGTAGACTCCTGCTAGTGTGAACACAAAATAATTTTGCTCGTTCATATTTTCGAACTAGTGGAAGGTGTGTTGAAGACTGAAATAAATAGGTGAAACATTATAACAATTTCATTTAACATAATTCACGCATTAAAACAAATTGTAGAGATTGCTATGTTTTACTACCAAAAAAGATATATTACACATTTTCTTGTGACTCGAGTTTCGGGAAATGAACTATCCCATCATCAGACAACTGAAGACCTAACAGTGGTACAGAGGTATTTAAACAAAAGTGATACATATTTTGAATACTTCAATAGATTCTAGATAACACCTAATAGTGGTACAGAGGTTTACAAGCGGAACGTGATAAAAAAACCGGGTTGAAAAAGAGGGGGGCTTTCTAACAGATATCGGAATGTCGGCAATCGACAAAGAAGGTTGTTAAACAGATGGTACCCATTTAAATATCTCAAATAATTTTTGGGGTTACATAGTTCCGTACAGTCATTCATTATTTTTACATTATTTTGTTGTATAATCTCAAATATTTGGATTTACATAGATACATACAGTCATTCATTATTTTTTACATTATTTTTATTTTAAACGAATTTGAAAATTTCAATAATCAAGTTTCTTTTCTTTTGAATCTACATGTAAAATTTTCTTAAGATTTTATTTTGTCGAAAGGAATTACTGTTTTCTAAAGAATGAGTGGCAAAAGTTGAATTTCTGTTTACTTTTCATTAAATTCATTTTATGTTCGTTGAAAAAGGTTTTAAACAGATAGCTGAAGTCCAAACTACAAAATTAATAGCCGCGAACAACGGTTTCAACCCCAATATAATAGATAATCGAATTCGACAGAAACTATCTAAAATAGCTATGAGCCAAATTTATCCCACCATAAAAACCGAAGAAAATAAAAAATTCATTTCTCTGTCGTACTTTTGGTAGCATAAGTCAAAAAGTGGCCAATAGTTTTTCAAAATCATGTGTCAATATTGCCTTTAAAACGCAAAACAAGTTATCATCGGTATTTTTTAACGCAAAGGACCCTACTCCAAACATACACAAATCAGGAGTTTATGAGTTATTTTGTTCTACGTGCAGTAATAAATATATAGGACAAACAGCACGTTCCTCCAAGACGAGGTTCAACGAAAATAAAATGAGTTTCATGAAAAATAAACAAAATTCTACTTTTGCCACTCATTGTCTAGAAAACGGTCATTCCTTTCCCACAATAGATAATCTTAAAATTTTACATGTAGAATCAAAAGGGAAGAAACTCGATTATCTAGAATCTGTTGAAATTTTCAAATTAGTTCACAATAACAATTATGTAAAAATAATTAATGACTGTACGGAGTTATGTAAATCGAAAATTTTTGAGATATTTAGAAAGTAACATCTGTTTAAAACCTTTTTCAACGAACATAAAATGAATTTAAAGAAAAGAAAACAAAAATTCAACTTTTGCCTATCATTCTTTAGAAAACAGTAATTCCTTTCGACAAAAGAAAATCCTAAGAAAACTTTTAATGTAGATTCAAAAGAAAAGAAACTTGAATTTTCAAATTCGTTCACAATAAAAATAATGTAAAAAATAATGAATGACTGTATGTATCTATGTAAATCCAAATATTTGAGATATACAACAAAATAATGTAAAAATAATGAATAAGTGTACGGAGCTATGTAACCCCAAAAATTATTATATTTCAGTTATTTAAATGGGTACCATTTGTTTAACAACCTTCTTGGTCGATTGCCGACATTCCGATATTTGTTAGAAGGTCCCGCTTTTTTAACTCGGTTTTTTATCACGTTCCGCTTGTAAACCTCTGTACCAATATTAGGTGTTATCTAGAATCTATTGAAATATTCAAAATATTTATCACTTTTGTTTAAATACCTCTGTACCACTGTTAGGTCTTCAGTTGTCTGATGATGGGATAGTTCATTTCCCGAAACTCGAGTCACAAGAAAATGTGTAATATATCTTTTTTGGTAGTAAAACATAGTAATTTCTACAATTTGTTTTAATTATGATCAACTACCAAATAGTAACGGCTGAAACAATTCAGTATATAATTCACACAGTTTTTATGTTTCACAATTTATTCAGAATCCTGAAACGTGTTTCGATCTTTCGACCATCTTTAAAGGAGTACAAAAAGGAACTAAACTTAAAATTGAAAAAGGTCCTTCCATTACACTTAGGACGTCTGTGTATTTTTATGGCAAAGAGTATTTCGGAATTTGTTAAATTCTCCTTTTTTACACTTCATAATGTTACAGTGCCAGTGAAACAAAGAAATGCTCCGAAGTGAAAATTTATCGATTTTTTGACGTTAACAAGAACTGAGCATCTCCCAGACGTTTTTGCGGTGAATTTTACGAAATGACCGTACAAAATTGTTTTAACCCAAGAACTCAAACCAACAGATCATTTAAAGCGTCTTGTATTTAATAATTGATGCTTAGAACAAATCGGAAATGATGCAGATTTTCATAAGAAAATCATTCTCAACGATGAGGCTCGTTTCTGGTTAAACGGTTCTGTTAATAAGCAGAATTGCCGTATCTGGAGTGGTGATAAACCTAAAGAATATCAAGAACTGCCATAACAATCTGACAAACTCGCTGTTTGGTGAGGATTTTATGCTGGAGGAGTCATTGAACCTTATTTTTTTTTCAACGAAGCTCATGAGGCGGTAACTGTCAATGGGAATCGTTATCGTTCTATGTTGACTGATTTTTTATTGCCTGAATCGGTTCGTCTTGATTTGCGGAACATGTGGTTTCGACAGGACGGCGCCACTTGCAAATTTAGACGATTTACAGTTCAATATGGAACGAGTAATTGCTGACATACGACCTGATTTGTATGAGTCCTGGAAAATTGGATTCATCGACCCTTTAGGAACCTCGGATCACTGTATTTTCATTAAAAACTTAAACTAAAACAAGGTAATACTTTCATTCCATTTGAAGTGAACTATCGTGGACGGACTTCTGCACTTAAATTTTTTTTTCGCGGATTCACGTGCTAAAGTTATTGCGCGAGTTCCCAAGCCTTCAAATGTTGTTACCGGGATTCGCGGATCTCTGTTGACTCTTTTACAATTCCTACCTACTCGTACAGTCCAGACCCTCATCTCACCTAAATAAAAGGCTCTCTGCGCCGTACTGTTGCCATGCCGTGGCTCTTCCCTGAACCCATCCGCAAAACCATCAACGTCGTGACGCTGAATGGTAAAAATCGCGCAAGAAGCGTTCATTAAGAGCGCCGTTCACCGTGAAAAGTTTTCTCCACCTCAACAAACGGCCACGTCCCGTTATTTCTTCAATTACATGATTCACATAGCACGAGATCTCGTCAAGGCCACTTCGGATTCTTCCGTTGATCATGGTTGCCGCTGCTGCGCTTGCAATAGGGAGCAAATACGATTTCATCGAGTCGGTACTTTCGGTTATTGAAAATCTGAGAAGATGTTTAATTTTGAATTTTTGACCATGGTATGGTCTTGACTTTAATTGCTTAAATGTGCTCGTATTGGGTTTAACAACAGGACTATATTTTTTCAACCATCATGGTAGAAACGACACTAGCTATCATCTGTGATCACTTTGACAACTCATCATGTCAAAATACGAACTTCAAAATGCTTGGTTATAATCATAGACTTATTATCCTAAATTTTAATACGTCTATGGTTATAATACAAACATTTCATGAAGATAACCGTCCAGTGGAGTTGACAGTTTCTCATCTTCTTTTTTGACAACAGAGAGCATTGGAGACAGGCTTAGCTTTTATGATCACTCCAGCCATACCACAAAGGATGCTCTAACCTTCACAAGATCAAAAGATCGATCACTAATCCCCAAAACAGTGCTTTACTAAATTCGCTCGTTTAGAGCAGGACAACGACCGACCAACAATAATAATTATAATAATAATAGCTTATTCATCCTTTGAGGCATAACATTTTATGTTTAGGACAAGTCATATTTATAGAATATGTAAAGGGTTTTCCAATAAGATGTCTCATTTCGAATTAGGACTGGACAAAATATCGAAATATCGATATTTATTACTAATACTTTTTTGGACGATATATCGATATTGAAATATCACTTATCACTTGTCACTGTTAATACCTTTAGCATCTCTTCCTCTAATTAGAAAACCCTTTACACAACGATTTGTTTGTGAAAGTCTAGTGCTGGATAGAACTATCAAATTCCGATATTAAATTTACAGGAGATTCAGCCCATTGGAGAATTATTGACCGTTGTCTCCCTCTAGCGGTGAGTACGAGTACCGCAGACGCTTTTAGCGATTACCATCAGACCGAGGCGATATTTCCGCATCGTTTCTATCTTAAATGCCGACGCTCATTGTTCTTCGATTATTTATCGCATTTTTCGACACGGTGGCTTTTTTAACGTAACGAGGAGAAGAAATGGGTAAACGGGGAATCTACACAGCGCATCAGACTCTTTGTTTTTTCGCCGTTCGGCAGAGATAGTTGAGATCCGGATGACTATGGCGAAAGAGCTCATTGTTTTCGCAGATGTGTAGAACAGATACTGCGGAATACTGAGGAACTCCGCAGTATTGCACAAATGTTTAGTTATTCTTTACCTAACATGCTGGTTGAGAAAATATTCAGATTTCACCGATTTATTATGACCTGAAATATAAACTGAATATGATGATCATACGAAGTAATAGGGGGACAGCAAATTAATGTCGGTTCTGCGCATATCGATATTCGATTGTCATTTGTCAACTGAGTGTGGATAGC
This sequence comes from Megalocaria dilatata, assembly GCA_034642435.1. Classification (NCBI taxonomy): domain Eukaryota; kingdom Metazoa; phylum Arthropoda; class Insecta; order Coleoptera; family Coccinellidae; genus Megalocaria; species Megalocaria dilatata. The sequence goes on along the minus strand of CM067857.1, from coordinate 9,108,662 downwards.
TCAGCGGGAGGGCATCGGACTCGTGACCGGGAGGTCCAGGTTCGAATCCTGTTCAGGTAGAAAAAAAAATTTCTAGTTGGACGGGTATCTGACACCATTCCACTGTTGGGTCAAAAATTAACAGTGCTGTGACCTAAAGCGGCGCAAGATCGCATTAACAAAGCCTACACAGAACACAACTGAACTCCTAACTCGCACAAGCTGAAAAAGCTTCTGAGGGATCTTCACAGAAGATCTAGGAGTATCAGGATAATAATAATAAAAAATAATAACTCATTGTATACTTGCGAAGTCGTGTCAAGGACATTTTAAGGTTATTGTGACTTGTTCACTTCTAAATAATTAAATATCAGACTTTTTTGCAATTTGGCCAGGCAAATACCAGAAGAGCATATCCGTTGTACGATTTTTGAGTTTCGGAAGGGTAGTAACGCAACAATTGCGACCAAAAATATTTGCGATGTTTATCCAAGTGCATTAGACGTTCGTAAATGCCAAAGATGGTTCTTTGGTATTCATACCTGCACTAACTAAATATAGGATATGGGAGATTTCCCAAGGAGAGCCTTTCTCCTGAATTGTGTTTCAAGTCTCCAAATATTTTATTTAATATTTAAAAAAATATCCGGCGTCTTACAATAAATTCAATAAAGTCAAAACAGTTTGGTCCTTCGAGCCGAATGTAGAGTTGTATCGTAATTTTGATTATAAAACTCTTGGGTCTTAACACTGATTTATTTGTTTATACGATACAATTGCAGGTTATGAATTTTTGGTGTTATGTTATAAGAATGAATGTATCATGAATGTGTCAATTGTCGATTACCTCAAATGAAATTTATAGTAGAATATTCCGAAAAATAACTCAATATTTCCAAGGAAAGTTTTCTCAATAGCTTTTATCATATTGAGATGAAGATACAGCTAAAAAAGACTTGGAATTAATCATTCAAATAGCCGTCATATGAGTGTATTATTTGGGACCTTTGAAGATGAAACGATAAATTTTGTGTTTCACTGACAGATTTCCAGAACTATTATACCTAGAAAAAAAGTCGGGAAAAATTAAATCAAAACTAACCTGGATCGGAATACACAGCATCGTAAACAGTTTTGGCAACTTCAGTTCTAGATACAAAATCCCAGAGACCATCCGAAGCTAAGACAATAAATTCTTCATCTCCTCCTAATGGTATCTTCACCATTTCAGGTACGGCAGTTACATAAGGCTTGTGTTCTAAATCACCTATGGGAATAAACTATTTTCAACAAGAGAAAACTATAATCAAGCAAGAAATTTTATTGTCGAAATCAAACGGTTATTCTCCAACACTGCCGAAGGAATTTCTTTCATATACTTGAACTACAATTAGTGAAAAAATACTACCGAAAAAAATTAAATCGGATCTTCAATTTGTTGTGCACCACGAGTCAAAAATACAGGGGATATTTCACTCTTTTACCGAGAGGTATGTGCTATGCATAGCTAAGTAATATCACTCAGACAACTCCAGTCATGAAGTTGACTTGATTCTTAGTAGATTTTAGACTTTACCTTAGTAATCTAGAAGGCGTTTTACTAAGCTCACTAGCACCTAGGTATATATGTTACTATTAAATGGCATCCTGCAGACATTATGAATGGTGTGGTATATTTGAATTACAACTAATTCGATATAGACAAATCTAAATTTACACCGGTCAAGTCTTTTTTGTCTTAATCAACATGAATTTCGAAAAATATTTGATCTCTAGATCACTTTTTTACTAAAAAAGCACCACATAAATATATGAGCTTCTATATCTTCTGGATTCGGGTAATAAAAGAGTTTAGTGATTACTCGATATTAAGTGAATTGGTTTTGACGTTTGATCGTTATAAAAAAAATTTGTTTTCATTGGTAACGATGTAAACTTGCACTTAATAGTAACATGATATGCATTCATATCCAGTCAGTGTATTCTAGGTACAAGATCAATTATTACCAACTCACCTATAGCTCGAGAAACACCAAGTTGGCCGTTAACTCTCCAAACTCCATAATGAATGACAATACCGCCATCTTTAGTGATTCTTTGGTGTTCATCCTGTTAATAAAGAAACAGAGCAAACTGAATATGTGTACTATATTCTACAGTAAGCGTAAATCGATAAAGTATTCTACTGCACCATTCCAATTATTATTTGAAAAAATAGTAGATCAGAAAATTGAGAAATGTTTATGAACTCTACATCATAGAATGTTCATTTGACTTTTGCACAGTCATTGGCGGCCATTTCATCTGGACGATTAATGAAAACTTAACTAGCGCCCTACCTTCCAAGACGCGAAGGCTGTAGCCATGGGCCGTAAAGCGTGATAGCGACAAAATCCAGTCGCCCCCCAGGCATTAGATCTTGTTGTGATGGGGGTGCTTGCCTTGACTAGGACCCTAATTTCGTCCCGGCAAAATGGAGGGTTAAGTTTTGGTGCCTAACGTAATGCCATTCGCGCCAGTCACTGGACATTTATGGTGGAAGATCTTCGAATGGGGCCCTAGTTTTGCCGTTCTGGTGAAATGGAGGGCTGAACCGGTTGATTAACTCAGTGACAAGGGAGTCTGTCGCAGCACAGGGCTTCTCCCTTAAAACTGGCGTACTCTACCCTATGGCAGTATGAATCTCCGGATTTTTCTGTGTAATGGCCGAGTGCGGTATGTAGCATACTGCGTTACCTCGGGGGGGTGGTTTGCCCTCAGGTGTTACTTGTACCACCTGGCAACCCCATTGGTGTTGGACTCTAGGGGGCAGTGGTTGAAAGTCCGCATGCTGGACTAAGGAGGTATTTCATTTATCTGTTCGCAGACACCCATGTTCGGGATATTCTCATGAAATGAATTGGGGTTTAACGGGACATTTCTCATGAAATGACGGGGTTTAATGGGACTTGACGGTTCGACCGGCTTGTCCTGGCCCCGGATCAATGCGTAACCTTTTAGGGTTTGTGGATCTCGACGAAATGGCTTAGCCGTTAGTTCTTGAAGCCAGATCAATCAAATGTAGAATTCACGTGTTCAAAATCCACTCTCCTCCCCTATCTCTGTACCTTGTCGTGGTGGGGGAGCTTGTCATAACGAGTGTCCTAGTTTCATTTATGAAATGGAGGATATGGTTATGATGCCTGAAGCAGATGACTCGCAATCCAAACTTCCTTACTTTTTTTTTGCACACCATTCCATTATGTTGTCTCACATCCGCTCCTATCCTTCAACAAGACTAGTAATCGTACGAAGTAGTTTTGGCTCTGATTGACGACCAGAATCACGCGACCCTGCGATCAATTAGAGTTTTGTAATCCATACACGGGCGAAAGCGAAACCCTGCTAAATCTCAGCGTGGGCTTTCCAACCTTCCCTACTTATCCGCTGAGGGATCTTAAATGGTTGCTAAAGGAAAAAGGGAGACTACGACGTTTCGCTCGGGATGAGATCTCGGAAGATTCGCTCTGCTCACCCCCAAATTTGGCTCCATCTTTAGATCCTTAAGCTCCCGGTGTCCTGATTGGTCCGCTGGAGGAAAAAGGGAGACTACGACGTTTCGACCAAACTGGGAGTCTTGGAAGACTCGCTCTGCTCGCCCCCATTCGTGGATCCCTAAGCTACTTATCTGCTGCGGGGACGGAAGTGGTCTGTTGGAGGAAAAAGGGAGACTACCACGTTTCGACCAGGGTGAGATCTCGGAAGATTCGCTCTGCTCGCCCTCAACTCTGGTCCCACTTTTTGATCCTAAAGCCCATCCTCTACGGTGCTTCGGAGCCTCGCTCTTAGCAGTCGAACAGCAACAGCGGTCCTTGAGGTTGGGGATCCATGCTGGGAAGCTGTTATTTGTGTTGTTTCGATGGTTCACAACCATAGAGACACTCTGCTCAAGTGACTGAGTGTTGGGATCGACACAGCGATCCTTTTTGAGGAGGAGATGACCTGTGGTGGTCCCTAGTTGTTCTGGCGCAAGTTCTCTATAATTTTCTTTCTAAATTCCTATCTTTTCTCTTTTTCAGCTTATCGGGGGTCTGCTGGAGTGTGAAAACTTGAGCAGAAACCCGATACAGCAATGATGACAATGGTACTTTAACTTTGGTAAAGAGCTCTACTCATATGTACAATTCTGAGTATGTTCAAAATCCAGTGGCACCCACAGCAGCGTATGGACTCGGGCAGAAAATCTGCCCCGTCGCCAGCTAGGGATCAAAGAAGAAGAAGAGAAGATGTTATCAAAACCGCACGAACTTACTTTTACTCCTAATAAATTTTCATTAGTTCTACAATATGTGTTTTATTTTATTTTTGTTTGAATTACCTCTCTATCCGGTCTATGTGGCACTACGCAGGGCAAAATCTTCCCTTCGCCCACCAAAACGGCTTGGGAATCTCCCACCCAGGCTACATATAAAGTTTTCTCCTTAGGCAACAAGAGGGCGCAGACGACAGTCGTGCCACCAGAGATATTCTGAAACACAAATTGATAGATTCAGATTTTCAAGTAAGTTAAGGTAAGGAGGATCTTACTTCCATTCTGCACTTCTTCAAGAACATGCTATCAGTTTTACTGAAAGCTTCTTCTATTGCTTGTTCAGGGTTGGTGGTAAAATTTGTACTTTCAGCTAGGTATTGGTGTAAATGGTTAACGCTGTACACAGCCGCGTGTTCACCATTATGGCCATCGAAAACTGCATAATAATGGGACGGTGTAGCATCCTGAAGAAAAAAATTATGTACTACATTTCCTCTTAGGTTGCACGCAGCAAATTTTTTCAGATATTCAAACCTTTATACATAATCTTACAACCAACCTGTTTAGTAAATATTGTATTTAAATCGTGGATTACTATGAATCTATCCTCCATTTTTCTTCTACTATTCTTCAACGCCGACATACTAACTACGCAATAAACGTCTTCAGGGGCAGGCAAGGGATAAGACACAGCCATGTTTTGTCTGTTTTGTACACTCAGGATCGACTTATAATTAAAGCACACTTCGTTTATAACCTCTATCACTGTATGCATCAATTTTAAAGGCTCATAGACTGAAAGAAGAAATATTTCAAGGATTCTCATCGTTTTTATTTTCACGTAATGACTGAAGTTACGATAATTCAACTTACCATTTTCGGATGGATTGAAACCACATTGGACTGGTTGTTTCTTGCAACGTTTCCTTGTTCTTTCTATGACTATCCTCGCAAGAAAAGATATGAGGTGCCATGGACATTTTCTGAAAAGTTAAGTGATAACATTTTCATTCATAATTCTCAAATAGAATTATATTAAAACAAATTGTAGAAATTACTATGTTTTACTGCCAATAAAAAGATATATAACACATTTTCTTGTGACTCGAATTTCGGGAAATGAACTATCCCATCATCAGACAACTGAAGACCTAACAGTGGTACAGAGGTATTTAAACAAAAGTGATACATATTTTGAATCTTTCGATAGATTCTAGGTAACACCTAATAGTGGTACAGAGGTTTAGAAGCGGAACGTGATAAAAAACCGGGTTAAAAAAGAGGGGCCTTCTAACAGATATCGGAATGTCGGCAATCGACAAAGAAGGTTGTTAAACAGATGGTACCCATTTAAATATCTCAAATAATTTTTGGGGTTACATAGCTCCGTACAGTCATTTATTATATTTACATTATTTTGTTGTATATCTCAAATACTTGGATTTACATAGCTCCATACAGTCATTCATTATTTTTTAAATTGTTTTTATTGTGAACGAATTTGAAAATTTCAATAATCAAGTTTCTTTTCTTTTAAATCTTTATGTAAAATTTTCTTAAGATTTTCTTTTGTCAAAAGAAATTACTGTTTTCTAAAGAATGAGTGGCAAAAGTTGAATTTTTGTTTACTTTTCATTAAATTCATTTTATGTTCGTTGAAAAAGGTTTTAAACAGATGTTACTTTTTAAATATCTCAAATATTTTCGATTTACATAGCTCCGTACAGTCATTCATTATTTTTACATTATTGTTATTGTGAATTAATTTGAAAATTTCAACAGATTGTAGATAATCGAGTTTCTTCCCTTTTGATTCTACATGTAAAATTTTAAGATTATCTATTGTGGGAAAGGAATGACCGTTTTCTAGACAATGAGTGGCAAAAGTAGAATTTTGTTTATTTTTCATGAAACTCATTTTATGTTCGTTGAACCTCGTCTTGAAGGAACGTCCTGTTTGTCCTATATATTTATTACTGCACGTAGAACAAGATAACTCATAAATTCCTGATTTGTGTATGTTTGGAGTAGGGTCCTTTGCGTTAAATAATACCGATGATAATTTGTTTTGCGTTTTGAAGGCAATATTGACATCTGATTTTGAAGAACTATTGGCCACTTTTTGACTTATGCTACCAAAGTACGATAGAGAATATCTTTTTATTCGTAGTAAAACAGTAATTTCTACAATTTGTTTTAATTATGATCAACTACCAAATAGTAACGGCTGAAACAATTCAGTATCTAGAATTATATTGGAAAATCTTGTCTCAAGAATTGTGGGCAAATGAAATGCGCAGATCGTCGATGGTTTTTAACATTCATATTGATTGCATTATCATAATAGTCACTGAAACCAAACGACTACAATATATCACTATCGATCTATATCATTTTCAGTAGTCTAGACATAGCACGGTAAGCATCGTGCGTTTGTTGTGCAGAAATGTATTTGTTAGGAAGGCTCTGTGGATACTTCTCAACGAGGATTCTGCATTTAATTTAGACTTAGCTGGCATTATTGTGGAAACTATTCATATTTGAGTATCATACACCTGGCTAACCTTTGTTGAAATGTAAGATGAATCCTCCAAAGACATTTTCGCATACACACATAACAAAATAATCTTTAAAACAAGTTTTTAGAAATTTATTTATTTTACTGCTAAAAAAGTGAGTTTATATTTTTCAATCAATTAAGGGTTCACATTTTTGTTATTGCAGTTTCAAAGTAATACTTTGTCTTCAGAAAATATAACAAAGGGTATAAAGTATTTATACAAGTGTAAGTGTTATTTGAACGTCTTAAATATTTTGAATTTACATACATCAGTTTAGTCTTTCGTTATTGTCAAATTATTTTTTAATACAAATTTCTTCTTGCTCTCTGATTGTACATGTGAATTTTGGATATTATTGAAAATAATGGCCGTTTTTTCTGCAAAGGGTTAAAAGAGCACACAGATATGGAAAGTTGAACACCTCATCTAGTTTCGCGTATCCTCAAATTCTGTTAGTGACTGCATGGAACTCAGGAGTGTTGGTTTATAAGTCCATAATAGTTCAAAATCAAATAGACTCTTCGTAGATAGAATAGAAAACTCCCAATCAATTTGTTTCAACAGGATGGTTGTTCAAGTCACAATGCACAATATCTCAGTACCACTTTTTCGGATCGTGTCATGTCTACAAATGACCTCCAAGATCACCCAATGATTTTTTTCATTTGGGAATATCTAAAAACTTGATTTATGGACATGAGATCGATACAGCTGCAAATCTTGTTGAATTAAGGTTAAAAATAATCCAACTTTGTGCCAAAATGCCCACATGCCTAATCTGCTCAAATGAGATTATCCCTTTATAATAGATTTGGCTGTTATTTGGCACAACAGGGTGGACTATTTGAACACTTAATTTAAATTTGTGAGCCTTCGATTTGCGTTGAGTTTTTTTTTAGAATTCGTTTTCATTTTCCTTTAGATTTAAAAAAAATGCAATATGTAATGAAATAGGAATGTGGTATTATATTGTATTTGATTTTCAAGCGTTATGGACTACACTACAATACTTTAGAGTTCTATGCAGCAACTAACTGAATTTAAGGATACCCGAAACTGAATGAGGTGTCCAACTCTCCACATGGTAGTAATTAACAATGGTAGTAATTAACAATAAGTCGATACAATTCAATATTAATGTATTGATGACTTTTTTCATAAAAATTCAATAACAATATTGTAATAATAAAATATATTTTATTCCCTAAAGTACTCTTTCTGATAAAACAATGTTTTAAAAAATATATTGTTTTATCCCAGTATGAACAAATAATAAGATTAAAACGAAATAGAATACGAAAATACAAAACATGCATGTCACTGAAAGTTTAGTATAAAAGTTCTTCTGGATCGCAAGCTGTAAATTAACTCATGTTCTTTAATTGTTAGTTCTTTCGTAGATGATTTTAGAATGTTGACATCTATTTTGTCTCATGTATATGGAAAACAAAATCAAGAAACAAAAACTTGCTAAAATTATTATGGATAACTGGATAAAAGCTTTTGCAATATTTTTCCTGTAGACTCAACTGATCAGCTGAATCCCTTACCTTTTGAAGAGCGGCATCATCATAAAAGTTTGGGGAAAAAGGAAATCCAATATTTTTCGATGGCTCTAGTGACTGATATCATGTGAAGTATCGGTCAAACAACTTCAGATTTATGCTCGTTGTCAAGGTGACATATTAAAATTAAGTTTTTGCTGTTTTTTGTTTGGTCCATTCAGTTGTGAGTCACAGGGTGTTAAAAATGGAAACCAACAAAAATAAACTTCGGTACATTTTAGTTTTTTTGTGGTAAAGGCTAAAATGCATGCCAGGTGGCTGAAATTGTGAATGGTGTTTATGACCCGGATACAATAACAGCTAATTACGTGCAATTTTGGTTTCATCGACTCTGTTCAGATGTTTTTGATGTTTAAGATGCACCTTGCACAGACAGGCTCGTCGTCGAAAATGTCGATAAAACCTCAGAAATAGTCGAAGTTGACCAGCGTGTTAGTAGTCGTAGCATCGCCCAGGAGCTAAAGATCGACCATAAAACAGTTTTAAATCATTTGCGCAAAGTTGGATTGAAGCTCGACACTAAATTCGTATCTCTACTGTCCACGACTAGACGGTTTGAAGCTAGCGATTGACCAAAAACAGCCATCATCAATCAACAGAAGAGATGTTGTGTTCCATCGGGACAACACTAGGCCTCTGTAGTTACTCCCCAGAAACTCGGAGAGTTTGGTTGGGAAGTTTTAAGACATCCACCATATATCCGGACCTAGCACGATCTTTTTTTCTCACAATGCAAAATTTCCTGAGGGATAAAAAATTGGCATCAAGAGAAGATTGTGAAAATCGATCACTAGTCTTTCGCCAATAAGAACCAAGACTTCTACGAGAGAAACATTATGAAGCTACCTTAAAAATGGCAACAAATTATAGACAAAAACGGTGCTTATCTGACAATCAGAAACATTGAACTTACAAAAAATCCATTCTTAGGGAGTTACCATATACCAATGTATGAATAAGGTTAATATTGAAAAAATATTAAAGCAGTACGGAAATTCTGAAGAAGGGAATAATAAATGAAGTTAAAAAATATCTAAAATATTTATTGACACTCGGCTGTTATACAAGTAGTATAAAAAAGGAATTTTATGAACATTTCCTTAGATGGTATAAAACAATCATTTAATTAACACAAGAAAGACATCAAATGCTCATAAACATAAACCAAAACCTGTTTTCTCCACGGTACAAATAAATGACATAGTGACAAGACAAAAATTTATAGGAAATCCATTAATTGTATTGTCTTGTAATCTATTATAAAATATATCATAATATATAAAAAAAATCATGCCCCTTCAAGTTCGTTAGATTATATTGTTGATTTTGTTCTAGTCATGCATAAGTACTCACAGAAATTCACGCAACGAGTTAGTCGATTAATTCCTAACCTACTCGATAATTTTCTTAACTTCATAAAGACGAAAATACTGAAATGACTTGATCGATATGCATACTTGAAATTTCAACAGAAATTCTCCATAAAATAAATTATATCATATTCACAGATGCATTAGGAACGATGATTCCGGAAGAAAATTGCGCTTTGAGTAATGAACATGGAGCTAAACTAAAAATCGTAATGATAACCATCTCAAGGTCACCTTTATATATTTGTCTGTTTCTCAGGTAGCGCAGATTTTCTTCGAAATCCTAGTTAAAAGTCCAGTTGAAGCTGAAAATGAACGATGCTTAATCGTTTTGAGACGCGATTCAAGATACTAAAACGCAGTGATCCCCTCCCTCGCGAAATTAATCCCATAAAATGCGCTTTCATCGTCTTCTGGGCGGCGGCTCTCATGCTCCCCACCCGTCGTTTTTACCCCCTTTCCGATCGAGCAACCACCATTTTAGTTTCATATTCCGTACAGACTTATCAGCCGCATTTTCAACGGCTCAGGGCACTGCTGGTAAAAAACGGTCCAATTCTCTTCGCCACACTGTTCCTTAAACGAGGCCAATATCGACTTGATATTCTCCTTCAGATCGAGTCGCATGCTGTTCCAAGACGCTACCGCGTCGCAAAAGTACATGAAATTCTCCTTGAAGAAACTGGGATGTGCAATAACCGCCTTGCAGAGCCCCCGAAAGGCCAGATCCTTCTCCTCAGAATCTTTAACGTTCCTAATCAGCATGCAACAATTCTTCAAGATAAAATCCAAATCAGGCACATTGATGTCGTTACTTACGTAACAAATTATACAGAAAGACAACGCTATAGTCCTAAACATCGGTCTGTTTAGGTTGGAGTTCCTTAAAATGTTGACGAAGGGTACAATCATGTCTGATATGAAAGGTTGAATACTTGAACCCATCACGGAACTAAGTTTGCCAAGAGCCCATGCAGCATTGTTGCACACCCCCTCATGTTTTTCATCCAAATTTTTTATTAGAATCGGGATATACTCGCTTACAGTGGTTGAGAGATATGGAAAACACAATATAATCAGCTCGCCATAAAGAGCTATAGCAGTTTGTCTGATCAAGGACATATTTTCCATCATGGTGGAATGCAACAAACACAATAGATTACTGTTCATGACATACTTGATGAAATGATTCTTTAAACCTAAAGCCATGCTGTACAACACATCGTGGGCAACGTTCATTGGTTCTTTGTCGGGTATATCATGCTCCCTGGGGTTTTCATTGTAATTGATAGTTGAACGTATAGTATCTGTTATGATCTTCAAACAATGCCAGTAAACTACTTCTGAGTATGGTAAAAAAGATATTTCCAAAGCTGGAATAATGTTCGACAAACATTCAAGTACCGCTATGAAATTATCATCTGAATAGTTGTCGCACTGGGAGAACTTATGCATCAATTGTGGCATCAATTTATTTATATATTCAGGTTTACTCAACTGATTGCCTACAGACTGAGCTAGAGCACCTATAGCATCATACAACAGATACAGACTACGGTATTGAAATCTTTGAAACCCTTGTTCGAAGCCTTCCAAAATTATATCGATGTAGGGAATCAATTTGGCCTGGGCAGTCTCTTGGAAAATGCAAAAAGCAGAAATGGCCGCCCTCTGAACTCTTTTATTATCATCTATGAAATGTTTCAATAGAACTGTCATTACAGGGATGAAATAAGCGTGAGGTGAAGGATCACTGTTGATAATCCAGGGTACATAACGACCCAAAGTCCAACAAGTTATAACCCGTATGACAGAATGTTCGTCGTTCATGGAATTGATAAGGTAATTTATTAAAAATGGAAGATATGGTTTCAAGCCCATCATGCAACCTTCCGCTACTGCGCCTAAAGCTAGAATCGCCGATTCTTTCACGTAATAATCTTGATGCGATAATATTTCATTGAGGTATGGCACAAGCAAGGGAAGGAGGTCTTCGCGGAATCTAACAGCTATTCCATCAAGTGATGCTGCACTGCATTTCCTAAGAGTCCACCCAATGTAACAGTCGTCCACTTCTTCGTTAAAATTATCTTCATCGTCACTGTAACACTCTTCATCTCCGTTGTCCTTATTTTGGTACCTAAAAATATTTGAAAAAAGACATTTAATTCATCGCAAATCATTACAATATGGCGAATTTGTGCTGAAAACTACTGAACGAAATAAAATATAGAAGCGATTGCACTTGGATGAAATGAATCAAATAAAAATTGACCAAATATCCGGCTGGAAAGTTTAACTGGTATAACTAAGATATTGAAAAACCCAGGTGTGCCTCAAAAGTTTGTGACAAAGTAGGAAACACTTGATAATGGGATAACCATACTTTCAGAGGACATCAACATATTTTAATGGCGTACATGTGTCCTTATTAGTTGTAATTCAATCAACTGCAATTTTTTTATGTTAAATCAACTGTACGTTTTAGTATTGTGTAAATTTTAACATAAAGAATGAATTGAACAGTGTACCTGCACTTGATAGTATCACCTCGAGAAAAATCAAGAACGTACACCAAGATATTATTACCCCATTGGTACACATCATGAATATTCACCCACAGAAGTGTAAAGTTCAAATTATAGACAACAATACACGTTTAAAAAAGGAATCGCCACTAGTGATGCTAGTTTTAGTCTCATCAACCACATTAAAATAAGTTTAGACATAAATAAAAAATGTATTTAGAGTTTTTTTTGACCTGGTGAAGATCTTTCATGCTGTACCATATGACAAACTTAGACGTTCTTGAATGGTGACAGAGGTGTAGCGCCAAAGGTTTTTAAAAGCTACCTCAAAGAGACAAAACTGAGGTATTAAAGATCAAGAATATTCTCAGCGATCCAATAACAATAAAAACTGGTGTACCCCAAGGTACAGTTTTAGGTCCCCTGCTTTTCCTAACCTACTAAAATCCCTGTTAACAACTGGCATAGGTGGACTGTTTGTATCATAGGCTGATAACATCATTTTGGTATTTGAAGACCTTGACTGGAATAAAATAAAAAATAAAAGTGTTATTGAAATAAAAAAAATTCAACACTAGCTTGACTACAAAAAAATGATCTGAATTGAAAGAAAACAACATACATTCTGTCAAGAAAGTACCGGGAATTATCGATTTAAATCTGGCGGGGCAATGAGGCAGGTAAATATTTTTTTTTCCTAGGTTGGTACCACTGTCCTTAATTACTATGCCAAGCTTGAGCGGGATCTGTCAACTAGTGTGTTTGCAACAGCTGATTAAGTCAGTCGATGTCAGAGTGCGTGCCGATTTTTACTATGGGTGATTACGTTGAGCAAAGAATTTGTTTAAAGTTTTGTGTTGCAAATGAATTTTCGTGTGCCGATGCATTGAAAATGTTGCAAAAGGCCTCTGGTGATAATGCTCAATCGAAAACTCGTGCATATCAGTGGTACAGAGCCTTCAAGGACGGTCGCCAAAGCCGCTCGAAAATGAAGGTGATGCTCATTGTTTTCTTCGATATCCGTGGCGTGGTGCACTACGAATTCGTTCCAGAGGGTCAGACAGTAAACAAGGAGTATTACCTAGGCTTTATGAAACGTTTGCGTGAGCGTATCCGTAAGAAGCGGCCAAATTTGTGGGCGAACAACTCATGGATTTTGCATGACGATAACGCGTCTTCTCACCGAGCTACGATTGTGACTGACTTTCTCGCCAAAAACTCAACAAACGTGCTTCAGCAACCACCGTATTCGCCGGATTTGGCTCCCTGCGACTTTTTCCTCATCCCAAAACTAAAATTGCCCCTTCGTGGCACCCGCTTTGAGTCGATTCAAGCCATAAAACAAAATTCGGCGCGAGAGCTAAAGTCCATCCCGGAAAGCGCCTATAAAAAATGTTTCGATAATTGGAAGTGCTGTTGGCATAGATGTATTGGAGCAAATGGAGCCTATTTTGAAGGCGACCCAATAAATTTTGACGATTAAATGTAAAAATGTTGTTTTAATTGAAAATTCCCGGTACTTTCTTGACAGAGTAGTATATAGTTTTTCTATCAATAAAACTACAAGACAAAATTTTAAATTTCTTCAAATTTCACTGACCCTAATAAACTACCACTACCAAATATTTTGGAATAAAATTGATAACAACCTCAAGTAGCATGCCCATATCTATGATACAACTAGAATAATTAAAAGAATCATATATAAATTTTACCAGTAATATGATAAAGACACTCGGCAAAAAAATCTATACATCGTTAGTGGAAACGATGATACAATATGGAATTCTAGTGTGGGGTGGGCACAATTCAAAACTACCTACTAAAAATAATTCTAATAATAACTACATACTAATAATTCAATAAAGAATGCAGGATATACCCTGATTTTTTTTTTAATCTAGAAACACACTGACGTGAAGTCGGAAGCTTTTGCGCGCTTGTTCAACAGTCTATTAAAATCATATGTAGCTTCTTGAGGAAGCTACATATGATGAATAATAGAAAAAACTTCAAATGTGAATAATTGGGAAACCATTGAACTGATTTTGCTAAAGAACAAACTCAATCGAGATATTCAGGCCCCAAACCTACCCCAATAGTTTCAAGTCTCTATCTCTTTCCAATTGGAAGTTTTATTGTCTAAGATTACGCTCAACACTGACCCTCTCACGATATTTTTTTAACTCCTAATCATATGATCATCACGAAATTTCGCACGAATATGTTTGGGTTTTACGTTGAGAGCAATAAAGTTTTTTATTTCTGACAAATTGTTAACGACATACAGGGTTCAAATCTAAACCGAGATATTTTGACCCCAAACCTTCCCTGAGAGTTTCAAGGCTCTAGCTCATTCCTTTAAAAAGTTTACGTGTTTTAAGGACAGATGATCGGCCTGACAGAATTAGTTTTGATCGTAATATGATTTTTATAATGAAGATCATGATCAAGTTGGTGACGTAATAATAAATAACCTTTTTATCTGGGCCACAGAAAATGTTTTGAAACATGCAATAAACATTAAAAGTTAACTTTCAAAAAGAGTCCCTGTTTTGAGTGGCATTGAAATATCTTCAGCCATATTGGAATTATTACAAAAAAAATATAATTATTTTTTTCCGGCTTTAACACTCCGTTTCTCAGAAGAGAAAAGAATTAGAGCTCATGTTTGCAGGACTCATGTTCTTATTTTGTCACACCTACTCTGGCACACCCTGTATAGAAAACTTAATCAATGGCTGGTTACAAGAATCCTTAAATCTTTATCATTCATAGTTTAATCTAAATCTAACCTCAAATACATTAAACTAAATCTAAAAATAATATCTGGTTATCATGAAGTGTACAGGAGTTTTAATAATTTCAGTACTTTAAATCTTCAGCACAATCACCACAGCAAAACAATGACTTACCTGTAAATATCCTTAGATAGATCCTTCTCATTAGAATCATTACCTAAACAGTCTTTTAAAACCATTAATTCATAATCTGAATACTTCATGTTTTTCAACAAAATAGGAATTAGTTTTTCCATGTAAGGTGACAACAACTCCTTACAGTTTGACAACTTAGTGGCTGTAAACCAAAATTCACAGGCTTGTAGTGCAACTTCACTATCCTTATGTTGCGTTTTCGCCAAAAGATAGAGCATAATTTCATGCAAATGGGGCAAAAGACTATCTTCAGTGTTATCCAAATACAAATGAAAAGTCATCGACACCTGCTTTTGCATTTCTACGTCTTCAGAATCAGCATATTTAATTATGTTCCTCAAGTAAGAACCTAAGTCTAAAGATTGTTTGACAATTGTGAAGTATTCTTGTAAAAACTGATTCACAAGTCTTATTATATCATGATGAAATGAACATTTTTCCTGAGCAAGCAACTCGTTTAGCCTAGGGAACACTTTCCTAGTAATTCCATAGATTTCTTCGTCAGATTTGTTATTTCTTATCAGTTCTTCACATATTTTGAACAGAGTATTCAAGGCAATTTCACTGAATTCGTTAGAGGCATCAAAGGCATTTATAAGAAACGGAACCAACTCTGGCCAAGTCTCCAAGTTGTCCTTGGCCAACATGACCAATACATTTGAAATACTTATTCGAATATCTTTACAAGGATCTTGTAACAATCTCAGGCATTCTTGGCGTATTCTCAATAAATATTCTTGTGATATTGAGTCATACAGCGAGTTTATATTGTTTTTCAACAAAATTCCACTCAAACTTCTTATTTCTTCTGAATAACTGGGGTTGGAAATTATAAATAATAGGTAATATGTGAAATCGCTTATATTTTGTACGAAATTCAGCTTCTGCTGCACATTTTTCTGAATCTCATTGTCTGGTATCAGTGCTTCTTGCAAAACTTCGAGTATTGAATGGAGAATATTTTCTTGAGGTGTCCAATCTCCCCAGTTCATATCGATGTTTCAATTTTTAAAACACTGCAACAATAATCGGTGATTGAATGATTCCGTATATAATTGAGAAACAGAAATAGCTTATTTCAGATGTAACTGAACGATTCCTTATAATATGGTAATCGAATTTATTGAGGTATTGATGTTTTACTCACCATAAAACAGTCGAAAAATTTGACAGCCGGTGGAGCAAGTAAATAGCGCGAAGTTAGCCACGGCGCCAAGTAGAATCATAGAACTACAAATAACGCTATAATCAATACTGTCAAAATCGCGAAAAGAAAAATCACCTAACCGGCGTCAATGTAGCCAACGTGAATAATAAGAATGAATCACCTCCTCGTCTTCGAAGTTCGAATTACGCTCATTCCTATGAATCAATAAGATTCATCAAGAATAATTAAATTTTGATTCTGATCTGTTCCCTCTGTTGTAAAAGTAGTATCAGCATTCTAAAGAAAAAATAGAAGAAACAGTTTTTTTTCAAATGAAAATTCAAAATTTAGTAATGTTATTCCTGCAATGAAAAATAACACTGTTGACAATGGTTTTCAACTGATAAAAATAATATCCATAAAAACTACACAACATAGTATGAGCAGATGATAATGTATCTAATCCTTCTTTTTTCTTCATCAGTGCAAATTTAATGAATTAAAAGCAACCTGAAATGGAATATTCAAACAGAATTAAAGCTCTGCTCAAGCAATTTATTGCTGATTAAAAGATAACTTATCAAGCTCAAATTCATTACTAACCTAATATATTCAGAGTATTTGGGATGTGGTTATTAATCATTATCATAAAACTTGGTTAAATAATTTTAATGTATCATAATTAAACTGCAGGAGTATATGAAACATAAAGCTTCATCATCAGTTTATTTAATACTTTGACTAATAATCTTTTAAGAATATGAGTCATAAACCACTCCTGTTAGAAATTCTCTTCACCTACACCCCATTAAAACTTATACTTTAAGATTCAGGAATCGGAAAAAGGTGGAGTTTGTACTTACTTTTCACTCAAGTACTGATTCGTCCAGTTGAAAATTGCACCCACAACTTCTTTTTTAAACAAACGATAACTAGCAAGCCTAACAGGTAGTTGATCAGTAGGATCGAGCGTTTCGTCAAAATATTCAAAAAATTTGCGATAATCGTTCAAATATTCATCGTTTGCCATTTGAGCAATTATTATTATAACAATTCACAAAAGGATATCAACATATACACATTATTCGTTGTGAAGATGAGCGATATAAAATAATTTGTACTAATTGCAAACAAATATTAGATAATTTCGTAATTAGACTCTTCGGAAAATAGCGTTTTTATTCTGTTTGGTGTTTTAGTTTTACTACAATAAAAATTTGACAATTCATTGGGTTAGGTTAAACCATAGAAAATCTTATTAGGCGTTTTTCCGGTAAGGGCCACAAAGAAAATGAGTCTGATCCAATTTTGCGTTTTCTTATTTTAGAGTCATTAATCAGGAGAGATGTTCAAAGTGCCCTCCCTTTTAATGTTTAATACATTGTCGTTATGGTTGTATAATTGTTAAGTATTAATGACTATAAATTTCTTTCATATCTCTTAAGAATATCAAAATATACTCGGTATTACAGCCAAAAGGAATAATTGTTTCAACATGATTTTTTAGCAAGGTCATATTTTTACGTCAATAAACAAATAATAACATTTCCTGGAAATTTTTTAGCATGCTTTCACACCTGGTAGTGTACGCGTATTACGAAACCTTTGGTCAGCGATTTGACAGTAGCAAAACGACCTTGCAAAGCTAGTTGTCTGAACTGAAGCTCCTATCTAGACGCTCTGTGGTAGGCCAAGGTTGATTAATTGTTTTTCTTCATGTTCTTCTATCCACACCGACTTACCGTCATCCGTCTCCGTGTTAATTATTCAATTAACACGGAGACTAATGTATTAATATGACAAACCATTAGGATAGGCAATAAATCTACCCCTATCAAAGCTAATTTGGTAATAATTTCAATGTCTTCATGCACAAAATCTAAAAATATTTGTATTCGTCGGCTCTTATAAGCTTTACAAAAAAAGATAACATTTTGTCATTGCAAAAAATTATCGGAGATAAAAAATGTTGACTTTGAATATTGTCATCCTGTTGTCAAAAAAAACTAAGTTGAAGAACTACTCCTTTTGGATTAATACTTTTAATATTACCGACTAAAAATAATGTCAGACATAACAGCCTACAGCAATGAAATGTCTTGATAAACACCTGTTCCTGAAAACAAAATAAATCTATTTTATTATTGAAATAAAAGGATAAAGGACAACCCAATTTTCATTTATTATTTCTAAGAAATAAAGCTAGGGCAACTCCCATGAATTTTTCCAATCTCATATAAAGAATCAATTTAAAATTGTATCAAGAAATAATCCAGTAAAACTTATTGTACAACAGTTCCATTTCACAGAAAGATATACGAATCAATCTGATCCATTATTTGGAAAAAATAGGCCAAAATTGGAAAGTAATATTCGAGATACGAACCATTGGCAAACTCATACCAACTTACCTACCATTTTATACGAATGTCTGTATTTTACAAATTTTAAGCCCAAAGTGGTGTGAAACGATTACATCAAATTTCCTAGTTATGACAGTCTGAATGTTAGCACTTAAATTTCGAAATAAAGAACTTGAAATTGAATATTTCAAGTCTGAATAGAAAAATCAAAACCATAGATAAACAAAATCACCTCTTTGAGTGCGGATATATATAAATATTTGACTTTCTCAAATTCCCTAAAAGTGAACATGACTATAAACCACAAAAAATGTATATGAAGGTAGTTCTTAAGATGCACCACTATTCTTTCGCAGATTCAGATGTCAAATTTGAATATTCAGGAAAAATGAAGATATATCAATTGGCTGGTGGCAACAATAGAAATTTTAATTTAGAAATAATTATTACCTGATAGCCAGATCTCAACACTGTCAAAACTGGAATTTATTGGTTAAGAGTGGATGGACTTTTTCATTTTCGACGTTTTGGACAGATAGAAAAATTTGGAGAGGCATCAAACTGCAGCAAATGATATGATGACCATAGATAATAATGCACAATAATAGTAAAGATCCTGATGTCAAATAAATTTTATGTTTCTTCTTTGATCAACCAGTAAGAATCATTATTGTCATTATAAAATAAAACACTTGTTTACATTTTCTACTTTATTTTTGGTATTGACGTACGTTTCGTCTTTGCTAGAAAGACTTCATCAGAATACGTATAATATATGTATTCTGATGAAGTCTTTCTAGCAAAGACGAAACGTACGTCAATACCAAAAATAAAGTAGAAAATGTAAACAAGTGTTTTATTTTATAATGACAATTACAACTGATTTCTACCAAGCAACGGCCCAATCTATCATAAATTTAAGAATCATTATTTTTGTGCATCTCCTAGATGTAAGTCTACCCTAGAACTATCCCTTTTGCTATTCTGAGCGAAATAGTGCAAATTTCGTCCCATTGTTACTTTAATATAGTGCAGCCAACATTTTCTGCCTCATTTACGCTCTTTGTCACTCTACACTTCTGGTATATCTATCATTCTCACTTTTTATTTTTCTTATGTTCTTTCAGAGAAACTTTGAACATTATCCTTTATATTATACATTCTGTCAAGAAAGTACCGGGAATTATCGATTTAAATCTGGCGGGGCAATGAGGTAGGTAAAATTTTTTTTCCTAGGTTGGTACCACTGTCCTTAATTACTATGCCAAGCTTGAGCGGGATCTGTCAACTAGTGTGTTTGCAACAGCTGATTAAGTCAGTCAATGTCAGAGTGCGTGCCGATTTTTACTATGGGTGATTACGTTAAGCAAAGAATTTGTTTAAAGTTTTGTGTTGCAAATGAATTTTCGTGTGCCGATGCATTGAAAATGTTGCAAAAGGCCTTTGGTGATAATGCTCTATCGAAAACTCGTGCATATCAGTGGTACAGAGCCTTCATGGACGGTCGTGAAGTGGTCGCCCATCGACGGCTTCGATCGAAGATAACGTCGATAAAATTAAGGAAAGGGTGCTGGAAAACCGTCGTACCAGCTTGAGAGAGATAGCACATGATCTAAAGATATCCCACGAGTCCGCACGTACGATTTTGATTGATATTTTGGGCATGAAAAAGGTGGCCGCACGACTCGTACCGAAAGACCTGAATTTTCTTCAAAAACGTCATCGCGAACAGGTTGCTTCAGACATGCTGGATCGCTGTAATTCTGATTCTACATTCATGGAACGCATTATAACTGATGATGAGACCTGGGTCTACGAGTACGATATGCAAACAAGCCAGCAATCATCGGAAAGGGTGGCAAAAAATGAGCCGAAACCGAAAAAACCACGCCAAAGCCGCTCGAAAATGAAGGTGATGCTCATTGTTTTCTTCGATATCCGTGGCGTGGTGCACTACGAATTCGTTCCAGAGGATCAGACGGTAAACAAGGAGTATTACCTAGGCGTTATGAAACGTTTGCGTGAGCGTATCCGTAAGAAGCGGCCAAATTTGTGGGCGAACAACTCATGGATTTTGCATGACGATAACGCGCCTTCTCACCGAGCTACGATTGTGACTGACTTTCTCGCCAAAAACTCAACAAACGTGCTTCAGCAACCACCGTATTCGCCGGATTTGGCTCCCTGCGACTTTTTCCTCTTCCCAAAACTAAAATTGCCCCTTCGTGGCACCCGTTTTGAGTCGATTGAAGCCATAAAACAAAATTCGGCGCGAGAGCTAAAGTCCATCCCGGAAAGCGCCTATAAAAAATGTTTCGATAATTGGAAGTGCCGTTGGCATAGATGTATTGGAGCAAATGGAGCCTATTTTGAAGGCGACCCAATAAATTTTGACGATTAAATGTAAAAATGTTGTTTTAATTGAAAACTCCCGGTACTTTCTTGACAGAGTAGTATGCCGTTGTGTTTTCAAGTGGAGTTAGCAAAACTTAAGAGTGTTCTTGTAGTACCTAAAATGATGGAGAGCACCATCTACAGGGAAATTCCAGTTTCATATTGCTACACCTAATAAAGAAAAGGAAATAGTAATTAAACATAGTTGAAGTTAAATAAGAAATTACGTAGTTTTTTATCACTTTTAATTTTCCGTATATTTAGTAAATAGAAAGTGAAAGAAAACTAGTAATTTCTTATTTCATTCCATTTTAAAATTAACTATCACAAAGAAACGAACTATGCCGTCCAAAATCTGAAAATAGTTGTTTAATTCCAAGAAAAATAGCCAGTGAATTCCCATCTAAAGGTCCAATGTAATAATTTCTAGACTTCATACAAAGTAAATGTATTGGGACAGATTGCTATTTGCTTTAGTAAGAGCACTACGAAAAGAAGTGACATGAAAAAAACTGAACGAATTTGAGTGGCACTTGGAAACAATCCTTAACTTCTCCAATACATTGGAAAAATTTTAATGTTCCAGGAAAGATAAAAAAAATGATATCAAGGTAACATTGCATTTTTTATTTACTAAAATAAAATATTAATCAAACATATAACTTATATACATAACTGGCATTCAACGCTTTTAAAGAATTTTTATCAAATTAAAAAATTTGGTCACAAAATATACATAATGTTCACAATAAAATTTCAATAAAACAAAATTATGAATAACCAAAAGATGAAGATGTTGACATAAGAACTCTTGGTTTTGCTTTCTTTTTCTTCTTACCCTTTGCACCACATCCTAGTGATCCTAAAATAAGTATAATATATTACAAAACTACCAATCTTTCTAAAATTTCTCACCTGCTGGGTCATTTTTGTTAGCGTTCTGGAGGGCTTGAGCTATAGCATCACCAAATGTCATCCTAGCTTCAGGAACTAACTCTGGATCATTAATATCTTGTTCTTCGCTGGTAGTCGTACAATTTGAATTGTATCTCCTCCTTCCAGATATAGTACTTAAACTTTTATGTCTCGAAGTACTTGGTGTCACAATGGGAATGGCTGAACTTCTCAAGTGGGGCCATGGATTTGATTCTGCCTTCACAGTAGCTGCCATCTATATATACAATTCACTATCAATCATTGTTGAAAATGAATGTTTTATTGAAAACTAAATAAATAATAAAAAGTATTTCTGCACATAAATTTTAAAGATTCATCACAGCGTAAGATGGTGCTCAATTCTGAGTTCTTCAGTAAATTAGGTGTTACCGTTTCATTTAAAACTGTCAGATGTTTCTACTAGTGGTTAAATCTAATATTTCATCAACATTAAAATTACAGAGTTCTGCAGCACCTATCATTGAGAGGTTTAATTTTTTTCCTTTGTTTTTTCAACATCACGAAAAATGAAACTCTCATCAAGCTGAAAAGACTAATTTGAAGGATTACAAGGCCAGGATATAAAAAACAAGGACTCAGGATATTCCTCTGATGCATTGAAAACCTGGGGTTCCCCAGGGTTCCATCATGTCCCCTACCCTGTTTCTATTACACATAAAATTTTTCAGTGCCTGAGATGGTTTAAGAGCAATGCATAAACTGAATAAAACTGATTTCCCCAACTAGTACAAACCCTTGTAAGAGTTTTGAGTACTCTTCTTGGAAGATTGTAATCATATACATTTTCATTGTAAAGTATTTGTAAATTTTACCTTGGCAAACGAGGGACCGCTGTACTCCTTAGTACTGCTGCTTGGCTCGATTTGTTCCATGATTGAATTTATCTCGGAACTGGAGTTAGGAGGAGAACCGAAAGAAGGAAATTGTTCCGTCGATTCCAGGGGAATATTAGCTGCTGGGTATCTCTTATAGATCTTCAAGTTCTGTTCTTCTGTTATGCGTCTATCCCGTATTTTTTCCTCTTTAGCTTTCTTCAAACGTTTCTTCTTTCTATCCTCCAATTCAGCTGTACAAAAAAAATTTCAATTATTCAGACGCATGAATAAGATATATTTGGTATTTTAAGTCACATACACTCAATTTTAAACCCTGAACACAGATATGAAGTTGTAACTCTGTTATAAAAGTATTTTCGTTATTATTTTGAGAGAAAACAAAACATCATTCGTGAAAAATTTATGAATGATATAAAAGTGATTTCTGAAAAAAAATTAAATTTGCGTCTGAAGTTCAAATACACATGAAGTTCATAATTCATCTATATAAGAAATAATTGATATTCTTGATTTATTTGTAGTAGAGGGGACTGACCTTGAAAACATCAGTTATTGTTAACAAGGTTAATTATCCTCACATTTATTTAGCACAAACTTACACACTTTGCTATGAATATCACAAAATGAAAACGTAGTTTGTGCAATTCATTAAAATCAAGTCGAAGAAATCTATTTTTCGAGTCTGCAAATTTTTAAATTGAATAATTCATGGTGCCCATAAAAAGAATAAATTTTAGTGAATCTAACAAAACGCCTCCTTCATTTTTCTCCTCGGTATTCCTTACCACGATAGAAATCCAAGGTTTCCTGTGTAACCACAGAATCATCCAACTCTATCTCCATGGTTTCAAATGGGCAAGTCACTGGTAAGTGGGCGAGATATTTGAAGCATTTCCTGTATTCCTCGCTCATATAATCACTTTCTTTTGATAATATAGTGGCTGTTATAGTAGTTGGAGCATACTCGAGGGAACCATAGGTATGCTTAAGCATTTTTACGTTGAAGCTGTGGATATATATATGTTGCCCATCAGAAGCTGAAATAAAACACCCACTTAAAATTTTTCAACAAATATGTCAGAAAAAAAAAAATAACTAAAAAAGCAACTATTGAAACCGTAGAATATTTCATTCTAAAGAACTTAACCTGTCGTGTAGAGAACGATTAAAAATAACCTACAAAGGGTTCCAAACATAAAGGGTAAGTTTGAATATATTAAAAATGAAAAAAAATGTTCAATTTCCACTTCATCAGTAAAGTATCGCTGTGAAGTCAAGTTAGAATGGAACAATCTTAAGAATAAAAACTAGTGTACTCAATTAATCAATTTGATCTACTGACCACATTTTTAAGTTAGTTCAAATGAGCAGGTAGATCGAATGAATCCTGTATGACATCAAGACAATGGAATAAGTTAGAAGGTGCTACATAATTTAGTTGTTTGGCCGGTCATAGTCAGGGTTGGTAAATTTGGAAAAATTGGACTCTTATACCAAAAAAATTCAAGAAACCGTATTGGATTTATACAGAAACAAATTAAGTATTATATATATAAGTACATTATTGGTAATATGTATCAAATGGTTAATGCTCTTGATTTAATTGTAGTAGAGGGGACTGACCTTGAAAACATTACTAGTATTGACAAGGTTAATTATCCTCACATTTCTTTAGCACAAACTTACACATTTAACGATAAATACCGCAAAATGATGATGCAGTTTGTGCAACTGGTTAAAAAATAATAAAACAAAATAATTTGAGGGTTACCATTTTAAAAGCCCTTATGTTCTTTAATTAGAATACTTTTGAACATTTAAAGTGATATTGGTGCTCATGAGATTGTGAGAATTGTAGGAAAATTTGAAGTGAGAACTACTTAGTTTTAAAAATTTTCTTCATATGTTAAATTTTTGCAGATTTTTCCATCTACCACATATCAGATGATGGTAATATATACTTTGTAGGATAATAAAATGGTATTCTTTTTAAATAAAGGAGGAATTGAGTTCTTGTGTTCATCTTGACCATTTCATCCAATATTTAACAAATTTCCTATTGCTTGGAATAGTTTTTTCTTTTTTCAGATGATCAAGATTTTGAAGATTTACATTCTGTCAAGAAAGTACCGGGAATTATCGATTTAAATCTGGCGGGGCAATGAGGCAGGTAAAATTTTTTTTTCCTAGGTTGGTACCACTGTCCTTAATTACTATGCCAAGCTTGAGCGGGATCTGTCAACTAGTGTGTTTGCAACAGCTGATTAAGTCAGTCGATGTCAGAGTGCGTGCCGATTTTTACTATGGGTGATTACGTTGAGCAAAGAATTTGTTTAAAGTTTTGTGTTGCAAATGAATTTTCGTGTGCCGATGCATTGAAAATGTTGCAAAAGGCCTTTGATGATAATGCTCTATCGAAAACTCGTGCATATCAGTGGTACAGAGCCTTCAAGGACGGTCGTGAAGTGGTCGGCTTCGATCGAAGATAACGTCGATAAAATTAAGGAAAGGGTGCTGGAAAACCGTCGTGCCAGCTTGAGAGAGATAGCACATGATCTTAAGATATCCCACGAGTCCGCACGTACGATTTTGATTGATATTTTGGGCATGAGAAAGGTGGCCGCACGACTCGTACCGAAAGACCTGAATTTTCTTCAAAAACGTCATCGCGAACAGGTTGCTTCAGACATGCTGGATCGCTGTAATTCCGATTCTACATTCATGGAACGCATTATAACTGGTGATGAGACCTGGGTCTACGAGTACGATATGCAAACAAGCCAGCAATCATCGGAATGGGTGACAAAAAATGAGCCGAAACCGAAAAAACCACGCCAAAGCCGCTCGAAAATGAAGGTGATGCTCATTGTTTTCTTCGATATCCGTGGCGTGGTGCACTACGAATTCGTTCCAGAGGGTCAGACGGTAAACAAGGAGTATTACCTAGGCGTTATGAAACGTTTGCGTGAGCGTATCCGTAAGAAGCGGCCAAATTTGTGGGCGAACAACTCATCGATTTTGCATGACGATAACGCGCCTTCTCACCGAGCTACGATTGTGACTGACTTTCTCGCCAAAAACTCAACAAACGTGCTTCAGCAACCACCGTATTCGCCGGATTTGGCTCCATGCGCCTTTTTCCTCTTCCCAAAACTAAAATTGCCCCTTCGTGGCACCCGTTTTGAGTCGATTGAAGCCATAAAACAAAATTCGGCGGGAGAGCTAAAGTCCATCCCGGAAAGCGCCTATAAAAAATGTTTCGATAATTAGAAGTGCCGTTGGCATAGATGTATTAGAGCAAATGGATCCTATTTTGAAGGCGACCCAATAAATTTTGACGATTAAATGTAAAAATGTTGTTTTAATCGAAAATTCCCGGTACTTTCTTGACAGAGTAGTATAATTCATTATGTTCAAAGCAATCCTATCCCTTTACTTAAGAATGAATCTGACGGATACAAAGTACAGAAATAAGCAGAACATAGAATGTATTCACGGAATGGAAGCAAAAAAACTTCGAAATTACTTCAATTGGTCAAATCCTTTCTACTCTTTAGCATCTTCTACTCTTTATTTATTTAAATCAATGAAATATTCAACAATTAATAATAATAGTGCGAATCCTTATGATAAATAATTTTTTAACTGGTCATTATATAATATGTTCAAAAAATACTCAATCTAAAGTTATGGTATAACTAAAATGTCTTCTAGTACATCTCACAATGAAAAATATTCTCACCTTGGTAAAAGTATATGTACTTTGAGTTTCGCCGAATCTCTGAAGTATCTTCTCCAGGATTCCAGGCTTTACCAATTTCTTTCAATGAACCGCAAGAGGATGCATCACCAAGTGCGACATCATTCACCATATCCCCCAAGACCTTGGCCTCTCTTTCCTGATTATAAACAACCGCTTTCTCTATAAAACACACCTCGGAATCCTCTGCGCCCAATAACTGATCTTCCAACTCCCTTTTCTCCCTATCGATAATTGTACAAATATCCGAATTTTTGGCCACAAGCAGCTTGCAGTATATTTTAGAAGGATCATCTTCCGAAAAGTTTATCAAGGAAGATTCTTTCTCTATTTTTTCTCCAACAGGATAAGGAGTCAGCGAGTTTTCATTTCTCTTCATCAGCCTGAAGGTAATTGTTTCACCGATGTTGAAGGTGTTGTGAGGTACGATAATTACACTGTGAAAATTTTTTTTTAAGTAATTAAAAAATTGTTTGAATTATTCTTATATACTACTCTGTCAAGAAAGTACCGGGAATTTTCAATTAAAACAACATTTTTACATTTAATCGTCAAAATTTATTGGGTCGCCTTCAAAATAGGCTCCATTTGCTCCAATACATCTATGCCAACGGCACTTCCAATTATCGAAACATTTTTTATAGGCGCTTTCCGGGATGGACTGTAGCTCTCGCGCCGAATTTTGTTTTATGGCTTCAATCAACTCAAAACGGGTGCCACGAAGGGGCAATTATAGTTTTGGGAAGAGGAAAAAGTCGCAGGGAGCCAAACCCGGCGAATACGGTGGTTGCTGAAGCACGTTTGTTGAGTTTTTGGCGAGAAAGTCAGTCACAATCGTAGCTCGGTGAAAAGGCGCGTTATCGTCATGCAAAATCCATGAGTTGTTCGCCCACAAATTTGGCCGCTTCTTACGGATACGCTCACGCAAACGTTTCATAACGCTAGGTAATACTCCTTGTTTACCGTCTGACCCTCTGGAACGAATTCGTAGTGCACCACGCCACGGATATCGAAGAAAACAATGAGCATCACCTTCATTTTCGAGCGGCTTTGGCGTGGTTTTTTCGGTTTCGGCTCATTTTTTGCCACCCATTCCGATGATTGCTGGATTGTTTGCATATCGTACTCGTAGACCCAGGTCTCATCACCAGTTATAATGCGTTCCATGAATGTAGAATCGGAATTACAGCGATCCAGCATGTCTGAAGCAACCTGTTCGCGATGACGTTTTTGAAGAAAATTCAGGTCTTTCGGTACGAGTCGTGCGGCCACCTTTCTGATGCCCAAAATATCAATCAAAATCGTACGTGCGGACTCCTGGGATATCTTAAGATCATGTGCTATCTCTCTCAAGCTGGTACGACGGTTTTCCAGCACCCTTTCCTTAATTTTATCGACGTTATCTTCGATCGAAGCCGTCGATGGGCGACCACTTCATGACCGTCCTTGAAGGCTCTGTACCACTGATATGCACGAGTTTTCGATAGAGCATTATCACCAAAGGCCTTTTGCAACATTTTCAATGCATCGGCACACGAAAATTCATTTGCAACACAAAACTTTAAACAAATTCTTTGCTCAACGTAATCACCCATAGTAAAAATCGGCACACACTCTGACATCGACTGACTTAATCAGCTGTTGCAAACACACTAGATGACAGATCCCGCTCAAGCTTGGCATAGTAATTAAGGACAGTGGTACCAACCTAGGAAAAAAAATTTTTAGCTGCCTCATTGCCCCGCCAGATTTAAATCAATAAGTCCCGGTACTTTCTTGACAGAATGTATATTTCATTTGAACTGATCAACCATTTTCTGATTTTCAAGAAGCTTTCAGTAGCTTGGCCTATATGTAACAGATCTACTAAAAGGAACTTCCGAACTTTGACAATTCATAGCGGCCATATTTAGCTACATCTGTCGAATTGGCTGTCATTTGTTTAATCTGGCAAAACCCGTCATATATGCATTCTTTTTGACTTTGACAGCAGACATACTGTCATTTTGCATAGTATTTTTACCTACCTTTTCAGATCTCCCTTATAGACATTTTGGAAACAGATAGGGCATTTTTGATAAGAATTTTCAGACAGATCCAAATAATGCAGGAAACAAGACCAGCAATAAATATGACCACATCTTGTAATTTTTGCAGCAGATGGTGAAAAGCGACATATAGGACACAACGGGAAGTCATTGACCTGTATATTCTGAAAAAGAAGATCTATACAAGTCTTGAGGAAGAATACATGATAAAAAGAGATATGTGCATGCTATATGTAGTAACTAACCAAACGAGGCTTCAATAGAGATATCACTCTAGAGTGGTAGTTAACTTTTCAATTTTAGGGCGATATTTCTCATTTTGAAAGTAAGTAGTATACTATTTGTTGCTTTCCCCTAGGTAAAGTAATTTTCTTATTACATTTGAAATTAACTATCACAAAACAGCACTACTCCAACCAAAAGTAAGGTAGTAAAAAAAAATCATTTAGGATCCAACAGTTAACGGGATGAAATGATATTTGACTTCGTTTACTTGGCTGAGAATAACACCAAAATAAAAAATATATTAAATTAATTAATTTAAACTCACAATTTGTTCAATGTAATTCCAATCTACCATAGCATCAGGATTGTTCAACTGCTGCTTATAATCTCCTGATGTGTTCACTACAAACTGACAGCTAGAAAAAAACACCAGCATAAATTTTTTACTCCTTTTGATATAAAAAATATAAACTTACTTGGCTTGAAGGAAATGATCTTTCATATATTTTAATTTCTTAGTACAATAATTTCCATCTTTACGGGACGAACCTCTATTTCCATTTTCTCCGTGTACCCCATTCCTTGGGGCAAAAGTAAAATTGGTCAAATGTGTTATATTTGTCTTTTTACTTCCTGGTAGGTAAATTGAACCTAATTCGATTGACTGCTCTTCTAAGCCGGATGCCTCATCTCTAACCACACCATCATATTGGCCACGAGGTCTTGGCCTCTTGTCAGAAGATTTGATACGGTGAAAATTCTTACGAACAACATCTGGCTTGACTGAAAGGCTGCCAGAAGGTGCTTCCCGGCGGTAGCTCCCTTTAGTCCACAGTTTTCCATTGTTATCTGAAAAAAAAATATGGTTAACAGTGTGAAGCAAATAAATTACTTACCAATTTAAACAAAGCAGGAAATTGAATTTTTAGTCCCATCGACGAGAAAATGACAAACGTGTAAAAAAGCAATGACATAACGTGTGAATATGTCGTTTAATGTTGATAGTGATCATGTTTTTTCATGTTGACATGTGCAAGATAATTATGAAACATATTAATGGAGTCATTACTATTTTAATTTTCATTGCTAATAAGTGTATACATTAACGCTTAATATATTCAGAAATAACGAATTTTCTCCTTAAACTGAAGTATTAACACATGAAAAAAATAGGAGATGACATCACAGATTCGTGTCGCCATTTTGTTATGGAATTTTTAGAGGATAGTTAATTAAATACAAACCTTGAGTCTTCTTATCAAAATTCGCCCCCTTCGCAAGAGGTTGAACTGATCTGCCAGATTTCTTGTCCATGACTGATGATCAACTTAAATAAACTTTGCTCAGAGGAGTTGAGAACTCCGAACGGAGGAACTACGCACGTCTTCAAGATAGTCATCTTAAAAAGCCATGTTTAAGGATACCACAAAATAAATAAATACAAACTCTTCTTATGAATTTGATTTTGAATCAATAAGATTATGTGAACGATAAAGAAATTAGTTTGGGAGCAAAATACTCCCAAATCGTCGTTAACGACGAATTATCAAATTAGACCACTCTACGGACAAGCCGCAACTGATGGACTGACTGTATGCGCCTGCGTTTTCGATTTTCGCTGATGTCTTAAAATAGTGATTATGGTTATTTTTGACAGAGGTAGCTGTATTCCGTCATATCAAATAGCATTATCGCCAATATTGATAATAATTGTTATAAACTCGTTACATAAAATTCAATAAAGCAGAAAATATTTTATTTAACAAATAACAAATAAATGGGTTAAGCTACTTTATGTTGAAAGTTTATGGATGTGGAACATATCCTATTAACACAATAACGGTTTATATGTGCCATAGATAATTACTCCCATGTCTATGATCGTGCTGTTATTGTCAAAATTCTGAAATGTCAAAAACAATCAATGACTATTTTCTTGATGAATGTCATAAGCTTTCGCAATCTATTCAGAGTTCTTCAACTGAAAGATCAAATATATTCTGATATAGCTCTACAACAAAATGGAAAAACCGTATAAACTTAGTTGTTGTCTTTACGGTCATACCTTAGATGTAAGATCTTTAGCTGTAACCTCAGGAAATGCTATTTTAAGCGGCTCTAGAGATAAATCGGCTAAATTTTGGAAACCCAATGGGTAAGCAATTTCAAATTGCTTAAATAATAAAAGACAATACCGAGCAATTATTTTAGATTTAACGCATCGTACAATGAGTTTATAACATATAAGGATCAAAAAAACTTTGTTGCAAGCGTTTTGTATTTAGAACCATCCAGTGAATTTCCTGAAGGTTTAGTAATTACTGGTGGCAACGATTGTGTTATTTTGATATATAAACCCTCAGAACCATTTGCAACTTTATCTATCAAAGAGCACAGCAACACTGGTAAAGTATTTTATTTGTTTCCCATTTTTTTCAAATCTAGAAATTGTAATACTAAAACTTATAATAATTTTTAGTAAGTTGCTTATCAAAGGGAGTGAAACCTAATTCATTTATAAGTGGATCATGGGATTCAACTGCTAAGTATTGGATTTTAAATAAGGACACCCAGAACCAAACGGCTCTCTTAACGTTAAAAGGTCATACAGCCGCTGTATGGTCTGCAATCCAATTACAAGATTCAAGAATTGTGACTGCTTCTGCTGATAAAGCAATTTGCTTTTGGAATTTGGAGGGGGATCTAGTCAAAACACTGTCTGGTAATTTTGGTTTTCTGTCTGCTTGAACTTAAGATTCTACTGCATTTGTTTTAGGTCATTCAGATTGTGTGAGAGGTCTATGCGATTTAGTAGAATCCAATTTATTCATCAGCGTGTCTAATGATGCTTCCATTAAATTATGGTCTTATGATGGAGAAAATGTAAATACCTTATATGGCCACACTAATTATATTTATAGGTGAGGATAAGATCATATTTCAAAAATATATGAAAGTGGGTTTTTACTTTTATTTATCCAGATAGAAACATAGAGTGTGTATTAACCTTACAAATAATTACAATTACTTGACTTCAACGTGAAATGATTTTGCGTTTAATATGTATCTCTTCTGTAGTTCCTAAGTACTATCATAGAAATACCTATTATACCACAGATCTATGATTTGACATTTATTGAAATTATTTGAAAGTTTGTTTTATTTGTTGCTTGTGATATGAACTTAAATAATGGGAGAAAAATTTAATAACATAATTTATCTCAATACACTCAAATTGTGAACCGATACCGGGTCATCAAGAATTCATAAAATGCCCTTGCAGGCATTAGTCAAAATAATTTATCTGGTACTACATGCTTGTTATGTTGCCAACAGAATTATTACTGCAGTGATACTATTTAGTCTTGTACATGATGAAGACACTAACTTATTTGTTCGATTACTTCTGATAGGACCCTCTAGGCTGTTCTTTAATCTTCCAATTAGTCCTTCTAGTCAGTTATGTTGTCTTTGTGATTAGTATTAAAAAAGAGAAAACTGATAACTTGGGTACCACTTCATCAATATCATAATTCATTCTACTGTTTCTTAACAGATCTTTAAAAAATAGACAGTCCATGTCTGAACTCCTGTGAACTTATCCACGCATTTTCAGCCACGGTTTATGACGCGCGGTGGGTCGAACATGGGATAGAGGCGAATCGGCAGGCGGCGTTGCCAAACCTTCTTTTATTCGGGAAATAGAGTTATTCACTGATTTTTTGATGTGTTTAGCTACTGAATCGCTAAAGAATAGGATTTATAACTTTCGAATTGTGTCGTACAAAGCTGCATAGCAAAAATTAAAAATTTCTTGAAATAAATCATTTAATTCCCGTGAGTCATTCTCTCACAAGAGTGAAAAATCATAACTCCGAAACTAGACACCGCTCTCAGAACATTTTTTCATCGTAATACTCTCATTGAAATGCTGAAATTTAATAGACCTTCAGATAATTCCAGACTAGCGACCGAAACTCGTGATAGCGAAAAAACCGTCCAGTCAAGGATATCTCAAAACTCGAGAGACTTTCGGAGTTATGAATTTTTTTCGAGTATTTAGATATCCTTGGCTGGACGGTTTTTTCGTTGTCACGAATTTTGGTCGCTAGTCTGGAATTACCTGAAGGTTGATTAAATTACAGCATTTCAATGAGAATATTAGGATGAAAAAATTTTCTGAGAGCGGTGTCTAGTTTCGGAGTTATGAATTTTTTGTCCAGTTTTGAGATATCCTCGACTGGACGGTTTTTTCGCTATCACGAATTTCGGTCGCTAGTCTGGAATTACCTGAAGGTTGATTAAATTACAGCATTTCAATGAGAATATTAGGATGAAAAAATTTTCTGAGAGCGGTGTCTAGTTTCGGAGTTATGAATTTTTTGTCTAGTTTTGAGATATCCTCGACTGGAGGGTTTTTTCGCTATCACGAATTTCGGTCGCTAGTCTGGAATTACCTGAAGGTTGATTAAATTACAGCATTTCAATGAGAATATTAGGATGAAAAAATTTTCTGAGAGCGGTGTCTAGTTTCGGAGTTATGATTTTTCACTCTTGTGAGAGAATGACTCACGGGAATTAAATGATTTATTTCAAGAAATTTTTAATTTTTGCTATGCAGCTTTGTACGAGACAATTCGAAAGTTATAAATTCTATTCTTTAGCTAAAAAACACTTTAAAAAATCAGTGAATAACACAATTTCCCGAATAAAAGAAGGTTTGGCAACGCCGCCTGCCGATTCGCATCTATCCCACGTTCGACCCACCGCGCGTCATAAACCGTGGCTGGAAATGCGTGGATAAGTTCACAGGAGTCATGTCTGAGTCTACTCAAATCTTATCTCAGGAGGTACTAAATGTAGTTGGCTGTAGTTTTTCAATAATATTATTATGTTATTCAAGCAGTTCTCATGATATGGTTATGTTTCAGTGTTGCCAAATGTAAAAACGGTAAAAACTGTTTTGTAACTTCTGACGAAGATAGGACAGTTAGAATTTGGAAAGATGGTACAAATACCCAAACGTTTCAGCTTCCGGCTCAATCTGTGTGGTCTGTGGCTACACTTAACAATGGTGATATTGTAACAGCATCAAGGTAATAAAATATTTTTTGAAAATTACTTATAGTGGGCTTTATAGAATTGCTGTAGCAAGCAATGAATATATATATATATATATATATATGATCCTTATTCACAATTGATTAATGAATTAAAAATTTGTGAAAATTATATTAGTCTAATAGTTACTTGGGTACTTTGCATGTCATGAAAATTTATATATGTATACATTTATAATTGTTTATGAATTGCAAAATACAATAAGGTACATCTCAGAACAGATGGATACATGTTGGTTCTTTTCTAGCGATGGTGTAGTGAGGATATTTACTCAAGATGAAGGTAGAATTGCAGATTCATTTAGTCTATCCAAATATGAAGAAGAAGTATCTGCCTTAACTACACAGAATAACCAAGTATTAGGAGGATATAAAGTTTCAGAGTATGTTTACATTTTTTATTGAACTTTACTTTGCAAATGGATTCACGCCACAGTTTTTCGCATTCTTCCATATTTATTATATTTTATATATAAGATACAAACAGTCCATTAAGTTTTTAAGTTCACTAAAATTTTTAAATTTTTTTTCAATTTTAGAGTGTATTTAATTACACTGTGTTATTTTTCATGCATTCCTGCATGACATATGTCATAATCTTTCAGTTTACTTTAATTGGCAGCAATTTTATTTCAATAGAGGATATTTTTAAAAGTGAGTCTTTTTTAATGGATCTTAGAACTATTCTAAATAAACCATTCCACCGAAAATGGGTATACGGGTGTCCCAGAAGCGGATGTCAAGCTGGTAGCAGGTGATAGGCCAAGAAACTGGATTCAATGTACTACTCTGTCAAGAAAGTACCGGGAATTTTCAATTAAAACAACATTTTTACATTTAATCGTCAAAATTTATTGGGTCGCCTTCAAAATAGGCTCCATTTGCTTCAATACATCTATGCCAACGGCATTTCCAATTATCGAAACATTTTTTATAGGTGCTTTCCGGGATGGACTTTAGCTCTCGCGCCGAATTTTGTTTTAGGGCTTCAATCGACTCAAAACGGGTGCCACGAAGGGGCAATTTTAGTTTTGGGAACAGGAAAAAGTCGCAGGGAGCCAAATCCGGCGAATACGGTGGTTGCTGAGGCACGTTTGTTGAGTTTTTGGCGAGAAAGTCAGTCACAATCGTAGCTCGGTGAGAAGGCGCGTTATCGTCATGCAAAATCCATGAGTTGTTCGCCCACAAATTTTGCCGCTTCTTGCGGATACGCTCACGCAAACGTTTCATAACGCCTAGGTAATACTCCTTGTTTACCGTCTGACCCTCTGGAA
Organism: Megalocaria dilatata; assembly: GCA_034642435.1. NCBI lineage: Eukaryota > Metazoa > Arthropoda > Insecta > Coleoptera > Coccinellidae > Megalocaria > Megalocaria dilatata. Next base: position 9,073,308 of record CM067857.1, on the reverse strand, counting down.
CGAATTCGTAGTGCACCACGCCACGGATATCGAAGAAAACAATGAGCATCACCTTCATTTTCGAGCGGCTTTGGCGTGGTTTTTTCGGTTTCGGCTCATTTTTTGCCACCCATTCCGAAGATTGCTGGCTTGTTTGCATATCGTACTCGTAGACCCAGGTCTCATCACCAGTTATAATGCGTTCCATGAATGTAGAATCGGAATTACAGCGATCCAGCATGTCTGAAGCAACCTGTTCGCGATGACGTTTTTCAGAAAATTCAGGTCTTTCGGTACGAGTCGTGCGGCCACCTTTCTCATGCCCAAAATATCAATCAAAATCGTATGTGCGGACTCGTGGGATATCTTCATCCACTTCACGACCGTCCTTGAAGGCTCTGTACCACTGATATGCACGAGTTTTCGATAGAGCATTATCACCAAAGGCCTTCTGCAACATTTTCAATGCATCGGCACACGAAAATTCATTTGCAACACAAAACTTTAAACAAATTCTTTGCTCAACGTAATCACCCATAGTAAAAATCGGCACGCACTCTGACATCGACTGACTTAATCAGCTGTTGCAAACACACTAGTTGACAGATCCCGCTCAAGCTTGGCATAGTAATTAAGGTCAGTGGTACCAACCTAGGAAAAAAAAATTTTACCTGCCTCATTGCCCCGCCAGATTTAAATCGATAATTCCTGGTACTTTCTTGACAGAATGTATGTGGAACATCTAATAAACTTAGGGGGGCCAAGACTTTTTAGGATGTGTGTATGGGTTTCATTTACACTAAAGTGTAATCTGCTTGCTGCTGTCACATTTTGCTTGCATTTTCCATAAATCAAAGTCATGTCAACAGGTTCAATATTTGAATAAATGCGCGGCAGTTTTCAACAAATTAGATGAAAGTCAAAAAACTGATTGCTTACTTTCAAGTCTATACTTAACTCATAATCTCTATTCGGTATCGAATTATACGAATCGTAATAGAATCAAACTTGAAATTTCACAGCATACAAATTGTACTTAAAGGACGTAGGTCTTTGTCCCCTTTAAAATTTTATGTACGTGACTCTTGTTGTAATAATTCATTTTTATGAGTTCTACCTTCTGTTAAAAAAGAATCTCTTTTGAAAACGCCCTATATTTGAATCCAATGTTATAATAATATATTATAATATCACTTTGTTTTATTATTATTTTTTATAATTTTATATTGTTGCCACAGCTTGCCTGGACAAGAAGCCCTTCTTGAAGCTGGCAAAAAAGCAGGACAAATGAAAATGATAAGGGAAACAAATGGTGTTGTGGCATATACATGGGTTGTTGAAGGTGGTCAAGGTTATTGGGATAAAGTGGGTGATGTAGTGGGGGCCAATAATGAGGACAATAAGGGCAAAACACAATTTGAAGGGAAAGTGAGTCGTTTTTTAAATCATTACCAATTATTTTATTTTCACGAAAACAAAATCAGAAGTGAATTCGGTGTTTTTTTTGCGGGCTAGTTCTAGAGAACAGGCCATTGTTTCGCCCAAATATCTGTAATTTCCTTATTTTGAGCCGAAAATGGTCTTAAACGACTAGGTTGATGAAGAATCAGAGGTCAAAAATAATTCTCTCCGACCGGGCGTTCCTAAACACGCTATCTTTCGAACGGAAAGAGTTAGAGTATTGAAAGGTTTATGGTCTAAATGGCGTGGCTAAGTTCGTTTAATGGCAAAATCAATACTGGTTTTGCAGTTATTGGCGTTTGAAAATTTGTCATAGTTTTCCCAAGATTTTTGAAACTATAGATGCGATCGATCTGAAGTTCCGCATTTGGAAGTGTAGAATAATAACGCGCATGTTTGTGCTAGATTTCATGAGGATCGTATGATTAGATGTGAAAAACCAAGATAATTTTGGCGCCCAACGTGGGGCACCAATTATGTAACCTATAATTTCATTTATAAGGATGTTGCCAGCTAGCTTCATTTACTTTTATTAGTTACACTTTGAATTTCTTGGTGATTTGCCAATAATAGACAAATATTAAAAAACTTGAAGTATAATATAGTTACTAGATCTTACGAAGTGATTACAATGGCTGATCAGTGAGCTCACCTGTATGGCAATGAACTTAGCTTCAAAGAAACTTACAATAACCCATGATCCTCCGGAAACCACAATGTGCAGTCCTCTGCGAGAAAATTGTGTGGTCCTCCTGACAGGTGATAACAAACATACTTCAAAGGGTCAATCACTAGAAAGCTTTCCTGTTTTAGAAAAATTTTCGTCAGTTTGAACCAAAATCCAATCAATAAGTAGTACCCAAGATAAAACAGCACAATTTTAATGATTTAAATCGATTTCGGAATCGATTTCAGAAACAATTTGGAAAAATTGTTGAAAATTTTCCATTCAAACAAACACGATGCTCATAAAAACTGATAATTTACTTTTAGTTTTACGACTATGTATTTTCTGTTGACGTAGAGGATGGAAAACCTCCCTTAAAACTACCGTACAATATAGGTGATGATCCAAATAAAGTGGCACAAGACTTCTTGATAAAAAATGGTCTGCCGTCTGTATATTTAGAACAGGTATGATAGTGGCTATGACAAATATTTGGAATGCTAACCTACAAATTAAAATTTACAGGTTGTCCAATTCATAATAAAAAATAGTAGTCAACAACAAATGGCTAGTACAAGTAATGAGTATGTTGATCCATTCACCGGAGGTTCGAGATATACACCTTCTGGAAATAACCAATCTCAATTTCAAGGAATGAACGTCGACCCTTTTACAGGTGTTATCTCCGGTAAATTTAAAAAAATGCATGTTTTACTTTAAATTTTTCAGGTGGCAGCAGTTATAGCTCGGGTTCATCGACTAGAATGAACATGGAAGTTACCACAGGTTCTAATTCAGATCCTTTCACAGGTGGCATGAGTTACACCACTGCTACCAATAAATCAAGCTCCTATTTTCCACAGAAAAAATATCTCCCCTTCGAGATGGGGGATCCGAATGTTATCCTCAATAAATTGAAAGAATTTAATCGTAAAATCGGTGATGGGACAAACTCTGTTGATGAACATCAACTGGAGTTGTTTATTAGTTTATGTAAAGGAGCAGTTGACGATACAGCAGTGTTCGATATAATGTTTAAATTACTAGAATGGCCGGAAGGTATGTATAAGTCATGATGTCTCTTGGAGGGAAGGTACTAAGGTTTGTACCTCTTTCAACCGTGTGAGTCTGGTACTTTTAATTTCATTATGAATAATTCAATATTTGTTGTTCAAATGATTTCCAAATACTTTCAAATGACTAGCGTTATGTTGAGTATGAGGTGTCTGATGTTCATATATTCTTTTCTTATAGGATCTTCCCGTTTGACTAATTTACATGGTAAATAATATTATTCTTATTTTTACAAATTTTTATTGTTATTTAATACAACAATTGTGATAGCGGAACAATTTTTGTATTAAATAATAATAAAAATTTGTGAAAATCAGAATAATCTTATTAAATATGGATGTTCATCAAGTAAAGACTGATTCAAGTAAATATTTAATATACATGGGGTGGGCCATTTAAAATTTGAATTTTTAATTGGCTATAAATAAAAAGACAATGAATATTTTTTAAAGTTATGAGGTTGAACCTTGTTATTAACAAATGGAAAACAATATCATTTAAATGATTACGACTGGCCTTATAGTACCCATCCTATAAACCAATTTTTCAGTAAATAGTCGATTGTTTTTGGCTCCTTCTCATGAACGTACTTTCAAAAAATTAGAAAAGTTCCAAAGTTAATAAACATGGAACCATTGAATGGATTTTACGAACTAACCAGCGTAAAGATATTTAGGCCCCAAACCTACTCTGACAGTTCCAAGTATCTGGCGTTTTCTATTCAAAAGTGTTACTTGCTTAATTACAAAAGCTTCTGATTTCACGTAGATGCTTTTCATCATTTTTTATTTTATAGACAGAGTACTACTACTCTGTCAAGAAAGTACCGGGAATTTTCAATTAAAACAACATTTTTACATTTAATCGTCAAAATTTATTGGGTCGCCTTCAAAATAGGCTCCATTTGCTCCAATACATCTATGCCAACGGCACTTCCAATTATCGAAACATTTTTTATAGGCGCTTTCCGGGATGGACTTTAGCTCTCGCGCCGAATTTTGTTTTATGGCTTCAATCGACTCAAAAGGGGTGCCACGAAGGGGCAATTTTAGTTTTGGGAAGAGGAAAAAGTCGCAGGGAGCCAAATCCGGCGAATACGGTGGTTGCTGAAGCACGTTTGTTGAGTTTTTGGCGAGAAAGTCAGTCACACAATCGTAGCTCGGTGAGAAGGCGCGTAATCGTCATGCAAAATCCATGAGTTGTTCGCCCACAAATTTGGCCGCTTCTTACGGATACGCTCACGCAAACGTTTCATAACGCCTAGGTAATACTTGTTTACCGTCTGACCCTCTGGAACGAATTCGTAGTGCACCACGCCACGGATATCGAAGAAAACAATGAGCATCACCTTCATTTTCGAGCGGCTTTGGCGTGGTTTTTTCGGTTTCGGCTCATTTTTTGCCACCCATTCCGATGATTGCTGGCATGTTTGCATATCGTACTCGTAGACCCAGGTCTCATCACCAGTTATAATGCGTTCCATGAATGTAGAATCGGAATTACAGCGATCCAGCATGTCTGAAGCAACCTGTTCGCGATGACGTTTTTGAAGAAAATTCAGGTCTTTCGGTACGAGTCGTGCGGCCACCTTTCTCATGCCCAAAATATCAATCAAAATCGTACGTGCGGACTCGTGGGATATCTTAAGATCATGTGCTATCTCTCTCAAGCTGGTACGACGGTTTTCCAGCACCCTTTCCTTAATTTTATCGACGTTATCTTCGATCGAAGCCGTCGATGGGCGACCACTTCACGACCGTCCTTGAAGGCTCTGTACCACTGATATGCACGAGTTTTCGATAGAGCATTATCACCAAAGGCCTTTTGCAACATTTTCAATGCGTCGGCACACGAAAATTCATTTGCAACACAAAACTTTAAACAAATTCTTTGCTCAACGTAATCACCCATAGTAAAAATCGGCACGCACTCTGACATCGACTGACTTAATCAGCTGTTGCAAACACACTAGTTGACAGATCACGCTCAAGCTTGGCATAGTAATTAAGGACAGTGGTACCAACCTAGGAAAAAAAATTTTTACCTGCCTCATTGCCCCGCCAGATTTAAATCGATAATTCCCGGTACTTTCTTGACAGAATGTATGTATATATACATTTTACCATTTTGCTATGCTAAAGTCTTTAAAATATAAATGAATTCCCGATTTAAAATATCTGATATGCTAAAACAAGTAAGAACCACTGATCATGTAAGGATTAAATATTTAGATTATTGAGTCATACAGTTCAGATTATAAGAATAATTTGAGGTGGGTGTCGGTCTACTAGCAAAATATCCCAATTAACAAGTCTCTACTGTAATTAGGTATTATAGATCATATTGACAAAATAATTCTAAAATATACTGTAAAGACCAACCTCAAAGTCGTTCGTCTTTCATAAAACAAATCAGTTATTCTTTCAGACCGTGTGTAAATATGTAATCAATGTTAGGGCCTCCGTTATTTACAGAATTGAGGACTCATAATTGAATATCTCTAAGGTCCCTTTTTTGTGGACGAAAATTTAGTGAATAGTGAGAAAGGTACCAGATTTTTTCTTAAACAGGATCGATATTTGAATTGACTATTTCCAACATTATTTAAGGAAATAATTTACCATACAACTACTCTTATTTTGTAGATATGATATTCCCCGTTTTGGATGTGGTGAGGATAGCAGTAAAATATGAAAAAAATAATGAAGTGATAGTCACGTTAGGCAGCGACCAACTTATATGGAAACTAAAACATTTCTTAAGCGAACAATGCTCTGTAGTCAACAATAAAATCGTGGCACTAAGGACATTGAGTAATTTGTGCCTTCATGGTCCTGGTGAATCCTTACTATTTAGTAACCGATTTGACATCCTAGAAAATATCACCTCCCTGAGGGGGCTGAATAGAAATGCACAAGTAATATAATTTAATTTTTGAGGATTTCCATCTTTAAAATCTACTTTCTTTTACAGGTTGCTGTTGCCACTCTTCTACTAAATTTAACAGTTCTCTGCCAAAGAAAAAATGACGACTTGGGGATATCAGTTTTAGCTGATGTGATACAAGATATCCTAGCCAATTTGTCAGATCCTGAGTCTCAATTTAGAACCTATGTAGCACTCGGCACATTGTTAGCTACTGCTTCAGTTGATTGTACAGAAGTTAGACTTAAAATTAAAACAAACACTAATTTTATGAAACTATTGGATGGACATGTTTCTACATTTAATAGCGATATTGAGAAGAAAAGAATGGAATGTGCTAAGGATGTAAAAAAACTATTGTAACTTCATTTAATTTAATAAACTAAAACTTGTGGCTACTTCTTTTTAATGAAATATATCATTTACACTTATAATTCGCCTTTTTTAGCTTTGATGAGAAGCCTTCTTTCCCTTTCGTATTCCTTCATCCTCATTACATAGCTAAAATGAGTAAAGATTAAAAATCAGTATGAGAAAACTTTTGATACTCACTCCTCATATTCACAGTTAAGATAATTGTGTTTTTCATGATGACATTTCACAACCCAAGGAAAATTTTTTTTTCTACAGACGTGATAATCGATAAGTTTATGAGCACAATAATCACGACGATCAAGTGGTAACTTTGCAGACATCATTTCTTCTTCAGTCACAAGCATAACTGTAAAATAAATGCTTCTTTCATATAAACTCGACCAACATAGCAGGCATTTTTCTGAACTGTTTCATACTTTGAATTAACGTTGCTGTAGTCTTGTTATATAACCTCACCTCTTTCTTTTCTTGTACTTTCAAACCCCAAATTTGGATCAAAACTAGGTTCAGTAAGAGGATCAGGGACAATGTCTGGATTTCTATAGCGATCAATGCCGCTAAATAAAATATCCAAAGATTGGCCCATTTTAAAAATCAGATATTTGTTACTAAACCCTTCTTAAATATGTCACTATTTACAACTAAAATTTTTGTGTTCACTGGATTTCTATGATTCTCAACAAAAATACAGAAATCTTCTTGTACTGTCTTTCTGACATTTCTCTTCACAAGAAAACATTTTTTGTAAGGAGCGATGTATATAAGAATAATAAATTATATATGATTAGTCTATATTATTATAAAACAATTTATGCCGTACTAGGGGAGTATGTTCATGATAGTTAGTCATAAAAATGCCAAAATTGCTTTTCTATTCAGACAATTCAACATACTGCAAATCATGCTGTGATTTTAGTAATGAATTGCTCGTTTTCATTAAAAAACAATTATCAATAAAACACTTTCATTCCTTATCCAATGTTTTTTGTCGTCTTTAACGTATCAGTTAAGAATTCTCTACGAAAGTGACTGCTAAAATTTGGGCATTTCGTTTCTCTATATATTGATAAGTGTAGCAACCGTACGGGGTTGAATAATAGTAAAAATAGGTTTTTTTTAATACACCTAGTTAAGCAAATGATTGGCTATCATGAACAACATGGATATTGTTCTTCTTCATCTTTTTTTCTCTTTCATATGTACTTGTTTGATATATTAAAAAGGTTGGCTACATTGCAAAGACTGGCCTATTTTAAATTTTATTTATATAATTAGATATTTCTATGAACGTAATTGGTCCCAAACATAGACAAACTATTATGTAGTTTATCTATGGTCCTAAAATACGAAATTGTGGAAAATTATTATTTATTTATTAATTTATTTAATTATTCCAAATATTCTCAAGACAAGCGAACACATGACAGCAAATACCAAAGATTCAACAGATTCCAAATTTGTCGAAGATAATGAATGGATGGTAAACAAATCGAGTATATAAGAATAATACCCAAGTATAACCTGAACAATTTATTTGATTTTATTCCCTACTTAAAGAAGATAATGAAATATGAATTTAACAAAATTTTGAATTTGTAAGTTATATTATGGTGCATCATTAAAAAATATTTTTAAACCAATTTCAGATCAGATACAGCGGTGATTATGAAAGTGAATATAGAGAATGCTCCTCTCTTAAAGCTCGACTAAACCAATATTTCATATTTGGAAAACTCGTCGATTGCACGCACTGGAAAAGAAGCTCGATTAACGCTGCTAAATGGGAGGACTCAAGGGATGAAAAGGCAGCGGTAAGTAGATCTACTCCAATATCAAGCATTGTCATTATTTCAAATTTTGCAGATAGAAGTAATCAATAATGAGAAACAAAGAAGAAAAGAAAGATTAATGACTCAAATCAATAATGATGTATGGGAGAAAAGAACTGAGCCCCCAGAAAACTGGAATGCACCACTGCCAGACCATATACTTCAGAACTATAAAAATTCATACCTGGGTTTTAAAGCTATGGAATGGAGAGGAGAAAGTCCTCCGACAACAGATTTCACTGCCACTAGTCTATGTACAATATTATAGATAAAAATTGTAGTAGTAAAGTAAAATAAAAAAATTGAATATATTCTTTTTAGTGAATAAAATATTCAAAGATGTACATAAATGACATTTTTCAATTTATAATTCATTACAGTGAAATATGTCTTCAAATTATCAGTTGTTTTCAGTAATGTTTCCTATACGGTATATACTCATTAACCCTTGTTCTACTTAAATGACTGGATTTGCTCACATTGCAATGTCACTAGTTTAATCTATTTTTTTTCCTGCCTAGTTCGTACTGCACTAGCCTTTTTGTCAAGTAGCAAGTAATTTAGTTTGAACAACAAAAATTTTGTCAACGTCTCTAAATTTTTGGGGTTTAGTGACTAAATTACTTGCCACTCGAATGAAATACTTGCAGAGTCCACAAAAGGCTTGTCAAAAAAATTCTTTTTAGTTATTCTCTCTTATACTAGCAGTTAGTGTCCTAATATGATTCTTTAGATGCAAAATTGGCGTTATTGAATCAATTGTAGATTTTTTATCTGGATCTATATCTAAAGTATTAGTTAATTTTGATCCGGGTTGCTTGTTTATTGAAATATTCTAACTAGTTTTTTGATATATTTGAAAAAACATAAGTATTAGAAATTTCACCGGGCTTCATTCAATATAAGGTTAGTCAATTTTTTCTTATAGTATTATTGCCTTACTTTTAGAATTATTTAGCTAATATATTTTAAATCAGCCACGTAAAACCAAAATTGTTATTACTTTCAGATATGGTAAACGAAAGAACTTTATTTTTTCAGCTGTAAGCTAAGAAGATTAGGATAGTTTTCATACTGAATCTAATGAAGGCAATTTAACTAAACATGTTAATTATGTTTTGATTGGTCCATAGATAAACTTATTATACTACTAGAACTAATTTTTTTTCGAATTTTGAACCGATTTGGTCTAAAATGTTGCAGAGATCCGTATTCTCTAAGGATCATACGTGTGACCTAATCCCTCATAGATTATGTAAATTACATCATACGGTATTTATGCGCGTTATTTATGTGTCAAATATTCTGTGGCACTGTAACTTGACTTGTATATGATCGGTGAAAATAAAAAAAACAACGTCCTTATGGCGTTCCCATTGTATTTTGAAGCGGCCGAGAGGAAAGTTCTTAGAAATAAACCTCCTGAGCGACTTAAAAATAAACTCGAGATAATAGTACTTATAACAGTCCCTCTTGGTTACTCCAAGTAAGTAAACTTCTTTTAAATGCTTTTGATTAATTGCATGCTTTACGCTTTGAATACCATCTTAGATTTAAGGTAAAATTAGTGATTACACGCTCGTCCATTGCACTTCCACTCATCGCTTTTCATTCTTGTATATTTGCTTCAGTGTTATTTAATCCGACCGGAATGTTGTAACTAAAATGCATTGCCTTTGTATATAACTAAAGCGGCCCGACCCTCACAAGTTATCTATTTGTATTGTATACTTTCTCTCGGTGCCTGGTTGCTTTTTGTTGTATTTATTAATAGAGGTTCTTCATTTGTACTGTTCATGGTATTCGCAGAGCCTGATGTGTAACTGATTTACATGTACTCTTGTGTGATCCCCCCGTTTACCTATTTCTTTGTTAGATTTTATTGTAACGTTCATTAACACGCCCAGGTGATGGGGTACTGTATCTATTTTATAATGTCCTAGTCAGTTTGTGTTACATATTTGCCATATGCATGTGCTAGCTTACTTTGAGAGATGGTATTTCTTGTGAACCAATGGCGTTCTTTAGGGTAAATCGCTGTGTAGTCCTGGTAAAGGACGACGTATCGTATAGAGACAGTAAATAGATCCGGATATCCAACGCTACGGGGAGAATGTGTTACCGACCTAACGATATGTAGATTAAGTCATTTAGACTCAGGGCGCTATTGGGTTCACTGTGTAGCTTTACGAACCACTGAGTAGAGTAGATTTAACAGCAGGCTGATTAATGTTTGTTTCCATTCATTGAGGGTTGTTGCCTTTCAATATTACTATTACCAATATATTATTCTGACGTAACTGTGTTTGAATATTTGAACCTTCCGTCACCGTTTCCTTGCTCTCGTTAGGTGTAATTTGGGTTGTCTACACAACGTAACGTCCTATTCTCCCGCCACTAGATGATCACGATTAAAAGGTTAGCCTTCTTTAGAGTACTCCGTATAATCCCAGATATCTTGGAGTACTCCGTGTAATCCCGGATATTTTAGAGTACTCTGTGTAATATCGGATAGCTCAACGTCTAGGTTGGACCTTTAAAAGTTAAAATTAATTCTGTCCCGTGCGTCTCTAAACACTCTGTGGTGTGCCTCGCCCAGAATTCTGCTTTGCTCTTCTACAGCTTCCCGACGTATCCCATAGAGGACGCGACCGATTTCCGTTAATACCTAGCTCGCCGGCTTCAAGTAAAGCAGAGCGTGAGCGATCTGACAACAGGAACAGGGTCACAGGCATCATAGCACCATAATTGCCAATCTGATGAGTTCAGGGGCTGCAAGTTGGAATAAAACACCTACTTCCCGAAATTAAGGGATTAGAAGTTCCCTCATAACACCGCATTCCTAAAGAGCTTCATTGGTGACCTCGGCGTGATCCGAAGACCCGCCGATCCTTTCATTGGTGACCCCATCCAAATTTCCGAGGTAACTTTTCTTTTCATCCCACAGTATTCCTTGCTTGAGATAGCACCGCCTCCAGCTCAGTGAAAGACTGTTCTAATGAGGAAGGTCGCTACACACTCCCCCTCCAGTGAGCGTCGATAAGGTCACGGAATAGGGCGTTGAGATCAGGCAAGGAAACAGTCCGCCGCTGGGCTGGACGCGGTGTCATCTCCAGCGGGGTTACTGTGAAACGAAAGGAAGGCTACCACGGAAATACTGGATGGGGTAGTTAGGGCCTCCAATGAATGAGTGGTTCACTCTTGAAGCAAACCCTTCATCACGTCGAGGTCACCAATGAAGCTCTTAAGGAAATGCGGCTCTTAATTTGGGGGGCGGTGTTTCGTTCCGAGCATGCGCACCTGAACTCTTCAGACAGGCATGGTGCACATGTCTGCCTGTGACGCCAGTGACCTAGTGTTCCACGTCGAAACGGTCGTCGAACGCTGTGTGCTTTGCCCTACTTGAACCCGGCGGGGACGGTCAGTGAGGTATTGCTAAGACTAGTCGTGTCCTCTATATGCTACGCCGAGAAGTAGAGCAGAGCAGAATTCCGGATGAGGAAGGTCTGTACAGAATAGACTGATTTGGATAAGCCTACTTCTATGCGCGTTTGAATTAAAAGAGACACCATACAGACGTGTTTTTTTATCACAAAGCTCATGCATAAAGTTCTAGTGCTATAGAATGTTTGACATAGGAATAGACGGTTACAGCGGGTGAATATATGTGTATCTTCTTAGACAAACTAATATACTTTGTCTATGTGTAGCTTCTTTAAGAAATAATTCACAGATTTGAAATTTTCATGAGAAATGGAAGCGCCCAAAAGTTTCTGACTTTACGTTAAAGTTTCTCTACAATTTTTTGAAACATGATGATTATATTTTAAGTATGCTGTGGTAACGATATTAACGTTTTGTCATTCATAAGTTTTAGCAAAAGTAAAATTTGAACTTTTAGTTTGAAGGAAACTATTCAATTCTTACGCCGAAATTTTCCACATCTTTGTTTTAAGTTCTAATGTACCACTCTGGGTGTCTATATTTTTGTTTCATTTCTACATCAACTTGGACAAAAAGGTGCGTCATTTGCTAATACTAGAAATTCCACAAATTACTATATATCAGAAAATAAAAATGAGACGATTTAAGACAAAGTTTATCAGATTTTTGAGATTTTTAATTCTACAACTACTTTATTTTATTTGAATATAATTGAAATGAATACTCTTCAACTTAACATAAATAGAGGTTAATACTTGGTAGAAGGTATATAAAATTATTTAAATATTTTAATATTATCCTTCTACATATTTAATTTCAAAAAATTATATTTAATAATTATATATCAGAAGTTTTCTAAATTGTTGAAGGGTGAGTAAATATTTGTTGTTGATTGATGTTGTATTTTATTGAATATGAATTATTTGAGTACTGACGAAGCGAAGTCTCTCTTAAAACTTGTTTTTCAGTAATGTTTTTACATATCTTGAGATTTTATAGAAAGTAACTTAGTTGGATATCCAATAATATCGAATATTCTAAGTAAGATAGTTTTATGATGAAATTCTTAAGATTATGTTAAACATTTTTGAAAGATATTTGTTTTCATAAGATTGATCAGCAGAAACAAAATTTTGTCTACTCAAAATATTTAATTTTTAGGATTTTGTTAAACAATTTTTATTTATTGGATTTTGTTATATCATTTGGATGTCTTATAATGAATGTTTATTTTAAATGTCGTTTGATATAAGTGGTACTTATATAATTTAATTCCTGAAGTTATAACGTAAATAGAGGTCATTCTTGATAGAAGGTATATAAAATAATATAAATATTTTAAAAAATTTTAAACAATTTTAAAAAATTTTTTCTCGAAGACGAAGGGTGAGTTTAAATATGTGTTATTAATTGATTTTATATTTATTGAATATGAATATTTGAATACTGATGAGCAAAGTCGATTTTAAAACTTGTTTTTCAGTAATGTTTTGCATATCTTGAGTTTTTGTATAAAGTACCTTGGTTAGATATCCAATAATATTGAATAGTCTAAGTAAGATAGTTTTGTGATAAAATTCTTAGGATTATGTTGGATATTCTTGAAAGATATTGGTTTTCATAGGATTGATAAGCAGAAACAAAATTTTGTCTATTCAAAATGTTTAATTTATAGGATTTTAGTTAATAATTTTTATTTATTGGATTTTGTTATACCATTTGGATATCTTATAATGAATGTTTATTTTATGTCATGATATAAGTGGTACTTATACGACATTATTTTAATTTATTTTCAGAAGTTATAATCATTGAATATAATCTTTTGGAGTTAAATATGTAGAAGGCAAATTTTTTAAAATTGTTTAAAATTTTTTAAAATATTTATATTATCCTGAAGTTATAATTATTAAATATAATTTTTTGAAATTAAATATGTAGAAGGATAATATTCAAATAACTTTTGAACTTGCCTGATTGACATATTTTCTGTTTTATCGAAAAAGTTGTGATCCAAAGACAATTCTAACCTAAGTTCCCAGTTTTGCACTTTTATATAAGTACTTTTTTTTGTATAATGCTTCTTTATGATGAGTACCAATTGCTGAAAGAAGCTCTTGCTCATAAATACTTTGTATGAATAGGATAAAACGTTTTTTTAACATTCAAAATTGAAGCAAAAACGATTTATGTACTTTTAATCCGCATAAAGACTTCTTATAGAAAATTAACAATTTCTGAGAAATTTTGTAGCAAAAGTTGCCGTCGCCAAAACAGAGATTAAATGAGTAAAAATCTTCTGATTTCATTCTGGTAAACATTCATGAAAGTCTTTGTTAGCGTAGTTGATAATTCAAACAAGCTTGGTGATAAGTCTAGAGTCGTAACCTTTGATTCGAAGAACTACAGATTACGCATTAGAGTGACCCTTTCTTATTAAATTACTACAGTAATAACATAATCGACTTAAATTAAGTTTAATTCAGTTCAGTGCCCATTGTGCGAAGCTAAGATGAGGAATTTTCTGTTCGTTTTTTTTGTTTTATTTGGTGAGTTATTATTGCGTTTGTCATGTTCTGTTTATTCTTCATCACTTGAATTTGACATCCACAAAGTGACTGTTTCATAATAACATTAAATTAATGCTATATAATAAATGTGTATTCATAATATTGGATGGAAAGACACTCTCTTCAGTGTTTTCATATTTAAAGCGCAATTATCATTCAAAAATAATAAAAAAGTTGTTAATTCTCCATAATTTGGAAAAATTGATGATTATTATCAATTAATGGATGACATCTTCACTTAGTTTTAAAACTTACAATACTCGCATGCTCTACTTGTAGTTTTCTTTTTTATTTTAGTCTTAATTGTAATTTGCTACGATATTTCAAGATAATTACTCTCTATTTTGCATTTAAAATAAATAATTAATAAATTCCATTTAGACATCGAACTGATTACGCCGTCGCATTTAGAGGTTGATCAAAATTAAAACAAGTTTTCAGAAATTACTGTTTTACTTCAGAAACAAGTTTCAAAGAAATCAATTTAATTTTAGTCTTCGTTACTATAACCTAATCTTGACATAATATTTTAAAATAGTTGCTCTAGATTTTCTAAAAAGCGAAAGTTTGACACCTCAAAGTTAATTATTCACCATTGGATTAGCATAATCTTGATAAATATTGAAATTCGATTTTATTTGATGGAAGGTAGTGGACATGTCGTTGAATACAGATGGAAGTTTGCTTAAGAAACATATCTTATGACATAAAATTGTTTAATTTGTAGCTTTTCGAAAAATGTTTCAAAAATTTTTTTAAATCATGATAAATCTCAAATATACTGGGTCTTCTATAAGCTCTATGGCATACTCGGGCAGATGCTAGCTGTGACTATTCTAAATATATTTTCTTATTTAAGACAGAAGTATGTTTAAACTTTGCACATTGCATCAATCTTCTTCAACAATTAACGACAAAAGTTATGATAAATGATAAATAACAGGTCTTAAGGATTATAATGCTAGCCTCACATCGAAGAATGAGATTTGAGTCGTTTCTTATTTTGTTAGCTGCATCCTGAATTCCATCAGGTAATTGTTGATGAGATGTGATTTTAATATGATAAACAAGCTGCTTCATTAGTTCTCACAAATAACATATACAGGACTAAGATCTTGCGAATGAGGCCATACTATTGATTTCCCTTGATCTATCCATCTGTTCAGAAAACGTTCATTTAACCATGCCACTACTTGTTTCCCTGTATGTTGTGGTGCATTATCGTGCTGATACCATCATATATCCTTCGGCAACGGTTGACCTGATGAAGCCACAGCGTAGTGAAATAATTGTTGTTAATTATAAAAAAATTTTGGGTAAATTGAATTTCATTCACCATTTATATGTTAATATATCTTAGAATATTGAATTGTATCAGTCCTTACTTGGTGAAAATCCATATTAAATAATTTGAAATGAGGTTATTCTGATTTTCACAAATTTTTATTGTTAAACTCACAACAATTGTTTCGCTATCACAGTAGCATCATCAGGCAAGATCACATTTTGAATAACTAAGCTTGTTTCCGAAATCCGTGGCTATTTATATTACAGTAACTACAATAAATTTTTATTGAGCACTAAAACCCAAAAAAGGGTCCTTTTTTGGGTTTTAAAAATTTGTGAAAATCAGAATAACCTTATTTCAAATTATCTTAGAATAAAATCGTTCAATAGATTACAGAATTATTTATTTATATTCCATCCATTATCACCCCGTATCTCAACGGTATTAAGAACAAGGTTCGATTTCGTCAACTGAAACTGACTATATCAAAACAAACCACAGGGCGTGATTTAAATTCAATAAATATAAGTATTATGGTATTTATCATGTTGTTTCTGGTAGAACTGAAGTGATTTATCGCAAATTGAAAAGCCCTATGCAATCGGCCAGAATTAACAAGATAACCTATCGACATTCAATTTACTTTTTTCTATTAGTGACATAGGCGTCGCTATTTTTTCTAGGCTTTTTTAAATATTGGATTGAGTCAGTTTTTACTTGGAGGAAACTCATTTGAAACTGTACTGTATCAAAAAGGTACCAGAAAAAGCAGGCTCCCTCCAAAATAAAATAGAATAGAAAGGCCTTTTACTTGATAGAAGAAATATAACAAAATTTGAATATTAAAACAAATTGAAATATGTTTATCTTCTACAATTTTAATTACAAAAAAAATTTTTTATTCAAAAAACTTTTAGAATTAAATTTATGTCTAAAACAAGCACCGCTTACATTAACACGTGAGAGATATAGGTTAAGTTTTTGATTTTGATATTTGGAATATTAAATGAGGATTGAAGACGGGATTGTCTAGAATTATATTTGTTTTTTGAAGATATAGTGCACATTTTTAGAGATTTTTGAAATAATTTATTCGAATATTTAAATATATTAAATATTTCAAATAAATTTTATTCTTTGAGAAGTCCTTTAAGTGTGTTCATGTTTTTAAAAGGCAATTGGTGTTCTTAAAGGTAAGACCAGAAACAAAATTTTGTCTCCTTTAAATATTTATTTATTAATTTTAATTACTTTCGTATATCTGTTGGGTTATTTATTCCATTTGACATTATATATTGAGTTTTGATTATATACGTCTATTAAATGTAAGCGGTGCTTGTGTAGACATAAATTTATTTCTAAAAGTTTTTTGAATAAAAAGTTCAATTTGTTTTAATATTCAAATTTCCCTCCAAAATAATCAACTCACGTCAACGATTAATCCAATCCTCGAAACATTTTTAAACGCTTAAGAATCGACATCAATACTTGCACTTTTTCAAGTTTTTTTTCTCATTGTATCTGAATTTCACAAGATATTCAACTGAAATTTGGCATTGTTTTTACAATTTAGAGTTTAAACCATGTGACGTGCCAATTTTGATTGCAAATCTACAGGGTGATATTATTTCTGGAACACTTTCCCCTGTTTTACTCCAGATCTTTTTTCAACTTTGTATATTCTTCACGGAACTGAATAAGTTTATTGAATTCTCACGCAAAAACAGTTGAAGTAAAGGCAACTCTTCTCTTGTTTATTTTGCAAAAGACTTCAATACATGTAAACGTTCTGACCTACAAACTCTTGTCGTTTCACATGGACTGATAAAAATTATTTTTCGAAACACTACCAACTTAAAGAAAAAATTGGTTAGGAATTTCACCATGAATAATTCTATCGAAGTACATGAGTAATTTCTCTTATTGTGATAGTTTTGACAAAATTTTAATATTTTTCTCTGTATACAGGAGCGGCGTACGCACAGTTAGATGTAGATAATTTAGATTCAATTGATGATACAGTCTTGAGAGAAAAATGTGATTCAAGGGGAGGAAAAGGAACTTATGCCAATGTACAGGTAATACCCGTTTGAATTTTAACAGAAATCAACGTTTATACGGAAACGGGTGATGAGAAAATTATAAATGAAATCTTGTCATGTATCGGGTGTTTTTTTTAGAGTGGTAGAACTTTCGATAGGGATAACTGTGATTTGACAGAAGGTAGAAGCCATGTTGTTTTGACATTTCTGTTCAGTAAGCATTGACAAATTATCATGGAAAGACTCACGCCGCAACAACGTTTACAAATTGTTGAAATTTATTTTCAAAATCACTGTGTTATTCGCCAAACTTATAGAGCACTTCCTGAAATTTATGGTTTACATAATCGTCCATCAGAGCAGCTTATTCGTCGAACCATTGATAGATTTCGGACAACATTTTCTCTACTCGATGCAACAACAACACCAAGACAAAGAACTGTACGTAAAGAAGAAAATATCGCTGCTGTAAGTCATAGTTTTAATGATGATCAAGATTTGTCTATTCGCCGACGTTCACAAAAAGTTGGACTCTGTGCATCCACTACATGGAAAATTTTGCGTAAAGATCTTGGTCTACACCCATACAAGATCCAACTGGTTCAAGAACTAAAGCCACTTAACCATAATAAGCGTCGTTTGTTTGCCGATTGGGCCCTAGAACAGCTTGAAGTTGATCCACTTTTTTATCGTAAAATTGTGTTTAGTAATGAAGCTCATTTCTGGTTGAACGGCTATGTAAACAAGTAAAATTGCCGCATATGGAGTGAAAACAATCCTCAAGAAGTTCTGCAGGTTCCATTGCATCCTGAAAAATGCACTGTATGGTGTGCTTTACACGCTGGAGGCGTCATCGGTCCATATTTCTTTAAAAACGACGCTGGAGCTAATGTTACAGTGAATGGTGTTCGTTACAGATCGATGATCAATGATTATTTGTTTCAAAATTTGAATGGTATCGACCCAGAATTGTTTTGGTTCCACCAAGATGGTGCTATACCTCATGCTGCTACCGTAATTATTGATTTATTGAAAGAAAGATTTGGCGATAACATTATTTCGAGAAATGGTCCAATTAATTGGCCTCCAAGATCATGCGACATAACTCCACTAGATTATATTCTTTGGGGTTATGTCAAGTCATTGTTTTATGCTGATAAACCAGAAACCATAGACGCTTTGGAAGCCAACATATTTCGTGTTATTGATGAAATAACGCCTGAATTACTCGAAAAAGTGGCCCAAAATTGGTCTGTTCGAATGCGGTTCCTCAGAGCTAGTTCTTTCGGCATATGTCAAATGCCGAAAATTATTTTTAAAACATAAATGTCATAAAATCATCTTTCAAATAAGAAAAAAATGGCTTCAATCTTAATTTAAATGTGATTTATTTCAATTTAAAGTTCTATCACTCTAAACAAAAACAGCTGATATTTTTAAAATTATAGGCAATCTGATAATTCTTTAAGTACTGTAACGGTAAATATTTACTTTTTCTCTATTTTTTTTCGTGATTTTATCGATTTCAATTACACCTTATATTAAACGATAACTGCATTCTTAAAAGTTCCATGGATATTTTTAAGATGATCATCACTTGTGTTATAGCGCATTTTTAACTTGCCGTTGATTTCTGGAACAATCTGTATACAGGTTTAGAAGATTATGAAGAATCCAAGTTCAATTTTAATGGAGACTGACGTGAATTTTATTTATTCTGTTCACAGACTGCCAGAGATAGTCTTCAAAGTTGCATAGAAGATTTGGTAGATCTCGACACTATGAAAAAAGAAATCGATGAATCCAAGAAGACTGGCTCTATGGACGAAGTGTTCGGGAAATACTGTAAGAAACGCCCAGAATTCAAAAAATGCGTTGACAAGTTCTTGGAAAAATTGAAACTGTGCCTTATTGATGATGAGAAGAAAAACCTGGAGACAGTGTTGAATCTGATCAAGGAGTTGGGAGAATTCGCCTGTTACAAAGATGGCGACAGGATCGCTAGTAAGTTCTTATCATCTGTCATTTATGGATCACAGAAACGCCGATTTCTGTGAAATCAGCTATGTCGTCCCCGTCGACATTATAAAATATCAGATAACCAAATAAGTTCGTATGGTGTTTAATATTAAAATATATTTATTAGGAAAAAAACACTGAAATCCATTGAAATATTTAATGGCCATCACATAGCGGCCTTTAACAAACGTGAACCTAGTTTTCGTGTCCGGTTCTTCTAGAACTCGATGTGTTACGAATAAAAAAATTCACAAACTGCATTTATTGCATCAATCCGAATTCCAAGCCGTCTATGACTCATATGTCAAAAAAAGGGCAAAAAAAAACATCCGTAGTACCGTTTCAGAACAAAGTTCAGAAATATTTTACAGGTTGAATCTCCGCGTTTGTTTTCTCCTTCCAAATTTTTAGTTTGTTCACCCGCTCAAACTGGCAACTTAGCACTTTTCGAAATTTCGATCTTTGTCGGGCCACACGTGTTAATTTCGACGTCAGCGTTTTTCTCTGAAACTTTCCGTTCATTAACTCATCTGAAGGAATATATTTACGTTTCGTACAATCAGCTAATATGAATTTTTTAATCTATAGTTTATTACAATATATAGGCCAGAGTAAAATAATTTCCTTTCATGAAGCCGCCGTTCGGTTTAACATTAACTGGTCTGGAGATTAGAATAAACAAATTAATTCGGAGGCATTGAACCTCGCGTTGAATTTGCTATTATCCACTGAATGAATCCCTGTGTCATTACAGCCTTTTCATGAAATCTAAATCTTGTTGGTTTACCACAAGGTGCAGGTTCTTTGACACAGTCTTTCTGAATATGCTTGAATAGTATATTGCTGTGTCGCCTGCAAATTGGGCAATTTTATATCTCTTCATTTTGGTGAGTGACAGATAAATGTTGAATAGCAAAGGGCCTTATACTGATCCTTTTGGTATGACGGCTTTAGTTTTTCCTATTGTCGATCTTGTGCCATTTGTGTTAACGCTGAACTTTCTATTGTACAAGTGTGATTTCTTTATTTTCGTCAATTTTAGTGGGAACTTTTGCTCCTGCATTTTATACATTAATCCTCCGTATCAAAGGCTTTTTCTGTCATGAATACATCTCCAGTGTCGGTTGACAGATTCAATTTCTCTTTTATTTCTATAACTATCGCCAGTAGGTGGATTGTTGAAATATCGCCAGTAGGTGGATTGTTGAATGCTCTTTGAAGAATTAACAAATGTTAATGGCTACATAAAAACACCACAGGAACTTTTTTGGCTTATAAATTATGTGAAATCGATTGGATCTATTGATAATAACCCGTTATTATTTTCTAAGTGTTCGTTGCCGAGGAAGGACCGGAATGTATTAAAGCTCATATAGAAGGAATCAAGACTTGCGTTAACAACACCTTGAAGTTATCAACAACAAGCACAGTCGATTCTCTACCTACTTTCTTGAACGCCACCAAAGTGTGCGAGTAAGTAAAATTAATTATCAAATTAGAGAATATGTAATACCGCAGGAGAGAAAATTTTACCGATTGTGTGGGGTGGGCCATTTAAAATGTGCATTTTGGAGAGTGCGAGACGAGTTGAGCACGATGACGAGTTGTTCAGTCACACTACAAAAGCAATGTTTTCAGGTGAGCTCACCGGACGAGAACGTGAAAGGGCTCTTTAATAAAATAACGATCCAGTTCTCACGATCAAATTGACCCACAAATTGTCTTGAGGGCATTTCATTCCTATTGAATTTTCCACTTAAATTTCTAACAGTTCAGAAATAAGTTTTCAATATTTCCCAGTTTCGTTCAAGTGTAAATCGACCCATTTCGTTATTGTCAAAACTCGAAATGACAACTACTTCAAAATGCAAGCTCTAGATGGCCCACCTTTAGAAGCAATAAATACAATTATTTAATATTTACGTTTAATTTCTAGTGATATGGCCAAAATACAACCCTGTATCGTGACTGAATTAGAAATATGTGAAAACACAACCCCTGCCAACGTCGTAGACTCAGTTTTCAGATTTATCAGAAAGAGAGCTTGCAAGACTGGAAAACAGAGAAGAAGTACGTATTTTTAGGGATGGAAGTTTAATGTGGTGACAATTATTTGTAATTCTCAATATTGTATCGATATGAGTGCTTTTCAATACCGAATTTAATTGAAGTATAATAAAGATTATTTTACATAACACTTGTTTTTAAAAGAGCTTATTTTGAATCATTGGTAACTAGTAAAATTAAGAATAACACTATAAAGATACCAGTATTTCGATTACGTTTGAAAAATTCGAAAATGAACTGAAATCTATCAGCTTTAGAGATTTGTCGAAATTATTTCATATTTCATTTCGTGGGGAAAATTGTAGTTTAATATTGTCAAAATTCATTAATATAGGGTGTTTTTTTAGAGTGATGACATTTATGTTTCAAAAATAATTTCCGGCATATGTCCACCACGACTAGCTCTGAGGAACCGCATTCGACCAGACCAATCTTTGATCTTTTTTTCGAGCCTTATTTAATCAACAACACGAGTTATGTTGGCTTACAAAGCGTTTATTGTTTCTGGTTTATCAGCATAAACCAATGACTTGACATAACCCCAACGAAAATAATCCAGTGGAGTTATGTCGCATGATCTTCGAGGCCAATTAATAGGACCATTTCTCGAAGTAATGTTGTCGCCAAATCTTTCTTTCAATAAATCAATTGTTACGGTAGCAGCATGAGGTGTAGCACCATCTTGTTGGAACCACAACACTTCTGGGTCGATACCATTCAAATTTTGAAACACATAATCATTGATCATCGATCTGTAACGAGCACTATTCACTGTAACATTAGCTCCAGCATCGTTTTTAAAGGAATATTGACCGATGATACCTCAAGCGTGTAAAGCACACCATACAGTGCATTTTTCAGGATGCAATGGAACCCGCAGAACTTCTTGAGGATGGTTTTCACTCCACATACGCAAATTTTGCTTATTTACATAGCCGTTCAACCAGAAATGAGCTTCATCACTAAATACAATTTTATGATAAAAAAGTGGATCAACTTCAAGCTGTTCTAGGACCCAATCAGCAAACAAACGACGCTTATTATGGTCAAGTGGCTTTAGTTCTTGAACCAGTTGGATCTTGTATGGGTGTAAACCAAGATCTTATAGACAATTCTGGATCATCATTAACACTATGACTTACAGCAGCGATATTTTCTTCTGAATGTACAGTTTTTTGTCTTGTTGCTGTTGTTGCATCGATTAGAGAAAATGGTGTCCGAAATCTATCGATAGTTCGACGAATAAGCTGCCATAAGATGGACGATTATGTAAACGATAAATTTCACGAAGTGTCCTATTAGTTTGGCGAATAGAACGCTGATTTTGAAAATAAATTTCAATAATTTGTAAACGTTGTTCAGGCGTGAGTCTTTCCATGATACTTTGTCAATGCTTACTGAACAGAAATGTCAAAACAACATGTCCTCTACCTTCTGTCAAATCACAGTTATCCATATCGAAAGTTTTATCACTCTAAAAAAACACCCGATACTATCAGCTTTCATCATTGTAAAGATCATCAAAATAGTAAGGAGTGATTTGATATCTATTACCTCTGGATTTCCACAGGGATCACATTTTGGACTATGAATTTTTATAATTAATATCAATATCATTGCATTCTTACGTATTGCGTTAAGCTAATTCGAGTAGTCAATATTTGAATGAAATATTGTACAATGAGCTATTTTTCATATTCAACGACATTTTCATAATGAATACTTTCTTACTGAAAAAAAACTTCTTGATTCCATTTGGGTTTGCTTATGCTTATAATCAGATATATAATCCGTCTAGAAAGAATCCGGAATTTATTATTTTTCATAATTTTGAAATACTTCTTTTTTGTAACATTCTAAGACAAAAGTAATTTATAAAATAGGTTGTGCAGATAGTCGGCTATGGCCAAAGTTGCATGGCAACACTATTTTTCAAATATTGTTGATGGTCAACAGGGATACAATTCACGAAATAATGTCGTAACTAGGAAAAAGAAAAAAGGTGGAATATTTGTATAGAAAAGGTTTTCGAAAAGTTGAAAAATTAGTGCAATTGACTGAACTGGGAAAAAGTGCTGCATATGAGACAATAAAGAGGATAAAATAACGTCTTTATATCCGATGAAAGTTGTTCCCAACTTGGTGGAAATTACTTAAAAATCCTATCAAAACAATCTGTTACCGTTCAAATTTCCAAATTTCCCACTAAAATGATGGTTTGGGGAACAATATCTCAGCGAGGTGCTGCGTGTCTCTGTATAATTGATGGTACCATTAATAGTGAAAAGTATTGTGACATTCTAAACGATTTTCTTCTTGAAACGGCACATGCTTTATATCTAGAGGGGTGGAGTTTTCAGCAGGATAATGCAAAATGTCATACTTCGATCTATACTCAAGTTTGGATGCAAGAACACCAAGTGACAACCATTTCATGGCCAGCAGCTTCACCAGAACTTAGTCCCATTGAAAACATATGGGGACTAATGAAGATTGAAGTTGAACGAGCGGAGCCACGATATGAAGATTATTTAATTCAGTCAGTTTCACAGTCCTGGACCCAAAATTATGGAGGTTCTAGCTTCGGGTGTACTTCGACGTTTAGTCAATTGTTTACAGTTGAATGGAGGTTGTATAAGTAAATAAGATGAATATTTTATTATAATTGTCTAATTAAAGAATTACAAATATAAAATAAATAATTACAATTGAGCTTTGTTTTTTCCGGACACTTTCTAGATGGACTTTACATTAGGAGTTTAAATGAGTTCGTACAGTTTTTTGTCGTAAATTGAAACTTTATTATTTTATTATTATTTATTATATTTCTTTAATTTGTGAGAATTTATGTTTGTTTGTGCCTCATTGTGCTCCTGCAGTTAATGTGTTTAATATGAAACAATAAAATTAAGGTAAGTAGAAATATTGTTTTTTTGATGTGACCATTTCGAAAATTACAAAATAAATATAATATTTGTATAGATATCAATAAAATAGTATTATTATTTGTATTGAAAAATATCAATAAACATTTTTCGATATGGTCAAAATGTTTTATTGAGAAACCTTTTATGTCCAACATTGCTACTGAAAATAGAGAATATATGTTGAAATTTTTGATGTATGTTGAATTTTTCAGAGAATAATTATTAGAAAAAATTATTCATTTTTTTCTCCTGTTTTTAAGGTATCCTGACTAAAAGATCTCTCGCTATAGCACCAGCTCATCTCAAGAACCTTATAGATGCTTATGTTAAATATACAAAATCCAAATGCAAGCTACATAAAGGACAGGAAGAACTCACAAAACTGCAAGTACGTTCACTTGTTTTGAATTAAATGAGAACAGTGTTTCTGAGACATTTTGATTTAATTCTAAAACATTTTTGATGAAATGGTTTATTTGGATGAGTTTCAACTTCTGTTTATAACAAAATTTGAATATTAAAACAAATGGAAATATGTTTATCTTCTACAATTTTAATTTCAAAAAAGTTTTTCATTCAAAAAACTTTTAGAATTAAATTAATGTCTAAAACAAGCACCGCTTACATTTAATAAACGTATATAATCGAAACTCAATATATAATGTCAAATGGAATAAATAAACCAACAGATATACGAAATTAATTAAAATTAATAAATAAATAATTAAAGGAGACAAAATTTTCTTTCTGGTCTTACCTTTAAGAACACCAATTGCCTTTTAAAAACATGAACACACTTAAAGGACTTCTCAAAGAATATAATTTATTTGAAATATTTGATATATTTGAATATTCGAATAAGTTAATTCAGAAATCTCTAAAAACATGCACTATATCTTCAAAAAACAAATATAATTCTAAGCAATTCCTTCTTCAGTCCTCAATAATATTCCAAATATCAAAATCAAAAAACTAACCTATATCCAAACCCTCACCACGTGTAAAAGGACTAATGCTTCGAAACACAGATTAATTTTATAATTCAAGATTGATCTATGTTCTAACAAAATCACTCACACTGTTCTTTGATTTTGTTAGAACATAGATCAATCCTGAATTATAAAGTTGATCTGTGTTTCGAAGCATTAGTACTTTTACACGTGGTGAGGGTTTGGATATAGGTTAGTTTTTTGATTTTGATATTTGGAATATTATTGAGGACTGAAGAAGGAATTGCTTAGAATTATATTTGATTTTTGAAGATATAGTGCATGTTTTTAGAGATTTCTGAATTAACTTATTCGAATATTTAAATATATTAAATATTTCAAATAAATTATATTCTTTGAGAAGTCCTTCAAGTGTGCTCATGTTTTTAAAAGGCAATTGGTGTTCTTAAAGGTAAGACCAGAAACAAAATTTTGTCTCCTTTAAATATTTATTTATTAATTTTAATGACTTTCGTATATCTGTTGGTTTATTTATTCCATTTGACATTATATATTGAGTTTTGATTATATACGTCTATTAAATGTAAGCGGTGCTTGTTTTAGACATTAATTTAATTCTAAAAGTTTTTTGAATAAAAAATTTTTTTGAAATTAAAATTGTAGAAGATAAACATATTTCAATTTGTTTTAATATTCAAATTTTGTTATATTTCTTCTATCAAGTAAAAGGCCTCTCTATTTTATTCTGTTTATAAATTATCTCAACTTTTAAAACACCCTGTATTGGTACGTTAAGTCTTGTTGACATATTTTACTGGGATAAAACTTGCTCTATACAAGTGAAAAACTATCATTTCCTGTTGTCGTCTTTCTTTTTCTTCCACAGTTGCCTAATCTAATAACTTCAGTTGATTCAGTGCATAATAGTTCTAAAGTGAAGCTCTTTGGTGGTGCCCAATTATGAGGGAACTTTCAAACCTCTTAATTTCGGGGGGTAAGCGTTTCGTTCCAGCTTACAAGCTGCTGAACTGATCAGATTAGCAATGGGGTATTGGCAAGCCTGCCAGTGACGTCTGCCATCTTGTTCTACTTGGACCGTCGGTTTTTGAACGCTTATATCCTGTTCTAATTGAGGCCGGCGAGGATGGTGAGCTAAGTATCGGAAAGCGGTCGCGTCCTCTATGTGATACGCCGGAAAGCTGTAGCAGAGCAGAGCGGACTTCTAGGCAAGGAGCGGGCACGTCGCGACCAATCCCTTCCCAGTGAGCGTTGTAGGGTCACGACATAGGGCGATCGGATTTAGCATGGAGCATTCCGCCGCTGAGCTGAACGGAGTGCCATCTCAAGCGGGGACGGAAAAGAAAGTTACCTCGGAAAATTTGGATGGGATCATGTCTGGGGGTCACCCATTTGCTCATGTTCACTGTCATTTAGAAAAGTCAGTGATGTCTATTCAAGTCACTAGCGTTTCATTAAATTTCTTAATCTCAATACGAAACTGTTGTACTGATATCTGTAAATTTTAGGAATCTTTGACCACAACCCAGGAATGCGTTGCAGATTATCTGAAGAAAAATTTAGTCATTCTGGTCAGTCCTCAAAACCTCAAAGAAAAAATTGTCGATTGCTCCAAGGACTTTATCGAAGCATCTGAAAATTGCCTACCAGAAAACGAAAAGTACTATCCAAAGTTTTCACAAGATATTATGAGTGGACTGGTGGATTTGGTCTTCAAATATAAGCAAAACTTCACAAGTAAGTATTTTCCCTGATTGTACTTTACTGTCAGAATGCTCGTTCTGAGAAATTATATTAAGAGTAAGGTGCTTGATAATTATTATGAATTAGAAAAATTATAATCTGTATATTTTTTAATTTCAGCATCATCTTGGAATTCGGAAGTGCAACTATGCTTTCAAAACTTCAAATACCAAGCTAATAGGCAATCTATACTCAAATGTTTCGAAGAAGATCTCTTGGAAGATGGATCTGAATACACAAAAGAATATGTTTGCCAGTAAGATCACAATCAATTATTAACAGTAACATTATAAATGAAGAAGAAAACACTTTTATAATTTCTTCTCAACTTTATTTTTCAATAGGGACGATAGTTGTCCACTTTTAGGTTATTATCAAGATCGCTCGTACTTATCAAGTATAGTAAGTTTTTTTTCGGAAATTGAAGCTTTATTGTGAAAATTCAAAGTATTGACTACTACTTTTTTCCATCTTTGTGGCAATTGGCGGATCCATCGCAAAAACTGGCTAGTTCTTTGGTCGCAATCCATGCATCGATTCATTTTTTGACTTCATCGTAAATGGAGAAATGATGTTCAGCCAGGCCATGGTGCATAGATCGGAAGAGATGGTAATCGGAACGAGTAATGTCTGGGCTGTACGGCGGGTGGGATAGAACTTCCCATTTTAATGTCTCTAAGTACATTTTAACGGACAACGCAACATGCTCGGCTCAAACGCATCAATTGTCGTCGGTAGACCTCCCCTGTGATCCTTTCATTCGATTGAAGCAGCTCATAATTCACCACATTCAGCTGGTCCAACCAAATACACAGAATGGTCTTCTAACCATGCATATTCGGCTTGAGGGATTGCTTGGGGTATCCATACGTTGCCCGACGTTTCATTCCCATTGCTTTTATACGATGGCAAACGACTGCTTGAGTGACTTTAAGAAGTGTTTTTGCGCGTTCCTCTTGAGTTTGTGATGAATCTTCATCCTCTAATTCTTCATCCTTAAATTTTGATGTCACTCCGGGTCTTTTTTTGTCTTCCAAATCAAAATTGCTACTTTTAGGGTAAATCACTTCTGACACATTCGTTCAGTTAGAGCATGGTCATGAAAAGGAAGCCTACTGATGTCACTTTAAAATAAAGATATTGCCAGATGAAACGATTGGATAAGAAACTAGTAGTGATATCTATTATCAAAACCACACGAACTTATCTGTACTGCTGAAATAAAGTCCAGTGGAAATTAGATAAAAGTATTTTCTTTCTCATTTACTATTTGAAATATTCTTCTTTTCTTGTAGAAAAATTGCTCCGTTTTTCAACCATAAATATGTATTTTTCTTTCAAATTTATTGCACCCCCTTCAAATTTAACCCGTTCAAAAATATTATACTAGCGCCTACAAATAGTATTGTAGATATATTATAATGATAATATAAGACACTATGCTACGTAGTTCACTGGGTATATTTTTTTACTGTTATTGAACTATCGGAAAATTTCTCTTTCAGATAGTAAATTCTTGAAATTTAAAGAGTCTAATTAATATATAATTGTTTCAGGAGACTCAGCGAATCCAGTCAGTGTGTAACGAAAGTTATCACCTCTCTCTGTGTCCAAGACATTTCTGTGAACGATTTTAAGGAAGAATTCGAAAAGGTTTTCAAGAAACCTTGTGGGGATACATTAAGCGATTAATGAACGAACAGTTGAAAAAACTGGTGAAATATTCACGTATATACCTCGCAATTCTCGGAGACGGCGAACCCGTTGTTATGCATTTATTGAAATAAATTATTTGGGACGAATAGAACCTTTTTTTGAATTTTTAGTCAAACATTGCTATTTTGTAACGTTAAATCTGAATGCGCGTACTCACTGGCGAAACGCAAACATGAAGTTGCAGTAACCGTGTGTCAGTGAGGACATCGATATTACCTCCTAGCGAATCACGTTCGAACCACATGTCTGTACCCATTGAAATGATTGCCTGTGGTGCGACATTCTTGTTGAAACGAAAACGTATTTTGAAATCAAGATCATATTTTGTAAAATGATCGGGGTCCTCGCATTTCACTTAAATCTTCTTCTGATGATGACGATGAGCTGATTTCACTTGAAAAAACTAAGCAATACACTTCACTTTAACTATTTAACGAAGAAAACGAAGTTCTTGATTCACTCTTGATCTTGAGCTCTTGATCTGCCATTTAGCAGCAATTCTAGATTATATTAGAGCACAAAACGTTTTGTGGAACCCAAATTGATGATCAACAGAGGTCAATCTATCATAGTTTGCCACAGTGATCGGAACTTTGCGTACATAGGACTAGATCAATTGTTGAAGGACTGCGTGATCAACAGGCTTGACCCGACGACTAAAATTTTGTGAAACCCACTGTTAGTGAGTAACAACGAGAATTAAATAAAATAACTTCGAGAGTCTTTTAATGCGAGAATCATCACAAATTTAGCTAGACATTTCGATTGTTACATCTTTCTCGGATGAAATTGTCACGTAGGCAACGTCGCCTTATCCGCTGGTCCTTCGCTCCGGATCCGATGGCGCAAGAATCGCCACCTCTCGGAGCGTCTCAGAAGCTCTTGAGAATTCATCTGACCCGACACGCTTTACTGCTCGTCTCCCTCCGATCAAACGGATTAATAGAGAAGCGGAACGCTCTATCCGCGACCTACGCTCTCGCTATCTGCTCCGAACAAAGATGTCGCTCCATTAGTCCGTGCGACGGGTTCAAAATGGCAACAAACAGTGTTTGACTACCTGTGAAATCCGCTGTATGTTTTCGTAGTTCTTTCAGTTTTCCCGTTTTCATTCGCCGGAAAAACAAAGTTCGGCATGTGGACCGCCGGTAGTGGGGAAATGAGTTGAAAAGCAATTAATTCGAATGTTTTAATTCAACATTTTGAGTTTTGAGTGTCATTGCACCTGCTAATTAGGAGTCTGCATAGAGAAGGGATAAAAAGGTAAAGGTAAGATGTAGATGGTATCGATGAAGAATGTGTTTCATCACTTTCTAATAAAACGATTCATACTCAATTGATATTCTTGTCCTTGCTTAGCGAAGAAATCGCATATTTCTATTTGTTTAAGGCTAGAAGGCTTTAAGGTATGTAATTTTTATAAGATCTTGCTGAACAACTAAGGAACTGTCTAAGCATGATTTAAACGCATTCTTGATTCTCCAAGCGTCTCTTTAAATACCTGTTAGCAATTTATGATTTCCGTTCAATGCCTCAAGAGCTACGTGATATTATAATTGTGATATATTTGCTACCCTTAATGTTTGTTTTATTATTAAATTTTTCGTTGGGTACAGGGATGAAGGTGCGGACTTGAAAGTATCATTTTCTAATACATTCAAGTTTTGTTATAGAACAAGAATATTATCTCTTAGTTGGGATAAGAATAACGCGATTAACCTATGAGTCAGAATCAACCCCATATTCCAATAATATCCAGGGTAGGACTGACAATAATATGGTCAATTGATTGATTTAACAAGTAGGCAACGTTCAAGTAATCATACAGTTTTTATTCATGCTGATCAAAAATCAAATCAATGATTAAATATTTAAAATTAACGAGAAGAACAGATTTCACATGAATGTTATCTAATAAGTACTCATATACGTACATATATCGAATAGTTTTGAAATTAAAAATATAATTAAATATATTATAGAATTTGAATATCAAAACAGATTTAATCTGCTAGTCTTCTATAATTTTAATTTAAAAAAAAATTCACTCAAAAATTTTGTTTTAGAATTAAATTAATATAATAAGCACAGCTTATATTTAATAGACGTATAAAATCAAAATTCAATATACAATATCAAATAGAATAATAACCCAACAAATATAAATTGTCGATTAAAATTAATAAATAAATATTTGTAGGAGACAAAATTTTGTTTTCCATCTAACAATTATGAAAACTTTCCTTTTCAAAAATTCAAAATATATTTTAAGGATTTCTCAGAAAATATAATTTAATTGAAATATTTAAACAAGTCACTTCAAAAATCTCTCAAAACATGTATTATATCTTCAAAAACAATTAGAATTCCGATAAGGTCTTCATCGGTCCAATTTCACATTTAAAAATAAAAATAATCAACAACAAATATATCTCACCTGACAAAACTGATATCCTTGATTTGAACACATAAAACTTTAAACCCCAAGATATTCTATGTTCGTCACAAAATTCAAAGAAAGCTGTAAGGTGTTATATGGTTTTCTTTAAACCACTTGATATTCCATAATGAGTTTTATTCAAACCTAGTATAATTATATATTATATATAAAATTAAATAATAAGAAGAGGTTTCTACTTGAAAGGAATATTATAAAATTTGAATATCAAAACAGATTTGATCTGTTAGTCTTCTATAATTCCAATTTCAAACGAATTTTATTAAAAATTTTTTTTTAGTATTAAATCAATGTCTTATAAGCTTTGTCAGGTGAGATATATTTGTTGTTGATTATTTTTATTTTTTAAATGTGAAGTTGGATCGATGAAGACCTTATCGGAATTCTAATTGTTTTTTGAAGATATAATACATGTCGATGACATGCGAGATTTTTGAAGTAATTTATTTAAATATTTCAAATAAATTATACTTTCTGAGAAGTCCGCAAATTATGTTTTGTATTTTTGAAAAGGAATTGGTTTTCATAATTGAAAGATCAGAAACAAAATTTTTTCTCCTTCAAATATTTATTTATTAATTTTAACTGACAATTTATATTTGTTAGGTTATTTATTCCATTTGATATTGTATATTGAGTTTTGATTTTATACGTTTATTAAATATAAGCTGTGCTTATAAGATATTAATTTATTTCTAAAAAAAAATTTTTGAATAAAATTTGTTTGAAATTAAAATTATTGGAGACTAACAGATGAAATCTGTTTTGATATTCAAATTTTGTAATATTCCTTCTATCCATTTAAAACCTCTTCTCATTATTTTAAATATATTGTATTGATTTCATCAAAAACGAATGATTTGAATACTTTGATGTAAAGAGAAATACGAATGACGGAAAGATATCTTTTTTTGCTTATTTCATGAATGAATTTTCAATAATGATATAGCAAAGTTCTTACGCGATTGTTTATAAAGGGTTTTTCAATAAGAGAATTTATTATAAATAGCCCGCTATCTGGCCAGCTGTCACTTTTGAAACTATAATTTTTTGACATTTGACAACTGAAAATTACGCCATTATTACACGCTTCAACAACGCATTGAAATTGTTGAAAGTCACTACAAAAATGGTGAAAATTTTGCAGTCGCAATTTCCAAAACTGAAGCACTTTTGGGTCGTTGTGAAGCACCTTCTCAATAGTGAAACTGGTGGAAAAATTTGTGCTGTTGGGACAAGTTAGTGATATGAAGAATCGAAAGAGTGTGCGTCGTCCAAGAACAACTGATAATTTTGCTGTTGTATCCCGTAGTGTTGATCAAAACCCAAGTTTGTCGATTTCTTGTCGATCTTTAGAAATAAGCATTCCAAAAACGACATTACTCCGTAGTATGCATAAAGACTTAGGTCTTGAAAATAACTTATTTAAAATGCGCTCCCGAGCTATGATTAATGATTTTTATGGCCGGAATTGGAAGATGTTGATGTGCACCACGTTTATTTTCAACAAGACGGCGCTAAGTACCTGGCCGTGTCATTTATCGAAGAGAACTAGCCACCGACATCTTGTGATTTAACACCTACAGACTTTTTTCTTTGGTCCAACGTAAAAAATGAGGTCTACGCTAATGTTCCACAATCGATTCAAGACCTTAAAGATGGAATTCGTGAAGTTATTGAGGACATACTGCCACAAATGTGCGAATTGGCCATGGAAAGTTTCATGAAAAAAACATCCATTGATTTCTCTCAAAATTTACTCGTCTTTTTAATATCTAAATGAAACCTCTTATTGAAAAACCCTCAAAAATTCAAATCGGATTCCAATCTCGAGAAAAACTTCTTTGATTTTTGTTTTTCTGACCAATAGAAAAATTTCAGGATATTTCAAACGATTGCAAATTAACATATCAGGTGTTTTTTTAGAGTGTTAGAACTTTCGATAGGGATAACTGTGATTTGACAGGTAAAAGCCATGTTGTTTTGACAATTCTGTTCAGTAAGCATACAAATTGTTGAAACTTATTTTCAAAATCAGTGTTCTATTCGTTAAACTTATAGAGCGCTTCGTGAAATTTATGGTTCATATAATCGTCCATCAGAGCAGCTAATTCGTCGAACTATCGATAGATTTCGGACAAAATTTTCTCTACTCGATGCAACAGAAACAAGACGAAGATTTGTACGTACAGAAGAAAATTTCGCTGCTGTAAGTCATAGTGTTAATGATGATCTAGATTTGTCTATTCGTCGACGTTCACAACAAGTTCGACTCTGTGCATCCACCACATGGAAAATTTTGCGTAAAGATCTTGGTCTACACTCAAACAAGATTCAACCGGTTCAAGAACTAAAGCCACTTGATCATAATAAGCGTCGTTTGTTTGCTGATTGGGCCCTAGAACAGCTTGAAATTGATCCGCTTTTTTATCGCTTTACACGCTGGAGGCATCATAGGTGAATATTTCTTCAAAAACGATGCTGGTGCTCGTTACAGATCGATGATCAATGGTTATTTGTTTCAAAATTTGAATGGTATCGACCCAGAAGTGTTTTAGTTCCAACAAGATGGTGCTACACCTCATGCTGCTACTGTAAAAATTGATTTATTGAAAGAAAGATTTGGCGATAACATTATTTGGAGAAATGGTCCAATTAATTGGCCTCCAAGATCATGCGGCATAACTCCACTGGATTATTTTCTGTGGGTTTATGTCAAGTCATTGGTTTATGCTGATAAACCAAAAATAATAGACGCTTTGGAAGCCAACATAACTCGCGTTTTTGATGAAATAAGGACTGAATTACTCGAAAAAGTGGTCCAAAATTGGTCTGGTCGAATGCGGTTCCTCAGATCTAGTCGTGGTGGACATATGCCGGAAATTATTTTCAAAACATAAATGTCATAAAATTATCTTTCAAATAAAAAAAAAATTGGCTTCAATCTTAATTTAAATTTGTTTTATTCCAATTTGAAGTTCGATCACTCTAAAAAAAACACCTGATACATCTAACCATAGATAATAATGACCAAACGCACACAAAGTTTTCTACTTCAAGTAATTGCTTTGATATTTGTCCTTCATTTACTGGATTATATTTTATATTTCGTGATTATATTCTAAAGTCTATTGTCACCAGTATCAGTCTGGTACTCATTACGTGACTCCACGAGACCAATCAGAAAAAGTAATTTTTATCAGTGCAAAAACTATTTTTCATGTGTCTATGCTATTCTGAAAATGGATCTTTTTTACACCAATATAAATTACTACAAATTTCACTTAGAATTCTTGGGAAAAAAGAATAACTAAAACGATTTTTTAATGAATGTAAAAAATCAATGAATCATAGGAAATGCAACATCTGAAAAATGTTCGAGTAAAACCGCTGTTCGTGCTATAAAAACCACTTCATAATCCCCTTCCTGAATCCTCCAATAAGAAACGACTACTTATTGTCTTTCCTCAATTAAAAGCCTGGCACAAAACACACGGAAAACCCAGATATTGAATAGGCGCCAAGAGAAGCTCTTCAGTTCCAGGCTTGCGTTTTTCAGGTGCTATTTAGCCGTCTCGAGGACCCGATAAAACAACACCGTAACAAAAAAGAATTCGAAGCGAGCTTATATAGAAACAAAGCAGTTTTCGAGAGCTTGTCAAAGTTCTTTTGAACGTATTTCCATCCCTCCATGGGGGGTTTAATGAGGCGCAGGGTACAACTAAGGGACGGAACTAACTTTGGTAGCTCAACCAGTGAGATTTATTGGGCTCTCTTGGGGCCATTTGGAACTGGATCGTTCGCACGTTACCATGTGAGCGTGAAACTAAATCGGTTTTTAATTAGATACCTTGGACGTATACTTCAGAAGTGCCTCTTCGTGGTGAATCGACATCTTTGAAAGTATAATTCGTCTGGGATTTTTTCCACGAAAAACAAGACTTCCTTTGTTCAGAGGCCTTTATGACAACTGTTAAGTCATTTCGAGATGGCGTGGCTCTATGGAAGATCAAATCGTTCTTTGATATTTAAAGACCTTCTCTTTCATATTGTTATTCAGGGAAATATTTTATTATCTCATTTTGAGATTAAATGTTCTTTGAAAGCTATTGGAATACCCGTTTTAATGAAGGGTCTTTCATGAAGCGCTTCCTATCTTTAAATTTGAATAAAACGAAGTGTGCGTGGCATAAATCAGGCTGAATTTGACCGACTGCATGGGTTATATTGGCTTTGCGGGTTGTTGTGGTTTATGGTTATTCGCATAGACCCTGCGACTTAAGATAACCACACAAGAAAAGTCTAACGGAGTCAAATCGCACGATCTCGATGATCAGTTCACGTCACTTACACGTGAGATGATCATACTTTCAAACCGCTTGAGCAGAATGATCAATCTGGCATGAGCTGTGGGGCCGAAAGAATATTTTTAACGAGAAGCTTATTTCTCGATCTGATAAATGTATTGAAGTTCTAGGGGATCACATTGAAAATTAGAATTTTTACAAAATTTTCTGAGTTTTCTTTCAGGCATGTATCGAGAATACATTGAACGCACCTTTTATATCCTCCCAAATTTGACAATTTGGTTTGTTGACGTACTTACGGCCAGTTTCATAAACAACATCAAAAGGCTCCTTTATGATAAAGTCCATTTATGAAAAAGGATCCTTTAAATGGGAGCATCAGTTTCATAAACGCACATCGACCGTCCTTTACTTAAAGCTTCCTTTAATGCGCCAGTCATATGTTTCCGACTGTTGGCTATCCTGAGAACTAGTTATTTTGCGAATATAGTTGGTGATATTCTGTAAAAATTGTGAGTTATGCGTTGGAACTTGTAAAAAGAAAAAGAGAAGAAGCATAAATCGATCTTTGCATAAACATGATTATGTGCAGAAGACAGTATATTGAAATTTATATCATTATTACGTGCGAATTGTTATATTTTATTACGTGGGTTAAATGAATGTATATGGAAGAAAAGAGAAAAAAAGTATTACTTTAAAACCTGAGGAGGAACTATGCCTCTTGGAAATGATTGAAAAAGAGAATTTGAATATTATAGGATAAAGTCTGGCAGAGAATAGAAACTACTTTCAATGCAACAGTTCTCCATTGGAGAAATGGGGACCAGCTCAAATCCAAATATGACAATATAAAAATTAAAACTAGAAGGTGGTAGCTTCTCAATGCAGTCATATTGACTGGTGGTGGGGCTCCATTGAAATTGAGGGAGCCAATTTCCAAACAGTTGAGCCCAACTGTTACGAATCCACTTGCCGAAACAAAAGAGATGTATTATAAAAAAAAACAGCTCTAGTTGAGCTAAGATAGTGGCTATCAAGGAAGAGAATAGAAGAAAAGAAGAGGAGCATTCAAAGCTTAAAATATTAGATTTGCAAATTATGGAGATGAAGAGCAAATTAAATAAAAATAATTAAATCTTTTTTATTTTCAATGCACTTTCTGGAAAAAGCGGTATTAGAATTCTATCAGCATTGCTGCAGACTATGAAGTCCCCTCAAATTTGAATTAAAAACCGAAATTTCAATAACACATAATATTTTTATTTCTTTATTCTCACTTGAAACTTTTTCAGATGTTACCTAAAGTAAAACAATGAATCAGAAATACAAACATAGAAGCCTATCTAAATACATATCTTGTAAAATCTTATAAAAATTATATGAAATCTTGTCATGTTGAAGATACAAATTGAATATGAAGAATAGTTCCACAAGTGACAAGCAAATTTATTTTCAATTATCACACAAATATAAATTTTAAATTAGCAAAATGTTTATTAATAATAGACTCTCGCTTAACGAGCTGCATTAACATTAGTTGAATTTGTTTGAAAGTCCTCTTCCTCCTGCAATCATTAATTTGAAAATATTTCGTTCATATCTACATATTGTGCAAAACAGCGGTAGCAACAATAATTGCCCTTATGGTCGTTAACTTAACACTCATTCCTTTAGAAAGTATAGGAAAATGACGCTTTCAAACTCCATACTTTCTCTCCACTGCTTATATAAATTTCCAGCTGCAGTTATAGCTTACGGTAACTTTGTCATAAGATAAGTCTGCAAACTATAACCACTACCACCAAGTAACAAATACCGTCCTATTTACCACTCTCAAATTGTCTCTTCAAGACGCTGTTATTAAAGATGGTTTGATCATATATTTCCAGTTCCATAGAACCCCAATGTTAAAAGTAGTTGGTTCATCGGTTCAATACAGCTGCCTCTGAAAATTGTCAATTTAATGATTTGGTATACATAAAGTTATATCAACAAAATAATAAATCGAAATTTGTTTACCTGTAAAATGGGAAGTACAATTGATCTGCAATTTTTTGAAGCAAAGATTAAACAGTTGGTTTTGTCAGGTAAAAACGATAGAAGAAATCTAGATCATCTAACGTGGAAAAATGTCTCTCCTGTAAATTTTTGGTCTTCTCACAATTATTTCTTCATCATTTGATGAAGAAGTAGAACTAAAATCAGCATTCAACATTTGGTGCAACATATTTCGTAGTACGCTAAAATTAAATAAAATGGGATGTGACAGAACAGGGTTATGTCCACTGTTTTCGTGTTTATCGAGCACCTGCGCAGTGTAGAGCTTCTCGTTAAAGGATCCTTTTCCAGCCGTAAAGGGCCGATTTTCTCACTTTAAGATAAAGGACGCTTTTAACCTCAAAATTTGTTTATGAAGCACGTTTTATC
This sequence comes from Megalocaria dilatata, assembly GCA_034642435.1. Taxonomy (NCBI): domain Eukaryota; kingdom Metazoa; phylum Arthropoda; class Insecta; order Coleoptera; family Coccinellidae; genus Megalocaria; species Megalocaria dilatata. Next base: position 9,035,019 of record CM067857.1, on the reverse strand, counting down.
ATTAAAGGAGACTTTTTGGGTAAAAGGAGGCTTTAATTTCGTTTATGAAACCGGCCGTTATTCATCCAGAACGGTGTTTCCTGAACTATTGTTCGGTATTTGTACGATGTATTTCTTGTGGCATTATTTCATCATCTGGTAATAATTAATTTTAAAGATTGAAAAGGATATTGAATGTCTCATTTCCAAACACGGAAACAGCTATTTCAATCATTGATAAATGAAGAAACGGTATACGTTGCGTATTCTTTATACTTTGTTTAGAAAAAACTATGCAGTTGATTGCATTAAGACAAATGGAATATTTGTTTTCAAAGAAACATTAATTTCTTGTCTGTAACAGGATCATCCGAAATATGTCATTGGATCATTGGAGTTCCACACAAGCAATTTGGTATTTATGGGCAATAAAAACGAATTCTTTCTTAATTAAATATTACGAAACCACGTAATAAATTTATAGTTCCCGCTTTATGATGGTGCTCTAACAGTTAACATTTACTTCTATTTATATGTAAATATATCCGCTGTTTTTTTAAGACTGATAGAACTTTAAATTGAAATAAAACACATTAAACCGCATTCGACTAGACCAATTTTGGACCACTTTTTTCGAGTTATTCAGGCCTTATTTCATCAAAAACACGAGTTATGTTGGCTTCCAAAGCGTCTATTATTTTTGGTTTATCAGCATAAACCAATGACTTGACATAACCCCAAAGAAAATGATCCAGTGGAGTTATGTCGCATGATCTTGGAGGCCAATTAATTTGACCATTTCTCTAAATAATGTTATCGCCAAATCTTTCTTTCAATAAATCAATTGTTACGGTAGTAGCATGAGGTGTAGCACCATCTTGTTGGAACCAAAACATTTCTGGGTCGATAACATTCAAACTTTGAAACAAATAATCATTGATCATCGATCTGTAACGAGCACCATTCACTGTAACATTAGCTTCAGCATCGTTTTTAAAGAAATATGACCGATGATGCCTCCAGCGTTTAAAGCACACCATAAAGTGCATTTTTCAGGATGCAATGGAACCTGCAGAACTTCTCGAGGATTGTTTTCACTCATTATACGGCAATTTTGCTTGTTTACATAGCCGTTCAACCATAAATGAGCTTCATCATCAAACCCCAAACGACGCTTATTATGGTCAAGTGTCTTTAGTTCTTGAACCAGTTGGATCTTGTATGGGTGTAGACCAAAATCTTTACGCAAAATTTTCCAAATCTGAATCATCATTAACACTACTGACTTACAGCAGCGATATTTTCTTCTGTACGTACAGTTCTTTGTCTTGTTGTTGTTGCATCGGGTAAAGAAAATGTTGTCCGAAATCTATCGATAGTTCGATTAATAAGCTGCTCGGATGGACGATTATGTAATCCATAAATTTCACGAAGTGCTCCATAAGTTTGGCGAATAGAACACTGATTTTGAAAATAAATCTCAACAATTTGTAAACGTTGTTGCGGCGTGAGTCTTTCCATGATAATTTGTCAATGCTTACTGAACAGAAATGTCAAAACAACATGGCTTCTGCCTTCAAATCATAGTTATCCCTATCGAAAGTTCTCTCACTCTTAAAAAAACACCCGATAGAATAAAAAATATCTTGAGATCACTATCTGAAGGAATTAACTGGAGGTGCAAAAACGAGAAGTTCTCAGTATTTTTTAATTGGGTGCTTTTATTTTTCACCCAACACAATTTTTTCGTGATTGAACCGACTTTCCACTTGACCTCGCTTCAAATTATCAGAAACTGTAATCAATTCTCACAAATTCTTCTCGAATTTAAGTGGATGTATAATTAAAACAACGAAATTGTTGAGCCTCCTTCAAAGCCAATCACGCAATGCTCCAAACAGCACGATTTTGAAATTAAATAACTCTACAAAAAGCAGTCCAGCCAAACCGAACTCACACGAAATCTCTTGTGTTGTTTTTTGGCATTTTAACCAAACTTAAAAACGCGTCTCATGTTGTGCAATGACGGGAAATATCGATCCTCTGAGAGTACATACGAAGCATGTGGCGTACGAGTAGGGGTTGTTCTTGAACAGGGCCGTAATAGAGAGCATTCATTCGATATATATTCTACGGTGGTTATACGTTACAGACCACCTACTCCTATGGAACTGTGTGAGACTACAATAGCCTAATTATCCTAAAGAGACCAATCATCCCTCTGTTACAATCTTATTTGTTGTGTGGCCAACATTCAGATTGTTTGGATAAAGACGAATATAGAAGTACTAACAAGTGCGACAAGGATGCACAAAAATCTGATAGTTCTGTGGTGGCAACGTTGTAAGAAATTCAATATTCTTCAAATTCATAACACTACGGGGGTAAATAAGTGTTTCTTACCTGTGATAGGATAAATCAGGATGTAAATTCTGATTGTTTTTACATTTTTCACATTGACGATCCATTTTGTCCATGAATTATACCCAAATTCACCATAACCGTCCTCGACAACGTGGTCTACGAGGGGAATACAAACTTATGTGATTGGGTCCTTAGTTTGCAGGGTTGCCACATCTTGTACATGGTTTATCATAGGAGAAAAATGTGCATTATCTTTCTTAATTAACTTTATTTGATCAAATATTAATATGCAGCTATAACTGTGAGAAACTCGTGAATAAAGCAAGGGTTTATAGCATTAATAATATTGTGAGACTTGAATGCTAACGACGGTTTTTAAGGGAAACATCTTCTCAAATGACTTGTTTGGCAACACAGGACTTAATAATATTTACATTGGACCAGTAGAATATTGAACGATATAATATTAGCCTCAGTAGAAAACGCAATTAATTGGGTCTCTTTTAATATGTCTTGGAGACTACTTACTTGCTGAGCTTGCTATCCGATTAACTCTTTATGACCAGATTCCGAGCATCAGCTTATAAGCCAACAAACTTTCTTGGTTTGGTTTTTCTCATACGAGTTTTCGTTGTTATTATTATTTTATTCGATTCTAAAAAGATTAAGAATATTTTCTGTTGTAGAATATTTGATTTTCGATAATTAATATAAATGTATCTCATAAAATAGAAAAAGGCTTTTTACTGGATAGAAAAATATAACGAAATTTGAATATCAAAACAGATTTAATCTTCTAACAGATTAAATCTGTTTTGATATTCAAATTTTGTTATATTTCTTCTATCAAGTAAAAAGCCTTTTTCTCTTTTATTTTATACATAATATATAATTATGTTTAGGCTTGAATAAATCTCATTATGGAATGTCAATGGTTTAAAGAAAACCTTAGAATACCTTAAACTTTTCTGTGATTTTGTGAAGAACATAGACTATCCTGAATTTTAAAGTTAGTATGTTTAAAGCAATTTATCCGGTTACTACGTGGACGTAAGATATAGTGATTGTTATTTGATTTTGATATTCGGAATATTATTTAGGGACGATGAAGAGATTATCAGAATTCTAATTGTTTTTTGAAGATATAGTTCATGTTTTGAGATATTTTTGAATTAACTTATTTGAATATTCAAATATATTAAATATTTCAAATAAATTATGTTTTTTGAGAAGTCCTTAAGTTGTGTTTCATGTTTTTGAAAAGTTATTGGTATTCATAATGGTAAGATCAGAAACAAAATTTTGTCTCCTTGAAATATTTATTTATTAATTTTAATGACTTTTTTATATCTGTTGGTTTATTTATTCCATTTGACATTATATATTGAGTTTTCATTATATACTTCAATTAAATATAAGCGGTGCTCATGGTAGACTTCAATTTAATTCTAAAAGTTTTTTGAATAAAAATTTTTTTGAAATTAAAATTGTAGAAGACTAACAGATTAAATCTGTTTTGATATTCAAATTTTAAATATATCTCCTACAGGTCGATCCCCGGGTCTCCTTCTATCACTTTAGGGTCTTGTATAAGATTGTAATCTACAAGACCTGTAAATTAATCATTTGAATGTTGGCCTGCTTTTTCAAATGCTTCTTCTACTTTTTTCTAAACAAATTGGTGATCGGATTCCATTTAGAATCCTTATACAGGGTGTATATGAATAGTTGCGAGAAAATTTAGGGGGTCATTCCTTGTCAAAAAGTAGGGTGGGTCTTTTATATTAATTTGGTTTAATTGAGCTCCCCTGAAGATGGCGCCTGAAAAACAGTCTTTAATTTTTTTCGTAGAAACAAAAAAAACTGACAAGAATAAAATTAAGCACTTCCTAACTGCGCCACTGGTTACGCTTTCTCTACTTTATTTCCCGTTTCGGCGAAATCGTAAAAGAAATTATCTCTTCAATATTTGAATGTCACCGGTAATCTCTAGAGTCAACGACTGGATTATGTCTCAATATAAATACCTAATTCTTTCTCTGTCTACCTGCCCGCTCTTCTAAGAACCAGATTGGTGTCCACTTCGTCCTTTACCGCACTCACCACAAACAACTACTTACTACTCGGATCATCCATGCTCTAATTTTCTATGATCACGGTTATGGACGGGATAAACCACAAAAATGTCTGTGGTGTATCGCTCTGTATAGTATTGGAGTTGACTACGTGATTTTTCTTGGTAACATAATGAGATGTCATGTCATGCTCAGATAACTTAGGATAGGATTTATTTATACTTGAATATGTGCTAAGTATAATAGATATTGTTATGTGCAAGGCTAGTACGAATTCTAACACATTACACCTAAAATTATTCAACCTTTCAAAGAATTTAATCTTGAATTATTACAAAGGAGTATGAGTTATGGTAATAGAAAGTTCTAGAAATCAAGCAAGTGTAACATACATCTGCATAACAAACTCGACAAGGTTTTGTTTGAGTACAGAATTGTTATACAGATGTATGTTACACTGTCTCGATTTCTAGAACTTTCTATTACCATAGCTAATACTCCTTATTAATAATTTTTGGTACAGATCAGCCGAATTAATTTATTTGAATATCATTATGCTTATTCTGAGCATTGCGGCAAATTATGTTCTGACTAGAGCATGAGGAAAGTTTATTCTTCGTTAGTCACGTGAAAATATCGAGAATACATTTCTTTACTTGAATTAACTCGCAAAGGTATGTCTTGTATGTATTTTGCATACTATGGATGACGCTAGTGAAAATGAAACCTAATGAAAAAGAACCAAATGCGAGTCGGGTGCTGTGAGGAGTTTTTAGAGCTCTGTGGAGAAGACCCATAGACTATTTTCAACCGGCTGGTTACTGGAGATGATACGTGCTTCATCACTATGACCCTAAGACTAAATAAGAGTCCATGCAGTAGATAAAAAGGGTGTACAGCCCTCAAACAAGTTTAATGTCATCCCATCTGCTAGAAAAATAATGGCTACAGTCTTTTGGGATTCTAAAGGTATTTTGATAATAATAATAATAATAATAGACCTTTATTTGATCTGAAAATATCACAAAATGATGTAGATTACGTCACAAAAAATCATAACTTAAATATTAAAGTTCATTAAAGTCTTTCTCAGCCATAAACTCTTTCACACTGTAGTAGCTTTTTCTATATAAAATTTTTTTCAAAGTTTTCTTTTATATAATTTTGGGTCTTGTTTCGAATGTTTCTGGTAATTTGTTCCAAATTTTCACTAAAATATGAACATGATTCTTCTGTATGTAAGCATAATATGGTTTTTCTTAACAAAGATGAGTTTTTCCTCTGTTATTATAATCATGATTAATTATTAACATTTCAAATTTTGAGAAATTATTGATTATATACACAATGCACTCATATATATACAGGCAGTATAGTGTTAATATATTATTATTCCTAAATATATCTCTACATGATTCGCTATATTCTAGTTTAAAGACAGTTCTCAAACATTTTTTTTGTATGATGAAGACTCTTTCAGTATCAACAGAATTCGCCCAGAAGATGATTCCATACCTGAGTCAACAGTGGACGTATGCATGATATGCTGTTAGGGAAGCATCTGACCCAATTTTTCTTGTTAGGATTCTTAAAGCATAGCAGTACCTTGCAAGGCTTGTTGCCAAGTATTCAATGTGTGGCCTCCAATTCAAATCCCGATCTAAATGGATCCCCAAGAATGATAGAGTATCTTCAGCTCTTATGTTCTCACCATGATAAATTAAGTTGATGGCATGTTGATTTTTTTCTCTAAACATCATCAGTTTGGGCTTGGTGATGTGCATTGTGAGATTATTCTTCCCGAACCAATTTTCAAGGTTTTCCAAATCGTTTTCAACTGCGGCTTTGCATTAATCTGGAGGGGAACCAACGCAGATTACTGATACGTCATCGGCATACATTACAGTATCATTTGATGTTACTTTAATCAAATCATTTGTGTAGATTATATAAAGTAGGGGACCTAATATTGATCCTTGGGGAACCCCTCTACCTACATGCAAGGCATTTGATATTATTTGCTTGCAATTTTTTTCTTTTTCAGTTGTCCTCTGAATTCTCCCTGAAGTATGATCGAAATAATTATGACGTTATACCTCTTATACTATATCTTTCCAATTTTTGCACTAAGATGTTATGATTCACTGTATCAAACGCTTTCGTCAAGTCTAAGAAAAGTGTCGCTGTTATCTGATTTTTATTCAATGATTTTATCACAGAGTTAAGAACTCGATATAAAGCATCTATGGTCGATTTGCCTTTTCTTAATCCACATTGTTGTTCCACTAATATGTTATTCTTCTCAAAAAACTTAATTACTTAATTATATTGATAGATTACACTAAAAAGGGTGAAAGCATTACAGCAGCATCATACGCAATCACTTTGCGTAATTTAAGAGAAGCAATTAAAGGAAAATTCACAGCGGGGGTGTTGCTACTTAACGACAACGCCCGCGTGGTGAAGGCTGTTGTGCGAGAATGTGGTTTCGAAGAAATTACTCATCCTTCGTACAGTCCAGACTTGGTCCCCAGTGACAAACAAGTACCTTTTCCCAAATGTGAAAAAATATCTTCGTGGAAAGCAATTTTTCGACGATGAAGAACTCAAAGTAGCAATTAGTACCTATTCTGAGGAAGGATATTTTTAACAAGGTTAAGAGAAGCTTATTTCTCGGTCTAACAAATGTATTGAAGTTCTAGGTGACTACATTGAAAAATAGAATTTTTCCAAAATTTTTCTTTCATGCCTATACCAAGAACACATTGAATACCCCTCGTAAATAGCGGGAATATTTACTAGATTCATGAATTATAACTTTTTCTCATTTTAAAGTGTAATCAGCCCATGAATATGTACTAGTAAAAAAACATAATAAAAAATTGTAGAAAAACTTTTAAGACTGAACGAAGACGTTGATACAAAAATTGAATATGAAGACTTCATCATACTTAATATTAAAGGGTGCTACTGATATTGTTGCCGCCAAAAGGCATTAGTGCGCAAACGCATATTAGCTGGTTAATGGCCGAATATTGAGGTGAGGCCATCATCCAGGAAAAGTCCATTGCTCCATAGAATATTGTTAATGTATATGAATTTTCTATAACCAGACCATAACTAATCCTCTCTGACCAGTTAGTCCCACGTCCAAATGTAGAGTTTATATATTTAAGTATGGTTTATATTGGGCTAATAGGCTTAGCTAAATTTTAAACTTCTATTGTTGTGCATATATGTTGACAAGTTATTTAGTGTATTTGATATTTTCTTATTGAAACAATTAGATAATTAGTGAACGAAACAATTAGCAAATATGTAGAAATTGTTAAGAAGTGTTCACATATACACACTTCGTCAAAAGTCTTCACCACGTTTTTTGGCATTAAGACGATTACGCCGCCATTACAGATATACTCGTAAAAATGTATACGCCAGGGTTTCAAACATTTCAGTTTTATTACATTTAGAATACAGATTCGGTCAACCAAACCACGCCACTGATATCTATGGCCATTAATAACTACTTTATCCAACGTTTCAGCATCTCACTGTTGGTACTTATTAACATTTCAATGATTTGTCACACGTTACAGCATAGTAAAAACGGTTTTTCACTATGCATCGTGTAGTTTTTCATGCCGGTAAGCCGGAGCTGCTATGAATGTTATAAAGTTTATTAACCCGTGAAGGTTACAAGGTTGCCATTGGCCATTTGTTGTTTCATCGGTATCTTTCATCTCCACTCTATTATTTGCTGGAAATGGCGAACTAATCCCGTTCCGTTCGAATATTTTGGAACAACGGCAGCAATTCTGCGATACGAACTGAAATTGATTCAGGTTCAGAGTTTGTTTTCAGGATCATACACCGAAAAATTCATTTTTGTTTCCATTCCACTTAATTCCTATGCTTTCTCACATAAACAACAGGAAGTAATTAAATTCTGTGAATTCAAGCACGGTATCTTTGAACCTCGGCACATTCCATGTTTCATCATAGAATGTTACGGTAAATAAGGGCATGAAAATGTATTTCCAATGACAACTTCAGATCTACCACAGAATTGCATCGACATTTAGAAATTTAACTCGGTTTATGGTCGAGTTGGGTGTGAAATCGGTGCATTGCAGCGAACCAGCTCCGATAGGATCAGATTAAAAGAATGAATTATCCTCTTGCCTCTCTCGGCACCCAACTTTTCCGTTAGTTGTGCACGCTCCAGCCTCACTCGATCGCGGTTTTTCTCCAGTACGCTATGCATTCATTTATGCGTGAAGAATCGAAGAAATGAAATGTTTTATGTATAGGCTAAGGTCGGTCAGACCCACCCATCTCTCTCTCCGTCAGATCCGTCCTCTTCTGTGGTTCTTTGCGCGGTTTTGATCGAAAACTTGAAAATCAAGACACCGAGGATGTTCTATTTCTATTTGTGTAATTTAACCTATCGGAGATAGGACAGGTGGTTGAGAGGTAGTTGGCCGATTATTAAAATTGACTTTCCGGATGATCGCAGCAGGTAGAAACAAATTAAATGAGAAACACTCGGGCTAAGGTTCCGACAGTGTTCTATTCGAGTTTTTTGGAGTTGAGGGGAAATTATAGGATGCGATCGAACCCCCATTTAATATTTGTAATGCGAACTTCTTTCATGTGTTCGCGTGAGTGCGTTCTATATAAAGGACTAAAATACATCGTTTCAGTCCGCCAACATTCCTCACAATTTCTGATTTTTTGAATCATCTACCGAAAATGATTGATTATATTGGACTTCTCAAATTCTATTTTATCTGTCCATCCGGTCGTTTGTAAGCATGGAACTTTCGTAAAGAGACAAACAACAACAAAAAAAAAGAATTTGATTGTACCCTTATCTCAAAACAGAAAGCATATAATTATAACAAAATTTTAATATCAAAACAGATTTAATCTGTTAGTCTCCTATAATTTTTTTGAAATTAAAATTGTGGGAGACTAACAGATTAAATTTTTTTTGATATTCAAGTTATGTAATATTTCTTCTATCAAGTGAAAAACCTCTTCTTATCATTTCATTTTTTAATATTTAAAGTGACTTAAATGACTTCCTTAAAAGTATTCGTCATATTCAGTTTTCTATTTCTTAATTATAAATCTTTGTTCATTAACGCTTAAAAATTTCCCGGCTTACGTTTTGATGCGCATAGGTTTAAAAAATTTAATTAAAAATTCTTTCCATCTCCCACAGGCAGTCTTGGGATTGCACAGAAATCTGTGAAAATGGTCCAACAATGACTCAAATATTTTAAACCGAATGAATGCAATTTAAAAGTTTGAAATTGGAGGGTCGCGATTATATTTTGAACATTATCGGAACTTTTTTCTGTAAAATAATAAATCTTTAGAAAAAATGCATATCTTTTCATATTATTCGGTTCAAATTGAAAAACATAAAAAAGATGCCGATAATGAGAATTCTTCAGACTCCTAGGGCCTCTCTACCTAATTCCTAAGTCCTGTCAGTGTTCAAAACCAAATAAATCAAGGTCAGTCTTCCAAAACACACATAGCGTCTTGAATTCCAAATGTAAAATTTCAATTTACATATTATCCGACTCTGCAACAGAATTCTTATCTTACGTTTCAATTAATGAGGTGGATTCCATGGAATTTTAATGAATCGTTGGTTATCTCATGTATAGAGTGGGTGGGAAATTATTTATTTATGAGATTTACACTATTAGTGCTCAATATTCGGAACGAATTCCGTTCATAGAAACAGCTTTACCGATTTCAGTTGGCGATTTTTTTGTCACTTATCAGAAATGATGAATTTTGGTTTATTTAATTAAATGATAAACATAATCAAATAATGCACATCTGTGCTGATTTCTGTTTATTCTTGTGAGTTGCTAACTGCAATCACATATTTCTGAAGATTGCATTCGGTAAGTCTATTTATTGTTAATTGATTTTATTATTTTTTATATGTAAAGTTGAATTGGTCTTATCTGAATTTTAATTATTTTTTGAGGATGTGCTACATGTTTTGAGATTTTTTGAAGTAATTTATTTAAATATATCGAATATTTCAAATAAATTAGTTCTTAAGAAGTTCTTGAAATTATGTTTTATATTTTTGAGGAAGAGTTATTTTTCATGAATATAGGATCAGAAAACAATACATTTTGTAACAAACAGAGCTTCGTACGTTTGTCTGAAGAGTTCAGTACGCATGCCTGGAACGAAAAAAAAATGTTTGTTTATTTATTTATTAATTTTAATTGACAATTTATATTCGTTGGTTTTTCTTAATTCCATTTGATATTGTATAATGAATTTCGATTTTATACGTCTATTAAATATGAGCAGTGCTTATAAAGACATTAATTTAATTCTTAAAGTTTCTTAACTAAATTTTTTGAAATTAAAATTGTAGAAGACTAACAGATTAAATCTGTTTTGATATTAAAATTTTGTTATAATTATATGCTTTCTGTTTTGAGATAAGGGTACAATCAAATTGTTATTACTTTTGGTAAAACCTCCGGGTCGCTACGAAAATAAATCCAATAGAAGTAGATAACTAGTTTATTTTTAAACTTTCTAACAGGTTCAGTTTAGTTTATTCATACAAAATTTTGAAACGCTTCAAATTCATGTTTCTTTTTCATTAGATGTTCCGGATGAGTCGAATCCATCTTATTCCTTCATTTAATTTAATATACTTAGTGTAAATCCTTGTATCAAGAAAAAAACCCCTATTTATTTTTCTATATGTATTCTTTTGAGGAACTTCTCCGCTCCAAATTCACTAAATGTAGATATTTCGAAGAGACGATAAACGCTGTTCACAAACGCGCAAAAAGAAGAATTGACATATTCAATAAAAATATATGAAACTACACCATACAAACAAAATATTAGACAACCTTATCTGTAGTGAAACTAATGAAGGGGTTTCTCCCCTTTGGCCTGAATGCGCCAAGTATTGATGTGACTTAAAACGTATGCACCTGGCGTCAGCCATATGGTTACCATGATTCCAGCTAAAATTGCCATTTCCAACTTGGACACAGGATTTCTTGGTTTTGTTGCGAGTTCATGCCTCAATCTGACTTGCGCAAATTCGGTAATAAAGTTACGCTTTAAAATATTACGACGTAGTACATTTACTACACTCATTTCGCTTCAACTTTGATGATTTTTCTAACTGGAAGAATTTATAGCTGTCAGACTTCACTTTTATGGCGAGGCAGATGTCTTGATCTCCCTATTGCGTCATATTTCTGTGAACAGACTGACAGCTATGATTTTAAAGCAAAACGAATTGAATTTTCTCTGTGTTCACAGCAATATGCATAGAATAGTGGTGTGTCCAATTGCCACATATTTTCCCTTCAAATTCCGGAAAGAAACATCAATCTGTTTCTTAATGATAGATGCCGAGATAGGAATATTTGTCGAATTTCACAATAGATGTGTCTAAAATGTCGCCCTGCAGCACACAAATCATTTCAAGTAGAGCAAATATGTTTGTGGCCTTTTTGGTTTCATTAAACAAGTTGAATCTTGTAAGCAAGTCAACTAGATCTTCATTATATAAATATTTTAAAAAATTTTTGAAAAATTTTAAAAAATTAGCCTTCTACATATTTAATTCCAAAAGATTATATTTAATGATTATAACTTCTGAAAATAAATTAAAATAATGTCGTATAAGTACCACTTATATCATGACATAAAATAAACATTCATTATAAGACATCCGAATGGTATAACAAAATCCAATAAATAAAAATTATTAACCAAAATCCTATAAATTAAACATTTTGAATAGACAAAATTTTGTTTCTGCTTATCAATCCTATAAAAACAGATATATACAGATAGTCCTTGTGCTATGGCAGAGGCCGTTAAATTTGTCTTTCAATCTTCTAGATCAAGGGTAAACCACAGATATATATTTCTGTGTGTAGTGAATACCATATTTAAAGGTTTCATTTTAGTAGAACTTTTTCTAGAGTATGAAGGGTGAGTTGAATATTTATTATTGATTGATGTTATATTTATTGAATATGAATATTTGAATACTGATGAGCAAAGTCGATCTTAAAACTTGTTTTTCAGTAATGTTTTGCATATCTTGAGTTTTTATATAAAGTACCTTGGTTAGATATCCAATAATATTGAATAGTCTAAGTAAGATATTTTTGTGATGAAATTCTTAAGATTATGTTGGATATTCTTGGAAGATACTGGTTTTTATAGGATTGATAAGCAGAAATAAAATTTTGTCTATTCAAAATGTTTAATTTATAGGATTTTGGTTAATAATTTTTATTTATTGGATTTTGTTATACCATTCGGATGTCTTATAATGAATGTTCATTTTATGTCATGATATAAGTGGTACTTAAACGACATTATTTTAATTTATTTTCAGAAGTTATAATCATTAAATATAATCTTTTGGAATTAAATATGTAGAAGGCTAATTTTTTAAAATTTTAAAAAAATTTTTTAAAATATTTATATAATTTTATATACCTTCTATCAAGAATTAACCTCTATTTATGTTATTAGATCTTCATTGCAAAATTTTTCATAAAGTGTATGAACTAAAATTCAAATGTTGAGCACGAAGACGAATAAACACACCTTGATCAGGTCTATGACGAATTGCCAAACCCAAATAAACCCAGAACAAACAAGAGTTGTCAGATAAAGAAAGAAGTGCAAGAATTTGCATCTCTTCAGGCAGCCAGATAAGATAAAGCCACCTGGAGATCATCTGAGACTCTAAAAATTACTACTCATGCAACGAGAAAAGGACAATAATATCTGTTCATCAAGGTGATGCGAAGAACCCAAATATACATAAATGCATCTGCGAAGAGGGTATCAATATACCATGTAATGACTCAGAGTCCCTAAATGGATTATAACATTCAATATTAAGGGCTGAAGGTCAAATACACCTCTACTTTAGACACTGAAAGATGTCATAAATCACCTTCAACAAAGGGTTCATTGTGATTTCATTTAATTCTAAATACTTTGCATAATTTCCTCGATTATCTGTGATTTTCAATACTTCTCTTTTATTGCAGTGAACCACATCAGAGGAAGAGCTCGGAAAGATGTACAGACAGCTGAATTATGCTAAAACCACCAATCGGAACATACCAATCTTTCATGGGTAGATCGAGTACATTCTTCTTGTTTTTACTTTACTTTGGACACGCAACAGCCTACTTTCTATTAGTGGACAACACCCTCAAACCTGGAGACACAATCTTCAACTCTTCTGTCTATAGACTTGGCTCTGAACGCCAGTATGAGCTCAACACTAAGAAATCGGCATCTTTTGTGGGGTCTTTGATGAAAGTAGACCCCACAACAGGCGAATTGAAGCTTAGAGAAACGCTGAATTGTGATGAAGTTTATTACCCTAATTTATTCACTGTACATATTGATTCAACTTCGAAGAGAATTCAAGACATAGATTACTATAGTTTACCAATTCGTATTTTTATTGTTGGAGAACATTGCGACAGGTATGAGGAAGAAGATGATGGCTATCTCTATGATATTTACAGGAGGAGAAGAAGGAGCATTTTTTCCAATCCTTTCTTGCAACCGCTCCACCAATCTGTCAAAAATCGCATAACGGAGGCTAAACAATGGATATCCGAAACTTATGCTTCCTTTGCTATCCCTACCTCAGGAAAATGGAGAAAGATATGCCTGAAGAAATCCCAGTTTGTAAATTCTATAAGTGCTTTCCTCCCGAAAACCATAAGTGACTACTGTAATGTCACCTTTCACTACGTAAATGACGACAGGTTTTTGATTGAGCACAGCCAGAGTGATCTTGTGGCTAGCAGGGATGTTTGTCTGGTAGAACCCATGTGGAAAGTTACCATTCTTTTTTCCACGTTTTGCCATGACGTGAGAGTGGTAAACACTGAACACCGATTGAAGATTGTCTACCATCATCAAGTCTTCAACGATACCGATATAGCGAGGAGAGTTCGTAGAGAGTTGAGGAACCAGTCGCCTTTTTTCGAACTCCACCTTTATATCGCAAGCGTTTTGGAAGAGTGTGAACCAGGTATGTACACGTATACCATATTTGCGAATAAAATCAAATATTTAACATTGAAAATTTTAATCCAAGCATAATGTTCATGAAACCTTACTTAAGTATATCAACTTTTACTGATCAAAAAGAGCTAACTCAAGTGATATTCAATTATAGTAAACTTCTGTTAGATTCCCAAGTTTTTCCTTGCCAATATGTGGTCAATATTGGCTTGAATATCAGAAGTTAAAGGTGACTAAAGACACATTAGGAAAAAACTTAGTTACACTAGATATCTACTGTGGATTCAATGTCTTCTTGTAATGATACTTTGAAATTTGCATTCACTGTATACATTTTTAGTACATATTCACAACATCTTGGTTGTTGTGATGCTGATCTGTAATTGAAAGTTTTTAATAATAGGAAAATTATCATTCATAAGGTATTAACCTTCAATCTATCTTTTAGGAGTCGTAGTCACAACTGTTAAAGCTAGAGATCCAGAAAACAGCCCAATCACCTACTCCATGACCAGTTTGTTAGATTCTAGAACCCAATCTATGTTCGACATCGATTCCAAGACAGGAGTCGTCACAACCAAAGTTAAACTCGACAGGGAACTTGTCGATGTACATTATTTTAGAGTAACAGCCACAGACGACAGTTTTCCACCTAGATCAGGGACTACCATGCTCCAAATCAACGTTTTAGATGCAAACGATCATTCCCCAGTTTTTGAAATGACAGAATACGACGCCAGCATCAAAGAAAGTGTCAGTATCGGTTCTACTGTTATAACCTTGAAAGCTACAGACCAGGATGTAGGTAAGAATGCTGATGTGGAGTATGCCATAGAGAGCATAAACGGGGGAGGAGTTACTACCGAAGAAGAAGACAACAAAGCGTTCAAGATAGACGCTAAAATAGGAGTTATCACGACCAGGACGATGTTAGATAGGGAAAGTACAGAGGTTTATACTCTTTTAGTCAGTGCTACAGATTCAGCAAATCCACAATCAGCTAGAAAATCATCCACTGCCACCGTTGTTATACATGTCCTAGATGATAACGATAACTATCCACAATTTTCTGAGAAGACTTACACTGTTTCCATTGACGAAGACATCAACTGGGTATCCAATCCAATCATCCTACATATCAAGTAGGTGTTTGATGTATTTCTCTCATACTAGAGACATCTCTTTGTCTGATATGAAGGAATGATAAATCAATAGATTTTCAAATAAAGACCTAGATATTAAATATAAGTGGTAAACAAATTATTAGAGAATATAAGATATAAGTGTTTACAAGGATTTTCAGAACTAGCGTTTGAAACTCTCATCCATAATCTTCAGTAGGCTTTTTTGAATGATAAATAAAAACAATCAATAAACAATATCACATACCTTCATTCATTAGATCTTGAAACTTTGAAGTAAAGTATAAGACAGAATGTGAGAGATAAACTCAAAAAAAATTGTCAATCTTATGTTGGTTTATAGTTAGTTAATGTTTCTAAAGAGTTTTCCCATTAATGGTTTAATTTTGAGATAAAAAATCTAGTTATTTCATTGAAATCTGTGGATTCAAATCATTCCTACTGTTTGAAATCAAAACTACAATTATTTAATTGAATATTGTGATAACATCCCAATTACAGTGAAAAGTTAATTGCACTTAGTAAAGTGGATGAACTAATTCACTATTCTTCCCCTCTCATCTCCTCCTTAAAATTTCACAGGGCAACAGATGCGGACCAAGGCAATAACGCAGCCATAAGATATGCAATAACAAGCGGAAACACGCAATCCCAGTTTGCGATCGACAGTTTAACCGGAGATATATCTCTCGTGAAACCTTTGGACTATGAAACCATACGAAGTTATCGTCTAACTGTTAGGGCACAAGATGGGGGAAGTCCAGCAAGATCCAATTCCACCCAGGTTTTAATCAATGTAAGTGGAGAGAAGATTATAATGAAATATAATACGGATGATATCTTTTGCTTTCGGAACACATCCATTGGAATCGAGAAGTTTGAGATTAAATTATTTAATTTGTGATCTAAGCGAGATAATTGAACGTCAGATTTAATGGTTCTATGGTTTACACTCATGAATGGATGTGTTCGGAATTAGTTTTTGCCAATGAGGGAAGAGAATAAATTTATTTGGCCATGCATTTTAGGTCAGGGATGTGAATGACAATGCACCACGCTTCTACACCTCCTTATTTCAAGAAAGCGTATCTGAAAATGTTCCAAAAGGCTATAGTATAGTTAAAATCCAGGCCTATGACGGTGATGAAGGGCCTAACGCTGAAATTAAGTATACCATGTCAGAAAGAGATGCTAGTGGGGGAAGTACCAAAGATCTTCCAATCTCCATAGATGATCACACTGGCTGGATCTACACCACTAAAGAGCTTGATAGAGAAGACAGAGCCAAGTTCATGTTTCAGGTAAGATGAGATTGACCACCAGCCAAGACACGTTAGATTTAATTACTCTACCGTCTACTATTCTGGAGATGTGGTCAAAATGATCTATTTTTTTAGGTGTATGCTACCGATCAAGGTAAGCCGCCCCAATCAGCCAGCACCAGCGTGATAATAACCGTTCAAGATGTTAACGACAATGATCCCACTTTTGAGCCTAAGATATACGAAGCAGTGGTCGCTGAAGATGACCCCCCAGGTACTCCTGTTACTACCGTCTCCGCGACCGACGCCGATGAAGATACCCGCCTCCATTACGAGTTGACAAACGGAAATGTTAGAGGAAGATTTGCTATAACCTCACAAAATGGTAGAGGGGTGATAACTATCGCTCAACCACTGGACTATAAGCAAGAGAAGAAGTACATTTTGACAGTGACGGCTACAGACTCCGGGGGCAGGAGTGATACCGCCACAGTCTATGTCAACGTTACCGACGCCAACAATTTCGCTCCAGTTTTCGAAAACGCACCGTATACTGCTAGCGTAAGTTTATTTCAGGAATTCTACACGTATTGGATATTTGAGAAAATAGTCTTCCCTGTTAGAAACCATGTACACATTAAGGCAATACCCCTTCTCATGAAGTAGTTCTGTTTTGGTTCGAAGACAATGGCGTATTTATTCACTATTAAGGATGATTATATAAACATGATAATCTGAGACGATGTGCATGGCTGTTTCAGTGTCGTCAAGACACAGCCTGCATTCATCGTCTTCAGCCAGTCCGATTTTGTGCAAATGCGCTTTCAGCCTGCAGTGGCCTGTCATAATTCCGATAAGTGTTCTTAATTTGGCCCTATCCGGACTTAGCGCTAGGTCCACCATCTTTTTGTTCGAAGCTGTTCCAAGGAACACCTTGGAAGGTTTCAGGCCAGAATGGCTCAGCCAGAAAGATTCCAGTCTATAGTTCATTCTGCCGGTTATCGTCCGTTTAGCCACCTCATGTAGTATTCCTAGGAACAGTTCCGGTCCTACCAGAGGCAGCGCAGCTCCAGCAAACGCCAGCCGGTCTGCCTCTTCGTTACCCAAATAGTTTGAGTGGCTCGGTATCTAAACAAGAGTGATTCTGTTGTACATACCGAGCCTGTTTAAAGCCGTGCGGTAACTCCAGACTGTTTCCGATGTACAATAGCTGGATTCCAGAGCTTTTACTACTGACTGACTATCAGTAAATATTTTGATTTTGCTGTGGTGGATTCGCCGTTGTATCAGTAGATCTGCAGAGGTCTCGATGGCAAATAGTTTTGCCTGGAATATGGTTCCGTTATGACCGAGACTCAATTAGATGTTGATTCTCGGTTTGCTCCCATAGGCTCACGCTCCCGTTCCCTTCGTCGTTAGCGAGTCGTCTGTGAACAAGCCAAGGTCGGTCCTCAATAGAACCTAAGCATACTGGGTTCATTCGTCCCGGCTGGGTTCGAATGAACTGGGTTCATTCCCCCCTGGCACATTGAAGTGCGGTTCTTGGCTCGTGACTTTTGACATTAGATCTGAGGGCATCGATAGGGTGCTGTTCGTTAAAAGCTCGTTCAGCACTTTTGACTCTGGCCTGTCGATCACCAGTTGATATAGTTTGTATGTGGTCTGTTCCGCCTCCCTCTGCACGAGTAGGTGCAGAGGTGGTAGATTTATTAGGACATCCATGGCTGCAGTGGGTGTGGTGCAAAACGCACCAACCTCTTGGATATAACAATTACAAAAACAATAAATTATCTCAATGATAATGACGAATACGTCATGCTGGGGCCTTTTGGATGTTACTGTTCCTTTGGCACAAGAATTTTTTCTACCATTCACTTTGTCGTTGTTCGCGATGACGCTGAATCTGACGACCCTACATAGGACGAGTTTTAAAAAGTTTTTAAGTAGTCTAGATTATTCTAGTGGGTTTAAGATGGCATTTTTAATGATTCGAGATCGAATTATTGACGTAGGATTGATCCTTACCATATGTACACGGTTTCAAAACAGAAATATGATTGAACATCATAAACTATAGAACATTTGACCATGTATGGTTCTGGAAGTTCTCTTAGTGTTTTTCATAGAGATCTTTTAGTGTCGCTTCCATTTTTATCAATGGTATGGCTTTCCCTTTCAATATGAAATGGTCTTCATTAATCAATCCATTGATTTATAGGTCTTTGAAGATGCACCAGTTGGTACAACGGTGCTGGTGGTTTCCGCAACTGACAACGACGTAGGATTAAACGCACAGATAACTTATTCCCTCGCTGAAGGCCTCGGAGATCCGTCAGTGACCGAGTTCGCTATAAACCCACAAACTGGTGCCATAACTACCACTAAACTCCTAGATCGCGAGATCAAAAGTGGTTACCTCCTAACTATAGCGGCCAAAGATGGCGGGTCCCCTTCATTATCTGACACTACTGACGTTGAAATATCCGTAACTGACGTGAACGACAATTATCCCGTTTTCAAACAGTCCTCCTACTCTGGCAGCGTCCCCGAAGATGCGCTAGTGGGTATGTTTCACTTAATTTTTTTTGTTTGATATATTTCCAAGGTGTTTTTCAGGAACGTCTGTGGTACAGGTATCAGCTACAGATGCCGATATTGGTCTCAATGGAAAAATACGCTACACACTTAGTGAGAAAGACCAGGAAGAGGGTTCTTTTGTGATAGATCCAACCAGTGGAGTTATTAGAACTAACAAAGGGTTAGATAGAGAGTCTGTGGCTGTATACGAACTTGAGGCTTATGCCATTGATAGGGGATCGCCAACACTTAGTAGTTCTGTACCTGTTATTATTCGAATAGAAGATATAAATGACTCCCCCCCAGCTTTTGATTCAGACAAAATCACTTTGTATATACCGGAAAATAGCCCAATAGGTAAGAATTTTACATACTATCTGAAGAGTTTGTTCCTCTCAGACGTGGCTAGCAAAGGTTCTTTTAATTTACCTAAGGCATAATCAGCCTTATTCAGTTTTCACTAACATGCTCTATATGTTCCACTATCCACATGGATACCAAGAAATTTTAGACTGAAGAACCTTCTACAAACATATATTATTGTGTTGGCAGAAACCATTAAGTATTGAAACGCTATAAAGAATGTTTTAATGTTGATTGTTAGCAATTTGATGGATGATTTCAATTGTTTCAAAGGTTCTACCGTGGGTTCAATCCACGCCAAAGATCCAGACGAAGGTCCAAACGCCATCGTGCAATACTCCATCATAGGAGGCGAAGACTCCGAAAGTTTCTCTCTAATAACCCGTCCTGGTTCAGACAAGGCAGAACTCATAACCATGGTCGAACTGGATTACGAGAGCCCGAAGAAAAAATTCGACCTGATCGTCAGAGCAGCTAGTCCACCGCTCAGAAACGACGCGCACGTCGAGATCTTGGTGACCGACGTCAACGACAACGCTCCAGTCCTTCACGACTTCTACGTCCTCTTCAACAATTTCAAGGATCACTTTCCATCGGCTCCTATCGGAAGGATACCGGCGTTCGACGCCGATGTCTCCGATAAGCTCTTCTACAGGATTTTATCGGGAAACAACGCCAACTTGGTGGCCCTGAACGAGAGCACCGGCCAGATCCAACTGTCACCTCAGCTGAACACGAATGTGCCTAAGATAGCTTCGATGGAAGTGTCCGTTTCGGATGGTCTGAACGATGTTAAAGCTATCATGCAGCTCTCTGTAGTACTCATCAACGAGGAGATGTTGCTAAAGTCCATCACCGTCAGATTGAACCAGATGACCAAAGAAGCCTTCCTGTCCCCTTTGTTGAATTTTTTTATCGATGGATTAGCTGCTATTATTCCTTGCCCGAAAGAGAATATTTTTATATTTAGCATACAGGTAAGTTAAGACTAATTTAATTTCTTATTTTTCTACTTCATCTTATATAGGTATAGGAGATGTGCTTTCATCTTCCATTAAACTGTAATTTTTGAAGGTTTTTCTTATAAAAAGCTAACTAGGTAGCTGAAATTGTAAATGGTGTTTATGGTCTCGATGCTGTAACAATTAATTACGTGCCATTTTGGGTTCGTCAATTCCGGTATTGTTAGTAGTTGTAGCATCGCCCAAGAGCTAAAGATCAACCATAAAATAGTTTTAAACCATGTACGCAAAGCTAAATTCACAAGGAAGCTCAATGTTTGGGTACCACACCAATTAAAACCAAAAAACATGAATTTCCATCTACGAAGCCTTGGCCAAACGGAATGAAATCGACCTATTTCTTAAACAGATGGTGACTGGGGATGAGAAATTGGTCATATTTGACAATATTGTGCGAAAATGATCCTTGTCAAAACGCAATGAAGCAGCTCAAACGGTGGCTAAACTAGGACTAACAGCCAAGAAAATGCTACTGTGCATTTGGTGGGACTGAAAAGGAATCATGTGTTATGAGTTGCTCCATATGGTCAAACATTAAATTCGTATCTCTACAGTAAACAACTGGACCGTTTGAGGCTAGCAATTGACCAGAAACGGCCAGAGACCAACAGAATAGGTGTTGCGTTCCATCGGGACAACGCCAGGTCACACACGTCTATCGTGACTCGGCCAGAAACTCCGGGAGCCTGGTTGGAAAGTTTTGATGCATCCACCATATAGTCCAGTCTTGGCATCAAGCGATTACCATCTTTTCCCATTTGTTTATATTCCAATGAGGAATTAGCTTATCTCTTGTCCAAAGAAGATGAAGAATGATGCAAGTTTACTTTTACTCTAAGTCTTCATCTAATTCTCAATTTATTCTCATCCCAGTTTAAGTTTGCAGTGAGAGTAATAACAATTAATTATGCTAGGATAAATCAATACTTAACATAGTTTGAAAGCTATATATATTTATATGTATGTCTTATTACAATTCATTTCTTTGTATTTTCACTCATGTTTTAATATTATAAAATTAAGACGATTTCATTCTTTCAGGATGACACAGATGTCCAATCTAAAATTTTGAATGTCAGTTTCTCTGTTAGAAGACCAGACGTGCCTAGGGAAGAGTTTTATATGCCGCAGTTTCTGCAAGAAAAAGTTTATTTAAATAGAGCCATCTTGGCTAAATTAGCTACTGTTCAGGTAAGTTAAGATGAAAATATACGGCAAATTTCCGAAGTACTTGTTGAAGTTCTTAGATAAATTTAAACATGTAAAAAAGAGGAAACTAATTCAGTTGGATGCAAAATGAATATTGGAAAATATTTTTATTTTGAGATGTAATTTTTGTTCTTATATAGTTATTATTATTATTAACAAATGAAAAGTGTAAAAGCATAAACTCAAAATAACCAAATAAAATTGAATTCATAAACAACTAAAATTAACAAAGAAACCCGCACATATTTACAGTTACATAATTAAGTTAGAGGCGATTCTGGTCTCGAATTAACTGGTCGAGTCGGTTTTTGAAGGATTTCACCGAATTGCATCAACAACACATGTACAACCTATTTCATCCACCGGAAACTTTGTTTGAAAGAAACGTTTGACGCTCTGTGGTCTTGAAATTCTCTTTCGCCAGTTTGAAGACATGGCCACAGAGTTGGGTGCTGCTTATCATGTACAGGTGATCCAGATTCACACCAAAGAACCCATGCAGAGCCCGATAAGTCACAATAAGATCACCTCTATCTCGTCGATACCCAAAAGTTTGCAGATTCAGTAGTCCCAAATGAGCGTGATAGTCTGGTCTTGTCCTCTCAAAGAGAATCCTTGTATTCCAACGCTGTACAGACTCGAGGAGATGCTTATCGTTCCTGAGAGAAGGGCACCACACCGGTCCAGCATCTTCCATGAAAGGACGCACATAGATGCAATAAAGTGCTCGACACGTTGCGAGATTGTAACCCCTAAACGATCCCTGAATCATGTAGGTCATCTGTCTGGCCTTTGCCGCCACGTGGTGAGACCAGCTCAAATCATAGGACACTATGATACCCAGATAATTATAGTTATCAACGGGAGTCAAGCAGTGATCATCGACTGCATATTGAGATTTGGGGTTATTTTGGTCTAGGTGTAAAACGTGGCATTTGCTGGTATTTAATGGCAACAACTATTTACGTCCATAGCTCACAAATCGTCCTGAAGGGTCCTCGCATTTGATGCATATATCTTCGTGTCGTCTGCAAACAGTTGACAGTGTTTTATTTGTTGATGGATAGAAATGCCGCATGGCGGCTTAATCGGATATTACTTGAGCATGAGGAAGATTTCTCATTTGTATTCGTATTCGTAATCTCTGGTCACCCAATTCGTGTTGAACTTGAGGGGACAGTGATTGAAAGTATGCATGCTAGACTAGAAGAGTATTCCATCTATCTGGCCGCAGCTAACTCATGATTAAGGGTTTCTCGGAAAGGGCTTCAGGGTTTAACGAGACTTGACGGTTCGACCAGTCACGCCCTGAGTCAGGATTGTTTGCGAGATATTACTGGGGTTTTTGAGCCTTGACGATACTATTTCACACCGTTGGTGCTCGAACCAGGATCGATTGAAATACTTTACGAGACTCCGTGGGTCTTGACGATAGGGCCGGAAGACGGGCTCGTACCAGGAACAATTGAAGCATCAAGCACGGCCCTTTCACCAGGTGACTATTCAGCAGTTTTCCCAGGAAGCAGAAAGTGTTATAAGAGTTACGTCTTATCACCGCGCATTATCAACAACCATTCCGAGGAGTTGAACGAACCAAGCTTCCAGTTTCGGCTTCAGTCTGAGAACCTTCACCGTGACTGGTAGCAGCGAAGCACTATCCAACCTCTACTGGCTCTGCAGTGTCAGTATCCGAGCTGTTTTGTGACGCAACTCACTCGATGAAGGGGCTTCTTATCCACCCACCCGAACGCAGTCCCATGAACCAAGATAGTCTCAAGATTTAATGCCTCAATTGATCCTGGCACGAGCGACGTCAATCCAGCCTATACGTCAAGACCCACGAACCCTTGTGAAGTCTTTCAATTGATCCTAGCTTCAGGTACCAACGGCAAGTCCCGCTAAACCCTGAAGCATTTCTCGAGATATCCTGAACACGAGTTTCTGCGAACAGATAGGTGGAATACCCTTCTAGTTCAGCATGCGGACCTTCAACTACAGTCCCATCGAATCTAACACCAACTGGGCTGTCAGGTCGTTCGAATACTTCCTGAGGGCCTTCACCCTCCCAAGGTAACGCAGTATGCGACAGAACGCACTCGGCCATTGGAAGAAAAATCCAACGCGGCTCAGCCCTACATTCCACATTTATGGTGAAATTAAGGCCTCATTTGGTCGAACATTGAGCACACGGGTCCAGTGACTGGCGCGAGTGAAGCATTTCTCGAGATATCCTGAACACGAGTTTCTGCGAACAGATAGGTGGAATACCCTTCTAGTTCAGCATGCGGACCTTCAACTACAGCCCCATCGAATCTAACACCAACTGGGCTGTCAGGTCGTTCGAATACTTCCTGAGGGCCTTCACCCTCCCAAGGTAACGCAGTATGCGACAGAACGCACTCGGCCATTGGAAGAAAAATCCAACGCGGCTCAGCCCTACATTCCACATTTATGGTGAAATTAAGGCCTCATTTGGTCGAACATTGAGCACACGGATCCAGTGACTGGCGCGAGTGACATTGCTTTCGGCATCAGGACTTAAACCTCTATTTCTCCAGGATGAAACTAGGATCCAAGTCAAACAAGCGCCCCCAGCGCGTCAAGCTACCATGTCACGGGGGGCGTTGGGTACTGATCTGCTGAGCCAATAGCGGTTGGATAATGCTTCGCTGCTACCAGTCACGGTGTAGGTTTTCGAAATGAAGCCGAAACTGGAAGGGGGGTGGATTCAACTTTTCGGAGTGGTTCTCGCTTTGCGCGATGATGAGGCACAACTTGCTCTTTGGGTAAGTTGTGCAGACTGCTGAGCGGTCACCTGGTTAGAGAGCGATTCTCATATGAAGACCTGCAACCGGTAGAATTCATGGTGTTTCCAAAGCTCATACTCCTTGTCATATTTAAATAGCTGTATAGAATCCTGAATGAACATAACAGACAATTATTTGCAGATACTACCATTTGATGATAATTTGTGTGTGAGGGAACCATGTTTAAACTTCGAAGAATGCCTCACCGTTTTAAAATTTGGAAACGCCTCAGACTTCATTAGCAGTGACACTGTTCTGTTCAGGCCCATCTATCCTGTCACCACGTTCACCTGTCAGTGTCCAGAAGGATTTACAGGTGTGTTGACCTTGAGTTTGTTCAGTTCCCCTGTGATTTTACGATATCTCGTTACTTGGTTGGAAAAAAGATTAGATGTATCCGTTTCAGGTTCTAAGGAGCATTATTTGTGCGATACTGAGGTCAATTTATGCTATTCTTCGCCATGTCAGAACAATGGTACCTGCAAGATCAGAGAGGGAGGTTATACCTGTGTTTGTCCAGAGAACTATTCAGGTATGAGATTCATTTTCAAATGAAGAAAATACGTTTCAAAATTTATAATTATAATACACTTTAGAAATACATTAGTACATACAGGATTATATCTCATTTATAGATGTGTTTTGTTCATATTAAAATAATGAAATATGAGCTTTACGGAATATTATGGTCTGACTTGAGCATGAGAAAAGTTTCTTCTGTGTTTGTAACGTGAAAATATCGGGAATACATACCTTAACTTGAATTAGCTCGCAAAGCGTGTCTTGTATGTATTGTGGTAAACCAACAAGGTTTAGAATTCATGAAGGGGCAGTAATGATACAGGGATTAATTCAGTGGACAAAAGCAAATTCAACGCGAGGTTCAATGCCCCTCATTTAATATTCAGACCAGTTAATGTTAAACTTAGGAATTCGCTTTCGAGGCACGTACGAACGGCGGCTTCAAGAAAGGAAATTCTTTTACTCTGGCCTATATATCATAATAACAAACTACAGATTAACAAGTTCATAAGAGCTGATTGTACAAATACTTCAGATGAGGTTAGGAACGGAAATTTCCAGAGAAAAACGCTGACGTCGAAATTAACACGTGTGGCTCGACAAAGACCTGAAATTTTGAAAAGTGCTAAGTTGCAATTTTGAACGGGTGAACGGATCAAAAAATTTGGAAGGAGAAAACTGACGTGTACGAGGTATTGAATGTGCAGAAGAGAGTTTGTCAGGGGGTCTTGGCACGTCGGAAAAACTAGGAAGATCGTCGAGAAAAGTTCGCGGTGTGAGGCTCGAATTGGTCTCAGAATTTAGCATTATTATAATTATGAGTGATATTAAGAATTTTTTTTTTTTAGTTTAAGAATTGAGTCAGAAGAATTATAGAAATTGAATATAATGCTAAGTTCTGGGACCAAGGAATTAAAGTGTTCCGGTAGTCGTTCTTTATCGTTTATTGTTCGTGTTAAATAGGTCGTTTCTTTTAGAAAATTGCATGTGCCCAGTTTTGTTTTGAATCAATGGTCTTGGAGTCTAGGGGTAAGAAGTATCTGAAAATTTTGGTATATTATTCAGGTTGAAATTGTCCAATTAAAGTAGAGTAAGAAATGTGAGTAGAAGAAACCTTTTTATTTCATTACCAAATATGATTTATAACTAAGCAGAGCATTTATAAATCAATTGATTTTTCCTTAGGTAAAAATTGCGAGATTCACACGAAAGAGAAAACTTGCAGAGCAGAATTGTGTAAGGACGATTCAACCTGTAACACAAGAAAAATCATCTTGGACGATATCTGTGAAGATTGCTCATTGGAAAATAAAGCCGATTTGTACACACCTTTCTGTGAATTGAAGAGCAGGAGTTTCGGAAAGAATTCCTTCCTTACTTTGCCTAGTTTGAAGCAAAGGCACCGTTTGCACATCAAGTTGGGGTAAGCATGATTTTTTGTATTAAATAAATGTTTCAATATAGATATGATGAGCATTCACATTTTTATATAACAACATTTTATTTACATCAGTAAATATTGTATACTATCGCAACTATTTAAATTAACCCTGAGTCCACTGTGGATTAAAAATTCACGATGAAACATTCTAATCCACAAATATATTTTGCTATCTGACATTTATGACGATTGAAAATTGTTTTTCTTGCGCTTTAGGATGATAATCTTAACGTATCTCTTGCAGTTTCGCCACACAGTCGTTAAATGGTCTCTTGTTGTATAATGGAAGATATAACGAGCATCACGATTTCATCGCACTTGAAATTATCAATGGAAGTGTGCAGTTTTCGTTTTCGCTTGGCGATAAGACAACTCAAGCAACTGCAACAATTCCCGGTGGTGTTTCAGATGGCAAATGGCATACTGTTGAAGTTCATTACTTCAATAAGGTAAGGAATAGTTCATTTTAAAATGGTTGACAGTATTCAATTCGCTAAACCACGAAACTAATGGCAATAATGTATGATACAGGAAGACATAGTTAATATATTCTGAATTTTGCAGAGCGTAAAGTTAGCCATTGATGATTGCGATATTGCATTAGCTCTTAAATATGGTGAAGAATTAGGGGAACAATGGGACTGTGCGGCTTATGCCGAGCATGAACTAGAACCCAGATGTGAATCACCCACAGAAACATGCCACAGATTCCTTGATCTAACTGGACCCTTGGAACTGGGAGGCTTACCATCCTTACCTGCAATGTTTCAAACTAAGAACGTTGACTTCGAAGGATGTATCAGCAATTTTTATATCGACTATAAGCTGATCGATCTGAATGAGTAAGTTTTTATTCCTTTTTTGTGGGGGAATTTTCCTAAAACTCTTTAGTGTATTTGTCTGCACGCTTTATTTATTACTAATTCGTTATCTGCTAATGACTGGAAATAAGAAAGAAAGTGAATATGCCATTACGAAAATTGAAAAACTTTACTTTATACAAATGGTTTTGACGCTTTTAAAAATGAAGAGCAATTCAAACTATCAATATCAAGTAGAATCAATTATTTTGACCTGAATATTTTCAGGTATATGCAAATAAATATGAAAGAATGTTATTCTCTAATTGAAAACTATTGCAATTTATACCATATCCCAACCTTACATTGTATTGTCTGTCTTGAAAGTATTCGGAAAAAACAAAGCACAATTGTAATTATTTAGTATATGTTTTTAATTCTTGAATTAGAAAACAATAACAAAATATTTATCTTATTTACTTGTACAGCCTCCATTTAACAGTAAACACTTGATTAAACGTCGAGGTACACCCGAAACTAGATCACCTCCATAATTTTCGTCGATGGTAGTCCAGGACTGTAAAAGAGACTGAATTAAATCATCTTTATTTCGTGGTGCGGCTCGTTCAACTTCAACCTTCATTTGCCCCCATATGTTTTCAACGGGACTAAGATCTGGTGAAGCTGCTGGCCATGAAATGGTTGTCACTTGGTGTTCTTGCATCCAAGCTTGAGTATAGGCTGAAGTATGGCATCTTGCATTATACTGCTGAAAACATGGTCATGATTATTGGAAAAGACAAGTCTTAAATTTATAATGACCAACGAACTCTGATACGATAATAATAAACACGGTCTTCAGAATAGTTTTGTTTCAATTGAGATATAAATTAAGATTGAAATTCATAATTTGTTGGTATTAAATGAATTAAATTGGATTGAAGTCTCTTGTTGGTCACATAATATTTATCTCTGAAATTTAATTGGCTTAAATTATTATTCCAAACTCATACTATCACTTGATTTTCTTGTTTTGAGGCGAAAATAGTCTTAAACGACTAGGTTAAACTCACTGATCAAGAATCCAAGGTCGAAAGTAATTCTGTCTGGCCGGTCTGCCCGTAAACGCGTTAATTTTCGAACGGAAAGAGCTAGAGGCTTGAAACTTTCAGAGGTTCAGAATCTCAATGCCGTGAATGAATTCGTTAATGGTCAAAATCGGTTCAATAGTTTAGCATTTACTCTTGTTTGGAAAATTTTCATGTTCTTGCAAAATTTCATGGAGATCGTATGATTAGAAGATTCAAAACAAAGACAAAAATTTTATGAGCTAAGCAGCGTTGAGCGCTAAGAAAAACATAGCAGCAGTCCCACCATCGAGTTCAAATTTAGCAGTTGCATGTAAATATTGACCAGAAGACATATAAAGTTCTTGAAGGTGGCATAATTACAAGAGACTAAAAACTCATTTCATGAGGATCATGGGCAGAAGTTTCCTACTTCACGTCATTGCTTTTCACCTTTCTTTGTTACCTGTCCCACTATATTCATTGAACAAAATATTATCGTTTTTCCAGTCTAAGATCATTTTTTGTTCCAGCTTTGTGAGTGATAATGGGACAACGTCTGGATGTTCAGAGAAAAAATCTTTCTGCAAGTCTTCACCCTGTCTGAATGGGGGTACCTGTAAAAATGGTTGGAATATGTACCAGTGTATTTGTCCCAGAGGTTACGGAGGCAAAGATTGTAGTGAAGGTATGCTATTGTTTCGTCAACTCCTTTGGAGGCCAATTAACATTCTTAATTTTAGTTATAAGTTTGCCATGGCAATTTTCTGGAGATGGAACACTATCCTTCAACCCTCTGCTAAGACCAATCCAACTACCATGGTTGAATGCTCTATCTATCAGAACTCTTCAGGCAGATACCTTCCTGATGTCTATACAAGTTGGTCAGAACAGTTCAGCTGTATTATCGGTGAGAATTCTTTTAAAGGGAATAAGAGAGACCATTGACTAAAGCAAATGGCAGTTTTAATTGCACATTGAATGCTTTTTAATAAATATAATATTGCTGAAAGAACATGTAGTTAGTAGTCTTAACAGTATAGAAATTGTTTTTCACAAGGTAGAGATGAATTTTTGATAAGTTGTACGTCAATAATTTTTAACAATAGCACTTTTTTGAGTTTCCTAGTAACAAGTAACGATTGTTTCAGTTGAGAAATGGTTTACTGGCATACACATTCAATACTGAAGAGTTTGAGTTAAAAACTAAGGTACTATCAGATGGTCAGTGGCATCATATTGAAGTAACTTGGCTGGGTACTGAAATCAAGCTTTCAGTGGATTATGGAGACCACAGTGTAATGATACCATTCTTTGAAAAGATACAAGGCTTGTATGTTGGTAAAATTCTTATTGGAGGCCCTGACAATAGTTATAGCAGCCTTAATGCTGGATATAATTATTTGGAAGGTACGTGAATTGGATTTCTCGAAAATTAACAAGTCCTGTGTAGGATTTGTAGTGTTTGCAACTGCACATACGTTCTTAAAGCACATTAATATTATATGTTCTTCCTTACAGGTTGTATTCAAGATGTCAGGATTGGAAACAACCAAACATCTCTAAGTAGACCAACAGTTAAAGAACACGTGCAAGAAGGCTGTAATGTCTTAACTGAATGTCAAAGCGAGTGCACCGACAACGCAGAATGTATAGTTGAATGGGGTAAATCAAGATGCGAGTGCGACAAAGGTTATGTTGGAGCTCTTTGTCAACCGATCTGCAACATTAATCCTTGCGAAAATGGCGCTGAATGCGTGGAGAACCTTGAGTTCACTAGGGGCTACCAATGCAAATGCAACTCTTCAGAATATTCGGGCGAATACTGTGAGGATAAAATGACTCAACCATGTCCATCAAGTTGGTGGGGCTATCCAGTTTGTGGTCCCTGTCACTGCAATGTAGAAGAAGGCTATAATCCAGACTGTGACAAGATGACAGGGCAGTGTTACTGTCGAGAGAATCATTATCAACCTAAAGGATCTACCAAGTGTACCCCTTGTGATTGTTATCATGTAGGATCATATGGTTCTCAATGCGATCAAGAAACAGGACAATGCAAGTGTCGAGAAGGTGTCATCGGACAAAAGTGTGATTCTTGTCCTAACACTTATGCTGAGGTCACCTTGAAGGGTTGTGAAGGTTCGTTTCTTTCAGCAAATTTAATCATTGCTAAGTCACCAATTTCATAAATTGAGACAGTGTTTTTTGCTCGCTTTGTTTAAATAACTGCATGCTTTAGCTTTCCGTAATAAGTATTTGCTATTTTCGAATTTTGAGCCGAAATGGCCTTAAACGATTGGGTTGGACTCATCTATGAAGAATCCAGGGTCAAAAATAAAAAATATTGTTCGGTTCGTATCACAAAAACTTTAACTTTCGAATGGCTGGAGCTAAAGACTTGAAACATTCAGAATAATAAGAGTGATAGTCTAGATTCTTTACTGTGAGCTAATTATATTATATATTTTTAGTGATATATGATAGTTGTCCCAGAAGTTCAGCACAATCTATTTGGTGGCCAAGGACTCTTTTTGGTTCGGAAGCTATTGAATCGTGTCCTAAGACTTCCCAAGGTAGAGCCTCCAGAAAGTGCGATAACGAACTAAATGGTTGGCAAGAGCCAGACTTGTTCAACTGTACATCTGACAAATTTGTGATCCTACGGGAAGAGGTAAAGTTCATTTGAAAGTAACCAAAAGTTTGTGTTACAAAATTCTTTAATTTTTCAGTTATCAAACTTGGAGAGTGGTTCGCTGAATATGAACACTTTCGTTGCTATTAAGTTAGCTTCAGATTTGTACAAAGCTACAAAGATGACAACTTTACTATATGGAGCTGATGTACTGGTGACTTTTGATTTGTTGAAAGAACTAATGCACTATGAGTTCAAGCTTTTTGGTCTCAATTTAACACATAGTCAGGATAAGGATTACATTCGGGTAAGATTTTATTAGATGCAAAGGTGTTCTAAAATTGATTTGAATTATTTTAGAACATCGTGTATTCTGTGAACACGGTACTGGATACCAAGTACAAAGACCATTGGTTGAGAATAAAAAAACTGACGAATGAACCTGTGGATAAGTTAGTGGCGCTTATAGAAAAATATCTCATGGTCTTGTCCTTGAGTCAACATGATACTTATACAAGTCCGTTCGAAATTGTGTCCCCAAATATGGGTAAGCATTTGTACTTTACCCATAACTATTAATATTTATGTGCAACCTTAGTTCTAGGATTGGACGTTGTAACAGCTGAGTCTTTGTATGGTTTTGAAGTAGAAATCCCTAACGTGAACAATCAAATGTACACGACAGAAAAAATCGTGTTACCTGACACCTCGGAGTTTTTGAAACCAGGCATGCAAAGTTTGAATTCACAAGGTCCGCTTGTGTCTTTTCCAAAATACAACAATTACATTTTGGACAAAACCAAGTTCGACCAAAACACTAAGCTATACATTCCACTGAAATTACTTGGCATCGAACCCGTGAAAAGTTACGAACTAGTTACCAAGCATTCACTACCACAAGAAGGTGCTGTTGTTAGCTATGCTCAATATAAAGAAGCTGGATCATTGTTTCCTAAAAACTACGACGCATCAGTTGTCAGCAGATGGGGTGTGGATATAACACTTGGTTCGCCTATCATATCTGTCCATATCCTGGTGCCTGAATATGTAGAAGCTGTCAAGCCACTACCCTTAGACATCTTGAAATTCCATGATTTCAAAGAGACTGATTCAGTTCACAGTGACAGAGACCATTGGTTCAAAAAGATGCCTGAAGATGATGGTATAAAAATTCACAAGAATGATCCACAATTCTTGATTTATAACAATAGGAGGAAGAGAGATGATATGTCATCAAAGAGGCTTTTGTATAAGAGTCTTACTGGAACACAACTGAGTAAACCAATTCGTTTACAGATCTGGTTGAATTCCAGTGATACAATATTCAACGAGAGGTCTAATCCTCAATGTGTGCATTGGTCGACTGCAAGAGGGTAAGTACTTTGAGGTTCTGTCTTGTTCTAGTGTTAAATTTGGAAATTATAGAATTGGAGAGTGGTCTAGAGTTGGTTGCAGAACTGAGCTATCAGAGAATTGGTTCGATGTGGACGAAGGCACAGCTCTCATGATTAATTGTACATGTAATCATCTTAGTACTTTCGCTGTTTTGGTAGATGTTGTCGATCTCGAGGTAAGAACATGTTTAGGAAGATTTTGCTGTTTTGCTCATCCTGACATATTTCAGTATATCCCCGAACCTTCGCTGTTGGAAGATGTCACTAGTTACAGTTGCTTCAGCATCTCTTTGCCACTACTTTTAGCCACCTACTTGATCCTTGCTCTGATAAGAGGAGTGCAAACGAATTCGAATGTGATTAGAAAAAATTTGGTTTTCTGTGTGTTTCTTGTGGAACTGCTGTATTTTGTGGCCCTGAAAGCTAGAAAATCTTTTGTACACAATGAGGTAAGTAGCCCAAAAGAATGGAAACTTGTCAGGGGTACTTTTTCGGTTTATTATATCTCCAAATAATGAAACGCAATAAAAAAAAATTTTATAATTTTAACTGCGATTTCCATAGTTCCAAGTATTTATCTTTCTGGTCGTTTCTAAGAGAGATACTGTAATAAGCCACCTCTTTGTGGGAGGTTGACTTATTTACGAATGGGGTGCGAACCAATCCTAGTCGAGCGAAAAAGGAAGGTCTTTGATGTTAATAAATTTTCTCTGTGATAATGAAGATGGTAATGAAACTCAATTATGGATTTTATGAAGTATAATGATAAAGTGTGCCAAAAAACAAGAGTTTTCTCAATCCTAAACTCAATAAAAGTTAAATAAAGATGAATAATTAAGGAGAGGGCGATGCGAATCCCTCAACCACTACGAATCCTTCATATGATTATTAATTCTGTTTAAACTCCTCAAACATAATAATTACGAAGGGATATGTCAATCTTCTTCTTATTTTCTGACTCTACTTCAATTAGACAATTTCAACCTGAATAATATACATATTTTCAGATACTTCTTACCCCTAGACTCCAAAACCATAGATTCAGAACAAAACTGGGCAGACGTGATTTTCTACAAGAAACGACCTATTTAACACGAAAAAAGAACGATAAAGAACGACTATCGGTACTCTTAATTCCTTGGTCCCGGAACTTAGCATTATCTGTTCAATTTCTCTAATTCTTCTGACTCAATTCCTAAACTTCAAAATGATTATAATAATGTTAAATTCTGAGACCAATTCGAGCCTCGCACCACGATCTATCTCGACGATCTTACTAGTTTTTCTTGCGTGTCAACACTATCTGACAAAAACTCATTTAGCCCATATGATACCTTGTACGCGTCGGTTTTCTCCTTCCAAATTTTTGATCCGTTCACCGGCTCAAAATTGCAACTTAGCACTTTTCAAAATTTCAGCTCTTTGTCGAGCCACACGTATTAATTTCAACGTCAGCGTTTTTCTCTGAAACTTTCCGTTCCTAAACTCATCTGAAGGAATATGTTTACGTTTCGTACAATCAGCTCTTATGAACTTTTTAATGTGTAGTTTTTTATTATAATATATAGGCTAGAGTACAATAATTTCCCTTCATGAAGCTTACTTAGAACTTTGCTGAGATAATATACTGGATGTTAGAGTAAGTCTTTCCAAGAAATGTTTGATATCTAAACTATAGTTCACTATATTCAATCAGAATTCAATGTAAGGGTAGGCCATTTAATATTTGAACTTCTGATCTGCTATAAATAAAAAACTAATGTAAATTTTCTCAAAGTTGTGAGTTTGTTAGAAAGGTTGAACCTTCGCATTTACGAATGTGAAAATTTTATATTTAATGAATCTTCCATTCTTTCAGATATGCTGTAAGTTGATAGCTATCAGTCTTCATTACCTCTGGTTGACTTCTTTCTCTTGGATGCTGGTTGATGCTATACATCTATACAGAATGTTGACGGAAATGAGGGATATCAACCATGGTCCGATGCGTTTTTATTATTGTATGGGCTACGTCATGTCTGCTGTTATTGTGAGCTTGGCAGTAGGAGTCAGGGCACACCAGTATGGAAATTTCTATTTGTAAGTGATCTGAAGAATGAGATAAATTAGTACAAAAATATTATAAGAAACATTTTTCGAGGATTTTAGTCAACTGTTCTTTTCCATTTCTTTCAAACCGAAGATATTTCCTCAGTATATTCGCCTAAAAGCACTTGAATTTTGTGTTTATCAACACTTAATTCTACTCATAACAAAGAGCTCCTTTTTGCTTCTATGGTTTCTTATAACCAATACATAATTAATAATAATTATATCCTTTAGTTATAGATTGTAAATCCATTTGTGTTTGAAAGTGATTTCCATGTAAAGGGTCTTTCATTAACAGCGCCCCATTTTGTTTTGTAAATAAAACACATTATTCATTTGAAAATTATTGAAATTTCAAAAATGGGGCGTTTCCATTGAAAGAACCTTCACATCATATAAATATTGTTGAGAACAAGAAACACTACAACGTTTTATCAGATAGAAATTTTAAAATGAGCAGTTTTTAGCTACAAATATGAAATGCAAAAAGGTAAAGGTAACCACTGGCAACACTAAAACCAGAAAAGTGAAAAAACGTTTTCTTCTATGTGTTGCTAAATCTAGTATTTTGTTATATTGCTTTGAAAGGTTATTTTGAATTTTATTTCAGCTGTTGGATGTCTTTGTATGAAAGTATCATATGGAGCATGGTGGGCCCCATCTGCATCATGGTTGTGGTGAATTTTATCATTCTTGCACTCTGTATCAGGGCAGCTTTCACCATACAGGACCACATACTAGGATTTGGCAATTTGAGGTAAAAATTTCTGATGTTTTCTCCACATTCATTGTATAACTGTAATTATTCTTCAAGGACTTTGCTGTGGGTGTCTGTGATAGCCTTACCTCTTATGGGGTCTACCTGGATCTTAGCCTTGATGGCAGCCTCTGAGCGACATCCCATCTTCACACCAGCCTTATCTGCGGCAGTTCTGGTTCACGCTGGATTTTCCTTGGCTGGGTACTGTTTTGCCAACGAAAGAGTGAGGGAAAATCTTTTAAGGTTAGATTTTGCTTTCAACTTCAGGAGAAATAGTTTTAATGAACTCTTGTAGGTCTTTGATGAGATGTATGGGAAAGAAAGTGCCTTTGTTAGAAACTACATCTGTTGGAGGTATTCCAAGTACCAGTAGTCAAAATATAAACATTCAGTCGGTAAGTTTTATTAGGGAGCAATATTTCTGCAGGTTACATAAAATGTATTATTTCACAGAGATCAGCACTGGCCTATCACTCGGGTTTGGATCAACGTCGGAATATGGGCATTTCAAACTCAAGCACAACATCTAGATCCACCACAAAAACTGGCTCAAGCCCTTATAGGTATATTTTAGATTATGATAGAATAAACGATTTATTATCCTATATATTTGAACTTTCAGAAGTGACACACATTTACGTCATACTTCTACTAGTACTTCAAATTATAACTCTACTAGTGACGTCCCATCATACCTTAGAGGCTATGATACTGGCTTGCACAAACATAGAGAACTACCAGAAGAAACCGAAGAAAGAAGCAGGGAGAGAAGAAGAGATAGCGATAGTGATTCAGATGGTTCTGAAGGTAGAAGTTTGGATTTAGCATCTAGTCATTCAAGTGACGATGACGAATCCAGCAACAGAAGACACAGATTAAGAGGTAAGTCGATATCTGTGGAAAACATTTGTGGGTTCATTGATTGGTTGTTTCAGGAATAGAAAATCGACAAGGTTATTTACCGAATATAACTGAGAATGTAGTGTCCAGATGTGGCACTCCTCCATCTCTAAATGTTGTGACTAATTCACAGCTATTCCCTTCAGTTCCACCAAATTATGGGCCAAGATGGACTAGCCAACTTCCAGAAACTTACTTACATAGTCCAAATAGTAAGTTATTGAATTTGCACATCATCAAGATTAATGTTAGAAACTTTGACATCCAGTATTTGTTGATATTTGTATCGTTAATTTTTATTATAGAGAAACTTCAGTTGATTTAACTTTTGATTGTTTTTCAGTTCCTGAAGTTGGTCGTTGGTCAGCTGAAACAGGGTCGGATAACGAAATCTGTCAGAAGACGAGCTCACCAAATCCTCTTCCCAATCCAAATGTTTCTTCGGATACATGCATCCCCCATCTACAGAGTGAAAACTACATGGTCCGACCACACTATGATAATCACTACAACCCTAAAAATCAAGTGTTTAAAAACAGCTACGTGCCTAAGATGATGCCCCACGAAAATATGAACTATCAGGAGTATAATGAAAGAATGTCAGATGTAGAAGAGAAACATCAGATGAATGATAAATATCTATTTCCTTACACAGGTAAAATTATTGATTATACATTATATTTATTATAAGTATTTATTAAAATTATGAGAAATGCTATTCATTGATCTGAAACTGTTTTTTTTTCATGCGTTCAGATAACATGTCGGAAGGTTTGTATCTTTTGTTAATTTTTTCCCGACGTTTGATAGTACAAATCTTGATTAGAAACATAATAATAATAATGGAAAATAAAACATTGGTTTTAAATGGGTTTTAATCATTTTGAACTTCATCATCATATCTGTGATTTCGTTTTGACATAACCATAACCTTTTGACAGCTGAGGAAGACCACGCCCCGATGCACAACATTTACCCCGCCCATCAGGCAAGTCACAACGATGTTAACAATCCCTGCATGGATTATCATGGATCTGCAATGGGTTCCCGCATTGGATCTGTGTTAGGCTCTTTCCACGGATCAGTGGGAGGTAGCGTGAGAAGTTCTCCATCTCCTCTGATGCCCCCTGTGTCCATGATGCACACTGGACATCACCCAGATCCTCATCAGTGAGTGTCAATTTGTTTAGTAAGGGATAAGGTTTTTAAAGAATGTTTGAAAATATTGAGGTGATGGTCAGATTATTTGATAGTATAGTACTTCTAGAAAGTATCCGGAATTTATTATTTTTCATAATTTAATAATAACACACATTTATTTCAAAAATTATCACATATATACATATACATAATACAGTGATGAAACTGAAACAAGTCAAACCGATTCAATTAGTCACTAGTTGACCGACAATAATTATAAAATTCCTCTACACTGTAGGGTTCCATATTAAGTATAAACTTGCGTACCTTTATTTTAAATAACCGCATATTGTTGGTCTGTTGAAGTGATCTCGGTAGAGCATTAAAAAATCTCATACAGCTATATTGGCAACTTTGCTGCGTAAGAGTAAGTGAGCATTTGGGTAGGAGGTAAGGCATCGTCCTTCTCGTATTGTTGGAATTAGAGAACCGTGCAAAGAGATCAGGATTCTTGCGATTAAAACACAATGTCCTAAATACAAACAAACCTGGCAGTGTCAGGATGTTGTTCTTTCTGAATAAACCTCTACACGATTCTCTGTAAGGAAGTCGTAAGATGGATCTTAAAGTCATTTTCTGGATGATGAAAAGACGTCGTGCATGTGGGCTGCTTCCCCAAAAGATAATACCATATGAGATCAATGTTTCGAAATTTGCAAAGTAAACCACCTTCAAAACGTCGATTGTTACCTGACGTTTCAAAACATTTATGGAATACAGCACGGAGAGTAATTTCTTACTCAAATATTCTACCTGAAGATCCCATTTTAGGGAGGCATCCAGGTAGATACCTAAGAACTTGGTTGATTCACCCACGGAAAGGGCAGTGTTACCGACTCTGATCGACTCTGGGAATGAGAGGCGTGATCGATCAGTGTGGAAGAAAACTAGGTCGGTCTTGTTCACGTTCAATCGGAGATGGTTATTATTACACCAAGAGGTAATGGATTCGAACGCAATGTTTACTTTTTGAATGACTGTAGCTATGGAAGGATCAGAGACAATGACATTAGTATCATCTGCAAAGAGAATAATCCCGAAAAGAAGACTGATCAGATCTGGTATGTCGTTAATATAAACTAAAAAGAGCAGGGGCCCCAAGATGCTACCCTGCGGAATGCCCATCAAAACTAAGAGGTCCTCAGAGTAGAAGACATCGCCATCCTTCACCA
This sequence comes from Megalocaria dilatata, assembly GCA_034642435.1. NCBI lineage: Eukaryota > Metazoa > Arthropoda > Insecta > Coleoptera > Coccinellidae > Megalocaria > Megalocaria dilatata. The sequence continues at coordinate 8,996,151 of CM067857.1, read as the reverse complement.
AATCAACTCTCTGCTTGCGACCACTCAAATAGCTCTGGATGAGTTTGAGCTGATTATCACGAATGCCGCATGCCTCCAATTTTGACAGCAGTCTTTCATGATTGATACTGTCAAAGGCCTTCGATAGGTCAAGAAACATTCCTATGGGAATATTGCCGTTTTCAAAGGCTATAAGAATTTCATTTATCGCTTCAAATATGGCTGTCTCAGTGGATTTGTGTGGTACGAACCCATGCTGACATTTACTGAATATTTCAAACCTAGAAAAGAAAGAGATCAGTCGAACAGATAAAACCTTTTCAAAAATTTTAGAGAACGATGTTAACAAGGTAATAGGACGGTAATTTTCCAATTGTTCATGAGATCCTTTTTTATAAATTGGTTTCACTATTGATATTTTCAGCGAATCGGGAAATAAGCCTGATGTGAATGAATTGTTTATTATGAAACTTAAGGGCTCAGCAATTTCATGTATACACTTTTTCAGGATCTTCATAGGAATTTCATCATAACCGTGAGATAACGAGTTATTTAGTTTTGACACAATATTCAATAATTCAGAAGGAGTTACTTCAAACATGAAGAATGACCTTGGGCACCTGGTCAAAACATGAAAAGTATCATCATTGATCGGCGTGACAGATATGCTTCCAGCATTAACAAAGTAGTTGTTAAATTTGTCAGTTAATATTTTAGGATTGCCAGTAGGAAACTTTGATACCTTAGCGCCTCCACCACCGTTAAGTTCTCTTATCAGTGACCAAGTAGTCTTAGATTTATTTGTAGAGGTTGAGATTAAATTACCATAATGTCCTTGTCTAAGTTTAGTTATTAGTTTGTCATATTCATGTTTTTTTGATCTATAGAGCAGTAAGTGTTGCGCGTTCGTTCTAGACATGATATACAAGATATCCAACTCATTTTTGATCTTCAAAAGTTGGGGATCATTCCGAAGGGTTCCAACTGATTTCCTATATCTATTCAGAACTTTAGGAAAAGAATTCTTAAACAGTATTTCAAAATTATGAAAAAAATAGTTCCACATATCATCAATCTCATCCCTGCCAAATGAGTACAATGTAGACCAATCCATATCAGAAAGCAAAGCAACGAATTTCCTAATATTACATAGACTAAAATTACGGTGCTTTACAACTCTTCTTGGACAATTGTTGATGGATCCACACACACTGAAACTAAACGAGATGGCTTTGTGATCCGAGAGATGGGGTTGAAACATCTCCCCCCTCCCATCTACTATATTAGTGAAAACATTATCCAAACAGGAAGAAGAATTGTGAGTTACACGAGTAGGTCGATGAAATATGACCTCGGCTCCAAACGCTCCTAAAATATTCAACAAATTTTGACAGACATTAACTTGCGGTTCGAGAAAATCAACATTGAAATCCCCAATTATTATATATTTGCTCTTTTTCTCTCTGGTGAGAATATCAAGCAGGGCTGTCATCCTCTCGAAGAATAAGTCCACATCACTTAGAGTAGGATGATTAGATCTATATACACAAATTAGATTTAATTTAACATTATCACCAATAGGATATTGGACTGCACAGCATTCAAATGCATACTGAACACATAGGTTGTTAATATCTGTTCTAATAATACAGTTTTCAATATTTTTTCGAACATAGAGTACACTCCCCCCATGTCTATTAATTGGACGACAGAAACTTGTAATCTGAGTAAAATCAAGAATAGAGTAAAAAGATAATTGTTCAGTACTTTGCCAGTGCTCTGTGAAGGCCATGAAGTCATAATCTCCATCTGCAGCAAGTTGTTGTAGACCGTTGAAAGAAGTAGAGATACTTTGTAGATTAATGTGAAGTATGCTGATTACATTACTACTGTCCCTACATTCATATCTTTTTGCTTTGGGCCACCATCCAACTGGGGAGGTTCCTTCTTGAATAAAAAATATCGTGAAACTAGAGCTCCATCCGGCCATATATCCCTGCACCACGCTTTTTCAAAACTTTCCTGATGGATGGAAACCTTGATTGACGAGTAAATGAGAGGGTGTTTAGATTGCAGTAATTCGCACTGCACTTCTGGAAACGTTGTCACCAACAACCTCTGCAGATCGGCTGGTTTAGTACTGGGATGAAGTCTTGATACATGAAGATACGTATATTTAGGGACTGTTTTGATTTCCGAATTAGTCCCACCACTACCCATAACGAATTTTCTATTTCTGGGTTTGTTTCGTTTTTTTACAGTTTGCCATTCATAGTTTGTATTGTTTACACTTTTTGAATTGAAGTCGGAATTTTCACCAGTAATGTCATGTGGAAGTTCTTTCATTGAAGACCACTTTTGAGCAGGCATTATTGATTTTCCATCAGTGGAAATTTTGTTGTTCACCAAATTGCGGTTAGTAACATTATCTTGTTTAGATTGATTGCTGGCATTTTCATTCCGTGCATATGGGACCTTGAATTTCTTCGGAACATCCTTAGGTTGTTCATCTGCATCGTGATTAGACCGGGTGATTAATGATGAATCAGAACTGTTTACATTCCGATTAGATGTTACATTTTTTTCTATTTTATGTTGATTGTTAAATACGGAATCATTTTTTGAGGACTCAATGATTGATTTTTGAAGACTTACAGTGTAATCAAGATCCCGTACAGATTTCAATAGTAGGGCTTTTTCTCGATTCAAACAATCAATCTCCTTTTTAAGTTGAATATCACTGGTGTCGTTTTGAGATTTAGTAACTGTCACATCGCACCATTGCGAAGGCAGCTTCTCGATGCACAAGTTGCAAAACCATTTCAGATTTGGACTTTCAAGAAGAATTTTAATCCACGCATCTTTGATTGATGCACAATTCGCATGGAATTTCAGTTCACAAATATCACACTTAACGGTTTTCGTATTGACAATAAAGTTGTCGGAGCAGTACCGGCACACGTCCATTCCGCTGGACAGCTGTTACCGTTATTTTAAGATACTTCTTTCTGTAACATCTTAAAACAAAAGTAATTTATAAAAAAGGTTGTCCAGATAGTCGGCTATGGCCAAACTTCCATGGTAACACTATTTGTCAAATATTGTTGATTGTCAATCTATGAAATAATGTCGCAACTAGAAGAAAAGAACAGGTAGTATATTTTGAAACATTAAAAAATAAGTGCAATTGACTGAACTGGAAAAGTACTGTAAGACCACGTTAGATTAAAGAAAACAATTTACTTCATTGGCCTTAGGATGACACAATTCGCAACTATGTTTTCGCAAATTGGCTAACAGATTGGGAAATCAAGGAAATATATGTATGTCCAGAAAAAAATCAAAACAACCTGTTACCGTTCAAATTTCCAAATTTCCCACCAAAATAATGGTTTGGGAAGCGATATCTAAGCGTGGTGCTACTCCTCTTTGTATAGTTGATGGTACCATTAATAGAGTATTGTGGCATTCTACAGGATTTTATCCTTGAAACGAAGCCTTCTTTATAACCAGAGGGGTGGCGTTTTCAGCGGGATAATGCAAGATTCCATACTTCGGCCTATACTCAAGCTTGGATGGAAGAACACTAAGTGACAACCATTTCATGGCCAGCAGCTTCGCCAGATCTTAGTCTCATTGAAAACTTATGGGGCCTAATGAAGGTTGAAGTTGAACAAGTAGCGCCACGAGATAAAAATGATTTAATTCAGTTAGTCTTACAGTCACCAAAAATTATGGAGGTGATCTAGTTTCAGGTGTACCTCGTCGTTTAGTCAAGTGTTTACAGTTAAATGGAGGTTGTATAAGTAAATAAGATGAATATTTTGTTATAATTTTCTAATTCTACTTTGCTTCTTACGGATACTCTGTAGACGCACTAAAGTATTAATCATTAATAAGTAGTATGAGCTACGGTAATAAATTCTGCGTTTGTTACGTGAAAATATCGAGAATACATTTCTTTACTTGAATGAACACGCAAAGGTATGTCTTGTATCTATTTTGCATACTCTAGATGGCGTTAGTGTATTATTAATATCTTAGAGTCTCTGTGTATGTATTTTGCATACTCTAGATGGCGCTAGTGTATTAGTAATATCTTTAGAGTCTCTGTGTAGAGCGAATATAGATACTGGAGTGATTTGGAGTCACTAGAATACATTGCACTGACGAAAACCAATCAGTTTGAAACGTGCGCATGTTTGCAATTAGCCTCTGTGATCTACAAAGCCTTGTTGAGTTTGTTCGAGTACAGAATTGTTATAAAGATGTATGTTACACTGTCTCGATTTCTAGAACTTTCTATTACCATAGCTCATATTCCTTATTAATAATTTTTGGTACAGATTAGCCAGATTAATTTATTTTTATAGCATTAATATTGTGAAATTTGTAATAACATGATGATTTTGAAGTTAGATTCTTCAAAAGCCCTATCCGCTGTCTGTTTATGTTATCCCCAAGTTTACTAATTAATATTTCTGTAGCTGGTGTTGGGAATATGAATGAATTAACAACTAGAGCTGGTTTAACGGTAAGATATACCTAGTATGATCTGAGCTGGAACTAAAAAAACTTTTTTATAGGAAAGCAGATGACAACGAAGAAACTTCAGTTTGAACGTTTAGATATAAGGAAATATACTGAATGTACAAATTCTAAGAATATTTATTGTTGATACTCAGCTTAGCGACTATGTATATTGCTTTTAATGAAAAGATAAACAATAAAAAACTAGAGATTAGTTCGAAAAATGTGGAAACGATATTTATAGTATTTTATCTTGTCTATGATATTAATTTATTTTGTGATATTTTTATTGATACTGTTCATTCCATATTTTTCTCAATAGTGGAATATTGGTAGTTGTTCTTTGCAATTATTTTTCTATATTTGTCGTTTCCTTTGTTTTTTGAGTTTTTCAATGTATACAGTGAATCACTGGTTACTGTGATTTTTAGGTACTTAATTTTTTATCGAGATTTGTATCTCTTAGTTATTAAGTAATTCATTCTCTTTTTGGATTCATGAATACCTGCAGTGCCCAATTAGAGATAAGTATTTGGAGTATTCCAAAAGAAGTACGATTTATCAGTTCTCCAGTGGTTAGGCGACGAAATTCTAGATCAAAATATTTTTATTAACCAGCAGTTTTTTTACGTTTTCAGAGAGCTGATTAGTCGAATGCTAACAGTAAACGTTGATGTTTTATCCATGACGAAAGAACAGGTATTTTTTCTTTTCGGTTGGCTCTTCAATTCGGCCATAGATAGGAAAACGATGCTCCATTGAACAGCCAAAAATGGGGCATCAAAACAGTTATTTATTTGGTACAATCAAAATAAATCTAAGACTGCAACTAACTGGAACAATCTGAAATTGTCGAATTTATTTGTACACCGCATGAATATACACTTAGAATAATGCCATTTGATGTATTTTATTGTAGTTAATAAGTGCATAATATATTTATACAATGATAGGTTTTTGAGCCATCAGAGGAAAAGACTAAATTATTTTTTAAGCTGTGTAACGTTTTAGGTTGCTCAAAACGAAATATTTTTTCATGAATTTTTGTATGAAAAAGTGTGCCTAATAGCTTTATATTCGTTCTTGTATGGATGATTAGGTAATTTAGCGACGAGATCTCAAATTTTAGGTAGTTTTCGAAACATTGGTCTTTCTTCCTGTAGGTTTTTTTGTGACTGTACTGTTTATTATATTTTCACACTTTTTGTATATGTGCAATCAAACATTCCATTTTTATGTACTCAATTTTACAACTGTATTGAAATACATACTTAGTATATTATTTCGAAGTTTTATTTTTGGACCCAGTGAAATTTTCCGGATTTAGAATGTGGTACTGAAAGATCTTGCATAAAAAATTATGTGAATATTGATGAGGCATAAAGATCTTTAGGTCACGTTCAGACGACAGTTATAAGGACGATTCTAAAATCTGTGTTCTGACTATGGAGGTTTCCTTGCAAATGGTCTGGATAAAGATTTTCGCTTCGTCAGTATCTTGGTCCTCTTTAAGTTTGACGCATATGGTTTTTTCATGGCTGTTGGAGCTGGGCCGTGTTAAGCTTTGGTTTAATAGCTTCGTTTTGGCCAGAGCGGTTCTGCAGCTAATTGATATTTCAATGTTTCCTGTGCACTTTTAACAGATGCCTTCATTTGTAGGTGACCTTCTAGCATGTCCACTTGTATTTCCGTATTTACAAACAATACTTGACCTTGGAAAACTGTCCGAGAATGAAAACTGATCTTGGAAATAATCTTCCTGTTCCTGCTGAATTGCAATATCATCATCACTTTCCGTGGCCTTCCGTTGAGGATCGGAAAAGGTCCAGGGTCTTATTCTTAGATACTGTGTCTAAAATTTGGTCAGTTTTAATTTTCATCACTTTGTCCTTCAGTTTATCAGAATAAACTGAGGAAAGGTTAAATTTAAAAAAATATATACTAAATAATTAAAATAGTGCTTTGTTTTTTCCGGGTACTTTCTAGACGGACTATATTTTTAAGGATTTCAAGATTAATATCAAGAAGCTTGGACTGAATCAACATCTCCTTGTCAAATGTGACAATGACGGAGAAATTTCTGAAGAATGATAGACGACTAAAAGAATATCAAAACAAAAGGGCCAACGAACCAATCAAGGAGGCCAGGACAAAGCAATAAAAAACCAAGGGAAGAAGATATATCTCAATCTCTATGATGCCTTGTATCAGTGTGATAGGCTAAAATCCGGAATTAATGTAACGATAATGTATACATATAAATTGAAAATTGTTATGAAGATGTATTTGCATGTTACAGAATAATAGCTGGAATTAATTCTCCAGAATGTATAAGATGATGTCTAAATAATTTGGTTATCGTTTTATATTTATTTTAATTCTGTATAAGTTAATTTCCACCGAATGTGATGATAATATATATGTCTATAAAGTGATACGGTGTATTTAGGACATGTTTTAAAATTTAATTCTAAATGTTTTCATGAGATTTATTCAGTTTAAAATCTGTAGAGGTTCTGGAGAATTAATTCCAGCTATTATTCTGTAATATGCAAATACTTCTTCATGATAATTTTCAATTTATATATATTGATAATTGACAAATTTCTTTGTATCACATCAAACGCATGTGGCAGTTATCTGATGCAAAGTCCAAGTCGTATATTCTTTCATTGTACTTTTCTGTAATATAACCTAATTTCCGTATAGGCCATGCTTATCCCAAAATTGGTTAGTTGTTGCAGAAATGTCTAGTGATAAAAAAGGTATTTTTATATATTTTATGAATGATTATTTTGTTTATTCAAATAACTTCTTACTGAAGAGATTTTGGATCCGTATTTATCAGGTTCTTTCTCTGGAGAATGTGCTATTTATTCTTCAAAAAAGAAAAATAAAAAACATGTATAAGGTGATGTCTAAATAATTTGGTCAATATTTTATATTTCTTTTGATTCTTTATTAGTTAATTTCCAATACATGTGATGATTATATAATATATATGTCTATAAAGCGATACAGTGTATTTAGGACATCTGTAGACGTTCTGGATAATTAATTCCAGCTATTATTCGATAATGAATACGTTTCGCTTCATTCAAAATATAATAAATCACTTTATTCTAATTAGTTTGTTTTCGTCTTTACTTCTTTCCCCTGTTGGAACGCACATTTAATTAAATATTTCAAAATATGAAGACATAAAAGGAGTACGGTTAAAATGAATAATATAATATCTAAAGATAAATACTGATACCACTCTAAGCTTAAGGATGCTACTCTTAAATGTGGCGCTCCTTTATGTCTTATTATGTACTCTACCCAATAATAAACAGCATCTTTAGGTGACATTGGTTTGTCCTTCATTATTCGCGATCTCTTCAATGCATTTTCTTTGTATCTGAAAAAATCGGATATTGTATATCATAAACTTCAGTTTTCTGTACATACTTACTTTGGATTTTTTAGCACTTCATGCAAGTTGGTTTCTAGTTCTTCTTCGGTTATCTCATCGAAGGATATATATTTGGCATAACCATCAGTTTGAGCCCTAATTGAGTTCGTATGCTGCTCAGCAAAGACAGGAAGTGACAGAAGTGGTACACCTTGGTGTATTGCTTCCATAATACTGAAGAGACCTCCATGTGTAATAAACAATTTCACGTTCTTATGTGCTGAAATTTGAACCATATTAGTATTTCGAAAAGTTGAGTTTTATAATGTTATCGACCCACCTAAGATGTCGCTCTGTGGTAACCACTTCCTGTTGATGATATTAGGATGTTTGCTTAGTGATATATTATCATCGTGTTTCCATATGACAGTTTCTTTTAACCTTGAGAAAACTCTTAGGAATACTTCTAATTTTTCGGGTGGCATCATTGAGATCTTCAACAAAGAACCTAAACTGAAGTAGATAACGCCATCTTTCGCACTATCCAGAATTGCCTGCAGGTCTTCTGGTAATGCCTTCGGTTCTTTCAAGTGGAAACCACCTATGCTGACCATACTTGGTACTTTTGGAACCGGACTGTGGATACTGACGTCAGAATTCAAAAGGACTAAAGACACATTGTAAATTATATCGTTGAGGTGGGGCGCCCCAGGGAAATGTTTTTGAACCAGTCTGTTATGCATTGGTATCGTTATTAAAACTCTAGCCAAATTGTTGTAAACGTAGTAAAACGTGTTGTGGAGACGTTCAAAGAAAGTCATTGGGTAAGAAAACTTAAGGAAAACGTTTGGTATATAAGCTGGTGAATCTGGATTTCCTTGATAAGGATTGGTCCACTCGTTAGCGTCCATGGCGCTATAAACCACCAAAGGGGCGTTGAAGTGATGCGCTAGGTACTTGACGGCTTCAGATTGGAATTCTTCGACGATGACCAAATCGAAGGTTTGATTGGAGCTTATGAATTTTTTGAATTCGACGTGATTGAACATGTCTTCTATGAGACCAAAGCTCATCTGGTTGAACTTGATTGGTCTCCATAAGGTAGTATAAGTTGTATTGAAGAAATTAGGTCGGATTGCTGTAAAAATATTTCTGATTGTAATTTTGAAGATATTACTATATATAATATTTTCTTCGCGCATGGTTAGGTATTACGAAATTGTTCAGAAATGGTTTAATGGTCAATATGTGGCCAGTTTTGACCCCCAAGAGGGGAATTTTTTCTTGTATATTATCTGTAGAATCACCTTGTGAAATTTGACTAGTGATAACTTGGACACCCGGTATATTTTTCCACTGATATTGGTTTATTTTTGCTATCTTTCTGTGTTCTATGTATCGGGTATTTTTATAGAGTAATAGAACTTTAAAATGGAATGAAACACATTTAATTTAAGATTGAAGCCAAATTTCTATTTATTTGAAGGATAATTTTATGACATTTATGGTTCAAAAGTAATTTCCAGCATATTTCCACCACGACTAGCTCTGAGGAACCGAATTCGACCAGACTAATTTTGGACCACTTTTTCGAGTAATTCAGGCCTTGTTTCATCAATAACACGTGTTATGTTGGCTTCCAAAGAGTCTATTGTTTCTGGTTTATCAGCATAAACCAATGACTTGACATAACACCAAAGAAAATAATCCAGTGGAGTTACGTCGCATGATCTTGGAGGCCAATTCATCGAACCATTTCTCGAAATAATGTTATCGCCAAATCTTTCTTTCAATAAATCAAATGTTACGGTAGCAGCATGAGGTGAAGCACCATTTTGTTGGAACCAAAACACAAAAATGGTCGATACCATTCAAATTTTGAAATCTGTTAAGAGCACCATTCACTGTAACATTAGCTCCAGCATGGTTTCAAAGGAATATGGACCGATGATGCCTCCAGCGTGTAAAGCACGCAGTGCATTTTTCAGGATGCAATGGAATATGCAGCACTTCTTTAGGATTATTTTCACTTCATATACGACAATTTTGTTTGTATACATAGCCGTTCAACCAGAAATGAGCTTCATCACTTAATACAATTTTACGATGAAAGAGTGGATCAATTTCAAGCTGTTATAGGCGCCCAATCAACAAACAAACGACGCTCATTATGGTGAAGTGGCTTTAGTTCATGAACCAGTTGGATCTTGTATGGGTGTAGACCAAGATCTTAACGCAAAATTTTCCATGTTGTGGATGCACAGACTCCAACATGTTGTGAACGTTAACGAATAGACAAATCTGTGTCGTCATTAACACTATGACTTACTGCAGCGATATTTTCTTCTGTACGTACAGTTCTTTGTCTTGTTATTGTTGTTGCATCGAGTAGAGAAAATGTTGTCCGAAATCTATCGATAGTTCGACGAATAAGCTGCTCTGATGGACGAGTATGTAAACCATGAATTTCACGAAGTGCTCTATAAGTTTGGCGAATAGAACACTAATTTTGAAAATGAATTTCAACAATTTGTGAACGTCGTTGCGGCGTGAGTCTCTCCATTTTAGTTTGTCGATGTCAACAGAAATGTCAAAACAACATGGCTTCAACCTTCTGTCGAATCACAGTTATCCCTAAAGTTCTGTCACTCTGAAAAACACCCGATATAATTAACATTCATTTGTGACTTTGACCCCAAAATAAAATACAAGAAAAATTAATAAAAAAAAAATTTCTGATTAATTGCTTTCTATAGATACTCGGTACGGACCTGATTTCTTGGTCATATAATCACATAAATAAACGTTCATGGATTCGGCCTTAACCATGACATAATAACTATAAAATCCTGGAGGTGATCAGAGAATTTGAACAGCGACAAGTGCTCAGAGATTGAGAATTGGTTTCAGCTCATTTTGTCAATTATATTTTCGAATGTTTAATCAGATTAAAATACAATAATAAGGAACGGTTTTTTAGTTGATAGAAGGATTATTACAAAATTTGAGTATCAAAACAGATTTAATCTGTTAGTCTTCTACAATTTTAATTTCAAAAAATTTATTTAAGAAACTTTAAGAATTAAATTAATGTCTTTATAAGCACTGCTCATATTTTATAGACGAATAAAATCGAAATTCATCAAACATTATCAAATGGAATTAAGAAAAACCAACGAATATAAATTGGCAATTAAAATTAATAAATAAATGAACATCCTTATTCCTTATTATTTTATTTTATATATAATATATACTTATATCGAGTGATTGAAATAAAGAAATTCATAAAATAGAAAGGCCTTTTACTTAATAAGCGGAAATAAAGTGTTTTACTTCAAATCATTTTTAAAGAAATTCATTATAGAGCGTTGAATGTTTTTAACTGAGACCATTAAAGTGCCATACACAAAGTTTATAAAAACTTTGTGTGATTTTTTTGTGAGCATAGAACATAGAGTACCTTTGATATTAGATGTACCTATGTGAATGTTTCTGAAAATCACATATTTCTGATGATTGCATTCGGTAAGTCTATTTATTGTTAATTAATTTTATTATTTTTTATATGTAAAGTTGAACTGATCTAATCTGAATTTTAATTATTTTTTGAGGATGTGCTACATGTTTTTAGATTTTTTGAAGTATTTTATTTAAATATATTAAATATTTCAAATAAATTAGTTTTTGAGAAGTTCTTAAAATTATGTTTGATATTTTTGAGAGAGTTATTTTTCATAAATATAGGATCACAAAACAATACATTTTGTAACAAACAGGGCTTCGTACGTTTGTCTGAAGAGTTCAGTACGCATGCCTGGAACGAAACAAAAAATGTTTGTTTATTTATTTGTTAATTTTAATTGACAATTTATATTCGTTGGTTTTTCCTAATTCAATTTGATATTGTATGATGAATTTCGATTTCATACGTCCATTAAATATGAGCAGTGCTTATAAAGACATTAATTCAATTCTTAAAGTTTCTTAAATGAATTTTTTGAAATTAAAATTGTGGAAGACTAACAGATTAAATCTGTTTTGATATTCAAATTTAATCGGATATCTGAGAATATGTTTACAAGGTGCTATCTTTAGATAAAATCATTCATATAGATAGATAAAAAGTACAAATAAACCATATATTACGTCTCACAGGCTGTTCTTCTATTATTTTCCAAAATTGTCGGTAGAATATGATCAGATATGGTTAAATCAGAATTAATTCAAATTCCTCACTACATTCTTGAAATATTTGCTTACCCATCAGTTTTTCATATTGTCCTGTGAGAACAACCTGATTATAGTTTTTCGGTGGGTTTTCTTCACCAAAAGCCGCAATTATCGTTACATTGTGTCCTCTTTCAGCCAATATTTTCATTAAAGTACTTCCAGCTAAGTAGTGACTAGTACCACACATGTGGAAAACTCCCAAAATGTTAGCACAGTTCACTTGCGGTGAAAAACCATTTAAAAAAATTACTGCAAATACAGTGAATTTGATCATTTTCGGATAAAATTTTCATACACTTTGGAAACTTGGATTCCCCTTCTAATAATATTGTAGTGGAATTGAACTCGTTCGACCTTTAGGTTATTTTCATCTACGTTTTAATTAGGAGCGCACCACAGAGAGAGGAAATATAAATAAATTGAACCGTTAGCGTGTATTTGACCTTGAAAGTACACAAGGAACCTATAAGCTGTCTTAAATCTCGATAACATCCACTTTCACTGCTTCTCGCTCTGCCCAAAGATTTCCAGAAATACTTTTGCGGCAGTATCGACAGGCAGTGAGTATTGACAATTCACACTATGCTTCATCATTTCTCTAGCAATCAAGTTTTGGCAATGGTGGACGACGAAATTGTAGCCATAGAACTTTGTCTCGTTAATTTGTATCGGGTGATTTTTTTATAGTGATAGAACTTTCGATAGGGATAACTGTAATTTGGCAGAAGGTTTTTTCAGTAAGTATCGACAAATTATCATGGAAAGACTCACGCCGTAACAACGTTCACAAATTGTTGAAATTTATTTTCAAAATCAGTGTTCTATTCGCCACATTTATAGAGCAATTCGTCACATAATCGTCCATCAATCACCCATATTAAAAAAAAATGTCAGCGTACCAATCGATGATCCATAGAGCCTTCGCATTACCCTTATAAAAAAATTACCGCGAAGCTGAAGTCCAAACTATAAAATCAATAGCCGCGAACAACGATTTCGACCCTAATATAATAGTTAATCTAATTCGACAGAAATTATCTGAAATAGCTATGAGCCAAATTTATTCCATCATAAAAACCGAAGAAAATAAAAAATTAATTTCTCTGTCGTACTTTGGTAGCATAAGTCAAAAAGTGGCCAATAGTTTTTCAAAATCAGATGTCAATATTGCCCTCAAAACGCAAAACAAATTATCATCGGTATTTTTTAACGCAAAGGACCCTAATCCAAACATACACAAATCAGGAGTTTGTGAGTTATCTTGTTCTACGTGCAGTAATAAATATATAGGACAAACAGGACGTTCCTTCTAGACGAGGTTCAACGAACATAAAATGAGTTTCAGGAAAAATAAACAAAATTCTACTTTTGCCACTCATTGTCTAGAAAACGGTCATTCCTTTCCCACAATAGATAATCTTAAAATTTTATATGTAGAATCAAAAGGGAAGAAACTCGATTATCTAGAATCTGTTGAAATTTTCAAATTAGTTCACAATAACAATAATGTAAAAATAATGAATGACTGTACGGAGCTATGTAAATCGAAAATATTTAAGATATTTAAAAAGTAACATCTGTTTAAAACGTTTTTCAACGAACATAAAATAAATTTAATGAAAAGTAAACCAAAATTCAACTTTTACCACTCATTCTTTAGAAAACAGTAATATTTTTCGACAAAAGAAAATCTTAAGAAAATTTTACATGTGGATTCAAAAGAAAAGAACTTGATTATTGAAATTTTCAAATTCGTTCACAATAAAAATAATGTAAAAAATAATGAATGAATCCAAATATTTGAGATATACAACAAAATAATTTGAAAATAATGAATGACTGTACGGAGCTATGTAACCCAAAAAATTATTTGAGATATTTAAACCTTCTTTGTCGATTGCCGACATTCCGATATCTGTTAGAAGGCCCCTCTTTTTTAACCCGGTTTTTTATCACGTTCCGATTGTAAACCTTCGTACCACTATTAGGTTTTACCGAGAATCTGTTGAAATATTCAAAATATTTATCACTTTTGTTTACATACCACTGTACCACTGTTAGGCCTTCAGTTGTCTGATGATGGGATAGTTCATTTCCCGAAACTCGAGTCACAAGAAAATGTGTAATATTTATTTTTTTGGTAGTAAAACATAGTAATCTCTACAATTTGTTTTAATTATGATCAACTACCAAAAAGTAACGGTTGAAACAATTCAGTATAGTATATAATCAATTGGCTTCGAGTTATTGACAAGTATATTTTAAGAGAAATCACTGGGTGATTATTTTATTGTGAAGGGGAAGGTATGCCATGAGGAGTTAGATGGCAAAAAGATTATGAGTACAAATAACGATTATGGGTACAAATAACGATCAAATCGCAGATATTGAAGTAGGTGGTAAAACAGATATTATATTATATACAGATCGAGCTTAAGATGTGTCTGCGAATCTCATCGCTTTGTAAGTTAAGCAGGTTCAGGACTTGAAATTAATTCAGATGTTTTAGAGGGAGAATACATAATACCAACTGGATTATAAATTAAATTAAATATTAATTAATTTAATTCTAAAAATTTTTAATAACAAAATTTTTTTGAAATTAAAATTTGTAGAAGGTTAACAGAAGAAATCTGTATGATATTTTAAATTTTGGATTATAAACTTCAGAGTTGAAGCCGAATTAGATTTAGTTCAACAATGAAGTAGAATATGATCATTATTGTTGCAAAAAATTAATGATGATAGAGTATGAGATGCCTGTACAATCGCAGAAATATAATTAGGATGGAGAATTGTTAGAGTGGGAGGGAGAACCTGAAATGAATGAAACCTAATCTGCGATTGGGAGGGAGGAAGAAGAGAAACATCTCATCTTTTCTAAAGGTAAATTGATTGTCGATCAACCAAAGAGAATATTGATGTACACAAAAAGAGGTAGATCAATAAAAGATATCAGAAATAGACTAAACAAAAAGTCGAAATAAAAATAAAACAACTCATTAGATGAACACCTTAAGATTCAGTTATTCAAAATACATTAAGATAACACTTTAGATGAAAACTTTGAAGTCAGTTATTTAAACGCACTCATGTTTTAGATCACAGTTTAGATGAAAACTTTAAAGTCAGTTATTTTAAACGCATTCATGTTTCAGATAGCACTTTAGATGAAAAACTTTAGAGTGTTAGCTTATGCTAAATACATACACGCTCTAGATAAACTTTTGGATGAAAATCTTAAAGAGCTATTAATTCCAATTACATACATGTTTTAGATAATAGTCTAGATGAAAGCATTAGGAAAACTGAATACTACGAGGAATGTATGCCAAGAATTTATTTCTTTGGATACAGATCTCCACATTACCGTAGGAAAAACTCAATTTCTCATTACAGTTTGGTTCGATAATCAGTCTGTAGGAGATTGCACTAAGAAGGGTGGCAATCAAAAACTGAAGATGATTGACGCTTAATTAGATGTGATACATGAAAGTTTATTTAAGAGGTAACGAGAAGTTTACTGAGTATACAAGGCGTGACTAGATAGTAGAGAATTCTAGTAATTAGGACTACATTTGAAATAATAAACAAGCTTGATTTGTGCTTGTATCAACTGGATATCAAAACAGCGTTCCTGAATGGAGTATTAAGATGGATTAGAGATAGATATCAAAATTTAAGAGCAAAGTATTTTTCATTTGATTTCAAATCACCGAAGCCATCATAAAGTTTGATGGAGTTAGAGATTCGTCAAATTATGGTTTTTAAAAATATTTCTCTCCAGACAATCAATTGGCAAGACAGAGGTACATTTCCGACAAAGGGAGGGAATGTAAGAATTTAGCTTTGTCTGAGACACTAACATATGTTCACGGAAGAAAACTGAGCTACCATTCTGTCAACTATCTATGATATGTGTACCTACTAGTACTTGTAGATGAATAACATGATGTGGTTTAGATTTTTATAGAAGTGAAAACTATTAGAGATGGCAGAATTTGGATTGTTAACTACATAAGCACTGCCAGTTCAGATGCTGAAAGCTCCAATACAATGATGTATGATGAATATGTGAGAGAACAAGACTCATCGTTAGAAAGAGGGAGCTATAAGTCCCAAGGTAAGAAGTTTAAAACACTCGAGACAAATACCCCTTACATTTATTCGTATGGATCCTTTTTCTGCCAATCAAACTTGAAAAACTGTAAAATATTTTGAGTACAACGAAGAGACTAGATGGTAGAATATATTTCATGATGAAATTAAATGAATTCAGATGAAGATGTAGGTTAAAGGCCAACATAGATTACAGATTGAACATAAAACCCAGGTATAACATAGCCATAAGTCCCAAGTACAATGGTTTGAAAAAATCAACATCTTGTAAGATGCACTCATCAAAGTCGCTGATGAAAGGAAAAAAAATCAAACGAAGTTGCCTCCCAACTAATAGAAGTTACGAATGTCTTAAAAGACATTATGGAGAGTGCCAAGTTAGTGGTGGACGGGCTAATGCAGATATCGAAGAGCACTCTAGTAGCCGAGATAACACGGCTTAAAACTCTTACTGAGATAAACTAAGCTCGTGCCCATTCCACCCCAAAGAAGCGCAAAAATTAGATGTTGAGAAGAAGATAGAACCCTCTGAAACCAAGAAGACTAGAACCCTAGAGTTGACTTCTGAGGAAGGTTCGAAAGAACAAAACACCTAAGAAATAGAATCCTTTAAGAAGGTGGTACAGCAATAATTGCTGACCACAAAATTTAATATGAAAAGGAGAATCTGTAAATGATTTTTGTTATAGATTCGACTCTATTGTTAAAGAGTATAAGAATTGTGAAGACGTCATCGAACTCGCAACGTAGGAGATGAGGTCTGCATTTTACCAGGCCGTTTCATCCGTAATACGTGAGTTAAGAAACGCTGACCTGATAAAAAGGCAAACAACGATGAAGGAGATGACCTTGGAAGAGATAAAATCTTTCTATTTCAATTAGAGGCTGAGAAAAGCTCAGCAAGCAAGAAGGTCGAACTCAAGCTCCAGAGAATAACACACAAAACCGAAAACAAGTCACATGAATGGCCACTAAAGCAGCAAAACAAATGGTTCTGCTATTACTGCAGACAATTAGAAGTCACGAAGGTGACGAATGCAGAAATGTCCCTAACAGGAAGATTTGAGATTCGAGGGTGAACAGAAGAGAGGAAACAAGAAAAGCACAGATGAAGACTCGTAACATTCCAGGAGGAGCTTTAAAAAACTCAGTAAATCGTGAGACAATGGAAATAAAATTCTGGCAAAGGGAGGGAGTGTTAGAAGTTTACTTTGCCATTGGGATGCAACCAACAATACATGTTTTGTTGGATATGGGCCAGGTCAATAACTACAATTCCCGTCTTAATAAAGAAGACTCGCCTATGCCGTCCTCTTCTCTGTGGATCCCGTTCGGTGGTCAGCCGAGCAAGCGTCCATAAAGTCTCTCTAACCTCGACCCTCTTGCGCGGTAGTTACATGTTATACAGAGATACACTACTTACTACCACTGTTAATAAAGAAGTGAATAAAGAGTTCTATAAGTTCAACTGTGTTTTAAAATATCCACACTCTGCCCAGCGATAATAATTCCAACAGGTTATTGAGGCCCAGTGCACGCTTCACTGCGTTTTTGAAATTTTAGATGCTGGTGTTTATTTATGTGAATATTGAAGTTACAAACGATATTTGTAAGTTTGCTCTTCAATTTAAGATTACATTAGACTCGCAGTATGTGATGAATTTGATTGGCTTCATTTTTCATACACAAGTTGCAAGAATTGAGAAACTAGTTGATTCAGTTTTCACACTTATGATTTAATTTAGAATGTTTTTTGAATTAGAATAATTGAAAGGATAAATGGACACAGGTTACTCACACTGTTCAGACAATGGATTATGGAAGTTAGATCCATTAAAACTATTCAGATGTTTATTGTTTGGAAATTTCATGCACTATAACAATTTGAAGGTTAAAAGTTATAATGATTTTTTTTTTGGGAAGTTTTACTCAATAAAACAATTGAGAGGTTGGAAGCTTAGATGTCTATCTTTTGGAATGTGTTATCCATTGAACCAGCTCTGCCCAGCGATAATAATTCCAACACCTATACCGAGAATACATTGAACGCCCCTCGTACCTGAGCTTGTTAGGCAATGTACTATTTCAGTAAATATGATTGAAATCCATCGTAACTCTAAATCTTTATTTTCTCAACAGAAGAATAAAACTCAATTTACTACAATAAATTGTTGATTCATTAATAGAAAAATTTTGTATAAAGATCTTTACACAAATTATTTCTCATGGGAATTGCTCAAAGAATATTGTTCATCGAGTTTTATCTATACTCTAACTTAGTCTGATCACGATATTAATACTAATTTTTCTTTTCTTTAGTTGTGGCTTTCTTCTTGATGAAACTTCTGTATAAGAACCTTAACGTAAAAATCAACGCAACTGTCATGGTTAAAATGAAAAGGGTTACATCTAACAGTAGATATTGGTACCATTCCAAATCTAAGGCAGCTACCCTAAGATGTGGCGCCCCCTTATGTCTTATCACATATTCAACCCAGTAATTAACAGCATCTTCAGGATCCATGGGTCTATCTCTCATGATCTGCGATTTCTTTTTGGCGTTCTCCTTGTATCTGTGAAAAAAAATGAAGATTTAAAATTAATTATCACATAAAGGTTTGACATCTCATACGTTTAGTATATAAATTATTTTTTCTTTCGATAATATCCATTTAGTTCAGTAAGTAACAATTTTGAGTAATTTTACACTTTTATAGCATCCTATAATGAAAATTGGGAAATTATTGCAAAACAAATTGGAAATCGCAATTCTCAATCAAGGTCTTTTCCGAGTACTCCTTCAGTTCCCTGCATTGAAGTAGCATTTTTCACGTTTTCTGAGGAAAAAAATATTAACTAAAATTATTTTTACATCAGATGTTAAACATATTGAATATATTTGAATGGTCTTCTTCTGTTTTAATGATAAAGACTAATTTTCTAGCTACCAGTTAAGCATTTTCCCCATTCCAATAATAATGCAGTATCAGATTAGTTACATTGAACTTTCATGATATCTAATTTATATTTGCACTTTGGATTTACAAGTTCAATTAATCCAATTTGAAACTCACTTTGGATCTGTCAGTAAGTCGTCTAAGACTTCATTGAAAATGTCTTCCGTTAGTTCTTTGAAGGGTACATGTCTCGCGATTCCGTTTGCTTCAGCTCTCTTTCCGTTAAGTTTCTGTTCTGCAAAAATAGATAAGGCCATCACTGGCAATCCGTGGTAGACTGCTTCCATAGTACTGAAGAGACCTCCATGTGAGATGAACAGCTTCACATTTTTATGAGCTGAAAAAATAAAACCAATTTCTTAATCAGGCAATTATTGGTGACGTGAGGATATTAACTCAGAGCTTTTTGTTGGCATTACATAAGATGAATTCAATGAGTACCAAATGAACTGTACTCACCAAAAATATCATTTTGTGGCAACCATTTGTTGATGTTGTTGACCAGGTTTGCCAGGTAACTCAGTATCTTCGAACTTCCAAATAATAGTTTCCTTCATTTTCGAAAACTTTCTGAGTATGAAATCCTTCTTCTCTTTAGGCATATCTCTGCTCTTAATGTTAGAACCTAGACTGAAATAGATGACTCCATGCTTGGCATTATCTAGAACCGCTTGGAGATCCTCAGGTAATGGTTGAGGCTTCTCTATGTGAAATCCACCTATATCTTTCATACTTGGTACTTTGGGAATAGGTTCGTGCACGCTTAGATCAGTATTTAAAAGAACCAAAGAAACGTTGTAGGCTATATCGTTGAGATCTGGGGCATCTGGATAATATTTATGCAAAAGTCTATTATTGGCAGGAAAGGTGAAAAAATTGAAGAGAAGTTTCGTGTATACGTAGAATAACGTATTTTCTAAGCGTTCAAAGAAAGACATGTGGTTGGTAAGGTGAGTCAAGTAGAGGCTGGGGTGGTAAGATGGATTGTCTGGATTTCCCTGGTAGGGGTTGTTTAAATCGTTTGCATTTTGAGCACTATATACAATAAGGTGTGCGTTGAAATGATGCGCTACGTACTTTAAGGCCTCTGACTGAAATTCTTCAATAATAACGACGTCGAACGTTTCCTTCGATTTCATGAATTCCTTGAAATTTGTGTGATTAAAGGCGCCTTCCAGAAGACTGTTGGTGATGAAGTGGAAAAAAATTAGCATTAGTGCTGGATTGGGATTCGCCTCGAACATGTTTGGTTTTTGTTCTGTAAAAGGATTTAGAATTAGATATTAATTGAGTTTTTATTTAGTTATGAACTGAGAGGTAATGAATTATTCATTAGTTCGTTGGGAAATGAGGAAATAATGAATTCTGTAGTTTAATCATTTATTATTGTATTTATTAAATGAGGATTATAATAACTAATAATAATTATGTTTATTTTCGAAAAATTCTAGATGACATTCAGGAAAAACATTTTCAGTAATCTATTTTTCTCATTAAATTAACAAATATATGAAAGGCGGAAATCTTCCACTCCAAATTCAGTTAGATATATCAAATTATTATTTCTTTATGCGCTTGATAGAGAAGTGACGCTCACATTAATCAAAAGTGAACTTAACACAAAAACGGCTGCATAACTAAACGAGAGGATGAAAAAAATCGCGAAGAACAGGCCTAGGGCCTAATATAAGTAGAAGAAGAAGAAGAACTTATTCTTTCATAAGAAAATCCCCAATATTCGTCATATTTCTGCCAATTAAAGCAGCAATCTTTCTTGAACACGGGCCAGAAAAGTTCAACCTCAAAAACGCTCTTTATGTGAGTCGAAAGGTTTTTTCTGGCGGAGCCTGCATAAAAAAAGCGAATACAGGTCGAATTTTGAAAGACAGATCTAACTCATAAAAGCATTTTCATTCTCGTACGATTTTTCCTTTATTTGCTACGTAGGAAGGAAAAGAACATTTCGCCATTTTGCACGATTCTCGGAGATCATAGACAACACTAAGCGACGCCTTCTAGCCGTAATGTCATACAGGTTTATTTGACCTATTGGCGTATTTAACTATCGAAAACATTTTTATCAATCGATTATATTGATCAATCGACTAAGCTAGTTCAGAATTAAAGTCGGCTATGTTGTTGTAAGTCCTTAAGTGGACGCTATTTTTGTTTGGATACAAACTATAAAAAATCCATAAAAAATTCTGCCAAAATCGGACTTGTTACATTTGCCATAATTAAACCTTCATCTGAACTGTAAATAATATCATTAAATTGAAAATAGTTTTGTCCTGGACAAATTTCCAGACTACTTGAGATATCATTCCTTTTTATTAGAAAACTATTATCAGACAGAAGTTTTTCAAAGATATCTATTGTTTCTCTATCTTGAATATCACACAGATTGATTCTGATGACCTTAATACAAATTTTAATTTTATGAAAATTTTTTCCTCGAAAACTTTCCAAGATTCAATTTAATAAAATATGCTTTTTTAAAACTCAGTTTTGAAAAGAACATATGTGTCAATAACATAAATTGAGTGTATTTGTTTGCCTCGTTAAATATATCGTGAACGGTGCAGCGCTTAGCTCTGAAGAAACCATACCAACAGTTCCACGATCGACTATAAATTTTGCATATACAGGTATGAAAAAGACTCAGCGCGATGCGTTGACGAATAAACTGTTCTTTCTCAATGGCAGTGGAAGGGATGTTTCGATCGAAATGGGGCTCTGCACTGCTTTCAGTTCAGCAATCATAATCATTCGCACTTCAATCGTGGGATTCGTTAGTCCATATCGGTTGAAAAAAAAGTGAATCGAAATGTTCAGTGTAGAAGAAAGAAAGCAGATCATAAAATGGTACTTTGGTGGTCAATCAATTCAAGAGATAACAAATTCATTTATTCTTACTTCTGAAAATAGGCTGATTCCTCCAAAATTCGAGAAATATGGGTGAAAAAAGAAGTAGATGTGTGTGCTTCTGTTGAAACCTTGTTCGAGTAAACAAATTGCTGGACAAGTCGATCTGAGCTATAGAAGTGTTTAAGGTTCAAACAAACCAAGAAATTTTTCCGGAAGACCATACCAAACGAATGGAATTTTGTGAAACTATGATAGAAAAAGTAAATGAAAATAGTTCATTCGTTAACAATATCTTATTCAGAAATGAGTCACTGTTTTCCTTGAAAAGAAAACATAAACCACAGTAAGATATTGGTCTAGGAAGAATAAGCATCTGAGTATTGCTGTGCGTACCTAGTATCACCAAAAACTTGATGAAATTTATTTTACTTTCAAGCCAGTTATGGCGATAGGGAACCTGAGTACTCATTTTCACAGAGATTTGTGTCATTAATCGTGGAAAACAATTTTCAACCGATATGGTCTAACGAATCCCACCTTTGAAGTGCGAATGATTCTGATTGCTCAACCGAACTGAGGCAGAGCCTCATTTCGATCAAAGCATTGTTTCACCGCTCCAAAGAAAATTCGTGGTCCTCTAGATTAACATTGATTTTCCTATGTTTCCGACTGTCTTGTAGATATAAATTAACGACACAAAATGCAAAAATTTTAATCATCATATGTAGCTTCTCCAAGAAGCTATTCAGAGATTTGAAAATTTCAGAGGAAATGGACTGTTGAAAGTTTCTGATTTCGCGTCAGTGCTTTTCTTCATTTTCTGATTAATAGTTTCTTGTTTTGGTATCAATATTATAAAATTCACGAAAAAATGTTGAAAGGAATGGTGACTGAAGAATACTATAAAAATATTCAGCCATATTGAAACGTGTTGTGGAATTATCTGAGAAAAATCTCTGATCAGGACTTTATAAATAAATCGGAGAATAAGACCAATGCAACTTGGACTTTAATTAAAAACGCGACGAAAAATAGAAGTGCTACTGATGATACATTGTTTGAATCATTTCCTGGAAAAAATGAAAGAAAGCTATTAGATGAAATTAATAAATTCTTTCTGAAATCTAATGTTTTGAACAACAATAAGAACACTGATGTTGCAGAAACCATAAATCAATGTGATTCAAGCATTTTTCTGAATCCAATTATTGAGCAAGAAATGTATTATATCATTATATATGAGTGTGGATAGCTCAGCGGGAGAGCATCGGACTCGTGACCGGGAGGTCCAGGGTTCGAATCCTATTCAGGTAGAAAAGAAATTTTCTAGTTGGACGGGTATCTGCCACCATTTCACTGTTGGGTCAAAAATTAACAGTGCTCTGACCTAAAGTGGCGCAAGATCGCAGTAACAAAGCCTACACAGAACACAACTGAACTCCTAACACGCACAAGCTGAAAAAGCTTCTGAGGGATCTTCACAGAAGATCTAGGAGTATCAGGATAATAATAATAATAATAATAAAAAAAAATAATAATAATAATTACATAATACAACTTAAAAATGAAAAATCTACAGGATATGACGAGATACCTGTAGATCTACTGAAAAAAATGTGCACCGATATTGACGTTACCCCTAACACATATAATAAATCAAATGTTTCAATACGGAAAATATCCACAAGCCCTCAAAGCAGCTTGAGTTAAACCGATTCACAAGAAAGGAGAAAAAGACAATTTTAATAACTACCGTCCAATATCTCTACTCTCAAATGTTAATAAAATATTTGAAAGAAAAATTTTTGATAGAGTAATTAAGTTTTTTGAAAAGAATAACATATAAGTTGAACAACAATGTGGATTTAGAAGAGGCAAATCGACCATAGATGCATTATATCGAGTTCTTAACTTTGTGATAAAATCATTGAATAAAAATCAGATAACAGCGACACATTTCTTAGACTTGACGAAAGCGTTTGATACAGTGAATCATAACATCTTAGTGCAAAAATTGGAAAGATATGGTATAAGAGGTATAACGTCAAAATTATTTCGATCATACTTAACAGGGAGAATTCAGAGGAAAACTGGAAAAGGTAAAAATGGCAAGCAAATAATATCAAATGCCTTGCATGTAGATAGAGGGGTTCCCCAAGGATCAATATTAGGTCCTCTACTTTATATAATCTACACAAATGATTTGATTAAAATAACATCAAATGATACTGTAATGTATGCCGATGACGTATCAGTAATCTTCGTTGGTTCCACTCCAGATGAATGCAAAGCCGCAATTGAAAAAGATTTGGAAAACCTTGAAAATTGGTTCGGGAAGAATAATCTCACAATGAACATCACCAAGACCCAACTGATGATGTTTAGAGAAAAGAATCAACTTAATTTATCATGGTGAGAACATAAGAGCTGAAGATACTCTATTATTCTTGGGAATCCATTAAGATCGGGATTTGAATTGGCGGCCACACATTGAATATTTGGCAACAAGCCTTGCAAGGTGCTGCTATGCTTTAAGGAGGTATGGAATCATCTTCTGGACTGATTCTGTTGATGCTGAAAGAGTCTTCATCATACAAAAAAAAATGTTTGAGAACTGTCTTTAAACTAGAATATAGCGAATCATGTAGAGATATATTTAGGAATAATAATATATTAACACTATACTGCCTGTATGTATATGAGAACATTATGTATATAATCAATAATTTCACAAAATTTGAAATGTTTATGCTTGATCATGATTACAATACCAGAGGAAAAACTCATCTTTGTTTAGAAAAATCAAATTATGCTTACATACAGAAGAATGTTGTTCATATTTTAGTGAAAATTTGGAACAAATTACCACAAACATTCAAAACAAGACCCAAAATTATACAAAAGAAAACTCTGAAAAAATTTTTATATAAAAAAGGCTACTACAGTGTAAAAGAGTTTATGTCTGAGAAAGACTTTAATGAACTTTAATATTTAAGTTATGATTTTTAATGACGTGATCTACATCGTTGTGTGATATTTTCAGATCAAATTAAGGTCTATTATTATTATTATAAGGACAATTACTATCGTAGTTCGGAAATTTCCGGAAAACTTCAGTGGCTACCTTTATCGGCTAACTTCACGCAGGTGCTTCAAAATACCTAAATAAAGCACAATTGTTGAAGGATAATTAAGATAATGATGATATATATTATAAGAATATGCATAACATATAAATAAACTTCCCCAAATATACGCACTGGAAATATAATAAACTTCTCACACGTGAGTGTGAGTGGGAGAGCATCGGGCTCGTGACCAGGAGGTTCGGGTTCGAATCCTGTTCAGGTGGAAAAGAAATTTTCTAGTTGGACGGGTGTATGCCACCATTTCACTGTTGGGTCAAAAATTAACAGTGCTGTGACCTAAAGTGGCGCAAGATCGCAGTAACAAAGCCTACCCAGAACACAACTGTCTAACTTGCACAAGCTGAAAAAGCTTCTGAGGGATCTTCACAGAGGTTCTATGAGTATCAGGATAATAATAAAAATAATATGTCTGTACACATGAAAATGAACTTATTTTCCACATCGTTTTCGCCATTTAATTTATAGGGCACAAGCTGAATAAAATATTTCATTTATGAAACAAGTTTCTTTCAAGTCGAGTCGTTTGAGAACGAGATCTGGACCGATGTAAACGAAGACTCGCTCAAGGTAGATAGGATATTTGAAAACTCATCGTTAATTCACGATTGATCTTAATTCAGTCAAATAAGTAAAATTCGATGAAGCATTTCCATAACGATGTTGATTTTTTTATTCTTTTATTATTGTTGAAAAACGGTGGTAAGTTTCAAAAACATTTATAACCAACCTATTTATTCATTCGTAAATAATTTTTATGAGTTCAACTTTATTTTCTAACAGCAATGAATTTTCAGTCTTGCTTGATAAAATCTCAGTAAACTCTCAATTTAATGAGGTGTTCAATACGGGACACATTTCATTGGGAGAGTAATTTTAGAAATACATGGCATTTAAATTTTATGTGATATTTTTCGAGTCGCTGTATGAATTTAACCTGTCAATTTTTCTATTACCTTTCAACGGCGCATCAAGTCCATCTAGGTGTATCTGCCGGTAGTTCTTCGGTGGATTTTTCTCAGTAAAGGGTGCAACTACTGTGACATCATGTCCTTTCGCAGCAAGAATCTTCATAAGTCTACTACATGACATATAGTGGCTGGGTGATGGCATGTGAAATACGCCAAGAATTTTTGCACATCTCACTCCAGTTAAATAGACTAGAAATACACTGATAAAAACGAGAACCTTCATTTCGAGTTTCGAGATTCAGCCGAGCTCTACTCGAGCCAAATCCAAGCAACAGTTTTGGGTTTTTTATAAATTATATCTAATGTGAGTAACATTCATCATAGCCAAAGATCTATATATATATATATATATATATGTATATATATATAATCTTTTACATCTAATCTGATTACATGACTATGTGTATTTTATTCTATTCTTGGAAATGGAGAGCGGGGACGAAATCGAAAATTGAAGGAGCTTTGTTATCGTTACATCTGATCATATCGCACCCTTCCTATAGTTGAATCAGCACAAATATTGTGAAATAATTAATGATCATGCGTCGTTTCAAAGATGGCCAAGTTTATATAAATTTACTAGTTGATATCTACTATTCGCAGATATTCAATTATCTTTTATGGGTTTGCATTATTTTTCAATACTTGATCTTAAAATCAATCAAGAAATCCACATATTTGCTCAAGGAAAATGGCTTATTTGGCCCGTATTTCAGTTCTCTCTAGCAAAACTTACATAAGCCCGTTATATACGGGTCGCCCACTTTAAACCGTCTAGGCGTCTCTAAGTATGAGTTTTCCGGGAAACGCAGAAATAGGTGAATTTATAATTGGAGGGAGACATCCCTTGATTGCTGATACGATCATCCCTCTGAGTGCCCCCCATGGCATTATAGCTTGACGCGCTGGGGGCACTTGTCTTGACCAGGACCCTAGATTCATCCCGGTAAAAAAGAAGGTTAAGTCTTGATACCTAAAGTCACTGGACCCGTGTGGTCGAAGATCGACCGAGTAGGGCCCTAGTTTTAGTTTTTTAGCTGATTCGTACATCCCTCTAAGCTACGCCCCCCATTGTCTCTGTACCTTGTTGTGGTGGGGGTGCTTGTCATGACTGAAATCCTAGTTTTATTATTGTGAAATGGCGGATATGATGCCTAAAGTAGGGACATTCATTCCAACTTCCTTACTTTCTTGCATACCATGTGGTGCCACAACCGTCCCAATCCTTCAGCAAGGCTTGGAATCGTACGGGGTAGTTGTGGCTCTGGGTGAAGACGGAGTCAAGCTATTCTGCAATCGATTGGAGTTTTATAATTCATACACGGGTGAAGACGAAACCCTGCTGAATCACAGCGCAGGCTTTCCAACTTTTGTCATTTATCCGCTGCGGATCTGAAATGGTCCACTGGAAGAAAAAGGGGTACTACGACGTTTCGACCTGGGTTGGACCTGGGAATACTCGCTCTGCTCGCCTCCAACTTTGCCATCATCTTTGGATCCTTAAGATCCTGATGCGGGGATACTGAATGGTCCGCTGGAGGAAAAAGGGAGACTACGAGAGTGGGATCTTGGAAGACTCGCTCTGCTCGCCCCCAACTTCGCCATCATCTTTGGATCCTTAAGATCCTGATGCGGGGATACTGAATGGTCCGCTGGAGGAAAAAGGGAGACTACGAGAGTGGGATCTTGGAAGACTCGCTCTGCTCGCCCCCAACTTCGGCCCCATTCGTGGGTCCTCAAGCTACTTATCTGCTGCGGGGTGCGAAAAGGTCCGCTGGGGGAAAAAGGGAGACTACGACGTTTCGACCTGCAATCCGAGAAGACTCGCACTTTGCTCGCCACCAACTTCAGCCCCATTTTTGGATCTTTAAGCCGTCCCTCTACGATGCTTCGGAGCCTCCCTTTTAGCAGTCAAACAGCAACAGCGGTCCCTTTGACGAAGGGGATCACCGCTGGGACGTGTACAATTCTGAATATCTCTCTAAGCTCTAAGAAGTTAATAGAGGATGCCCCTAAGGATCGGTTCTAGAACCGTTTCTCTGGGACGTACTTTTCGACGAGATTCTCACTCTTCTTTCTCGTCTCCTGCCTCCCGAGGTCAGCATAAGCGTTGCTTATGCCGACGACCTCACCCTTATCGTGCGCTCCAAGAGCCGTAAGGGCCTCAAGGAGACCCTTATCAGTGAAATTTTCGTTCTAGAGGATTGGCTGCTCAAAAACAACCCTCAGGTTTCATATATAAAGACTCACGTAGTTCTACTTGAAGGAAAATTGGACCCTAAACCAAGACTCTGCCCATCGTTAAAAAGTGGTCAAGTGAATTCAGTAGAGGTAGAGAAAGCAATGAAGACGACCCACACTCGGGCGGACCACTCAAGATAATGTGAAAAAAAGTAAAAAAGCTAGTATTTGAAGATAACACAATAAAAATCAAGATGTTAGCAGAGATGACAAACAAACCTATTCTTCATGACCATCTTAATCTCTCAAAGACCAGTGCAAGATGGATACCGAGAATGCTTACTGCACCTCAGAAGCAAGTGCGAATCGAGTGCTGTAAGGAGTTTTTGGAGCTCTGTAGAGAAGACAGATCGACTATTCAACCGGCTAGTTACATAGGGATGAGACGTGAGTTCATCATTATGACCCTGAGAGTAAACAAGAGTCCATGTAGTGGATTGAAAAGGGTGCACAGTTCCCAAACAAGTTTCAAGTCACCCCATCGGCTGGAAAAATAATGGCTATGGTCGTTTGGGAATTCTAAAGTTATTTTATTAATAGAGTACACTAAAAAGGGTAAAAACATCATACGCAACCACTATGCGTAATTTGAGAGAAGCAATTAAAAGAAAAATCCTAGAAAAACTAACAGCGGGGGTGTAGAGGGACTTATTTCTTGTTCTAACAAAATTCTAATGTACTACATTGAAAAATAGAATTTTTCCAGAAATTTTCTGAGTTTTCTTTCATGTCTATACCGAGAATACATTGAACGCCCCTCATACCTGAGCTTGTTAGGCTATGTACCATTTCAATAAATATGATTGAAATTCATCCTAACTCTAAATCTTTATTTTTTCAACAGAAAAATAAAATTCAATTTACTACAATAAATTGTTGATCATTAATAAACAAATTGTATATAAAGATCTTTACACAAAATATTTCTCATGGGAATTGCTCAAAGAATATTGTTCATCGAGTTTTATCTATACTCTAACTTAGTCTGATCACGATATTAATACTAATTTTTCTTTTCTTTAGTTGTGGCTTTTTTCTTGATGAAACTTTTGTATAAGAACCTTAACATAAAAATCAACGCAACTGTCATGGCTAAAATGAAAAGGGTTACATCTAACAGTAGATATTGGTACCATTCCAAATCTAAGGCAGCTACCCTAAGATGTGGCGCCCCTTTATGTCTTATCACATATTCAACCCAGTAATTAACAGCATCTTCAGGATTCATAGGTTTATCCCTCATGATCTGCGATTTCCTTTTGGCGTTCTCCTTGTATCTGTGAAAAAAATTGAAGATTTAAAATTAATTATCACATAAGAGTTCGACATCTCATGCGTTTATTATAAAAATTATTGCTTCTTTTGATAATATTTTTTTAGTTCAGAAAGTAACCATTTTGAGTAATATTACCGTTTTTATAACATCCTATAATGAAAATTGGGAAATTATTGCAAAACAAATTGGAAATCACAATGCTCAATCAAGTTCTCTTCCGAGTACTCCTTCACTTCTCTGCATTGAAGTAGCATAATACTTTTTTCACGTTTTTCGAGGAAAAAATATTAACTATTAAATTTTTATATCAGATGTTAAACATATTGAATATATTTTAACGGTCCTCTTCAATTTTCAATGATAAAGAATAATTTTCTAGCTACCAGTTAGGCATTTTCCCCATTCGAATAATAATTCAGTAACAGATTAGTTACATTGAACTTTCATGAAATCTAATTTATATTTGCACTTTGGATTTACAAGTTCAATTAATCTAATTTGAAACTCACTTCGGATCTTTCAGTAAATCGTCTAAAACTTCATTGAAAATGTCTTCCGTTAGTTCTTTGAAGGGTATATGTCTCGCGATTCCGTTTGCTTCAGCTCTCTTTCCGTTAAGTTTCTGTTCTGCAAAAATAGATAAGGCCATCACTGGCAATCCGTGGTAGACTGCTTCCATAGTACTGAAGAGACCTCCATGTGAGATGAACAGCTTCACATTTTTATGAGCTGAAAAAATAAAACTAATTTCTTTATCAGGTAATTATTGGTGACGTGAGGATATTAACTCAGAGCTTTTTGTTGGCAATACATAAGATGAATTCAATGAGTAACAAATGAACTGTACTCACCAAAAATATCATTTTGTGGCAACCATTTGTTGATGATGACATTGTCAGGTTTGCCAGGTAACTCAGGATCTTCGAACTTCCAAATAATAGTTTCCTTCATTTTCGAAAACTTTCTGAGTATGAAATCCTTCTTCTCTTTAGGCATATCTCGGCTCTTAATGTTAGAACCTAGACTGAAATAGATGACTCCATGCTTGGCATTATCTAGAACCGCTTGGAGATCCTCAGGTAATGGTTGAGGCTTCTTTATGTGAAATCCACCTATATCTTTCATACTTGGTACTTTGGGAATAGGTTCGTGCACGCTTAGATCAGTATTTAGAAGAACCAAAGAAACATTATAGGCTATATCGTTGAGATCTGGGGCATCTGGATAATATTTATGCAAAAGTCTATTATGGGCAGGAAAGGTGAAAAAATTGAAGAGAAGTTTCGTGTATACGTAGAATAACGTATTTTCTAAGCGTTCAAAGAAAGACATGTGGTTGGTAAGGTGAGTCAAGTAGAGGCTGGGGTGGTAAGATGGATTGTCTGGATTTCCCTGGTAGGGGTTGGTCCAATCGTTTGCATCTACAGCACTATATACAATAAGGTGTGCGTTGAAATGATGCGCTACGTACTTTAAGGCCTCTGACTGAAATTCTTCAATAATAACGACGTCGAACGTTTCCTTCGATTTCATGAATTCCTTGAACTTAGTATGATTGAAGGCGCCTTCCAGAAGGCTGTTGGTCATGAAGTGGAAAAAAATAGGCATTATTGCTGGCATGGGATTCAGCTCGAACCAGTTTACTGTTTGATCTGTAAAAAGATTTAGAATTAGATATTGATTGAGTTTTTATTTAGTAATGAACTGAGAGGTAATAAATTACTCATTAGTTCCTTGGAAAATGAGGAAATAATCAATTTTGTACTTTAAGTCATTTATTATTGTATTTAGTATATCAGGATAATAATGAATGACCGATTTGCGACAATTCGATCTTTGGCTGATGAGTGGTTAGGAAAACAAGGCTATCCTGTAACTCAGAGCAGTGCACACGACAGTCACTGTGTGTATAAAACACTCTCTACTGACGGTTTAGCACGTTATTATTATTGCCGTTCCAGATCCCAAATCATTCGACATGCCAAGAGTTCAGACGTTGGACAGCATCAGCGGCGAAAGAAGAAACCGCCAAGAAATTGACTCTAACCCGGCAGAAATCGGATAAGATGAGATCAGACAGATCGCCCAGAGAAAAAACGCGGATCCGCAGATCCTGAAATAGAGGACAGACACGAAGTATGTGGTCACTAGTTTGTAAGTGACCACATGGACAGGAATCATCCCTGACAAGACCCAGCCTGAAGAGGTCTGCCCTGAATGGGCCATAACCTGAAATAAAGCAGTGGAAAAGCTGGTCTGAACCAGGAGTTGTTCTGTACAAACCTGACGAGCGGGATCCAGCCGAAGGTGCAACGACCGGTTTCGGACTCCTCCCAGTCCAACTGCTAACGAGACAATAACTCCTCAAAGTACGATGCGGAGCAGTGGCGCACCACTAGAGACCGATCCTCTGAACCGATAGAAATAGCAGGAAGAGAAGTGTCTTCAAACTTGAAAGGTAGACCCTTCTTTAGATGGTAGTGAGCTGCTCGATATAGTATGTAGTAGTGCGCCGGGATACTTACAGTCACCACCTGTAATGTCGCCGTAGCCACAGTGCGACACATTGGGGAAACCAAGAGCAAGAAGTGCCTCTGTGCAGACAGGATAACCTGTCTGAAAGCAGGCCGCAGCACAATAGGAGATGATGGGGAGAAATAAACACTTATATAAAAGTGATAATGAGCGAGATTGAGTGTCTCCCAAGGACCGTCTCAACCGCATCAACGTACAAGCTACAGCCTTTGATTTCCCACGCAGCGCCTTCACGTGTGGCAGAAAAGTAAGTCCCGAGTCTACCACGACACCCAAATACTTGTGCTCGCGAACCCAATAGAATGGCACACCCGAAACACATACCCTTGGAGGGCGACCCACGTGCAGACTTCCCCTCAACAATACTGCAGCGGATTTGCTCATAGACACGGTCAGCTTGTTACGCAAGAGCCATTCGAGCGTAGCATCAACTAGACATTGATTTGCATCCTCGAAAGCGCGACGACTGTTTGCTCCATCTAGAAGCGCCAGATCATCGGCATAGGCGATAGCAAGGCCCTCCTTCTTCGAAAGTAAAAACAGCAACTCATCGAAAAATAGATTCCAGAGTGAGAGTCCAAGTATTGAACCCTGGGGACAGCCTTTCTCAAGACCTCTAGACCGGGAGAAGGAGTGCCGTACAAAAACGACATTTCTGTCAGAAAGATAACTGTGCAAGAGACGAAGCTGGTCTTCAGGGATGGACAACTCTCGAGCATGACGGAGGATACTTGGCCACCAAAGTCAGTCGAACGCACCCTCGATATCTATAAAAATAACTGCAACGTATTTGTAGCTAGACTCACGAGCATACCTCACTTGTCGGAAGACAGCATCTTCAGTAGACAGACCAGGCCTAAAGCCATACTGCAGGGGCGAGCAATTAATCGGATCCAAAAGGTCTTCAGAGAGACTGCTCAACATAAGCCGTTCGAGAACCTTGCCCAAGGTTGACAGAAGGCTAATAGATCGGTGAGATTTTGGGTCCTGAATGTCACGATCGTCAGATTTTGAAAGTAGACATAGTGTTGCCGACTTCCAAATTTTCGGAAAATAGCCAAAAGAAGGGTAAAAAGTTTAAGTAGGAAGTCAGGAATCAGTTCCCAAGTTCTTCGAAACATTAGGCCAGTGATGCGGTCAGGTCCAGGAGCACCCCCAAAGAGGAGAAGCCATGATGGCAGCCATACTGTAACTGTCCGAACGATTTACCGCCGGATAAGGTCTTTTGGACTGCAGCATTATCGACCCCATCTTGTGTTACCTCTGACGGTTGAGCATCGCCGGCAACGATTACAGTGGTGCAGAGAACGTCAACACTGGAATGTGGAATGGCAACAGGTCGTCTTTTCTGATGAATCTCGATTCTCTTTGGGTGCACATGATGGCCGAGGAAGGGTTAGACGACGTCGGGGAGAAAGACGTGAACCTCAGTTTGATATTGAGCGTCATGTACACCGGACAGTAGGCATTATGGTATGGGGTGCTATTGCACATGCAGGTACGTCACCTTTAGTCTTTATTCGAGGTGACATGATAGCGCTAGGTTACCTTCAAGAAATAGTTCCTCGAGAATCCAATATTTCAGCAAGATAATGCTCGACCTCATGTTGCCAGAGTTAGTTTAAACTTTTTTGAAGCGACCCATGTGAATCTTTTGCCATGGCTGCCCAGATCCCCCGATCTTTCAGTCATAGAGCATGTTTGGGACATGGGTAGAAGGCTTGAAAATTTACCCCAACCCCCACGGACTTTGGTGGCTCTGAGACATGAACTACAGGTAGCTTGGGATAGTATCCCTCAAAAAGAAATAGACCATCTTATTGCATCAATGTCAAGAACTGTTGGGGAGTGCATAGATAATCACGGTGGACAAACACATTATTAACAAATTTATTAAAAAAAATTGTAAATCCTTTTTTTTTTGTTCAAATTTCAATCATTCACTCCTTGCTATACTATCTATGTTTTAACAAAAAAAATTTAAAATTTAAACAGCTCCTTCTGGGTGTCGCAGTTTCTTTGTCAGTTAGTATACTAATACAGACATTCGAGCAGAACGATAGCACGTTGTTTCCAAGATAAAGCGATAAAAAAAGAGCTTATAATCTGCCGTTATTTGATGGATGATTGTAT
The DNA here is from genome assembly GCA_034642435.1 of Megalocaria dilatata. Lineage (NCBI taxonomy): Eukaryota > Metazoa > Arthropoda > Insecta > Coleoptera > Coccinellidae > Megalocaria > Megalocaria dilatata. The sequence continues at coordinate 8,961,769 of CM067857.1, read as the reverse complement.
GGCAATTAAACTTTTCCTCGAATTCGTCATTAACGAGAAGGATATAAATATGAACTATTCGAAAATTTTCGATAGCAAATTTAAAACATATGAGAAAGATGGGTTCAAGGCTTCATACATTATGTATATCCTTAAACAAAATTGCTTTGTCACTCACTTGTGTTGAATAAACAGGTATCATAATTTACTGAATGTCTTTACCAAATGAACTTTGCACTGACAGAGTAGAAATCTCACATTGCGTGATTGAAATGAATTAAGAAATTAGATCCGAGGAGGTGGCTCCAGATTAGTCAATCAATTTGTTGAGAAGAATAAAGCGATAGTATCATTATATTGGATCTATTAAATATCGAACACAAACAGAGTGAATCTTTCATAAGTCTCTAGAAATTTCAATTTTAGGAAACTTCTTGAGGTATTAAATAAACTGTCTTAGAAACACTATTATTTTAGTCGACATCTGTTTAGAAAGTATCCGGAAAAACAAAGCTCAATTGTAATTATTTAGTATATATTTTTAATTCTTGAATTAGAAAATTATAACAAAATATTCATCGTATTTACTTATACAATCTCCATTCAACTGTAAACACTTGAATAAACGTTGAGGTACATCCGAAACTAGATCACCTACATAATTTTCGGTGATGATAATCCAGGACTGCAAAACTAACTGATTTAAATCATCTTTATTTCGTGCCGCTGCTCGTTCAACTTCAATCTTCATTAGTCCCCATATATTTTTAATGGGTCTAAGATCTGGTGAAGCTGCTGGCCATGCAATAGTTCCCACTTGGTGTTCTTACATCCAAGCTAGACTATAGGCCGAAGTATGACATCTTGCATTATCCTGCTGAAAACCCCTCTGTAGCGTGCGCTGTTTCAAGGTGAAAATCGTTTAGAATGCCACAATACTTTTCACTATTAATAGTACCATCAACTATATAGAGAGGCGTAGCACCTTGATGAGATATTGCTCCCCAAGCCATTATTTTGGTGGGAAATTTGGAAATTTGATAGGATTAGTAAGTGATTTCCACCAAGTTGGAAACAACATTCATCCGATATGAATACCTTATTAAAATTATCTTCTTGGAAACGCTGACAAAATTCTTTTCTTCGTTCCTTTTGTAAAGGTGTCATTATAGGGTTTTTTTTTGTTTCCTTGATATGTAGCCTTGTCTTTTTAGTTACATACTGACGGTTTCTGGACATACTTTTATATTTTGTTCATTTTCAAATCTGTTAGACAATTTGCGAAACCCCAGGCGTGGATTGTTTCGTCCTAAGGCGTTTAAATTGTTTCCTTTAATCCTTCCTGGTGACAATCAACAATATTTGGCAAATAGTATTGCCATGCAACTGTGGCCATAGCCGACTATATGCTCAACCTATTTTATACATTACTCTTGTCTTAGAATGTTACAAAAAGAAGTATATTAAAATTACGAACAATAATAAATTTCGGATACTTTCTAGAAAAATATTGAATTGAATCAGTCCGTACTTGGTGAAAATCCATATTAAATAATATTTGAATAAGGTTATTCTGATTTTCACAAATTTTTATTGTTATGTTTACAACAATCGTTTCGCTATCATAGTAGCATCATCAGGCAAGATTACATTTTGAATAACTGAGCTTGTTTCCGAAATCCGTTGCTATTTATATTACAGTAAGTACAATAAATTTTTATTGAGCATTAAAATTCAGCTCATCTGAATATATTTAACAGAGGTGAATTATTAAAATCTATTTGTTCGTTAAGTAATATTCCAATTTTATTATGTTTATTTATCTCTAGGGATTCTAACAGATTCAAGGCATAACTTTTACTTTCTATATGTAGAATTTCAAAATTATGGTTGAAAGTATGTCTAGTTTCTAACAAATGGGTGGAATATGTAGAATTACTTTTATTATTGAGGAAACTCTTCAAATGTTCACAAATTCTATGTCGGAAAGTTCTTCCAGTCTGTCCTATGTAAACTTTAGAGCAATCACCCCAGATTAACTTATAAAACCACGATTTATCATCTTTATGTGTACAATCTTTATTATTTTTAATAAATTCACCCAAGTTTGAATTTGTTTTAAATGAAGTATGTAGCAATTTTCCCAGAAATATAATACGTTTAGTGTATTTTAAGGAAATGTATTCAAATTTTTTTTTTTTTTATATTAGGAAACACCATATTTAAAGCTATTTTATTATTTTTATTCATCAACAATTTGTTTATCAACTTAGGATCATAGTCATTATAAATAGCTATTTGTTTAATTACGTTAAGTTCTGAAATATAATTTTCTCGATTCATGGGAATATTAACTAATCTATGGATCATACTATTAAATGCGGATAATTTTTGATTTAAAGGATGATTTGATTTATTGTGTATAATAGAATCCGTATAGGTTGTGAAATATTGAAAAATCATGTGAATTATTTATTCGAGTAACAGTTAAATCAAGAAAATCAATAGAATTATTATGTTCGGTTTCCATAGTGAATTTAATTGAAGGATTTATTTCATTGATGAATAAAAAGAATTTTTTCATGGACAATATTGAAACTAAAATTCACCAAAATCTCCTTAAGAAATACTTTTTATATTGGTATAGATATGTAAACGATATTTTCTGTTGCTTCACAGGTACAGAAAGACTTTTGAAAAATTTGTTTTATTCATCAATGAAATACATCCTTCAATTAAATTTTCCATGGAAACCGAACATAATAATTCTATTAATTTTCTTGATTTAACCTTTACTCGAATAAATAATTCACATGATTTTTCAATATTTCACAAACCAACCTATACGGATTCTATTATACACAATAAATCAAATCATCCTTTAAATAAAAAATTATCAGCATTTGAGTGTATGATCCATAGATTAGTTAATATTACCATGAATCGAGAAAATTATATTTCAGAACTTAACATAATCAATCAAATAGCTATTAATAATGACTATGATCCTAAGTTGATAGACAAATTATGATGAATAAAAATGATAAAATAGCTTTAAATATGGTGTTTACTAATATAAAAGAAAATTTTAAATATATTTCCTTAAAATACACTAAAGGTATTTCTGAGAAAAATGCTACATACCTCAAAAATAAATATAATTTGAGAACTTCATTTAAAACCAATTCAAACTTGAGTAAATTTATTTAAGATGATAAATCGGGGGTTTATAAGTTAACCTGCGGTGATTGCCCTAAAGTTTACATAGGACAGACTGGAAGAACTTTCCGACATAGAATTTGTGAACATTTGAAGAGTTTCTATAAGAATAAAAGTAATTCTACATATTCCAACCATTTGTTAGAAACAGGACATACTTTCAACCATAATTTTGAAATTGTACATACAGAAAGCAAAAGTTATGCCCTAAATCTGTTAGAATCCCTAGAGATAAAGAAATATAATAAAATTGAAATATTACTCAACGAACGAATAGATTTAAATAACTCACCTTTGTTAAATATATTCAGATAAGCTGGAATTAGCAGAGACCCTCTTTTGGGTTTAAGTGCTGAATAAAAATTTATTGTACTTACTGTAATATAAATAGCAACGGATTTCGGAAACAAGCTTAGTTATTCAAAATGTAATCTTGCCTGATGATGCTACTGTGATAGCGAAACGATTGTTGTAAACATAACAACAAAAATTTGTGAGAATCAGAAAAACCTTATTCAAATATTATTCCTAGAAAAAATAAAATTTTCACGACAAAAAATATGTTGGTAAACGATTGGGATTTGTAGATTCATATATTAATAATAAATATATTTTTATTCAGCTCGTGAAAGGACCAACGTCAACAACGGTGTTATGCTGATGATTAAATGACAATTGCTAATTTGACAACCAAAAACATAACTAAACCGGATTTCAAAATGATTGCGGAATGTATTTTTAATCCTTCTGTCTCTTCAAAAATTCACAGGCGCTTGTGAAAAGCACGGATCAGAATTGATTGATGTTTTTTCCGAATAGTTTTAATGGAATTTAATCTTGATGAAATAAATGTGTACATAGAATCAAGCCCAAATTCGTTTCAGTTTGAACGCACTCATTGAAAATTTGTTGCAATCGATAATTTCGGAAATTTGTTGAGGTGGTATGAAAAGGAGTGGAATTTGAAAACCTCATTATATATTAATAGTTTCCAAATGAAAAATATAAAATTTCGTTGAAGAGTCACAACGACTTTGAAACAAATGTTTTTGTCTGGAAAAATGAAATACTGTTGTGAATAATATTATACACAAATATGTTGACGTCTATTCATCATCATGAGTTGAAACATGACACGTTTCGCTACATTATAGCTTTTTCAGATAATTTTTGACGATGTGTGTATATAAAATATCGACCGCGATAATCCTTTAAACTTGATAGTGATTTTGATTAGAAAAAAACGATGAAAACATAATTTTTACGTTATATTGGTACTCTTGTTTTAATACGATAATTTCTCTCGTTTTTGAGAAGAACGCAATTGAAGAGTTAATTATCTGAGAAGGGAATTTCAAATAACAGACAATAAAGAAACTTGTAACGTAAGGCTTTTGTTCCAACAGTAAACAAGAATAAAAAACAATTTAACATAAAAAAACAAACTTGAAGTAAATGTTCTAGATTGCCTCCTCCGACCTTTTCTTATTCTTGTAATTGAGGACTTCTGGATGTCAAAGAAAACATTTTTCTGTCCCTTCATAAAATAGCCGCTTATTGTATTCTTCTTCAGAGTTTGTCTGTAGAATTAACTTCATGGGTATACATTAAGAACTTCTTGAGTCTCCGAACATAAAAATCGAAAGGGTCATAATCAGGACTTCTTGCTGGCTGTTTAAAATCTCAGCCAATCCATCGACGAGGAAATATATCATTTAAATGATTTCCAAAAATTCTCTCCACTTTCTCTCTACTTCTTGCATTTCTTCATCCCACTGGCACTGTAACATCATGAAGTGTAAAATTTGTTTCAAACTTCTTCACTAAACGTTCAACATTCAAACGTTTTCTATCGAAAAACTCTCAAAGCGTGACTCGACGCATAGTGTGTCTTTCAAAATTGGTGCGAATTTATCACTCGTGGAGGATCTTTATAAGCCCCAAAATTGGCCTATGGGCGTGGTAGTTAAGAGATTTCAATTCTTTCGAAGAACAACCAAATAGGAATGTGAACGATGTGAAAATAGCTACAAAAAAATTGAATTAAGATATGACGCAATATACAGTGCTTAGGCAATAAACTAGACATAGTGGAAAATGTATTGAACACTGACAACTACAAAGTGGCATGTATAACTGAACATTGGACGAACCAAAATCAAATGAAAGGCCTAAATATTCGTAATTATAAAGTGGCAAATGCCTTTAATCGTAGTAAATTCAAACACGGCGTTTGCGTAATTCTTCTAAGAGAATATTCAATTTGAACCTGTGGAATCGATGAATGATTTATCAATTTAAAAAGAAATTGAAATGTGTGCGATATTTGAGAAGACCACAAAAACATATACCGGTCCACAAAAAAGGTAATCAAGAGCTATACGAGAACTATAAGCCGATATCTATCATGCCAGTTGTCTCAAAAATCTATGAGAATCTCCTCAAAACTAGAATTGTCGCATTTCTAGAAAAAAATTTGTTGCTTGGCAGTTTCCAGCATGGTTTCAGAGAGGAAAAATCTTCTACCACAGCTTTGGTCACCATTGTTGAGTACATCATGAAGGCACTGAATGATGCAGATGATGTGATGCTGACCTGCATGGATCTAAGTCGAGCGTTTGATTGTGTCAACGATGAAAAGCTTCTGCATAAGTTGGAGTACATTGGCATAAGAGGGCCAGTTTTGAATCTGTTGGAGTCTTAAGGATAGGTACCAAATTTTAGATTTGGAAGGTGAAAGGTCCTCCAAGATGAAAATTACTGCAGGAGTTCGCCAGGGATCTGTGCTCGGGCCTATTCTTTTCCTCCTATATATCGATGATCTGATATATCACGTTGGTGCTGATGATGAAACCCTCTTCGCTGACGATATAACATTTTCGAATAGAGCCAAGGGCAGAAATCTACTCCTAAATAAATCTCATGAAACAGTCAAAGATGCGATAGAATGGTTTAGTTTAAATGACATGAAAGTGAACGAAGAGAAAACTCAGGAGTTGATTGTGAGCATAAAACGTCAAGAACCAAAAAGTATTTCTCTTCTTGGGGTTTCAATCAGCGGAAATTTAACTTGGCTGGAGCACATAAATGAATTGTGCCAAAGACTCTCAACAGCATTATTTTCAATAAGAAGAATAAAGAACTTGCTCACAGAAAAAGAAGCGTTACTTACATAACACGCACATTTCCACAGCAGGATGAGCTACAGCATCATTTTATGGGGTGCATCTTCAGAGGCCTGAAACAGAAAAAAACTTTAAGATTAGTAGCGGGTGTAAACCAGGTCACTAGCTGTAGATCACTCTTTAAGAAATATGAAATACTTACTTTAACATGCTGTTATATCCTAGAGTATCTTATGTATGTGCACAAAAATCGGGATAATTTCCAGACACACTCAACGATTCACAGTCATGCCACCAGGCATAGGAACAACTTTGTTGCCCCAAGACATAGAGTGCAGAGGACACAGAACACCCATATATTTAATGGAATGAAAATCTATAACCGACTTCCACAATCCCTAACAACACTGCATTCTACAACATTCAAGCGAGAAGTTAAAGCGATTTTAACTGAATGTGCATTTTATTCAATGGATGAGTTATGAAGTACCAGTTCTAGTCATCTACTTGCTGTGTTTCAGTTTGTTTTTTATTGATTGTTAAAGGTTTTAAAGTTGAAATATTTTAGGATGACATATTTACAATTTTTTATTTTATCATATATTTCTTTGATAATCCTTGTAAAATTTTGAGAGTAACTAATGAATTTGAATATTTGTAAAAAAAAAACTGTTCTTTCATCCGGAGGATTAAAACGACCTAAAATTGGAGTTGAAGCACGTAAAGTTAGAGTAACAGATCGAGATTTCTCATAATGAATTTGGATTATTTGTAAAAGTTGTTGGAGTGTGTAACTTTGTGACATTGACGAATGTCAATGTCACAAATAAACAAAGGCTGCTATGCGTGAGTAATATCAATTTAAAAATTAGGCGTTCCCATTGAAAGACCCTCTTTAATTTCTTTCTGCCTGCTATAAAAGGGAGACAAGTTTTCTTGTCATAACATTTATTCATTTCAATCTAGGAAAACCGTTCGACGTTAAGAATTTTTATGATACCATTCTTTTCTTCCAGAAAACTTAATAAGACCAGAACTCACTCGTATATATCTCGTACAATCCGTCCAACACAATTTGTCTGTAGTTTTTTGGTGTATTCTCCTCTCGAAAACCAGAAACGATAGTAACATCATGTCCTCTTTCAGCAAGTCGTCTCATCAGAGTGCTATACGACATATAATGACTTTTTGCGGGCATGTGGAAGACGCCAAGTATTTTAGCACCTTCCAGCTCACGAAAACCGACAAGAAGTACGACAAGAAGCACAAAAAAATTCATTTTAACACGATTTTCCTTTCCTTTGATTTCACTCATGAAAAAAGGCAACTACTTCCTTGTGACAAGAAATAAGGTAATTCCATAGCTCGTTTATCAATCAGTTTTAACAGACGAAGACAAATTCTGTTATCTTATCTTGTGTGAAATTGAATTGTTCCGAAAGATTCCTCAACAATGTGGTATTCTCGGTTATCGATTATTTCGATTTCGAACTGAATTGAATGAAATGAACTGAAAGAATGATTGTCTACGACTCGATTTGATTTAATTCGAAGATTTTGGGGGATTTCACTTTAAGTTTTACCGTATATTATCTATGAATCATGAGTGTCTATTCATCATACAATAACGAAAGATAATATGAATATATGAATTAAAATTCTATTTGTATTTTAGGTACACGATATACAATGGCGTCATAAACATTTGGTGTTATGAAATTGGTATAAAAACTCAATTGAATCCGTCATTTTAATTAAATAAAATAATAAAGAATATTTCCACAATTTATTAATTGAGGACAATTATTTCTCCATCACTTAAAGTTTACGTTTTTAACTAACTCTGAAAATAAAACCTTCACTTTTTATATAACTTGAAAAAGGAGGATACAAATAACTAACAGTTTTTGGAAATAACCATAAGACAACACAATATATGCGAAAAAGGGATACAAATAACAATCAATTCGCAGAAATACCGATAAAAGAAATCTGGCCAGATCTGTTGGGTCGTTGAGGAGAATTTTAAAGTTCTTGTAAATACTCATTTTTTCTGCTCTTAGAAACGTGTCTGGTACTTATAATTTCATAGTTATTGTTGAAATTATGTCCAAATTCATTCTTTTCTTAAAGGATCTACATTTATCTATGACCAATATACATCATAGGACAATCATTGTAAGTCAATTTAAAGACCCGATATTTATTGTCTTTATTTGTTCGATCTTTGTTATTCTTTATATGAATTCTCAAATTATTAACTGTTTTAAAAACTACATTCGAGTCAAACTTTATTTTAAAATGCTCGGCAATATTATCTGTTATTGTATTTACGTTAGGAATAGAAATATGTATGTAAAATTCAAATATAAAGAACAGATTTATTCTGTTAGCCTCCAATAAATTTTAATTAAAAAAAATTTCATTCAAAAACTTTAAGAATGGAATTCAGTAGACATATAAAAACAAAACTCATTATATAATATGAAATGGAATAAAAAACCCAACAAATATAAATTGCTATTAAATTTAATAAACAAATATTTGTGGGAGAAAATATTTTGTTCCTGATCTTATATCTATAAAAACCAAATCTTATTCAAAAATGCCAAAATTAATTTTAAGAATTTCTCCAAAACTAATATTTGAATAAGTTTCTTCAAAAATCTCTCAAAACATGTAACACATCCTCAAAAAACAATTAGAAATCAAATAAGGTCTTCGTAAGTCCAACTTCACATTTAAAAAATAAAATCAATCGACAATAACTAACATAAAACAAGTTGTAGAAATTACCATGTTTTATTACCAATAAATTGATATTTTACACATTTAATTGTGACTCGAGTTTCTGGAATTAACTATCCCATCTTCAGACAATAAATAACTTATCTCTAAAACCTCTTGGGATTCTTGTTGAACAAACAAGAGAACTTTAAAAATCCAACTTATTTCATGTAAATGCCTTACTGGTAAGTTATTCATTGTTAATTGATATCATTTTTTAAATGTGGTGTTGGACTGATGAAGACTTCATTTGATTTCTGATTATATTTTGAGGATGTGCTACATGTTTTGAGAGATATCAACTACTATACTATTGATTTGAAGTAACTTATTTAAACATTTGAGTATATTAAATATTTCAAATGAAGTGGTTTTGGGAAGTTCTTGAAATTATGTTTTGCGTTTTTGAAAAAGATTTGGTTTTTCATGAATATGAGATCAGAAACACAATTTAGTTTCCTTTAAATATATATTTATTAAATTTAATAAACAATTTATTTTTGTTGCGTTTTTTTATTCTATTTGATATTATATAATGAGTTTTGATTTCAAATGTCTACTTAATTTAAGCAGTGCTTTTGAGACATTGATTTAATTCTGAAAGTTTTTGAATAAAATTTTTTGAAATTGAAATTTCTAGGAGGTTAGCAGAATGAACCTGTTTTTGATATTTAAATTTTTTAATAATCCTTGTATCAAGTAAAAACCTCTTCTTATTAATTATGTATATCTTTTAGTTGAATCTTCAGTAACAGGCAAACTAAATTCAATGCAATTTTCTTTTGTTTTTGTTTGAAATCTTGTCCATTAAAATTGGACCATTGCCGTTTTGGAATGCAATTTGCTTAATAATATTCAATTCTATGAAAGACTTATAGCGATTCATAGCTAAGTTCTTATTTTCGTAGAATTTATTTTATTTTCAAGCGAGTTATGAGGATAATGAATCTAAGTACTCATTTTCACAAAGGAAATGATTTGTGTCATTAATAGTGACAAACAAGTTCCTCGCATACAATTTTCAACCGATATGGTCTAAATAATCCCACGTTTGAAGTGCGAATGGTTTTGATTGATGAACTGAAAGCAGTACAGAGCCACGTTTCGATTGAAGCATCCCCCCACTGAGAGAGAACAGTCGATTATTCATCATCGCATCGCGCTGATTGATTCTTCTAATGCTCCACTGGAAATTCATGGTTCTCTAGATTAATATTGAATTTCCTATTTTTCCGACTGGCTTGTAGATGTAAATTAACAACACAAAAACTAATGAAAAATTATTATTCATCATATGTAGATTCTCTGAGAAGCTATTAAGAGATTTGAACATTTCTGGGGGAGTAGATGGTTGAAAGCTTCTGATTTCACGTCAGTGCTTTTCTAGATTTTCTGATTAATAGTTTCTTCTTTTGGTATCAATATTGCATGGTCAATGCCTATCGTAGTTTCGCAATTTCCGTAATTTTTACCGACTTCACTGGATAACTTTATCGGCTAACTTCACGCCGGTGTTTCATAATATCTAAATAAAGCTCAATTGTTGAAGGATAATTAAGATACTGATGATTTATTATCACAATCTATATAACATTAAAATATACTGCTCCAAATATACGCACTGAAAATGTAATAAGCTTGTCAAACGTCTTTACTCCAAATAACCTAAAAATATTCATTATGAGAATCACACACACATGAAAATGAACTTATTTTTCACATCGTTTTCGCCATTTAATTCATAGGGCACAAGCTGAATAAAATATTTCATTTGTGACTCGAAACAAGTTTCTTTCTTGTTTCAAGAAATTCGAATCGTTTGAGAACGAGATCTGGACCGATGTAAACGAACACTAGGATATTTAAATGAACTCATCGTCAATTCACGATTGATCTTGATTCAGTCGAATAAGTAAATTGGATGAAACAATTCCTCCAGAACGATGTTAATTTTTCGATTCTTTTATTATTGTTGAAAAACGGTGGTAAGTTTCGAAAACATTTATAACCTATTTATTCATTCATAATTCTCATGAATAATTTTTATGACTTCAACTTTATTTCTTAACAGCAATGAATTTGCAGTCGTGCTTGATGAAGTCTCAGTAAACCCTCAATTTTAGGAGGTGTTTAATACGAGACTTTATTTTTGTAATTTTAGAAATACATGTCATTTAAATTGTGTGTGATATTTTTCGAGTCGCTGTATGATTTTAACCCGTCAATTTTTCTATTACCTTTCAAGGCCGCATCAAGTCCATCTAGGTGTATCTGCCGGTAGTTCTTCGGTGGATTTTTCTCAGTAAAGGGTCCAACTACTGTGACATCGTGTCCTTTCGCAGCAAGAATCTTCATAACCCTACTACATGACATATAGTGGCTGGGTGATGGCATGTGAAATACGCCAAGAATTTTTGCACATCTCACTCCAGTTAAATAGACTAGACATACACTGATAAAAACGAGAACCTTCATTTCGAGTTCGATTCTGCCGAGCTCTACTCAAGCCAAATCCAAGCAACTGTTTTGGGTTTTTATAGGTTATATCTAATGTGAGTAACATTCATCACAGCCAAAGATCCGATATCTAAACTGACTACACGACCATTGGACTATGCGTATTTTATTTCATTTTAGGAAATGAAGAGTGGGGACGAAGACCAAAATTGAAGCAGCTTTGGTATCGTCACATCTGATTATACCGCGTCTTTATAGATGAGTCACACAAATATTGTAAGGTTGTGAATGATCATACCAGAGGCGTCGTTTCAAAGATGGCCAAAGTTATGTCAATTGACTAGTAGAGATATGTATTGTTCGCAGATATTTAATAATAATAATATTTCTTTATTTCAAAAAGGTTCACCAAGATGACAATCTGAAATAAAATAGCGTCTTAAAATTAAACATAATCAACTAAATTTGAATATCAAAACAAATTGAAATATGTTTATCTTCTACAATTTTAATTTCCAAAAGAATTTTTTTATTCAAAAAACTTTTAGAATTGAATTAATGTCTAAAACAAGCACCGCTCACATTTAATAGACGTTTATAATCAAAACTCAATATACAATGTCAAATGAAATAAATAACCCAACAGATATACGAAAGTAATTAAAATTAATAAATAAATATTCAAAGGAGACAAAATTTTGTTTCTGGTTTTATCTTTAAAAAATACTACTTGCCTTATAAAAACATGAACACACTTGAAGGACTTCCCAAAGAATATAATTTATTTGAAATATTTAATATATTTAAATATTCGAACAAATTATTTCAAAAATCTCTAAAAAATGTGCACTATATCTTCAAAAAACAAATATAATTCTAGATAATCCCGTCTTCAGCCCTTATTCAATATTACAAATATCAAAATTATATTTGTTTTTTGAAGATATAGTGCACATTTTTTAGAGATTTTTGAAATAATTTGTTCGAATATTTAAATATATTAAATATTTCAAATAAATTATATTCTTTGGGAAGTCCTTTAAGTGTGTTCATGTTTTTATAAGGCAAGTAGTATTTTTTAAAGATAAAACCAGAAACAAAATTTTGTCTCCTTCGAATATTTATTTATTAATTTTAATTACTTTCGTATATCTGTTGGGTTATTTATTTCATTTGACATTGTATATTGAGTTTTGATTATAAACGTCTATTAAATGTGAGCGGTGCTTGTTTTAGACATTAATTTAATTCTAAAAGTTTTTTGAATAAAAAAATTCTTTTGGAAATTAAAATTGTAGAAGATAAACATATTTCAATTTGTTTTGATATTCAAATTTTGTTATATTTCTTCTATCAAGTAAAAAGCCTTTCTATTTTATAATCAACTAAATTTAGCATTGAAAAAATCTCCTAATTCATAAGGTTCAAGATTTATTATCCATGATTTCATTCTATTTTTGAAAATTTTTGGGCTACTTATATTCTTTAAACTATTTGGTAACTGATTGAAAATTCTTGTACAGCTATATGCAGGATTTGAAAATCAAAACAGATTTAATCTGTTGTCTTCTACAATTTTAATTTCAAAAAATTCTTTGAAGAAACTTTAAGAATTAAATTAATGTCTTTATAAGCACTGCTCATATTTAATAGACGTCAAAATTCATCATACAATATCAAACGGAATTAAGAAAAACCAACGAATATAGACTGTCAATTGAAATTAAAATATAAATAAGCAAACATTTTTTGTTTCGTTCCAGGCATGCGTAATGAACTCTTCAGACAAACTTACGAAGCCCTGTTTGTTACAAAATGTATTGTTTTCTGATCCCATATTAATGAAAAATAACTCTTTCTCAAAAATATAAAACATAATTTCAAGAACTTTTCAACTAATTTATTTGAAATATTCAATATATTTAAATAAATTACTTCAAAAAATCTCAAAACATGTAGCACATCCTCAAGAAATAATTAAAGTTACGATAAGATCAGTTCAACTTTACATATAAAAAATAATAAAATCAATTAAACAATGTATAGACTTACTCAGTGACATTTTAGGAATACACGGTCCTCAACAGACATATAAGTAAACACCTTTTATATCCAAGGTACTTATGTTCCATGTTCACAGAAAATCATACAAAGCTTATAAGGCACTTGGCCTCAGTTAAAACCATTCAACACTGTATAATGAATTTCTTTATTTAAAAAACCTAATATAATTATATATTATATATAAAATAAGAAGGAACGGTTTTTTACTTGATAGAAGGATTATTACAAAATTTGAAAATCAAAACAGATTTAATCTGTTGTCTTCTACAATTTTAATTTCAAAAAATTCTTTGAAGAAACTTTAAGAATTAAATTAATGTCTTTAAAAGCACTGCTCATATTTAATAGACGTCAAAATTCATCATACAATATCAAACGGAATTAAGAAAAACCAACGAATATAGACTGTCAATTGAAATTAAAATATAAATAAGCAAACATTTTTTGTTTCGTTCCAGGCATGCGTAATGAACTCTTCAGACAAACTTACGAAATCTGTTTTGATTTTCAAATTTTGTAATAACCCTTCTATCAAGTAAAAAACCGTTCCTTCTTATTTTATTTTATATGCAGGATGTTTTTCACTCAAAGCTTATCTGTGTATTGGAAAGTTTAAACTTTGTGTTCTTGTATTATACTTATTACTAGTGTTATATCCAATGAACTTATCTTTGTTCCTATGAAGAAATACAGTACATTCATAAATATATAAACCGTTTGAACAAATTCCTACATGTCTCCCTAAACTTTAAATTAGAGTTCTCTTCTGTAGCAAAAACACTTCTTTCAAATTTTGGTTAGTACCCCAGAAAATTATACCATATCGGAGTCTAGATTCGAAATTCGCATGATACAATATTTTCAATGATTTCTCAGTCAAATATTTTTTAGATATTCTGATGGCAAAGTTAATTTGGCTCAGTTTTTGACTTAAGTATTCTGCATGCGTTCTGAAGGACAGAAAAGAGTCTACAAAAACCCCTAGGAATTTTGTATTATTTGTTACAAGGATTTCCTCATTTCCCAATGTTATGCTTGTCGGTTTGCTTCTATTATTCCTCAGAAAATCAGAAGGTTTGTCTTTTCAACATTCAGTACTAATTCATTATTTTTTAACCATTCTTGTGTCCTATTGAAGAAGTTGGTTCCTGCTCCGACTAAGTCATTTTTTTCTTTTGCTCCAACCAGTAAGTTGGTGTCATCTGCGTGTCATCTGCAATGACTCTTCTTCTCTTCCTCCGCGATGTCCTTTAGGACGTTGAGAAAAATAAGAAACAGAAGAGGCTCCAGGATATCTCCTTGTGCGATACCTTTATTGTTTATAAGTTCTTCAGATTCACCATTCTCCCCACCTTTGTTAATTTTTACCTTTTGTTGTTTTCTTTTGCACAGGTATGATTTGATCCAGTTTAATGCCTTTCCTCTTATTGGCTTGAAGTTTTTTGAGCAGATGTTCTTGATTTATCATATCATATTTGTCTCCCTCTAGCAGTTCCAGTATATTTTTCGTCAGTTCAAATATAGCTGTTTGTGTGGATTTTCCTTTCAAAAAGGAGTGTGTGCTGGCGAAGAAGTCATAACTATTCAGGAATTCTGTTATTCTTGAGCACATTATCAATTCAAAAATTTTTGAGAAGCTTGGAAGAATGCTGATAGGCCTATAGTTACCCATGTCTTTAGGATTCCCCTTTTTTAATATCGGTTTGATAATTGCCGTTTTTAGTTGTTCTGGGAATTCACCTTAAACGACAGATTGATCAGGCGTGCTAGGATCTCGTTTATTTCAGGCAGAGCTAGTTTGATTATGCTGGTGGGTATTTCATCTAACCCACTGGTATGTTTATTTTTGAGGAGTTACCCTATTTGTAAAATTTCTGTAGGATTAGTTGGTTTTAAGTACATAGATCGGTCATTATGTTCAATGTTACAGATTGGTTGTGTCAATGTCTGTGGAATGAAGTGGTAGTTGAATTTTTGTGGATTCAAGTGGAGCTCCTTCTACCCCACATTCCTCTATATTATTCTGTCCTCTGATTTCCTAGCGAATTGTCCACGTTGTCTTGCTCTTTTATCTGATTTTCTGATTCTTTCTTCGAAAATTTGTGCCTTATAATTCCTGATCAGTTGGTCATATTTCTTCTTGGTCTTATTATATAGATCTTTATAAATGGGATTCTTATTTAATTATCTTTTATCGGTGTGCATTATTTTTTCATACTTTATCATAAAATTAATAAAGAAATCCACATATTTGCTTAGGGAAAATGGTTTATTTGGCCTGTATTTCAGTTCTCTCTAGCAAAACTTGCATAAGCCCGCTGTATACAGGTCGCCCACTTCAAACAATCTAGGCAGCTGTAAGTATGAGTTTTTCGGAAAATGCAGAAATAGGTGAATTTATATTTGGAGGGAGACATCCTCTGATTGCTGATTCGATCATAGCTCTGAGCGCCCCCATGGCATTATAGCTTGACGCGCTGGGGGCGCTTGTTTTGACCAGGATCCTAGTTTCATCCCGGTAAAATGGAAGGTTAAGTCGTGATGCCTAAAGTAATGCTTTGCCAAACAAATAGGGTACTGACACTGACCAAGCAGAGGTTGGAGAGTGCTTCGCTGCTACCAATCATACGGTTGTAGGTTCTCGAACTGAAGCTCAAACTGGAAGCTAGTGGGTTCAGCTCTTCGGAGCGGATGTCGCCACGCGCGATGATGTCGCCACGCGCGATGACACTTTATGCCTCCTGAGGCAGTTTGTGGAGACTGCTAAATAGTTACTTAGTGGAGGAGCTACGCTCATATGCCAATACACTAAATGGTAGAATTCACACCCCTCTAAGCAAGCGTCCCCCATGAAATTGTAGCTTGACGCGCCGGGGGCGCTTGTCTTGACTAGGATCCTAGTTTTATCCCGGTGAAATGGAGGATTAAGTCTTGTAGCTTAAAGCAATGTCACTTGCGCCAGTCACTGGACGCGTGTGGTGGAAGTTCGACCGAATGGGGCCCTATTTTCACCGTAAAGTTGAAATGGAGGGCGGTATTCTATTTATATGTTCGCGGCAACTCATGTTCAGGATATCTCGAAAAATGCTTCAGGGTTTAGCAGGACTTGACGGTTCGACCGGCCTGAACCAGGATCGATTGCGAGACGTTTCTGGGGTTTGTGGATCTCGACGATGCGGCTAGACCTTTGGTACTTGAAGCCAGGATCAATTCAAAGACTTCAGAGGGTTCGTGGGTCTTCAGGTACAGGCCGGATGGAGGATGCTCGTGTCAAGATAAATTGATGCATTAAATCTTGAGACAATTTTTGCTCATGGGACTGCGTTCGACTGGGTGGATAAGAAGCCCCTTCGGCGAGTGGGTTGCGTCACAAAACAACTCGGGTACTGAAACTGCAGAGCCAGTAGAAGTTGGATAGTACTTTGCTGCTACCAATCACGGTGTAGGTTCTCAAACTGAAGCTTGGTGGTTTCAACTCTTCGGAGTGGTTCTCACTATGCGCGATGATAAGGCGTAACCTTTATCATACTGTTTGCTTCTTTGGCAGATTGTGGAGACCTCTGAGTAGCCCCCTGGTGAAAGAGCTATGCTCACGGGCCACTAACCTAACCGGTAGAATTCACGATTCCTCTAAGCAAGGTGGCAACCCCCTCAAGAATCTTAAATGGTAATGAAAAATCATTTTGAAGGTTTTGCAATTCTCTTCAGGAGTATGCTGAAGAAGTTTTATTTGGCGTTCGTTTCGGTGTAAAAATCTCGTTGAATGTTGTGGGTGAAGTGCATGAAGTGGTTGAATTTCTGAACGGAAATGAAATTGTTTATCATCTGCTCCTAGGCAGTAACTATTGGGAGCAAAAACTATTTCGGTCGGTTTTTTTAACCCAAAAAATGCATTTATTTCAGATAATAATAAATTAACGAATGAATCAAAATATTGTCCAACACTGCTTACTACTTTTCCACACCTCCCAGTTAATTTCCGAATTCAGTCTCAGAAAATCTTCTTGTGTTTTGAGGCGATCCAATTTTGAAGCCAAATTTCATTTGTTTCATTTGAGCTTATATAGATTTTTTCATAGTGAAGAATAAATTAAACGAAAACATGAAATCGTACAAGATGGAAACCATTTCTGAAATTATCCAAACTGCTTTTTTTGCACATGAGAACTGTGAAACTGGATGGAGAGAGAAAAAAATTACAGAAGTACAAGATCACTGCATTAATATCGGGTGTTTTTTTAGAGTGATAGAACTTTAAATTGAAATAAAACACATTTAAATTAAGATTGATGCCAAATTTTTTTTTCTATTTGAAAGATGATTTTATGACATTTATGTTTCAGAAATAATTTTTGGCATATGTCCACCACGACTAGCTCTGAGGAAGCATTCGACCAGAGCAATTTTACACCACTTTTTCGAGTAATTCAGGCTTTATTTCATCAATAACACGAGTTTTGTTGACTTCCAAAGTGTCTATTGTTTCTGGTTTATCAGCATAAACCAATGACTTGACATAAAACCAAAGAAAATAATCCAATGGAGTTATGTCGCATGATCTTGAAGGCCAATTAACTGGACCATTTCGAAAGTTCTATCACTCTAAAAAAAACACCCGATACTTTGTGTAAATTATGCTTAAGTTTTCCAAACCTTGAATATTCATATGCTCTATCTTTTTCTTCATCTATAGTGTTGTATGACTCTGCTGATTTCAGTTAATAATTTGGGGTGTATTACAGAAGTACGGATTCAAGGTAGTATTCGAACATCACTATTATAAACAAATTAATTTTCTGTCCTTGCTAGCGTCCTGTATTGGTATCTATAATTTTCTATAATTGGTATCTATTAATTACATCGAATTATCTCAAATATTCAATTGGACCAGTCTTTACATTATGAAAATCCATATTAGATGAGGTTATTCTGATTTCCACAAATTTGAGTATTATGATACAACGATCGTTTCGTTAACACAGTAGCATCATCAGGTAGGTAGTATACCTTACATTTTTTAATAACTACATTTGTTTCCTGAATCGGCTTCTATATATATGAGAGAAGGTACAAAATTCTATTGAGTACTAAAACTTAAAAAAAGAGGGATCCCTGGAAATTCCACTTCATAATAAAAGGTTCACATATGTGGAATTACTTCTGTTATTGACGAAACTCTTCAGATGTTTACCAATTCTCTGTCGGAAAGTTCTTCCTGTCTGCCCTATGCAATCATCGCAGGTTAACTTATAAACTCCCGATTTATTACCTTTATGAGTCATGTCTTTATTATTTAAAATAAATTTATTGAATAATATATTTAATACATAAATTCATTGAATATGTTTTGATTGGAGTTTTTGAATCATATATATTTCTGAAGTATGCAGCAATTTTCTCAGAAATACCTTGAGTATATTTTAAGGAAATGTATTTAAAATTTTCTTTTGTATTCGAACATACCATATTTGAAGCTATTTTATTATTTTTATCCATCAACAACTCATTAATCAATGTAGGATCGTAGTCCTCATTAATAGTTATTTGTTTACTGATGCTGAAATGTAAAATATTATTTTTTCGATTCATGGGTATGTTAACTAATCTGTGGATCATACAATGATATGTTGATAATCTTCAGTTAATAGGATGATTTGATTTATTGTATATAATAGCATCTGTATATGTTGATTTATGAAATATTGAAAATTAATAACCTTTAAATCAGGAACATTATTAGAGTTCTTGTGCTTTTATTGTGTGAAGTTCGTTGATAAACGAGAAGGAATTTGTTTAATAGTCTGCCTGAAGCAACAAAAAATATCGTCTACATATCTATACCAAAATAAGAAATATATCATAAAGAGATTTTGGTGATTTTTAGATTCCATATTGTTCATGAAAATTTCGTCTAGTAAAGGACTTGTGGGGTCCAGAATTCTACTTCGCTCTGCTGCAGCTTCCCAGCGTAGCATATGGAGGACATTAGTATTTTCTGAATACCGAGCTCACCGACCTCGCCTGGTTCAAGTAGAACGGAGTACAAGCATTCGACAACCGAGTTCCGACGTGGAACAAGGTCACTGCTTACCATGCCTATCTGATGAGTTCAGGTGCGCAACTTCGGAACGAAACGCCGCCTACAGTTTAAGAGGAAGAAGCTCCCTCATAAGAACCCCATTCACTTAAGAGCTTGAGACTCAAAAGATTTTCCATAGCCAAACCCTTTTGAGATTTGTCGTTTCAAGGGTGGCAAGACTATATTTCTATAACAATAAACCTGACTGACGGTATACAAGATCTCAATCGACGTAAAAATAACAATTCGTTAATAATATAAAGGAATATGTTTTTCAATGTGGTCAAGAAGTATTTAATTCATTCCTCTTTTTATTTCTCAAGAGTATGACAATATGAATAAACAACGAAACAGTTTTTTTATACAAAATAACTTTTTGTTCATTTGCTCTATTCATAAACATAGTTATGATGATAAGTCGTGATTTTAATTCTTCTTTTCTTTAGTGTTAACTTTTCTGAAAAAACGTCGGAACAAGTATCTAATAGCAAAAATTAATGCAATAAACCCTGCTAATATGAAGATCACAACATCTATCAGTAAATATTGGTACCATTCCAAATCCAAGGCGGCTACTCTAAGATGTGGCGCCCCCTTGTGTTTTATCACGTATTCGACCCAGTAATTAACGGCATCTTGAGGATCCATAGGTTTGTCCCTCATGATTTGCGATCTCAACTGGGCATTCTCCTTGTATCTGGGGAAAACAATTTGAGTGAATGGTACTAGAATGAATGGTAGTTGAAATAAAAAAATGTTTCATGAAGGAATTACACAGTTTATGTTTCTAGTGTTTTGGATAATATATTGGAAGTGTCGATAGTTCAGTAGTTAGAGCACTGGGCTGCGACCATTTAACTGTTGGGTCAAAAATTAACAGAGCTGTGACCTAAAGTGGCGCAAGATCGCAGTAACAAAGCCTACCCAGAGCACAACTGAACTCCTAACTCGTACAAGCTGAAAAAACTTCTGAGGTATCTTCACAGAAGATTAAGGAGGCTAAGGCTAAGACCTTTTGGCTATTACATCGGTATAACTTGTGTATAAATACAAGTAACTCAACTTACTTAGAATCTTTCAGAAGAATATCCAGAGTTTCACTGAAATTGTCTTCATTAAGGTCCGCAAAGGGAATATGCCTGGCAAATCCATTTGCTTCTGCTCTCTTTCCGTTAAGGCTCTGTTCTGCAAAAATTGATAAGGCCAACACTGGAAGACCGTGATAGACTGCCTCCATTGTACTGTAGAGACCTCCGTGCGAAATGAACAATTTGACATTTTTGTGGGCTGCGAATATTGAGGAAATATAATTTATCAGTTAATTATTGAGGCTATAACTGCTTAATTTGGAGGGAAGAAAATAGGAGATATATTAAGTATCAGGAATAGTAAGCACATTTTACTGATCAGAGACAATGCTTAGAAGATCACCCTTGCAAAATTTACATTGCTTGATATTCGTGAAGATCATAGTGTTTGTTGTATCATCCTATAATTTTTTCCTTGATTTCAATAAATCAATTTCCATTCTTTAACTGAAACACCGAAAGTAACATTAGTCTCAAAGTTGGCATAAAAGTGTTTTTCTAAATTGATGGGACTAATTTTAAGAGGATATTCTTTATTGAAATTCTAATTTGTACTAAGCCTGTTTTCCTTCAAGATACGCCTGCTTGAATTTGGGAGCAAATCTTGTTTTCATTGTTTTATTTCCTCTACGAAACAATTGAGAAGGACAAAATTGGACATATCGCTAACGCTTATTTGATGTCTTTCTTAAAAATTTTTTGTGAATTCAAAAGGACCTTGAATTATCGATATTTTACACTAGAATTGGATACACCTGCGCTCAAGGAAAGCTTTAACTGCAAAAAATCAAAGGGATTCAAGTCTGGTGAGTGGGCAGGCCAATTTTGGCGACCTTTTGGTTTATCCAATGGGGTGAAGCACCATCATGCATGAACCATAGTTCTCTTGCTTTGTTTGTTTATAAGATTTTTGGGAAGTATTGATTACTTTTCTAGAAAATGGTAGAAAATGCATGTGAATTCAATATTTTAGAAGAAAATGTGGACCAGTTAATAATCATCAACGACGTCAAGTCACACATTTGGAAATTTTCAATATTTCAGGATCAAAATATTAGGTTCAGGGGAAGAAGTCAATATACAAAAGAGTTACTTATTGAATTCATGTTCTAAAATCAGTTTTAAAATTCGACAAATGTAAGAAGATTAGAAAGTTTTAATATGAAATATTGTGGTCGTTGTTTTTTCAGCCTTTTATGATAAAATCTTAAAACTTTCAAAAATCTGACGTGCAATTAAGTTGGGAGTACTTACCGAAAATGTCATTTTGTGGCAACCAATCTCTAATAATGACATTGTCAGGCTTGCCAGGTAAGTCAGGGTCTTCGAATTTCCAAATAATAGTTTCCTTCATCTTGGAAAACTTCCTGAGTATGAAGTTTCTTTTTCCTTCAGGCATATCTTTGCTTTTAACGTTAGAACCCAGACTGAAGAAGATAACCCCATGTTTGGCGTTGTCGAGTATAGTTTGGAGGTCTTCAGGTAATGGTTTAGGCTTCTTTATGTGGAAACCGCCTATGTCTTTCATACTTGGTACTTTTGGAATAGCTTCGTGTATGCTTGGATCAGTATTCAGGAGTACCAATGAAACGTTGTATGCTATGTCACTGAGATGTGGGGCATCTGGATAATACCTATGAAGAAGCCTGTTCTGGGAAGGGAATGCTACAAAGTAGGTAAAAAGTTTGGAGTACACGTAGAAAAACGTGTTTTCTACACGTTCAAGAAAGGACATATGGTTTGTGAGGTGCGTCAAATAGAAATTTGGGTGATAAGATGGTGTGTCCGGATTACCCTGGTAGGGGTTTGTCCAATCGTTCGCTTCTAAAGCGCTGTATACAATCAAGGGTGCGTTGAAATGGTGAGCTACGTACTTGAGTGCTTCTGCTTGAAATTCTTCTATAATTACAGCGTCGTAGCTTTCTTTGCTCTCCATAAATTCTTTGAAGTTTGTATTATTGAAGGCGAGCTCTATGAAACTGCTGCCAACGAAGTGAAAAACGATTGGCTTCACTATATCAAATTGTTTCATCTCGAAAAAATTGAATTGTTGTTCTGAAATAGGTTAAGTATTCAGTTAGAGTTAGAGAAATTCTGAATAATCAAGTGGAATAATAGAGATTATTTCCAAAATTCATCAATTTAACAATTGCTTCAAGTTTACATTTAGAACTGACCCTTGAAATTACACCTTAACTTCTTATATAGATAAAAACTTGGAAAAGAGGCGTTAAAACTTATAATTTTCCGAAATAAAGGTGAAAAAAACATATGCAAATGGGACACAAATAACCAACAATGTATTAATCAATGGATCGATTCATCTAAATTTAACAGGAGGTCTTGGGAACAGAAGTTCCCGATTATGATTTCAGTGCAGACGACACAAAGGATTTCGAGGCTAAGATTGGGAATTCTTAGTAAAGTCGAGATAAGAAATCGACAAGTCAAAAGATCTGGATGGTCTAGACGTGTGTAGGTGTTTTAAGCAATGGGAACATCGAAAAAGCCGACGTAGGAAATTTTTGGGTAGGAGGAAAAACGCAACGTTTTACAAGTTGGAAAAGAGGATTCATCGTTACGCATTGGACAGTCACTAACCGTTTGAAAAATAGAGGACTAAAATATAGTGTTTGTTCTTGAAGGGGTGGTGCGCCTTTGGGGTGAGACCAACATCTCCGTGTAGAGGGTTCACCCATTGAACATGTTATGTGTTTTTGTGGATATGTGTCCCGAGAAAGGTAGGATTTTTTGTTTGCAACTACACTACCATATTTTTATTGGTTTAAATTGGAAATTGTTAACAAGTGAGGACGACAATATGACTTAATAGCATTGACAGTCCAGGATCCTGAGGTCTTCCAAATATTGATTTACATAATAACTATTATTTGATTGTAGAATATCGTTTTACATTAGTTGCTTTTCAAAAGACTGTGAAAAATTGTCAATATTGAAATTTATATCGACTGACCATATTAAATACATTATATGTGATATCTCATTTAAATATATTACTTTTGCTCTATCTATCTCCTCAAAAAATACCTTTGATACAAAAGACTTGTTCCCAAGGTTTTTCAAAAAATAAACTTTATGGTAAGATAAGTATGTGGTTTAATATATTTTCCAGTTGGGAACTAGATCCAGAAATTATGAGTAGAATGTAGTAAATGGTGACAGTGGTAAGGTTTAACAGTTAGGAAAAAGTTTATATTGGGAATTATTTCCTTTTTCTTTATTTCATTATTCAGAAAGTGAAATCAACTAAATTTTTTTTGAAGGTAGGAAATATAAAAGTTTCACACAATTATCCTTATTATTATTTGGACCGATGAAGAGATTACCTAGAATTATATTTGTTTTTTGAAGATATAGTGCATGTTTTGAGAGATTTCTGAATTAACCTATTCGAATATTTAAATATATTAAATATTTCAAATAAATTATATTCATTGAGAAGTCCTTAAGATGTGTTCATGTTTTTAAAAGGTAATTGGTGTTCTTAAAGGTAAGATCAGAAACAAAATTTTGTCTCCTTTAAATATTTATTTATTCATTTGAATGACTTTCGTATATCTGTTGGTTTATTTATTCCATTTGACATTATATATTGAGTTTTGATTATATACGTCTATTAAACATAAGCGGTGCTTATTTTAGACATTAATTTAATTCTAAAAGTTTTTTGAATAAATTTTTTTTGAAATTAAACTTGTAGAAGACAAACATATTTTAATTTGTTTTGATATTCAAATTTTGTTATATTTCTTCTATCAAGTGAAGAGCCTTTTTCTATTTTAGGTTAGTAAGCTATTTTTTTTATTTATTTCTTTGTATGTTATTATTTTATTTTGTGTATGTTATTCTGTTATATTTTAAACTAAAGAAAATAAAATCTTCCAGAATCATGACATCAAATCGTCTATTTCTTCAATTATACAAATAATAATTGATAACATTCTTATATACTTACTTGACATATACTCGTACAGTCCATCTAAATATATTTGCCTATAGTTCTTGGGTGGATTTTTTTCCATAAAGGGAGCAACCACTGTAACATTATGTCCATTTTCAGCGAGTATTTTCATCAAAGTACTACATGCCATGTAGTGACTTCGTCCAGCTAAATGGAACACACCAAGAATATTCGCACATTTCACTCCACTTAAAACGACTAAGAAAATACTGATAATAACAATAACCCTCATTTCTTCAACATTTAACCGGACTACTCTCAGTAAAATAGTTATTTGGCATTAAAATATTACCGGTATAGCAACACGCTCTGATTGATATTTATTCACAATATTTGAAATATCTGAAGCTCACGGAAATAGCCTGCCCATATAATCTGGTGTTGCAGCAATACACACCTATCTCGAATAAAAGGTAGAGTCAAAGTCCGAAAAATATTTAGAAGTGGGAGGCAACCTAATACAAATTGTTAAGCGTCCTTCGCTCACCAATAATCTGTCATCTGTGTATCTGTTTATCTGTTGTACTGAACTTAAGCTATGAACCGACAAAGAGCTAGAGTAGGGATGAAAGAGTACGGCATCAATTCATCGTGAAATATAAAGAGACGATTCATTCTTACTAATCCATGTTTGATATCAGCTGATAAACATGTTTCCTACAAAATAATTTCTGCATATAAAATTACAAACATAGGCGGCTCGTTGCAGATGTAAGTATCGGGTGTTTTTTTAGTGCGATAGAACTTTCGATAGGGATAACTGTGATCTGACAGAAGGTAGAAGCTATGTTGTTTTGATATTTCTGTTCAGTAAGCATTCACAAATTATCCTGGAAAGATTCACACCGCATAAACGTTCACAAATTGTTGAAATTTATTTTCAAAATCAGTGTTCTATTCGCCAAACTTATAGTGCACTTCGTGAGATTTATGGTTTACATAATCGTCCATCAGAGCAGCTTATTCGTCGAACTATCGCTGCTGTAAGTCATAGTATGAATGATGATCCAGATTTGTCTATTCGTCGACGTTCACAACAAGTTGCACTCTATCCATCACATGGAAAATTTTGCGTAAAGATCTTGGTCTACACCCATACAAGATCCAACTGGTTCAAGAACTAAAGCAACTTGACCATAATAAGCGTCGTTTGTTTGCTAGTTGAGCCCTAGAACAGCTTGAAGTTTATCGTAAAATTGTGTTTAGTGATGAAGCTCATTTCTGGTTGAACGGCTACGTAAACAAGCAAAATTGCTGTGTATGGAGTGAAAACAATCCCCAAGAAGTTCAGCAGGTTCCATAACATCCTGAAAAATGCACTATATGGTGTGCTTTACACGCTGAAAGCATTATTCCATATTTTTTTAAAAACGATGCTGGAGCTAATATTATAGTGAATGGTGCTCGTTACAGATCGATGTTCAATGATTATTTGTTTCAAAATTTGAATGGTATCGACCCAGAACTATGATTTGACAGAAGGTAGAAGCCATGTTGTTTTGACACTTCTGTTCAGTAAGCATTGACAAATTATCATCGAAAAACTCACGCCGCAACAACATTTACAAATTGTTGATATTTATTTTGAAAATCAGTGTTCTATTCGCCAAACTTATAGGGCACTTCGTGAAATTTATGGTTTACATAATCGTCCATCAGGGCAGCTTATTCGTCAAACTATCGAGAGATTTCGGACATTATATTCTCTACTCGATGCAAGAACAACAAGACAAAGAACTGTACGTACAGAATAAAATATCGCTGCTGTAAGTCATACAAGATCCAACTGGTTCAAGAACTGAAGCCACTTGACCATAATGACCATAATCTTTGTGGTTATGTCAAGTCACTGGTTTATGCCGATAAACCAGAAACAATAGACGCTTTGGAAGCCAACATAACTCGTGTTATTGATGAATTAAGGCCTGAATTACTCGAAAAAGTGGTCCGAAACAAATGTCATAAAATTTTTTTTTAAATAAAAAAAAATTGGCCTCAATCTTAATTCAAATGTGTTTTATTTCAATTTAGAGTACTATCACTCTGAAAAAAAACACCCGATTTACGGTATTTTGAGAAAGTATCGCGAAGTGATCATTCAAAAAGCCCTCGTTTAAAGGGATGGTCAAAATTATTTACCTTGCTAAGTTGGTAAAGAGTTTTCCAATAAGAGGCTTCATTTTAATATTGAAAATAAAGAATATATTCTAAGAGAAATCAAGGAATATTGATTTCATTGTTAAAAGGAAGGTATGCCATGAACAATAGAAATCAACCAGATGACAGCTGCAGTTGCAACACCGTCCCAGCCGAGTTCAAGGAGGGCAAGGCACAGCATTTGACGATCAATGTTCCAAGCAGAACGCACGGTCACCGGTGTCACAGGCTGAGCCTGCGCATCACGCCTATCCGATGAGTTTCAGATGCGCAGACTCGGAAACTAAACGCCGTCTCCCGAATCAAGAGGTGGAAGCTCCCTCACAATACTGCATCCTTCAAGAGCTTCATTCGTGACCCCGACGTGATTGAGGGGGTTTGCTTCAAGCGTGAACCAACCCATTCATAAGGTGGTCCTAATTGCCCCACATCCATCATTCCGAGATGGTCCTTTCCTTTCGTTCCGCAGCGGCAGACTGTCTCCTTGCATGCTCCCAACGCCCTATTCCGTGACCTTTTCGACGCCCACTGGAGGGGGAGTGTGTAGCGAACAACTTCTTCGGTCCTCCTCCAGAAACCTGCCTTATTCTGTCGCAGCTTGTCTGGCGTATCAATAGAGGACCCGACAAGTCTAAAGATTTGTGACTAACCGTCCCAGCCGAGTTCAATTAGGGCAAGGCACAGCGTTTGATGATCATCGTTTCAAGCGGAACGCATGGTCACTGACAGAGCTTGCGCACCACGCCTGTCTGATGAGTTTCAGATGCGCAGACTCGGAAACGAAACGCCGTCTCCCGAATCAAGAGGTGGAAGCTCTCTCACAATACCGCATTCTTCGAGAGCTTCAACATTATGTATTATAATCAAAACCTTAGTTATTTTTTAAAATTAAATACTGTCACGGTGCATTGAATTTCGTCCACAAAAACAGTGTAGTTAATCTGTACGGTTAATCGATTTGCTATTGTTAATTAAATACTAAAAATATAACCAAAAACAGCGTTAAACTAACAGTGGTATGATCTTTTATTTGGATATGAAGGGTTTTCCAATGAAAGGTTTTATTTTCAATAACCCGCTATCTGGACAGCTGTCACTTTTGAAGCTTTCATCTCTTGACATTTGACAAGTAGAAACTACGCCATTATCAAAAATGGAACGATACTTGTTTCAATAACGCAATGATTATGTTAAAATTCACAACAAAAATGGTGAAAATTTTGCTGACACGGTTGGCAAAACTAAAACACTTTTGAGTCGTCGTAAAGCACCATATTTTTAAATTCCAATTCGATTTAGAAATGAAGGTATTCACTGATAATATTAAGAAGACTTGAATGGATGCCTGTCTTTTGGGTAGAATTATTTAAATGTACATATACATATCTACTACTTATTTAAGAAAACAAACGACCGTTTCATATATCACATCCATTCTGAGGTATTAAACACAAAATAAATAAATAATGGTGATTGTATTTGTATGAAATGACTCCTGAATTAAAGCTGTTCTATTCTCTCTTTTTGCTTCGTTCACAATGGACTGAATCTACTTCATCTTTTCTTTAGTGCTCACTTTCCTGGATAAACGTTTGAACAAGAACCGAACTGCGAAAATGGACGCAACAGCCACTGCTATTATAAAGATTACAACATCTAACAACAGGTATTGGTACCATTCCAAATCCAAGGCGGCTACTCTGAGATGTGGCGCCCCCTTGTGTTTTATCACGTATTCAACCCAGTAATTAACGGCATCTTTAGGATCCATAGGTTTGTCTTTCATGATTTGTGATCTAATCTTAGCGTTTTCCCTATACCTGAGGAGAATAAAATGAATCATTAAAAAAAACAGTTCCAATTCTCTAACGAATAAATAAATGGAAACTTAGATATTTCAAGTAAGCCAAGATTTGTGATTTCTCATGATTTCTTAGTGATCCAAACAGATTGAATGACTTTCTTGTCAATTTGCTACCGTGGAATCACAACAATTCATCTGCGAAAATTTTCAATTCTTATTCTTCTAATTCTTTCTGTGAGTTCGAAGAAACGAGATCTTTATCATTGGTCGATGAAACATTGGATAATATATAATAGGTTGGGGGAAAAGGAATCCATTATTTCTTTGGTAAATGGCTGTAGCGATCGACATTTCGTAAAGTCTCGATCAAACAATTTCAGATTGATGCTCGATATGGCCAAGCCAGGACTAACGGCCAGAAAGGTTCTACTGTATATGGACTGAGTCTCTATGGCAAAACACTGAATTTGTATCTCTACTGTCAACAACTGGACCGTTTGAAGCTAGCAATTGCCCAGAAATGGCCAGAATTGTCCAACACAAGAGGTAGTGTATCCCATCAGAACAACCCAAGGCTACACACATCTGCAGTGACTCGCCAGAGACTCCGTAAGCTTGGTTGGGAAGTTGTAATGCATCTATTATATAGTCTGGACCTAGCATATTTTTTCCGCATTGCAAAATTTCCTGAGTGATAAGAAAATGTCATCAAGAGAAAATTGTGAAAATCGATCACCAGAATTTTAAGCTAATAGGGACCAAGACTTCAATGAAAGAGGCATTATGAATTATTAATTTAAAATGACCTGGATCGGACAATCCGAAACATGTTGCATGAAGATTTGATGCTCACGTCAAAATAAGGCTATTTGAGTTTATAAAATTCAGCTTACTTGGAATTTGCTAGGAGATCATCTAAAGCATCACTGAAATTTTCCTCATTGAGGTTTTGGAAGGGAATATGTCTGGCAAATCCGTTTGCTTCTGCTCTATTTCCGTTGAGTTTTTGTTCGGCAAAAATTGATAAGGCCAACACTGGTAGACCATGGTAGACTGCTTCCATTGTACTGAAGAGACCTCCGTGCGAAATGAACAATTTAACATTTTTGTGAGCTGAAAATAATACAGAACGTAATTAATATTGCATCATCATTGAGCATGTAGCACCATTTTGAGCATTATTATTATTAATTTCCTGATAAACTCCGCCTGGGGTAGTTGGAGAGTGGATTGAGTAGCTCTCTAACTATCACAGCCGGTCCCAAGCCCGGATAAAGGAGGAGGGTTTTCAGATGAGGGTAGCAGCCTGTCTGGTGGAAAAAGAAATATTGCTCATAGATCCAACGATCAGCCTCGGAAACGGACGTATTCAACGGTAACAGACCTGGCACGAAAAAGGACCACGAATAGTAGATTGGTAAGGAAGAAACAAACCTGGAGAAAGGATATTTTAAGGATGGCCTGCTGGAATATAAGATCATGGCGTACCAAGGACCAAGATGTACTCCTAGAAATGAAGCACCATAAGATTGACATATGCGCAATTTCAGAAAGTAAGAGAAAAGGAAAGGGAACCCTAAAAGTTCCTGGTTTCATTTTAATCTACAGTGGAGTGGAGAAACAGAGAAGAGCAACAGCTGGAGTGGCTGTATTAATAGCAAACAGATACGGAGACAATATTGAAGAGATCCACTACGTTAACGAAAGCATTCTCAGGATAACATTACAAACAGGCTCAAAAAAGATTCACATTGTCAGTGTATATGCGCCGGACAGTAGCAGCAGTAGGAGTCGAACCCGGTTCTCCTGGTCACGAGCTCGATGCTCTTCCACTGAGAATATACAGGCCATTATGAAATAAATATGATTAATTTATATTAGGGTATTCAGTGTTTGAAGATCGGAATCTCTATGGACTTTGGTTATTTTCAAGTACTCTAATGAATTGATTCATAATTCTTTTCGACAATAGAGGATTAGACGATAGAGGATCCTGAGGATATAACAATATAAATATATGGTGATTGACAGATACTCATTCAGAGTCATCTAGTGCACATATAGTTTGCGTGCACAATATGGCTCTAGCGTACGATGAATACATTGGTGCTCATATGCAGGACGAATATAGAGAGCTAGTGAAGGGAGTCACGCGAAAGAGTCGGTCAAAAACTGTTCCAGCTAGAGGACTACTATGAAAGAAGCCAGCCAAGAAGTTGCGGTAAAGATACTAGCAGACAAGAAAAATAACCGCTAGTACTTACCAAAAATATCATTTTGTGGCAACCATTTGCTGATGATTACATTGTCAGGCTTGCCAGGTAACGCAGTGTCTTCAAATTTCCAAATAATAGTTTCCTTTATCGTCGAAAACTTTTTCAGTATAAAGTTTCTTTTTTCTTCAGGCATATCTTTGCTTTTAACGTTAGAACCCAGACTGAAAAAGATAACTCCATGCTCGGCGTTGTCGAGTAGGGTTTGGAGGTCATTGGGTAATGGTTTAGGCTTCTTTATGTGGAAACCTCCTATATCTTTCATGCTTGGTACTTTTGGTATAGGTTCGTGTACACTTGGGTCGGAATTCAAGAGAACCAAGGAAACGTTGTAGGCTATATCAGAGAGGTGTGGGGCATCTGGATAATACCTATGTATAAGCCTGTTTTGTGAAGGGAAGATTATAAAGTTGAAGAATAGGCTAAAATACATATAGAATAACGTATTTTCTACGCGTTCGAAGAAAGACATGTGGTTCGTGAGATGTGTCAAAAAGTACTGGGGATGGTAAGATGGTGTATCTGGGTTTCCCTGGTAGGGGTTAGTCCAGTAGTTCGCATCTAAAGAGCTATAAACTATCAAAGGTGCATTGAAATGGTAGGCAACATATTTCATAGCTTCTGCTTGAAACTCCTCAATAATTACGGCGTCGAAGGTCTGTTTGGTATTCATGAAATCCTGGAAGGTGGGATGGCTGTAGACGCTCTCTATGTATTGGATGCCAAGATAATGAAAAAGGATCGACTTCAGTATAGGTATTTGCGTCCTTTCGAATATATTGAAGAAGTTATCTGAAAAGAAATAAATATAAAATTGAGGGCAAAATTGGATATTCAGAACAGTGGAACTAAGTGTACTGTTTTTATGTATATTTTCTGATATTATACTTGTAAAAATAAAACTGTTATTTTTAGGGAAAACAACTTTGTAACTTCTATGATCTATGTTCTATGATCTATGTTCTATGTCTAAGATTTTAACCTAAAAGTGTCACATGTATTTTTAGTGAGTTGTTAGAAATGTGAATCGAGAAACCCGAAGAAATAGCATTGTTTGTGATTTCTTCCAGAATCATGACATCAAATCGCCTATTTCTTCAATTATAAAAATCAAAATTGATTACATTCTTATAAATCAAAAACATAAGCTATAATGACGACATCCATGAAGATTTGCATCGCTTTGGAAGCATCCAAGACTGATAAGAAGAAAAATACATACAAATTCAAATGGATCCAAACTACGGGAACGGAAAATACATATTATGAAATACCAGAGGACAAGCAGGATATATCTGACCATCATGAACTTTTGGCTCTACCGAAGGTGAAGAATATCTTAAAATCGATAAAAGTAAGAAGT
This sequence comes from Megalocaria dilatata, assembly GCA_034642435.1. Lineage (NCBI taxonomy): Eukaryota > Metazoa > Arthropoda > Insecta > Coleoptera > Coccinellidae > Megalocaria > Megalocaria dilatata. The sequence goes on along the minus strand of CM067857.1, from coordinate 8,929,392 downwards.
TCATTTCGTACGTGTGTCATTTCATTAACTCCGGAATTGAAAGAAATATATTTTGATGCCGAAGAAGATGTGATATTTAAGAATGAATATTCACAACTGATTTATTCACCCGCATACGTGAGAACAGTATTTGGACAAGAATCACCAAAACCACAGGATACGGTAGAACTTCCAAGAAAAAGTAAGGATTTAAAGAGGATAGAGGAGGATTTTGTGCTGAATAATTTTGATGGTAAGAGTGTTTCAGTGAATTCATGGTTCGAGAAATTCGAGTCGGAATGCACGCGTTGTGAAGTAGAAGAAGATAGAGACAAAATTTTGATTTTACGGTTGCTTCTGAATGGAATAGCGAAAGAATGGTTTGATTCTAAATTGATTACATTAGGTTTAGACAAAAGTTATCAAATATAGAAAGATAACTGCTTAGAGAGTTTGTGTGAAACGAGTTGGCATAAATATAGAGAGGCCTGTTCATTCAGGTACATAGGAGGAAGCTTAGTTGACTACATTTTTAGGAAAGAAAATTTGTTGTGTTGTTTGCCCGAATCTATGATTCGGGCTCAAATGTTAGTCTTCTGAATTCCAAAGCGGTAGAAAAGTTATGTCTACGCATTCAAGATAATAGAAACACATTCAAAACAGTCAGTGGCAGGGCAAAATTTTCAGGAAAAATAATAACAAAAATGAGAATCAATAATATCAAAAAAGAAGTTGTACTTTTTGTAGTTAATGAGAAAAATTTCGAGTATGATATTCTACTCGGACTAGATTCTATTTCCAATTTTCATTTAAAACAAGATTTTGATTTGAATATTTATCAAAGATTAGATATGAATGAAGATAGAAAGATCGATTGTGTCCATAATAATGATAATAATAATGATAACAATGATTACATCATCAATTTCAATGGAGGGATACCAACAGAACTTTTCGAAGCAAAATTAGACCATTTGGAAACGGATCAGAGAAATAAAATTGAAGTTTTAATAAATAAATATGACCATATTTTTGCAAAACAAAAATCTGATATTGGTCAGGTGCAAAATAATGAGGCACATATAAAACTTTTAGATTACAAATTTATAGCAAAAAAACCATACAGATGCTCAATGCAGGATAAAAAAGAGATAGAATTCCAAATAGGAAGATTGTTGAAAGCGAATCTGAATGAGGAGTCCTCCTCACCTTTTGCATCACCAGTCACTTTAGCATATAAGAGAGATGAAGGGTCTAAAACTAGATTATGTGTAGATTTTCGTGATCTCAATAAATTAATTGTTCCCGAACCACAGCCTTTCCCATTAATTGATGAAATCTTAACCAAGACCCGAAATGCAAAATTCTTCACTACATTAGATGTAAATTCTGCCTTTTGGTCGATTCCTATTCGTATCAAAGATAGATATAAGATTGCTTTTGTGACACAGAATGGTCACTGACAATGTAAATGTGTCCCTTTTGGACTTAAAACATCCCCGGCCATATTTCAACGTATATTGAATAATATTATCAGAAAATATAACCTGAATTTATTCTGCCTAAATTATATAGATGATATTCTAATATTTTCTTCAACATATAGAACGTTTGGAGAGTCTCTTGAAAGCAATATGTAATGAAGCATTTAGACTTAAATTTATCAAGTGTAATTTTGCAGAAAAAAAAGTCGAATATTTAGGACATATTGCAGGAAACAATACAGTACGACCTATAAATGACAATTTAATTTCCATTAGCAATTTTTCTCCACCAGATACTCGGAAGAAGATAAGGCAATTTTTGGGTAAAGTTAATTTTTATCACAAATATATAAAAGATTCAGCTAGATTATTAAAACCGTTGCATAATTTACTGAGAAAAGATGTAAAATTCAATTGGTCATTGGCTTGTCAGGAAGCTTTAAATAAGGTTAAGGGCATCCTTTGTTCTGAGCCAATTCTTGGAATTTTCGACCCAAGTGCCTGTACTACTATATATACTGATGCCTGTATTCAAGGAATAGGAGCTGTTCTTAAACAAAAACAGATTAATGGTGAAATGAAACCAGTAGCGTATTTTTCTAAAAAACTAAATAAATACCAAAAGAACAAGAAAGCAATATTCCTAGAATGTCTGGCAACTGAAGAGGCAATTAAATTTTGGAAATATTGACTAATAGGACATACATTTATTGTTGTTACTGACTATAGGCCATTAGAAGGGAAAGTATTTCGTACAACACCAGATGAAGAGCTGGGTGACATGATGAATTTTCTATCACAATTCAATTTTGAGATTAGATATGAACCAGGAAAAGGAAATGTAGAAGCAGATTGCCTTTCTAGAAACCCAGTTCTGGAAGAAACGGAGAATATGGACGAATGTATAAGAACAGTTAATTTGGTGGAATTAAATGAAATAAAATACGATCAACAGAATAATCTCTTAAAGATAAACAATATGAGAAGAACTGTTGTACAGAAAGAGATACATTACAAATTGCCCAAAAATAACAGAAAAATAAGTATTTCCATGTAACTAAGTTGCTCCCATGTGAACACGCAAGCATGTAATGAGGGGTGCATACTTTGTGTGGGGGGATGTAAAAATATTTTATTTTAGGGGAAATAATTTTGTTAGGGTTGTTAGGGGAAATAATTTTGTAACTTCTATATTCTATGTTCTATATCTAAGATTTTAACCTAAAATTGTCACAGGTCTATTTAGTGAGTTGTTAGAAATGTGAATCGAGAAACCCGAAGAAATAGCATTGTTTGTGATTTCTTCCAGAATCATGACATCAAATCGTCTATTTCTTCAATTATAAAAATAAGAATTGATTACATTCTTATATACTTCTTATTTTTTTTAAAGTTACCATATTTCAAATAAGCCTTAGTTGCCGTAAGTATTTAATTCATTTTAAATGCAAAATCTTCTGAAACAGAAATATGAATACTCAGTGAATCATTTAATAAATAAAGGAAAAACATTGAAAGTATAGAATGATCTACTTTTTTGAAGAATAACAGTCGATAGAATGTTTGATTCAATAGTTTTGCTAAAGCTTCAAAGCTGAGATGTTACAGTCTCTATTTTAAAAAATTTTTTGTTGAAAACTCTTATTGTTTCCGGGATATTCTGAGCAAATTTAAGGGATGTGATACTTTTTGGTGTTTGAATAGAATGGTAACTCCCTTTCCGTCGAGTCACATTTTATTGTTCAAAATGAGTTAAATGATTCAGTACCTGATTTGAGGTTATCAAAGCAACAGTCAAAACTTCTTGGTTTTCGTCTTAAGGAGTGAAACTCATTAGGCACCGAAACGAAAATTACTAATTTCAGAGAAAGAAATGCTCCGTTTTTTGCATTCTGTAATATGGAAAATTCGTTGTGTGCGTGAACTGATATTGATGGTTTAATGCAGAAACTTGATATTGCGCATTCCCCCTCTGAGTGCCGTTTATTTATAGATTCGTCCAAATACAAGCTGTGTTATTGCATAATGGAAATTTAAAAGCCTCTATATCAGTTTCAGTAATGATGAACGAAAGTTATGCGCACTCTTTTGCTTAAAATAAACTACAACATGTATAAATGGCAGATATGTGGGGACTCAGAAGTTATAGGAATTTTTGTAGAACATCAGGAAGAATTTACGAAATATTGCTGTTTTCTTTGTCTATGGGACAATCGTACAATAAATAAGCATTATATAACAAAACTTTGCCCAGCAAGAAGTGTATCTCAACCATTATATCAAATTGTTAACTTTAGAACCCTTGTAGACCACAAAATGTCCTATTCTTCTCTCTAAACTTGGGCTAATGACAATCTTTGTGTAGGCTATGAATAAAGATGGTGATGGATTCAAATACTAAAAACAAGTCTTTCCTAAGTTAAGTGATGCCAAATTAAAGCAGGACACCTACAAATTGCTTGGTGCCCGAATTTCATTAAAGATTCATCTCCTTCATTCACATCTGTCATTTTTTCCTGAAAATTGATTTGATTTTTGTAATAATCCTTCTATCAAGTAAAAAACTAAACTTGTTGGAAAGCATCGAAATGAACCTATTTAGAAATTTGGAGAATTTATTGAATGAACAAACCGAGCCATCTAATGCACCTCTATTCATTCAACTAGTGATCCAGTGGTTTTAGCAAAAGTAATAAAAATATTTTATTGTACCCTCCTTATCTCTAAATAGAAAATTTTTATATACTGCATGTTACAAAATTTCAGACCACTTGTTTTTAAGCATCTAAAGAAGTTATTAATCATACCCACTGTTTTTAACTCACTTGAAAACTGTTCGCTTACACCTTCTAGAAGAATTTGTCGATAATTCTTTGGGGGATTTTTCTCCGTAAGTGGAGCAACCACTGTAACATTATGTCCTTTTTCAGCGAGTATTTTCATCAAGCTGCTGTATGCCATGTAGTGACTACGTCCAGATAGATGGAACATACCAAGAATATTCGCGCATTTCACTCCAGTCAAAAAGACAAAAAACACACCAAGAAAACCGATAAGTTTCATTTTTACAGAGAGGCTCAACAAACTGAAGTTAATATCTGTGATCAAAATATTACCAATAGAAAAATGTAACTTGATTGATATTTATTCGAGTAAAAAGCTGCAAATGACTCAGATTAACTTATCTGATATTTGAAGTATAGCATGACTCTACTGATATAAAATCGACTAGATAGAAATTTTTGGAAATTGTGAAAAAATATAGATTATTGTCTGTACCAACTAACGAATTAATCTAATTACTAATTTAATTGAATGAATAAAGTCTTAAATATCATACAGATTTATTTTAACTACGAATATCAAAATAAGTTTAATCTGAATTAAAACAAATTGTAGAAATGACTATGTTTTACTACCAAAAAATATATATTACACATTTTCTTGTGACTCGAGTTTCGAGAAATGAACTATCCCATTATCAGACAACTGAAGACCTGACAGTGGTACAGTGGTATTTAAACAAAAGTGATAAATATTTTGAATATTTCAACAGATTCTCGGAAACACTAATAGTGGTACAGAGGTTTACAATCGGAACATGATAAAAAAACCAAGTTAAAAAAGAGAGGGGCCTTCTTACAGATATCGGAATGTCGGCAATAGACAAAGAAGGTTGTTCAACAGATGGTACTCATTTAAATATCTCAAATAATTTTTGGGGTTGCATAGCTCCGTATAGTCATTCATTATTTTTACATTATTTTGTTGTATATCTCAAATATTTGTATTTACAAAGCTCCATACAGTCATTCATAATTTTTTACATTATTTTTATTGTGAACGAATTTGAAAATTTCAATAATCAAGTTTCTTTTCTTTTGAATCTACATGTAAATTTTTTTTTTCTTAAGATTTTCTTTTGTCGAAAGGAATTACTGTTTTCTGAGAAATGAGTGGCAAAAGTTGAATTTTTGTTTACTGTTCATCAAATTCATTTTATATTCGTTGAAAAAGGTTTTAAACAGATGTTACTTTATAAATATCTCAAATATTTTCGATTTACATAGCTCCCTACACTCATTCATTATCTTTACTTTATTGTTATTGTGAACTAATTTGAAAATTTCAACAGATTCTAGATAATCGAGTTTCTCCGCTTTTGATTCTACATGTAAAATTTTAAGATTAACTATTGTGTGAAAGGAATGACCGTTTTCTAGACAATGAGTGGCAAAAGTAGAATTTTGTTTATTTTTCCTGAAACTCATTTTGTGTTCGTTGAACCTCGTCTTGAAGGAACGTCCTGTTTGTCCTATATATTTATTACTGCACGTAGAACAAGATAACTCATAAACTCCTGATTTGTGTATGTTTGGAGTAGAGTCTTTTGCATTTAATAATACCGATGATAATTTGTTTTGCGTTTTGAAGGCAATATTGACATCTGATTTTGAAAAACTATTGGCCACTTTTTGACTTATGCTACCAAAGTACGACAGAGAAATGAATTTTTTATTTTCTTCGGTTTTTATGATGGGATAAATTTGGCTCATAGCTATTTCAGATAGTTTCTGTCGAATTAGATTATCTATTATATTGGGGTTGGAACCGTTGTTCGCGGCTATTGATTTTATAGTTTGGAATTCAGCTTCGCGTTCATTTTTTGATAAGGGTAATGCGAAGGCTCTATGGATCATCGATTAATAACAACAGTTGAAAACAACGGTTTCAACCCCAATATAATAGATAATCTAATTCGACAGAAACTATCTAAAATAGCTATGAGCTAAATTTATCCCATCATAAAAACCGAAGAAAATAAAAAATTCATTTCTCTGTCGTACTCTGGTAGCATAAGTCAAAAAGTGGCCAATAGTTTTTCAAAATCAGATGTCAATATTGCCTTCAAAACGCAAAACAAATTATCATCGGTATCATTTAACGCGAAGGACCCTACTCTTAACATACACAAATCAGGAGTTTATGAGTTATCTTGTTCTACGTGCAGTAATAAATATATAGGACAAACAGGACATTCCTTCAAGACGAGGTTCAACGAACACAAAATGAGTTTCAGGAAAAATAAACAAAATTCTACTTTTGCCACTCATTGTCTAGAAAACGGTCATTCCTTTCCCACAATAGATAATCTTATAATTTTACATGTAAAATCGAAAGGGAAGAAACTCGATTATCTAGAATCTGCTGAAATTTTCAAATTAGTTCACGATAACAATAATTTGAAAATAATGAATGACTGTAAGGAGCTATAATATGTAAATCGAAAATATTTGAGATATTCAAAAAGTAACATCTGTTTAAAATCTTTTTCAACGAACATATTATGAATTTGATTAGAAGTAAACAAAAATTCAACTCTTGCCACTCATTCTTTGGAAAACAGTAATTCCTTCCGACAAAAGAAAATCTTAAGAAAATTTTGCATCTAGATTTAAAAAAAAAGAAACTTGATTATTGAAATTTTCAAATTCGTTCACAATAAAAATAATGTAAAAAATAATGAATAACCGTACGGAGCTATGTAAACCCAAAAATTATTTGAGATATTTAGATGGGTACCATCTGTTTAACAACCTTCTTTGTCGATTGCCGACATTCCGATATCTGTTAGAAGGCCCCTTTCTTTTTTAACTCGGTTTTTTTATCACATTCCGATTGTAAACCTCTGTACCACTATTAGTGTTTCCGAGAATCTGTTGAAATATTCAAAATATTTATCATTTTTGTTTAAATACCTCTGTATCACTGTTAGGTCGTCAGTTGTCTGATGATGGGATAGATCATTTCCCGAAACTCGAGTCACAAGAAAATGTGTAATTTTTTGGTAGTAAAACGTCGTAATTTCTACAATTTGTTTCAATTATGATCAACTACCATATAGTAACGGCTGAAACAATTCAGTATAGGTTTAATCTGTTAGTCTCCTACAATTTTAATTTCAAAAAATTTTTATCCGAAACTTTAGAACGAAACATTCAAATATTTATTATATATTATAAGATATATAAAATAATTTAAATATTTTAAAATTACAGATATATTCCGTTAGTCTTCTACATATTCAAATATACATACATATATCAAACGCCATACAAAATAAACATTCATTATAAGAGATCCAAATGATATAACAAAATCCAATAAATATATAATCCTATAAATTAAATATTTTGAGTAGACAAAATTTCGTTTCTGCTCATCACTCTTATGAACTTATGAATCTTTCAAAAATGTTTAACATAATCTTCAGAATTTCATCATGATACTATCTTACTTAGAATATCGAATTTTATTGGATATCTAAGTTACTTTTAAGAAAATCTCAAGATATGTAAAAACATTACTAAAAAACAAGAGAGACGTTGCTACGTCAGTACTCATTCGTATTCAATAAAATATAACATCAATCAACAAAAAAATAATATTCTAATAAGGTTATTCTGATTTTCACAATTTTTTACTGTTATGTTTACAACAATCGTTTCGCTATCACAGTACCATCATCAGGCAGGTTTATATTGAATAACTTGCCTGATGAGCATCATCAGTGATAGCGAAACGATTGTTGTAAACATAACAATAACAATTTGTGAAAATCAGAATAACCTTATTTAAGTATTATTTAATAAGGATTTTCACCAAGTAAGGACTGATTAAATTCAATATTTAAAGGCAATTTAACGGCCTCTGTTATAGCACAAGGACGATCTGTATAAAGAATGTTAAAGAAACCAGATAATTATATATTATGAATAAAATAAAATGAATGAAGGTTTAAACTTGCTAGAAGGTATATAAAATTATTAAAATATTTTAATATTTACAGATATATTATGTTAGCCTTCTACATATTCAATTTAAAAAAATTATTTTAACATTATAACTTCAGGAATTGAGTTAATGTCATATAAGCACCGCTTATATCAAACGACATATAAAATAAACATTTATTATAGGACATACAAATCGGATAACAAAATCCAATAAATATAAATTGTTAACAAAAATCCTATAAATCAAATATTTTGAGTAGACAAAATTTTGTTTCTACTCATCCCCCTAAAAACAGATATCTTTCAAAAATGCAAAACATAACCTCAAGAACTTCTCGAAAAATAACTTTCTTTCAATAAGTTTCTTCTAAAAAATTCCGAAAACATGCAGTAAAGCTCATAATATAATAATACACTAGCGCCATATAGATTATGCAAAATACATACACAGAGACTCTTAGATATTAATAATACACTAACGCTACCATACTCTAGATGGCGTTATTGTATTATTAATATCTTAGAGTCTCTGTGTATGTATTTTGCATAATCTAGATGGCGCTAGTGTATTATTAATATCTTGGATTCTCTGTGTACAGCGAATATAGATACTTGACAGATTTGGAGTCACTAGCACTGACGAAACCAATCAGTTTGAAACGTGCGCATGTCTGAAATTTGTCTCTGTGATCAACAAAACCTTGTCGAGTTTGTTTGAGTATAGAATTGTTATACAGATGTATGTTACACTGTCTCGATATCTAAAACTTTCTATTACCATAGCTCATACTTCTTATTAATCATATTTAATGTATCTGAAATAAAAAACAGTTTGTAACTTCTGGCAAACGTCAGTTGTTTCATGATACTACCATGATACCTAGAAAGTCGGTATTTTATATTTCTGTAGAAACAACTTTCTGATAAACTTCAAAAATTTAATATATCATTTCGAATTTCTTCCGACGTTCCTTGAATAGCTTTGTTCGCTCTAAATTATTGTTCAAGGTTTTATCTATTATATTTCGGCTGTATTGTTGATAAAACTTTGAAAAACGCCGGAATTTTCGGAAATTTCACTTTCGACATGACCCTCAAGCGAGAGCTCAATTGTGCCACAAAATTTGATGGCTTCTATAATTTTGGAAAGTAAGAAACTTGTCATTATCGGTTGTGATGTTTTTCCAATATGTAGTGTTTAGCTGCAGGTTCTTTGGAAATTCCATACAATTTGGCTCTTACACCAAGGTGCGTTAAATCATCAATACCGCAGTTTTTCATCATTAAAAAACACACACAAAAAAAATGGTCAGTTTTACAATCACAGTTAGTTATTAGTTATTTATGGCGAGCAAGCGTCTGTCCACCCTACCACTGCGTCCGCAGGGACTATTGTGGTTCACCCCTAATTTATATCTCCCCGACGAGATCCAGTTTTTGGATAAAACCGATAATCTTGTTCAGGGGTAATTTTTTCAGTTCGCTGTGAACTATAAAAGCCTGGCCAAAGACCTCGAATCTGATGCGACTCACCGCTGGGCACTCTGAGACGATGTGCATGGGTCTTTCAGTGTCCTCAAGACACAGTCTGCATTCATTGTCTTCAGCCAGACCGATTTTGTGCAAATGCGCTTTCAGTCTGCAGTGACCTGTCATAATTCCGACAAGTGTTCTTAGTTTGGCCCTATCCAGACCTAGCGCTAGGTTCGCCATCTTTTTGTTCGAAGCTGTTCCAAGGAACAACTTCGAATGTTTCAGGCCAGAATGCCTCCGCCAGGAAGACTCTAGCCTTGAGTTCATTCTGCCTGTTATCGCCTCGTTAGCCATGTCATGTGGTATTCCCAGGAATGGTTCCGGTCCTACCAGAGGCAGCGCAGCTCCAGCAAATGCCAGCCGATCCACCTCCTCGTTACCCAAATAGTTTGAGTGGCTTGGTATCCAAACCAGAGTGACTCCTTTATACATACCGAACCTGTTTAAAGCCCTGCGGCAACTCCAGGCTGTTTTGGATGTAAAACAGCTCGATTCCAGAGCTTTTACTACTGACTACTGACTACTGACAGTAAATATTTTGATTTTACCGTGGTGGAGTTGCCGTTTTATCAGCAGTTCCGCCGCTGTCTCAATAGCAAATACTTCTGCCTGGAATATGGTTGCGTTTTGACCGAGACTCAATGAGATGTTAATTCTCGGTTTACTCCCATAGACTCCCGCTCCTGTTCCGTTCGTCGTTCGCGAGCCGTCTGTGAACAAGCCAAGGTCGGTTCTCAATAGAACCTCAGCATGCTGGGTCCATTCGTCCCGGCTGGGGACGATTACATTGAAATTCCGTTCCTGGCTAGTGATTTTTGACATTAGATCCGAGGGCATCGATAGGATACTGTTCATTAAAAGCTCGTCAAGCAGTCCTGAGCCTCCCATCACTATTGCCTCTGGCCTGTCAATCGCAAGTTGATATAGTTTGTATGTGGTCCGTTCCGCCTCCCTTTGCACGAGTAGGTGCAGGGGTGGTAGATTTAGTAGGACCTCCATGGCTGCCGTGGGTGTGGTGCGAAACGCACCTGTAATTGCAACGCAAGCCTGTCTCTGTAGTCGGGTGAGCTTTTGTTCGCCAACCGTTTGTTGGGTTTTTCTTCCACCACGCTACAGCGCTATACACTATCCGTGCTCTAATTACCATAGTGTATAGCCAGTACATCTGCCTGGGCTTTAGGCTCCAGGTTTTACCACAGATCCGCCTGCAAGTCCAGAAACCCATTCTGGCTTTATGACACACTTTATCCAGGTGTGCATTCCAGGTAAGGATCTTGTCCAGGACTATTCTCAGGTATTTTGTCTCAAATGAGAATTGTATTATTTCACCACGGATAGTCGGCGGTTCTAAACCGCAATCACAGATCCACTCGTATTTTTCAAAAATGTTTCTGTTAAAGTTTCTTATATACGTTTTTCCTCGGCTTGTAGAAGACACCTCGAAATTGAGGTCAGGCACTGAGGGCGTCCATTCCGTTCAATTTCTAGTTTTTCGCCAATGTTTAATTTCAAAAAACAGTAAATTAACGAAAAAAATCGTACAGCATAGACAAACGAGCCAATCCTGGCGATTCGAGCAATTTTGAATGCAGCCTGGGAGCTTACGCCAAAATCTGCATTGAGAATATTCTGCCTTGCAATTCCTTCACAAAATTCTCCATTGTGATTGGCTGCTCCAAAGTCAAACACTGTACTTTGAAGAGCTGTGCCGAGACGCTGATGTAAGTAATCCAACATAAGCGTCGCTCTCGAGTAGCGCAGCTGATAAAATGTTACGTTAATGAAATAACAAAATTATTCATCTTGTTTTGAAAATTGTATGAAATCATTACATACAAAAAGGTTACAAAAAAGGAACGTAAAATAGAAAGGCCTTTTACTTGATAGAAGAAATATAACAAAATTTGAATATCAAAACAAACTAAAATATGTTTATCTTCTACAATTTTAATTTCAAAACGTTAGAACATTTCACCGCAATGGCTAAATCAAAGCGAAAAACTTCAAAGTTGCCACAGACTACTTTGTAAAACTCTAGGAGAGAAACTGGCAGGCGAATAAAATTCACGATAAAGAAGACTTAGTGATATCGTGGCCTCTAAGAGCAGCAACAATAGAGATATAAGAGAGAAAGAGAGAGAGAGAATGAGAAAGAGAGAACTTTGCATGACTGTTTGGTCATAGCACAAAGAGAAGGACTGTGTGTGTGTTTATAGGCCGGGCGCCAAAAAGATGTGTCTTTACCCAGTGCGAAAGGGTTACTATTAGGTGCTTAGCGCGGGCAGATAGAATTTTACCCCAAATATCGAAGCGACATTTGGCTATTTTCGTTTCTAGATATGTTTTTATTGGTTCTACGAAAACTGTCAAGGATAAATATTTTCGATCCTAAGCTGGTGCGCAGGCTTAAATTCCATTATTTATACCATACTTTGTTGAACTTCAAAAATATCGAAATTTTAGTTGAATTTTCATCTTTTTTCTTTTTCTTAATAAAATAAAATTGCGACGGATAATTTTACACTATTCCAATAACATTGTATTTGTTAGAAGTGTAGCTATTAGCACCTTTTTTATAATGACATTCCAATGAATCAGTATAACCATTTATTTTTGAATGAAAATTTCCTAAGACTCGTTGCAGAAAAGAATGAGAGTATGATTCAAGGTTTAAATAGGAATATGAGAACTTAAGGTTCGAATCCGTTTGCTCTTATTGGTAGAGTCGAAATTAGTGTTGTATATTTTAACTCACTTGAATCCTTTTCCTCAGGTTCCAGATAAATGTGTTTATAATTCTTAGGAGGATTTTTTCCATGAATGGAGCAACAACTGTGACATTATGACCTTTTTCAGACAGTATTTTCATCAAGGTGGCAGATGCCATAGCGTGACTACTTCCTGACAGATGGAACGCACCAAGAATATTTGCAGATTTTACTCCGGTCAAAACGACCAGGAGCAAACTAACAAGAGTGAAAATGTTCATGCTGATTTCTATAGTATACAGTTGTATTGATGGTTGAACTTTCATCGAGTAATACTCGGCTTGTTCTTTCGATTTATAGTGAAATGATTTTTCAAAATCAGCTTATCTAATCTACAAGTAGAATGACTCAGGTGATATGATATAGCATGTTACGAAAGGTTTGCCAGTTATCTCAATGGGTATTATGACTATGAAAACTCTATTAATGTCATTTTCACTGTCACTGTGTTTCGTGAAGTCATGCTAAGTCATTAGTTATCCGAATAAAGTCAATAATTTTAGTTTGTTTGTCACAAGCGTTCTTGAGTGAAAGCAGTTGTGCAGTAAAGATCTAATACATTCATTCCGAGTACTGTAGTACGCAGTGCTTTCATAATAATACAAAGAATTCTAACTATGTATTGATCCTTAGTGAAAAAACAAATGAAACGTTAGGCAATTACAATATGAAAGGGAAGCTTAATTTCATAGTTGTTGGAATTTTAGCAATTCTTTTTCGTTTTCCTCCTCCTATCGGAGAACTTTTGAACGTTGGATAACGACGGGCACAATATTGGTAAACACCAAGCATCTCTTTATGAATAATTTTTCGATTTTTTCCCTGCTTAGTGAGGAACTTTATAACGGCGCAATGCTCTTCATCAATGTGGCGTCTGTAATTCTTATCGTCTTTCACCTAGAAAACTAATTATTGTAAATTTGAATATCAAAACTTTTTTTTTAATATCAAAACAGATTTAATCTGTTAGTCTTCTACAATTTTAATTTCAAAAAAATTTTATTCAAAAAACTTTTAGAATTAAATTCATGTCTACAATAAGCACCGCTTATGTTTAATAGACGTATATAATCAAAACTCAATATATAATGTCGAATGAATAAATAAACCAACAGATATAAAAAAGTCATTAAAATTAATAAATAAATATTTGAAGGAGACAAAATTTTGTTTCTGATCTCACCATTATGAACACCAATTTCTTTTCAAAAACATGAAACACAACTTAAAGACTTCTCAAAGAATATAATTCATTTGAAATATTTAATATATTTAAATATTCAAATGAGAATCTCTCAAAACATGCACTATATCTTCAAAAAACAATTAGAATTCTGATAATCTCTTAATCGGCCCTAAATAATATTCCAAATATCAAAATCAAATAACAATAACTATATCTTACCTCCATGTGGTAACCGGATAAATTGCTTTAAACAGACTAGTTTTAAAATTCAAGATAGTCTATTTTCTTCACAAAATCACAGTAAAGTGTAAGGTATTATAAGGTTTTCTTTAAACCATTGACATTCCATACATGTAATCTTGTAAACTCTTGATTTTTTGTTTTTAGGAATGATGTCTTTATTATTTTTCATTAAGCTGCCCAAAGAATTAATGGTTTGTAATTTATTTTGTCAAGTAAATTATCTATAATTAACGGATTAAAATCATCAATTAAAGCTATTAGTTTAATGGTTTTGGCACAAATAGAGATTTTTTGAATCTAGCAATGAATTATATCCAAAAATTGAAATCACACGTGAAAAAGAAGTAAATAATATCATCAATTTCTTAGATTTGAAAATCACTTAAATTAATACGACTTTTCCGTATACAGGAAACCTACACATACAGATGGTACGATTAATTATACTTCAAGCCATCCATTTTCACAAAAATTATCAGCTTATAATATTATGCTCTATAGAATAGTTAACATATCCATGACAAAAGAAAATTTTGACAAAGAATATAAAACCATTAAACAAATAGCTTTCGATAATGGTTTCAATACATGAATTATAGATAATTTATTTGACAAAATAAATTATAATACAAGAAAGCAATATCACTTGTATATCCAAAATTTCAAAATTCAAACGAAACAATATTTATTTCATCATCTTACATAGGCCAAAAATCTGAAAAGATCGCTACATATTTGAAGAAAAAAGAAGATTATAACATCTCTTTTAAAACCATTATTTCTTTAGGCAGCTCAATAAAAAATAATAAAGACGTCATTCTTAAAAACAAAAAATCAGGAGTTTACAAGTTAACATGTAGTGATTGCCCATGTGTATATGTGGGACAGACAGGCGGTTCATTCCAAACAAGAGTACTAGAACATGAAAAATGTTATTATATGTTAATAATAAACCAAATTCAACTTATGCCAACCATTTGTTAGAGACTGATCATAATTTTAATATTATATGAATAATGAAATGTTACATATCGAAACTAAAAGTCAGAAACTAAATCTGTTAGAAACTTTAGAGATCAATAGATATAATAAAAGACAAATATTATTGAATGATTAAATAGATTCAAACAGATCCCCCATACTTAATATTTTTCATTGATTGTAAACCACCTCTTTCCACCCCACTATTTTTTGTACCAGAGCTGTGTATTTAAGGTTATGTGTTGCATTGCATACCTCAGTTTTAATACTCACCTGATGAAGCCATGGTTTGACATGTAAATCAATAAAATAGCGGAAATTAACATTTGTGTTTCTTATATTAAAAGGTTGACAATATGTGCTGTTGGTTAGCATGTGAGTGTCTAATAAAACAAATCTCTTGAATGAATAAACAAAATAAACACGCTTGTCAAAGAATTTAAAAATTTTTCTATGTCACCCAATGGTTAGAATACCTGGAGTGACTTCAATTGACTTTCTGAAATTGTTGTATTCTGTAACAGTACATAATTTCGTGACGGTATGTCTTTTTGTATGTTATAGCGGTCTTGTTGACTGTGGTTTATTCAGTGTCCACCATCTTGTATTTTGCGAATTAAATATAAAAATTAAGAGAGTTGAATCAAAGGTCATCAGATATAGGGACTACAAGCAAATTCAATCGGCTCCAATTTGAACTGGAGGGGATTCCTTGGTCTTTGTTATTGCAGACTCAAAATATCGATGAAAAAATTCACTTATTCAACACTTTTTTGTTGCACTGCTTCGACCATCACGCTCCAGTCAAAACAGCACGAATAACCAAAAATAAAGCACCCTGGATGACTGAGAACATACAAAATGTAATGAAACATAGGGATAGAGCGTTGATTGCGTTCAAGGCTTCAAGGACTGATGAACTTAGGTCACTGTATACAGCTCTTCGGAATCGTACTATAGCGGCTATACGCCACAGAAAGAAATCATATATAAATCAGATGTTGAACGAAAATAAAAATAATTCTGAAAAAGTGTGGTCTACACTAAAGGACGTCAATTTGGTTGATAAGAAACTTGTGGATATACCTGAACGCTTGGGTGATGTGACCAAAATAAATGAGTACTTTTTATCAGTTACGATTGACCATACTTCGGCAGATCTTCAAAATTACTATTCTAAAAATAAGTACAATCAATCTTCAAATTTCTCGTTTGTAATGGCCACCACAGATCAGGTGGCAAAGATAATATCTGGAATAAGGTCTAATGCGTGTGGAGTCGGTCAGATAAACATAGATATGCTCAGGAAATGTTGTCCTTTCATAATACCATACATTACTTATATAGTCAATGTCTGTATCGAGCGTAGTTATTTCCTCTTTGGCTGGAAGTGCGGCTTAGTAAAACCGTTACCTAAAGTTCAAAGTCCAGTTGATTATAGTGACCTGCGTCCCATAACAATGTTACCGGTTATGTCAAAAATACTCGAAAAAATACTTTATGAGCAAGTTTATTCATTTCTTGTTGATAATTCAATTCTAAATTCAAAACAGTCAGGCTTTCGTCCATAACATAGCGCCATCTCGGCACTAGCACAGATGACAGATGACATATTCCGAAGTTGAGATGAGAACAAGATGATTGCCATGGTGCTCTTAGATTTTTCGAAGGCTTTTGACAAGATTTGCCATGAGTTGCTCCTAGTTAAGTTGAAATTCTATGGGTTTGGTGAGGCTGCGTTGGATCTGATGAGATCTTACCTGGGTGATCGTTGTCAGATGGTCAAACACAATGGATCTTTATAGGATCGTTGTTTCGTTCCCACAGGAGTGCCACAGGGCTCTATATTAGGACCTCTGCTTTTTTTAATTTATACCACTGACATCCTAAATAAAATAACTACACAATTTCATGCTTATGCTGACGATGTAGGGCTCTATATTTCAGTTACTAAGGATAACTCTTCGGAATGCATTCGTAGGTTGCAGTTGTATTCAGATGATGTTTATGAGTTGTCCTTACAGCACAACCTAACTTTAAATCCCAAGAAATGTGTAACTATGTTTTTTGGCACCGAAAGAAACTTATTGTTGATGAATAATATTACTTTTGATATTAATGGTGAGAATCTGGCAGGTAGAACTGAGGCAGGGTATCTTGGACTCAATATGGACTCAAGAATGAGCTTTCAACCACATGTTAACCAGTTAATAAAAAATGCTACTGGAATCTGAAGTTACTTTATTCGAATAGGAAAGTTTTAAACTTCAAAATGAGGAAAACTCTATGTGAATGCTTAGTTTTATCACATCTTTCGTACTGTAGTTTTATATATGGCCCCTGTTTGAGCTTGAGTAATTATAGTCGATTGCAGAGAATACAGAATTCATGTTGTAGACTGATAGATGGACTTCGAAAATACGACAGGATATCTCATAAGATAAAGGAACTCAACTGGCTTAATCTTCGTAACCGATACAGGTTGCAGAGTTTGGCATTTATTCATAGGGTGAACCGAGTTACATTAAGAGTAAATTATTATTTAGAGAACAACTTCATGCACTTCCTCGCACTAGTCGCGTTCCTGAAACACTTGCCCTTCCCAGATTTAGAACTTCAATGTTTAAAAACTCATTCAGTTATACATCTACCAAAGCTTACAATTGCCTTCCACAAAGATTCAAAACTACTGAAGATTTAAATAAGTTTAAACTAGACGTGAAAACCTTCTTATGTGCCACGCAATAATCAATAGTCGGGTGTTGACTTGGAGTGCTGCATATCCTTTTGTTCTCTTGTTTCTGTGCCCTTAATTTGCCCAATTATTAATAATTACTCACATTGGTTACTATTGTAGTTACTTTTTTTATATAATTTTTTTTCGATTGTATTTCGATGGTGCCATTTTGTCGTCATTTATTTGAACTAAAACTGAAATTCAGCAACAAACTGATGGGTTAAGTGTAAGAGTAGCCTTGGCTAAACTTCGCTCGTTTGTATGTTCTTATTAAATAAAGGCCATTTATTATTATTATTATATAATTCATATTTAGTGTGGCTGAAGAGCAACTAAAATTTATCCGGAACATGTTCAAGTCCTTTACTTATCTGAATTGTATTTTTGTATATTTGTTCCATGCAGTTCAATCTGATTCGAAATTTAGTATTGTAGTTGAATTTTTCATGTCTTTAAACAGAAAATTCAGACATTTTAAATGTTGTCATATACGAATATTTACAAGCAATAAATCTTACTTAGGATTTTGAAGAAGATCGTCCAACATCTCACTGAAAATATCTTCTGTGAGTTCTCCGAATGGGATATGTCTTGCAATTCCATTTTCTCCGGCTCTTTTTGCTCTGAGTTAACTGATAAGGTCATAACTGGTAGACCGAGGTAGACAGCCTCAATTATATTGAAGAGTCCACCGTGTGATATGAAAAATTTGACGTTTTTGTGCGTTGAAAAATATACTAGCAACTAAAAAAAAACTAGGCGTCGCTCTCGGGTAACGCATCTGGATAAAATTTTACGTTAATGAAATAACAAAATTATTCATCTTGTTTTGAAAATTGTATGAAATGATAACACACAAAAAGTGGAACGCTATATGTCTTTCTCATTTTTAAAAGGTGCTGCAGCTCTGCAGCTCTTATAGCCGCTATTGAAACGAGATATCTATTTGCTCGATGAAAAAAATTTTAAGTTGACTTTCAGAATTACACAAGAGCTTCCTGAACTTGTAGTTATTTCAGAATAAGATTTGTTTCATTGGAAGATATATTGAAGGCCACTGGAAATATGTAAAAATATATGTGGTTATCCATTTAAAAAATCACCCATTTGTTGAATAATTTTCTGTATATCAAAAAATAATTTTCTGAGATGCTGGAATAATAGTACAAAGAGTCTGCTTTCGAATAAAATTTCTAAGATGTAATGGAAGCGCCACTGCAGGAACCTGTATATATATAAGGAGTGAATAAACATGAAACTAAAAGTTTATCGTCATTTTATGTAAGTTTGTATTCTACATAATAGAAAAATACATTTTAAGTAAATAAAGAATTATTCGCGAAGTAGTTTTAAGTGTACATATTGCTATTTTGCTTTCGCTTTTGCTTTTTTTTTTGGACGTTTATGAACTATTGAGTCTTCTTTTCTTCAGTGCTAGATTTCTTTTTGCAGAAACGTTTGTACAAGGACTTTCCTGCGAAAATCGAGGCACCTATCACAACTAAAATAAAAAGAACAACATCCACTAGTAAATACTGGTACCATTCTAAATCCAAGGCTGCTACTCTAAGATGCGGTGCCCCCTGATGCCTTATCACATACTCAACCCAGTAATTGACAGAATCTTTAGCACTCATAGGTTTTTCTCTCATGATCAGCGATCTCATCTTTGCATTTTCCTTGTATCTTTAAAAAATAAATAAAATGATTAATGGTACTGATAAAAAATGTGCAACAGAATTTAAATTGAAATATAAATTGTACAGACTTTTGACGTGTTGCTTTATATGAGATTATATAGGCAAAAAACCAGAAGGTTTGGTCATGGGAAACTAAAGCAAAGATTGTTTGAGTTATGTAAAATCATAAAAGATGGAAAGACATCTTCGTCGAATCTGTTTCTCATTTAGGGATCATACGAACTCTGGAACAAGATATGTACCTCTAGATATATCTCAGAGAAACTGAGTCATTGAAGATATCAGCAGATTGGCAAATGAAAACCTGGCAAACTTGAAGAAGCTATCACCTCAGATATATCCGGAGTACTATGTGAGGCACATGACATGCCTACAAATGATGGCGAGCCAAAATGAATACAAAAAGTAGACCGATTATGAGAAACAACAAAAAATAGGGAAAAGTACACTACATGGGTTTGCATTACGTTACCAGGATTTATTCTCACAAATCGGAGACTTCTTTATATTTACTCATGGTTGAGTGATGCTCACCGTTAGGAATAATTCAACTTATTACATTGATATTATCCTGATAACCGTAGACCTCCCGTGAAGTTCCTTCGGAAAATCTCTCTTCTATTTGGCTTCTCTTTGTAAGATGGCGAATCATATTCGATAACCCTCCAGTACTGGATATGTCAGTTGTAGAATGCTAGCAGCAAATGATGCTTTGTTCACTTTATTCTTGATTTTTTTCAAAAGGCCACCGCCAGAACACTTGAAATGAGGTCATTCTGAATCAAGTTTGATGTTCCTTTAATCCTTGTTGAATTCTCTAAATAACACTTTTCGTCATATTTTTCCACGAAATTAATCATATCTATATAATTTCCCCTAAAAGATAGCTCATGTTGTCTTCCATTCTTATTAGAATCTCACGTTTGGTTTTCACTTGTTCATTACGTTTTCCTACAGTTAACTTTTGCTGATAGCCTGTATTTGAGCTTTGCTACGAGTATATCTTTGGATAAGTTTATGTAGATGGTTCAAATTAGACTAACCATTCTCATGCCGTGAGATATTTTCACTAGAAAATAAAATACGGGGCCAAAAAAATTATAATGGATCCAAAATACTCTTAAGCCGAGCAAGGTTCCATACGAAAATGCGTTATGTGATGTAGGCTAGGATACCTAGCCTTAAGGGCTAGGAAACGTATGGGAGACTTCGCTTTTGTCTGTTATTCGTAGGAAGTAACAGGAGTGCGGAATACGCAGATATCGAGATAAGTCCGATTATTCTTACTTTCATTATGAATGCATTTATAAGGAAAGCTGAGCTTTTTGAAGATGCAATGAGGAGTTACTAATCTCTGAATTCAAGGATTCAGAAGGTAGTCGCGTTACATACTTTGGTTGTTATTTCAAGATGTTAGCTCATTAGTGTGATAGAGAGCTCTTAAATTTATAACCAATTGATCACTTCTCAGTTTAAAGGATTGAGAGCAGATTTGTCGGGAATTGAGAGCGTTTGAGTGACTGAATTGGTTGGAAAATCTTTGTGTGCCGTCAGCAATTTCTCATGTCAAGAATGTCTCAAAGCATATGTAATGGCACTGGGGAATATCTAGCACTAAATTTATTCCAATCATACCATAAACATTGACAGCAGTATCAAGAAATTACTTCGAAATAGTGATGCAGAAGCAACTACGAGAACGGTGAGAACATTTAAAGGGAAGATGGGCGAAGCAAAGGAGAACACAAAATATAATATGAGAACATTAATCAAGAGAACCAAAACTAAGTAACGAATTACAGAGGAAAGGACTGGCCACAACCGATTTTCAAAATCTACTGTGAGTGGATATTTCTCTCAGCTAAGAGAGTAATAGCCGACTGCGAAAAAGATCTAGCAACTTACTTGGGATTTTCAAGAAGTTCGTCCAAAGCATCGTTGAACCAATCTTCGGTCAGTTTCTTGAAGGGAACATGTTTTGCAATTCCATTTAATTCTGCTCTCTTTCCGTTAAGCTCCTGCTCTGCGAAAATTGATAATGCCAAAATTGGTATACCGTGATAGACTGCCTCAATTGTACTGAATAGTCCCCCATGCGATATGAACAATTTGACGTTTTTGTGAGCTGAAAGTAAGAATTATATGTTTTAAATGAAAAACTTGAGCAATCGAACAAGTACGGATTCGTGAAATGATGGAAAAAGTGTATGCATAATGGAGTCGACTACTTTGAAAGATATACATTCTGTCAAGAAAGTACCGGGAATTATCGATTTAAATCTGGCGGGGCAATGAGGCAGGTAAAATTTTTTTTTCCTAGGTTGGTACCACTGTCCTTAATTACTATGCCAATCTTGAGCAGGATCTGTCAACTAGTGTGTTTGCAACAGCTGATTAAGTCAGTCGATGTCAGAGTGCGTGCCGATTTTTACTATGGGTGATTATGTTGAGCAAAGAATTTGTTTGAAGTTTTGTGTTGCAAATGCATTGAAAATGTTGCAAAAGGCCTTTGGTGATAATGCTCTATCGAAAACTCGTGCATATCAGTGGTACAGAGCCTTCAAGGACGGTCGTGAAGTAGTCGACCATCGACGGCTTCGATCGAAGATAACGTCGATAAAATTAAGGAAAGGGTGCTGGAAAACCGTCGTACCAGCTTGAGAGAGATAGCACATGATCTTAAGATATCCCACGAGTCCGCACGTACGATTTTGATTGATATTTTGGCATGAGAAAGGTGGCCGCACGACTCGTACCGAAAGACCTGAATTTTCTTCAAAAATGTCATCGCGAACAGGTTGCTTCAGACGAGTACGATATGCAAACAAGCCAGCAATCTTCGGAATGGGTGGCAAAAAAGAGCCGAACCCGAAAAAACCACGCCAAAGCCGCTCGAAAATGAAGGTGATGCTCATTGTTTTCTTCGATATCCGTGGCGTGGTGCACTACGAATTCGTTCCAGAGGGTCAGACGGTAAACAAGGAGTATTACCTAGGCGATAACGCCTAGGTTTCATAAGAAACGTTTGCGTGAGCGTATCCGTAAGAAGCGGCCAAATTTGTGGGCGAACAACTCATGGATTTTGCATGACGATAACGCGCCTTCTCACCGAGCTACGATTGTGACTGACTTTCTCGCCAAAAACTCAACAGACGTGCTTCAGCAACCACCGTATTCGCCGGATTTGGCTCCCTGCGACTTTTTCCTCTTCCCAAAACTAAAATTGCCCCTTCGTGGCACCCGCTTTGAGTCGATTGAAGCCATAAAACAAAATTCGGCGCGAGAGCTAAAGTCCATCCCGGAAAGCGCCTATAAAAAATGTTTCGATAATTGGAAGTGCCGTTGGCATAGATGTATTGGAGCAAATTGAGCCTATTTTGAAGGCGACCCAATAAAGTTTGACGATTAAATGTAAAAATGTCGTTTTAATTGAAAATTCCCGGTACTTCTTGACAGAGTAGTAAAACACAATGGTGACATTAAACATAAAATGCGATGCTCCCATGCGCAGATCTCGTACATAGCTAAAAAACTGATTTCACGAAACCAAGTGAAGTCTTCGTTATACAGTGAGAGCACTCATCAAATTTAGATCTACCCCAATTGATAAAGATGCATATCTAAATTCAACATATTTGAGGAAACAGGACAATGTGAATTAATTATTAGATTGTAGATTAGTGAAATAAGAATTGAAAAACTCACCAAAAATGTCGTTTTGTGGTAACCATTTTCTGATTATGACGTTGTCAGGCTTGCCAGGTAAGTCAGGTTCCTCAAATTTCCAAATAATAGTTTCCTTCAGCTTCGAAAACTTTTTAAGTATAAATTCTCTCTTTTCTTTTGGCATGTCTTTACTCTTTACATTAGAACCCAGACTGAAGAAGATAACTCCATGCTTTGCATTGTCTAAGATTGTTTGGAGGTCTTCTGGTAAGGGTTTAGGTTCCTTAACGTGAAATCCACCTATGTCTTTCATACTTGGTACCTTTGGAATAGGCTCTTGTACACTTGGATCAGCATTCAACAAAACCAAGGAGACGTTGTAGGCTATATCTTTTAGATCTGGTGCATCTGGGTAATACTGATGTAACAGTCTGTTTTGGGAGGGGAAATTTATGAAATTAAAGAAAAGCTTGGTGTAGACATAGAAAAACGTATTTTCCACCCTTTCGAAGAAAGACATGTGGTTTGAGAGATGAGGCAATACAGAAACTGGATAATAAGAGGGTGTATCTGGATTTCCTTGGAATGGATTCGTCCATTCACTCGCATCTATAGCACTATATACAATCAACGGTGCATTGAAATGATGGGCTACGTATTTCATGGCGTCTGCTTGGAATGCCTCAACAATCACAGCGTCAAATTTCTGTTCGGTTTTCATGAATTCCTGGAATTTTCTGTGCTTGAACACTTTCTCCATGAAATCTCTTGTCATGAAGTGAAAAAGTATTGGATTCATGAGGGGAACTTGTTGAAAGTTGAAGAAGTTCAAAGATGAAACTGTAGAAAATTTTTAGGTTAGTTTGATAATTAAGTTTCTTTTTACTGTTCTAGTTCGTAAGTGTCTGCCGTTTATATTTATTGTATTATATTATTTTAATGAAGGATGGAAGGCAATCTGAGATCTCAAGGAACTTTATGGCGAAAGAATAACTAGCCAAAGACTATGAACTCCTACAGAGATGGCTTACATGTTTGTCAATCATTTCACCACAATGGCTAAATCAAAGCTGAAAACTTGTTATAATTGATCTATATCCTGTATAATTACAGCTTTAGTTAATAATACTTTCTTCTTCCAAACAGTTGTTCAGATTGAGGTCTTTAATGCTATAAAAATTTTGGAAAATTTTTCACTTTTGTCATAAATCTTTCAATAACGAGTAGTAAATTTTTCAATACTCTTGAGGGATCCATTATAATCCTGGTACATGAAAGCAGCAACTATTTGAGTTCCATTTCGATATTGAGGAATTTGTCTGAAATATTCGCAAGAATTGTCTTTATTAGATTGTTTAATTATATAAACAGATGGACGTCACCATTGGCGTATTCCAGGCGAAAAAAGTATGCAGCAATTTTTCAGCAACATCGACAACTACCTGGCTCAATTTGAATGCTTTCGGCAGCTTTCGACGAGAAGATACCTCATAAAAAGAACCATATATTCGGTAATGCACGCACACATGATGTGATTTTGCTGTCGAATTAACCGGTAATAAAGGAAAATCATTTGCTAACACATCTCCCATATCAAAAAATATTCAAAGCTGCCACAGACTACTTTTTAAAACTCTAGGAGAGAAGCTGGCAGGCGAATAAAATTCACGATAAAGATGACCTAGTAATATCTTGGCCTCTAAGAGCAGCAACAATAGAGATATAAGAGAGAGAGAGAATGAGAGAGAGAAGGAGAACATTGCATGACTGTTTGGTCGAAGCTCAAAGAGAAGGACTGTGTGTGTGTTTATAGGCCGAGCGCCAAAAAGATGTGTCTTTACCCAGTGCTAAAGGGTTACTATTAGATGCTTAGCGCGGGCAGGTAGAATTTTACCCCAAATATCGAAGTGACATTTGACTATTTTCGTTTTAGATATGTTTTTAATGGTTCTACAAAAACTATCAAGGATAAATATTTCCCATCCTTAGCTGGTGCGCAGACTTTAATTCCATTGGTAATACCATACTTTGTTGAACTTCAAAAAAATTGAAATTTTAGTTGATTTTTATCTTCCCTTTTTCTTAATAAAATAAAACTGCGGCGGATAATTATACACTATTCAAATAACATTGCATTTGTTAGAAGTGTAGCTATTAGCACCTCTTTGATAATGACATTCCAATAAATCAGTGTAACATCTATTTTTGCTCGTTTGCATCAGGTCACTATCGACCGGTAAAATGATTATAACCATTTATTTTTGAATGAAAATTTTCTAAGACTCGTTGCAGAAAAGAATAAGAGTATTCAAGGTTTAAATAGGAATATGAGAACTTAAGGTTTACATCCGTTTGTTCTTATTGGTAGAGTCGAAATTAGTGTTGTAATATTTCAACTCACCTGAATCCTTTTCCTCAGGTTCCAGATAAATGTGTTTATAATTCTTAGGAGGATTTTTTTCCATGAATGGAGCAACAACTGTGACATTATGACCTTTTTCAGACAGTATTTTCATCAAGGTGCTACATGCCATAGCGTGACTACGTCCTGCCAGATGGAACACACCAAGAATATTTGCAGATTTTACTCCGGTCAAAACGACCAGGAGCAAACTAACAAGAGTGAAAATGTTCATGCTGATTTCTATAGTATACAGTTGTATTGATGGTTGAACTTTCATTGAGTAATACTCGGATTGTTTTTTCGATTTATAGTGAAATGATTTTTCAAAATCAGCTTATCTAATCTACAAGTAGAATGACTCAGGTGATATGATATAGCATGTTACGAAAGGTTTGCCAGTTATCTCAATGGGTACTATGACTATGAAAACTCTATTAATGTCATTTTCACTGTCACTGTGTTTCGTGAAGTCATGCTAAGTCATTAGTTATCCGAATAAAGTCAATAATTTTAGTTTGTTTGTCACAAGCGTTCTTGAGTGAAAGCAGTTGTGCAGTAAAGATCTAATACATTCATTCCGAGTACTGTAGTACGCAGTGCTTTCATAATAATACAAAGAATTCTAACTATGTATTGATCCTTAGTGAAAAAACAAATGAAACGTTAGGCAATTACAATATGAAAGGGAAGCTTAATTTCATAGTTGTTGGAATTTTAGCAATTCTTTTTCGTTTTTCTCCTCCTATCGGAGAACTTTTGAACGTTGGATAACGACGGGCACAATATTGGTAATCACCAAGCATCTCTTTATGAATAATTTTTCGATTTTTTCCCTTCTTAGTGAGGAACTTTATAACGGCGCAATGCTCTTCATCAATGTGGCGTCTGTAATTCTTATCGTCTTTCACCTAGAAAACTAATTATTGTAAATTTGAATATCAAAACTTTTTTTTTAATATCAAAACAGATTTAATCTGTTAGTCTTCTACAATTTTAATTTCAAAAAAATTTTATTCAAGAAACTTTTAGAATTAAATTCATGTCTACAATAAGCACCGCTTATATTTAATAGACGTATATAATTAAAACTCAATATATAATGTCGAATGAATAAATAAACCAACAGATATAAAAAAGTCATTAAAATTAATAAATAAATATTTGAAGGAGACAAAATTTTGTTTCTGATCTCACCATTATGAACACCAATTCCTTTTCAAAATCATGAAACACAACTTAAAGACTTCTCAAAGAATATAATTCATTTGAAATATTTAATACATTTAAATATTCAAATGAGAATCTCTCAAAACATGCACTATATCTTCAAAAAGCAATTAGAATTCTGATAATCTCTTGATCGGCCCTAAATAATATTCCAAATATCAAAATCAAATAACAATAACTATATCTTACCTCCATGTGGTAACCGGATAAATTGCCTTAAACAGACTAGTTTTAAAATTCAAGATAGTCTATTTTCTTCACAAAATCACAGTAAAGTGTAAGGTATTATAAGGTTTTCTTTAAACCATTGACATTCCATACATGTTAACTTGTGAACTCTTGATTTTTTGTTTTTAGGAATGATGTCTTTATTATTTTTCATTAAGCTGCCCAAAGAATTAATGGTTTGTAATTTATTTTGTCAAGTAAATTATCTATAATTAACGGATTAAAATCATCAATTAAAGCTATTAGTTTAATGGTTTTTGGCACAAATAGAGATTTTTTGAATCTAGCAATGAATTATATCCAAAAATTCAAATCACACGTGAAAAAGAAGTAAATAATATCATCAATTTCTTAGATTTGAAAATCACTTAAATTAATACGCATTTTCCGTATACAGGAACCCTACACATACAGATGGTACGATTAATTATACTTCAAGCCATCCATTTTCACAAAAATTATCAGCTTATAATATTATGCTCTATAGAATAGTTAACATATCCATGACAAAAAAAAATTTTGACAAAGAATATAAAACCATTAAACAAATAGCTTTCGATAATGGTTTCAATACATGAATTATAGATAATTTATTTGACAAAATAAATTATAATACAAGAAAGCAATATCACTTGTATATCCAAAATTTCAAAATTCAAACGAAACAATATTTATTTCATCATCTTACATAGGCCAAAAATCTGAAAAGATCGCTACATATTTGAAGAAAAAAGAAGATTATAACATCTCTTTTAAAACCATTATTTCTTTAGGCAGCTCAATAAAAAATAATAAAGACGTCATTCTTAAAAACAAAAAATCAGGAGTTTACAAGTTAACATGTAGTGATTGCCCATGTATATATGTGGGACAGACAGGCGGTTCATTCCAAACAAGAGTACTAGAACATGAAAAATGTTATTATATGTTAATAATAAACCAAATTCAACTTATGCCAACCATTTGTTAGAGACTGATCATAATTTTAATATTATATGAACTATGAAATGTTACATATCGAAACTAAAAGTCAGAAACTAAATCTGTTAGAAACTTTAGAGATCAATAGATATAATAAAAGACAAATATTATTGAATGATTAAATAGATTCAAACAGATCCCCCATACTTAATATTTTTCACTGATTGTAAACCATCTCTTTCCACCCCACTATTTTTTGTACCAGAGCTGTGTATTTAAGGTTATGTTTTGCATTGCATACCTCAGTTTTAATACTCACCTGATGAAGCCATGGTTTGACATGTAAATCAATAAAATAGCGGAAATTAACATTTGTGTTTCTTATATTAAAAGGTTGACAATATGTGCTGTTGGTTATCATGTGAGTGTCTAATAAAACAAATCTCTTGAATGAATAAACAAAATAAACACGCTTGTCAAAGAATTTAAAAATTTTTCTATGTCACCCAATGGTTAGAATACCTGGAGTGACTTCAATTGACTTTCTGAAATTGTTTATTCTGTAACAGTACATAATTTCGTGACGGTATGTCTTTTTGTATGTTATAGCGGTCTTGTTGACTGTGGTTTATTCAGTGTCCATCATCTTGTATTTTGCGAATTAAATATAAAAATTAAGAGTGTTGAATCAAAGGTCATCAGATATGGGGACTACAGCAAATTCAATCGGCTCCAATTTGAACTGGATCTGGAGGGGATTCCTTGGTCTTTGTTATTGCAGACTCAAAATATCGATGAAAAAATTCACTTATTCAACACATTTTTGTTGCACTGCTTCGACCATCACGCTCGAGTCAAAACAGCGCGAATAACCAAAAATAAAGCACCCTGGATGACTGAGAACATACAAAATGTAATGAAACATAGGGATAGAGCGTTGATTGCGTTCAAGGCTTCAAGGACTGATGAACTTAGGTCACTGTATACAGCTCTTCGGAATCGTACTATAGCGGCTATACGCCACAGAAAGAAATCATATATTAATCAGATGTTGAACGAAAATAAAAATAATTCTAAGAAAGTGTGGTCTACACTAAAGGACGTCAATTTGGTTGATAAGAAACTTGTGGATATACCTGAACGCTTGGGTGATGTGACCAAAATAAATGAGTACTTTTTATCAGTTACGATTGACCATACTTCGGCAGATCTTCAAAATTACTATTCTAAAAATAAGTACAATCAATCTTCAAATTTCTCGTTTGTAATGGCCACCACAGATCAGGTGGCAAAGATAATATCTGGAATAAGGTCTAATGCGTGTGGAGTCGATCAGATAAACATAGATATGCTCAGGAAATGTCCTTTCATAATACCATACATTACTCATATAGTCAATGTCTGTACCGCGCGTAGTTATTTCCCCTTTGGCTGGAAGTGCGGCTTAGTAAAACCGTTACCTAAAGTTCAAAGTCCAGTTGATTATAGTGACCTGCGTCCCATAACAATGTTACCGGTTATGTCAAAAATACTCGAAAAAATACTTTATGAGCAAGTTTATTCTTTTCTTGTTGATAATTCAATTCTTAATTCAAAACAGTCAGGCTTTCGTCCATAACATAGCGCCATCTCGGCACTAGCACAGATGACAGATGGCATATTCCGAAGTTGGGATGAGAACAAGATGATTGCCATGGTGCTCTTAGATTTTTCGAAGGCTTTTGACAAGATTTGTCATGAGTTGCTCCTAGTTAAGTTGAAATTCTATGGGTTTGGTGAGGCTGCGTTGGATCTGATGAGATCTTACCTGGGTGATCGTTGTCAGATGGTCAAACACAATGAATCTTTATAGGATCGTTGTTTCGTTCCCTCAGGAGTGCCACAGGGCTCTATATTAGGACCTCTGCTTTTTTCAATTTATACCACTGACATCCTAAATAAAATAACTACACAATTTCATGCTTATGCTGACGATGTAGGGCTCTATATTTCAGTTACTAAGGATAACTCTTCGGAATGCATTCGTAGGTTGCAGTTGTATTCAGATGATGTTTATGAGTTGTCCTTACAGCACAACCTAACTTTAAATCCCAAGAAATGTGTAACTATGTTTTTTGGCACCGAAACCTAACCTAACCTAACCTAACCTAACTTTAAATCCCAAGAAATGTGTAACTATGTTTTTTGGCACCGAAAGAAACTTATTGTTGATGAACAATATTACTTTTGCTATTAATGGTGAGAATCTGGCAGGTAGAACTGAGGCAGGGTATCTTGGACTCAATATGAACTCAAGAATGAGCTTTCAACTACATGTTAACAAGTTAATAAAAAACTGCTACTGGAATCTGAAGTTACTTTATTCGAATAGGAAAGTTTTAAACTTCAAAATGAGGAGAACTCTATGTGAATGCTTAGTTTTATCACATCTTTCGTACTGTAGTTTTATATATGGCCCCTGTTTGAGCTTGAGTAATTATAGTCGATTGCAGAGAATACAGAATTCATGTTGTAGACTGATAGATGGACTTCGAAAATACGACAGGATATCTCATAAGATGAAGGAACTCAACTGGCTTAATCTTCGTAACCGATACAGGTTGCAGAGTTTGGCATTTATTCATAGGGTGAACCGAGTTACATTAAGAGTAAATTATTATTTAGAGAACAACTTCATGCACTTCCTCGCACTATTCGCGTTTCTGAAACACTTGCCCTTCCCAGATTTAGAACTTCAATGTTTAAAAACTCATTCAGTTATACATCTACCAAAGCTTCCACAAAGATTCAAAACTACTGAAGATTTAAATAATTTTAAACTAGACGTGAAAACCTTCTTATGTGCCACGCAATAATCAATAGTCGGGTGTTGACTTGGAGTGCTGCATATCCTTTTGTTCTCTTGTTTCTGTGCCCTTAATTTGCCCAATTATTAATAATTACTCACATTGGTTACTATTGTAGTTACTTTTTTTATATAATTTTTTTTCGATTGTATTTCGATGGTGCCATTTTGTCGTCATTTATTTGAACCAAAACTGAAATTCAGCAACAAACTGATGGGTTAAGTGTAAGAGTAGCCTTGGCTAAACTTCGCTCGTTTGTTTGTATGTATGTTCTTATTAAATAAAGGCCATTTATTATTATTATATAATTCATATTTAGTGTGGCTGAAGAGCAACTAAAATTTATCCGGAACATGTTCAAGTCCTTTACTTATCTGAATTGTATTTTTGTATATTTGTTCCATGCAGTTCAATCTGATTCGAAATTTAGTAATGTAGTTGAATTTTTCACGTCTTTAAACAGAAAATTCAGATATTTTAAATGTTTTCATATACGAATATTTACAAGCAATAAATCTTACTTAGGATTTTGAAGAAGATCGTCCAACATCTCACTGAAAATATCTTCTGTGAGTTCACCGAATGGGATATGTCTTGCAATTCCATTTGCTCCGGCTCTTTTTGCTTTGAGTTAACTGATAAGGTCATAACTGGTAGACCGAGGTAGACAGCCTCAATTATATTGAAGAGTCCACCGTGTGATATGAAAAATTTGACGTTTTTGTGCGTTGAAAAATATACTAGCAACTAAAAAAAAAACTAGGCGTCGCTCTCGGGTAACGCATCTGGATAAAATTTTACGTTAATGAAATAACAAAATTATTCATCTTGTTTTGAAAATTGTATGAAATGATAACACACAAAAAGTGGAACGCTATATGTCTTTCTCATTTTTAAAAGCTGCTGCAGCTCTGCAGCTCTTATAGCCGCTATTGAAAAGAGATATCTGTTTGCTCGATGAAAAAAAATTTAAGTTGACTTTCAGAATTACACAAGAGCTTCCTGAACTTGTAGTTATTTCAGAATAAGATTTGTTTCATTGGAAGATATATTGAAGGCCACTGGAAATATGTAGAAATATATGTGGTTATCCATTTAAAAAATCACCCATTTGTTGAATAATTTTCTGTATATCAAAAAATAATTTTCTGAGATGCTGGAATAATAGTACAAAGAGTCTGCTTTCGAATTAAATTTCTAAGATGTAATGGAAGCGCCACTGCAGGAACCTGTATATATATAAGGAGTGAATAAACATGAAACTAAAAGTTTATCGTCATTTTATGTAAGTTTGTATTCTACATAATAGAAAAATACATTTTAAGTAAATAAAGAATTATTCGCGAAGTAGTTTTAAGTGTATATATTGCTATTTTGCTTTCGCTTTTGCTTTTTTTTTTGGACGTTTATGAACTATTGAGTCTTCTTTTCTTCAGTGCTAGATTTCTTTTTGCAGAAACGTTTGTACAAGGACTTTCCTGCGAAAATCGAGGCACCTATCACAACTAAAATAAAAAGAACAACATCCACTAGTAAATACTGGTACCATTCTAAATCCAAGGCTGCTACTCTAAGATGCGGTGCCCCCTGATGCCTTATCACATACTCAACCCAGTAATTGACAGAATCTTTAGCACTCATAGGTTTTTCTCTCATGATCAGCGATCTCATCTTTGCATTTTCCTTGTATCTTTAAAAAATAAATAAAATGATTAATGGTACTGATAAAAAATGTGCAACAGAATTTAAATTGAAATATAAATTGTACAGACTTTCGACGTGTTGCTTTATATGAGATTATACAGGCAAAAAACCAGAAGGTTTGGTCATGGGAAACTAAAGCAAAGATTGTTTGAGTTATGTAAAATCATAAAAGATGGAAAGACATCTTCGTCGAATCTGTTTCTCATTTAGGGATCATACGAACTCTGGAACAAGATATGTACCTCTAGATATATCTCAGAGAAGCTGAGTCATTGAAGATATCAGCAGATTGGCAAATGAAAACCTGGCAAACTTGAAGAAGCTATCACCTCAGATATATCCGGAGTACTATGTGAGGCACATGACATGACTACAAATGATGGCGAGCCAAAATGAATACAAAAAGTAGACCGATTATGAGAAACAACAAAAAATAGGGAAAAGTACACTACATGGGTTTGCATTACGTTACCAGGATTTATTCTCACAAATCGGAGACTTCTTTATATTTACTCATGGTTGAGTGATGCTCACCGTTAGAAATAATTCAACTTATTACATTGATATTATCCTGATAACCGTAGACCTCCCGTGAAGTTCCTTCGGAAAATCTCTCTTCTATTTGGCCTCTCTTTGTAAGATGGCGAATCATCTTCGATAACCCTCCAGTACTGGATATGTCAGTTGTAGAATGCTAGCAGCAAATGATGCTTTGTTCACTTTATTCTTGATTTTTTTCAAAAGGCCACCGCCAGAACACTTGAAATGAGGTCATTCTGAATCAAGTTTGATGTTCCTTTAATCCTTGTTGAATTCTCTAAATAACACTTTTCGTCATATTTTTCCACGAAATTAATCATATCTATATAATTTCCCCTAAAAGATAGCTCATGTTGTCTTCCATTCTTATTAGAATCTCACGTTTGGTTTTCACTTGTTCATTACGTTTTCCTACAGTTAACTTTTGCTGATAGCCTGTATTTGAGCTTTGCAACGACTATATCTTTGGATAAGTTTATGTAGATGGTTTAAATTAGACTAACCATTCTCATGCCGTGAGATATTTTCACTAGAAAATAAAATACGGGGCCAAAAAAATGATAATGGATCCAAAATACTCTTAAGCCGAGCAAGGTTCCATACGAAAATGCGTTATGTGATGTAGGCTAGGATACCTAGCCTTAAGGGCTAGGAAACGTATGGGAGACTTCGCTTTTGTCTGTTATTCGTAGGAAGTAACAGGAGTGCGGAATACGCAGATATCGAGATAAGTCCGATTATTCTTACTTTCATTATGAATGCATTTATAAGGAAAGCTGAGCTTTTTGAAGATGCAATGAGGAGTTACTAATCTCTGAATTCAAGGATCCAGAAGGTAGTCGCGTTACATACTTTGGTTGTTATTTCAAGATGTTAGCTCATTAGTGTGATAGAGAGCTCTTAAAGTTATAACCAATTGACCACTTCTCAGTTTAAAGGATTGAGAGCAGATTTGTCGGGAATTCAGAGCGATTGAGTGACTGAATTGGTTGGAAAATCTTTGTTCGCCGTCAGCAATTTCTCATGTCAAGAATGTCTCAAAGCATATGTAATGGCACTGGGGAATATCTAGCACTAAATCTATTCCAATCATACCATAAACATTGACAGCAGTATCAAGAAATTACTTCGAAATAGTGATGCAGAAGCAACTACGAGAACGGTGAGAACATTTAAAGGGAAAGATGGGCGAAGCAAAGGAGAACACAAAATATAATATGAGAACACTAATCAAGAGAACCAGAACTAAGTAACGAATTACAGAGGAAAGGACTGGCCACAACCGATATTCAAAATCTACTGTGAGTGGATATTTCTCTCAGCAAAGAGAGTAATAGCCGACTGCGAAAGAGATCTAGCAACTTACTTGGGATTTTCAAGAAGTTCGTCCAAAGCATCGTTGAACCAATCTTCGGTCAGTTTCTTGAAGGGAACATGTTTTGCAATTCCATTTAATTCTGCTCTCTTTCCGTTAAGCTCCTGCTCTGCGAAAATTGATAATGCCAAAATTGGTATACCGTGATAGACTGCCTCAATTGTACTGAATAGTCCCCCATGCGATATGAACAATTTAACGTTTTTGTGAGCTGAAAGTAAGAATTATATGTTTTAAATGAAAAACTTGAGCAATCGAACAAGTACGGATTCGCGAAATGATGGAAAAAGTGTATGCATAATGGAGTCGAGTACTTTGAAAGATATACATTCTGTCAAGAAAGTACCGGGAATTATCGATTTAAATCTGGCGGGGCAATGAGGCAGGTAAATTTTTTTTTTCCTCGGTTGGTACCACTGTCCTTAATTACTATGCCAAGCTTGAGCGGGATCTGTCAACTAGTGTGTTTGCGACAGCTGATTAAGTCAGTCGATGTCATAGTGCGTGCCGATTTTTACTATGGGTGATTACGTTGAGCAAAGAATTTGTTTAAAGTTTTGTGTTGCAAATGCATTGAAAATGTTGCAAAAGGCCTTTGGTGATAATGCTCTATCGAAAACTCGTGCATATCAGTGGTACAGAGCCTTCAAGGACGGTAGTGAAGTAGTCGACCATCGACGGCTTCGATCGAAGATAACGTCGATAAAATTAAGGAAAGGGTGCTGGAAAACCGTCGTACCAGCTTGAGAGAGATAGCACATGATCTTAAGATATCCCACGAGTCCGCACGTACGATTTTGATTGATATTTTGGGCATGAGAAAGGTGGCCGCACGACTCGTACCGAAAGACCTGAATTTTCTTCAAAAATGTCATCGCGAACAGGTTGCTTCAGACGAGTACGATATGCAAACAAGCCAGCAATCATCGGAATGGGTGGCAAAAAATGAGCCGAAACCGAAAAAACCACGCCAAAGCCGCTCGAAAATGAAGGTGATGCTCATTGTTTTCTTCGATATCCGTGGCGTGGTGCACTACGAATTCGTTCCAGAGGGTCAGACGGTAAACAAGGAGTATTACCTAGGCGTTATGAAACGTTTGCGTGAGCGTATCCGTAAGAAGCGGCCAAATTTGTGGGCGAACAACTCATGGATTTTGCATGACGATAACGCGCCTTCTCACCGAGCTACGATTGTGACTGACTTTCTCGCCAAAAACTCAACAGACGTGCTTCAGCAACCACCGTATTCGCCGGATTTGGCTCCCTGCGACTTTTTCCTCTTCCCAAAACTAAAATTGCCCCTTCGTGGCACCCGCTTTGAGTCGATTGAAGCCATAAAACAAAATTCGGCGCGAGAGCTAAAGTCCATCCCGGAAAGCGCCTATAAAAAATGTTTCGATAATTGGAAGTGCCGTTGGCATAGATGTATTGGAGCAAATGGAGCCTATTTTGAAGGCGACCCAATAAATTTTGACGATTAAATGTAAAAATGTCGTTTTAATTGAAAATTCCCGGTACTTCTTGACAGAGTAGTAAAACACAATGGTGACATTAAACATAAAATGCGATGCTCCCATGCGCAGATCTCGTACATAGCTAAAAAACTGATTTCACGAAACCAAGTGAAGTCTTCGTTATACAGTGAGAGCACTCATCAAATTTAGATCTACCCCAATTGATAAAGATGCATATCTAAATTCAACATATTTGAGGAAACAGGACAATGTGAATTAATTATTAGATTGTCGATTAGTGAAATAAGAATTGAAAAACTCACCAAAAATGTCGTTTTGTGGTAACCATTTTCTGATTATGACGTTGTCAGGCTTGCCAGGTAAGTCAGGTTCCTCAAATTTCCAAATAATAGTTTCCTTCAGCTTCGAAAACTTTTTAAGTATAAATTCTCTCTTTTCTTTTGGCATGTCTTTACTCTTTACATTAGAACCCAGACTGAAGAAGATAACTCCATGCTTTGCATTGTCTAAGATTGTTTGGAGGTCTTCTGGTAAGGGTTTAGGTTCCTTAACGTGAAATCCACCTATGTCTTTCATACTTGGTACCTTTGGAATAGGCTCTTGTACACTTGGATCAGCATTCAACAAAACCAAGGAGACGTTGTAGGCTATATCTTTTAGATCTGGTGCATCTGGGTAATACTGATGTAACAGTCTGTTTTGGGAGGGGAAATTTATGAAATTAAAGAAAAGCTTGGTGTAGACATAGAAAAACGTATTTTCCACCCTTTCGAAGAAAGACATGTGGTTTGAGAGATGAGGCAATACAGAAACTGGATAATAAGAGGGTGTATCTGGATTTCCTTGGAATGGATTCGTCCATTCACTCGCATCTATAGCACTATATACAATCAACGGTGCATTGAAATGATGGGCTACGTATTTCATGGCGTCTGCTTGGAATGCCTCAACAATCACAGCGTCAAATTTCTGTTCGGTTTTCATGAATTCCTGGAATTTTCTGTGCTTGAACACTTTCTCCATGAAATCTCTTGTCATGAAGTGAAAAAGTATTGGATTCATGAGGGGAACTTGTTGAAAGTTGAAGAAGTTCAAAGATGAAACTGTAGAAAATTTTTAGGTTAGTTTGATAATTAAGTTTCTTTTTACTGTTCTAGTTCGTAAGTGTCTGCCGTTTATATTTATTGTATTATATTATTTTAATGAAGGATGGAAGGCAATCTGAGATCTCAAGGAACTTTATGGCGAAAGAATAACTAGCCAAAGACTATGAACTCCTACAGAGATGGCTTACATGTTTGTCAATCATTTCACCACAATGGCTAAATCAAAGCTGAAAACTTGTTATAATTGATCTATATCCTGTATAATTACAGCTTTAGTTAATAATACTTTCTTCTTCCAAACAGTTGTTCAGATTGAGGTCTTTAATGCTATAAAAATTTTGGAAAATTTTTCACTTTTGTCATAAATCTTTCAATAACGAGTAGTAAATTTTTCAATACTCTTGAGGGATCCATTATAATCCTGGTACATGAAAGCAGCAACTATTTGAGTTCCATTTCGATATTGAGGAATTTGTCTGAAATATTCGCAAGAATTGTCTTTATTAGATTGTTTAATTATATAAACAGATGGACGTCACCATTGGCGTATTCCAGGCGAAAAAAGTATGCAGCAATTTTTCAGCAACATCGACAACTACCTGGCTCAATTTGAATGCTTTCGGCAGCTTTCGACGAGAAGATACCTCATAAAAAGAACCATATATTCGGTAATGCACGCACACATGATGTGATTTTGCTGTCGAATTAACCGGTAATAAAGGAAAATCATTTGCTAACACATCTCCCATATCAAAAAATATTCAAAGCTGCCACAGACTACTTTTTAAAACTCTAGGAGAGAAGCTGGCAGGCGAATAAAATTCACGATAAAGATGACCTAGTAATATCTTGGCCTCTAAGAGCAGCAACAATAGAGATATAAGAGAGAGAGAGAATGAGAGAGAGAAGGAGAACATTGCATGACTGTTTGGTCGAAGCTCAAAGAGAAGGACTGTGTGTGTGTTTATAGGCCGAGCGCCAAAAAGATGTGTCTTTACCCAGTGTTAAAGGGTTACTATTAGATGCTTAGCGCGGGCAGGTAGAATTTTACCCCAAATATCGAAGTGACATTTGACTATTTTCGTTTTAGATATATTTTTAATGGTTCTACAAAAACTATCAAGGATAAATATTTCCCATCCTTAGCTGGTGCGCAGACTTTAATTCCATTGGTAATACCATACTTTGTTGAACTTCAAAAAAATTGAAATTTTAGTTGATTTTCATCTTCCCTTTTTCTTAATAAAATAAAACTGCGGCGGATAATTATACACTATTCAAATAACATTGCATTTGTTAGAAGTGTAGCTATTAGCACCTCTTTGATAATGACATTCCAATAAATCAGTGTAACATCTATTTTTGCTCGTTTGCATCAGGTCACTATCGACCGGTAAAATGATTATAACCATTTATTTTTAAATGAAAATTTCCTAAGACTCGTTGCAGAAAAGAATAAGAGTATTCAAGGTTTAAATAGGAATATGAGAACTTAAGGTTTACATCCGTTTGTTCTTATTGTTAGAGTCGAAATTAGTGTTGTAATATTTCAACTCACCTGAATCCTTTTCCTCAGGTTCCAGATAAATGTGTTTATAATTCTTAGGAGGATTTTTTTCCATGAATGGAGCAACAACTGTGACATTATGACCTTTTTCAGACAGTATTTTCATCAAGGTGCCACATGCCATAGCGTGACTACGTCCTGCCAGATGGAACACACCAAGAATATTTGCAGATTTTACTCCGGTCAAAACGACCAGGAGCAAACTAACAAAAGTGAAAAACTTCATGCTGATTTCTATAGTATACAGTGGTATTGATAGTTGCACTTATTTTGAGTAATACTGAGTTATTTATAGTGGAATGGTTATCCAAAATCAGCCTATCTTATCTACAAGTAGAATGAAGTGAAATGATATAGTATGTTGCGAGAGGTTTGCTTCACTGAAATTGCAAGTCATACGAAATTTCAATTTGCATTATTTTCTTTTAATCTCCAGTTTATCTCAATTGGTGTCATGACTGGAAACTATTAATGTCATTTTTATTGTCACTGTGTTCCGTGAAAACATGCTAAGTCATTAGTTATCCGAATAAATTCAATAATTTTAGTTTGTTTGTCACAAGCGCTCTTGAGTGAAAGCAGTTGTGCAGTGAAGCTGTAATATATTCATTCTCAGTACTGTAGTACGCAGTGCTTTCATAATAATACGAAGAATTCTAACTATGTATTGATCCTTAGTAAAATTGCGAATAAAAAGTGAGTCAATTACAATATGAAAGGCAAAGCTTTATTTCATAGCTGTTGGAATTTTATCAATTCTTATTCTTCATGTTCCTTCTCCTATTGGAGGCTGGAGGTCGTCAACGCAATTTTTATCCTATCCACAGCTAGAGCGAACCATTCTCTCAAGTTTCCCAGCTATGCTATTCTTCTTCGACTGACAGATCTCTTTTTCACTATATTGTCTTCTATCATTAGCCTCAGCAGTATTTGGTTCCTCTCTTTATATGTCTGAGATATTCTTATTTCTTCTTCTTGACTGTCACCATTATTTCTTCCATATTTAACATTCTCCGCAACACTTCCTCATTCGGAACTCTATCCACCCACGATATACGCAGCATTATTTATAGCACCTTCTTTCAAACACTTCGTTCTTCCTCAATCTCTATCTGTCTTAGTGTCCACGCTTCTGCACCATATAAGCATCCGCACCATCAAGTTTAAGTTTAGATCTCGACAAAAAAAATCTTCTTCAACTTCAAAAAAACACCCCTGGCCACATCTGATTTCAATCACCTGTTCTGAGTTGTGGATCAGCCATTCACCCAGATATGGATATTTTTCCACCTCCTCTATTGGCATATTCGAAAAGAAAAATTGTTCGTTTCTTGGAAGTTTCTTCGTTATTTTCATGAACTTTGTTTCTCTGAAGTTCATTTTGAGACCATAGAGACTACAGACGGTATTCATTTTCTCGATCATATATTGTAGGTCTTGGAGGTTATTCGCCAATACAACAGTATCATCGGCATATCTTAAATTGTTGATTAATTTCCCATTTATTATCAGACCCTCTGTGCTGACTGATAGTGTTCCTTGGATAATGGTCTCGCTTTATATACCGGGTGTTAAAAAACATAGTTTGAATATCAAAACAGATTTAATCTCTTAGTCTTCTACAATTCTAATTTCAATTTTATATATAATATTAGGAATACAAATAAGTTTCCGCCGTTTTTTAACACAAATTGTTTGAATGATTCCTAATGATTTTAAACGATCTGAGACTGCTTGCTGAGTGACTTCTAATGTTAGATCAAGTTCTTTTTGTGTTTGAGATGAATCTTCCTCCAATAATTCCTCCAATTCTGCATCCTCGTAAATTTTTGGCCTTCCACTGCGATCTTTGTCTTCTACGTTGAAATCACCGTTTTTAAACTTTTGAAACCACTCTCGGCACGTTCTCTCACTCAAAGCACCCTCACCATATGCTTCTACGAGCAATTGATGCGCCTCAGTAACAGATTTCTTTTAATTAAAGAAGTAAACTAATATTTCCCGCAAATGACGCTTACTTGGCTCAAATTTCGACATTTTCAACTTATAAAAATTATATTTTACCAATATAAAATCAATGATATTAATAGGTTATGTTGTTCTTGAATGTCCAAACTATTTTTTAAGCCGGTTATCATCTGCGAAAGCTAACCGAAACTCCGTGCCGCGCCATCTACACTAAAAGGGCGGAAACTTATTTGTACTCCTAATATACATTCTGTCAAGAAAGTACCGGGAATTATCGATTTAAATCTGGCGGGGCAATGAGGCAGGTAAAATTTTTTTTTTTCTAGGTTGGTACCACTGTCCTTAATCACTATGCCAAGCTTGAGCGGGATCTGTCAACTAGTGTGTTTGCAACAGCTGATTAAGTCAGTCGATGTCAGAGTGCGTGCCGATCTTTACTATGGGTGATTACGTTGAGCAAAGAATTCGTTTAAAGTCTTGTGTTGCAAATGAATTTTTGTGTGCCGATGCATTGAAAATGTTGCAAAAGGCCTTTGGTGATAATGCTCTATCGAAAACTCGTGCATATCAGTGGTACAGAGCCTTCAAGGACGGTCGTGAAGTGGACGCCCATCGACGGCTTCGATCGAAGATAACGTCGATAAAATTAAGGAAAGGGTGCTGGAAAACCGTCGTACCAGCTTGAGAGAGATAGCACATGATCTTAAGATATTCCGCGAGTCCGCACGTACGATTTTGATTGATATTTTGGGCATGAGAAAGGTGGCCGCACGACTCGTACCGAAAGACCTGAATTTTCTTCAAAAACTTCATCGCGAACAGGTTGCTTCAGACAAATTCGGCCAAATTTGTGGCGAACAACTCATGGATTTTGCATGATGATAACGCGCCTTCTCACCGAGCTACGATTGTGACTGACTTTCTCGCCAAAAACTCAACAAACGTGCTTCAGCAACCACCGTATTCGCCGGATTTGGCTCCCTGCGACTTTTTCCTCTTCCCAAAACTAAAATTGCCCCTTCGTGGCACCCGTTTTGAGTCAATTGAAGCCATAAAACAAAATTCGGCGCGAGAATTAAAGTCCATCCCGGAAAGCGCCTATAAAAAATGTTTCGATAACTGGAAGTGCCGTTGGCATACATGTATTGGAGCAAATGGAGCCTATTTTGAAGGCGACCCAATAAATTTTGACGATTAAATGTAAAAATGTCGTTTTAATTGAAAATTCCCGGTACTTTCTTGACGTAGTAGTATAATTATATTTAGGCTTTAATAAATCTCATTATGGAATGTCAATGATTTAAATATAACCTTAAAAATAACTTACACTTACACTTTTCTGTGATTTTGTTAGAACCATCTTGAATTTGAAAGTTAGTCTGTTTGAAGCAATCATCCTGTGAACACGTGTGAGTTGAGATATGGTAATAGTTATTTGATTTTGATATTTGGAATATTATTTTGGAGCGATGGAGAGATTACCTAGAATTATATTTGTTTTTTGAAGATATAGTGCATGTTTTGAGAGATTTCTGAATTAACTTATTAGAATATTTGGATATATTAAATATTTAAAATAAATTATATTTCCTTAAGTTGTGTTAATGTTTTTAAAAGGCAATTGGTCTTCTTAAAGGTAAGATCAGAAAAAAAAATTTGTCTCCTTTAAATATTTATTTATTAATTTTAATGACTTTTTTATATCTGTTGGTTTATTAATTCCATTTGACATTATATATTGAGTTTTGATTATATACGTCTATTAAATATAAGCGGTGCTTATTGTAGACATTAATTTAATTCTAAAAATTTTTTGAATTAAAATTTTTTTGAAATTAAAATTGTAGAAGACTAACAGTTTAAATCTGTTTTGATATTCAAATTTTGTTATATTTCTTCTATCAACTAAAAAGCCTTTTTCTATTTTATTTTATAAAAAACAAAGTTTTAATATTTTGGGAGGTGATTATAGAACTCAAACTTTCTGTTTACTGAACTTACAACTAAAATGTTTTTCAGCTGGCATCAAATTTGGTTTTCATATGACATTTACTTACCCGCAGACAGTAAAATGTAATACCTGAAGAAGCCACATCGTGGTGAAACAATTGTTGTAGTAGTACAAACATTTTTGTGGAAATGAATTACTGTCTCATATAAATTTTTTTAACATCTACGTACTTTTATTGATCATTTTGCATCCGATTCGAAGCACGTCGCCTTTGTGCAGAGGCTTATTTCGATTGTCAAACTTTTTTCTCATGTGACGTTCAATCAAGTTTAGATGATTGAGGAAAACTGCTTCCTTAAAGAAAAACGTTCGTGAAACAGGACGTCCAAGATTTGTAAGTACTCAAGAAGTTGAAGAGCAAATTTTAAATATTATGACTCAAAATTTACTACAACTGTAAGAAGAATTTCAGCGAAAGTAGGAATAAGTGGCATCCCTTATCTAGAGAACTATTCATCAACAACATCTCTATACATTCCATATTCAACGGGTACAAGCTTTCAATCCTCCTGATCATCAAGACACAATGAC
This sequence comes from Megalocaria dilatata, assembly GCA_034642435.1. Taxonomy (NCBI): domain Eukaryota; kingdom Metazoa; phylum Arthropoda; class Insecta; order Coleoptera; family Coccinellidae; genus Megalocaria; species Megalocaria dilatata. The sequence goes on along the minus strand of CM067857.1, from coordinate 8,886,415 downwards.
ATTCTGTCAATGGGTTTTAACAAAGATTGCTGAACATCCGCATTTTACTTCTAATTTCCTTTTCACTGATGAAGTCAGCTTCACCAAAGATGCAATTTTTAACTTTTATAATAGCCATATTTGGGCGGATGAAAATCCACAGGCCATCCATGAATCCAGGCATCAACAGTGTTTCAATATAAATATCTGGCTAGGTATTTTAGAAGATTGTTTGTTAGGACCAGTAGTTCCACCACGGAATTTAACAGGAGCCGCATACCTCAACTTTCTTCAAAATACCTTGCCCGATTTTCTAGACTTAGTACCTTTAAATTACTGGATAAATATTTGGTTTATGCAAGATAGAGCGCCCCCACATTATGCACCTGCTGCTAGGGAACATTAAGCTCAAATTTTGTTCCAGAATATGGATACGACGAGGAGGCCTAGAGCCATGGCCCGCTAGATCTCCTGATTTGAATCCTTTGGACTTTTGTATTTGGGGTTATTAGAAGAGTTTAGTGTATGCAACGTCAGTGAATAATATTTCACATATAGATCCTTATTAACGTCCAAACATCTTTGCATCAGAACGTTCATTCCAAACAATGCCTTCCTTGTTCCCATTCCATTTCTGAAACCGAATTATGTGTTTCCGTCAGAGAATCCAGTTTTCTTAATATCCTATTGTGGATTATTTTTAGGATTTCATCAATTATCTTTTAGTCCAACCTACTTCGATTTGTTGAATAGTACCTACAATAGAAAAAAATATTCTTGCACAGTGGAATTAATTTTATAGGGTCTTTCGATGAGGGGATTCAATTCAAATTGAGAGAATAACATTTTTTCTTTGTGAAAGGCCATATCGGGTGTTTTTTTTTCGAGTGATAGAACTTTCGATAGGGATAACTGTGATTTGACAGACGGTAGAAGCCATGTTGTTCTGACAATTCTGTTCAGTAAGCGTTGACAAATTATCATGGAAAGACTCACGCCGCAACAATATTTACAAATTGTTGAAATTTATTTTCAAAATCAGCGTTCTATTTGCCAAACTTATAGAGCACTTCATGAAATTCATTAATTGAAACAAATTGTGGAAATTACTATGTTTTACTACCAATAAAATATATATTACACATTTTCTTGTGACTCGAGTTTCGGGAAATGAACTTTCCCATCATAAGACAACTGAAGACCTAACAGTGGTACAGAGGTATTTAAACAAAAGTGATAAATATTTTGAATATTTCAATAGATTCTAGATAACACCTAATAGTGGTACAGAGGTTTACAAGCGGAACGTGATAAAAAACCGGGTTAAAAAAGAGGGGCCTTCTAACAGATATCGGGATGTCAGCAATCGAGAGAGAAGGTTGTAAAACAGATGGTACCCATTTAAATATCTCAAATAACTTTTGGGGTTACATAGCTCCGTACAGTCATTCATTAATTCTACGTTATTTTGTTGTACATCTCAAATATTTGGATTTACATAGCTCCATACTGTCATTCATTATTTTTTAAATTATTTTTATTGTAAACGAATTTGAAAATTTCAATAATCAAGTTTCTTCTCATTTGAATCTACATGTTTAATTTTCTTAAGATTTTCTTTTGTCGAAACGAATTACTGTTTTCTAAAGAATGAAATTTATGGTTTACATAATCGACGATCACAACAAGTTGGACTCTGTGCATCCACCACATGGAAAATTTTGGGTGAAGATCTTGGTCTGCAGCCAAACAAGATCCATTTGGTTCAAGAACTAAAGCCATTTGACCATAATAAGCGTCGTTTGTTTGCTGATTGCGTCCTAGAACAGCTTGAAATTAATCCACTTCTTTATCGTAAAATTGTGTTTAGTGATGAAGCTCATTTCTGGTTAAATGGCTATGTAAACAAGCAAAATTGCCGTATATGGAGTGAAAACAATCCTCAAGAAGATATGCAGGTTCTATTGAAACCTGAAAAAGGTAATTTATGGTGTGCTTTACACGATGGAGGCATCATTGGTCCATATTTCTTTAAAAACGATGCTGGAGCTAATGTGTCAGTGAATGGTGCTCATTACAGATTGATGATCAATGATAATTTGTTACAAAATTTGAATGGTGTCTACCCAGAAGTGTTTTGGTTCCAACAAGATAGTGCTACACCTCATGCTGCTACCGTAACAATTGATTTATTGAAAGAAAGATTTGTGGAAAACGTTATTTCGAGAAATGTTTCAATTAAAGGCCTTCAAGATCATGCGACATAACTCCACTGGATTATTTTCTTTGGGGTTATGTCAAGTCATTGGTTTAAGCTTTCAAACCAGAAACAAAATGAAAAATGAAAAAAAATTGGCTTAAATCTTAATTTAAATATGTTTTATTTCAATTTAAAGTTCTATCGCTCCAAAAAAACACCCGATATCTTCACTTAAATCCAGAGCACAAACTATGACATTAATAATGGAATACAATATCTGCCTCGGCTGTTCTTACGAACGGTAATTATTTCTAGATGAACTTTTTCATCACGTTTTCTCATAATTAGGGCTTATTTTGCGAATGACATCTCTTATATTACGTCTAAGCGCTTTGAACTTTGCTGAAGCTTTGACGTAGATCCTATATTTGACATAGTCCTGAAAAGAATCCTTTGGCGTTAAATCCAAAATATTTTTTCACATTTTGGTAGGCAGTAGTCACTGGGGGCCAAGTCTGGACTGTACGGAGGATGAGTAAGCCACATTCCCGCACAGCAGCCTTCGTCACGCGGGCCTTGTCGTCAAGCAGCAATACATGTGAGTTTTACTCGCCTTGTTCCTTCAATTGCTTCTCTTAAATCACGCAGAGTGGTTGCATGTGATGCTGCTCTGACGATTTCACTCTTTTTAATGTATTCTATCAATAAAATACCTTCAGAATCTCAAAAGATCGTAGCCATTATTTTTCCAGCGGACTTCAAACTTCTTTGGGGGCTCTGCACCCTTTTCAATCCACTGCATGTACTCTTGTTTACTCTCAGGTTCATAGTGATCAACCCACTTCTCAGTAAGCAGCCGGTTGAAAACAGTCGATCCACAGAACTCTAAAAACTCGACTCGCACTTGCTTCTGAGGTGCGGTAAGCATTCTCGGTACCCATCTTGCACTGACCTTTGAGAGGTTTAGATGATGGTCATTTTCTTCAGTGGAGCCGCTCCCGAACGAGGGTCGCCTTCAATGTTTTCTGTGCCTCTTTTGAATTCACTCGATCACTTTTGAACTTTTGACGGGGCATAGTAATGCTGAACAGCAACCATCTCTTCATGAATGATTTTTCGATCTTTTCCCTGCTTAGTGAGGAACTTTATAACTGCGCAATGCTAGATGTTCTTGATCATTGTGGCGTCTTTTATTCGGATCGTCTTTCACTAAGGATTCCTAGAAAACTTATTATCGTAAATTAGTGAAATTTTATATTTATATCCTCGGAGAGTGTCATTAGTGAATGAGATAATTGGATTTCTCACGTTATTGGCAAATTACTCCGATACTGAGAATACATTGAACACCCCTCTTACATATTTGGAAGCAGCAGTGCTTCCACTAACTCCAGTTCGCTAGAGTTAGTAGAAGCAGCGTGATCTGCGAGACTACTGGTGATAAGACCTACGTGGTAGTAGGCAGATTGAGGACCCGGCATTGAGTCGCAAAGTTCAAAAATTGTTCTTGATAATGGCTTCAAAATCTGAGCCGAAACGTCGAACGCTTACAAATTCTAGACGCGGTCCAACCAGGAATCTTAATATTTATATATATAGGGTGTTTCATGAATAATTATACAGGCATCCAGGGCAGATGCAGGACAATTTGGTGAGTCTGAATCAGTGCTCGAAATATGTCCTAACCATATTAGTTTAAGAGATACAGGATGTTTAATGTATTTTATCAAAAACTTCCAATCGGCATAACTCTTGAACGTCTGCATGCATCTTCATGAAAATTTGAGTGAATGGGTATAGGCAAATGCCCATTATTTGCACAAAATCACTTGTCGATAGCGCAGGTCCGGACTGAGAAAATTATATTCTTCATCCCACATCTTGTAAAACGCCCTGTACATCGAATTTTCGAAAAGTGAAATTCCTTTCAGAATCTACAATGAATACTCTTTCAAACAAGCTCATTTGAAATAATGACACACTTCGCATCAATATTTTATGAGCCATTGAATATATGTAATTTTCGATTCATGGACATACGCACACAAACCGAAATACTTTTCGATATCTTATTTACACTTCCGCAAATAAATTCTTCTAAATCTCTTCCTCCATAAATTTTCGTATGTTTTGTTCTCGAAAATTTCCCTATTTCTTTTGATACCTGCTAGCTCTTGTATTAAATGTTCTGCAGTTTTCATAAGCCTTTCTTTCTGTCCACTATTCATCTTCTCACATGCTGCTTGAATTGATCTGAAGCTTAATATATCATTTATTTTCAATGCTATGTGAAAAATAACAGAAGAAATTCCCATTCAAAATCCAAGTGGCTCATTCTAAAAATTTTGACATTTCAAACCATTGTCGGGTAATTATTGAATATAGAAGGCTATATCCGGATCGTCAAATTCCTAACCACCAAACATTCGAACATGTTAATCGCTTACTTCGTGAATCCGGACACTTTCCGTCAGTAAGTAAACAAGAAAGAGCAAGTTCGATGATAAACCATAAAGAGATAATAGAAGCTGTCCAAGAAAATCCCTCAACCTGCACTCGGAGTCTTGGTTTAGTTTTAGGTTTGCCACATTGTCAGATCTGGCGAATTATACACCGTGAAAAGTGCCATTTCATTCACAATCCGTCCAAATCTTGAAGCCAGGCGATGAACTACCGAGGATGCGATTTTGAAGATGGGTTTTGCGGAACCAGCGAGCTTTCTTCAGAACGCTTTTTACTGATGAACCGACCTTCACAAAAGATGGCATTTTGAATGTTCGCCATGCACATATTTGGTCCAGAGTGAATCCGAAAGTGACTAGGAAGCGCAATTCACAACATCGTTTTTCAGCAATATTTGGTGTGGAATTTGCAATAATCACCTAATTGGACCATATATTCTTTCACACAGGCTGAATGGAGTGGCATATCTACAATTTTTAATTGGCATTTACCAGGGCTCTTGAATTCCAAGAGGAATGTACCTCCAACATGATGAAGTTCCGGTACTTTTTACTCGTGAAATTGTAGCGCATTTGAATGAAGTTCATCCAGATCAATGGTTTGGTAGAGGAGGACCTCATGACTAGCCTGCAAGAACCCCAGATCTTACATGCTTGGATTATTTTCTCTGGGGGCACTTAAAAAATGAAGTTTACTCTGAAGAAAACATAGACAGAGAGCATTTGATTACTCGTTATCAAGCTGCATGTGAAGCAATACGAAATCGACCGGAAATTTAGAAGGAAGCTGTAGCTCATTTGATCTCAAGAGCTAGAAAATGTTTAGAAGAGAGAGGGGGTATTTTCGAAAAGAAGTTATAATTTTTTCCTGTGTTTATTCTCATTTTTTTCAGTGCCACAGATGTTTATAAGATACATTTTATATTTCTATTATTAAGTCCATTTTATATATATATATATATATATATATATATATATATTTCCGGGTTCATAGCGTTAACCGCCTTCCGGTTCCTAGTTTCCATCGGCCTCTGTCCAACCAGTCTTCTGGTACCAAATTTCTTTCTGACATGGCCCTTTGTATTCCCTGTATCCAAGTTGTTTTTGGTCTGCCTCTTTTTAGTCGTTCAGGGGGTATCCAGTTCAACATTTGGTTGAGAATATGTTCGTCTTGCATCCTCTGTACATGTCCATACCAAGTAAGTTGTGCCTTTTTGATGTCATCTATTATTGTTGTTTCGGCACCCATAATCTCTCTTATACGTTCATTGCGTATTCTCTGTATTCTAGAGAGATTCCAGCTGACCTTCTCCAGAAATCCATCTCTAAGGCCAGGAGACGATTCTGTTGTAACACTCAACTGCCAGGCCTCGCAACCGTACAACACAACACTCCTTAGGGTAACGTTGTAAATATCTCGTTTATGTTGTTTAGAGATTTCTTTTGACCACAATATCGAATTCAATGCTCCGATTATTTTCCTACCCTTATTTATTCTTTGTTGAATTTCTTTATCAGTCCTTCCATTTTGGTTAATTACAGTTCCAAGGTACACGTAGTCTTCGCAGGATTTGATCTTCAATGCTTCTTCCAACATCAGATCTTCATTCTCTCCTCCAACGCACATGTACTGGGTTTTTGACATATGCACTGTGAGTCCCAACTTGTCGTATTTTTCCATAAGCTTTCGGGTCATGAACTCAATATCGTCTTTGTCCAGAGCAAATATGACCTGGTCATCTGCAAAATGCCGTGCGTATAGCGTGTTTCCGTCGCTAATAGGAATACCCATATCTTTGCATGATCTTCACCAGGTTTTGAGTGCTCGGTCTAGGTAGATTTTAAATAGAGTTGGAGAAAGACTATCGCCTTGTCGCAATCCTTTCGTGACAGGGAAGCCATCGGAGATTTCATTTCCCACTTTGACTTTGGATGTTGAATCCTTACAGGACGCTTGTACGGCCTCTATGAGTGTGCTGTTTATTGAAGTTTGTTTCAATACATTCCAGAGCCTACTTATGGGCACATTATCATAAGCTTTAGTAAGGTCCACAAGCACCAGATGTACGTCTCGCCTACGAGCCACTTTTTTTTCATTTAGTTGTGTTAATGTGTATATGTGGTCTGTGCAGGAACGTCCTGCTCTAAAGCCAGCCTGTTCCTCAAGTTCGTAGGGGTCATATTCTTCCTCAATTAATGTTTTCAGCACTTTTTCATAAAGCCGACTCATAGTACTAGTGACTGATATGCACCTGTAATTATTGCAGTTGTCCTTTGGGCCTTTTTTGTGTATTGGGGTAATCCACGCTTCTTTTCAGCTTTCGGGAATTTCATCACCATTGATGTACCTGTCGAATAACTTCGCCAGCATAGACATTAATTTTTGGGTGCCATTCTTCAGAAGTTCCGCCGGAATTCTTTCCGGACCGCTCGCCTTGTTATTCTTCATCGTCTTTGCCAACTTTGCTACGATTGCCGCACTTATATGCACAGGAGGTCCTTGGACCTGATATTGCCTTGGTGACATGGTTGTATATTTTTCTCTCCTCTCTGATATTTCTTCCTGAAAGTGAGATTTCCACTTGCTAATGTTAATCTGCTGGATATTTCCCTCATTTTCGTCTCATTTTTCAGTTTTCTTATCAATTTCCAGGCCTCGGACGATCTTGTACCTCCTATATATGTGTCCAGCTCTTTACATTTTCTTTCCCAAGTCTTGTTTTCATTTTCCGCGATCATTTGTTTGAAATATTTACGTTTTTGCTTGTATTCTTCGTGATCGGAATTCTTTTTACTATTAAGCCATCGAAGATATGCTTCTTGGTTTACTTCTTGCTGTCGTTGAAGTTCCGCCTTCCATGTAATTGAATTGTTCTTTTTCTTGGGGCATTGTATTCCTAGAGCTTCTTCCGCTGTTTCTCTTATTGAGTCTACTATGTGACCGTACAGACTTCCAGAGGCTTGAAGAAGAAAATTCTCGTCCAGTTTCTGATCTAATCTGGTCTGGTACAGATATCTGGTGCTGTCATGGTACAAAGCCTCCAGGTTATACAGCTCCGAATTGACTTTCTCACTAACTGAAGTCCATTTTATAATAGTCAGATGTTAATTCGAGTTTTCGGTTATATTTAGTTTTGCCAAAAATATTTGATGTTGCCCCGACATTCATGTATTGGATGGAATAAGATGCAGCACAATACGTTAGTCATATTACTGAGAATTTCAATCGATTCAATATGAATAGACGCATTATTCGGAGATTCACAGGTCCGTGTTTACTATAAATTGAAAATTCCTAATATTCAATGGTTCCTAAAACGATGATGCGAAGTGTGCCATTGATCCTAATAGGCTTGTTTGAAGGAGTATTTATTGTAGATTCTGAAGAGAATTTCGCTTTTTGAAAAATGGATGTACAGGGTGTTTCACAAAATGTGGGATAAAGAATGTGATTTCTCAGTCCAAACCTGCGCTATCGATAAGTTATTATGGGCAAATATTTGGCATTGGCCTATACTCATTCTCCCAAGTTATCATGAAGATCCATGCAGGCTTTCAAGAGGTATGCCGATTGAAAGTTTTTGATAAAATACATAAAACATCCTGTAACTCTTAAACGAATATAGTTAGGAAATATTTCGAGCACTGATTCAGACTCACCAAAATGTCCTGCATCTGCCCTGAAAGCCTGTACAAGCATTCGTGAAACACCCGGTATATCACGACAAAATTTTTATGAATGATAAAACCATCCGTGTAAAGTACGTAAGTTCTCAGTTTGTATTTCGATTTTGTATTTTCTTTATCACAATTAACAAATTACTAATTCTTCTTCTCTTTATTCATAATTTTTCTTTTGAATAAATGTTTGTATAATAATCTCATTGAAAGAAATGATCCAACTATTATAGTTAAAATAAAAAGGACAACATCTACTAGTAAATACTGGTACCATTCCAAATCCAAGGCTGCTACCCTAAGATGAGGCGCTCCCTTATGTCTTATGACATATTCCACCCAGTAGTTAACAGAATCTGCAGCGGTCATAGGCTTGTCCATCATGATTTGGGATCTCATCTTGACGTTTTCCCTGTATCTGTTGAGAATAAATTCAGTGTTGACAATATGTGCTGTTGGTGAGCATGTGAGTGTCTAAATTGAATCACAAACAGAACAAATCTCTTGAATGAATAAACAAAATAAACATGCTTGTCGAAGAATTTAAAATTGTCACCCAGTGGTTAGAATACTTGGAGTGACTTCAATTGACTTTCTGAAATTTTTTTTTCTGTAACAGTACAGATTTTCGTGAGGGTATGTCTTTTTGTATGTTATATAATTCATATTTAGTGTGGCTGAAGAGCAATTAAAATTTATCCGGAACATGTTCAAGTCCTTCACTTATCTGAATTGTATATTTTTATATTTGTTCCATAGAGTTTAATCTGATTCGAAATTCAGTATTGTTATTGAATTTTTCATGTCTTTAAACAGAATATAAAAATATTTTAAATGTAGTTATATATGAATATTTACAAGCAGTAAAACTTACTTAGGATTTTGAAGAAGATCGTCCAACATCTCACTGAAAATATCTTCTGTGAGTTCACCGAAGGGGATATGTCTTGCAATTCCATTTGCTGCTGCTCTTTTTGCGTTGAGTTTCTGCTCTGCGAAAACTGATAAGGCCATAACTGGTAGACCGTGGTAGACAGCTTCAATTATACCGAAGAGTCCACCGTGTGATATGAACAATTTGACGTTTTTGTGGGCTGAAAAATACTAGCCACTATCAAAAAAAGGCAGAATGAAGAGTGTTTGGAACTCTAAATAACTTATGAGTTTAGGAAAATGGGGTGAAATATTTTGAGTGAGATATTTTATGACGGAAGGCCAGTTGCTGAGTTGACTGGAATGTAAGGAGTCGTAGCATCACCCAGGAGCTGAAGATTAACCATAAAATAGTTTTAGACCATTTGCACAAAGCTGATTTAAAAAAGAAGCTCGATGTTTGGGTGCCACACGGATTAACACCAGAAAACATCTGCGAAGTCTTGGTCAAATGGAATGAAATAGACCCATTTCTAAAACGAATGGTCACTGAGGATGAGCCAAACACTAAATTCGTATATGTACTGTCAACAACTGGACGTTTGAAGCTAGCGATTGACCAGAAATGGACAGAATTCACAAACAGAAGATGTGTTGTGTTCTATCAGGACAACGCCAGGCCACACACGTCTACAGTGACTTGTCAAAAACTCCGGGTGCTTGGTTGGCAAGTTCAAAGCAACATGTAGCCGGCATGCTTCTGATTAATTGCATGCTTTACATTTTTGAATACCACCTTATTGTTAATGTGAAATTAGTGATTGCACGCTCGTTCTTTGTACTTCCATTCATCGCTTTTCCTGTTTGTAATTTTGCTTCACTGTTATTTAATCCGACCGGAATGTTTTAACTAAGTTGCATTGCCTTTGTATATGACTAAAGCTGCACGACCCTCACAAGTTATCTGTTTGTATTGTATACTTTCTCTCGGTGCCTGGTTGCTTTTTGCTGTATTTGTAAATGGTGATTCTTTATCTGCGTAATACTTGCTAATAGTGATTTGTATTAGCTGTTCTTATTGATTGCGGTGCTTGATATGTAACTGATTTGAATGTACTCTTGCATGATCCCCTGGGTACCCTTTTATTTGTTTGTTCTTATTGTAACGTCCATTAACACGCCTAGGTGATGGGGTACTGTATCTATTTTATTATGTCCTAGTCAGTTCGTGTTACATATTTGTCATATGCATGTGCCCGCTTACTTTGAGAGATCCATATGAACCAGTGGCGTTCTTTAGGGTAAATTGCTGAGTAGTTCTGGTAGAGGACAACATATTGTATAGAGAAATTGAATACCTCCGGATATCTAACGCTTCTGTGAGAATGTGTGAGTGATTGCAAGATAATTGTTCCGAGGTATTGTGATATTAGTTTACGTGACCCTTCAGGTAGTGTTCAGTTCGTTCTTCAGTAATATCTGAGCCTTCCTGGGCCTTGACCACCCCGAGGAAGCCAGATACAGGTCCTTTGATAGTTACTTTTCCGGTGGACTCGAATTATGTTAGATCCCCTCTTCAAGGAGATCTCCTGGGCATGCCACAATTACCCTTACCTAACTGTCCATTTAAACTTACCCCTTGTAATGGAAGGTGCAGCACTTGTTACCGGAAGTACAGTTGAAGGTGCGAATGCTGGCTGTATCCCCTTTTCCTGCATAACTTTAACCCTTTCCGCTGCATAAGAACGATATCTGATTTTAGCGAGTTACCGACCTAACGGTATCTAACTAATAAATCGTTTAGACCCGGGGCGCTATTGGTTTCACTGGGGGCTTTGCGAACCACTGCGTAGAGTAGATTTAACCACAGGCTGATAAATGTTTTTCCATTTATTGAGGGTTGTTGCTTTTAAATATTACTAATAGACATATATTATTCTGGTATTATTGTGTTTAGAATATTTGAACCTCCCGTCACTGTTTCCTTGCTCTCGTTAGGTGTAATTTGGGACCACTAGACGATCACGATAAAAAGGTTAGCGCTTTTTAGATTACTTCGTATAATTCCAGATCTTTAAGAGTACTCCGTAAACCCCTAGATCTTTAAGAGTACTCAGTAAACCCCTAGATCTTTAAGAGTACTCCGTAAACCCCTAGATCTTTAAGAGTACTCCGTAAACCCCTAGATCTTCAAGAGTACTCCATAAACCCCTAGATCTTTAAGAGTACTCCGTAAACCCCTAGATCTTTAAGAGTACTCCGTTAACCCCTAAATCTTTAAGAGTACTCCGTAAACCCCTAGATCTTTAAGAGTACTCCGTAAACCCCTAGATCTTTAAGAGTACTCCGTAAATCCCTAGATCTTTAAGAGTACTCCGTAAACCCCTAGATCTTTTAGAGTAATCCGTAACCCCTCAGATCTTAGAGTATTCCATAAAATCCCGGATCTTTTAGAGTACTCCGTAATGTACGGGATAACCCACTATCTTCAAAATCCCAACAAACTGTAGAACAAAAGGGTGCATAATTGACCCAAATGGTACACTCCGAAATATGTTGAATAAAGGTTTGAAGTTCACGCAAAAATAATGGATTATTCTCCCTGACCTATGATAAGAAAATTAATCAATTAGCAGTCCGTTGATAATTGTTTGGAGCATACACTGAGTATACTCACCAAAAATATCATTTTGTGGCAACCATTTTCTGATGATGACGTTGTCAGGTTTTCCAGGTAAGTCAGGATCTTCAAATTTCCAAATAACAGTCTCTTTTAACGTTGCAAATTTTCTCAGCATGAAATCCCTCTTTTCTTTAGGCATATCTTTGCTGTCAACAGTCGAACCCAAACTAAAATAGATCACTCCGTGCTTAGCATTATCCAGAACAGTTTGGAGATCTTGGGGTAGGGGCTTAGGTGTCTTAACGTGAAAACCACCTATGTCTTTCATACTTGGCACTTTTGGAATAGGTTCATGTACACTGGGATCAGCATTCAGGAGAACCAAGGAGACGTTGTAGGCTATATCTTTTAGATGTGGTGCATCTGGGTAATACTGATGTAACAGTCTGTTTTGGGATGGAAAACTTACAAAATTTAAGAAAAGCTTGATGTAGACATAGTATAACGTATTTTCTAGTCTTTCCAAGAAAGTCATATGGTTAGTGAGATGTGGCAAGATAATATTTGGATGATATGCCGGTGTGTCTGGATTTCCTTGGAATGGGTTGGTCCAATCGTTTGCATCCATAGCACTGTATACAATCAATGGTGCATTGAAATGATGACCTACGTACTTTATGGCTTCCGCTTGAAATTCCTCAACGATCACAGCGTCAAATTTTTCTTTGGTTTTCATGAATTCTTGGAATTTAGGGTGCTTAAGTGCGTTCTCCAAGTACTTGTAAGCCCTGAGGTGGAAAACGATTGGCCCTATGATTGGGATGGGCGGGAACTTGAAGAAGTTAACAGAATTTCCTGTAAAACACATGAAGTTACTTCAACAATACTACGATATTCTATTTACTGGTTAAATTAGTTCGATCTGTCAAATATGGGAAATATATTGCCCAGAAATTTAAGTGGATATTCGAGATAAAACTGTCTTTTCACGCTTAAATCAAATTTTCAGGATTGCTGTACATACCATGCGGAGAGTAGTATGTTTGAGTATTACACAAAATATGGCTCTGATGACACTGAATGACATTGTAGCGAACAAAGCTCTGCCTTGCTCTGTTGTAGCTTGACCGGCGTATCAGACCAGTGGCGGACTGTCTCCTTGATTGATTTCCAACGCCCTATTCCGTGACCTTATCGACGCTCCAATAAAAATGATGCTGTAGCGACCATCTTCTTCGCTTCTCGTCCAGAAACCTGCCTTGCTCTGTTGTAGCTTGACCGGCGTACCAATAGAGGACACGACCTGTCTAAAGATTCCTGATGGACCGTCTCCGCCGAGTTAAAATAGGGCAAAGCACACAGCGTTTGACGACCGTTCCAAGCGGAACACATGGTCACTGTAGTCACAGGCAGCGCTGCAAACCACGCCTGTCTGAAGAGTTTCAGGTGCGCTGACTCCGAACGAAACGCCGCCTTCCGAATTAAGAGGTGAAAGCTCCCTCGCAATACCGCAATTCCTTACAGAGCTTCATCGGTAACCCCTAGGTGATTGGGGAGGGTTTGCTTCAAGAGCGAATCAACCCATTCATTTGGAGACCCTAATTTTCCCCTATCCATCATTCCGAGCCATCCTTTCCTTTCGCTCAGATACCCGTTGGAGATAGCATCGCAAACAGACCAGCGGCGGAATGTCTCCTTGCCTGATCCCAACTCTCTATTTCGTGACCTTATCGAAGCTCACTGGAGGGGTAGTGTGTAGCGAGCACCTTCGTTGCTCCTCGTCCAAAATCTTGCTTGGCCCTGTTGCAGCTTGACCGGCGGTTCATATAGAGAACACGACTAGTCTTAGAATTCCAAAGCGGAACACATGGTCACTGGCGTCACAGGCAGACATGCGCTGTCTGAAGAGTTCAAGTGCGCATGCTCAGAACGAAACGCCGTCTCTCAAATTAAGAGGTGGAAGACACCTTATAACATCCGCATTTCCTTTCATAGCTTCAACATAATTACAAAAAGCTCATTTCATGTAGCTATCTCTTCCTTTTTTGTGGTCCGTTTGCACGATAATGTGCTATTGGAATCGATCTGGTGTTGTATAGTATCAGTTGTGGATTAATTATCACAAGTTTAACATGCGTTTTGAAGCCACCGAACTTGAACGATTAGGATGTTGGTTCAACGAAGGCTTAACTCAACAGCAAGTTGCAAACCGTCTCCAGGTTTCGTGAAGTATAGTAAGTCGAGCGTATAATAGCTACCGTATTAGTGAAAAAACAAAAACTACAACCGTCGCACAAGATCGGCCAATATGGTTAACTGCATGACGAAATTCTTTTTTCACAGCATCTCGTATCAATAATTCATTATTGGAAGCTACCGCTAGAATAGTTCATGGTCAAATATTCCAGAATAGTTTGCATAGTTTCAATTTGATTGCAAGGAGATCCACCAGGCACCCGCAATTGAGCAGGGAGCACCGGGTTGTGTGGTATCATTGGGCTTTTAAACGAGACAACTGGAACACACCTGGACTCATCTGCCGGATGAGTTAACAAACAGAATTGCCGTATCTGGAGTGGTGGTAAACCTGAAGAATATCAAGAACTGCCATTAAATTCTGACAAACTTACTCTTTGTTACGGATTTTATGCTGGAGGAGTCATTGAACCTTATTTTTTTTTCAACAAAGCTCATGAGGCGGTAGCTCTCAATGGAAATCGTTATCGTTCAATGTTGACCGAATTTTTATGGCCTAAATTGGTTCTCTTGATTTGCAGAACATTTGATTTCAACAGCACGGTGCCATTTGTCATACTGCCAATAACACGATGACTTTATTGAAAACAAAATTCGTTGATTCGATTATTTCAAGAAATGGACCAATAAATTATCCGCCTCGTTCCTGCCATTTAACTCCATTGGACTTCTTTCTTTGGGATAACATTAAGTCATTGGTTTGAAACAATCTTCCAGCAAATTTAGACGATACATAAATCAATATTGAACGAGTAATTGCTAACATACGACCTGATTTGTGTGAGAGAGTCATGGAAAAGTAGGTTAAACGACTGGTGGTGGCCATTTGAATGATGATATATTTCATAACTAATGGTATCCATTGTATTTAAAAAAAATGTATATGGACAGTAATTTATTTCCACATAAATGTTTGTACTACTACAACAATTGTTTCACCACGATGTGGCTTCTTCAGTTATTACATTGTACTGTCTGATGGTATTCAATGTAACCGAGTTTAAATACATTTTTAGGTACGTGACCAAATAATGGAAGCACAAGTCATAAAAACTCAAGGTGTTTATTGGAGTTTGCCGCTAAAAACGCCATTAAGGAAAAATATTCAGTAATGGAGACTTATCAACATCTGTTTGTTCGATCAAAAGGATTTTACGGGCATTATAACTGTTGATTTCAAGAAATTCTAAAAGTGTTAATCTAGAACTTTTGCTTTCAACGTGGATAATTTCATAATTATTGTTGAAATTATGCCTGAATTCCTTAAGATAATTAGCATATGTCGAATGTACAGAATTGGATATACATTCTGTCGAGAAAGTACCAGGAATTATCGATTTAAATCTGGCGGGGCAATGAGGCAGGTAAATTTTTTTTTCCTAGGTTGGTACCACTGTCCTTAATTACTATGCCAAGCTTGAGCGGGATCTGTCAACTAGTGTGTTTGCAACAGCTGATTAAGTCAGTCGATGTCAGAGTGTGTGCCAGAGTTTCACTATGGGTGATTACGTTGAGCAAAGAATTTGTTTAAAGTTTTGTGTTGCAAATGAATTTTCGTGTGCCGATGCATTGAAAATGTTGTAAAAGGTCTTTGGTGATAATGCTCTATCGAAAACTCGTGCATATCAGTGGTACAGAGCCTTCAAGGACGGTCGTGAAGTGGTGAAGATAACGTCGATAAAATTAAGAAAAGGGTGCTGGAACACCGTCGTACCAGCTTGAGAGAGATAGCACATGATCTTAAGATATCCCACGAGTCCGCACGTACGATTTTGATGGATATTTTGGGCATGAAAAAGGTGGCCGCACGACTCGTACCGAAAGACCTGAATTTTTTTCAAAAACGTCATCGCGAACAGGTTGCTTCAGACATGCTGGATCGCTGTAATTCCGATTCTACATTCATGGAACGCATTATAACTGGTGATGAGACCTGGGTCTACGAGTACGATATGCAAACATGCCAGCAATCATCGGAATGGGTGGCAAAAAATGAGCCGAAACCGAAAAAACCACGCCAAAGCCGCTCGACAATGAAGGTGATGCTCTTTGTTTTCTTCGATATCCGTGGCGTGGTGCACTACGAATTCGTTCCAGAGGGTCAGACGGTAAACAAGGAGTATAACTTAGGCGTTATGAAACGTTTGCGTGAGCGTATCCGTAAGAAGCGGCCAAATTTGTGGGCTAACAACTCATGGATTTTGCATGACGATAACGCGCCTTCTGACCGAGCTACGATTGTGATTGACTTTCTCGCCAAAAACTCAACAAACGTGCTTCAGCAACCACCGTATTCGCCGGATTTGGCTCCCTGCGACTTTTTCCTCTTCCCAAAACTAAAATTGCCCCTTCGTGGCACCCGTTTTGAGTCGATTGAAGCCATAAAACAAAATTTGGCGCGAGAGCTAAAGTCCATCCCGGAAAGCGCCTATAAAAAATGTTTCGATAATTGGAAGTGCCGTTGGCATAGATGTATTGGAGCAAATGGAGCCTATTTTGAAGGCGACCCAATAAATTTTGACGATTAAATGTAAAAATGTTGTTTTAATCGAAAATTCCCGGTACTTTCTTGACAGAGTAGTATAACACCTTTGGTGTTCTTGGACACGTTTCTTGAATGATCTATCAGTCTGGCCAATGTATACTAAAGGGCAATCTTTGCAAGTCAACTTGTAGACTCCGGATTTATTTTCTCTATTTATTCGATCTTTATTTTTTTTTATGTAGGTACTAAGGTTATAATTGTCCGCGTTATAATTGAAACAACGTTTGAAATATTTAGCAATATTTTCAGATAATCCAATGACATAAGATAACGAGAAATATTTCTGTGTATTGTCCTCTTTTATGATTGGGTACACGAGATTTAATGCCATTTTCTTTTGTTTATTGGATAACATTTTGTCTATAAGAAAGAAATTGTAACCGTTGTTTGACGCTATTCGTTTAATATTTATATGAAAATAAATTACTGTCTCATATACATTTTTTTTAAATAAAATGAGTTTCCACTAAGTAAAGACCGAATCAATCAAATATGTATCCATTGTACTTTATAATGAAATAAAAATTTCAATAATTTACAGATAAACCATGTTTTTTATTTACAATACAAAATGGGGCGGAGTTAATGAAAGACCCTTTACTATAGAGAATAGTTAAATGGCATACGACAAAAAACTATCAGGGTTAAAAATGAAGAGTTATCATGAAAAAATATTACTGTGTAGATTTTTGCCATAATTACGGTCCTTATTTCAGTCAAACTCCGAAAAGTACATTTTAATATAAATATTTGGGAAACTACAAAAGTTATTGAGAAAAATTGGGAAACTTGAATACTCCATGAATGGATTATGATACCCATTTTGTGAATATTCCATTAGAGAAGCGATATCTTGATTTCAACACGGTTCTGTGCTTTTAATTGCAATAATAACTTTCTACTTACTCTCGAATTCATCATAAACTCCATCTAGGATAATTTCCCTATAATTCTTAGGTGGATTATTTTCTTTAATTGCCGCAACAACTGTGACATTATGCCCTTTATCTGCGAGTATTTTCATCAGGGTACTACATGCCATGTAGTGACTACGTCCTGGAAGATGAAACACACCAAGAATATTCGAGGAATTGACACCACTCGAAAAGACCAGGAGCAAACAAACAAAACTGAAAATCTTCATGTTTATTTCGCGATTAGACCTGAATCAATTGGTCGAAACATTAGAACATCTAATTATTTTGAGATCCCCTTCGGATAGTTTCAATATATACTATATGGAACACCTGAAGAAGCCTTAAAAATAGGCTTATCTAATCTGGCGAACACAATTACTAATGTGTGAAGATATCAAGTATACGATCAAGTATATTATATGTCATATATGCTTATCAAATAAACTAATGTTGTTTTCTTCCATGGGGATTTCCTACAAATATCGAGTGTTTATTTTCGAATGATAGAACTTTATATAGGGATACTCAGAATTGTACAAGTTAAAATATGAGCAGAGCTCTCTAATAACATAAATGTATCATTGTCATCATTGTTGTCCCGGGTTTCTGCTCAAGTTTTGACACTCCAGCAGACCCCCGAAAGCTGAAAGAGAAAGAAAGGAGTTTTTTTGGAGAAAGGATTATAGAACACTCCGCGCCAGCACAACTAGGTGAGGGACCCCCACAAGTCACCTCTCCCATGTCTAAGAGGATCGCCGTAGCGATCCCACCACTCAATCATTTGGGCAGAGTGCCTATGGATTATGAAAGACTGAAGCAACGAATCAACACAGATAACGGCCTGTCAGCATGGACCCCTCGCGCCACAGGGTCGCTGTTGCTGTTCGCCGCCAAAAGCGAGGTTCCGAAGCATCATAGGATTGGGCCTTAGGATCAAAAGGGCGCTAGAGTTTGGGGGAGAGCAGAGCGTATCTTTCAGGACCCTCAAACCTTGTCGAAACGTCGTAGTCTCCCTTTTTCTCCAGCGGACCACTTCCGAACCCGCAGCGGAAAAAGTTAAGCTTAACGATCCACGAATGGGGCCGGAGTTAGGAGAGAGCGCAGCGAATATCCCAAGGTCCCACACTTGTTCAAAACGTCGCAGTCTCCCTTTGTCCTCCAACGGACCAATCAGGACCCCGCAGCAAGAGCTTCAGGAACTGAAAATGGAGCCAAATTTGGGGGCGAGCAGAGCGAATCTCCCAAGGTCCCACACTTGTTCGAAACGTGTAGTCTCCCTTTTTCATTCAGCAACCATTTAAGATCCTTCAGCGGGCTAAGAGGACGAAGGTTGGAAACCCACGCTAAGGACTAGTGGGAATCGCCTTCGCCAATGAAAGGAAAAACAGAACTCTAATCGATCGCAGGGTCGCAGATTCTGGTCGTCAATCAGAGCCAGCTTCCCCGTACGATTCCAAGTCCTGCGGTAGGAAAAGGTAGGTTTGGGACAACATGATGGAAAGGTATTATGCAAGAAAGAAACAAAGAAAGGAAATTAGGATTGCGAGTCTCTGCTTTAGGCATCATAACCATATCCTCCATCTCATAAATGAAACTAGGACACTCGTTATGACAAGCTCCCCCACCACGACAAGGTACAGAGACAGGGGGGGGGAGTATATAGGGATAACTGTGATTTGACAGAAAGCAAAATGTCAAAACAATATGGCTTTTGTTTTGACATTTCTGTTCAGTAAGCATTGACAAATTATCATGGAAAGATTCACGCCGCAACAACGTTTACAGATTGTTGAAATATATTTTCAAAATCACTGTTTTATTGGCCAAACTTATAGAGCACTTCGTGAAACTTATGGTTTACATAATCGTTCATCAGAGCAGCTTATTCGTCGAACTATCGACAGATTTCGGAAAACATTTTGTCTACTCGATGCAACAACAACAACAAGACAAAGAACTGTACGTACAGAAAAAATATCGCTGCTCTAAGTCATAGTGTTAATGATGATCCAGATTTGTCTATTCGTCGACGTTCACAACAAGTTGGACTCTGTGCATCCACCACATGGAAAATTTTGCGTAAAGATCTTGGTCTACACCCATACAAGATCCAACTGGTTCAAGGACTAAAGCCACTTGACCATAATAAACGTCGTTCGTTTGCTGATTGGGCCCTAGAACAGCTTGAAGTTGATCCACTTTTTTATCGTAAAATTGTGTTTAGTGATGAAGCTCATTTCTGGTTGAACGGCTATGTAAACAAGCAAAATTGCCGTATATGGAGTGAAAACAGTTCTCAAGAAGTTCAGCAGGTTCAATTGCATCCTGAAAAATACACTGTATGGTGTGCTTTACACGCTGGGGGCATCGTCGGTCCATATTTCATTAAAAACGATGCTGGAGCTAATGTTACAGTGAATGGTGCTCATTACAGATCGATGATCAATAATTATTTTTTTCAAAATTTGAATGGTATCGACCCAGAAGTGTTATGGTCCCAACAAGATGGTGTTACACCTCATGCTGCTACCGTAATAATTGGTTTATTGAAAGAAAGATTTGACGATAACATTATTTCGAGAAATGGTCCAATTAATTGGCCTCCAAGATCATGCAACATAATGCCGCTGAATTATTTTCTTTATGTCAAATCATTGGTTTATGCTTATAAACCAGAAACAATAGACACTTTGGAAGCAAACATAACTCGTGTTATTGATGAACTAAGGCTTGAATTACTCGAAAAAGTGGCCCAAAATTGGTCTGTTCGAATGCGGTTCTTCAGAGCTAGTCGTGGTGGACATAAACCGGATATTATTTTGAAAACATAAATAAAGAAAAGTGGCTTCAAACTCAATTTAAATGTGTTTTATTTCAATTTAAAGCTCTATCATTCTAAAAAAAACACCCGTGATTTTCCTCTCAATAAGTGGTTCGTAAATGGATAAAAGCAGTTCGATAGTTTCGTTTTTATTCATGTTTAAAAATTTTACATTTTTTCCCAATATTTTCCAAACTACAGATTTGATCGATCTGAAGTCCTGTAGTTAGTAGAAGAATAATGCAGCGCATATGCATGCTAAATTCCGTGAAATTCGTATCACTAATAGATGAAGAAAATTGTGAGCGCTATCTTACAACACTATAAACGCAATCTTCCCCAATAATTGGATTGAACGAAGAGGAACAATTGAATTAAAAAACGTATAGGAGACAGTATATTATTTCCACAAAAATGTTTGTGATACAACAATTGTTTCACCACGATGTGGCTTCTTCAGGTATTTACATTGTACTGGATGATGGTGCTCAGTGTAACCGAGTTTAAATACATTGTTGGTACGTGAAAAAATAATGGGAGAACAAGTCATAAAAACTCAAGGTGTTAATTGGAGTTTGCCGCTAAAAAGTGCCATTAGGAAAAGATATTCAGTAATGGAGACTTATCAACATCTGTTTGTTCATTCAAAAGGATTTTACGGGCATTGTACCTGTTGATTTCAAGAAATTATTAAAGTGTCAATCTAGAACTTTTGCTTTCAACGTTGATAATTTCATAATTATTGTTGAAATTATGCCTGAATTCCTTAAAATGGTTAGCATATGTCGAAAGTATGGAATCAGATATATAACTCCTTTGATGATCTTGCATTCTTTTTTTGAATGATCTACCTATCTGGCCAATGTATACTAAAAGGCAATCGTTGCAAGTCAACTTGTAGACTCATGATTTATTTTCTTTATTTGTTCGATCCTTATTGTTTTTTATGTAGGCACTAAGGTTATAAATGGTTTTGAAAGCTGCGTTATAATTAAAAATATTTTTGAAATATTTAGCAATATTTTCAGATAATCCATCAACATGAGAAATCGAAAAATATTTCTGGGTATCATCCTCTTTTATAATTGTGTACACGAAATTTAATGCCATTTCCTTTTGTTAATTGGATACCATTTTGTCTATAAGAAAGGGGTTGTAACTATGTGAATTTGCTATCAAAATTGGTATGTCACATGGTGTTAACTCTAAATTGTAATATCTATGCCAACTTTCCGTAGAATATTTTGTGAAATGCTGATACTATCAGGTGTTTTTTTTTAAGTGATAGAACTGTAAATAAAATACATATAAATTATATTATATATATAAAACACATATAAATTAAGTTTGCAGCCAAATTTTTTTTTATTTGAAAGATAATTTTATGATATTTATATTTCAGAAATAATTTACGGTATATGTCCATTACGACTAGCTCTGAGAAACTGCATTCGGCCAGACCAATTTTGGACCACTTTTTCGAGTAATTCAGGCCTTGTTTAATCAATAACACGAATTATGATGGCTTCCAAAGCGTCTATTGTTTCTGGTTGATCAGCATAAACCAATGACTTGACATAACCGCAAAGAAAATAATCCAGTGGAGGTATGTCGCATGATGTTGAAGGCCAATTAATTATTATTATTATTATCATACCATGATGAGAGTTGAGGCAAAACCTATAAACTCACAAAAAAATATACAAGATATTGAAAAACAAAAAGTGCTTCGAAGAGAAAAAAACAAAAAAAAAGGTGTTATTCACAAGTGGTAAAAAAGTGAGAGACTGCCGCGATCACAACACTGCTGCCTCAGCGATCCATCGTAGAAGTTTTTGAACGCGTTCACCGAACCGGAACAAACAGCACTCTCAGGCAAACCATTCCAGGAACCAAACACACAGTTAGAGAGAAAATGTTGCCTACGAACCGTCGAAAAATTCTCTTTCTTGAGTTTGAAAGAGTGACCACGCAAACGTTCGTCCCAGTTGATCACGAGCAGGTGACGCATGTCAACACCGAACATTCCACAAAGGGCCCGGAATGTAACAATAAGATCCCCGCGCACTCTACGGTCAGCAAACGACGTTAGGTCCATTATCGCGAGCCTCGCGTCGTAGTCGGGTCGACGTATACCGTAGGGCAACAGCGTAACCTGCCTCTGCAATCTCTCAAGTACCGCAGCGTCGCGACACAACACTGGACTCCAAACTGGTCCGGCAATCTCCAAGATAGGACGAATATAAGTCTTATAAAGAGCACTACACGTACTTGGATCGCACCCACCAAATGCTTTCTGTATTAAAAAGAGAGACCTTCTGGCCTTGCCGACAATAGACAGTGTTCCGACCAGGACAAATCGTCTGTTATAACAACACCGAGATCACAATGGCTACTTGCAGAGGAAATTCCTTGGCCACAGAGATTGTACCGGAGACGAGGGTTATTGGCACCTATGTGCAAAACTACACACTTCTCGATATTGAGAGGAAGCTGCCAGCTATCGCACCAGAGTGCTATAGAGTCCAAGTCACGCTGCAATGTTTGATCCCCAGGAACACCGTACAACTTTGTGTCATCAGCAAACTGAGAGCAGCATGAATCAATACAGGTAGGTAAGTAGGAGATGTACAGGAAAAATAGTTGGGTCCCCAAAACGGAGCCCTGTGGTACGCCACTGGTCACCGGTTTGGGAGACGAGAGAGAGCTGCCAACTCTTACCTGAAATAAACGATTATGAAGAAATGCTCCAATCCACGCAAGAAGGTCACCTCGAAAGCCTAGATGATCAAGCACGTGCAAAAGTCGTCTGTGGGGCACACGATCAAAAGCACGAGAAAAGTCCAAGTATATCACGTCCACAGGATCTTTCTTATCGAGTGCTTTCGACCAATAATTGACGCACTCCAGAAGATTTGTTATCACTGAACGACCAGGAAGAAAACCATGTTGGCAATCGGGAATGATCTTGTTGTCTGAAGCAAATTTGAGGACGCAATCTAGGATCATCCTCTCACAAATTTTGGCTGCAATAGTAACTAGGCCGATGGGACGATAGTTTGGCGCATCAAGCTTGTCACCTTTTTTAAATATTGGAGTTACAAGAGCATTCCGCCAGGATGTAGGTAGCGATGATGTTTCGAAAGATCTTGTGAAAATTCTAGATAGAGGAGAGGCTAGGGACTGAGCACACTCCTTAAGTACTTTCGATGGAAGACCGTCACCTCCAGGGGCAGAACGTGCGTCGAGAGCTAAGAAATTCTTTTCCACAATGGCAGGGGGAAAAGTTATACTTCTTAAGTCAGAGTTGACGCGATTTATGCGCATTTGGGGAGGTAAACCAGTCTCGACGGTGAAATCTGCAGCGAAAGTGTCTGCCAAAATATTGGCAGACGCTTCAGGGTTTTCGCAAGGTTGGTTGTTAGAGTCAGAAACCAGTGGCGTCAACATCAACATCAACGGTGGACTCGAACATAGCATCCCAATCAACATCGACCCTGAGCTTCAACTGTTCATAATTAATAACTTTTATGGATTTTTTAGACTTTATACTCGGGCTGTAGAACTGGAGCTGTAGGTTTGAAAGAAGGACATGGTCTGATTTTCCCAGAGGAGGATAATGCTCAACTTTGGAAACTAAGTCAGCATCGTTCACTAATATAAGATCCAACAAAGATGGTTTTTGAAGGTTTCGAAAACCTGTAAGCCCCTCCACTAACTGAATGAGGTTAGAATCACGAATTGCGTCAACGTAAGGACCGGTAGGCGAGTTGTAGACCCTAGAAGTTAGTGGCCAATCAACATCTGAGAGGTTGAAATCACCCAAACCATTGGACCATTTCTCGAAATAATGTTATCGCCAAATCTTTCTTTCAATAAATCAATTGTTACGGTAGCAACATGAGGTGTAGCATCATCTTGTTGGAACCAAAACACTTCTGGGTCGATACCATTTATATTTTGAAACAAATAATCATTGATCATCGATCCGTAACGAGCACCATTCACTATAACATTAGCTCCAGCATCGTATTTAAAGAAATATGGACCGATGATGCCTCCAGCTTGTAAAGCACACCATACAGTGCATTTTTCAGGATGCAATGGAACCTGAATAACTTCTTGAGGATTGTTTTCACTCCATATACGGCAATTTTGCTTGTTTACATGGCCGTTTACTCAGAAATGAGCTCAATCACTAAACACAATTTCACGATAAAAAAGTGTATCAACTCTAAGCTGTTCTAGGGACCGATCAGCAAACAAACGACACTTATTATGGTCAAGTGGCTTTATTTCTTGAAGAAGTTGGACCTTGTATGGGTTTAGACCAAAATCTTTACGCAAAATTTTCCATGTGGTGGATGCACAGAGTCCAACTTGTTGTGAACGTCGATGAATAGACAAATCTGGATCATCATTATTACTATGACTTACAGCAGCGATATTTTCTTCTGTATGTACAGTTCTTCGTCTTGTTGTTGTTATTTCATCGAGTAGAGGAAATGTTGTCCGAAATCTATCGATAATTCGACGAATGAGCTGCTCTGTTGGACGATTATGTAAATCATAGATTTCACGAATTGCTCTATAAGTTTGGCGAATAGAACGCTGATTTTAAAAATAAATTTCAACAATTTGTAAATGTTGTTGCGGCTTGAGTCTTTCCATGGTAATTTGTCAATGTTTACTGAACAGAAATGTCAAAACAACATGGCTTCTACCTTCTGTCAAATCACAGTTATCCCCATCGAAAGTTCCATCACTCTGAAAAAAAAACACCCGTTATAAGAAAACTTGTATCTCGTAAACGGAACGTTTGTGGTTCCATATTTATCAGACTTTTTTTTTATTATTCGAGGAATCTCTGCTCTTCGTTTGAACTTCCAATTTACGAATACCTGTATATCTCTAATGCTTAGGTCCAAATTAGGCAGAATGAAAATGAATTGACGAAATGGTACCGACGAGCAAAAGTCACGCTATAAATAACCGTTTACATAACTTGTTATCTATGAATACCAACAATGATACGGCAAGATTCACAGCACTTAGTTCAATTGACTCTCGAGTTAGAAGTTCCATTTCAAGGTGAGCTGTTAGACGGTCCGACAAAAAAAAAGAAAATGAGCAATTTTAGTCCATAGGTCAAAATGTATGGAAGTGCCAGATAAAGAACGGTATTTCATCAGCTTGTAATCAGCGCCGTCGCAAACTCCAGGTTATTTATATCATCATTTCTTGAACCGTCTTCAAATGATTGAAAGTTGTTATTGAAGGTGCGTGAAAATGCGCGTAGCTCTATATATTTTTGCTCTTTTGAGCTTTGCCGAAAGTGCCAAAATTTTGGGATTATTTCCGCTAGTGGGAAAGAGCCATTACAGGGCCGGTCTGACCATAATGAAAATCTTGGCCGGCAGAGGACACCAAATCACAATGGTCAGCCCCTGGAAGACCAAGGATGCGCCAAAGGACTGGACTGATGTCGTTTTGACTCCTGATGAAAGTTGGTATATAAATTTAAATAATTATACTATTTTTGATTCATAAAATGTAAAATCTGAACAGTAACGAGCTCAAGAAACTTGAATTTAGATTCAGAATTCTTTCAGTAAATTTCTTCAAAGTATCTGGTGTTTCAGAAAGAAAGGGTATTTAGGATAGATGGGAAACTGAAAAATATTTGAAGTTTGCTCTGTAAAAAATTTTCGTAACGCCATCCGTATTCAAGATAAAGAGCATTGAAGAAAAAAAATTTATACTAATTTTTTACGATTTTGCCGAAACTGCTGGCAACATCGTATAGTATAGTCAACAAGTGCCTTTGGGGTCAACTTTTTTCAGCAGTCTCCGAAAATTATGATCAAGGTGTCATTCTATTCGGAGTGGCATCTAGATGATTTTTGAAAAAAATGAAGTACCGCTTGCAAAAATTGCAAAAGTTATTAACAATTAACTGAAAAAAAGAGGGTTTAGTTTTTTGTAAATATTTTAAAAACTAATAAAGATTTTTGAAATAAGAAAAAACATTCAAAAAGAGGGGGAAGTTTCCTAAAAAAAGTGTCGACTACCGAAATTTTAGTCCCAATATTGTCAATTTTCCCAGAGGGATGAAAATACGGCCGAAAACGGGTACTCTGGCTTTCGTAAGCCACGTCTACTTTGGCACTTTATTAATAAAAATTATTTTAACAGATTAAATATGAAATTTAATGAATGAAAAAATTCAGGGTCATATTGGATAGATGAATGAACAATAATCCGCCAAAAAAAACTTTTTTTCTCAATTTTTCAATTAGTTATGCAATAGTTAATTAATAATTTTACATGAACATTGTAAGTATGATAATTGTTGAACTATTAACTTGAGATTTTTTTCCTCTCTTGGAGCAATTTTTTTGGAAGACTTCAGAATAGATCCCCGTTGGAAAAATTTGAAAATGTTTATTTTTCAGTTTTTTATCAAAAATTTTCGTTGTTGCAAAATTAAAAACTTGATTAATCATCGAAAATAATTTTTTTTTCAAAATATTATTAATGGTCCGTTTTTATGTTGTTGAAAGCTGCATAGAAATATTTTTTTAAAATTTTTATCTCTTATTGTTCAAAAAATTTTAATAAACAAATGCGTTGTTTATAAAATATTAAGAGTACAAATAAGTTTCCGCCGTTTTTTAACACAAATTGAATATTTATTATAGAAGAACGGTAATATAGTGACTTCTAATGTTAGAGCAAGTTCTTTTTGTATTTGAGATGAATCTTCCTCCAATAATTCCTCCAATTCTGCATCCTCGTAAATTTTTGGCCTTCCACTACGATCTTTGTCTTCTACGTCGAAATCACCGTTTTTAAACTTTTGAAACCACTCTCGACACGTTCTCTCACTCAAAGCACCCTCACCATATGCTTCTACGAGCAATTGATGCGCCTCAGCAGCAGATTTCTTTAAATTAAAGAAGTAAACTAATATTTCCCGCAAATGACGCTTACTTGCCTCAAATTTTGACATTTTCAACTTATAAAAATTATATTTTACCAATATAAAATCAATGATATTAATAGGTTATGTTGTTGTTGAATGTCCAAACTATTTTTTAAGCCGGTTATCATCTGCGAAAGCTTACCGAAACTCCGTGCCGCGCCATCTACAATAAAACGGCGGAAACTTATTTGTACCCTTATAATTGGATTTTTTTATGGAATTTCAATATTTGATGCAAATAATGATTTAAAAAAATATTTCTTAAAAAAAAATTTTTTATTGCTTAAAAACGCATTTGTTAAATAACAATCGTTTTCTCCCACTTCTAATTAATATTAAGGAACGATTTTTTCTTTAAAAATCATGATTTATTTTTTTTCATATACAAAAAAATTTTTCGTTTTGTTGAACCTGAGGTTCTTCTTTTCTAGGTGTAAGATTTTGTAGTTATTGTCAAAATCATGTCCTGTCCCAAAAGATGGTTAGCATATGTTGAATTTCATTTCAGTCAAAACCAGAAAAACGTTAGGAAATTTAATAAAAAATAATAAAGATTTAATCCATAAAAATAAAAAGTCTTGAGTCTATAGGTTAAACTGCGGTACTTGCCCATCTGTATATGTAGGTCAGACAGATAGATCTTTCGGCACTAGGATACGGAAACACGAGAAAGCATATCTTGGAAAAAACGGAAATTCAACATATGCTGACCATCTTTTGGAGACAGGACATGATTTTGACAATAACTACAAAATCTCACACCTAGAAAAAAGAACCTCAGGTTGAACTACCTAGAAGCCCTCGAAATTAACAGATTCAATAAAAAACAGATTCTCCTAAACGACCAGACGGACCTCAATAAATCCCCCTTACTTAGCGTTTTCTGAAACATTGTGTAATAAAAAACAAATTACTGTAAATTCCCACTACCATCTTTTCTGTACATTTTGAATATTTAAAGAACTCAATATCAAATAAGTAGTTAGTACCATACTCACCGGACGAAGTCATGTTGTCATGACGAAACAATTGTTGTGAAATTAAATAAATTAACGGAAATTAAGTTTGTTTTACTTTAATCATCAAGATGTTTTTCCGACAAGTAGAGACCAATACAATCAAACATTATTTCGAGAAATGGTCCACTTAATTGGCCACCAAGATCATGCGACATAAGTCCACTGTATTATTTTCTTTGGGGCTATGTCAAGTCATTGATTTATGCTGATTAACCAGAAACAATAGACGCTTTGGAAGACAACATAACTCGTGTTATTGATGAAGTAAGGCCTGAATTAGTTTATTTTCTTCGTACTCATTTGAAGATGGTCGAAAGACGGAAACACGTGTCAGTATTCTGAATAAATTGTGAAACATACCTGTTGAAATTTCCTTCAGTCGTTCAGATATTAAAGTAACGGGGTATATTTATTATTAAATTATTAATTAAGTCTCATTCAACTCGTATGCTTCACGCAAATCTTTCCGGAATAATTTTGTTTTGAAAGAATTCAAACTAACAGGTTATAAAGTTTGAATATTGAAACAAATTAATATATGTTTATCTTCTACAGTTTTAATTTAAAAAATTTTTATTCAAAAAAAAAAAACTTTTAGAATTAAATTAATGTCTAAAACAAGCACCGCTTATATTTAATAGACGTATATAATCTAAACTCAATATACAATGTCAAATGGAATAAATAAACCAAAAGATACACGAAAGTCCCTAAAATTAATAAATAAATATTTAAAGGAGACAAATTTTGTTTCTGGTCTTGCTCTTAAAACGCCATTTGTACCTTGAAAACATGAACACACTTAAAGGACCTCTCAAAGAATATAATTTATTTGAAATATTTAATATATTTAAATATTCGAATAAGTAAATTCAGAAATCTCTCAAAGCATGCACTATATCTTCAAAAAACAAATATAGTTCAAACCAATTCCGTCTTCAGTCCTGAAATATATTCAAAATATCAAAATCAAAAACTAACCTGTACCAAACCACTCAACACGTGTAAATGAATAATGTTTCGAGACATAGATCATCTTTATAATTCAAGATTTATCTATATTTCATTATACAGTGTCAATAAGTTAGGTAAACCTTAAAAATAACTCACATTGTTCTTTGATTCTGTTAGAGCATAGATAAATCTTGAATTATAAAGATGATCTATGTCTCGAAACATTATTCATTTACACGTGTTGAGTGGTTTGGTACAGGTTAGTTTTTGATTTTGATATTTTGAATATATTTCAGGACTGAAGACGGAATTGGTTTGAACTATATTTGTTTTTTGAAGATATAGTGCATGCTTTGAGAGATTTCTGAATTTACTTATTCGAATATTTAAATATATTAAATATTTCAAATAAATTATATTCTTTGAGAGGTCCTTTAAGTGTGTTCATGTTTTCAAGGTACAAATGGCGTTTTAAGAGCAAGACCAGAAACAAAATTTGTCTCCTTTAAATATTTATTTATTAATTTTAGGGACTTTCGTGTATCTTTTGGTTTATTTATTCCATTTGACATTGTATATTGAGTTTAGATTATATACGTCTATTAAATATAAGCGGTGCTTGTTTTAGACATTAATTTAATTCTAAAAGTTTTTTTTGAATAAAAATTTTTTAAATTAAAACTGTAGAAGATAAACATATATTAATTTGTTTCAATATTCAAACTTTATTATATTTCTTCTATCAAGTAAAAGGCCTTTCTATTTTATTTTATATATAATATATAATTATATCTTGGCTTCAATAAATTTCATTATACAGTGTCAATAAGTTAGGTAAACCTTAAAAATAACTCACATTGTTCTTTGATTCTGTTAGAGCATAGATAAATCTTGAATTATAAAGATGATCTATGTCTCGAAACATTATTCATTTACACGTGTTGAGTGGTTTGGTACAGGTTAGTTTTTGATTTTGATATTTTGAATATATTTCAGGACTGAAGACGGAATTGGTTTGAACTATATTTGTTTTTTGAAGATATAGTGCATGCTTTGAGAGATTTCTGAATTTACTTATTCGAATATTTAAATATATTAAATATTTCAAATAAATTATATTCTTTGAGAGGTCCTTTAAGTGTGTTCATGTTTTCAAGGTACAAATGGCGTTTTAAGAGCAAGACCAGAAACAAAATTTGTCTCCTTTAAATATTTATTTATTAATTTTAGGGACTTTCGTGTATCTTTTGGTTTATTTATTCCATTTGACATTGTATATTGAGTTTAGATTATATACGTCTATTAAATATAAGCGGTGCTTGTTTTAGACATTAATTTAATTCTAAAAGTTTTTTTTTGAATAAAAATTTTTTAAATTAAAACTGTAGAAGATAAACATATATTAATTTGTTTCAATATTCAAACTTTATTATATTTCTTCTATCAAGTAAAAGGCCTTTCTATTTTATTTTAACAGGTTATATATAACAATTTTGATTTTTTTATCAACAGGACAAAAAAATCAACTTGTCAATACAATGACTATCTCCAAATTTCGGAATTGGCAAGTAAAAAGTTCAAATTTTAAGGAAAAAAGTGTTTATTTGAAAATAATTAAACAAAGCCTTTCCTTCCATTTGATGCAGTATTTGAATGAAAGCTCAAAGTATGCGCTTTATCACCATTAATTTTTCATTCGGCAAATTTTCAGATTAATTCTAGTGAACAACGTAGAAATTGAAAACAAAGGCACAAGCTGTTTTTATCTAAGATTCTCTGAAAACTTTGATGCCTGAAACGGAACCAAGAAATGAAAATTCAATCCAATAAAAAAGAAATTGAATTTTCATTTCAGGTTTCCATTCCTACTCTCACATTTACTTGGAAGAGAAAGAATTTGGGGGAAAATTATACTTGAGATTTTTCTCTGATAAATCAACCTCTTTGACTGTAGTTTGTATATTATATCATTTTAAACATAGTTTGATAATTTTTATAAACTAGAAATAAATTTTAATGATATATACAATGAATACAAAATATTCTTCTTTCTACATAATTCTGAATGAACAAATTATTGTGATATAAAGGGTGGGCATCTAGGGTTTGCATTTCGAAGATTAACGAAATGGGTCGATTTACGCTCGAACAAAACTGGGAAATAAAAAAACTCATTTCCGAAATGATGAAATGATCTATCCAAACTGATAGAAATTTACGTGAAAAAATCCCCACGGCAATTTGTGGATTAATTTTTTCGTGAAAACTGGATCGTTATTTAATAAAATAACCTGTTCAGGTTTTCGTCCCGTGAGCACACCTAAAACATTGCTACTGTAGCTCAAAATGTGGCTGAATATCCATCAATATCAATTCCACATCGTGCTCAAGAACTGAACATTTCTCGCACTTTCCCGAGGAGAATTTTCCATAGGGACCTCGGTATGAAGGCTTTCAAAGTTCAACTAGGGCATGAACTGAAGCTTCGACCATCCCATGCGTTTTCACTGCGCTCAAAGGGCTAATGATTGCATGGCCGAAGATGAGCCTTTTTCCGAGAAAAATCATCTTTAGGGATAGAGCTCATTTTTACTCCGGAGGACTTTCTTTTGTGGGAATCCGTTAAGGATAATTGTCACGCTAACCATCCAGAAGTGACTGATTCCTTGAAACACGAATTCGAAGTTGCCATTCATGAAATTGAGCTCCAAACAATCGAAAATGTACTGAAAAATTATGTTGATCCGATGGGGTACTGTAACCAGTCGTAGCGGTCATTTGAACGATTTTGTTCTTCTTTCGTAAATATCAAGATACAAATGTTCTAATAAACTCATGGCTTTGAGAAAATATTCATTAGTTTTTCCTGCATGGCCAACCAAAAACGCAAATTTCAATGCAATCATAATTGGTTGAATTTTTTGTTAACAATGTGAAATATCAACTAGAACCTTATAGACAAATTTTAAGAGACTCGATATCACGAAACAGACCTCAAGATCTTTTGCTTACTTAAATTTTGCAATATCCTTCGCTAATATTTAACTTTCAGTACGTATTAAAAAATCAGTATTTCTCTTAAGGCACTAATATTCATATTAAGGCATAGTTATTTCACCACGATGTGGCTTCTTCAGGTTTCTACATTCTACTGACTGATGGTGTCTAGTATAACAGAGTTTAAATACAGTTAAGTACGTGACAAAATAATGGTAAGAACAAGTCATAAAAACTTAGGGTGTTTATTAGAGTTTGCCGCTAAAAAATGCCATTAGGGAAAGATATTCAGTAATGAGTATCTGTCAACGTCTCTTTGTTCATTTATAAGGATTGTACGGGCACTGTACCTATTGATTCCCAAAGATTCTAAAACTGTTAATCTAGAACTTTTTCTTTCAACTTGAATAATTTCAAAGTTATTATTGAAATTATGCCTGAATTCCTTAAGATAATTAGCATATGTCAAATGTACGGAATCCAATCTGTAACTTCTTTGGTGTTCTTGGATTCTTTTCTTGAATAATCAACCTGTCTGGCCGATGATACTAAAGGGCAATCGTTGCAAGTCAACTTATAGACTCCAGAGTTATTTTCTTATTTTGTTCGATCCTTATTGTACTAGGATTATTTATGATTTTAAAAGCTGCATTGTAATTGAAACTATTTTTCAGTTTAAATTATTTTTAAAACATAAATGTCGTAGAATTGTCTTTCAAATAATAAAAAATTGGCTTCAATCTTGATTTAAATGTGTTTTATTTCAATTTAAAGTTCTATCATTAAAAAAACACCCCATATTTCAATTATAGCCAATTAAAACTTTTTATATTGCCCTTCGCCTAATATTTTTGAAATACACTAATTGTTTCCAAAAATTCTTGCTTTGCAATTCTCACCTCATTTTCTTTTCAGATGAAAAAGTGGACTTCTTCAGTTTCAATTTGAGTCCATACGTTGCAGCGTTTTACTTCAACTACTTTGGTCCAAAACTCTTGGATAAAACTCTGACACATCCCGCCTTTCAAGAATTTGTGAGGAGGAAGGAAAAATTCGACGTTATTATTCTGGAGCAATTTTACTGCGATGGCTTGATCTATTTGGGTAAACATTTTGACTCGCCTTTGATCTTGTATTCCGCCCAAGATGCAAATTCTTGGACCAATCCGATTGTTGGCAATCCGTCACCACCTTCTTACGTCGCGGATGTATACTTGCCAAACACTAACGAGATGACTTTCTTCCAAAGAATGGATAATACCTTCTTGTTCCTCATAACTGAAACTGTAAGGAACTTCTTCGCCTTACCAGCTTTTGACAGACAAATCAAAGAGCATTTTCCTGGGGCACCAGATATCTCGGAATATGTTCAAAACGTGTCTTTGGTCCTTTTGAATGGAGATATCAGCGTTAACGAGCCTAATCCAAAGGTCAGAATCTTGTTGGTATCCTTTAGTATAAACTAATAGGGGTTTATTACTTGGTAGAGAGTTTTTTCAATATCCTACATATCAAGCAGTGTAATTCTGTTTTATTTTCAGAAGATTTGTTGAAAAATTCAATGAAATGTCTTATAAACACTTCGCTTCCTAACGATATTATGAATAATAAATTTCATTCCAAAAATGTCCAACATAAATTTTAAATAACCTCGAAAAAAACATATTTTTCAAAAGCACTTTCAAGAACCACTTCAGAAAAAATGTGGAGCACATCTTGAGAACAACCTTTGGGAGTCCTATCGGGAATCGACAGTCGACTGCTCTGAAAGTTGAATAAAACCAATAATATTTCTGATTTAAAATAAATAGAGGTTTATACTTGATAGAAGGTATATAAAATTATTTAAATAATTTAATATTAGCCTTCTATACATCATATATAATTTAAAAATTTTATATTTAATAATTATAACTTCAGGAATTAAATTAAATTAATGTCATATAAGTACCACTTATATCAAACGTCATATAAAATAAACATTTATCATGAGATCTCCAACTGATCTAACAAAATCAAATAATTAAAAATTGTTAACCAAAATCCTATAAATTGAATATTTTGAGTAGACAAAATTTTGTTTCTGCTCATCAATCTTATGAAAACAGATATCTTTCAAAAATGTTTGAAATAATCTCAAGAATTTCATCATAAAACTATCTCATTTAGAATATTCAATATTATTGGATACCTAAGTAACTTTTTATAAAATCTCAGGATATGTAAAAATATTACTAAAAAACAAGTTTTAAGAGAGACTGCTTCTTCAGTACTCAATTATATTCATATTCAATAAAATATAACATCAATCAACAAAAATATTTTCTCACCTTTTAACAATTCAGAAAGCTACTGGTAAATGAATACTGAAAATTTAAATGGAGTGTAATGTTAACACAAATAAATAATTCTGTGGTTTACCATTGAAAAAATTTAAAGATTGAAAGGCAATTTAACGACCTCTGTTATAGCACAAGGACTATCTGTATAAAGAATGTTAAGGAAACCAAAGAATTATATATTATGAATAAAATAAAATGAATAGAGGTTTATTCTTGATAAAAGGTATATAAAATTATTCAAATATTTTAATATTAGCCTGCTACAGATTTAATTTCAAAAAGTTATATTTAGTAATTATAAATTCAGGAATCAAAGTAAAAGGAAGTAAAGTATAAGGCTAATATTAAAATATTTAAATGATTTTACATACCTTCTATTAAGTATAAACCTCTGTTTATTTTATTTTATTCAAAATATATAATTATTTCGTCTCCTTAACATTCTTTTTACAGATAGTCCTTGTGCTATAACAGAAGCCATTAAATTTCCTTTCAATCTTCTAGATCAATGGTAAACGACAGAATTATTCATTCGAGTTAACATTACACTCCATTTAAATTTTCAGTATTCATTTATCAGAAGCTTTCTGAATTTTTAAGACGTGAGAAAATATTTTTGTTGATTGAGTACTGACGAAGCAAAGTCTCTCTTAAAACTTGTTTTTTAGTAATGTTTTTACATATCTTGAAATTTTATAAAAAGTAACTTAGCTATCCAATAATGTTGAATATTCTAAGGAAGATAGTTTTACGATGAAATTCTTAAGATTATATAATAGAAAAAGGCTTTTTACTTGATAGAAGGAATATAACAAGATTTGAATATCACAACAGATTCAATCTGCTAGTCTTCTACAATTTTAATTTCAAAAAAATTTGTATTCAAAAAACTTTTAGAATTAAATTAATGTCTACAATAAGCACTGCTTATATTTAATAGACGTATATATTCAAAACTCAATATACAATGTCAAATGGAATAAATAAACCAACCAATATAAAAAAGGCAATTAAAAGTAATGAATAAATATTTGAAGGAGACAAAATTTTGTTTCTGATCTTACCATAGTGAAACCAATTCCTTTTCAAAAACATAAAACACAACTTAAGGATTTCTCAAAAATATAATTCATTTGAAATATTTAATATATTTAAATATTCAAATAAGTTAATTTTCAAAAACATAAAACACAACTTAAGGATTTCTCAAGAATATCATTCATTTAAAATATTTAATATATTTAAATATTCAAATAAGTTAATATTGTAGACATTAATTTAAAATAGAAAGGCTTTTTACTTGATAGAAGAAATATAACAAAATTTGAATATCAAACCAAATTAAAATATGTTTGTCTTCTACAATTATAATTAAAATAATAGAAGACAAATATATTTAAATTTGTTTTGATATTCAAATTTTGTTATATTTCTTCTATCAAGTAAAAAGCCTTTCTATTCTATTTTATTTATAATATATAATTATATTTTGGCTTCAATAAATCTCATTATGGAATGTCAATGAATTTTAATAAGTCTTAAAAATAACTTAAACTGTTCTTTGATTTTGTTAGAACATTAATCAATCTTGAATTATAAAGTTGTTTCGAAACATTCATTTCTTTGCACGTGTGCGTTGTTGATATAGGTTAGTTTTTTGATTTTGATATTTGGAATATTATCTAGGACCGAAGAAGGGATTACTTAGAATTATATTTGTTTTTTGAAGATATAGTGCATGTTTTGAGAGATTTATGAATTAACTTATTCGAATATTTGAATATATTAAATATTTCAAAGAAATTATATTCTTTGAGAAGTCCTTAAGGTGTGTTCATGTTTTTAAAAGGCAATTGGTGTTCTTAAAGGTAAGACCGGAAACAAAATTTTGTCTCCTTTAAATATTTATTTATCAATTTTAATGACTTTCGTATATCTGTTGGTTTATTTATTCTATTGACATTATATATTGAGTTTTGATTATATACGTCTATTAAACGTGAGCGGTGCTTATTTTTAGACATTAATTTAATTCTAAAAGTTTTTTGAAATTAAAATTGTAGAAGACAAACATATTTCAATTTGTTTTGATATTCAGACATTAATGTAATTCTAAAAGTTTTTTGAATGAAAATTTTTTTGAAATTAAAATTGTAGAAGACTAACAGATTAAATTAGTTTTGATATTCAAATTGTCTTAAGATAATGTTAAACATTTTTGAAAGATATCTATTTTCATGAGATTGATGAGCAGAAACAAAATTTTGTCTACTCAAAATATTAAATTTATAGGATTTTGGTTAACAATTTTTATTTATTGGATTTTGTTATATCATTTGAATGTATTATAATGAATATTTATTTTATATGTTGTTCGATAAAAGTGGTACTTATATGACATTAATTTAATTTAATTCCTAAAGTTATAATCATAAAATATAATTTTTTGAAATTAAATATGTAGAAGGCTAATATTAAAATATTCAAACAATTTCTGATTTATGTAATCATAATCATTTAATTGAAATAACTTTGAAATACTACTATGTTACCTCAATATACCCCCAGACAATTCTTAATTATGTATTATGCTTCAATCGTTGGATATTATAGGGCACTGACGGGAACGTGCGCTTATCGGCTACTAGTGTACCAGTGAATAAGAAAGTCTTATTTTTTGAGAATATAATGTTTATACAGATGTCGCACTATCTTGATTTGTAGAACTTTCTACTACCATAGCTCATTATTCTTTTTAACAATGAAAATTTTTCAGGTTCCGAGCATGATAGACATAGGCGGATTTCATTTGAGCCCTTCAAAACCACTTCCAACAGACCTTCAGAAGTTGTTGGACGATGCGAAAGATGGCGTTGTTTACTTCAGTATGGGATCCAATATTCGTGCCGCAGATATGCCAAAGGAGAAGATGAACAGCTTTATAAAAGTGTTCTCTACTCTGAAACAGACAGTTATTTGGAAATGGGAGGATGAGAATCTTCCAGGAAAACCGGACAACGTTATCGTTAAGAAATGGTTACCACAGAACGATATACTGGGTAAGCAAATTGTTGAGCTAGAAACTATTGGAGTGTCCGAACTAGACTTGTTATCGATTAAATATAATGAATAAAGAAATACGTGGCCACCTATTGTACGACTTAAATAATTTCTCACATGTCGAGGAAACTTTGTCATTGATTATTCGATCATTAAAGTTGTACAGGTGGCTGCTACATTGTTAAATGTTGAAACAGTATTCAATTGTCTATAGTGTAAAGGTTATATTGAAATTGCAATCTGTGGGTAATTTATCGCGTACCTTATTGTAAGTTTATCGAATTGCCAGGCTTTTGAAATTGAGTGGGGTCGAACTGTAGAGTTGCGTGAAGCTTGTTTGTCGATAAAAAGAGTTTTCAGAAGAACTTGTAAATCTTTACGCACTGAACTGCATTGTGAACGAGCAGTGAAGGTCGACGATAAGGGGGGAAGGCCTTCGACATCATACAGATCCAAGATCGCCGATTGAGACTTATGGGTCTTAGAGATAAATCCAGCAAATCAGTGTTTTGAAAAACCATTGCCACGCTCGTATGGTATTTATGATAACCATGTGTAATTCCATGGTTTCACATAATCCAAAACGCTAAGTTTGAACCAAATAATGGCAAACCGCTTATTGCCAGATGAACGATAGCCTTCATGGATCGAAATCCCGTTAACCTTTGTCCTGAACATCTGAGTGGTCTTCGCTTATATCTGGGGCATAATTAGTTGACTTTGCAGCACTTTCCACAGACTCAAGTAGCTCTTTCTTATGAAGTTGCGGTAGCCTGGAGAAGACCAACTCATCAGAATCGAGTGTAGGCATGTCATCTCACTAGTGTAGTGTAGGGAACACACTACTAAGCCAGTTTTTCCAGTAGGAAAAAGTCCAAATTACAATCATCCACTAAGTAGGAAGAATACATTGAATATGTGTACTTAAAATTATTAATATCAGATAGGTGTATTTGGATGCTCCCTTCTTTTCGTCAGGCAGTATATTATTGTATCGCCTATGTCTATAGATAAAACTTATCCTACGGACAGGTGTGTCGGGACTGCATAAACATCCGATTGTCGGTGAGTCAAATATTGATTATGAGATTAAGTTCTTTCGTCATTACGATTGAGAATATACAGAATGTTAAGTAGGTGATGCAATATAATGAATTCCGTTTGAAAAGTATTTAGTTAGAAGATTATTGTATTTGAACGCACATAAAACCAAATCTAGATATATGGAACCATCCAATATTTTGTGAGGAAATATTATAATATCGGGTGTTTTTTTTAGAGTGATAGAACTTTCCATAGGAACAACTGTGATTTGACAGAAGGTAGAAGCCATGTTGTTTTGACACTTCTGTTCAGTAAGCATTGACAAATTATCATGGAAAAACTCATGTCGCAACAACATTCACGAATTGTTGAAATTTATTTTCAAAATAAGTGTTTTATTCGCCAAACTCATAGAGCATTTCCTAAATTTATGGTTTACATAATCGTCCATCAGAGCAGCTTATTCGTCGAACTATCCATAGATTTCAAACAACATTTTCTCTACTCGATGCAACAACAACAACAAGACAAAGAACTGTACGTACAGAAAAAAATATCGTGCTCTAAGTCATAGTGTTAATGATGATACAGATTCGCCTACTCATTGACGTTCACAACAAGTTGGACTCGCGCATCCACGATATGCAAAATTTTGCGTAAAGATCTTGGTCTACACCCATACAAGAGCCAACTGGTTCAAGAACTAAAGCCACTTGACCATAATAAGTATCGTTTATTTGCCGATTGGGCCCTAGAACAGCTTCAAGTTGATCCACTTTTTTATCGTAAAATTGTGCTTAGTGATGAAGCTCATTTCTGGTTGAACGGTTATGTAAACAAGCAAAATTGCCATATATGGAGGGAAAATGATCCTCAAGAAGTTCTGCAGGTTCCATTGAATCCTGAAAAATGCACTGTATGGTGTGCTTTACACGCTGGAGGCATCATTAGTTCATATTTCTTCAAAAACGATGCTGCAGCTGATGTAATAGTGAATAGTGCTCGTTACAGATCGATGATAAATAATTATATGTTTCAAAATTTGAATGGTATCGACTCAGAAGTGCTTTGGTTCCAATAAGATGGTGCTACACCTCATGATTCTACCGTAACAATTGATTCATTGAAAGAAAGATCTGGCGATAACATCATTTCGAGAAATGGTCCAATTAATTGGCCTCCAAGATCATGCGACATAACTCCACTGGATTATTTTCATTTGGGTTATGTCAAGTCATTGGTTTATGCTGATGAACCAGAAATAATAGGCGCTTTGGAAATCAACATAACAATTGTTATTGATGAAATAAGGCTTGAATTACTCGAAAAAGTGGTCCAAATTGGTCGAATGCGGTTCCTCACAGCTGGTCGTGTTGGACATATGCCGAAAATTATTTTTAAAACATAAATGACATAAAATTATCTTTCAATAAAAAAAGGCTTCAATCTTAATTCAAATGTGTTTTATTTCAATTTAAAGTTCTATCACTCTAAAAAACCATGGGATATATGATATGGATATAATAATTATATATTTCGGTTTTAAGGAAGTCCATAAAATAACTTACAAACTTTGTGTAGTTTCTTTAGCGAACATAAAATACGTAGGATTTTTAAACCATCAGTTCATGCTAGTGTATCTAGTTAGTTAATTATTTTTATTTTTTAAATGAGAAGTAGTGGTAATAATTCAAAATTGCTTTTTAAGGATGTTCTGCATGTTTTACGAAAGGAATTTAGTTTTGATAAAACAAGGAACGAAACAAAATTCTGATACCTTCAAGTATCTTATTATATATATTAACCAAAGTGGTACAGTGTTTTCTTAGACATTTATTTAATTTAATTCTTAAAGTTTGTAGTAGGTTAATCGAATAAATCTGTATGATATTTAAAATTTTGTGATATTCCTTCTACTTTATTCAGTTTTTGCAATGAAATATGACAGAACTATATTTCAATATAGAACGAGAATATTTTCATTTCGACAGTTCTCGATATTGAGGCCTGAAGTGGAAATACAGATTGTTCAAACTTCCAAATTTTAGTCGAAAAATTTTCAATTCTTCGTAATGTTTTTTCATAAAATAACGCAGAGTATTGTCTATGTGAAATTTTATTCAGTGTTTGCAACGAAATGTGTCGAAACTGCATTGTGATATCGAACAACATTGAATCAATTTTTCCTTGAAAAATTATGTAAGATTTCAAATGAGTTGGGTTTTATGTATGCAAGAGATTAAACGATTCTAATATTCAAATATTGAGATAAATTTTTTGCAGCTCATAAAAATGTGAAACTCTTCATAACTCACGGAGGTATCTTTGGCAGTTTGGAAGCTGTAAACCACGGTATACCGTGTCTGGCTCTTCCAGTATTCGGTGATCAGTTCTTGAACGCCAAGAGGGCCACAAATTTTGGCTACGCTAGATGGCTGAGTTTCAATGAAATTACGGAAGAAAAACTCAAGTATGAGTTGGAAGAGATGTTGTCCAATCCCAAGTAAGTTTTGTATATGTTGTATTGTATTGTTGGTTGCTATCGTATGTTATTCATTACGATTAATTATTTGGTACTCGTGCGCATGCAGGAAGTCATACATGCCCACGAGGAGGATGTATAAAGAACTGAGAGTGTTAATACAGGTCTGGTAACACTAGTATTATAATTCATTATTCCAATTGTTCCTAACCATCCTAATAAGTAATAATAATAATGATAACAATTTATAAGCTTAAAACAGTATACTATCGTTTGTATTACTGTATCTCCTCTACCATCTTAATCGTTGTAAGGCTAAAACGATTCTATTCGATTCAGAGCCTTGGTTAATATTTTCACATGGAATAAACGCTAAAATAAATGATATACAGTTATGCCATTATAACCACTCAAAATTGTATTGACGCTCTGCAGTGAAATGCGGTGTTGAGGAGAAGCTTCCAGCTCTTAATTTGGGAGACGGCTTTTTGTTCTGAGCATACGCACCCGAAACTCTTCAGATAGGCGTGGTGCGCATGTCTGGCTGTGACGCCAGTGACCACTTGTTACGCTTGGAACGGTCGTTGAAAGTTGTATGCCTTGCCCTATTTGAACTCGGCGGGGACGGTCCGTCAGGAATCTTTAGACTAGTCGTGTCCGCTATATGATATGCCGGTCAAGCTGAAACAGAGCAAGGCAGGTTTCTGGACGAGGAGTGCAGAAGATGGTCGCTACAGCATCATTTTTATTGGAAATCCCGTTACTTTCTTGGCGTCTTAACTGACTACAACTCCCTCTGAGACTGTGATTGTCTACAACTCCCTCTGAGACTGTGACTGACTACAACTCCCTCTGAGACTGTGACTGACTACAACTCCCTCTGAGGCTGTGATTCACTTCGAGGAGCGTTCAATTTATTCTGGGTATGGGCTAAAAAGAAAAATTTTATTTTTGAATGTAGTCCCCTAGAACTTCAACACATATGTTAGATCGAGAAATAAGCTTCTCTAAATCTTGTCGAAAATATTCTTTAGGATTCTCCTTAAAATAGATATTAACTGCTACCTTTAGTTAGTCAGCGTCCGAAAATCTATTTCCATGAAGATATTTCTTCACACTTCTGAATTAGGTACTCACTGAGGGCCAAATCTGGCCCGTACGGAGGATGAGTAACTTCTTTGAAGTTACCCGCTGTGAGATTTCCTCGCCTTTTTCTTCAATTTCTTCTCTCAAATTACTCAAAGTAGCTGCGTATGATGCTGGTGTGATGCTTTCACCCTTTTTGGTGTATTATATCAATCAAAAACCTTTAGAATCCCAAAAGACCGTAGTCATTATTTTTCCAGCGGATGGGGTGACTTTAACTTATGTAGAACTGATGGGTTTTCTGATGTTTTGATTGTTGATTAATTGTACAACTATTAACAGAATTTATTTTCATATCGTACTACTCAGCGTTTCAAATGAGAAACTGGGAAACTGCAAACGTGTTTCATGAGTTTATTTTCAATTCGTTTATATTAATTGTGTATCAAGTCGGAATTGAACAATTTCATTACACTGAAAGTAAGTCCTTAGACTTTATATACATATTACATTAAGTTTCTCTGAAACAACGTGGTTAATATTTTTCTGTTTAAATACAATTCTGTAAAGTAATTCATTTCATTTTGTATGTTTACATTTTTATTTTCTCGCTCACACGCTCGCTTACCGTGTTTTCCGGAACCGGTTGACCTTGACGGGACCCTTTTCATTTGCATTTCGCTTCGCTGCATTTCAGTGTTTACCTCTCCAGTCATTTCATTCTGGTCAACGCTGATATAGGAGATGGCTCGTCTTCTGTAACTTGGCAGTTCTCTCGTATTCCTGTCCGCTTTTGTTTCCCCTTCCGCCTTCCTTTCGATCGTGGCCTCTGTATCTGTGCTAAGTCTTCATTAACGGCCCATTGAAGTGAAGAGTCTAATTGTAATCCCTATTCCTTCATCCTAATTATCCTTCATAATGTCGCAGGAGAGGAGATTGCGAAGTGATTATTCTGGTTACCGTCATTCCGTCCAGCCTAATTCTCAGTCAGCTCAACTGACTCCGTCCGATAATACAAACATGCCAGTCACTGCTCAGCATTTCAACACTCTTCTTGAATCAATTCAAAGGGTCGCTGCCAGTGTCGAGCGTATCGAAAAACGCCAAGACGGCCTCTTCAATCAATTGGCAAGTTGTACCACAAAAATCAAGGAGCATAGCGATATTATCTCTAAACATCAGAGCGCAATCGATGACTGTCATTCGGAGATTGCTAGTTTACATCAGGCCAACTCAGCACTATGCGATGAAGTTGCCGTCATTTCTTCAAAACTGGATAATGTTTCGTCTATTTCTGCTTTTTCCCATCTTTCAGTCCAACATGATATGGCGGAAATTCTGAACCGTGTGAGAAAATCTCACAACCTCATCATATGTAATGTACCTGAGAAATCCGACGCCTTGCTTGACACTGCCAGTGCTCGCGACATTGTGGAGCACATCCTGCCGAATGGTCACACTCTCATCAGTTCAACTCGATTACCATCCAAAGATAAAAGCAAACCGAAGTGGATTCGAGCTACTTTCTCGTCACCTGATACTGTTACGGCTGTTTTGAGAAACCGATCCAAACTAAAGGTTCACCCTAGCTTCCGTCAAGTTATAATTCATGATGATAAGACAAAAAAACAGGTATCTGCCCTTGACTTCCTTCGTGTCGAGTTGAAGCGCCGTCAAAACGCTGGTGAAGGCGATCTAACCATAAGATATTCA
This sequence comes from Megalocaria dilatata, assembly GCA_034642435.1. NCBI lineage: Eukaryota > Metazoa > Arthropoda > Insecta > Coleoptera > Coccinellidae > Megalocaria > Megalocaria dilatata. The sequence goes on along the minus strand of CM067857.1, from coordinate 8,842,379 downwards.
CAGGGTGTCCCAACAATAGTATCCCCATCACAATCTCCAGGTACATCTACAAAAAACTGAATAATCTCTTGGTTTGGCCCTTGATTTACACTAACATACAATCACTTTCATCCAAGTTTTCTGAATTTCTGTCCATTGTTCAACTACAAAAACCCTTCATTATGCTGATAACTGAGTCCTGGCTGCATCCATCTATTCCAAACTGCATATTCGACATACCTAATTATACTCTTTATCGCGACGATAGTATCACAACTCCTGGTCACAGGGGGGTATGCGTCTACTTAAGACAAGATATCACTTCCTCGGTCAAAGTGAATGAGGTCCATAAGAATTGTGCAGGCATCAACATTTTCTTTGAAATATCAAAGCAGGGCTTTTCTATCTTCATCGGATGTATCTATCGACCTCGTCCCTGCTCTGAAGACGCCGAGTTGGTTGCTTTTCTGTCGGAGTGCTCTAAGAAATTTAATAACTTGTTTATAGCTGGAGACTTCAATTGTCCAGATTTACAGTGGCCCATCACACAGCTGCCTTCACAAAACGCACCATCGTTTCCTTATGCTGAACTTATGGTCAACAGTGGTCTTCAACAACTAGTTCATCAACCCACCAGATACAGGGAGGGAAGGATTCCTTCCTTACTCGACCTATTCATCTGTTCCGATTCCAATTTCATCTCAGAAATCGAATATTCACCTCCTATTGGAAAATCTGACCACGTTCTCTTATCTACCCAAATTTAGCTCAACACCTCAATCACAAACAGTAGGCAGAGTAAGCTTAAAAGTAGAATCAACTTCAATCAAGTTCGCGATATCATCTCGGGCTACGGCTGGTATTCTATTCTCTCTTCTCAGCTTTCGATGGAGGATAACTGGAGGGTGTTTTCTGATATAATCAATGAGGCTGTGGCTGCTTGTACTACTTACTCAGTTCAGAAATTAAATTCTTCGAAACCATGGATAGAGCAGTCCATATTGCATATGATCCGTTGTAAAAAATCATTGTGGCAACGTTATTTACGCAGCAGATCGAATGATGACTATCGCAACCATCGTGCATATTCCAACGTTGTATCGTCGACTATTCAACAAGCCAAGAAGAAATTTGAACATGATTTGGTCAGCTCCAAGAATAGGAAGAGACTTTACAAGTACCTTCGCTCCTGCATGAGCAGCAAGGTTGGAATACCCTTTGTTTGTGACTCTGCCGGTGAGGCTTGCGAGAACTTTACTCGGGTTGCTGACGTGATGGCGCAATCTTTTGCCTCCGCATTTGTGTCGGAACCTGACGATCTAATTTCTGATCCCAATTTTCCACGTATTGTCGATGAAGTGGAGAGCATTAATGTCGATCGGGAGCTGGTCCTGGGATACCTCTCCAAGATGAAGAAGCACTCTGCCCCTGGTCGCGATGGATTTTCTTCGCAACTGCTACATTCCTGCGCCGATGTCTTGGCTGAGCCACTGTCTATAATATTTTCGTACTCTCTTCAATCCTCCTCCCTCCCTCAAGATTGGTTGTCAGCTTCTGTTACACCTATCTTCAAGAAAGGCGATAAGCTTTCTGCTCAGAACTACAGACCAATAAGCTTAACATCTCAAGTTTGCAAGCTACTGGAGCGAATCATTAGCGATAAATTGATAGAGTTTGCCCTACAAAACGATATAGTTCCCAAGGAGCAGCATGGGTTTCTTCCGGGTCGGTCCACCATTACGAACCTCCTCTCCTGTGTCAACGATTGGACTAAGTGCATTGATTATGGCTGTCCGGCGGACTTTGGACTTTGCGCGAGCATTTGATCGTGTCCCCCATCGTCGTCTCCTGAGGAAGCTTGAGTTCTTGGGAGTGAGGGGTCCTCTGCTTTCGTGGATTTAGTAATTTTTGTCGCTTCGCATTTTCCGGGTGAGGGTCGGTGACTGTTTCTCTTCCTCTGATATGGAAGTTCTTAGTGGAGTTCCGCAGGGTTCGGTTTTGGGTCCTATCTTGTTCCTGTTGTACACTTCTGATCTCCCCCGACTTTTTTCATCCAGTTGTGCAATGTTCGCAGATGACACAAAGCTTTACAACTGTCCCTTGGTTGATGGGGGACACCTCCAGGAATACCTCAATGAGCTCTCTGAGTGGTGTGGGAGGTGGTTGCTACCTCTTAATATCGGGAAGTGTTGCGTGCTCCATATCGGCAAAAAAATCCAAGGACTCCCTACTTCGTTGGCCAGCAGAGGCTAGCTGCTGTCTCTTAGCATTGTGACCTGGGAGTTACCGTCACGGATGACGGTCTGCTCACATTTCGACTGTTGTGTCTAAGGCGAGACAATTCACCTACCAGCTGTCTAAAACATTTGCAAGATGCGATGTAGCCACAAGCAGGACTCTCTACACAAACTATGTGCGTCCTATTCTGGAATATGCGGGCCCTGTTTGGTGGGCCAATCTGAGGGGTGATCGGGATCTTTTGGAATCTGTCCAGCGATGGAACACCCGTCTTCCATTTGGCATAATCCGCCCTGATTACCAATCGAGGCTGCGGTTGTTTGAATTGCCCTCCTTCTCGGATAGTAGAAGAAGGGTAGATCTGATAACCACCTATCGAGCACTTCACTCCCTCTTCGGTACGGATATGTCTTACCTCTTTCCACTTAACCATTATCGAGCCTTAAGAGGACACCGTTTAAAGATTGCCAAGAAGAACTTCAGGACGACACCGAGGAGCCAGTTTCTTCCCGACAGAATGTTCGAGGCGTGGAATCGACTCCCTGCTGAAGTTGTGTCATCGCCATCGGTGAATTCTTTCAAGAACGCTCTGGATGAATGGTCCACACGGGTTCAATAATTAATTCAATTACATTGCATTCACCACTCAATTGTTTCACTTCTAGAGTACTTTCTCAGTTTCATTTTATTTTTGTTTTTTGAGTTTATAGGTTTACCTTTACTCTTATCACTTATGTAATAATAATAATAATAATAATAATAATAATAAATAACATTATGCTTCATGAAGGGTCTGAATAAAGATGGAATTTCTACCTCTCAATTTCTGTATTGTCATATTCAAAAGAAGAAGAGGAAACACTATTTCGTTTCTGGACTTATCTGTCATTCTCTTCTGTACTCTAATGGAATCGATCAGTTATTGAGCACTTAAAGAATTTTTCATTTCTGTTATTGAACAAGGCAGAATCTAATTTTTTCATTTATTTTCAGATATTTAGAGAACGCCAGGAAAAGATCCCAAATACTGCGGGACAAACCAATTTCACCTCAGGATAAGCTTGTATTCTGGGTTGAATACGTTATAAGACACAAGGGAGCAGACCACTTGAAGGTGGCAGCGCTGAAACTCAACTTATTCCAGTACCTATCACTGGACATTTTATTGTTTGTAACAATATCATCAGTATTATTAGTTTTTGTAGTCAAATCCATCTTTCAATACCTTTTCAAATCATTCAAAAATTCTAAACCTAAAATCAAAAGCCAATAAGAAGTATTGTATCATATTCAAGTTCTCACGGTCAAATCATTATTTTTATGATTTGATAATTGAAAAATAAAGACTGTCCCATCTTAACAATAAAACTGTATTACTCTTATACTTGTTTCTATAATAATGAAGTATAAAATCCTCAAAAATGAATTCCATCTATCCTTGAACAAAGTGGAAACTATAATTGTGAGAATAGAATCTATCGAGTATTTTTTAGAGTGATAGAATTTTCGATAGGGATAACTGTGATTTGACAGAATGTAGAAGCCATGCTGTTTTGACATTTCTGTTCAGTAAGCATTGAGACAAATTATCATGGAAAGACTCGCACCGCAACAACGTTTACAAATTGTTGAAATATATCTTCAAAATCAGCGTTCTATTCGCCAAACTTATAGAGCACTTCGTGAAACTTATGGTTTACATAATCGTCCATCAGAGCAGCTTATTCGTCGAGCTATCGACAGATTTCGGATAACATTTTCTCTACTCGATGCAACAACAACAACAAGACAAAGAACTGTACGTGCAGAAAAAAATATCGCTGCTCTAAGTCATAGTGTTAGTGATGATACAGATTCGCCTACTCGTTGACGTTCACAACAAGTTGGACTCGCGCATCCACGATATGCAAAATTTTGCGTAAAGATCTTGGTCTACACCCATACAAGAGCCAACTGGTTCAAGAACTAAAGCCACTTGACCATAATAAGTATCGTTCATTTGCAGATTGGGCCCTAGAACAGCTTCAAGTTGATCCACTTTTTTATCGTAAAATTGTGTTTAGTGATGAAGCTCATTTCTGGTTGAACGGTTATGTAAACAAGCAAAATTGTCATATATGGAGGGAAAATGATCCTCAAGAAGTTCTGCAGGTTCCATTGAATCCTGAAAAATGCACTGTATGGTGTGCTTTACACGCTGGAGGCATCATTAGTTTATATTTCTTCAAAAACTATGCTGCAGCTTATGTTATAGTGAATGGTGCTCGTTACAGATCGATGATCAATTATGTTCCAAAATTTGAATGGTTTCGACCCAGAAGTGTTTTGGTTCTAACAAGATGGTGCTACACATCATGCTGCTACCGTAACAAATGATTTATTGAAAGAAAAATTTGGTGATAACATTATTTCGAGCAATTGTATAATTAATTGGCCTCCAAGATCATGCGACATAACTCCACTGGATTATTTTCTTTGGGGTTATTTCAGTCAAGTCATTGGTTTATGCTGATAAACCAGAAACAATAGAAGCTTTGGTAGCTAACATAACTCGTGTTATTGTTGACATAAGGGCTGAATTACTCGAAAAAGTGGTCTAAAATTGGTCTTGGCGAATGTGGTTCCTCAGAGTTAGTAGTGGTGGACATATGCCAGAAATGATTTTCAATACATAAATGTAATAAAATTATTTTTCAAATGAAAAAAATGGCTTCCCTATTGATTTAACTGTATTTTATTTCAATTTTAAGTTCTATCACTCTAAAAAAGCACCTGATATAAGTTCTTCACTGAATAGTCTCAATTCACTGATGAATGGTCGAAAAGTCCTGCGATGACATAAAAACAAGGAAGATTTTCTATTATGATCACTTTTCAATAATCATTTAGTTTTATTGGCAGCAGTGAAATAAATAGATATGGTCCTTATGCCCAAATGGATATCTTAAAATCCCCATAAATTACGCTTGAACGAAAACCCACTCTTGGTATTTATTAGATCAATAATGTCATCAAATCTAATGATTTCATCAGTGGTTTATATATTCTTATATTTCATTGCAAATTCTGATGTATTCCTGTCCTGAGTTCTGTTTGAACTGAAGATTAGGAATAATGAATTCATTGATTATTTTTGGTTTTATCCTGTCACTGGTGAGCTTCTCGAATGGTTTTTCTGAGAGAGGTAAGTTCCAAATATGCTTTCACCTGCAGAATTTTTGTACAAATAATTGAGTTAATATAATAGAAACATGATATTATGACATGATACTGATTCTCGTTGATATTTGGCGAAGATCCCTTAGAAGATTTTCAGCTTGTGCGAGTTGGAAGTTCATTCTGGTTATGCTTTGTTACTGTGTCCTTACTCCACTTAAGGCACAACACTGTTAATTTTAGACCCAACGGTGGAATGGTGGCCGAAACTATTCAAAGAAAATTCATTTTTCACCTAGACGGGACCTGAACCCGGGACCTTCTGGTTCCCAGTCCAGTGCTTTACAGAGAGTTCTTCAAAATTATTGCTTGTTATATTTTCTTCCGGAGGAGTATCTGAAAAACGCCAAGTGCCAATTCTTGTGATCTGTAAATGATGTTGACGAATGATTTCGATAAGGCAATTCTTTCAATTTCTTTGAAGTTCTACGGGATGATTTGGGTGAAACTTTTTTTCGAAAATCAATGATATATACAGTATATATATATAGTATAATCTAAATAATGAATTTCACCGAATGGTTGTGAACGAATATTGAATTTTTTTCCGAAATTATAGTTGAAGAAGTGAAATAATTTTTTATTCCTTCAGTTTTATATTTCCTTCCAATTATACAATCACTAATATTTTATAGTACAACGCTTGTTTACTCTAATTAGGGCTTTCCACGAAGAGTTTTATTAGACATATAAGTGTGCACAGCACATATTGAATACTGTAACACTTTGATTGTACAGAATACTAATTCGGATCAAATTAATGTTTAAATTATTTACACGTTTTGGTTCCAAAAATATACACAATGTATTTAGAAATATATACGCAAAGAGGTTATGTTTCAATGCTGGTTGTTTTCGAAGAAAGTCCTCCAGGTACATACGCTCTATGGTCGTTTCGACCATAGAAGTCATGGAGGGAATTTTATGTCTCATCTTCTTATTTGCAACATTGCTCTCCATCTTCTAGTTGGCTGCCTCAATTAATTTGTTCTTCAATCAGACCTAGGGTTATACCTTGATACTTTAGTCTTTCAATTTTTACCACCATTGGTTCACTAAGAGGACTGAGCTGAATTCTGTATACCAAGACTTAGTTTTATCTCCACTCTCTTTCTGATCCACATAAACGATGTTCTATGACTCAGAAGCACATTGTGAGCTTTACAGATGATAGCATGCTGATGTCTTCTTTCATCTTCTTCTTTCATCAATGACAAACCTTTCAGACCGTTGAGTCTCACCTCCATAGGTGCCAGAAAATTGATTTCCTGAACGAAGATTTCATAAGAATGGAGTCAACGGAATCTGGTACAATTCAATGCTTCGAAGACCCAAACAACAACTTTTTCCCGAAAAACTCAGTTCGTGACTAGGTGATAGCAAACCCGGTATTTCAGCCAAGGGATTCCATGCATATTCTTGTCGTGACTGTCAATTCTTCAGTCTGCTTAGGGAAAATATGACCTACATTGCAAAGTCTGCTGCAAATAAACTGGAAAACTTTTTCAATGCTAGGAAATATTCATCAGATATATAGATCAGGTGCTCCTACTGTTTGAAGCACAGATCAGTCCAGAACTCGTCTACTGCTCTCATGTTTGGAGCTCAGCACTTGGTGCTGGGGTGGGAGCTCAAAGAGAAGATCACAGTTGAAGAAATTATTATTTTGGTTTTAACACTGAGTATATAAGTGAAAGTGCAGGCTGAAATGTTAAAAAAATATAAACAACAGACCATAATATGACGATAAATAGTAACGAATAAGTACATTGAAGCTTTTTGTAGCAAGTAGGTGATTTGATGTATTTTTTATGTTACAGATTGCCTTATTCCACCAAACTTACCAGGACCATGCCGAGGGTCGTTCCGCGTTTATTTCTGGAACGGTAGAACTTGTACGCATGGACTATATGGCGGTTGCGGGGAGAAATGGAAGATTTTTCACTCCCTGGAGGAATGCAACGAAGTAGCACGTAAAATATGTAGAGGGTGATTGAAAAAGTTTAAATGAGAATAAAGGATATAAAGAAGAATATGAAGTTATTTTTGAAGAGATAATGAATTCCCTTTCTCTGGTCTAGGTGCTCCTTTAAATCAGTCTTCTCCTTAGAGTAGAAGTGTTTTGCAAGGACCCGTTCAACTTTTAGTTGCACGCCGAAAACAAAAATTTAGGGATTCAGTTAGTCTGTTCCGGTACCTCGTTTCGAAAGTGACAGTGTTTGAAAAATATCGTTCGCGAAAAGGGCATTTCTGGATTGGTTGTTACAGCTCTACGTTAATGGCTCACATAGTAGGTTGAAACTATATCAGCATTGTAGTTAGAACTGCTAAGAAATCGCTCTTTCTGGACGAAGATATCATGAAACTCGTAATTTAAATGTCTAGAAATAACCCTTGACCGTTGGTTCCTATACATATTGAGACTATTGCTGTTAAAGCAGTAAGGGCTTTGATGTCAAGTAGAAAACTAGCTGGGACTTGGGGCTGCAACCCTTAAATACTGCTATGGATGTACGTCATGATCGTGAGACCTATCATTATATTTGGGTCAATAGTTTGGCATACTGAAGAAAGTCTCAACAGTACAAGGCAAACCCCTGACAATATACAAAACTTGTCTGAGTATGCATCACTGGAGCTATAAAGGCATGCCCAACTAGGCCACTGGAGGTCATCACTGATCTCACACCTTTACATTTAGTGATAAAAAGGTTAACTCATGAATCAATTCTCAGAATATCCAGGAAAGAATGGGACAGGAAATCCACCAACCAGACTCTCAAAACAAATACCATCAAGTGGTAAAAACAACCACAGGAGCTGGAGCCTAAGTGTCTGGGCATATCGTTAGGCTCCTGTCTGAGCGTTTTCCAGTTAGAAAAACTTCAAATTGAAGGATGCGTGAAAATGAACTCAGAAATCACAAATTTAATATATTCCTACTCTGATAGTCAAGCTTCTCTAAGTTTCCATACAACTGGTTCAAAAGTGATATGGAAGTGCCAAAGAAAACTTAATGAAGATAGCTAAAATGAAAGAGTCTCTTTATTCTGGGTTTTCGGTCACACGGGGAATGGAGAGAAAGGAAGAGGCTAATGTATTAGCCAGAAGAGGAACCTTTAACTGACCCGGAACTCTTCTATGGTATAGGAAAATGCACCTACAAGAAAGAGTTTTGAAAGAGGGAAGAAACTGAAAGAAAAACACTTTGGTGGAATCTTCAAGGCCTGGATAAATACAAAGAGTTTCTTGGGAATTCCGATACCATGAGATTCAGCCTCAGAAAGCACTCAATGAGAAAAGGTTTAGCAGACAGATTTGCAAGTGCAAATTCTTTGGGGAGGAGAAGACACCCTGAGTCACATAGTTACAGAATACCCCACGAAGGCCAACGCAAAAAAGGCTTTGGACGAGAAACTTGTAGAAACGAGTAGTTATTCGAGATACTGGAGTTCATCAGAATTCTGAAACTGGAGGGCGAGCTATAGTACAGCTTTGATATGGGGACACAATAGACCCTAAGGTCGCGATGCGAGGTAACCCCATTTAAACCTACACTCTATAATTTCTGGAACTAGTAGATGCACATTCTTCATCTGCAAAGGTTGCACATTTAGATAAAAGTCTTATATAGAGTAAAAATGTTTTGCAAGGATACCCATAACTTTCGAAAACAAAGATTAAGGAATTCAGTAGCTCTGTTCTACTGTCTGATAATAAGGACACCAGCAGAATTAAATTTTATCGTTAAATAATATTTTTCTCTGTGAACGAAGCTTCGAGTATATCTCAGATTCATATGATTTTATGACCACATATACTTTCATTATTTTTTTGGGATCTCATCCATAGAAACTATCCAAGTAACTGCAAAGATGATTTACCATTATCAGAAAATGATGGAATGTTGAAGCATTAAGAGAATCACAAGATTGATCTAAGTTTCCTGACAGAAAATCATAGTTCAGAGCTCTATGTTCGAAACAGCAACATTCTGTGCTCGTGGTCTATATTCATCCCTAGTAAAATATTAACACATTACTATTCTGACATGTTTCTCGAGCTACGTATGTACATTTCTAGTTATCTTCAAGCGAATGTTACTACAATAAATTAACTGCTTAGAATCAGCCAGCCGTGGGTAATTTGTATGTAGAAGACTAACAGAATATATCTGTTATTTTAAAATATTTAAATTATCTTATATATCTTATAATATATAATAAATGTTTGAATATTTCGTTCTAAAGTTTCGGAAGAAAATTTTTTGAAATTAAAATTGTAGGAGACTAACAGATTAAACCTATACTGAATTGTTTCAGCCGTTACTATTTGGTAGTTGATCATAATTCAAACAAATTGTAGAAATTACGACGTTTTACTACCAAAAAATATATATTACACATTTTCTTGTGACTCGAGTTTCGGGAAATGATCACATCATCAGACAACTGAAGACCTAACAGTGGTACAGAGGTATTTAAACAAAAATGATAAATATTTTGAATATTTCAACAGATTCTCGGAAACACTAATAGTGGTACAGAGGCTTACAATCGGAACGTGATAAAAAAACCGAGTTAAAAAAGAAAGGGGCCTTCTAACAGATATCGGAATGTCGGCAATCGACAAAGAAGGTTGTTAAACAGATGGTACCCATCTGAATATCTCAAATAATTTTTGGGTTTACATAGCTCCGTACAGTTATTCATTATTTTTACATTATTTTGTTGTATATCTCAAATATTTGGATTTTCAAAGCTACATACAGTCATTCATAGTTTTTTACATTATTTTTATTGTGAACGAATTTGAAAATTTCAATAATCAAGTTTCTTTTCTTTTGAATCTAGATGTAAAATTTCCTTAAGATTTTCTTTTGTCGACAGGAATTACTGTTTTCCAAAGAATGAGTGGCAAGAGTTGAATTTTTGTTAACTTCTCATCAAATTCATAATATGTTCGTTGAAAAAGATTTTAAACAGATGTTACTTTTGGAATATCCCAAATATTTTCGATTTACATATTATAGCTCCGTACAGTCATTCATTATTCTCAAATTATTGTTATCGTGAACTAATTTGAAAATTTCAACAGATTCTAGATAATCGAGTTTCTTCCCTTTTGATTCTACATGTAAAATTTTAAGATTATCTATTGTGGGAAAGGAATGACAGTTTTCTAGACAATGAGTGGCAAAAGTAGAATTTTGTTTATTTTTCCTGAAACTCATTTTATGTTCGTTGAACCTCGTCTTGAAGGAATGTCCTGTTTGTCCTATATATTTATTACTGCACGTAGAACAAGATAACTCATAAACTCCTGATTTGTGTATGTTTAGAGTAGGGTCCTTTGCCGATGATATTTTGTTTTGCGTTTTGAAGGCAATATTGGCATCTGATTTTGAAAAACTATTGGCCACTTTTTGACTTATGCTACCAAAGTACGACAGAGAAATGAATTTTTTATTTTCTTCGGTTTTTATGATGGGATACATTTGGCACATAGCTATTTTAGATAGTTTCTGTCGAATTATATTATCTATTATATTGGGGTTGAAACCGTTGTTTTCAACCGTTGTTATTAATCGATGATCCATAGAGCCTTTGCATTACCCTTATCAAAAAATGACCGCGAAGCTGAATTCCAAACTATAAAATCAATAGCCGCGAACAACGGTTTCAACCCCAATATAATAGATAATCTAATTCAACAGAAACTATCTGAAATAGTTATGAGCCAAATTTATCCCATCATAAAAACTGAAGAAAATAAAAAATTCATTTCTCTGTCGTACTTTGGTAGCATAAGTCAAAAAGTGGTCAATAGTTCTTCAAAATCAGATGTCAATATTGCCTTCAAAACGCAAAACAAATTATCATCGGTATCATTTAACGCAAAGGACTCTACTCCAAACATACACAAATCAGGAGTTTATGAGTTATGTTGTTCTACGTGCAGTAATAAATATATAGGACAAACGGGACGTTCCTTCAAGACGAGGTTCAACGAACACAAAATGAGTTTCAGGAAAAATAAAGAAAATTCTACTTTTGCCACTCATTGTCTAGAAAACGGTCATTCCTTTCCCACAATAGATAATCTTAAAATTTTACATGTAGAATCAAAAGGAGAGAAACTCGATTATCTAGAATCTGTTGAAATTTTCAAATTAGTTCACAATAACAATAATGTAAAGATAATGAATGAGTGTAGGGAGCTATGTAAATCGAAAATATTTGAGATATTTAAAAAGTAACATCTGTTTAAAACCTTTTTCAACCAACATAAAATTAATTTAATGAAAAGTAATCAAAAATTCAACTTTTTCCACTCATTCTTCAGAAAACAGTAATTCCTTTCGACAAAAGAAAATCTTAAGAAAAAAAATTTACATGTAGATTCAAAAGAAATGAAACTTGATTATTGAAATTTTCAAATTCGTTCACAATAAAAATAATGTAAAAAATAATGAATGACTGTATGTAGCTTTGTAAATACAAATATTTGAGATATACAACAAAATAATGTAAAAATAATGAATGACTGTACGGAGCTATGCAACCCCAAAAATGATTTGAGATATTTAAATGAGTACCATCTGTTTAACAACCTTTCTTTGTCGATTGCCGACATTCCGATATCTGTTAGAAGGCCCCTTTCTTTTTTAAGTTGGTTTTTTCATCATGTTCTGATTGTAAACCTCTGTACCACTATTAGTGTTTCCGAGAATCTGTTGAATAATCCAAAATATTTATCACTTTTGTTTAAATACCACTGTACCACTGTTAGGTCTTCAGTTGTCTGATGATGGGATAGTACATTTCTCGAAACTCGAGTCACAAGAAAATGTGTAATATATACTTTTTGGTAGTAAAACATAGTCATTTCTACAATTTGTTTTAATTAAGATTGAACTTATTTTTATATTCGTAGTTAAAATAAATCTGTGTGATATTTAAGACTTTATTCATTCAATTAAATTAGTAATTAGATTAATTCGTTAGTTGGTACAGACAATAATCTATATTTTTTCACAATTTCCAAAAATTTCTATCTAGTCGATTTTATATCAGTAGAGTCATGCTATACTTCAAATATCAGATAAGTTAATCTGAGTGATTTGCAACTTTTTACTCGAATAAATATCAATCAAGTTACATTTTTCTATTGGTAATATTTTGATCACAGATGTTAACTTCAGTTTGTTGAGCCTCTCTGTAAAAATGAAACTTATCGGTTTTCTTGGTGTGTTTTTTGTCTTTTTGACTGGAGTGAAATGCGCGAATATTCTTGGTATGTTCCATCTATCTGGACGTAGTCACTACATGGCATATAGCAGCTTGATGAAAATACTCGCTGAAAAAGGACATAATGTTACAGTGGTTGCTCCACTTACGGAGAAAAATCCCCCAAAAAATTATCGACAAATTCTTCTAGAAGGTGTAAGCGAACAGTTTTCAAGTGAGTTAAGAACAGTGGGTATGATTAATAACTTCTTTAGATGCTTAAAAACAAGTGGTCTGAAATTTTCTAACATGCAGTATATAAAAATTTTCTATTTAGAGATAAGGGTACAATAAAATATTTTTATTACTTTTGGTAAAACCACTGGATCACTAGTTGAATGAAAAGAGGTGCATTAGATGACTCGGTTTGTTCATTCAATAAATTCCCCAAATTTCTAAATAGGTTCATTTCGATGCTTTCCAACAAGTTCAGTTTTTTACTTGATAGAAGGATTATTACAAATATCAAATCAATTTTCAGGAAAAAATGGCAGATGTGAATGAAGGAGATGAATCTTTAATGAAATTCGAGCACCAAGCAATTTGTAGGTGCCCTGCTTTAATTTGGCATCACTCAACTTAGGAAAGACTTGTTTTTAGTATTTGAATCCATCACCATCTTTATTCATAGCCTACACGAAGATTGTCATTAGCCCAAGTTTAGAGAGAAGAATAGGACATTTTGTGGTCTACAAGGATTCTAAAGTTAACAATTTGATATAATGGTTGAGATACACTTCTTGCTGGGCAAATTTTTGTTATATAATGCTTATTCATTGCACGATTGTCCCATAGACAAAGAAAACAGCAATATTTCGTAAATTCTTCCTGATGTTCTACAAAAATTCCTATAACTTCTGAGTCCCCACATATCTGCCATTTATACATGTTGTAGTTTATTTTGAGCAAAAGAGTGCGCATAACTTTCGTTCATCATTACTGAAACTGATATAGAGGCTTTTAAATTTCCATTATGCAATAACACAGCTTGTATTTGGACAAATCTATAAATAAACGGCACTCAGAGGGGGAATGCGCAATATCAAGTTTCTGCATTAAACCATCAATATCAGTTCACGCACACAACGAATTTTCCATATTGCAGAATGCAAAAAACGGAGCATTTCTTTCTCTGAAATTAGTAATTTTCGTTTCGGTGCCTAATGAGTTTCACTCCTTAAGACGAAAACCAAGAAGATTTGACTGTTGCTTTGATAACCTCAAATCAGGTACTGAATCATTTAACTCATTTTGAACAATAAAATGTGACTCGACGGAAAGGGAGTTACCATTCTATTCAAACACCAAAAAGTATCACATCCCTTAAATTTGCTCTGAATATCCCGGAAACAATAAGAGTTATCAACGAAAATTTTTTAAAAATAGAGACTTTAACATCTCAGCTTTGAAGCTTTTGCAAAACTTTTGAATCAAACATTCTATCGACTGTTATTCTTCAAAAAAGTGGATCATTCTATACATTCAATGTTTTTCCTTTATTTATTAAATGATTCACTGAGTATTCATATTTCTGCTTCAGAAGATTTTGCATTTAAAATGAATTAAATACTTAAGGCAACTAAGGCTTATTTGAAATGTGGTAACTTCAAAAAAAATAAAAAGTATATAAGAATGTAATCAATTCTTATTTTTATAATTGAAGAAATAGACGATTTGATGTCATGATTCTGGAAGAAATCAAAAACAATCCCATTTCTTCGGGTTCTCGATTCACATTTCTAACAACTCACTAAATAGACATGTGACAATTTTAGGTTAAAATCTTAGATATAGAACATAGATCATAGAATATAGAAGTTACAAAATTATTTCCCCTAAAAATAACAGTTTTATTTTTACATCCCCCCACACAAACTATGCACCCCTCATTACATGTTTGCGTGTTCACATGGGAGCAACTTAGTTACATGGAAATACTTATTTTTCTGTTATTTTTGGGCAATTTGTAATGTATCTCTTTCTGTACAACAGTTCTTCTCATATTGTTTATCTTTAAGAGATTATTCTGTTGATCGTATTTTATTTCATTTAATTCCACCATGTTACCTGATCTTATACATTCGTCCATATTCTCCGTTTCTTCCAGAACTGAGTTTCTAGAAAGACAATCTGCTTCTACATTTCCTTTTCCTGGTTCATATCTAATCTCAAAATTGAATTGTGATAGAAAATTCATCATGTCACCCAGCTCTTCATCTGGTCTTGTACGAAATACTTTCCCTTCTAATGGCCTATGGTCAGTAACAACAATAAATTTATGCCTTATTAGCCAATATTGCCAAAATTTAATTGCCTCTTCAATTGCCAGACATTCTAGGAATATTGCTTTCTTGTTCTTTTGGTATTTATTTAGTTTTTTAGGAAAATACGCTACTGGTTTCATTTCACCATTAATCTGCTTTTGTTTAAGAACAGCTCCTATTCCTTGAATACTGGCATCAGTATATATAGTAGTACAGGCACTTGGGTCGAAAATTCCAAGAATTGGCTCAGAACAAAGGATGCCCTTAACCTTATTAAAAGCTTCCTGACAAGCCAATGACCAATTGAATTTTACATCTTTTCTCAGTAAATTATGCAACGGTTCTAATAATCTAGCTGAATCTTTTATATATTTGTGATAAAAATTAACTTTACCCAAAAATTGCCTCATCTTCTTCCGAGTATCTGGTGGAGAAAAATTGCTAATGGAAATAAAATTGTCATTTATAGGTCGTACTGTATTGTTTCCTGCAATATGTCCTAAATATTCGACTTCTTTTTCTGCAAAATTACACTTGATAAATTTAAGTCTAAATCCTTCATTACATATTGCTTTCAAGAGACTCTCCAAACGTTCTATATGTTGAAGAAAATATTAGAATATCATCTATATAATTTAGTCAGAATAAATTCAGGTTATATTTTCTGATACTATTATTCAATATACGTTGAAATATGGCCGGGGATGTTTTGAGTCCAAAAGGTACACATTTCCATTGTCAGTGACCATTCTGTGTCACAAAAGCAATCTTATATCTATCTTTGATACGAATAGGAATCGACCAAAAGGCAGAATTTACATCTAATGTAGTGAAGAATTTTGCATTTCGGGTCTTGGCTAAGATTTCATCAATTAATGGGAAAGGCTGTGGTTCGGGAACAATTAATTTATTGAGTTCACGAAAATCTACACATAATCTAGTTTAGACCCTTCATCTCTCTTATATGCTAAAGTGACTGGTGATGCAAAAGGTGAGGAGGACTCCTCATTCAGATTCGCTTTCAACAATCTTCCTAGTTGGAATTCTATCTCTTTTTTATCCTCCATTGAGAATCTGTATGGTTTTTTTGCTATAAATTTGTGTTCTAAAAGTTTTATATGTGCTTCATTATTTTGCACCTGACCAATATCAAATTTGTGTTTTGCAAAAATATGGTCATATTTATTTATTAAAACTTCAATTTTATTTCTCTGATTCGTTTCCAAATGGTCTAATTTTGCTTCGAAAAGTTCTGTTGGTATCCCTTCATTGAAATTGATGATGTAATCATTGTTATCATTATTATTATCATTATTATGGACACAATCGATCTTTCTATCTTCATTCATATCTAATCTTTGATAAATATTCAAATCAAAACCTTGTTTTAATTGAAAATTGGAAATAGAATCTAGTCCGAGTGGAATATCATACTCGAAATTTTTCTCATAAACTACAAAAAGTACAACTTCTTTTTTGATATTATTGATCCTCATTTTTGTTATTATTTTTCCTGAAAATTTTGCCCTGCCACTGACTGTTTTGAATGTGTTTCTATTATCTTGAATGCGTAGACATAACTTTTCTACTACTTTGGAATTCAGAAGACTAACATTTGAGCCCGAATCATAGATTCCACATAATTCATTATTATTTGTAAATACCTTCAATTTTATCAATGGCAGCAGTCTTAGTTTTTTTTGGTTTGAAATGGCCTGATTTAATTCATCCTGTACCCCAACATTGTTTACAGTTTTTATGTTGCCGGGTACGTTCTTTTGTTCAAAATTATTGGATTTATTCCTTAGCCGATATAGTCTCTGGATGAAATCTACCTGAAAAATCATTATTCTCACAAATTGAGCATGGTTCCTTCTTAACTGGTTTTCTATTTGTTTGTGAATAGGAGAGAATTTGTTCGGCATATTTATTCATTCTATGGTTTTCTTTATTTCGAATCGTTGTCATATTTTTTCAACTTTCTAGCTTTCGCAACTCACCCAATAATTTCTCGAAAGTTGTTACATTTGATCGATCAATTCTATCTTGTAAAATATTTGGCAAAGTTGTCACAATTAAATCAACTAATATGTCAGTTGGAAAATTATTTCGGAGATTCAACAACAAATTTTCTTTCCTAAAAGTGTAGTCAACTAAGCTTCCTCCTATGAACCTGAATGAACAGGCCTCTCTATATTTATGCCAACTCGTTTCACACAAACTCTCTAAGCACTTATCTTTCCATATTTGATAACTTTTGTCTAAACCTAATATAATCAATTTAGAATCAAACCATTCTTTCGCTATTCCATCCAGAAGCAACCGTAAAATCAAAATTTTGTCTCTATCTTCTTCTACTTCACAACGCGTGCATTCCGTCTCGAATTTCTCGAACCATAAATTCACTGAAACACTCTTACCATCAAAATTATTCAGCACAAAATTCTCCTCTATCCTCTTTAAATCCTTACTTTTTACCGTATCCTGTGGTTTTGGTGATTCTTGTCCAAATACTGTTCTCACGTATGCGGGTGAATAAATCAGTTGTGAATATTCATTCTTAAATATCACATCTTCTTCGGCATCAAAATATATTTCTTTCAATTCCGGAGTTAATGAAATGACACACGTACGAAATGAACCTCTTACTTTTATCGATTTTAAGATATTCTTCACCTTCGGTAGAGCCAAAAGTTCATGATGGTCAGATATATCCTGCTTGTCCTCTGGTATTTCATAATATGTATTTTCCGTTCCCGTAGTTTGGATCCATTTGAATTTGTATGTATTTTTCTTCTTATCAGTCTTGGATGCTTCCAAAGCGATGCAAATCTTCATGGATGTCGTCATTATAGCTTACGTTTTTGATTTATAAGAATGTAATCAATTTTGATTTTTATAATTGAAGAAATAGACGATTTGATGTCATGATTCTGGAAGAAATCACAAACAATGCTATTTCTAACAACTCACTAAATAGACATGTGACACTTTTAGATTAAAATCTTAGACATAGAACATAGATCATAGAACATAGAACATAGGAGTTACAAAGTTGTTTTCCCTAAAAATAACAGTTTTATTTTTACAAGTATAATATCAGAAAATATACATAAAAACAGTACACTTAGTTCCACTGTTCTGAATATCCAATTTTGCCCTCAATTTTATATTTATTTCTTTTCAGATGACTTCTTCAATATATTCGAAATGAAGCAAATATCTATACTGAAGCCGATCCTTTTTCATTTTATTGGCATCCAATTCATAGAGAGCGTCTACAGCCATCCCACCTTCCAGGATTTCATGAATACCAAACAGACCTTCGACGCCGTAATTATTGAGGAGTTTCAAGCAGAAGCTATGAAATATGTTGCCTACCATTTCAATGCACCTTTGATAGTTTATAGCGCTGTAGATGCGAACGACTGGACTAACCCCTACCAGGGAAACCCAGATACACCATCTTACCATCCCCAGTACTTTTTGACACATCTCACGAACCACATGTCTTTCTTCGAACGCGTAGAAAATACGTTATTCTATATGTATAATAGGCTATTCTTCAACTTTATAACCTTCCCTTCACAAAACAGGCTTATACATAGATATTATCCAGATGCCCCACACCTCTCTGATATAGCCTACAACGTTTCCTTGGTTCTCTTGAATTCCGACCCAAGTGTACACGAACCTATACCAAAAGTACCAAGCATGAAAGATATAGGAGGTTTCCACATAAAGAAGCCTAAACCATTACCCAATGACCTCCAAACCCTACTCGACAACGCCGAGCATGGAGTTATCTTTTTCAGTCTGGGTTCTAACGTTAAAAGTAAAGATATGCCTGAGGAAAAAAGAAACTTTATACTGAAAAAGTTTTCGACGATGAAGGAAACTATTATTTGGAAATTTGAAGACTCTGCGTTACCTGGCAAGCCTGACAATGTCATCATCAGCAAATGGTTGCCACAAAATGATATTTTTGGTAAGTACTAGCGGTTATTTTTCTTTTCTGCTACTATCTTTACCACAACTCCTTGGCTGGCTTCTTTCATAGTAGTCCTCTAGCTGGAACAGTTTTTGACCGACTCTTTCGCGTGACTCCCCTCACTAGCTCTCTATATTCGTCCTACATAGGAGCACCAATGTATTTATCATACGCTAGAGCCATATTGTGCACTAGATGACTCTGAATGAGTATCTAACTACAGACAAAATTTTGGCAATCTTTGAACATATCAAAGCTGTCAATCACCATATATTCACATTAATATAACCTCAGGATCCTCTATAATTGTCGAAAAGGATTAAAAATCAATTCATTAAAGTACTTGAAAATAACCAAAGTCCATAGAGATTCCGATCTTCAAACACTGAATACCCTAATATAAATTAATCATATTTATTTCATAATGGCCTGTATATTATCAGTGGAAGAGCATCGGGCTCGTGACCAGGAGAACCGGGTTCGACTCCTGTTCAGGTGGGAAAGAAATTTTCTAGTTGGACCGGTGTCTGTCACCATTTCACTGTTGGGTTAAAAATTAACAGTCCTGTGATCTAAAGTGGCGCCAGATTGCAGTTACAAAGCCTACCCAGAACACAATTGAACTCCTAACTCGTACAAGCTGAAAAATCTTCTGAGGGATCTTCAGAGAAGATCTAGGAGTATCAGGAAAATCTTCTTCTTCTTCCTCGTTTGTTAGGCTCATAGCCTGTTTTCTCCAACTCAATCATTCATCTCGTTAGATGTTGAGATCCAGGATTCGCGCCACCTTTTAGGTGGTCGACCTATAGGCCTCCTGGTTTCCGGAATACCATCCCGTGCGATTCTCGCTATTCCATCATGAGCCATTCTTCCCACATGTTCGTTCCAAGCTCTTCTACGTGTCCGTCCCCATCTCACTATGTCGCTCACTCCGTGTTCCCCGCGTATTGTCGAATTACGAATACGATCTCTCAGTGTACATCCCGATATTCTTCGGAGTACTCTCATTTCGGCAGTTCTAAGAATTGACTTTGTTTTGCTATTATCCGCTCTCGTCTCAATGGCGTACGCCATGATCGGTCGAATACAGGTCTTGTATATTCTTACTTTTGCTTCCTTGCTCATGTATCTGTTATTCCATATCACATCCGACAAGCTTCCTGAAATTCTATTCGCCTTGTTTACTTGGATTCTCACTTCTCTTGTTCTATCTTGATTTGCAGATATCTCGATTCCCAGGTAGTTAACGACCATGACCTGCTCTATTAGTTTATTTTCCACTACTAGCTTGCATCTTACGGGCTCTTTGCTTATTACGGTAGTCTTAAATTTTTCAATGGAAATTTTCATGTTAAATTGCGTACTTATAGTATGTAATGCGTACAAGAGTCTTTGTAGATCGTCTTCATTTTCGGATATTATAACGGCGTCATCAGCATAGCATATTATCTTGATCTCCCCCATATTTACTCTGTATCCTGGTGCTGATTCTTTGACGTATTCTATTATTTGATCTATTACCAAATTGAAGAGTACTGGACTTAGAGAGTCTCCCTGTTTTATCCCTGACGCTATCGGTACCTCCCTGGTTAGTTTACCGTTCACTGATATTTGTGTTGTTGTGTTGGAGTTTAGTTCTTTAATAACACGTATTATGTTATTTGGTATACCTTTCTTTTTCATTATTTGTAGGACATCATTCAGTCTCACTCTATCGAAGGCTTTAGTAAGGCCAATAAAACACATATATGCTGGTTTAGCATATTCAATAGATTTCTCCACTATCTGCCTAATGATGTATATGACATCTACTGTCGATCTATTCTTACGGAAACCTTGCTGTTCTTCTGACATGCTACAATATCCGGATATTATATCCTCCGTGATTTTAGTGAATAGTTTCATTATAGAATTCAATAGTGTTATTCCTCTATAGTTGTCCTTGTTTTTCTTATCCCCTTTTTTGAATACAGGTATAGTTATACTTCTTTTCCAATCTCCAGGTATCTTCTTCTCCATAAGTATTCTGTTGAACAGTTTTGTGAGTTCTTCGTGTAGTGCATCTCCTCCATATTTAATCAGTTCGTTGGAAATGTTGTCCGGACCTGGGGCTTTTCTCGGTTTTAAATTGACTATCGCTTCTTTCACCATCTGGGGACTTATTATTTGACCGATGTTGTCTTGTTAATCAGATACACCTTCGGGGAGACAATCATGCTGTTGTGGTTGATCTTCGTTAGTGTAAAGTCTTTTGAAATGTTCTTCCCATTCATGCTCAGAGATTATCCGGGATTGTGTGTATTCGTTTATATCCTTTTTTCTTCTTCTTATCATATTCCACACCTTTTTCTGTTCCCCATAAATGTCGTGTTCCATATCCACCGTAAATCTTCTCCAATATTCGTTTTTCATTTCTCTTATGTTAGCGTGTACCCTATTTCTTATTTCTTTATATAGAATACGTTCTGTATCCGACCGGTTATTTCTTTATCGGAGGTAAGCCTGTCGTTTTTCAGCTGCCAATGATTTCAGTTCAGGTGTATACCAATGCTTAAGAGACGGTTTCAAGTTTGTGTTCACTTCTCTATAGCCCAGGGCCTCCTCAGCCGATTTACTTATATTTCCTCTGATTCTATCCCAGATTTCTTCGACATTATCTGTAAGTTTGATTGGGTTATCTTTGATCTTTTCTGCAAGTCTACTCTTATATAATTTCTTAGTTGTTTCATCATTTATTGATTCAATGTTGAATTTCCTTTTGATATTCGGAGGATGTTTCTTTTTATGTTGTATTTTAAGCCTCAATTTACACAGTACTAATCTATGGTCAATTTCTGCAGATGTTAAACTACGAACATCCAATATCTGCGTTGGATTTTTAACTCTATTCGATATCACGTAATCTATTGTTGAACTTTGTCCTCTAGTATTCTGCCAGGTTATTTTGTGTTGAGGCTTATGAGGAAAGAATGTGTTATTTATCCTCATGTTGTTACTGGTGCAGAAGTCAATCAAGTTTTCACCATTTTCGTTACTATGCTCTTCATTGTACCTATTTTTGATTCCATCTATCACCTCGCTGCCAATTCTTGCGTTAAGGTCACCCATTATTACAATCTTTTCATCCGATGGTATCTTGTTCGCTTCAGTTTGCATCAGCTCATAAAAGGTGTCTGTTTCCTCTTTACTCCTGCTACTGTCCGGCGCATATACACTGATAATGTGAATCTTTTTTGAGCCTGTTTGTAATGTTATCCTGAGAATGCGTTCGTTAACGTAGTGGATATCTTCAATATTGTCTTCGTATCTATCTGCTATTAATACAGCCACTCCAGCTGTGGCTATTCTCTGTTTCTCCACTCCACTGTAGATTAAAATGAAACCAGGGACTTTTACGGATCCCTTTCCTTTTCTCTTACTTTCTGAAATTGCGCATATGTCAATCTTATGGTGCTTCATTTCTAAAATATTCTTTCTCCAGGTTTGTTTCCTCCTTACCAATCTACTATTCGTGGTCCTTTTTCGTGCCAGGTCTGTTACCGTTGAATCCTTTCGTTTCCGAGGCTGATCGTTGGATCTATGAGCAATAATTCTTTTTCCACCAGACAAGCTGCTACCCTCATCTGAAAACCCTCCTCCTTTATCCGGGCTTGGGACCGGCTGTGATAGTTAGAGAGCTACTCAATCCACCCTCCAACTACCCCAGGCGGAGTTTATCAGGAAATTAATAATAATAATGCTCAAAATAGTGCTACATGCTCAATGATTATGCAATATTAATTACGTTCTGTATTATTTTCAGCTCACAAAAATGTTAAATTGTTCATTTCGCACGGAGGTCTCTTCAGTACAATGGAAGCAGTCTACCATGGTCTACCAGTGTTGGCCTTATCAGTTTTTGCCGAACAAAAACTCAACGGAAATAGAGCAGAAGCAAACGGATTCGCCAGACATATTCCCTTCCAAAACCTCAATGAGGAAAATTTCAGTGATGCTTTAGATGATCTCCTAGCAAATTCCAAGTAAGCTGAATTTTATAAACTCAAATAGCCTTATTTTGACGTGATCATCAAATCTTCATGCAACATGTTTCGGATTGTCTGATCCAGGTCATTTTAAATTAATAATTCATAATGCCTCTTTCATTGAAGTCTTGGTCCCTATTAGCGTAAAATTCTGGTGATCGATTTTCACAATTTTCTCTTGATGACATTTTCTTATCACTCAGGAAATTTTGCAATGCGGAAAAAATATGCTAGGTCCAGACTATATAATAAATGCATTAAAACTTCCCAACCAAGCTTACGGAGTCTCTGGCGAGTCACTGCAGATGTGTGTAGCCTTGGATTGTTCTGATGGGATACACTACCTCTTGTGTTGGACAATTCTGGCCATTTCTGGGCAATTTCTAGCTTCAGACGGTCTAGTTGTTGACAGTAGAGATACAAATTTTGTGTTTTGCCATAGAGACTCAGTCCATATACAGTAGAACCTTTCTGGCCGTTAGTCCTGGCTTGGCCATATCGAGCATCAATCTGAAATTGTTTGATCGAGACTTTACGAAATGTCGATCGCTACAGCCATTTACCAAAGAAATAATGGATTCCTTTTCCCCCAACCTATTATATATTATCCAATGTTTCATCGACCAATGATAAAGATCTCGTTTCTTCGAACTCACAGAAAGAATTAGAAGAGTAAGAATTGAAAAATTTCGCAGATGAATTGTTGTGATTCCACGGTAGGAAATTGACAAGAAAGTCATTCAATCTGTTTGGATCACTAAGAAATCATGAGAAATCACAAATCTTGGCTTACTTGAAATACTTATTTGAGTTTCCATTCATTTATTCGTTAGAGAATTGGAACTGTTTTTTTAATGATTCATTTTATTCTCCTCAGGTATAGAGAAAACGCTAAGATTAGATCACAAATCATGAAAGACAAACCTATGGATCCTAAAGATGCCGTTAATTACTGGGTTGAATACGTGATAAAACACAAGGGGGCACCACATCTCAGAGTAGCCGCCTTGGATTTGGAATGGTACCAATATCTGTTGTTAGATGTTGTAATCTTTATAATAGCAGTGGCTGTTGCGTCCATTTTTGCAGTTCGGTTCTTGTTCAAACTTTTATCCAGGAAAGTGAGCACTAAAGAAAAGATGAAGTAGATTCAGTCCATTGTGAACGAAGCAAAAAGAGAGAATAGAACAGCTTTAATTCAGGAGACATTTCATACAAACACAATCATCCAGTGGCGGATTTATAGATTTGCCGCCCGTAGGCTATTCAATTTTTGCCGCCTCTAAATTTTGATATCTTAGTCCACAATCATATCAATTTTCTATCAATAAAATTCCAACTTTATAATTTGTGCTCTATCATCCTCGTTACATCAACTTTTCCCATATAGTTATTATTATTGAGAACTATGGTACCGTGTTAGATCCTTGATTATTTTTACAGCAAAGAATTATCAAAAAACATTATTTTAAGGAAAAAATATCTCAAT
Source organism: Megalocaria dilatata (assembly GCA_034642435.1). Taxonomy (NCBI): domain Eukaryota; kingdom Metazoa; phylum Arthropoda; class Insecta; order Coleoptera; family Coccinellidae; genus Megalocaria; species Megalocaria dilatata. The sequence goes on along the minus strand of CM067857.1, from coordinate 8,817,888 downwards.
CGTATACCACTTTTAAAGTAAGGTAAGGTATGTCTTAAAACTATACAATACTTACATAATATGAATTAAGCTTACGTAAAAAACATACATTTGGCGAACGTTGATTATTATCTATTATTGCACTCACAGTTTAAAAACAATACAATAAATATATCTTTTCTTAATTATTTGTAATGCTTTTATAATTTAAGTTAAATTATAAAAGCATTACAATAATTTTTTGCGAGACTTTGAATTCGCAAAATCATTTATTATATCGTCGTACGAAATCTTGTTCATTAGCTCTGACTCTATGCACAAGAGAGCTAAAGCGTTTAGCTTTTCTTGACTTAAAGTCGATCGTAGGTAGTTCTTTACTCGCTTCAAGCAAGAGAAGCTTCTTTCACCTGAACAATTTGCCGCTGGTGTACAAAGAGCCATACGAAGTGCTATATCCAAGTTTGGATAAATGTTTCCTAGATTCTGTTCTTGCAGGAATGAAGACAGACTTATTAACGATCCAGAAATTGGTTTTATTGAAATTCTTTCAGACGAAAAGTAGCTTTGAAAGTGTAGTAATTCCTGAACTAAGTCTGTTTCTAAATCATTAGGATACATTTTTTGTAAAAAACTGGCTTTTTCTGTCAGAACTGATGGTAACAACTCATTCATTTTGGTAAGAAATGAAAATTTTTCATTAAATCCTTGATAAGCCTCTTGCCGTTTTGCTAACTCGGATATGAGTCTATCTATGACAACGAGAAACGTATTAACCCTGAAGTAATCACTCGCAGCTATTCCAATATCTTCATCTGGTGTCTCATCAAGTCTTTTTTTTCTTTTTGGTTGTCTTTTTTTCATCTCTCTTGTATATTCTTTCGATACACTTAACTCGATCGCCTTTTCTTCGAAGTACTTGAAATTCTCTCGTTCAGCTATGAAAAACTTACGAAGTGATTCGTAAAGATCAGCAACGGTAATCAAATCTATGTTAGAAGTCTGAATTTGAACATTCACTTTGTTTATTCTCTCCAAAAAAACATCCCATACAACAACCATTACCGCCGTTTCCAGTTTTTCTAAATTCAAAAGTATTCCCGCCGCTTCCTGTCGCGTTACAGGCTTTTCGGTACAGTCATCGTTGATTGATTGCAAAGTTTTAAGAACTTCGGGCCAAGATTCTTTCAAACTTTTACATGCATCTTCTCTAGCTGACCAACGTGTCAGATTTACTCTTTTAACACTTTTTCCTTTTCCGATTTCAGTCATTAACTTTTGCCAGCGTTGTGTGGAGTTCACAAAAAAAACGTAGATTTCCTGTAGCAACATGAAAAAGCGACACGCTTCTGTAGACGATTCAGCAGCCGCAGTTGCCACTAAATTCAAAGAATGGGCAGAACATGGCACAAAAAAAGCGAAAGGGGCTTGGTCACGAATTTTCGCTTGCAAGCCATTGTACATGCCAGACATATTCGCGGCATTATCATATGATTGTCCTCGGCAGTCTTCAATATTTATACCCAGTGTTTCGAGTTCAGAAGTAATGGCAGAAAACATTTCTTCTGCTTTATGTCCCACTGACGGCAAAAACTTGAGAAATCTTTCACAGGGTTTACCTGAATCTAAAACGTATCTAATGACAAGCGTAAGTTGGTCTATATGGGCTATATCTGGTGTTGAATCAATGATGAGGGAAAAATATTTCGCCTTTTTTATCTCATCTCTAATCTGTTTCAAGACTTTATCACCCATTAAGAGAATGAACTCATCGCAAATGGTCTTTGATAAGTAACTGGTACTTCCTGATCCTTGATTGCCAAATCGTTCAATATGACGAGCTAAAAAAGGATCAAATTCTGCTAATAGTTCTAAAACCATACAATAATTTCCATTATGTGGATCTCCGAACTTTTCATTTTTTCCTCTAAAAGAAAGACCTCTTGAACACAGTCGCTTCACAACGGCTACAACTCTCGTCAGAACATTTCTCCAGTAAGTAATTTCTTCATCAATCTGGACCTGTAGTAGATTATCGAGTCGGCCATCAATTTTATTCCTATCTCTCAAACTAAGGATACTAGATTTATGACGTGCAGAATTTTCATGTTGAGCTACTCGATGTTCTGCATTTTTCCAGTCATTGAATCCTCCGTTCTCAAAATGAGTTCTACACTTCAATGGACCAAATACCAAACAGGGTCCACAATACACAGATTTTTTACTTTCAGAATAAACTAGCCAATTTCTGTCTTTCACTTCATTATTTCTCATTTTTCTTTGGAAAATACTAACTGGCAGAAAACGACGCTGATCAGAATATATTCTTTCACTTTTAGAGATGTCACAAGATTTGTTTTGATCAAAACCGTACCTTGCGATAACTTCCCGCAAGTTATCGTTAATTTCCCACAGCGCTGGATCTTTGTTTAGACTTGTGGTTGATTGTATTTCCACGTTACTTGTACTTGACGTCTGATTCTGAGACATATCTTCAATTGTGAGGCTTATAGATGACTCCTCTTTTGCCTCTCTATCAAAAACATGAAGATCTGTTTTTTCAAAATCAGAATGTTTAACGGGCAACGGTTGTTCTGGAACAGCAGAGTATATATCGGTCACATCTTCTTTAGATTGTGTTGTATCAAGACATATGTTTGAAGCTTCCGGGCTCAAAAAACTGCTTTTACTTTCAGTTTTAAAAAAACTGTCAATTTTTACTGCCTGTCGAATGATTTCTTTTTGTTCTTCTCTTTTAATTTTTGCTCTTTTCTTGTACTCAGCTCCACTAAGTCGCTTTCGTCCATCACTCATTCTAACAATTTTTGATTGAAAAACTGAAACAAAACAATATTAAATTAAAAGTTTTACACGCTTTGCTTATCAAGTTAAATAAATTTTTTTGTTACGAATGAGTCATCGTAATCACTCGAATTATTTATTCAATATAAATTTTTATTGTACTCACCAGAGATTTTATAGTATAAAATTATTCACACAATCCACGAAACACTTCAAGAATTATAGTACACAACTAGAAATATGGTTTCCCTTAAATATCAGTATTAATATAGTGTTAGAAATTGCAGGGCGCAAACATCAAAAGTGACTTTTCTCTTGTTTTTGAACTAAATAGAAGACGTGAATTCCTCGTTGGTATAGCCGTCTATATCTGTCTCACTTACTCTCGAACTCAATGCCTCGACGCAACGTATGTATACATCAGGAGCCCGCTTCGGCTCACGTAGTAACCCTATCGCGCTGCACTTGTGCTATCCATTCAGCCAGACACTCTTACCGAATCGTCATGTCGTTTGTTCTGGCGTTACAATACAAATACGACTACGCAATTGCATGCCTTAAGTGCGAAGCGCGTAGTAGGTATGCTCTACTCTGGCCTAAAAATCTAAATCCGATGTTTTCTCACATTAAACCGTACCTAACAAATATGATGTACATGAATATTATTTAAAAACTTATCGGAAAGAAAAATGATCGCTGAGCTTAAAAAATTATTTTTTAGGTTATGATTAATTATTTTTTATTTAAAAGGAAGTAATTTTAATGCCATATCGTATAGATTTTGGATGATCGTGTTCACAGTAAACACGATAACTTTCGAAAAAATTATTTTTTCACTTCAATTTTTTTTTAAATATACTTGTTTAACTGGAGAGAAGCCGTTGAATGAAAAATTGCACACAGAAAAATTTTTTGTTAGAGCAACAAAAAATAAGTTGTGACAACAAATTGTTATGTTGATATAGGGATAACAAATAATATGTTGTGTTAACAAACACATAGATTATAATAAGTTATTCATATGTTCACTCAACAAAATTATTTTGTTATTGTAACCAAATCTTTCAAATTTTTTTTAAAAATAATTTCGTTGAAGTAACAAATCGATTTGATAAAGCAACGGAATAGCTTGTTCAAGCAACAAATTTTATTGATAAGAAAATTATTTTTTTATTGCAACAAAAAAAAGTATTATAATAACAAAGCGATTTTGTTAAGACAACAAAATTAACTTCAGAGCAGTAAAAACTCATTTGTTATTGCAACTTAGTTGATCTTGTTAAATAAACTAGTTGATTTGTTATTGTAAGTAAATTCATTTGTTATCACAGCATATTTTTTTGTTATCCCTGTTTTTGTTGTCCTAACAAATAATTTTTATGCGTGTGCAGCTGAGTATTGTTTTATCTTATTATAATTAATTCATTCCGATTGGCATTTTCTGAAAAAGTCGGCTTTGCGAAAGAGTTATCAAATCTACTAATGTAAACATTTAATTTAAATAATTCGTGTACGACATGAGCACTTAAGGCCTGCTCATTTGGATTTTCCAAACTTTTTCTTACTACAAATAAAATAATTAACTGATAAAATGTATCAATTTTCTAATGAGTAAATTGTCTCACTTCATATTTTGTGGAGGGAATTTTTTTATTGTCAAGTCACAGTCGTTCAACTATCAGTTATTCGATTAATATGATCTCTATAAAATATTGAACTAGTTTTTTATTTAATGAAAATTAGTCAATTTTAGTTAGTATTTTTATTAGACCATCGATATTATATCGATTGAATTGGGTAAGCAGATCTCATAATTATTAGGTACACGGAGAAAAAATTATAGCAGTTATCAGTGAAGAATATATCTAAAAATTACTAAATTTCGATTATAATATCGAATCACTATGGCGATATTCTAAAAGTTCATAATCATTATTGTATAATTAGTAAAGTGTTTAAGAATTGTTCATGCAGAGATGTTGAAATATTTATTAATTAGCACTGTATATGAGAATATTTCGATTTTTGTTAAATATTTAAATTTCTCTCCAATTTTCAAAATTTGTATTATGTGTGTGTGTATAATAATTTTTTTTTAAATTTGTAAACCGAAATAAAAAATTTATTAACTAAATTTGCCGCCCCTTAAAATTTGCCGCCCTAGGCTCCAGCCTACTCAGCCTGCTGGTAAATCCGCCACTGCAATCATCATCATTTATTCATTTTGTGTTGAATACCTCAGAATAGATGTGATATATGAAACGGTCGTTTGTTTTCTTAAATAAGTAGTAGATATGTATATGTACATTTAAATAATTCTACCCAAAAGACAGGCATCCATTCAAGTCTTCTTAATATTATCAGTGAATACCTTCATTTCTAAATCAAATTGGAATTTAAAAATATGGTGCTTTACGACGACTCAAAAGTGTTTTAGTTTTGCCAACCGTGTCAGCAAAATTTTCACCATTTTTGTTGTGAATTTTAATATAATCATTGCGTTATTGAAACAAGTATCGTTCCATTTTTGATAATGGCGTAGTTTCTACTTGTCAAATGTCAAGAATGAAAGCTTCAAAAGTGACAGCTGTCCAGATAGCGGGTTATTGAAAATAAAACCTTTCATTGGAAAACCCTTCATATCCAAATAAAAGATCATACCACTGTTAGCTTAACGCTGTTTTTGTTTATATTTTTAGTATTTTATTAACAATAGCAAATCGTTTGAATATTGAAACAAATTAATATATGTTTATCTTCTACAGTTTTAATTTAAAAAATTTTTATTCAAAAAAACTTTTAGAATTAAATTAATGTCTAAAACAAGCACCGCTTATATTTAATAGACGTATATAATCTAAACTCAATATACAATGTCAAATGGAATAAATAAACCAAAAGATACACGAAAGTCCCTAAAATTAATAAATAAATATTTAAAGGAGACAAATTTTGTTTCTGGTCTTGCTCTTAAAACGCCATTTGTACCTTGAAAACATGAACACACTTAAAGGACCTCTCAAAGAATATAATTTATTTGAAATATTTAATATATTTAAATATTCGAATAAGTAAATTCAGAAATCTCTCAAAGCATGCACTATATCTTCAAAAAACAAATATAGTTCAAAACAATTCCGTCTTCAGTCCTGAAATATATTCAAAATATCAAAATCAAAAACTAACCTGTACCAAACCACTCAACACGTGTAAATGAATAATGTTTCGAGACATAGATCATCTTTATAATTCAAGATTTATCTATGCTCTAACAGAATCAAAGAACAATGTGAGTTATTTTTAAGGTTTACCTAACTTATTGACACTGTATAATGAAATTTATTGAAGCCAAGATATAATTATATATTATATATAAAATAAAATAGAAAGGCCTTTTACTTGATAGAAGAAATATAATAAAGTTTGAATATTGAAACAAATTAATATATGTTTATCTTCTACAGTTTTAATTTAAAAAATTTTTATTCAAAAAAACTTTTAGAATTAAATTAATGTCTAAAACAAGCACCGCTTATATTTAATAGACGTATATAATCTAAACTCAATATACAATGTCAAATGGAATAAATAAACCAAAAGATACACGAAAGTCCCTAAAATTAATAAATAAATATTTAAAGGAGACAAATTTTGTTTCTGGTCTTGCTCTTAAAACGCCATTTGTACCTTGAAAACATGAACACACTTAAAGGACCTCTCAAAGAATATAATTTATTTGAAATATTTAATATATTTAAATATTCGAATAAGTAAATTCAGAAATCTCTCAAAGCATGCACTATATCTTCAAAAAACAAATATAGTTCAAAACAATTCCGTCTTCAGTCCTAAAATATATTCAAAATATCAAAATCAAAAACTAACCTGTACCAAACCACTCAACACGTGTAAATGAATAATGTTTCGAGACATAGATCATCTTTATAATTCAAGATTTATCTATGCTCTAACAGAATCAAAGAACAATGTGAGTTATTTTTAAGGTTTACCTAACTTATTGACACTGTATAATGAAATTTATTGAAGCCAAGATATAATTATATATTATATATAAAATAAAATAGAAAGGCCTTTTACTTGATAGAAGAAATATAATAAAGTTTGAATATTGAAACAAATTAATATATGTTTATCTTCTACAGTTTTAATTTAAAAAATTTTTATTCAAAAAAACTTTTAGAATTAAATTAATGTCTAAAACAAGCACTGCTTATATTTAATAGACGTATATAATCTAAACTCAATATACAATGTCAAATGGAATAAATAAACCAAAAGATACACGAAAGTCCCTAAAATTAATAAATAAATATTTAAAGGAGACAAATTTTGTTTCTGGTCTTGCTCTTAAAACGCCATTTGTACCTTGAAAACATGAACACACTTAAAGGACCTCTCAAAGAATATAATTTATTTGAAATATTTAATATATTTAAATATTCGAATAAGTAAATTCAGAAATCTCTCAAAGCATGCACTATATCTTCAAAAAACAAATATAGTTCAAAACAATTCCGTCTTCAGTCCTGAAATATATTCAAAATATCAAAATCAAAAACTAACCTGTACCAAACCACTCAACACGTGTAAATGAATAATGTTTCGAGACATAGATCATCTTTATAATTCAAGATTTATCTATGCTCTAACAGAATCAAGGAACAATGTGAGTTATTTTTAAGGTTTACCTAACTTATTGACACTGTATAATGAAATTTATTGAAGCCAAGATATAATTATATATTATATATAAAATAAAATAGAAAGGCCTTTTACTTGATAGGAGAAATATAATAAAGTTTGAATATTGAAACAAATTAATATATGTTTATCTTCTACAGTTTTAATTTAAAAAATTTTTATTCAAAAAAACTTTTAGAATTAAATTAATGTCTAAAACAAGCACCGCTTATATTTAATAGACGTATATAATCTAAACTCAATATACAATGTCAAATGGAATAAATAAACCAAAAGATACACGAAAGTCCCTAAAATTAATAAATAAATATTTAAAGGAGACAAATTTTGTTTCTGGTCTTGCTCTTAAAACGCCATTTGTACCTTGAAAACATGAACACACTTAAAGGACCTCTCAAAGAACATAATTTATTTGAAATATTTAATATATTTAAATATTCGAATAAGTAAATTCAGAAATCTCTCAAAGCATGCACTATATCTTCAAAAAACAAATATAGTTCAAAACAATTCCGTCTTCAGTCCTGAAATATATTCAAAATATCAAAATCAAAAACTAACCTGTACCAAACCACTCAACACGTGTAAATGAATAATGTTTCGAGACATAGATCATCTTTATAATTCAAGATTTATCTATGCTCTAACAGAATCAAAGAACAATGTGAGTTATTTTTAAGGTTTACCTAACTTATTGACACTGTATAATGAAATTTATTGAAGCCAAGATATAATTATATATTATATATAAAATAAAATAGAAAGGCCTTTTACTTGATAGAAGAAATATAATAAAGTTTGAATATTGAAACAAATTAATATATGTTTATCTTCTACAGTTTTAATTTAAAAAATTTTTATTCAAAAAAACTTTTAGAATTAAATTAATGTCTAAAACAAGCACCGCTTATATTTAATAGACGTATATAATCTAAACTCAATATACAATGTCAAATGGAATAAATAAACCAAAAGATACACGAAAGTCCCTAAAATTAATAAATAAATATTTAAAGGAGACAAATTTTGTTTCTGGTCTTGCTCTTAAAACGCCATTTGTACCTTGAAAACATGAACACACTTAAAGGACCTCTCAAAGAATATAATTTATTTGAAATATTTAATATATTTAAATATTCGAATAAGTAAATTCAGAAATCTCTCAAAGCATGCACTATATCTTCAAAAAACAAATATAGTTCAAAACAATTCCGTCTTCAGTCCTGAAATATATTCAAAATATCAAAATCAAAAACTAACCTGTACCAAACCACTCAACACGTGTAAATGAATAATGTTTCGAGACATAGATCATCTTTATAATTCAAGATTTATCTATGCTCTAACAGAATCAAAGAACAATGTGAGTTATTTTTAAGGTTTACCTAACTTATTGACACTGTATAATGAAATTTATTGAAGCCAAGATATAATTATATATTATATATAAAATAAAATAGAAAGGCCTTTTACTTGATAGAAGAAATATAATAAAGTTTGAATATTGAAACAAATTAATATATGTTTATCTTCTACAGTTTTAATTTAAAAAATTTTTATTCAAAAAAACTTTTAGAATTAAATTAATGTCTAAAACAAGCACCGCTTATATTTAATAGACGTATATAATCTAAACTCAATATACAATGTCAAATGGAATAAATAAACCAAAAGATACACGAAAGTCCCTAAAATTAATAAATAAATATTTAAAGGAGACAAATTTTGTTTCTGGTCTTGCTCTTAAAACGCCATTTGTACCTTTGATTTTGATATTTTGAATATATTTCAGGACTGAAGACGGAATTGTTTTGAACTATATTTGTTTTTTGAAGATATAGTGCATGCTTTGAGAGATTTCTGAATTTACTTATTCGAATATTTAAATATATTAAATATTTCAAATAAATTATATTCTTTGAGAGGTCCTTTAAGTGTGTTCATGTTTTCAAGGTACAAATGGCGTTTTAAGAGCAAGACCAGAAACAAAATTTGTCTCCTTTAAATATTTATTTATTAATTTTAGGGACTTTCGTGTATCTTTTGGTTTATTTATTCCATTTGACATTGTATATTGAGTTTAGATTATATACGTCTATTAAATATAAGCGGTGCTTGTTTTAGACATTAATTTAATTCTAAAAGTTTTTTTGAATAAAAATTTTTTAAATTAAAACTGTAGAAGATAAACATATATTAATTTGTTTCAATATTCAAACTTTATTATATTTCTTCTATCAAGTAAAAGGCCTTTCTATTTTATTTTAATAGCAAATCGATTAACCGTACAGATTAACTACACTGTCTTTGTGGATGAAATTCAATGCACTGTGACAGTATTTAATTTTAAAAAATAACTAAAAGTTTTGATGATAATATACATAGATCGTGCCAAATGAATGTACTTACAAGAGACTTGTTTGTGGCAGCCTCCCATTTTGGGAGTGCTCCAATTTCGCCCTTATCGAGTACATAGAACAATTTTTTCATGAAATAATATATGTTACTTAAATTTTTTTGTTCTTTCGTACAAAAACTCAATTTAGAAGGTCATTCACGTCTTATGCATTAGCTTCTGCGTACATTATTTCTTGAAGGAATCCCACTTTTGTAATGCTAATTACTGGGTAAAGTGCTACTAAATAAAATATTTGAACAACCTAAAACATCATATTTCATTTGTGCTGCAATATCTATAAAATTAGGCACTTTGTGGTTTCAGGAAACCAGCAAACGTTATGGTATATGAATTCATATTATATACTCCAATGCTTTTCGAAGGTTTGAGCAAAGAGGTATGTTGTACCTGAATGTAATGGAAATTTACTATTCGATAGAAATAACTTCGTAAACTTTACGAAATACTATTACTCATATCAATACTAATGTTTTCCAAGCTTAAAAATGATTGTTTTCCAATAATAATAACTAAATCTTTTTGAAGAACACACAACATAATTTTAAGAACTTCTCCAAGACTAACTAATTCATTTGAAATATTTGATATATTTCAATATTTAATTAAGTTATTTCAAAAACTCTCAAAACATGTAGCACATCCTCAAAAACAATTAGAATTCAGATGAGGTCAGCCCAACTTCACATTTGAAAGATAAAACCAATCAACAATAAATAATTTACTCATGTGCCTTTCAAACTTTGTGTAATTTTTGTGATCATCGAATATAGAGTAACTTGGACTTTAAAAGTACCTAGTTTTAATGTGGATCAAACAAAGATTCAACGAGGTCGTATTTATTGTTAATTGATTTTATCTTTCAAATGTGAAATTGGACCGATCTTATCCGAATTCTTATTGTTTTTGAGGATGTGCTACATGTTTTGAGAGTGTTTGAAGTAACTTATTCAAATATATTAAATATCTCGAATAAATTAGTTTTTGAGAAGTTCTTAAAATTATGTTGTGTATTTTTGAAAAAGATTTATAATAGTTTTTATAAATATAAGATCAGAAATAAAACATTTTGTCACAGGCAGATATGCGAACCACGCCTGTCTGAAGAGTTCAAGTGCCCATGCATGGAACGAAACATTCAAATATTCATTTATTTATTAATTTCAATTGACAATTTATATCTGTTGGGATTTTTTTATTCTATTTCATATTGTATAATGGGTTTTGATTGTATACGTCTATTAAAGATAAGCAGTGCTTATAAGACATTGATTTAATTCGAAAAGTTTGAACAGATTGAATCTGTTTTGATATTCAAAGTTTGTAATACTCCTTCTAGAAAGTAAAAAACTACTTCTTATAATTTTATGAAAAAATATCTTCGTGGAAAGCAATTTTCTGACGATGAATTACTTAAGGTAGCAATTAAAACCCGTTTTGAGGAGAAGCCGAAAGAATATTTTTTGCAACATTTATAGAAGTTTATTTCTCGATCTAACAAATGTATTAAAATTTTAAGGCACTATTTTGAAAATTCGAATTCTCCCAAAATTTTCTGAATTTTCTTTCATGCCTAAGCTGAGAATACAATGAATGCTCCTCGTATATTTGCATAATGCAGATGGCGCTAGTGTATGATTAATACCTTAGTGTTTCTGTGTATAGCGAATATAGGTGCTTGACAGATTTATAGTCGCTAGAATGCATTGTTGTAGATTTGTAGAACTTTTCTGTAACTCACACTCCTTATTAATGATTAATGGATTTCCGTTTCTTCAAACTATTACCAAGTTGAAAATTTGTTCGTCGGTTAAAATGGGAAATCGGAATATCATCCTTTAGAAAAAACCTCCGAAACATTTATGGCTATAAATATGCCACCCCAAGTTCTGCAATATTTTTCCCTTTTTAATTTCGCGGATCAATCAGGACCATTGCTTGTTTTTGATTGTGAGCTGTCAGAGATAGGAATGATGGGTGTCATAACCACTTCGGAATCCACAAAGCGCCCTTCGGTTTACAATAATGGAAACATTGTGCGGGTGATTGGAAACTGAAACCGACAAAACGTATTATTTGTCGCATCAATCGTTGTCCCCTGTGGTATGGGGGACAACAACAGCCGAAGGACGACAAATGGCGATTTATCTTCCTCAAGATGTCCATGTGGACTTGGTTAGTTGAGATGGATAGCTGGATAATCGGAGTCAACCCGACTGCTGAGAATACAGTGGCGTGGGTGATCTGTTACGACGCAATTTCATTTAGGACTTAGCAGTGGCGCAACATAAAATTTGGCGGAATAAAAAGCTTGAATTCAGTTTCTTTTTCAGTTCAGTCGCTAATTGCGCTTAGAAATGAAATAGAAAAAGGCTTTTTACTTGATAGAAGAAATATAACAAAATTTGAATATCAACACAAATTAATGATATCTGGAATATTATATAGGACCGATGAAGGGATTACTTAGAATTATATTTGTTTTTTGAAGATATAGTGCATGTTTTGAGAGACTTCTGAATTAACTTATTCGAATATTTAAATATATTAAATATTTCAAATAAATTATATTCCTTGAGAAGTCCTTAAGGTGTGTTCATGTTTTCAAAAGGCAATTGGTGTTCTTAAAGGTAAGATCAGAAACAAAATTTTGTCTCCTTTAAATATTTATTCATTAATTTTAATGGCTTTCGTATATCTGTTGGTTTATTTATTCCATTTGACATTATATATTGAGTTTTGATTATATACGTCTATTAAACGTGAGCGGTGCTCATTTTAGACATTAATTTAATTCTAAAAGTTTTTTGAACAAAAATTTTTTGAAATTAAAATTGTAGAAGACTAACATATTTAATTTGTGTTGATATTCCAATTCGGTTATATTTCTTCTATCAAGTAAAAAGCCTTTTTCTCTTTTATTTTATATATAATATATAATTATATTTTGGCTTCAATAAATCGCATTATGGAATGTCAATGAATTTAAATAACCTTAAAAATAACTTACGCTGTTCTGTGATTTTGTTAGAACATAAATCAATCTTGAATTCTAAAGGTGGTCTGTTTTCGAAGCATTCATTCTTAGCACGTTGCGTTGTGATATAGGTGTAGTTTTTTTAATTTTATATTTAGAATATTATCTAGGAATGATGAAGGGATTACTTAGAATTATATTTGTTTTTTGGAGATATAGTGCATGTTTTGAGAGATTTCTTAATTAACTTATTTGAATATTTAAATATATTGAATATTTCAAATAAATTATATTCTTTGAGAAGTCCTTAAGGTGTGTTCATGTTTTTAAAAGGCAATTGGTGTTCTTAAAGGTAAGACCAGAAACAAAATTTTGTCTCCTTCAAATATTTATTTATTTATTTTAATGACTTTCGTATATCTGTTGGTTTATTTATTCCATTTGACATTATATATTGAGATTTGATTATATACGTCTATTAAACGTAAGCGGTGCTTATTTTAGACATTAATTTAATTCTAAAAATTTTTTGAATAAAAATTTTTTTGAAATTAAAATTGTAGAAGACTAACATATTCAATTTGTGTTGATATTCAAATTTTGCGCTTAGAAATGTCAGTACTGCAGTATTGTTCTGCGATATAGAAAATACACTAATATACGGAGAGTTTTCAAAGTATTTTCGGTATCAGGGTGATTTGCTTATGTGAGTAATCTAATGACATTCTGTCAAGAAAGTACCGGGAATTATCGATTTAAATCTGGCGGGGCAATGAGGCAGGTAAAAATTTTTTTTCCTAGGTTGGTACCACTGTCCTTAATTACTATGCCAAGCTTGAGCGGGATCTGTCAACTAGTGTGTTTGCAACAGCTGATTAGGTCAGTCGATGTCAGAGTGCGTGCCGATTTTTTCTTTGGATGATTACGTTGAGCAAAGAATTTGTTCAAAGTTTTGTGTTGCAAATGAATTTTCGTGTGCCGATGCATTGAAAATGTTGCAAAAGGCCTTTGGTGATAATGCTCTATCGAAAACTCGTGCATATCAGTGGTACAGAGCCTTCAAGGACGGTCGTGAAGTGGTCGCCCATCGACGGCTTCGATCGAAGATAACGTCGATAAAATTAAGGAAAGGGTGCTGGAAAACCGTCGTACCAGCTTGAGAGAGATAGCACATGATCTTAATATATCCCACGAGTCCGCACGTACGATTTTGATTGATATTTTGGGCATGAGAAAGGTGGCCGCACGACTCGTACCGAAAGACCTGAATTTTCTTCAAAAACGTCATCGCGAACAGGTTGCTTCAGACATGCTGGATCGCTGTTATTCCGATTCTACATTCATGGAACGCATTATAACTGGTGATGAGACCTGGGTCTACGAGTACGATATGCAAACAAGCCAGCAATTATCGGAATGGGTGGTAAAAAATGAGCCTAAACCGAAAAAACCACGCCAAAGCCGCACGAAAATGAAGGTGATGCTCATTGTTTTCTTCGATATCCGTGGCGTGGTGCACTACGAATTCGTTCCAGAGGGTCAGACGGTAAACAAGGAGTATTACCTAGGCGTTATGAAACGTTTGCGTGAGCGTATCCGTAAGAAGCGGACAAATTTGTGGGCGAACAACTCATGGATTTTGCATGACGATAATGCGCCTTCTCACCGAGTTACGATTGTGACTGATTTTCTCGTCAAAAACTCAACAAACGTGCTTCAGCAACCACCGTATTCGCCGGATTTGGCTCCCTGCGTCTTTTTCCTCTTCCCAAAACTAAAATTGCCCCTTTGTGGCACCCGTTTTGAGTCGATTGAAGCCATAAAACGAAATTCGGCGCGAGAGCTAAAGTCCATCCCGGAAAGCGCCTATAAAAAATGTTTCGATAATTGGAAGTGCCGTTGGCATAGATGTATTGGAGCAAATGGAGCCTATTTTGAAGGCGACCCAATAAATTTTGACGATTAAATGTAAAAATGTTGTTTTAATTGAAAGTTCCCGGTACTTTCTTGACAGAGTAGTATAATCAGAAATTTATTCGTAATTTTTCATTAAGGAATAAAAGAACCCAGCTTCTCTGGGCGTTGCTCTCCAAATCCGTTGGTTTCTGTGACCGGCGTTTCAAAAGGGGACAAAATGAATAATTCCAGCTTACATCGTAATACCCCAAAAACATAGCTAAATAGCCAGTTCTCGACCGATGAAACAGAAATAACAAATCGCAAGTCCGCCGTATCCTCGCAACAGTTTAATGAATTAAATCGAATGGCGAAAAAAGGTCTGATTAAAAGTTTTCCGTTTGCGGCGCTGCCCATTTCGACGTGTGCACGTTTTCACATCACGCAGAGGCGGTTTATTTATGATACGGGTTCCCTGCCGCGAAGTGATCCCAAAAGTCCTCTTGTTACGCCGTAATTCTCTTGGAGCATACGCTGATTTATAATCTGTACGCCATACGGAATCACTGATGTTGCTTATTTTCAGCCCTCGCTGAAGCTATCTTTTGTTCGCGGGTTGCCATGAAATATGCATCCTGTATTTGGAGTTCATTACGCCCGTTCCGACTGGTGACCTTTTAATGAGTCGTGAACGGTTTTCAAGAGGACGTCCATCGAACGATGATTCTTCACCGACCACCTCTGGTTCAGTCAAGCTAGTCCTAAAAGTAGGGATAAGGATACAAAAATTTCCATAAAGCTATAAATTGGTATGAATTTTCAGAATGCTATTTGTATTATAAAGTAATTGTGAAAAGTTACCATCGATCCCCTTTGTGCAAAAAATTTATTGATGGCGAGTGTTTGTAAAAATGAGTGTTTTTGCGTTTTTCAGCTAAACGGTGAGTTTGACAGCAAAAATTGTGAACCATCGAATTCTCTACAAAAAAATGTCTCAACACTTTTTTTCCTTAAGTATCGGCTCTTCCGTAATACGGCGATTCAAAGAATTTTCATCGTAATACTACTCTGTCAAGAAAGTACCAGGAATTTTCAATTAAAACAACATTTTTACATTTAATCGTCAAAATTTATTGGGTCGCCTTCAAAATAGGCTCCATTTGCTCCAATACATCTATGCCAACGGCACTTACAATTATCGAAATATTTTTTATAGGCGCTTTCCGGGATGGACTTTAGCTCTCGCGCCGAATTTTGTTTTATGGCTTCAATCGACTCGAAACGGGGGCCACGAAGGGGCAATTTTAGTTTTGGGAAGAGAAAAAAGTCGCAGGGAGCCAAATCCGACGAATACGGTGGTTGCTGAAGCACGTTTGTTGAGTTTTTGGCGAGAAAGTCAGTCACAATCGTAGCTCGGTGAGAAGGCGCGTTATCGTCATGCAAAATCCATGAGTTGTTCGCCCACAAATTTGGCCGCTTCTTACGGATACGCTCACGCAAACGTTTCATAACGCCTAGGTAATACTCCTTGTTTACCGTCTGACCCTCTGGAATGAATTCGTAGTGCACCACGCCACGGATATCGAAGAAAACAATGAACATCACCTTCATTTTCGAGCGGCTTTGGCGTGGTTTTTTCGGTTTCGGCTCATTTTTTGCCACCCATTCCGATGATTGCTGGCTTATTTGCATATCGTACTCGTAGACCCAGGTCTCATCACCAGTTATAATGCGTTCCATGAATGTAGAATCGGAATTGCAGCGATCCAGCATGTCTGAAGCAACCTGTTCGCGATGACGTTTTTGAAGAAAATTCAGGTCTTTCGGTACGAGTCGTGCGGCCACTTTTCTCATGCCCAAAATATCAATCAAAATCGTACGTGCGGACTTGTGGGATATCTTAAAATCATGTGCTATCTCTCTCAAGCTGGTACGACGGTTTTCCAGCACCTTTTCCTTAATTTTATCGACGTTATCTTCGATCGAAGCCGTCGAAGGGCGACCACTTCACGACCGTCCTTGAAGGCTCTGTACCACTGATATGCACGAGTTTTCGATAGAGCATTATCACCAAAGGCTTTTGCAACATTTTCAATGCATCGGCACACGAAAATTCATTTGCAACACAAAACTTTAAACAAATTCTTTGCTCAATGTAATCACCCATAGTAAAAATCTGACTTAATCAGCTGTTGCAAACACACTAGTTGACAGATCCCGCTCAAGCTTGGCATAGTAATTAAGGACAGTGGAACCTAGGAAAAAAAATTTTTACCTGCCTCATTGCCCCGCCAGATTTAAATCGATAATTCCCGGTACTTTCTTGACAGAATGTATACTGACAAAAAACTTCAACATCCAGAAGGAGCTGTTTAAATTTTAATTTTTTTGGCGAAACATAGATAGTATAGCAAGAAATGAATGATTGAAATTTGAAGAAAAAAAAACGAAGGGTTCACAATTTTTTCGAATAAATTCATTAATAATGTGTTTGTCCACCGCGATTATCTATACACTCCCCAACATGTCTTGCCATTGATGAAATAACTTGGTCTATTTCTTCTTGAGGGATACTATCCCAATTACTAGTAGTTCATGTCTCAGAGCCGCCAAAATCTGTGGGGGCTGGGGTAAATTTCCAAGCCTTCTGCCCATGATGTCCGAAACATGCTCTATGGGCGAAAGGTCGGGGGATCTGGGCGGCCATGGCAAATGATTCTCATGGGTCGCTTCGAAAAAGTTTAAACTAACTTTGGCTACATGAGGTCGAGCATTATCTTGCTGAAATATTGGATTCCTGGGGCGGTTAAGGTAAGGGAGAACATATGGCTCTACTATTTCTTGAAGGTATTGCAGCGCTGTGATGTTATCTCGAACAAAGACTAAGGGTGACCTACTTGCATGTGCAATAGCACCCCATACCATAACGCCTAATGTCCGTGTAACTGATGCTCAATATCAAACTGAGGTTCACGTCTCTCTTCCCGACATCGTCTAACCCTTTTTGGGCCATCATGTGCACCAAGGAGAATCGAATTTCATCAGAAAAGACGACCTGATGCTATTCCACATTCCAATGTTGACGTTTTCTGCACCACTGTATCGTTGCCGGCGATGCTCAACCGTCAGATGTTACACAAGATGCGGTCGATAATGCTGCAGTCAAAAAGACCTTATCCGTTCGGACAGTTACAGGATGCTTTTCCACTGGCTTGCTTTATTTCAGGTCATGGCCCATTCAGGGCAAACCTCTTCAGGCTGGGTCTTGTGGGGGATGATTCCTGTCCATGTGGTCACTTACAAACTAGTGACTACATACTGCGTGTCTGTCCTCTATTTCAGGATCTGCGGATCCGCGTGTTTTCTCTGGGTGGTCTGTCTGATCTCATCTTATCCGACTTCTGCCGGGTTAGAGTCAATTTCTTGGTGGTTTCTTCTTTCGCCGCTGATGCTGTCCAACGTCTGAACTCTTGGCATTTCGAATGATTTGGGATTTGGAACGGCAATGATGATATCTTGCTAAACCGTCAGTGGAGAGTGTTTTATACACTCAGTGACTGTCGTGTGCATTGCTCTGAGCGGAGTTACAGGATGGCCTTGTTCTCCTAACCACTCATCAACCAAAGATCGAGTTGTCGCAAATCGGTCTCTAAGAGCCATAAGTCTTGGACGTCGATTTTGAACTTCATTTGTGCCCCTTCGACGTCCGTTGCCTACTCTTCTTCGATTTTCGGCATTATCAACCCACGCTTGACATCTCATAATAGTAGTTGGATTTCTGTTCGTACGGTTAGCGATTTTTCGAAATGACAACCCCGCCTCCCGTAGATCAATAATTTGACCTCTTTCAAATTCACTTAGCTGGCGTACACGTGCTCTAGGCATTTCAACAACAACTAAACATCGACTTTGGTCGAACAGCTGGTTTGTTGTCAAATTTTAAAAACTTACAAAAAACTACTACATATTTAAGTAACAAAAATGTTCACATGAAAAGACCTTCACGATTTTTTTTTCCAAATTTTAATCATTTACTTCTTGCTATACTATCTATATTTCACCAAAAAAAAATTAAAATTCAAACAGCTCCTTCTGGGTGTTGCAGTTTCTTTGTCAGTTTGTATATGTTACGTTAATGTACTTTAATATACATTTTCACATTTTGACTGATAATGTGCTATTTTACTTAACTTCAAATCGTTCAATAAAGTGTCATTTTATCACATAGAATATGGTACGCCAGTAGATGAGTCTTTGACAGCCGAAAAATATTTGAGTTTGATTAGAGACGAACTTGTTCTAACTGAAGACTATTAAGGAGAATATTCATGTGATTCTTCTTCTTATTATTCTTCTATGATTTAGTCTGCCCAATAGAATAACAGATCACAATTAACTCCGCCCACGAGTATCCATTGCTCCATATCTCAGTCAGATTTCACCCCGTTCAGATGAAATTCCGGACCTCATCAGCTTCAGGAAAAACGACTTACCAGTAAAACCTTTTCTGTCGATTCGGAAGACGTAATGCCGTGCTTCATTTCTCCTAATTTATTTTCATCGGATTTTCGAATTTAGATAATGAAATAACGGTGGAGGGGTAAGGAGGTTGCTGCCCCAGCAGTGCTGGCTCTTATTCCACGATTCGGTGGTATAAAGAGGGCGGTAAAAAGCCGACGGGTTAAATTATAGGCAATATCTCGGAGACGATTTCATTTCGTCAGGCGAGAAAGCGGCCTGTAGTTTTTATGCCGCTAGTTGCATATCGGGAAGCCGTGAATTGAGTGTTTTTGTCGGCGCCAGAATTGTTGCTTCCAGGATGGATGCATCTTTATTGTCCTCGGAACGATTGGGCGAGACGATCAGTCAAGATGGCATTGGAACTATTGTTCTTCAACACTGCAATGTCGTTTTAATTTGGAGTAGAAATGAGTTTTTGAGGTCTTGATAACATATTTTAATAAAGGGCCTAAAGAAGCCTATTAAATAATACTCGAAGACTTGAGAATCGCAGCCGACAAGCGGCGTTAATAATTGAAGTTGACGAGAGAGAATTTCAAAGCAGCAATGTCTCAATCAATGAATCGATTCATTTAAATTTACCACAGGAGGTCTTGGGAACGGAAATTCCTACACTAAATAAGGTTAGTTAATGTGCAAATATTAAAGGCTTAGATTGGGAATTCTCAGTAAAGTCGAGATAAGAAATCGACAAGTCAAAAGATCTGGATGGTCTAGACATGTGTAGGTGTTTTGAAGCGACGGGAACTTTGAAAATTTTGAGTAGGAGGAATGAACCCAATAATGTAGTGTTTGTTTTTGAAGGGGTGTTGGACCTTTTGTGCTGAGGCCAATACCCCCGTGTAGAGGGTTCAGTTTTTGAACATCGTATCTGGTTTTGTGAATAGATGTCCCGAAAAAGGTGGGTAACTTTAATAACATCTGTTATTGGCTTTAAATGGAAGTTGTTAACAAGTAAGAACGACAACATGACTTGAAGCTGATAAAGCTTAAATTTTCGACAAAAAACCATACGTACCTTTTTTTACTTCTAAGTATATCTCACACCAATAGCACCACACTGGCAAAAATCCACTCTAAGTAAGTCCTTTCAATCTCTCTTATACATTTGTTCATATTTGACACCAGTTTGTACCTATATCATATTTCAATATATTTTCTAGAATTACTCTAGTAATTCTTTCAATTCCTTACACCTAGTATATTTTACACAGTTCACTCTGTTGAGATATTGGCTATATCTTAGGGAATGCAATGTAACGTTGACTCCGAAATGCAGAGGGTATTTTGATATATCGGGTGTTTGTTTTAGAGTGACAGAACTTTTGATAGGGATAACTGTGATTTGGCGGAAGGTAGAAGCCATGTTGTTTTGACATTTCTGTTCAGTAAGTATTAGCAAATTATCAGGGAAAGACTCACGCCTTAACAACTTTCACAAATTATTGAAATTTATTTTCAAAATCAGTGTTCTATTCCCTAAACTTATAGAGCACTTCGTGAAATTTATGGTTTACATTATCGTCCATCAGAGCAGCTTATTCGTCGAACTATCGATAGATTTCGGACAACATTTTCTCTACTCGATGCTATTGGTAGTAAATCAATTTTTATATACCGTGGTCTATTACCATCAACGTCACCTATGTAAGGTTCTATGCTTCATAATTTTCCTGATTTGTGAACGTTTAAATAAAAGTTAGTCTTGAGTTGAATTTCAAGGGGTGAGTTTCATTCCTTTAAGTTTTATACAATAATTCTTCCACATTAATTTTATCAGGTTATGTGCCCAGTTTCTTTTTATTCGGTGAATTAACTTAATTATTGTTCGACCTTTTTGAACAAGAAAAAGTACGAAACAGTGAACACTCTGAAGGTTGATATTTCAAGACTCTAACAGTTGTGCCACGTGTAGTGTAAATTCAAAATGGCGATTAATTATATGTCGAGCGTACCTAAGTTACTCGGTCGCGAGAATTACGCGAAGTGGAGTTTCTCTATCGAAAACTTCTATGTTCTAGAAGGATTAACAAATTGTTTAACCGGTAAGCAAACGGACTCTGTGCTAGTTAACAAAGCAAAGGCAAAATTGATCGTGACGTTGGACCCTTCCATTTTTGTACACATCAGGAATAAAGAAACATGCAACGACGTTTGGACCACCATTAAGAATATTCATGAAGACAATGGATTTTCTCGAAAGACTGACTTACTCTGACATTTAATTTGATTGAGGTACGAGAATTGTTTATCCATGGAATCTTACGTGACCTAGGTAATAGAAACTTCCCGGAAGTTGGACAGAACGCGTTTCCACATAACGGAAGAATGGATTGGATCCCTTCTTCTAGCAGGTTTACCTGATCGTTTTAGCCCTATGATAATGGCATTAGAACATTCCGGTTTGGCAGTAACATGGGACCAAATTAAAACTGAGTTACTCGACATGGATACAGATGGCGATGCGAGAAGCCCAATAGCGAATGCTTTCGGTAATAAAACAAACTACCACAGAAGGCCAAGAGGTGGCAGTAACAACGTTGAACAAACTGTGAAAGGAGAAAATGGCCGACCAATTGTTTGTTACAAATGTAAACAAACAGGTCATTTTAGATACAGGTGTCCCACTCTTCAACAAAAACAAGGGCAACAGAAGAAAAGGGAAAGCACTTCAAACGCCTTTAGTGCAGTTTTCCTTTCAGGAAATTTTAAACCAAATGATTGGTATTTGGATTCCGCAGCAACCCATCACATAACTGCAAGGAATGATTGGTAAGTTGATATTAGAAATACAGAAATTGAGAATATCACAGTTACCAATAATGAGAGTTTGAAAGTTGAATATTTGGGCAATACAAACATTTCAACGATTGCAGATGAACACAAATTTGATATAATCGTTCATGATGTCTTATATGTCCCAAAACTGTCTACGAACCTTTCATCAGTTTCTCAACTAACTAAAAAAGGAAACAAAGTTATGTTTGGTGATAATGGTTGTCAAATATATAACCGTTATGGAGAACTCAGTTCAACAGCTAGTCTAGTGAATAATATGTACAGACTTAACTTACATAGTCCTGAAGAATCGTTCATAGCTGCAGCTGTTCCAGGTGACATATGGCATAGACGTTTTGGTCATATGAATTTCAGGGACCTTTTCCTCATGAAAGACGTTGTTCAAGCCATGGAAATTGAAGGAAAGGTGGAAATGAACCAAACTTGCAATGTACGCTGTGAAGGTAAGCAATCTCGCCTACCTTTTAATCACAAAGGATCGAGAGCAACAAAACTTTTAGAGATTGTACATGCAGATTTATGTAGACCTATGAAAGTTAATTGTCTAGGAGGTTCAAGGTACTATTTTCTTCTTTAGGACGGTTTGAGTAGGATGACTTTTGTATATTTTTTGAAAGAGAAGAATGAAGCTTTCAAATACTTTGAAATTTTTAAGGCATTGGTTGAAAATCAAGTTAATTTTAAAATCTGAACCTTAGGACAGATAATGGTGGAGAATTCTGTTTTTCAACCTTCGAAAAATTTCTTTCGGAACATGGTATAGTTCATCAAAAGACTAAGCCCTACACACTGCAACAAAATGGCATGTGTGAAAGGATGAATCGGACCTTGGTAGAAAGAGCCAGATGTCTTCTTTTCGACGCAGGCTTGGAAAAATATTTTCGGGCAGAAGCAGTCAACACTGCTGTTTACCTCCGTAATGGGTCATATGTGACAGCCTTGAAGAAAACGCCTATAGAAGTATGATCCGGGAAGAAACATCAAAATTTTTGAAAGCGAGGTGATGACGTTAGTACCAGCGAAGAAAAAGGAAAAATTTGACAAGAAATCGAAGCAAATGATCCTAGTTGGCTCTTCTGAAACATCCAAGGGATATAGACTTTATGACCCAACATCAAAAGTCATAAGAACAAGCAGAGATGTTATCATCAAAGAAAGTATAGTCAAATCAAACTTTATTGAAATTTTTTCGGTCAGCAGTACATCTCCTGAAGAAGAGGCATCAGTTTCAGTGGGGGTAGAGGATAGTTATATCTCTGAAGATGAACCATCCAATAGTTCTGATTACCAGCCGGAAGATACCCTCAATAGTGATTCTTCGTATTTTACTTGTAATGTAGAAGGGGAGCCACTTACTATAAGAAAATCAAGTCGAGAGAAGAAGCCACGAGTGTTCGAATATTATTTGACCTATGCATGCCGAGAAGTCGATATCGTCGGAGACGTTCCAACAACAGTAGATGAGGCACTTGCAAGACCAGATGCTGAAATGTGGAAAGAAGCCATCACCACAGAATTGAATTCGTTCGAAGAAAACGACGCATGGGAACTGGTAGTGAAACCAAACGGTGCTAGTGTAGTGCAGTGCAAGTGGGTATTCAAAAGAAAATTTGATTGTGCGGGAAACACAACACATATAGCTCGTTTAGTGGCAAAAGGTTTCACTCAAAAGAGAGGCTTGGACTATGATGAAACCTTCTTACCATTTGTGAGACATTCTAGCCTTAGATTATTAATTGCATTGTCTGTAAACTTATCATTAAGAATTACTCATCTAGATGTAACGACTGCTTTCTTGAATGGCACTTTATCTGAAACAGTTTATATGGCCCAGCATGACGGTTTCTGTGAAACTGTGAATAAGAACAAAGTACTTAGGTTAAAAAAGGCTATTTACGGCCTGAAACAGTCGTCACGAGTCTGGTATGTAAAGGTTGAAGAAATTCTTTCAATGTAAGGCTTCATAAAATCAAAATCTGAGCCCTGTCTTTTCATAAAGGAGATTGATAACTTAATGGTCATAATTGCTCTTTATGTCAATGATTTTTTCATTTTTTCAAATTCTGAAGAGGAAACAGTCAAACTTAGTTCAAAATTTAAAATTAAAGATTTAGGCGAAATCAAACATTGTCTTGGTGTTAAAATTAATGTGAATAAGGAAGAAGGGCAAATTAGCATGGACCAAGAGCAGTATATCGATTCACTTCTGATGAAGTTTAATATGCAAGAATGTAAGCCTGTTAGCACTCCTATGGAATCTAACTTGAAATTAGAAAAAGCTTTAAGTTCTGCTAAGCATAACCATTTTTCAAATGAATTAGGAATATGTAATGTAATGTACTAAATTTGATTTAGTGGGGGTGTTGGTAGTATATCAATTTTTATATACCGTGGTATATTACCATGAACGCTACCTATGTAATGTTCTATGCTTTATAATTTTCCTGATTTGCGAACGATTAGAAGTTAGTCTAGAGTTGAATTTAAACGGGTGAGTTTCATTCCTTTAAGGTTTATACAATCATTTTTCCACATTTATTTTGTCAGATGCAACAACAACAACAACAAAACAAAGAAAGGTACGTACAGAAAAAAAATTGCTACTGTAAGTCATAGTGTTAATGATGATCCAGATTTGTCTATTCGTCGACGTTCACAACAAGTTGGACTCTGTGCATACACCCATATCAACTGGTTCAAGAATATGGAGTGAAATCAATCATCAAGTAATTCTGTAGGTTCCATTGAAACCTGAAAAATGTATTGTATGGATAGTTTTACACGCTGGAGGTATCATCGGTCCATATTTCTTTAAAAACTATTCTGGAGCTAATGTTACAGTGAATGGTACTCGTTACAGATCAATGATCAATGATTATTTTTTTCAAAATTTGAATGGTTTCGACCCAGAAGTGTTTTGGTTCCAACAAGATAGTGCTCTACCTCATGCTGCTACCGTAACAATTGATTTAATGAAAGAAATATTTGGCGATAATATTATTTTGAGAAATGGTTCAATTAATTGGCCTCCAAGATCATGCGACATAACTCCACTGGATTATTTCTTTTGGGGTTATGTCAAGTCATTGGTTTATGCTGATAAACCAGAAACAATAGACGCTTTGGAAGCGAACATCACTCGTTTTGTTGATGAAAAAAGGCCTGAATTACTCGAAAAAGTGGTCCAAAATTGGTCTGGTCGAATGCGGTTCTACAGGGCTAGTCGTGGTGGACATATGCCGGAAATTATTTTTAAAACATAAATGTCAGGAAATTATCTTTCAAAAAAAAATTGGCTTCAGTCTTAATTTAAATGTATTTTATTACAATTCAAAGTTCTATCAATCCAAAAAAAAACACCTGAAATTACCAATACTTCCTTACTGTCTTGTCAATTTCGATCTCATTGAAATTCCATTTCCCATAAACTTATTGGAAATTTACATTGGTTGATTACTTGAATTGTGTAAAATGTAATGCGAACAAGTTTCGTGCTTGATGAAATCAGAGAAGTCATCCACTTGTATTTACCTATTAAATTGGAGATGGGGGAGTCAATACTGAAGTCGATTTCAACACCTATTGTTGAGATGAACGCAGAAAATGAATTTTTTGAGATGGCGGTCAAACTCTTGCGAGAATTATAGAGGGAAGTGGAAAGTAAACTTAAAATTTTGGCGAGGAATAATGTTGGCAAAATAACCTGAAATGAATTAAATTTAAACAATTAATATTGAAATATCACTCAGAACTGACGGTGACCTCGGCATTCAGAATTTGGTAGCGTCCTCTTTATGCTAGGTCGGGAAGCTGCAACAGAGCAGAGTAGAATTCTGGTCCAGAACGGGGCACGTCGCCACCAACCTATTAAATGAGCAGACGGACCTTTGCCACAACCTACTTCCGAAATTTTGGACAAGCCGAAGCCTTCAACGAAAATAATGGGTGTTTCAATAAGAGCCCAAGATTTTAATTGCGCGCCATGTTTGACAGTCATAATGTCACATAACAAAACAACAAGGCAGATCGCGAGAATGTGACATAAAGGCCAGAGACGTCAATTCGCCATCGGGCACCAGAATTTGACCTTTCAACAGGCATTCTTTAGCGAATTCTCACTAAAGAATTACAGCTGCATGCCTACAAAATCCAACTGACTCAACAACTTTTGTCAGTAGATAATGAACAGCGAAGAGAATTCACCCATTGGATCTTTGAGCAACCTGCTGAATTTGCAAACAAAATCATTTTCAATGTGAGGTCACCAGGATGGCTTTGTTAATAGGTAAAACTGTCGCATTTGGGGCTTAGAAAATCCACGAATGATTCAGCAGAAAGCATTGCATCCACAACGGGTCTGTATGGTGTGCATTATAGTCTGAAGGAATAACTGGACTATTTTTCTTCGAAAACAAAGATGATAATGCAGTAATGGTGAATGGCAAACGTTATCGTGCTATGATAACACAGTTTATTGTGTCTCATTTAGAAGCTATTGATCTTGACGACATGGGGTGTCAGCAGGGCGGTGGCACATGTCATACCTCCCGTGAAACATTGCAGATCTTGCACGAGTTTGATCCTGGTTGTGTCATTTCTCGATTTGGTGACCAGAATTGGCCTTCACTTTCTTGCGATTTAACGCCATTTCACTTCTGGCTGTGGAGTTATCTGAAGTCACAGGTTTATGCCAATAAGTGTGCAAACAATGAAACATTGAAAGCCGAAATTCGTCAATGAAGTACCACCACATGTATTCAATAACGTTTCTGAAAAATTCGTCAAAAGAGCAGGCATATGCTAGCAAAGCCATTTATAAGATATCTTGTTTCATACATAATTCTAATCAATAAATCAATGAATATTTCAATAAAAAAACTGCATATGAGACAGTAATTCATTTCCACAAAAATGTTTGTACTACTACAACAATTGTTTCACCACGATGTGGCTTCTTAAGGTATTACATTGTACTGTCTGTTGGTATTCAGTGTAAACGAGTTTAAATATATTTTTAGGTACGTGACCAAATAATGGAAGCACAAGTCATAAAAACTCTAGGTGTTTATTGGAGTTTGCCGCTAAAAATGCCATTAAGGAAAAATATTCAGTAATGGAGACTTATCAACATCTGTTTGTTCGTTCAAAAGGATTTTACGGGCATTATACCTGTTTATTTCATGAAATTCTGAAAGTGTTAATCTAGTACTTTTGCTTTCAACGTGGATAATTTCATAATTATTGTTGAAATTATGCCTGAATTCCTTAAGATGATTAGCATATGTCGAATGTACAGAATTGGATATAAAACCCCTTTGGTGTTCTTGGACACGTTTCTTGAATGGTCTACCAGTCTGGCCAATGTATACTAAAGGGCAATCTTTGCAAGTCAACTTGTAGACTCCGGATTTATTTTCTCTATTTGTTCGATCTTTATTGTTTTTTATGTACGTACTTAGGTTATTGATTGTCTTAAAAGCCGCGTTATAATTGAAACAACTTTTGAAATATTTACCAATATTTTCAGATATCCGGAGTCTACAAGTTGACTTGCAAAATTTCAAAAGTTGTTTCAATTATAACGCGACTTTTAAGACAATTAGTACCTACATAAAAAACAATAAAGATCGAACGGGTAGAGAAAATAAATTCGGAGTGTACAAGTTGACTTGCAAAGATTGCCCTTTAGTATACATTGGCCAGACTGGTAGACCATTCAAGAAACGTGTCCAAGAACACCAAAGGGGTTTTATATCCAATTCTGTACATTCGACATATGCTAATCATCTTAAGGAATTCAGGCATAATTTAAACAATAATTATGAAATTATCCACATTGAAAGCAAAAGTTCTAGATTAACACTTTCAGAATTTCATGAAATAAACAGGTATAATGCCCGTAAAATCCTCTTGAACGAACAAACAGATGTTGATGAGTCTCCATTACTGAATATCTTTCCTTATTGGCATTTTTAGCGGCAAACTCCAATAAACACCTAGAGTTTTTATGACTTGTACTTCCATTATTTGGTCACGTACCTAAAAATGTATTTAAACTCGGTTACACTGAATACCATCAGACAGTACAATGTAATAGCTGAAGAAGCCACATCGTGGTGAAACAATTGTTGTAGTAGTACAAACATTTTTGTGGATATAAATTACTGTCTCATATACATTTTTTAATTAAAATGAGTTTCCACCAAGTAAAGACCGAATCGATCGAATAAATATTTCAATACTTTGCTACAGAAAACCATATTTCATTGAACATTGCTCTTATTGCAACACGTTTCATATAATAATTGAGATACAATTTGTTTTATTCAGTTCGAAAATGTAGTAAACTCACTGTATATTCAGCTGAGGAAAAGTTATAGAAAACTTAGTAATTTC
This sequence comes from Megalocaria dilatata, assembly GCA_034642435.1. Classification (NCBI taxonomy): domain Eukaryota; kingdom Metazoa; phylum Arthropoda; class Insecta; order Coleoptera; family Coccinellidae; genus Megalocaria; species Megalocaria dilatata. The sequence goes on along the minus strand of CM067857.1, from coordinate 8,789,383 downwards.
TGAAATACTACAATGCAATATTAAAAATGGAACGATACACGCTCCAACAGCGCATTGAAATTGTTAAAATTCACTACGAAAAAGGCGAAAATCAGAAAATTCTTCATTTCTTACCAACCAGCATCAAGCAATTATATATAATCAGTCCAACATTTCAACATTACAGTTTCAATAGACATCGATTACGATCGTGAATTTCATCAAACAAAATCGCCGCATCCACGTAAAAACTAAAAATAGAGGATTTTCACCCGTATTATATACATATCATACCCCGCGATTGAGCTTACGCCGGCCACTTTGATATTCAAATTTGCCCGCGTTGATTGCGATACAAAAACCGCTCGTATGTGCAACTCATTTAATTTCCGACTTTAATCAGCGCTAGCCGCTGATTTTTCTAGTGTGGAGGGGTATGGTCCAGGTCGCGATTCGCCGAAAATGAATTGGAAGGGAGCGGTTTCGAAATTTCGATGGACAAACACGAACTTTTAGAAAATTTCATTTCTATCGGCTTTTATGTCGCCGAAAATGTTTTAAAATGAGCGGAATACAAAATTTTTTATTCTCGCTGTATGCTGATGAACGAAACATGTTGATAACGGAAAAAAACGCGAATTAGAGCGGTATTTTATCACACTTTTCAAAGTGACCATTGCCGACATAATGAAGTATTTTCAGAGAATTGTCGAATGGGAAAACTGAATGCTCTTACGCATTATTAGAAGTGCTTTAGTTTTCCGAACTGTGACTGCAAAATTTTTGCCATTTTTGTGGTGAAGTTTGACAATTCCAGTGCGTTGTTGAAACATGTATCGTTCCATGAAACGACGTTTTTACTTGTCAAATAACAAGAAATTGAAGCGTCGAAAGTGGCAACTGCCAAGATAAAGGGCTATTCAAAAATAAACCTCTTATTGGGATACCCTTTATCATCATAATAATAAAATAATAATAAGAATAAATCGTGTGTTTTTTTTTAGAGTGATAGAAGTTTAAATTGAAATAAAACACATTTAAATTAAGATTGAAGCCAACTTTTTTCTATTTGAAAGATAGTTTTATGATATTCATGTTTTAGTAATAACTTCCGGTATATGTCCACCACGACTAGCTCTGAGGAACCGCATTCAACAATTTTGGACCACATTTTTGAGTAATTCAGACCTTATTTCATCAACAATACGAGTTATATTGGCTTACAAAGTGTCTATTGTTTCTGGTTTATCAGCATAAATCAATGACTTGACATGACTCCAAAGAAAATAATCTAGTGGAGTTACGTCGCATGACCTTGGAGGCCAATTAATTGGACCAATTCTCGAAATAATGTTATCGCCCACTCTTTTTTCAATAAATCAATTGTTACGATAGTAACACCATCTTGTTGGAACCATTACACTTCTGGGTGGATACAATTCAAATTTTGAAACAAATATTCATTGATCATCGATCTGTAACGAGCACTATTCACTGTAACATTAGCTCCAGCATCGTTTTTAAATATGGACCGATGATGCCTCCAGCGTATGAAGCACACCATACAGTACATTTTTCAGGATGCAATGGAACCTGCAGAACTTCTTGAGAATCGTTTTCACTCCATAAACGGCCATTTTGCTTGCTTACATAGCCGTTTAACCAGAAATGAGCTTCATCACTAAACACAATTTAACAATAAAGAAGTGGATTCACTTCAAGCTGTTCTAGGTCCCAATCAGCAAACAAACGACGCTTATTATGGTGAGGTGGCTTTAGTTTTGAACCAGATGGATCTTGTAAGTGTGTAGATCAAGATCTTTACGCAAAATTTTCCATGTGGTGGATGCACAGAGTCCAACTTGTAGTGAACGTCGACGAATAGACAAATCTGGATCATCATTAACACTATGACTTACAACAGCGATATTTTCTTCTGTACGTATAGTGCTTTGTTGTTGCATCGAGTATAGAAAATGTTGTCCAAAATCTTTCGATAGTTCGACGAATGAGCTGCTCTGATGGACGATTATGTAAACCATAAATTTCACGAAAAGCTCTATAAGTTTGGCGAATAGAACACTGATTTTGAAAATAATTTTCAATTTGTAAACGTTGTTGCGGGTAAGTCTTTCCATGATAATTCGTCAATGCTTACTGAACAGAAATGTCGAAATACCATGATACCTTCTGTCAAATGACAGTTGTCCCTATCGAAAGTTCTATCACTCTAAGAAAACACCCGATAGAATGCGGAATATTACAACGTATTAATAAATAAAAATTTAAATTAATAAATATTTCATAAAACTAACCATATATTAGGAGTACAAATAAGTTTTCGCCGTTTTATTGTAGATGGCGCGGCACGGAGTTTCGGTTAGCTTTCGCAGATGATAACCGGCTCAAAGAATAGTTTGGACATTAAAGAACAACATAACCTTTTAATATCATTGATTTTATATTGGTAAAATATATTTTTTATAAGTTGAAATTGTCAAAATTTGAGCCAAGTAAGCGTCATTTGCGGGAAATATCAGTTTACTTTTTTGATTTAAAGAAATCTGCTGCTGAGGCGCATCAATTGCTCGTAGAAGCATATGGTGAGGGTGCTTTAAGTGAGAGAACGTGTCGAGAGTGGTTTCAAAAGTTTAAAAACGGTGATTTCGACGTAGAAGACAAAGATCGCAGTGGAAGGCCAAAAATTTACGAGGATGCAGAATTGGAGGAATTATCGGAGGAAGATTCATCTCAAACACAAAAAGAACTTGCTCTTACATTAGAAGTCACTCAGCAAGCAGTCTCACATCGTTTAAAATCATTAGGAATGATTCATAAACAAGGAAATTGGGTTCCGTACGGCGAAAACTTATTTGTACTCCTAATATGTACACTAAAATGTTATCAGCACATTTACACATACAGTTCACTGGTCCTCGCTCCAGCAAGTTAGTACGAGCTCTACGTAAATAAAAAGTAGATGTAGACCTCGTGGCCAATCTTGGAACATTGAAATTTATTTTCGATAGCAGATAAGATGAGTCGATCCTTCCGGTCAACAGTCTCTGAGCAAACTTTGCATACTGATCCTCATGCCTAGCAAACAACGATGATAACCTCATCTCATTCATGATAGAAGATATATCAGTACCACGCTTGGAATACATGCCAGTCCGCCTAAACAACTCCAAACTTGAAAAACTTTCTGTGAATGCGCTCCACTGATACCAAATGACAGTCATAAATAGGAAACCATATCAAGTATGCATACTCCAACTTACTGATGACTAACGTGAAATACAAACTCCTCAAATTTGGCAGATCACTGAAGTCTCTGCCACACCTCAACACAAAGCCCAATGTGCGGCTGGCAGACGCACACAACTCTTCAACATGTGGGATGAAACTTAACGTGGAATCAAAGAGGACTCCAAGGTCATATATTTGATCTTAATCGCCAACATAGTTCTCAGCTATATGATAGCTATAAGTCAACCGATGTGACCTTCTACTGAATGTAACCTTAAAACACTTCTCCATATTCACCATGAGTTTGTGGCATAAACACTAACTATGAATATACTCCAAGCTGGGTGATATGAACTAGCTCGCAAAAGCTCTGACTTCACCTTTTATCAGTTCCGTCTTTCAGATCGTAAACGTATCTATTCGTTGTAGACGTCAAACGGCCAAATTGGAAACAGAGAAGAAAGAGCAAGCCAGATCTCTCACCATATTTGTATACCCACCCCCCAGGAGAAACAAGAATCGAATGTCCCTGAATCCATCCTCTATTTGGAAACATATTCCTTGAACCGATAGAGCGTAAGAACATCATCCAGCTTCATTGTCCTCCTTTGGTCCTTTCCGAATAGTTAGCCGCGTTACATCCTGAATATCCTGCGGGCAAGTTCCAGACACAATCAGATCGCCTTATGGTCCTGGGATCCCCTGCGGATTGAGCGAATTGCCGGTCCTGATCTAGCGGGATATACTACGATGGGAATTTTCGACTTGGTGGGACTATTAAATGAATAAATAAAGAGGAACGCATTTGTTTAGGAAGGATGAAGGTCGGGAACGTTAGGGAGGAACGTGAGATTAGGTCCTCTTTTGTATACGTAACAATGGCTTTATGTTCTGATACTTGGAGTTCTGGTCATTATAATATGTTTTTACCAAATTTGGCGATCCCATAATTTTTGAATATTAAAACAAATTAATATATGTTCATCTTCTACAATTTTAATTCAGAAAATTTTTATTCAAAAAACTTTTAGAATTAAATTAATGTCTAAAACAAGCACCGCTTATATTTAATAGACGTATATAATCTAAACTCAATATACAATGTCAAATGGAATAAATAAACCAAAAGATATACGAAAGTCCCTAAAATTAATAAATAAATATTTAAAGGAGACAAAATTTGTTTCTGGTCTTGCCTTCAAAACGCCATTTGCATCTTAAAAACATGAACACACTTAAAGGACCTCTCAAAGAATATAATTTATTTGAAATATTTAATATATTTAAATATTCGAATAAGTAAATTCAGAAATCTCTCAAAGCATGCACTATATCTTCAAAAAACAAATATAGTTTTAAGCAATTCCGTCTTCAGTCATGAAATATATTCAAAATATCAAAATCAAAAAACTAACTTATACCAAACAACTCACCACGTGTAAATGAATAATGTTTCGAGACATAGATCATCTTTATAATTCAAGATTTATCTATGCTCTAACAGAATCAAAGAACAGTGTAAGTTATTTTTAAGGCTTACTTAAATTCATTGACAATGCATAATGAGATTTATTGAAGCCAAAATATAATTATATATTATATATAAAATAAAATAGAAAGGCCTTTTACTTGATAGAAGAAATATAACAAAATTTGAATATTAAAACAAATTAATATATGTTTATCTTCTACAATTTTAATTTAAAAAATTTTTATTCAAAAAACTTTTAGAATTAAATTAATGTCTAAAACAAGCACCGCTTATATTTAATAGACGTATATAATCTAAAATCAATATACAATGTCAAATGGAATAAATAAACCAAAAGATATACGAAAGTCCCTAAAATTATTAAATAAATATTTAAAGGAGACAAAATTTGTTTCTGGTCTTGCCTTCAAAACGCCATTTGCATCTTAAAAACATGAACACACTTAAAGGACCTCTCAAAGAATATAATTTATTTGAAATATTTAATATATTTGAATATTCGAATAAGTAAATTCAGAAATCTCTCAAAGCATGCACTATATCTTCAAAAAACAAATATAGTTTTAAGCAATTCCGTCTTCAGTCATGAAATATATTCAGAATATCAAAATCAAAAAACTAACTTATACCAAACAACTCACCACGTGTAAATGAATAATGTTTCGAGACATAGATCATCTTTATAATTCAAGATTTATCTATGCTCTAACAGAATCAAAGAACAGTGTAAGTTATTTTTAAGGCTTACTTAAATTCATTGACAATGCATAATGAGATTTATTGAAGCCAAAATATAATTATATATTATATATAAAATAAAATAGAAAGGCCTTTTACTTGATAGAAGAAATATAACAAAATTTGAATATTAAAACAAATTAATATATGTTTATCTTCTACAATTTTAATTTAAAAAATTTTTATTCAAAAAACTTTTAGAATTAAATTAATGTCTAAAACAAGCACCGCTTATATTCAATAGACGTATATAATCTAAACTCAATATACAATGTCAAATGGAATAAATAAACCAAAAGATATACGGAAGTCCCTAAAATTAATAAATAAATATTTAAAGGAGACAAAATTTGTTTCTGGTCTTGCCTTCAAAACGCCATTTGCATCTTAAAAACATGAACACACTTAAAGGACCTCTCAAAGAATATAATTTATTTGAAATATTTAATATATTTAAATATTCGAATAAGTAAATTCAGAAATCTCTCAAAGCATACACTATATCTTCAAAAAACAAATATAGTTTTAAGCAATTCCGTCTTCAGTCCTGAAATATATTCAAAATATCAAAATCAAAAAACTAACTTATACCAAACAACTTACCACGTGTAAATGAATAATGTTTCGAGACATAGATCATCTTTATAATTCATGATTTATCTATGCTCTAACAGAATCAAAGAACAGTGTGAGTTATTTTTAAGGCTTCCTTAAATTCATTGACACTGCATAATGAGATTTATTGAAGCCAAAATATAATTATATATTATATATAAAATAAAATAGAAAGGCCTTTTACTTGATAGAAGAAATATAACAAAATTTGAATATTAAAACAAATTAATATATGTTTATCTTCTACAATTTTAATTTAAAAAATTTTTATTCAAAAAACTTTTAGAATTATTTAACTCCCTGATATGTTTTATAGCGGCTATGCCGTTAAAAATTCGCATTTTTGATCGGCCATAAATTAAAACGACTGGAAACGACCGGAAATAAAGGAAAAGTACTCAAAATTGCAACGGAGTTTTATTGAAACCTTCACAAGAATGATGGTCCTAATATATCGGGTGTTTTTTGAGAGTGATAGAACTTTAAATTGAAATAAAACACATTTAAATTAAGATTGAAGCCAATTTTTTTTTTTTTGAAAGATAATTTCATGATATTTATGTATTGAAAATAATTCCCGGCATATGTCCACCACGACTAGCTCTGAGGAACCGCATTCGACCAGACCAATTTTGAACCACTTTTTCGAGTAATTCTGGCCTTATTTCAACAATAACACGAGTTATGTTGGCTTCCAAAGAGTCTTTTGTTTCTGGATTATTAGCAAAAACCAATGACTTGACATAACCCCAAAGAAAATTAATCAGTGGAGTTATGTTGCATGATCTTGGAGGCTAATTAATTGGATCATTTCTCGAAATAACGTTATAGCCAAATCTTTCCTTTAATAAATAAATCGTTATGGTAGCAGCAAGAGGTGTAGCACCATCTTATTGGATCCAAGACACTTGTGGCTAGATACCATTCAAATTTTGAAACAAATAATCATTAATCATCGATCTGCAACGAGCACCATTCAATGAAACATTTGCTCCAGCATCGTTATTAGAAGAATATGAACCGATGATGTCTCCAGCGTGTAAATCACATCATACATTTTCCAGAATAGCAGAACTTCTTGTTTTCACTCCATATACGGCAATTTCGCTTGTTTACATAGCCGTTCAACCAGAAATGAGCTACATCACTAAACACAATTTTATGATAAAAAAGTGGATCAACTTCAAACTGTTCTAGGGCCCAATCAGCAAACAAACGACGCTTATTATCGTCAAGTGGCTTTAGTTCTTTAACCAATCGGATCTGTTATGGGTGTAGACCAAGATCTTTACGCGAAATTTTCCATGTGTTGGATGCACAAAGTCGAACTTTTTGTGAACGTAACGTCGACGAATAGACAAATCTTGATCATCATTAACACTATGACTTACACCAGCGAAATTTTATTCTGTACGTACAGTTCTTTGTATTGCTGTTGCATCGATTGAAGAAAATGTTGTCCGAAATCTATCGATAGTTCCACGATCCCCTGATTGACGATTATGCAAACCATAAATTTCACGAAGTGCTCTATAAAATTGGCGAATAGAACACTAATTTTGAAAATAAATTTCAACAATTTGTAAACGCTGTTGCGGCGTGAGTCATTCCCTGATAATTTGTCAATGTTTACTGAACAGAAATGTCAAAAGAACATGGCTTCTTCCTTCTGCCAAATCACGGTTATCCCTATCGAAAGTTTTATCACTCTAAACAAACACCTGATAACAGAGAGGATACTAGATCACAGTATGGATGAAGTACTAGAAAGGAAAATGTCCAGGTGAAGATTGAATATCAAACGAATTGTGCAAGTTTATAGCAGCAGTCAGAATATCACTGACTCATATATTTACTAAAGCCAGCCAGAGCCAAAACCTACCAGACGAGTGGACTACCTGTGAAATCGTACTTTGACATGAAAAAGGGCCAAAATCAAACATTGAAAATTATCGCCTAATCAGCTTAATGTCAGCTGTCTACAGAAATAATCTTGAGGAGAATAACCAACATTTTAAATGAAAATCAACCCCCTGAGTAAGCAGTATTTACAACTAGCTACTCAACTATGGATCACCTGTTCACACTTATCCAGGTTATTGAGAAATCAAAGAATTCAACAAAAAATTATACCTAGCATTTGTAGATTACAACAACGCCTTTGATATGGTGTATCATACCTATCTTCTAAATGCTCTAACCAGTCAAGGTATACCAGAACCATACATTCATATCCTACAACAACTTTATTACAATTTATCAGCAAAAGTCAAACTTGAAAATGTAGGAAAGCTCTTTAAAATCGGAAAAGTTGTACGCCGAAGAGAGTTGAAATTGCTTGGAGTCAATACAGGTCCCTTGCGTTTATCCTGAAGGGTGACTTTTCCATAAATATCAAGAGAGAAGTGATGAATATGTTCGATCATATGGCCTTGAAACGTGGTCCCTAACTGAAAAACAAACACAAAAGTAGAATTTACATCAAGAAAGGACGAAAAGAAGTTTATTAGGAATCAAATTAAAACACCGAATAAGAAATGTAGATATCAGAAGAAAAATACAAAGAAAAGATGTAGGCTAAGAATAAGTGGATTTCGGCTGGTCATGTAGCAAGGATGTCAACTGAAAAATGGACCAAGTTGGCTCAGGAATGTTCGGGTGTTTCTTTTTAGAGTGATAGACCTTTAAATTGAAATAAAACATATTTAAATTAAGACTGAAGCAAAAATTTTTTTTATTCGAAAGATAATTTCATGACATTTATGTTTTGAAAATAATTTCCGGCATATTTGCACCACGACTAGCTCTGAAGAACCGCGTTCGACCAGACCAATTTTGGACCACTTTTTCGTTTCTTTCAGGCCTTGTTTCATCAATAACACGAATTTTGTTTAATTCCAAAGCTTCTATTGTTTCTGGTTTATCAGCATAAACTTGACATAACCGCAAACTGAAGAAAATAATCTCGTGGAGCTATGTCGCATGATCTTGGAGGGGAATTAATTGGACCATTTCTCGAAATAATATTATCGTCAAATCTTTCTTTCATCAAATCAATTGTTATAGTAGCAGCATGAGGTGTAGCACCATCTTATTGGAACCAAAACACTTCTGGGTCGATACCATTCCAATTTTGAAACAAATAATCATTGATCATCGATCTGTAACGAGCACCATTCACTGTAACATTAGCTCCAGCATCGTTTTTAAAGAAATATGGACCGATGATGCCTCCAGCGTGTAAAGCACATCATACAGTGCATTGTTAAGGATGCAATGGAACCTGCAGAACTTCTTGAGTATTGTTTTCACTTCATACGGAAATTTTGCTTGTTCATATAGCCGTTCAATCAGAAATGAGCTTCATCACTAAACACAATTTAATGATAAAAAAGTGGATCAACTTCAAGCTGTTCTAGGGCCCAATCAGCAAACAAACGACACTTGTTATGGTCAAATGGCTTTAGTTCTTGAACCAGTTGGATCTTGTATGGGTGTAGACCAAGATCTTTACGCAAATTTTTTCATGTGGTGGATGCACAGAGTCCAACTTGTTGTGAACGTCGACGAATAGACATCATTAACACTATGACTTACAGCAGCGATATTTTCTTCTGTACGTACAGTTCTTTGTCTTGTTGTTGTTAATGCATCGAGTAGAGAAAATCTTGTCTGAAATCTATCGATAGTTCGATGAATAAGCTGCTGTGATGGACGATCATGTGAACCATAAATTTCACGAAGTGCTCTATAAGTTTGGCGAAAAGAACACTGATTTTGAAAATGAATTTCAACAATTATCGAGTGTTCTATCACTTAAAAAAAACACCCGATACAATTTGTTTTAGTCAGTTTCAAAATATAATAAATACTACAGTCACTGTATACTGAGTTTATAAAAAGTGATAGAAAACTAAGTAATTTCTTACTCCATTCCATTGGAATACTTCACCAGATAAAGTCGACTGGGAACATGATCTAGATTAATTCTCCAGCTTATGTAGATAGCTGACGATCAAAATGTTATTTGAATTCAGTTTCCGGAGGCCTAATCATGAATGAAGCGCCACTCCTCAAGCCGATTACGTTAATCTAAATAAATTATCTATTTGTCCATCCTTCCGTAACCCATCTAAGGACTGTTGTGGGTCGAAAATGGCGCATTCCTAAATTCAATTATATCCCCATTAACTGGTTTTCGGAATTCCGACCAAGTTACAAGGAGCGATAATCTCACTTTCTGTCCCCCTTCAGTGCTGAATTTCTCCCGGAATTCCGGAATTGTGTGTCCTGTGGAATGAAGAGCTGGATGGACGATATTTGAGTGGTAATTCTGCAGCTTAATCGATGCCTCGACGGTGATTCAAGAATTGAACAGCACCTTTGGACTTACATCAGATATAACGATTTTCAATAGATTTCGATAACTTTTGACTTTTCGCACAACAACGTTTATGGTCACACGTACGAAATTTGGCGATTAGAAAATCCTGTCATAATTCCTGTATAAATCATTCGAATGGCGTGAAAAGATTATTTTGATCACATAACCATCAGAAATAGCGATTATTTCATCCGTATCGCGTGAAAATTTGTGGGGATAATTTTGAATAACTAAGCATCAGGTGGAGAAATTTTCAAATGATTCCGGCAGCTTTTACGCGTTTGTTCAATTTCCATGTCTATGAAAATTTCAAATCCTTGAGTTATTAGGAGTACGAATAATTTCGTGCAGTTTTCCTTTGAAAATTGAGGCTTTATTTTGAAAAATTGATGAAACATTCGAAGTTCGAAGTATTGTTTGCTGCTAGTCACTCCCATTTCCCATCTTTCTGGCATTTATGATAGATTGGGCCGTTGCTTGGTAGAAATCAGTTGTAATTGTCATTATAAAATAAAACACTTGTTTACATTTTCTACTTTATTTTTGGTATTGACGTACGTTTCGTCTTTGCTAGAAAGACTTCATCAGAATACGTATTCTGATGAAGTCTTTCTAGCAAAGACGAAACGTACGTCAATACCAAAAATAAAGTAGAAAATGTAAACAAGTGTTTTATTTTATAATGACATCTTTCTGGCAATTGATGGATCCCATCGCGGAAAAAACACAGGTTAATCCTTATTCTACCCCACGGATAGGAAGTGGAAACAGTGCGGGGCTCCATATTTCAGTCTGTTGGGCTCCCCCAAGCTCGCTCGTAAGAACGAGTTTGCAAAAATTCACCTAAAAGAACCCACTAACTTCCTGTCTTCAAGCATTTCGAGCCTTAGGTCAGGATGGAGAGTGGCAATTGATAGTAGCTGACCCTTGGTCTCCTCTTGAGTGATTATCAAGAGGAGGTTCTAAAAAGTTTGGACTGTGGAAGGTGTGTCAACCTTCCATCGGGAGCTGATTTAGAATTTCTGACTTCGTGATGATCACTGGAGGTTTGATAGGAGAAAAAGCTTTGGTCGCCTGAATTTCGACGTTGAATTGTCATAGTCTGATGGGGTTGGGAATTGCGATCAAATTAGAGTACCTCGAATATCGTCCCGGAGATTTTATTCTGGAATACTTGTAACATTTGGAGCTCCCATGCAGAGGGGCCCAGGACCCAGCACGCGAAAGCATAAGTTACTGTGGGTGACAGCGGTATTGCGAGTGAGCTTCCACCTCTTATTTAGGAGACGGCGTTTCGTTCTGAGTCGGCGCACCGGAAACTCTTCAGACAGGCGTGGTGTGCAGCTCTGCCTGTGTCGCTAGAGTGACCCCGTTCCTCATGGGAACGTTAGTCATCGAACGTTAGTACTCTGCCCTACTTAACCCTGGTGAGGGCGGATATTTGAGGTCTTGTTTGCTACCTGTCGCGCCCCCTCATATGCTGCATCGGAAGCTGTAGTGGAGCAGAGTAGAATTCTTCGAGAGGAGCTGGCACGCCACGTACTGAGTGGGCAGGCTACATACTTTCCTCCCAGTGAGCGTCGGTAAGGTTACGGAATGGGGCGTTAGGAATCAGACAAGGAAACAGTCCGCCGCTGGTCTGGTCGCGGTGCCATTTCCAGCGGGAATCTGTGGAACGAAGGGAAAGGCTGCCTCGAAATGGAAAATGGATAGTGCCAATTAGGGCATCAAAATAAATAGGTTGGATCATCGGGGTCACCAATGATGCTCTATAGGAAATGCGATGTTGCGAGGAAGCTTTCACCTACTAATTTGGGATTTACGGACGAGTTACGGAAGAGAACGTTGGGAATCAGGCAAGGAAAAAATCCGCCGCTGGTGTGGTTGCGGTGTCATCTCCAGCGGGAATCTGTGAAACGAAAGAAAAAGCTGTCTCGAAATGATGGATGGGGCCAATTAGGGCCTCCAAAATAAATGGGTTGGTTCGTCGGGGTCACCAATGAACCTCTATAGGAAACGCGATGTTGCGAGGAAGCTTCCACCTCCTAACTTTGGAGACGGTGTTTTGTTGTGAGTCTGCGCACCTGAAAGTCTTCAGACAGGTGTTGTGCGCAGCTCTGCGGGTGGCGCCAGAGTGACCCCGTTCCTCATGGAAGCGTTAGTCATGGTACTCTGCCCTACTTAACCCCGGTGAGGGCGGATCTTTGAGGTATTGTTTGCTACCTGTGACGCCACCTCATGTGCTACATCGGAAGCTGTAGCAGAGCAGAGTAGAATTCTTCGAGAGGAGCTGGCACGCCACGTACTGAGCGGGCACTCTACATGGGTCTGATGATGGTTCTATAGATGGTCAGTTTATTCGATATGGACATTTTAAGTGGACAGCAAAGCAGTCGATGTAACACCATATTTTCCTTTTGGAGGGCGTGGTCCAGGTGTTGGTTGAATAAGAGTCGTTTATCTAGAATGACACCCAAGTATTTGACTTGCGAGTCCCGAGGGATATTTGAGCGTTTTACGACCACATGTTGTGACGCAAAACATGTGGTCGTGCATTGTCATCCATTGTCAATAACTTTGTCGTATCTATCGACGTATTGCGGCCGCTTTTCTGTAGCAATGCTCGACTCAAACTCATCAATTGTCGTCAGAAGATCTCTCCTGTGATCCTTTCATTCGATTGTAGAAGCTCATAATACCCAGATGGTCCAACCAAATACACGTGATTTTCTCGTCATGAATATTCAGCTTGACTGTTGATGATGAGGTATCCATACGTTGTCTGAGGCTTATCTGACGAATTATCGTAATGGCCCCAGTTTCCATAGCCAGTCACAATTCGATACAAACACTCTTTTATTTTTTTGCTCGTTCACACGTAAAAAAGAGCGTTTGACGTCCCTTAGCTTTGGTTCGTACAGGAGACAATTTTCTATCTTTCAAATCCTTTCAATTGCTTGCAAATGATGGCAAGTTGCTGGTCCAGTGACCCCAAATATTTTGCGAGTTCCTTTTGCGTTTGTGATGCATGTTCATCCAGCCTTGTCTCTAATCATTATTATTATCATTACTGACAAATCATAAGAAAAAAAAACTCAAAATTACAAAATAAAATGGAATTCATAAACAACTCAAATTAACAGAGAAACACGCACATATTCACAATTATATAATGTTCGAGGCGATTCTGGTCTCGAATGAACTGGTCAAGTCGGTTTTTGAAGGAATTCACCGAATTTGCACCAACAACACCATGCAGCTTTCCATTCCATCTGCTGAAAACTCTGTTGGAAAGAGACGTTTGACGCTGTGTAGTCTTGAAATTCTCTTTCGCCAGTTTGAAGGCATGACTACGGAATTGGGTGTTGCTTCTCAGGTATAGGTGATCCAGATTCACACCAAAGAACCCATGCAGAGCCCAATAAGTCACAATAAGATCACCCCTGTCTCGTCGATTCCCAAAAGTTTGCAGATTCAGTAGTTTTAAACGAGCATCATAGTCTCGTCTTACCCTCCCAAAGGGAATCCTTGTATTCCAATGCTGCACAGACTCGAGAAGTTGATCGCTTCTGAGAGAAGGGCACCATACCAGTCCAAGATATTCTATCAAAGGACGCTCATAACTGCAATAAAGTGCTCGACACGTTGCGAGACTGCAACCCCTAAACGATTTCTGAATCATATAGGTCATCTGTCTGGCCTTTGCTGCCACGTGGTGAGACCAGCTTAAACCATATAACACTATGATTCCCAGATCATTATATATATATGGGGTTATTTCTGCCCAGGTGTAAAACGTGGCAATTCTTCATCCTTAAACTTTGGTGGCGCTCTGAGTAGTTCTTAGTCCTTCAAATCAACAATGCCACCTTCAAATCTTCCGAAACGTTCGTTCGGCTAGAGCATGTTCACCATAAATATGACTTTCAGCAGTCTCCTTTGTATTGAAGTAATGAAATAAAACTCCTCGCAAAAACTAATAATTCGGTACAAAGTTGATATTTTCAGATCAATTAGACTTCAGTGAAATGAGAGATAGTGAATAGGTAGCCTAATGACACTTCAAATTGAAGGTGTTGGCAGATGAAACAATATAATAATGTACTAGTAACGTCATCTGTTATCAAAACTGCACGAACTAATTTCTACTCCTAGTATGTGAGTATTATTCATTATATTCACAATATTTCTTATTTTATTCATAAATTAATGTTTGTTTTGTTAGATATACTTGATGCTTTGACTTGTGTAAGCAGTTTGTATTGCAATAGCACAATAAACTCTCTTTCAATACTAGAACCTGAAACCACCCATTGCTGAACGAAAATGCATTTAAAAGCGCAAATAAATTTGTGAATCGGTTAGCGAAATCTCGGCTCATTCTTTAGTTCCTCCTGAGCAACGCCTTTTTCAGTCATCTAATTTTTTTGCGATCTCCTCCACAGCTCGTTTGTCGTCGTTCGCTCCCATTCTCTCTGATTTAACACCGAGAAAACTGAATAGAATGCATTCGGTTCGTGGAAAATTTTCCGGCAGAAGAATATATTTGCGATGAATTTCCAGGGCCATTGAACACCTCGGGACTTTTCGGTCGAGTCATTGAACCCGTCAGGGGGATTATCTCGTAAGTGCACCATTTGTTCCGAAGGGGATGCAATATAATCAGAGGTATTTTATTACTCGTAAGAAATGGCCTCTTCATATTCTTCCGAAAGGCTCTCCAGAACTTCAGGATCTTTGGGAAAACACGAGAGAGATTCCTGGTTTTATTTAGTTCGATTTCTAAGAAGGGATTAGGTTTTGTGTTCGCATGTATTGGAGGCATATTGTTGCAATACCTGTTGTTGAGCTTCAGCTCAATGTTTTACATTCTATGATTCTATATCAGATACGTCCTGGATTTCAAGGAATGCAGATGGAAGGGTTGCGTTCCCTTCGATATCCTGAGCAGATATCCCATTCAGTCTTATATATGTTTCAGATAAAAAATTTGAATTGCTTCGTATTTTACTTTCATTTTGACGTGCTTGTTCCAGAAATCAGCGTGCTTTCGTTTCTACCAAATAAATTTTGAGCCGAAAACTAGGTTGGACTCGCAGATTTGTTTATGAATCCTCCCTTACTTCTCCTCCCAAAGAGAAACTTCATGAATTATACAATAATCACATAATGTGCAACTTCTTTCTTGCACTATTTAAATATTTTAATATTAGCCCTTCCATCGGTGAGTTCACTGAATGGTATATATCTTGCAATTCCATTTGCTTGCTCTGCGAAAACTGATGAGGCCATAACTGGTGGACCGTGGTAGGCAGCCTCAAATATACTGAAGAGCTCACCATGTGATATGAACAATTTGAAATTTTTGTGGGCTGCAAATATACTAGCAACTATAGCAGTTTTCAAACATTTGAGCGAAGCTGTATACAAAAAAAAGGTCAATATTTGGGCGCCAAATTAACGCCAAAAATCATCATGTATCGAATTTCCATCTGCTGAGCCTTGTCTAAAGAGAATGAAATCGACTCATTTCTTGACGGATGGTGATTGGGCTGATGAGTCATATAGGATAATATTGTGCCAAAACGATCGTGATGAAGCATCTCACGACCCAAACGGTGGCTAAACCAGGAATTACAGCCGGAAAGCGCTTTTAGGAAAGCGCTTTTAGGAAATGTGATGAAGCGAGGGAGCTTACACCACTTAATTCGGGAGTCGGCGTTTCGTTCTGAGTCTGTACACCTGAAACTCTTCAGTGTGACGCCAGAGTGACCCCGTTATTCATGGGAACGTTAGTCATCGAACGTTAGTACTCTGCCCTACTTAACTCTGATGAGGGCGGATCTTTGATTGTTTTCTACCTGTCGCGCCCCCTCATATGCTACATCGGAAGCTGTAGCAGAGCAGAGTAGAATTCTTCGAGAGGAGCTAGCACGCCACGCTACAGTTCTTCTGTGCATTTGGTGAAACTGGAAAAGAGTAATTTATTATTAATTGCTTGCATATTGCCAAACACTAAATTCGTAACTCTACCGTCAACAATTGGACCGTTTGTAGCTAGTGTTTGACCAAAAACGGCAAGAATTGACCAACAGAAGAGATGTTGTGTTCTATCAGCACAACGCCATGCCACACACTTCTGTAGTGACTCGCCAGAAACTCCGTGAGCTTGGTGAAAATATTTAATGCAACCACCATATAGTCCCTTTGGTACCAAGCGATTACCATGTTTTTTCCAGCATTGCAAAACTTCCTTAGTGATAAGAAAATGGCACAAAGAAAAGATTGTGAAAATCGATTATTTGAGTTTTTCGTCAATAGGGAACCAAGACGTCCATGAGAAAGGCATTATGAAGCTACCTTCAAAATGACATCAAATTGAAGAATAATGTTTTCATGTTCAAGCAAAAACAATGGATTATTTTTCCAAACTGAAAAGGGTGATTTTATGCTTGACAGAAGGCTTTTACAACATCTTAAATATAAAATATTGGATGGGGTGGTCCGTTACTTTGTGATAGTTCATTTTAATTGAAATGGAATGAGAAATTACTTTGGTTTCTATTAATTCATTTCTCAGTTCATTCCAATCTTAAATATCAAACAGAGTAATTCTGTTATACCTTTTGCTAGTATGTTGATTCGAATTAGACTCTTTAAAAAGCGTCAGGAATATTTAGAAACCAATGTTCCCAACCGCCAACCTTCACATGTTGCTGACAAAGTTTTTCCAAATAGAAAAGAGCTGCAATCCAACTTGTTATCTCAGAAAAGAGTGGAACATCTTGCCATGAAGACTATCGGATCACCTTTATGTATCAAAAGTCCACATAGACTCAAATGTTTCCTGAGAGGATTCGCAGGATTTCGACATTACTAATAAAGGAGTAGATTGGATTTACTAGACTTCATTCAATAACATTCGTTCTTTCCATGTTTTAACGCCCAACATTCCGAAACTTGAAGAAGTAATGCACATAATTTCTTATAAATATTCTAAATAATGAGCATATGCATCCAAAAACTGTAAAACCATTCTCAAATATGCGAATTTAAAAAACATAGACCCTTTCAAAAGTGTTTAGAACCCCATGTTTCCTTTCGCCAACCGCAACAAGTTATTGACAAAGTTCATCCAAATAGAAAAGACCTTCACTCCAACTTCTAAACTTACAAAAGAGTTGTACATCCCCTCCGACAAACTCTCGGCTCACACTTGTGTATCACACGTCACATCGAGGATCTCCGGGATTTCGACATCGGGAATAAAGAAGTAGATTACATCTTGGAGACGTCTCCATTTAACATTCGTTCTTTTTCTTGTTTCCACGGCCGTCATCCAGAAAATTCCCGGCGTTCCGTTCCCTAAACAGAACTGACAAATTTATCGCGACCCCGACACCTCGATTAAATATTTCCCAAAAAGCGCCCATACTTGTCAGGCGGGAAACTCACATAACCGACGTGCCCCCGTTGGAGCGCCCACCCCTCATAAATAACGCCCCGGGTTGCAGTTCTCCGATCATGTATATAATAGGGGGAACATAAGGGATTACCGGAGGTCCGGCGTACCCCATTGGATTTCCATTAGGTTACCTTTTTTCCAAGATTGAATTTTAGTTATGGCCCCGGAGTATTCGAGACGCGTTTCATTCCGGAGATGTAGGGAGGTGGTTGGGGTAGTTTTTATTCGGACGGAAGAGCCTAGACGTCGACACTATGTAATATGCTTAGTTTACGTCTTTTCGACTGACAGATCGCATTCCTTTAAGAATGGAATTGAGCAGCTGTTTTTGCGGATGGACATCCTTTTCAGTCATGTTCTACGGAAATAAGTACACTGGTATTGTTAAGCATGCTGTGGCATATTATGAATTAGTTCTCGTGGAATACCAGGACAGTAACAGCAGTATTTTATGTGGATAATGTCTTACAAAGCACATTAACTTCTTATCTATGTAGATGTCCGTTTACACGTTTCTTTCAGAAAGACAACGCATGTCCTCACATGGCTCGTCGAACTGTAGACTCTCTAAAAAACAGATGCTTTTGTTTCGCCCTAGCCGCCCTGTTCATTAGATGTCAACTATATCGAATGAATTAGGCGGCTTATTACTTGGTAGTTGGTTTCTTTAATCTTAAACGGAAAATTGCACGAGTGCAGCCTGTACCAAAGAAAGAGGATAATCTATATGATCGTTAGTCATGGAGGCAGCTATCAATCTCGAAATGGTTAGATAACTGGATAGCAAAGGTCTTATCAGTGACAGACAATATGGTTTTTGCAAACACCGACCAAAAGGTAACCTCTTTAGCTGTGTGACCCAAGTTTGGACAAGAGCTTTGGAACATCTAGGTCAGTTGCTTTGAATATATCCAAAGCTTTAGATCTTGTCTGGCATGAGACAATTCTGAATAGACTATCTTCGTATGGTCTCTGCGATTGGAGGAAGAGTTTCGTCACTAACAGAAACCTTAATGTGATGATAGTACCCTCTCCTTTGTTTCAACGTGAACGCTGGAGTGCCACAAGGCTCAGTTTTGTCGCCTATTCTCTTCTAGATCCACATGAACGATCTTCTTAGCACGACCGAGACCGTCTTTTTTCACGAGTGAAAAACCTTTGAGTTTCACCTCCATAGGTGCCAGCAAATCGATTCCTTGAACGATGAACTCAAAAAGATGTATGAATGGGGCTGACGGAATTTGGTGCAATTCAATGCCTCGAAGACCCAAACAACTTTTTTTCGTAAAACTCAGTCCGTGACTTCTAATTTGACGATGGAAAAACAGGTACTTCAGTCAACTCTATGATCTGTTGTGGGAAACATGTGACTGACATTGCAAAGGCTGCTGCAAATAAGCTGGGATATTCAAAGCTAGGAAGTATTTCTTAAGTTCGAGTTCTTCTACTGTATAAAGCCCAGCTCAGATCAGGACTTCAAACTCTCATATTTGGATCTCAAAACCCAAACTCTCGTTAAAACTTTTGGATTCCATCATTTGAGAGCTTATTTCAGCTTCTTGGAAACCACAAAAACGAGAGAATATTGTTATAACCATTTCTTCACAAATGCCAGCAAGTTAATGGTAACAACATTATAAAACGAGCAGATTTTTCATTGGACATGAAAAGAACGCTCAATTCACGTTCACACTGAAAAAAACATAGAATTCTTTTACCTGGTAAGGAAACTGAAGAAACATGTCACTTAAATCTCACACAAACATTTTTTCTTGAAATAAATTGAAACGAAGTTGGTCTCTGAAATTTATAAGTCATGTGCAATAAAACTGGAAGGTTTTCAAATGACCACATATCATAAGTTGATTGAATGAAGACATATATAAATCATCAATTGGTATAAACTTGCCAGTTCAAACATGCTGAATGTTAGCGTTGGGGCAGGCTTTATATCGATTTCTATCTATGGCAGGTCCTAAAGCATCGCTTGAGTTAGTTGTTATAGGTTTCAAGCGTTGTTTTGACGAACTTTTCTCCATATTTCAAATTGAAATTGCTTTGTTTTTCTGCTTGTTATTGATGTCGACATATGTGTTCGTTTTATGAAAGAAACTCGAATCAAGTTAGTGATATATAACCAATTCATATTCGATGAACTTTCTGTTACCATTGCCTATACTCTTTCGAATAAATTAATTCTCTCTACCTAGTATCATTAATAATCAGCAATTATTCACTGTTACTCCATTGTTTCATATGCATATTTCTGCAATATGAAAATGTGAAGTACTTGATTCTGAAAGATCCTGGAAATAACTTCCAACAGAAGAAATTTCAAGTTCAATATATGAGAATTCCAAGCACTTGAAACGATAATTTCATGAATTTTCCAGGCATAATACGTTTTCTTGGTAGTGGAGTTTCATAAGAATAGAACTCCACATCAACTTCGGAGCACTATAAGTTCATTGTTTATCGTCTACCTAAATTATAGGTATATGAAATTTTCACTCAATATGCATGTATTACGTATATGTCTATTTGAATCTCAATATTGTTACAAATATTTATCATATTCCACACAGGCTAGAAATTCGACATGATTATTTGAAGGTGTAATACAAGAGTTCGTTGGAAACAAATTGAATCCAGTTAATGAGTAGTCAAAAATGGAAGGTCACTGAGTTATGATAGTTTTTTGACTTTTCAGAAATTTAATTCCTTTTGTCACACTACTTAATTATGTAAAAACTTCAACACTGTAGCGTAGATGTAAATTTTCATTCAATAATTCATTGAAATTTAAATATCGAAACAGACTTAATCTGTTAGTCTTCTACAATTTTAATTTCAAAAAAATTTTTATTCAAAAAACTTTTAGAATTAAATTAATGTCTACAATAGGCACCGCTTATATTTAATAGACGTAAATAATCAAAACTCCAGATACAATGTCAAATGGAATAAATGAACCAACAAATATAAAAAATTACATATCGACTTCGTCAGGTGAGTATGGTAACTATTACCATACTCACCTGACGAAGTCAATATGTAATTGACGAAACAATTGTCGTTGAAAAATAAAAATAAGCGGAAATATAAAAAAGTCATTTGAAATTTAATAAATGAATAATTGAAGGAGACAAAATTGTGTTTCTGATCTTACCATAATGAACACCAATTCTTTTCGAAAAACATAAAACACAACTTAAGGACTTCTCAGAAAATATAATTTATTTGAAATATTTAATATATTTAAATATTCAAATAAGTAAATTCAAAAATCTCTCAAAACATGCACTATATCTTCAAAAAACAATTAGAATTCCGATAATCTTTTCATCGGCCCTAGATAATATTTAAAATCAACTAACAATCAGTATACCTTACCTTAAAGTATAACCGGAACTTGCTTAAATAGACTAATTTTAAAAAATCCAGATAGTCTATGTTCGTCACAAAATCACAGAAAAATATAAGTATTATAGGGTTTTCTTTAAACCATTGACATTCCATAATGAGATTTATTCAAGCTTAAATATAATTATATATTATGTATAGAATAAAATAGAAAAAGGCTTTTTACTTGCAAAATAGAACAAAATTTGAATATCAAAACAGATTTAATCTGTTAGTCTTCTACAATTTTAATTTCAAAAAATTTTTTAATCAAAAAACTTCTAGAATTAAATTAATGTCTATAATAAGCACCGCTTATATTTAATAGACGTATATAATCAAAACTCAATATACAATGTCAAAAGGAATAAATAAACCAACAAATATAAAATAGTTATTTAAAATTAATGAATAATTTTTTTTAATTAAAATTGTAGAAGACTAACAGATTATTTTGATATTCAAATTTTGTTATATTTCTTCTATCAAGTAAAAAGCCTTTTTCTATTTTAATTCATTGAAAGCTGAAAAATGAATGATAAGTTTAGAAAAAAACTTTTTGCCAAAAATACACATAATCTCAAAAATGAATGGTCTTAAATGTGAATTAATAGAATGGGTACAAAAATCCATTATTTCCACATGTTTCGGATTGTCCGATTTGGTCACATATGTATCGTATCGTTCAATAATTTGTTGCCATTTTAAAGGTAGCTTCATTATGCCTCTCTCATAAAAGTCTTGATCCTTATTGGCGAAGAACTTTAGCAAACGATTTTCACAATCTTCCCTTGATGCTAATTTCGTATCATTCAGGAAATTTTGCAACGCAAAAAAAGATGGTAATCGCTTGGAGCCAGGTCCGGACTATAGGGTTGATGCATTAAAACTTACAAACCAAGCTGTCGGAGTTTCTGGCTACATCTACCCCATCTATATTCTCTAAATAAATTCCATGTTTCAGAAATTCATCATCCCGAAGAGGCTCAAGAAGTTGGTTCTTGTTACTAATCATGTCATATCTTTCAGCTATCTGGGTTTCCGCTGGGGCTGAACAAGTCTGAGCGGAAACCCCCTTCTTCTATTTTGACACTAACACTGTCATTTCTTTCAGCTATCTGGGTTTCCGCTGGGGCTGAACAAGTCTGAGCGGAAACCCCCCCTTCTTCTATTTTTGACACTAATATTGTCACTTCTTTCAGCTATCTTGGTTTCCGCTGGGGCTGAACAAGTCCGAGCAGAAACCCGCCCTCCTGTACTGACAATAACCATGTCATTTCTTTCAGGTATCTGGGGGTTCGCTGGGGCTGAACAAGTCTGAGCGGAAACCCGCCCTTCCTATTTTGTTATTAACCATGTCATCTCTTTCAGCTATCTGGGGGTTTGCTGGGGCTGAACAAGTCTGAGCGGAAACCCTACTATGATGATATAAATGCATAACATTATCCAAGAGCTCTGCTCCAATGTTAATACGTACTAATACTGAGTTGTCCTCGTTGGGGTTATGTCAAGTCATTGGTTTATCCTGATAAACCAGAATCAATAGACGGTTTTGGAGACAACATAACTCGTGTTATTGATGAAATAAGGCCTGAATTACTCGGTTGTACTGAAGCAGGTCCTCTGTTAGTCCTTTCCAAATATCCTTTCCTTTATTTTTCAGCTTTCGGAGGTCTGCTGGAGTGTCAAAACTCGAGCAGAAACCCAGCATAGCAATGACGACAATGCTACGCCAACATCGGTTAAGTAACTGTACATGCCGACATGTACAGTTTTGAGTATGTCCTTTCCATACCTGTATAGAGCTTCTGAGGAATCTTAGCAGAAGATCAGGAGTATCAGGGGTCTCAAGTTGAACCTAGATACTAGATATTCTTGAGCAAATTCAGAAAAATACCCAGACATGAGTTAAATATTCTAGCAAAGCGAGCCACTCAATCCTGAAAAAATCGTCAGAAGCGAAAGAAAAACAAATGAATTGATTGATGGCGATTGTATTCAGCAAGGGATTTCCGTGAATTTTCCCTTCTCAGGATCACGCCGCAAAAATAATCAGTTCGGTCACGCCCCGCTGATTAGAGGCTTATAAGTCAGGGGGGAACAAAATGACTCTCGCCAAATTCGACTTGGACCAAATTGGATCTGAATATACGAATCTGTCGGTACGGAACTTCAAAAGGAAAAGGTCACCCAATTTGCCAAATACGTCACACAAAGAATTCAAAGCGGGGATTAGTCGACAAAGGCCTCCGGTGCGATTCGCTTTTCTCCCCGACTTGGAGGAGGAAAACGTGGAGGATCGGCCGCTGATGGGAGAAAAATATCCAGGGCCTTATACCATGAAATTTATTCCCTTTATCCAGGCGCGTTTCGGAGTTATGTAACACCATCGGAGAATTTCGGTCCTACATCGGGAGTTATAGATGGGGGGGTTGAAGCGCCTCGCTGGAGGAGCCCTCCAATTGTGTCGAACGCCGACGATGGAGCGCTGCCCGTCTTCCGGAATGGCTACGTAATTTATTTCCCTATAAGGGAGGGTTGGGGATCTGTTTCCTCGCGGAAATATTAACCTCATTTATGGATCGTATGTTTCAATAAAACTACGTGGGGGCGATGAATATGGTCGTTTTGTATTCGGATTTAAATAGCTGGAGACTATAACTTGGTTAGTTGGACTTTAATTGGAATGAAATAAGAAATTACTTCGTTTTATATCACTTTTTATTAACTGAATATACAGTGACTCCAGTGTCGTAGTGTTTACTACATTTTAAAACTCCATAAAAACAAATTGTACCTCAACTATTATATATACATAAACCAGAAATATTGGATGTCTATAATAAACTGAAAAGATCTTATGATACCGCTTTGAGTCTACAAAAAAGAAATCATTATAAATCTATTATTGACAAAGCGGATAATAAAACAAGAGCAGTGTGGGATATTATAGGAAAGGTTACAAACAGAAGTACAACCTCCTTTTGAGAATGCAGACCGAAGAGACCCTAAAACAATGTATGAGCTAACCAATAACATTAATACTTACTTTTCAGAGGCTTCATTACATGCCAGGTCCAAGCCCCAAGCAAAATTACAAAATGAACAAAAGCATTACTAGATCTTTTTACTTGTTTGAAGTTGATGAGAACGAGATTTTATGTGCAGTAAAGAGTATGCCGAACAAGTTTTCTTCAGGATATGATGAGATTCCTATCAGTGTAATAAAACACCATATATCCAATATAGTGGCTCCACTCTGTTTCATCATTAATTCTGCCTTCAAAGCAGGATATTTCCGGATGCATTAAAAATATCACTTGTGAAGCCTTGTCACAAAAACGGAAATCCTAATGACTTATCCAATTACAGACCCATAAGTTTAATCACATCTTATGCAAAAGTTTTTGAGAAAATTCATGTTAACTGTTTAGTAAAATTCTTTCAGAAATTCGAAATTCTATCTACTTATCAGCACGGCTACACGAGGGGCAAAAGCACTGACACGGCAATATTCGAATTCACACAGAAAATATATTCTTGCCTTGAAGAAGATAAAATACATTCCATTGCATTCTTTTGCAGAAACTTGAAATGAAAGGTATTAGAGACGTACCACTCAAGCTTGTACAAGATTACTTGAAGGACAGAAAAAAAATAGTCGCAACGAATGTGAATGAGGAAAAATATTCCTCAACGGAAATTACTATAACTTCTGGGATACCACAAGGCACTAATTTAGGACCTATTTTATTCGTTATCTATGATGACGATCTGCCAGAGGCTTTGGAAGGTGAGCCTGATACATTTCAAGAAACGGTATCACCAGCATTGGAAACAAGTTCTCAGACTTCTGCTGATGATACTAATATAATAGTGTCTTCCCAAGATCTAGAATCTGTGACTGTTGGCTTAACAACTGCTTTATCGAATGTCAGTGAATGGTGCATCTTCAATTCACTAACTCTTAATTCTGATAAAACAAACATCATGTTTTTTTACAGCATCAGGACGAATGTTAGTTTTCCAGCGTGCATTAACTTTGGGAACCAGCGAATACCAACAAGCTTATTTACAAGACTTTTGGCAATCACAGTAGACAAACACCTAAACTGGGAACAACACTGTAACTCCATGATATCAAGGTTAAATTCGGTAGTTTACACACTGAAGGCTATTCGATATCAAGTTGATATAACTACAATGAAAACCATCTATTTTGCAGATTCTCAGTCACTTCTATCTTTCGGCATTGAAACATTTGGCGATAACATTATTTCGAGAAATGGCCCAATTAATTGGCCTCCAAGATCATGCGACATAACTCCACTGGATTATTTTCTTTGGGGTTATGTCAAGTCATTGGTTTATGCTGATAAACCAGAAACAATAGACGCCTTGGATAACCACAATGAAAACTATCTATTTTACAAATTTTCAGTCAATTATATCTTACGGCATTGTATTTTGGGGTTCCAGTTCAGCAGTAAAACATATTTTTGGAACACAAAAATTAACAATCAGGACTATGTTCAATTTAAAATTTAGGTCATCTTGTAGGAACTACTTTAAGGCTAACAATATTTTAATTCTTTCAGGTCTTTATTACTACAGAGTTTGCTATTTTTGTGAAAACATCGTTATTACTTTGAGAGTTATAAAAATAACAATTTCACCAGAAGAGTTCAAGAATAGTTTTTCCCGATCCATAAATATTCCTATACTGAAAAAAGCACACTTTATGTAAGTATTAATTGTAGAATCTCCTATTGAAAGATATTTTGGACATATCCAAATTTCGTTAATCGATTTCGTTAAGCTGTTTTTCTGTTCATATTATATTGTGAACCACTCTTTCACAGAATTTAAAGACCTCTGTCTTAGAATATGAATGACTATGTACTTCTGATTTTTGTATTGATTTGTTTTGACATGTTTCTACTTTATTGTCCACCTGTGTGATTTTGGAAATAAATATTATTATTAATTTGAGATTGTCCTATTCTAGGAAGATATGATTAGTTTCGAAAAAATGTGCCGCAAAATTAGAATAATCTTTGTAATTCTTGTATGAACATTGATGTTCTTTGCACCTGTTGTTGAAAGATCTTCCAGTTTGTCTAATATTGAAAGGGCCAAACTTCAACGGGAGATCACATAAGTTATTTGCAACAAAAAAGTCATATAACACATGGTTAAATTTTGATGGTTATTTTTAAATTTAACATTTCTTGATTTAATTTAATATTTCCGGTAGAATGAGTGGTACGGGTTTTCTATTACATCAGTGTATCCCAACTGGTGGTTCTCAGAAACATCTTCATTTGTCGAATTCAATCAAGAGTCAGATTAATCCAGGGGTCAAAATCAATCAAGAACTCTACGTATTGGACCATTCAACAGGACTCCGCTCCGGCTCATAAAGCGAACATGACGTAAGAATGGTGTAAGACCCATTTCCGGGCTTCATCAAATCTGCAGAATGGCCGCTCTACTCGCCGGATCTCAACCCAATGGACTACAGCGTGTGGTCGATTCTGAAGCTCAGGGCTTGTGCTGAACACCACAAAAGTTTGAAATCGCCGCCACTTCGAAATGGTTTGAATATATATTATTACCAAATAATTATTCGTTGCTGTTTTGTTTAATTTCTTTTGTCCAATAAAGTTAAATGAAAAAAGTTTGTCCGAGGTTCTTCTTGTCACCCTATATAAATTGAGTTAATTCGTTAGATACAAGAAAACGTACTAATACCCAAAATTATTAAGCGACAGAAACTGTCAAATTGTAAATTCAACGTTTACTTTAATATTCAATCCCAAGAAAGCTTCAAGATAGAGAACATTTAGGTTTGGAATATTTTAACGTTTCGTTATCTTCTTTGCCATGATATTATGGCAGAGGACAAGCAGCTAACACAAAAGTTAATGTGTCATTGGAAAGCACACTGAATGAGGTATTTTTTGCTGAAAAGAAAACATGTCCTTAATTAATACAATTTCATCGATAAAACCATTTGAGATATATGACTGATTCTGTTCACTTGAGAATCGTAATTTTATCTCCTTACTACTCCCGTAATAAGAATTTTTGGCACACGGAACTCCTTATCCTGTAGCAAATTTAATGAAGTTTCTAGATATGTGGTCAAATTCAATATTTAATGAGGCTACAAGGAAAACTGAAGTATAATCGATTTCATGGACAAACTTGAAGTATTTCGTGAAATCAAGAAATCTTAAATTAAAGTATAACCATCAACATTTTGACCATGTGTTAAATGACATTTTTTGTTGCAAATAATATATACGATCTTCCCTTGAAGTTTGGCGCTTTTAAAAGTAGACAACGTATATAATCCAACAAACGAGCGAGAGCCGGCGAATTCATTCAGAAATCAGAATTTGTCGATCTCATATCGCCAAATACCTTTCATCCAAATCGGACTGTCTTCATACACAACGTCGGCGTGGGATAAAACGACAAACATTCCATTATCCCTTCCCTCAACGAGTGTTTACAGAGGAACAGACCCGAGATATTTTCCGGGAACTCGACGTCGTGGATCGAGCCAAGCGCGTCTTTCCCGTCATTCCAGCAGGCTCATATGAGGCCATCGGCATTCAATATTCATGCATGTTCGTCTCCTGTCCCGGAAACGCCGTAATGTGCCCGTAGGATGTGAAGATCGCGTCCCGGAATATTGAATTCATGAAAATCACCTTTTTCCTGCGTAGAACCTCGTTACGGGGCAAGGGGGTGCATCAGAGAGCAGGTTAAATGGAATAACGTTAGGGAAGGAATGGTCTTTGCAAGAAACTCCCGTTCGTCCATTACCAACAGGGGAGTGACTGGTCCACAATAGAGCGCCACTTGAGAAATAATAAATTATTACCGAAAAACGACCTAAAACTAATGATTTTTTCAATCTAATATGAAATAAATCTCGATTGAATATGGAAAACTTATTTCTTCATCTCTCTTCGATGAAATAAATGTATCGGGTGTTTTTTCTATAGTGATAGAACTTTCGATAGGGATAACTGTGATTTGGCAGAAGGTGGAAGCCATGTTGTTTCGACAATCAGTTCAGTTTTAATTCTGTTCAGTAAGCATTGAAAAATTATCATGGAAAAACTAACGCCGCAACAACGTTTACAAATTGTTGAAATTTATTTTCAAAATCAGTCTTCTATTCGCCAAACTTATAGAGCCCTTCGTGAAATTTATGGTTTACATAATTGTCCATCAGAGCAGGTTATTCGTCGAATTATCCATAGATTTCGGACAACATTTTCTCTACTCGATGCAACAATAACAACAAGACGAAGAACTGTACGTTACAAGTTTTGCGTAAAGATATTGGTCTGCACTCATACAAGATCTAACTGAACTATACGTACAGAAGAAAATATCGCTGCTGGAAGTCATAGTGTTAATGATCCAGATTTGTCTATTCGGCGAAGTTCACAACAAGTTGGACTCTGTGCATACACCACATGGAAAATTTTGCATGAAGATCTTGATCTACACCCATACAAGATCCAACTGGTTCAAGAAATAGAGCCACTTGACCATAATAAGCGTCGTAGAACAGTTTGAAGTTGATCCATCTTTATACTCTAGGGACGTTATTTAACCTTTTAATTATACTCCTCACGTCTACGTGCATTTTCGGCGTATCTTAATTCTCTCTGCGAACTGCTCCTAGAGTTCCTCTTCGATCTCAAACTACGGCTGCACCTCACCCATACTTAAGGCAGCCACTCTTGACTTCTGCTTATTGGACAACACTTAGATACTCTACCAATCAGGGCAAAAAATAGAACAATGGGGATCAATCTCAAGACACCCCATCGAAGATATGTTCTTTCAGGAAATTGTTGACGTTTTTTGGTTCAGCAATAAATCTCTACTCTTTGTGACAACTGAAACTTGGTAACTATCCAACATCTTGATGCCGCATGTCTAATGATCGCTGAAGAATAGGAAGTGCTTTTAATCTAGTCGCCACAGGAGAGCCTGTATACCTACAATTGACAACACCAGCACTTCAATATCCTTGAGATAAAGTAACCACTACACGTTGAGAATTATATACATATCATTTATAAATAGATAAAGTGAAGAAAAAAAAACTTGGCTTAAGTTTCACTCTTTATTTTATGTCTGTTGGCATATATGTTTCGGGTTTTTAGCCCATTTTCAAAACTGAAGAGAACAAAACTTAAAATCCTATTTATAATGTTTGGGTAGTGTGGAAATATGGTGTTAGTTGGGTCCTTATCTTTTACAGATAACAGCAATGGTGATAAATTAAATTGAAGTTGTTCATTTGTTATTTAAATATTTACAGATATATTCTGTTAGCCTTCTACATATTAGATTTCAAAAAATTATATTCAATATTATAACTTCAGGAATTAAATTAATTTTATATAACTACTACTTATATCAAACAACATATCAAATAAACATTCATTCTAAGATATTTAAATGATATAACAAAATAAAAAAATGCAATAAATATAAATTGTTAACAAAAATCCTATAAATTAAATATTTTGATCTTTTTAATCAATGGTAAACCACAGAATTATTTATTTGAGTTAACATTACACTCCATGTAAATTTTCAGTATTCATTTACCAGAAGCTTTCTGAATTGTTAAAGGGTGAGAAAATTTTTTTGTTGATTGGTGTTATATTTTATTAAATAAGAATATAATTGAGTACTGACGAAGCAAAGTCTCTCTTAAAATTTGTTTTTTAATAATGTTTTAACATATCTTGATATTTTCTGAAAAGTAACTCAGTTAGATATTCAATCATATTGAATATTCTAAGTAAGATAGCTTTATGATGAAATTTTTAAGATTATGTTAAACATTTTTGAAAGATATCTGTTCTCATGAGAGGGATAAGCAGAAACAAAATTTTGTCTACTCAAAATATTTAATTTATAGGATTTTTGTTAACAATTTATTTTTACTGGATTTTGTTACATCATTGGGATATCTTATAATGAATGTTTATTAGGTATGTCGTTTGATATAAGTAATACTTATATGACATTTATTCAAGTCTTGAAGATATAATATTCAATATAATTTTTTGGAATTGAATATGTAGAAGGCTAACAAAATATATCTGTAAAAATTGAAGTATTCAAATAATTTTATGTACCTTCTATCAAGTATAATTTATTTTATTTTGTTCATTTGTAATTGGAGCTTCTTACCATGTGCTAAACAAATCTCCAAACTTTCTAAGAGGTTAATTCTTCTGCTTTTATTACCTACGTGTAAAATCTCAGTTCTACTGAAATCTATAACATGGTTGTTATTCATACAATGTTCCGGAAAACCATATGTTATTTTATTATGTAACATACTTTTTATGTTCTTCTACCCTTATGTTTAAAGATCGTCCTGTCTGCCCTATGTAAAATGCAGGGCATTCATTACAATATAATTTGTATATACCGCTTTTTTCACACGTTTCACGACAGTCTTTCCTATTGACTAAGAGTGAACCCAAGTTTTTCTTATTTGTACAAATAATATTAATAATATTCTGTTTTAGTCTATTGCATAATTTCATTACTTATTTGAGGTATGAATCCTATAGAATTTTTCCTTTTTTTGCCCTGAAGAATAGAGCTTTTTGTGGTCTATTTTAGAAATTAATTTATCGATTACGTTCGTATTGTAACCATTGTTCGACGCTAATGACTTCAAAACTTTAATTTCTTTTTTTTTCACCAGCTTTACTACTGTCGTGAAGGTGCTTCATGGCGATCCAAAAGTGCTTCAGTTTTGCTAAGGTTGATCGCAATATTTTCACCATTTTTGTAGCGAATTTCATTGCGTTCTTGAACCGTGTCGCATTCCATTTTTAGTTTTAGTAATGGCGTAGTTTTGCTTATCAAATGTTAAAAGATCATAGCTTCAAGTGTGACAGCTATCCAGTTACACATTAAAAATTCAACATTTCTTAAGAATAAGTTGGTACTTTGATGTTGAATGTCAATGATTGTCGATGAAGCCTTTCTTTCCTGTCAATATCTGGCATGTCTGATTTTTTATTTATTTCCATTATTAACGGAAACAATCTAAATCTGCCCTCGAAATAAAATTCTTTCAAACAAGTGTTGAATTAACCAGCAGCGTTTCGACACTCGGAGAAATTCTCAGTAATTATCGAACAAAAGAAGTAACCGCAGAAAGAGAACGCTGAAATTCAGACGTTTTCGGAAACCTCCAATTAACTCCCTCTCTCAAGATACACAAAACCAGTTCGAAACTTGTTCCTATTGTAGATCACAGCGTCACCGTAGCTGCGAAATTCGATAGCGCTCCACTCAAATTAAAACTTGCAAATTCGTTCGTTCCGCCATGAGTTCAAACTGTTTTCTTTCCTTACCTCCAGCATTTTTCCAAACCGATGGACGGCATCGAATCCTTTTTGTTCAGTCCTGGAAGCGTATGAACATGAAGAATTCCTGGTCTTATTCCGTGAGAAAACATAGGCGAATTTTTTGAAACGTGACGCCGAAAAGGAATAAAATGGGGGAGTTTTGGACGCATTCAACGAGTTTACAGAAAGGTTCGTTAGTTTCGGACTAAATATATGATTTATTGCCGGAAAGTTCCCTATTTCGATGGAACTTTTGTATACTCGTACATGAAAAGAGTGAAACTTTCTGTGGAAAAGTATTAATTGAGAAACTACTATAAGTGTCGATTGTGCGAGCTAGATTCACTACAAATTTATTTTTGATGTATTATTTGCTTAAATAGTGAGTTTAGTTGAATAAAACTCATATACTACTCTGTCAAGAAAGTACCGGGAATTTTCAATTAAAACAACATTTTTACATTTAATCGTCAAAATTTATTGGGTCGCCTTCAAAATAGGCTCCATTTGCTCCAATACATCTATGCCAACGGCACTTCCAATTATCGAAACATTTTTTATAGGCGCTTTCCGGGATGGACTTTAGCTCTCGCGCCGAATTTTGTTTTATGGCTTCAATCGACTCAAAACGGGTGCCACGAAGGGGCAATTTTAGTTTTGGGAAGAGGAAAAAGTCGCAGAGCGCCAAATCCGGCGAATACGGTGGTTGCTGAAGCACGTTTGTTGAGTTTTTGGCGAGAAAGTCAGTCACAATCGTAGCTCGGTGAGAAGGCGCGTTATCGTGATGCAAAATCCATGA
The DNA here is from genome assembly GCA_034642435.1 of Megalocaria dilatata. Taxonomy (NCBI): domain Eukaryota; kingdom Metazoa; phylum Arthropoda; class Insecta; order Coleoptera; family Coccinellidae; genus Megalocaria; species Megalocaria dilatata. The sequence goes on along the minus strand of CM067857.1, from coordinate 8,756,842 downwards.
GTTGTTCGCCCACAAATTTGGCCGCTTCTTACGGATACGCTCACGCAAACGTTTCATAACGCCTAGGTAATACTCCTTGTTTACCGTCTGACCCTCTGGAACGAATTCGTAGTGCACCACGCCACGGATATCGAAGAAAACAATGAGCATCACCTTCATTTTCGAGCGGCTTTGGCGGGGTTTTTTCGGTTTCGGCTCATTTTTTGCCACCCATTCCGATGATTGCTGGCTTGTTTGCATATCGTACTCGTAGACCCAGGTCTCATCACCAGTTATAATGCGTTCCATAAATGTAGAATCGGAATTTCAGCTATCCAGCATGTCTGAAGCAACCTGTTCGCGATGACGTTTTTGAAGAAAATTCAGGTCTTTCGGCACGACTCGTGCGGCCACCTTTCTCGTGCCCAAAATATCAATCAAAATCGTACGTGCGGACTCGTGGGATATCTTAAGATGATGTGCTATCTCTCTCAAGCTGGTACGACGGTTTTCCAGCACCCTTTCCTTAATTTTATCGACGTTATCTTCGATCGAAGCCGTCGATGGGCGACCACTTCACGACCGTCCTTGAAGGCTCTGTACCACTGATATGCACGAGTTTTCGATAGAGCATTATCACCAAAGGCCTTTTGCAACATTTTCAATGCATCGGCACACGAAAATTCATTTGCAACACAAAACTTTAAACAAGTTCTTTGCTCAACGTAATCACCCATAGTAAAAATCGGCACGCACTCTGACATCGACTGACTTAATCAGCTGTTGCAAACATACTAGTTGACGGATCCCGCTCAAGCTTGGCATAGTAATTAAGGACAGTGGTACCAACCTAGGAAAAAAAATTTTCACCTGCCTCATTGCCCCGCCAGATTTAAATCGATAATTCCCGGTACTTTATTGACAGAATGTATATGTGGATTTATATTTATTATCTTGAGTTGTTCATTTGATGCGTTTCGTTAACATGAAAGATTTTCCAATAAGAGGCTTCATTTCGATATAAAAAAATTAATGTTTATCCCATTATAAAGGGGAAGGTTTGCCATAAACAATGGAAAACAATATCAGCCAAATGACCGCCACAGTTGCTGTTTTTGTTTTTGGTCTCTTGAAAATAATGAAAATCGGGTGAAAATTTTTGTCACCTAAAAAAAAAATTTCTCAATTTTTTTTTTGGGTGAAAATTTTTTTTGGTCACTTTTTTTAGGTTTTCTCAAATTTTGTTTTGATGAAAATTGATTCAAAAAAGTTTTTTGGGTCAGTTTTTTAGGTGAAAATTCTTTCAAATTTTTTTTTGTGAAAGTTTTTTTCAAATTTTTTTTGGTCAGTTTTCAGGTGAAAATTTTTTAATTTTTTTTGGGTGAAAATTATTTTTTGGGTAAACGTTTTTTCAAAAAAATTTTTTGTCACTTTTTTAGGTTAAAGTTTTTTCAAATTTTTTGTTTTTGGGTGAATATTTTTTCGAATTTTATTGTGGAAGAAAATTTTTTCGAATTTTTTTCGTCACTTTTTTTAGGCGAACAATTTTTTTTGGGGGGGGACAATTTTATCAACTTTTTTTTTCTGGTTGAAATTTTTTTCAATTTTTTTTGTCCCTTCTACAGGTGAAAATTTTCTCGATTTTTTTTTTCACTTTTTTTGGGTGAAAATTCTTTAAAATTTTTTTTGTCACTTTTTTTAGGTGAAACTGTTTTCAAGTTTTTTTTCTGGGTAAAAATGTTTTCAATTTTTTTTTTGGTCACTTTTTTAGATGACAAATTTTTCAATTCCTTATGTGTCCTTATGTCACTGCGAACCACCATCTAAGAATCGAAGATTTGAACCACTGCGTGAAGGCAAACGTCTGCTTCTGAGTAGATTATACGAAAACAAATGAGCCCTTATACAACATACGAGTTCCAGCTTGATTATAGCTTTTATTCCAAATCAACACCTGCAAAAAAAGTTCTTGAATAGCAGCAGCTGAATAAACGTACACTTTCATCTGAATATGGACAAAAGGTGCGTGAGTACCTTTACAAAACGTTATGTAGAATTGAAAATAATATTTCATTATTCATGCGTGCGTATTCCGCCCGAATTCTGGAATTTACAGAGAACAAAACCCTTTTCCCATTTAACTTATTCATGAATTAGTGCAAAAAACAAGTATGAGAACGAAACCATCGTTTTGACCTTACGTATCTGGATGGAAGGTTATAATGAATTTATGAATGTGAAAAGTTTCAGTGGATGCTGTCGCAAAACATACGTGAGATGCTTGCCTGTCATTAATTCGAGCGGGAATTAGCACATAACTGATGCTTGCAGGGTAGTTACAATAATTGTTTCAAATATTGGATGAAGTAATCCGTTACTTTGATATGGTTCATTTTAAAATGTAATAAGATAAGAAATTAGTTGGTTTTTTATAACTTTTTGCCAAGTGAATAAACAGTGGCTCGAGTTTCGTAGTGTTTACTACGTTTTCAAACTAAATATATTCGTTGAAGGCTTCGGGAAGATGGGGTAAATTGCAGACATGTGCACGTTTTGAACATTTCGGTTCTCGTCATTGAAGTGAATGCCAGTGACTACTAATCTGTCAAGTGCCTAAAGTCGCTATATACAGAAACATCAAGGTATAAATCATACACCAGCGCCATCTAGAGTATGCAAATATACATACCAGACATATTTACCTTTGGGAGCTAATTCAAATGAAGAAATGTATTCTAGATATTTTCACGTTACATACGCATAAAAAACATTCCTCATGCTCAAATCAGGCCATAATATGCCGTAATGCTCATAATTAGCATATTCATATTTGGAACGTCTATTAATCAGTTTTCTCACAGTGCTGCAGGAAGGAAGAACTGATGAAACAAAATCGATATATGTACAAATGTATAAATCGCTCTAATGCTCTTACTATAATCAATTACCAGCATTCATCATTTATCGATTGAACAGGCTCGTATAATTAAGCCGACTTTAGGCGATTTAGTCCCAAATGCTTCCTGGTAATCAGCTTTAAGAAAAATATTAATCCTTCCGGTTGAAACTATCATTGATAGTGGATTTTGTCCTACGTGCGCATCGCATCACTGTTTGCATTCCCGATTTAACGAGATAACAGGTAGAATCAGTGGAACTGGTTTTCCATTAGATCAGTGTACCCTAACTGGTTCTCGGAAATATCTTTATTTGTCGAATTCAGTTAAGGTCAGGTTAACAACTTGCGTCTTTCTGCCTGTATAAAATATTATACATTATATATATATATATATATATATATATATATATATATATATAAATATATCGGGTGTTTTTTAAAAGTAATGAACTTTCGATAGGAATAACTTTGATTTGTCAGAAGGTAGAAGCCATGTTGTTTTGACATTTCTGCTCAGGAAGCATTGACAAATAATCATGGAAAGACTCACGCCGCAACAGCGTTTACAAATTGTTGAAATTTTGTTTCAAAATCAGTGTTCTATTCTATTTGCCAAACTTATAGAGCACTTCGTGAAATTTATGGTCTACATGATGGTCCATCAGAGCAGCTTATTCGTCGCACTATCGATAGATTTCGGCAACATTTTCTCTACTCTATACAACAATAACAACAAGGCAAAGAATTGTACGTACAGAAGGAAATATCGCTGCTGTAAGTCATAGTGTTAATGATGATCCAGATTTTTCGATTCGTCTACGTTCACAACTTGTTGCATCCACCACATGGATAATTTTGCGTGAAGATCTTGGTCTACACCCAAACAAGATCCCACTGGTTCAAGAACTAAAGCCACTTGACCATAATAAGCGTCGTTTGTTTGCCCTAGAACAGCTTGAAGTTGATCCACTTTTTTATCGTAAAATTGTGTTTAGTGATGAAGCTCATTTTTGGTTGAACGGCTATGTAAACAAGCAAAATTGCCCTATATGAAGTGAAAACAATCCTCTATAAGTTCTGCAGGTTCCATTACATCCTGAAAAATGTATGGCTGGAGGCATCATCGGTCTATATTTCTTTAAAAACGATGCTGGAGCTAATGTTGCAGTGAATGGTGCTTGTTACAGAGCAATGATCAATGATTATTTGTTTCAAAATTTGAATGGTATCTACCCAGAAGTGTTTTGGTTCCAACAAGATGGTTCTACACCTCATGCTGCTGCTGTAACAATTGAATTATTGAAAGAAAGATTTGGCGATAACATTATTTCGAGAGAGGGTTCAATTAATTGGCCTCCAAGATCATGCGACATAATTCCACTGGATTATTTTCTTTGGGGTTATGTCAAGTCATTAGTTTATGCTGATAAACCAGAAACATAGACGCTTTGGCAGCGAACATAACTCATATTATTAATGAAATAAGACCTCAATTACTCGAAAAAGTGGTCCAGAATTGGTCTGGTTCAATGCGGTTCCTCAGAGCTAGTCGTGGTGGACATATGCTGGAAATTATTTTCAAAACATAAATGTCATCAAATCTTCTTTCAATTAGGGATTCGATCGGGTACCTTCTTTTGTTGTGTTCTTAATTTGGATCTTGTAGAACAACGGGCTGGAGGACTTGAAGGTTGTGTAGTTTGCACACAATTTCCGAAGCTCTGAAGTCCATTCAGAATCAACTCTATCTTCATTTTTTCATAGAGAAGGTCATTCGGTTGGTTGTGAAGTGGATTTGCTAGAAGGCGTTTATTACCCATGTCCTTGAACTACTGCTGTTTGGATGTTATCAACGGTGGGTCTTCTACAGTTATTATATATTAGTTAGATAGTCTATGTTTCAAAACCATGAAATGAATGAAAAAATGGCGAGTTCTACCAAACCCTGACAAATCTAAAGTAGTAATATTTGCCCACAGATTATAAGACAACACAGTGGAGGATAATATGGATATATTCTAATATGGGTTAGTGCCATAGATTCTTGAAGTTGTTGTGTGGTTTATGCCTCGGTTTTTGTAGGTGAGGGATCGAAAGTGTCTAGATCTAGCAATTGTTTTTCTCTTTTTATTAGTGTGATACACTTTAAAATTGGTCTTATTATCCACTGTGATTCCTAACTATTCAGCCTGTTGGACTGGTTTTATATGTTGCAGCATTCTAAAAGTTGGTGAATTGTCTGATAATCTGTGACCAAATATTACTTGTTCAGGTTTGTCAGGGTTTGGTAGAACTCTCCACTTTTTCATTCATGTCATGATTTTGTCACATAGACTTTGCAGTTCCTCCATTGTGTCCTTCAGATTCTTGCTGTGTGTTATGAGCGCTGTATCATCAGCGTATTGGAGGATAGAACTTTTCATTCAAATTTTTCAGTTCCTCTGTTACTTTGCGTTATCGCTAACGTAAATATTATATATAAATGGTGACAATGGAGAGCCATATGGCATACCTTTTTGAGGAGAAAAAGATGACGATAAACTTTTTATTACATTCAAATTGGTATAAGAAAATGTGAAAATTAGGAAAAGTTGCGAAAGAGGGAAACTCTGGCGGAATCTTTAAGAGCTGGATCGCTCCAAAAAGTTTCTTGGAAACTTCGATACTGCAAGATCCAAAAAGCAAAAACATGTTTCATCACCTCACTGGCTCGCCTCCCATGGCATTTGAGCTCGGCGCGCTGGGGCGCTTGTCAAGACTAGGACCCTAGTTTCATCCCGGTGAAATGGAGGGTTACGTTTTGGTGCCTAACGTAATGCCAGTTGCGTCAGTCACTAGACCCGTGTGGTGGAAGATCGACCGAAAGTGGCCCTAGTTTCACTGTAATGGAGGGCTGAGCCGCGAGGATCAACTCTGTGACATGGGAGTCCGTCGCAGCACAGGCCCTCTTTCTTGAAATTAGCGTCGCTACCCTATTGCAGTAAATCTCCGGATTTTTCTGTCCAACGGCCGAGTGCGTTATGTAGCATACTGCGTTACATCGGTAGGGTGGAGGCCCTGGGGAAGTATTCGTACGACCTGACCACCCAATTGGTGTTGAACTCGAGGGGTGAGTGGTTGATAGCCTGCATGCTGGACTAGAAGGGTATTCCTTCTCTCTGTTCGCAGCAACTCATGTTCGGGATATCTCGAGAAATGCTTCAGGATCTAACAGGACTTGACGGTTCGACTGGTCTCGTCCTGAACCAGGATCGTTTGCGAGACGTTTCTGGGGTTTGTGCATCTCGACGATACGCCTAATCCGTTGGTGCTTGAAGCCAGGATCAATTGAAAGACTTCACAAGGGTTAGAGGGTCTTGACGTAGAGGCCGGATTGACGCTGCTCGCACCAGGATCAGTTGAGGCCTGAATCTTGAGACTATCTTGGTTCATGGGACTACTCGGGTACTGAACATGCAGAGCCAGTAGAGGTTGGATAGTGCTTCACTTCTACCAGCCATACCGTGCAGGTGTTCGAACTGAAGCCCAACCTGGAGACTGGTAGGTTCAGCTCTTCGGAGCGGTTCTTGAGCGATGATAAGACGAAACTCTTATTACACTTTCTGCTTCTAGGGGCAGATTGTGGAGACAGCTAATGGTCACTTGGTGAAAGAGTTGTGCCCCCATGCCAATAAACCAACTGGTAGAATTCCTCACTGGCTTCCTTATTGGACATCCGTCTCAGGAAGCATTAAATGAAAATAGGTTCAGCAGACACTGACGGATCATGTGATATTTTTACTACTGCGTTCAGGAGACACGAAAAATTAGATCACAACTGCCAATTTCATTTGAATAATGAACATTATTATCAACGGATATCAAAAACTCCACATTTGTGATAAACTGTAAATTGAATCTTTCAAAGATATCGAGTCGGGTAGCACTTGAGTTTCGTAAAAAGTTTATCGAATTACTTCAGTAGTTCCTTCCTCTTTTTATCTATTACTTGAATTTTACATAAATTGTGAATTCAGTGTTGATTACTTAAATATTTCCCCAACAAATTTGACCATATCTGCATTATTCATAGAGAAAAGTTTGGTTCAAGAAATTGTAAGAGAGAGCAGCTGAAATCTTGTCTCAATTTGCCTGATTAACCAGATGCTATCCACGATCATCTCAACATCACTTGTACAGAATGTTCCATCTGTTCGAGCGTGTCAATGTCTGAACCTCCTACTAAATTGATTATTTGCTGACAACAAACTTTTCCCCAGGATTCGAATTGTTAAATGAGTTAATATTTACACTTCGTCGGATGACTTCCCTACTCCAAGATCTAAATTATCTCCGAACTCCATCTTTCGAAAGTTAAAAGGGTGAAATTTAAACGTGGAATTGCGTCCCGAAGATTCTCGACTTGTTTCGAGATTCTGTTTGCTGAACTTTCAGAATTATTCATACGGTAAATGGTTACAAGATATTTCTTTACGTGTATACAAAAATATTTTTTTCATAACTATCAACGAATCAACGAAGTTGGCTGTGAGTTCGAATCCTTCTAGAAAAATCAGTTGAACTTGAATCCAGTATATTTCCTGAAGAGAAAGGACACGATTAAAAAGTAACATTGAAAGTGATAGACAAACTCACCAAAGGTAGAAATAATTTTTGTAAATTTAAAATTATTCCAAAATTTTAATATCAAAACAGATTTAATCTGTTGCCTTCTACAATTTTAATTTCAAAAAATTCTTTGAAGAAACTTTAAGAATTAAATTAATGTCTTTATAAGCACTGCTCATATTTAATAGACGTATAAAGTCAAAATTCATCATACAATATCAAATGGAATTAAGAAAAACCAACGAATATAAACTGTCAACTGAAATTAAAATATAAATAAGCAAACATTTTTTGTTTCGTTCCAGGCATACGTAATGAACTCTTCAGACAAACTTACGAAGCCCTGTTTGTTACAAAATGTATTGTTTTCTGATCCCACATTAATGAAAAATAACTCCTTCTCAAACATATAAAACATAATTTCAAGAACTTCTCAAAAACTAATTTATTTGAAATATTCAATATATTTAAATAAATTACTTCAAAAAATCTCAAAAACATGTAGCACATCCTCAAGAAATAATTAAAGTTACGATAAGATCAGTTCAACTTTACATATAAAAAAATATAATAAAATCAACTAAACAATGTATAGACTTACCAAGCGCCATTTTAGAAATGCATGATCCTCAACAAAGTAGGTACCTTTTTATCCAATATGAGCAGTGCTTATAAAGACATTAATTTAATTCTTAAAGTTCCTTCAAAGAATTTTTTGAAATTAAAATTGTAGAAGGCAACAGATTAAATCTGTTTTGATATTCAAATTTTGTAATAATCCTTCTATCAAGTAAAAAACCGTTCCTTCTTACTTTATTTTATATATAATATATAATTATATTAGGTTTTTTAAATAAAAAATTCATTATACAGTGTTGAATGGTTTTAACTAGGGCCAGGTGCCTTATAAGCTTTGTATGATTTTCTGTGAACATAGAACATAGAGCACCTTGGATAAAAAGGTACCTACTTTGTTGAGGATCATGCATTTCTAAAATGGCGCTTGGTAAGTCTATACATTGTTTAGTTGATTTTATTATATTTTTTTATATGTAAAGTTGAACTGATCTTATCGTAACTTTAATTATTTCTTGAGGATGTGCTACATGTTTTTGAGATTTTTTGAAGTAATTTATTTAAATATATTGAATATTTCAAATAAATTAGTTTTTGAGAAGTTCTTGAAATTATGTTTTATATGTTTGAGAAGGAGTTATTTTTCATTAATGTGGGATCAGAAAACAATACATTTTGTAACAAACAGGGCTTCGTAAGTTTGTCTGAAGAGTTCATTACGTATGCCTGGAACGAAACAAAAAATGTTTGCTTATTTATATTTTAATTTCAGTTGACAGTTTATATTCGTTGGTTTTTCTTAATTCCATTTGATATTGTATGATGAATTTTGACTTTATACGTCTATTAAATATGAGCAGTGCTTATAAAGACATTAATTTAATTCTTGAAGTTTCTTCAAAGAATTTTTTGAAATTAAAATTGTAGAAGGCAACAGATTAAATCTGTTTTGATATTCAAATTTTGTAATAATCCTTCTATCAAGTAAAAAACCGTTCCTTCTTACTTTATTAAAATTATTCGGTTCCAAGTTAACAATAAATAAACAATAACTTTATTCTCAGAATCATCGTTCACAAGGAAATGAGAAATCGCCAAAAGAAAATACATACATGGAAAAAAAACTGCATTCTGGAAATTCCAAGAAAACGATTAAAAAACTCTAAGGAAGAATATGGTTCAATATCTATAATTAAATTGGTAATTTGTTGTTTGAACTTTTTATGATTTGTATCATAATATCTCTAATAGAATTTGGTTATATATTATAAATTTGATACACATATAATTGGTGTTTTTTCTGTTCATGTGAGAACATGTTTAGGAAAATGTTAAGAAACTGACCGTCTTGTCTTATTCATATTACGCAGATCTTCCACGTAATGCGGATTTTTTCTCAAAAATAGAGCACATTATATAATGTATATCCCAATGAATGTCGGAATTTTATTTTGTCGAAATCTTTCCCTAGATGATTCTCGATAATTAAGCCCATACATTGACCTCATAGTAGATTTCTGAAGAATGAAGATCCTTCCGGCTCTAGAGGTGCCACTCCAAAGAACAACACCATATCTCATCAAAGAATCTAAATTTACGAAGTAAACTGATCTTAAGAGCTCCCTATCTACTCGGCGAGACCATACTCTCATCATATATAGAACTCTTTTCAGTTTTTTACTCAGGTCATATATATGTTGGTGCCAGTTTGAAAAGCAGTGTAGATACAATCCCAAAAACTTGGTTGATTCTTCTATGCCGACTTCTGTATTGTTGAGGTCGATAGTTGCTGGAATACTTTCCTTGAACTGAGTAGTCCTGAAAATAATACACTCAGTTTTATCAACATTTAGAAGGAGCCTATTTTGAGCACACCAGACACTTATCGAGTCGAAAACTATCTGAGTTTGCTTCATGCTGAATTTCAAATCTCCATTACGCACTAAAGCGTTTGCGTCATCAGCAAACCAAAACATTTTTATCCTTCTTGAGAAGGAAGAAAACAAAGACTCAGGTAAATCGTTTATGTATATCACAAACAGTAGAGCTCCCAGAATACTACCCTGAGGTAACACTCATAACTACCATTTCATCGTTGGACAAGTGATTCATTCCGCCAGTTTCAATAGAAACTCTCTGTATTCTATTCTTGAGGTAACTCAACAACTCAACAATTCGAGTTGAGCGTCTCGAATACCATATGTATTTAATTTGTTTAGAAGCCTTTCATGGTTCACCCCTATGCTTCCAGAATTTCAGAAGTCAATTCATAAAGAGCAGTGCTGGTGCTCTTGCCTCTCAGGTACTCATATTGGTTTTTCGAAAATACTCCAAATTTATGGAAGAAGTTGAACAGTCTGTCCACCAAAAAGGATGGCAAATGGCCAGTTGGGGGACTCCAAGTGTTGAAGCGAATTCCTCTTGCTCGATCTTCATCGAGCCTTGACTCTAAATCTTCATCCTTAAACTTTGGTGGTGCTCCGGGCCATTCTTCTACCAAACCAAAATGGCCACTTTTCAATCGGGCAAAGCATTTTTCGCACGTTCTTTCGGCTGGAGCACGATCACTGAAATACGATGACTTTCAGCCGCTTCACTGCTACCACTTCCGGTGTAGGTTTTCGAACTGAAACCAAAACTGAAAGCAGGGTGGGTTCAACTCCATTTGACCGATTCTCACTTTGCGCCATGATGAGGCGTATCCTTATCACACAACTTGCTTTCGGGCGTAGTGGAGACTACTAGGTAATCACCTGATGAAAGAGCCATGCTCACATGTCAGAAACTGCAAGGGTGGCACCTACTCCCCCCTTTATCTCTGATGAGAGGAGTCTGTCATAACTAGAGTCCTAGTTTCACCCAGATTAAATGGAGGAATAAGTCGTAATGCCTAAAGGGGAGGCATGGGTGTTTTTTGCAGCATAGGGCTCCCACCCCACCATGGCTCTACCCAAATGTAGATTCATCCTTCAAACGGTCGAGTGAATTGTGTAATTTACTACGTTACCTTGGGAGATTGGATGCCCACATCAGTGTTCGTACTTCGGGCTCCCAATGGGTGATGGACTTGAAACCCTTCATGCTAGTTTAGAAGAGTATTTCATTCATCTGGTCGCGCGTAATTCTCATCTTGTGATTGCTTGAGAAGTGCCTCAAAAGTTTAATCTAGATTTTGACGATACGACTAGTCGAAGACTCGAACCAAGATCGATTGTGAGACTTTCCTAAGGTTTTTGGGTCCTGACAATATGGCGCATTACCATTGATGCTCGAATCGATTGAGAGACTTCACAGGGCGTCATGTGTCTTGATGATACGATCGGAGGTAAGTGGTGAACCAGGATCAATGGAGGCATTTATTCTTGATAACTAGAGGGTTACATTTACGGCTGGATGGTAGGAAGAAACCTCTTAGGCGTTTGAGTTGCGTTCCAAACAACTCGAGTTGTCACCTGTAGAGCCAGTAGAAGTTGAAAAGTGCTTCTCTACTAGCAACCACGTTGTAGATTTTCTAAATGGGGCCGAAACAAATGTTCTGGAGACTTTTTTGCTGAAGTCAGAGTATGTTACTCTGTGGGTTGTTGTAGCGTCATTTAACTATCTAGCAAGTGCCAGTATTTTATTTCTTTCCTTTCGGCATATACGAAGAACCATAATCCAACTAAGACCATCACTCCGAGTAGTGAAAGCACTCAAGATGAGCCTACACCCTAGCTTTTCCCCTCAGTCCCTCATCAACAGGTCCCAGATCTTCCGCCGAGAAAAAGCTAGCCGTGCGAGGCTCCCGTCTGCGGAAAAATGGCAGGATGCTAGCACCCAGGCCGGAAACATTTATCGGCGAAGTTTCAACCCCGTCCACTGTTCCACTGACACGGATCTCGAGTTTCGGGGGTGGGCGCGAAGCTTCGCCGACGTCGACGGTCCTTCGTCGTAGCTCACGCCGCGAACGCGCGCTCGCCAGTGTTTGACGGTTCGCAGTGTCGTTCGGAACGCGCGCGGGAAAGCGGCTTTCCCAAGAAAATTCCATTCGATCGCAGCACGTCCGTCAATTCGAGGCGCGTAGTTTACGCGGGATCATCGGTGAGTGGGTGAAATTGGAGGACTTCTTTTTATCGGTTTCGACGTGAGGGAGTGCGGTGCGCGCGAAAGACCCTGTGAGTATTTTTGATATGTCTTGAATAGTGGAACTTGACCAATTAATCTTCGCTAAGCTCTTTCCGCTAACAACTCCAACGTTGATAATTTCGCTCATGGAAATAACGCAATATTCTGTATTCCTTAGTTACATTTTCTGAATTCTTCAATATCTCCTGTGAGATTAATCACTCAATAATACCGTATAAAAGCACAAGATTGGAAAAACTCATAAAACAAAGGATGGTAAAGAAATAACATCAAATATCTTACATGTAGAAAGAGGCGTGCCTCGGGGCACACCGTTATTTATGCGTGAACTTCAAGACTTCATTTAACATGTTTTGGATGCACCAAAGTAAGAGAAGTCTTGGTCCTTATTGGCGAAAATTTCTACTAATCGTTTTTCACAATCTTTACTCGATACATTTTTTTTATCACTCAGGAAGTTTTGCAGTGCGAGAAAAAGTTGGTAATCGCTTGGTGCCAAGCTCCTGAAGTTTCTGTAGAGTCACTACAGAAGTGTGTGGCCTAGAGTTGACTTGTGAATTCTGGCCGTTTCTGGTCAATCGCATTTTTAAACCGTCCAGTTGTTGGCAGTTGTGATACGAATTTAGTGTTTGGTCTTTCAATCACAACAAATGATTCCTTTCCACTTTTCCCAAATGCATAGTAGAACCTTCCTGGCCCTAATTACTGATTTGACCAACGCTTGAGCTGCTTCACCGTGCTTTGACACAATCGTTTTAGTACAATATTGTCGCATGTGACCTATTCTTTATCCCCAATCACCATCCGTTCAAGAAATGGATCGATTTTATTCCGTTTGGCCAAGGCTTCGCAGATGGAAATTCGATCCATCATGTTTTCCAGTGGAAATTGAAGTAGCATCCAAACTTTGAGCTTCTTCTTGAATACAGCTTTGTGCAAATGGTTTAAAACTGTTTCATGGTCGATCTTTATCTCCTGGGCGACGCTATAACTACTTACATGCCTGTCTACTTCGATTATTTCTGTTTTTTTTCGACGAAGAGCTGTGCGAGGTGCATCTTCAATTCAACATCGAAAATACCTGAACTGGATCGACGAAACCAAAATTGCACGTAATTAAATAACTGTTACCGTATAGGAACCATGAACACCATTTACAGTTTCAGCCGCCTGGCTTGAGTTATTGCCTTTATCAAAGAAAAACTGTGAAATGTATGGAATTTTCTCTTTGTTGACTTCCATTTTTAACACCATGTAACTCACAACTGAATGGCCCGAACAAAAAACAGCAAAATAATTTTTTTAGTGTGAAATGTCACCTTGACAACGAGCATACATTTGAAATTGTTTTATCGATACTTTACGAGATATCGACCACTAAAGGCATCTACCAAAAAAATAATAGATCTAATTTTCCGCAATCTGTTATAAACCTAAGATCTGATCCAGGAAACATCTGGCCATACCATCATGTACGCTGACAATGTATCGGTGTTTTTTGATGGTACCATTGTAGATACTGTTATGCTCTGAGGATGTTAACAAACATTGTCGGTTTTGATGCGGCCTTGGCAGCATGTTATGCTCATGAGCATTCAAGACTCTGTATGGGATTATTTTCTGGGCAAATTGAGTTGAGACTGATATAAATTTTTTACAACAAAAAGGTGCTTAAGGATTGTCTTCATTACGAAACAAACTGAAACCTTTAAGAATGTTTTTAATCAACACAATGTTTTAACACTGTACAGTTTGTATATGATTGTATAATGTATGTGAGCATGAAGGGTTAAACTTACCTATGTGCAGAAAAAATAGACTACACCTATATACAAAAAAATGCTAATTATTTTATACTCAAAATCTGGATTTTCTAACCCAATAATTTTAAAAATAAATTTACTGTATTACAAAAGAAAATTGTGATAAAATTTTCAATCAGAAAATGTTATTATAGTATTCAGCAATTTTTTTGTGAGAAAAATTATGATGGACTCTAATTTTTTTGCATCGTTAATTAATTTGAGTTATTCAAGTGTTTTCTGGACGTGATCGATACCTTCGGGGTCCAAGATCAGATAAAGATTTATTATTGTTACATTTTTCCAACTTGCTTGCGAGTTTGTCGACAAGTTTGAAAGAAGTGTTGAGGGAGAAAAGTATTTAATCCAATTTCCACCTAAACCTATTGTTCTCATTGTGAAATAATGCAATGGAATTGGATAAAAGGGTCGGAAATTCTCTTTTTGCCATACTCCAATGCATTTATTTCATTGAACCGGTGCTTACTGGATGGAAATTCATTTGAATTAAATAAATTAACATAGATAATTTCCACAATTTATTAAGCTAGCGACAATTCTTTCGCCAAACTGTGGCTTCCTCAAGTTTACATTTTGAAATTGTTGAATATTTTTACTTAGTGAGGTAATTCTCGATATCTACCGGTATCTTTTATTGTCATTTATATCCTTCTTCCGCATATTTTTCTCTATCGAAACTTCTGCAAATTTATGATTATTTCAATCCCTTTCTTGCATGTTTTTCCATCTTATGAGTGTGGACAGCTCAGTGGTAGAGCATTGGGCTCGTGACCGGAAGGTCCAGGTTCGAATCATGTTCAGGTGGAAAATAAATTTTTTAGTTGGACGGATATCGGCGACCAAAATGACTGTTGGCCCTAAAATTAACAGTGCTGTGATCTGAAGTGGCGCAAGATCGCAATAACAGCCTACCCAGAACACAACTGAACTCCTAACTCGCACAAGCTGAAAAAGCTTCTGAGGGATTTTCAGAGAAGATCTAGGAGTATCAGGATAATAATAATAATAATCTATTACTCCGAAAATTGTTAGGATTTTGTACCTCCGTTTTTCAAATTTTCAAAGGTATTTAAGAAGTGAAACTGTAATTTTTAGAGGAAGTCAAAATATCAACCTGAAAAACAATTGGAGTTAATCATATATATATAATATATTTCGTGAATTACTCTTTATTTCTTTATTACTGATTTTTTTACCCCTCTGTGTTTTACTTGCTCTTCTATTATTATTTATTTTCGTACTTTTGAACATTTCTACAATTTTATACTCAATTCAAATACTCACCTAAAGAATTCATTGTATGACGAAACAATTGTTTTGAGAACAATAAAATTTTGCGGAAGTTTAAATATCTATTTGATAGATTCGGTCTTTACTTGGTGGAAACTCATTTTATTTCAAAAATGTATATGAGGCAGTAATTTATTTCGACAAAAATGTTTGTACTACTACAACACTTGGTTCCACGATGTGTACAATGTAATACCTAAAGAAGCCACATCATGGTGAAACAGTTGTTGTAGTAGTACAAACATTTTTGTGGAAATAAATTACTGTCTTATATACATTTTTTCAGTTAAAATATCATTTAAAAACGATTGCAGCGTTGAAGATATACCCCTTTCGGGACAGCCAAACACTTCGAAAATGATGAGTTACAGACATTACTCGATGAAGATCTGAGTCTAGCGTAAGACGATTTTGCATTCGCGTTGAAATTTACCCAATAAGCAGTATTTGTACGTTCGAAATCCATGGGCCTAATTCAAAAGCAAGGCAGTTTTGTTTGTTATAAATTGAAACCAAGAGATCTGAAAAATCGATTATTTCTTGTGAGCAGCTGACTCAAAGGCAAAATATAAAGGGTTTTTTACACTGGGTAGCTATATGTCAATTCTTTATCCTTTGAGATGAATACAATATTTGACCTAAAAAGGGACCCAATTGATTTTTACTCCCAACATAAGTTGATTTCCTTGAAAACATATCGTCTGAGCTTCAAAGCTTTCATGACAGACAACGATTATTCATCTGACATCTCAAACAAGCACATGTGGATGTATTTTATGGTGCAATATTCAGCAGACAGAGCAGATTTGAAGGCCAGCAGTAACGTGTCATCAAATTGGGTTGAATTAATGGCTTAACTCGGTTCCTTTCGATGTCGTAAATTGCGACATCATAAAGTCTAGCATTATGGTGAGATATAGGGGAATACATGAATTGATCCAAATCAGGGCGCAAACAGGGAAAAACGGGGCATATGTATGTTACCAATTATGACTACATGGAAAGTTTAATTTATTGGGTCTTCATGTAGGGGATGAATTATACATGTCTGCTTTATGGGGTAGTAATTCTAGTTCTGTTCCAAGCTTATTGGAGTTGGATGATACGAAAAAGATAGTGGTTAAAGCGCAGTGAAGCAGCTCAAAAGGTGGCCAAACCAGGACTAACGGCGAGGAGGGTTTTAGGGTCCATTTGGTGAGACTGAAAAGGAATAATTCATTATGAGTGGCTTCCATATGGCCAAACACTAAATTTGTATCTCTACCGTTAACAAATGGATCGTTTGAAGCTAGCGATCGACCAGAGTTGACCAACAGAAGAGGAGTTGTGTTCCGTCAGAGCAATGCCAGGTCACACACATCTTTAGTAACTCGCCAAAAACTCCGAGGCTCTATTGAGAAGTTTTAATGTATCCACCGTATAGTCTGGACCTGGCCCCAAGCGATTACCATATTTTTCTCGCATTGCCAAACTTCCTGATAAGAAATTGGCATCAAGAGAAGATTGTGAAATTCGATTACTGGAGTTTTTCGCCAATAAGAACCAAGACTTCTAAGAGAGAAGCCACATTTAAAACGGCAACAAATTATAGAACAAAATGGTGCATATTTGACTTCGATCGGACAATCCTATACATGCTGAATAAAGTCTTGATATTCACGCAAAAAAGGATTTTTTCCTCCACCTATTATAGTATTGAAAAAACAATCATTTAAAATAAGTTTTATGTTTGACAAGATGTAATTTTCTCGGTGCTTATTTTGGAGCATGTACGTTAAAAAAATTTGAATATCAAAACAGATTTATTTTGTGAGCCTCCTACAAATTTTAATTTAAAAAAAAATTCGAAATCTTTTAGAATTAAATTGATGCCTTATAAGCACTGCTTAAATTTAGAAGACTTATAAAATAAAGAAAAATTGATATAATATAATATATAATATATAACATATAATATATAATATATAATATATAATATATAATATATAATATATAATATATAATATATAATATATAATATATTATATATTATATATTATATATTATATATTATATATTATATATTATATATTATATATATAATATATAATATATAATATATAATATATAATATATAATATATAATATATAATATATAATATATAATATATAATATATAATATATAATATATAATATATAATATATAATATATAATATATAATATATAATATATAATATATAATATATAATATATAATATATAATATATAATATATAATATATAATATACAATATATAATATATAATATTATACAGGGTGTGCCAGAATTCGATGTCAAGCCGGAATCGGGTGACAACCAGAGTCATAGTCGTCATCAGAAAAATATTTGAAAAAATTTAAGTCATGTACTTTTGAAATTATATAGCATTTTTTATTATTCCAGTAAATGCACAACCTGTGATATTTTTTGAACTACTGTTGCTAAAATTTTTAATTTTCTTCAAATTTTATTTTTTCTGTCTTATTCCAAATAATTCTTCTGCAACCTGTTATCTTCAATTCCAAGCCAATTACTCTAGCTTGGAAAATAATGTGATGAAACAGTATTCAAAATTAATATTTCGCACAAATTTAACTGACTGTAGTGAAAAAAACTGTACCACATTAGTTTGGCAAATTACTTTGAAGATAGCGCATTTATGAGGGATTCTGAAAACGTATAACACTTACTACATTATTTCTTAGATCAGTCAAAAATGATGGTCTTTCTTGAATAAAGACAGTTTCGAACAATTTCTTTGAACTTTCTAAAAATGATTCTAGAGCATCCAATACTTTAAGTATCTGGTTTGAATGAGATGGAGTGAGTCTTTCCATAGAATGTGAGTGAAACAGATTGTGACGCCACTATTTGGTATTGGCACATGTAAACGCAATACAGATTAATGCGCTACGCCCCTTGGTCTACTGCGCATCTTTGCGTATTTGATCGTGTTATTTGTGTACCCACGACATTTGGCTTCGTTTATTAGATTTGTTTGCTTGTAATTTGGATAGTTTTGATATCTTCACGACGAACTTTGATTTAACCTGGGATAACCTGTGATTGTGTATTGCCATCATGTCTGTGTATACCACACAGAAATATACTAACATGCACCTGATTTATGGGGAATGCAGATGTGACGCTAGTGCAGCTTCTAGTTTGTATCGCGAAAGATACCCTAATGCTGATCGTTATCCAGATCATCGAGTTTTTACGAACTCTTCCCAGCGGGTCGACTTCCAAATAAAGTGCACGGTGAAGGGAGAATTTTTACCTTACGACGATATTGTGCTTCAAGCAGTTGAGGAAGATCCAATTACATCGCTACGTAAAATTCAGCGAAGCACAGAAGTGCCCAAAAGTACAGCACTCCACCCATACATACGCTCCACCCATATATACATACGCTCCACCCATATATAATACCCACCCATATTATGTACTGCGAGTACAAGCTGTTTCCTCGGGATTATGAACCTCGGTTTGCGTTTTGCCAAACGATGCTACAAAAGAACCGGGAAGATCCACAATTCTCAAAAAATAATTTGTGGTAGGATGAATCAACATTTAATAAATGGTTACATGGACCTACACAATTTACACGAGTGGTTCGTAGAAAATCAGAATTTAATGAGACAAGATAGATCTCAATATCGTTTTGAAGTGAACATGTGGACTGAAATTTTGAACGGAAGAGTCATATGACATTTTGAGTATAATATGTAAATGATGTAAATAATGAAGAATGAATAAATGAGATATTAGCTACATGAGAAGCTGAAGGACATCCTATATATCTGAGAATTCGTGGAACATGTATCATAATACTTATTTGAAAACAAAAAACAAAAATACCGACAGAAGCTATGAGAAACAGCAGATACTCAAACTACAAGGATGCAGTGCAAGCATGAATGAAACATAACAGAGAAAAAAACATCCTTCCTTAAAAGCAGAAACATTGGATTTTAATTGAATATAAAGTTTCTACTATATTAATTCGAATGAAATGGTGATGCTTTTCTGAAGCGTTACTTTCGGTGTAATTATCTCATTTCTTTTCATTTCTAATATTCCTCGAACAGTTGGTTCAATATTCGTTTCTTCGAAACGCAGAATTTTATCTTAACTCGTTTAAATATCAAAAAGCTCTCAGATGGAATAATACCGGCAATATTAGCATCTAAAATAAGGTTATTTCGAATTTGCTGTGCATAGCGTAGTTGAATAGAACAATAGAATTCCCGTTGGAACATAATGAGAGAAGAAACATTTCGTGTTTTCGTTTTTAAAGAAATATGGACCGATGATGCCTCCAGCCTGTAAAACACATTTTTCAGCATGAAATGGAACCTTCAGAATTTCTTGATGATTGTTTTCACTTCATATAAGGCAATTTTGCTTGTTTACATAGCCGTTCAATCAGAAATGAGTTTCATTACTAAACACAATTTTACGATAAAAAAGTGGATTAACTTCAAGCTGTCCAAAGGCCCAATTAGCAAAAAAACGACGCTCATTATGGTCAAGTGGCTTCAGTTCTTGAACCAGTTTGATCTTTATGCAAAATTTTCCTTGAGGTAGATACACAGAGTCCAACTTGTGTGAACGTCGACGAATAGACAAATCTGGATCATCATTAACACTATGACTTACAGCAGTGATATTTTCTTCGGTACGTACAGTTCTTTGTCTTGTTGTTGTGTTGCATCGAGTAGAGAAAACGTTGTCCGAAATCTATCGATAGTTCGACGAATAAGCTGCTCTGATGGACGATTATGTAAACCATAAATTTCACGAAGTGCTCTATGAGTTTGGCGAATAGAGCTCTGCTTTTGAAAATAAATTTCAATAATTTTTAAACGTTGTTGCGGCGTTAGTTTTTCCATGATAATTTGTCAATGCTTACTGAACAGAAATATCAAAACAACATGGCGTCTACCTTCTATCAAATCACAGTTATCCCTATCGAAAGTTCTGTCTGTATGTGTATAAATGTGATTGGGAATAAGGAGCTATTATTATAATTCTCATTAATATGGGAAATTCCCAAATGTGAATAACTGTGACACTATCGAACCGATTGCTCATTTTTGAACTTAGCCGCGCCATTCAGACTCAAAACCTAAAAGATTCAAAACTTTAGCTTTTTACGGCCTTTTGGACCATAATACACGTTCCCTGGAACTACCGCGCAAAAATACAATATGTCCTTATTCGTGGAATAATCCGTTTTTTTCAGTCGCAATAAATAAATTTCATGAAAATCCATACAAAAATGGGCTGTGCAAAGTTGATGGATTGTTATCGGTTTCCCATCTGTAATCAAATTTCAATAACACATTATTCAAGCAATATATATATGATGAAAGAAATATTAATCTGAAATTATCAATTCATAGCTTTCATAGTTTGCAACATACAATATGACGGAGAGGAATATTTTACCATACCGTTACATTAAATTTCCATCACAATTACCACCGTTCAATTAAAGGTAAATTTGTTCAGTTCTGGTTGAATGAAATGAAAATGTGGAAATAAATTGATATAATATTAAACCGATAATGTATATTTGATGCATTTTAATAACGATAAATTCGGGTTATTATTTGTTATTCGCTATAATGATAGTGTCTGTGACGAACATACGTAATGTGAATTCAGGGCTGGATTTTTTCATTCCAAATATGAAATTTATCTTGATATAATAGTATTAAATGAGGTTATTCTGATTTCCACATATTTTATCATGATGCAACTATCGTTTCGCTAACACAGTAGCATCGTCAGGCAGATGGTTTCGGGTGTTTTTTTAGAGTTATAGAACTTTAAACTAAAATAAAACACATTCAAATTAAAATTGAAACCAATTTTTTCTTTATTTGAAAGATAATTTTATTACATTACATTTATGTTTTAAAAATAATTTCCGACGTATGTCCACCACGACTAGCTCTGAGGAGCCGCATTCGACCAGATCAATTTTGGACCACTTTTTCGAGTAATTGAGGCCTTATTCCATCAATAACACGAGTTTTGTTGGCTTCCAAAGCGTCTAGTGTTTCTCGTTTATCAGCACAAACTAATGACTTGACTTAACCCCAATGAAAATAATCCAGTGGAGTTATGTCGCATGATATTGGAGGCCAATTAATTGAACCATTTCTCGAAATAATGTTAACATGTGAAACACCATCTTGTTGAAACCAAAACACTTATGAGTTGATACCATTCAAATTTTAAAACAAATAATCATTGATCATCGATCTGTAATGAGAATCATTCACTGTAACATTAGCTCCAGCATCTTTTTTAAAGAAATATGGACCGATGATGCCTGCAGCGTGTAAAGCACACCATACAGTGCATTTTTTAGGATGCAATGAAACCTGCAGAACTTGAGGATTTTTTTCACTCCATATACGGCAATTTTGCTTGTGTACATAGCCGTTCAACCAGAAATGAGCTTCACCACTAAACACAATTTTACGATAAAAAAGTGGATCAACCTCCAGCTGTTCTAGGGCTCAATCAGCAAAGAAACGAAGTTTATTATGGCCAAGTAGCTTTAGTTCTTGAACCAGTTGGATCTTGTATGGGTGTAGACCAAAATCTTCACGCAAACTTTTCCATGTGGTGGATGCACAGACTCCAACTTGTTGTGAACGTCGACGAAAGACAAATCTGGATCATCATTAACACTATGACTTACAGCAGCGATATTTTCTTCTGCACGTACAATTCTTTGTCTTGCTGTTGTTGTATCTAGTAGGGAAAATGTTTTCCGAAATCGGTAGATAGTTCGACGAATAAGCGGCTCTGATGGACGATTATGTAAACCATAAATTTCACGAAATGCTCTAAAAGTTTGGGGAATAGAACACTGATTTAGAAAATAAATTTCAACAATTTGTGAACGTTGCGTCGTGAGCCTTTCCTTGATATTTTGTCAATGCTTACAGAACAGAGTTGTCATAACAACATGGCTTTTACCTTCTGTCAAATCACAGTTATCTCCATCGCAAATTCGATCACTTTAAAAAAAACATCCGATAGTTAGCCGGTGATACTGAAACTTTGAAACAATATGCGACAAAGCTTTCAAACTCACATCATTTCTTCTGAAATTTTTTCTAATTTTCCATTCCATATAGTTTCATATTATAGAATAATTTCAACCAACACTACTTATGAAGTATCCAAAGAGTAACCGACTCCTCTTAGTGCAGATTTAGTGGACTCCATGGAAATGCAGAAGAATTTGTAAGGGTATAAAGAAACAAATATTCGCTATTCGACATTAGTAAATCTGAATAGACCTTTACCTATTCAATTCCACAAAATTGATGATATATGAGGTTCTACGAATAGGACATCTTTCAAGATTCTGACAGGGGTCACTTCTGCTTGTATTAAAAAGCGCTAGAGTAGAACTGTCAACATCGAATAATGCCTTATAGCCATTCGTAGAATCGAAACTGGCCGGTTGTATACACGGACGACCGTATATCTTCCTTCGAAATGAAAGAAAACAGGAAGGAAACCGTAACGCATCGGAATGTCAACCGAACCTTCAAAAGAACAATCATAGGACCTAACGAATTGCGCTTCTGTAGACGACTTTTCCCCACGTGACTCCTGCGTCAGCTCGATGAAAGGATTCGCTTGCCATTTACTTCCTGGTAGGAAGGGACAGGTCCACGGCAAAGCACGCACACGGGTGTGCTGAAAAGGACTGGCCCTCAACTGCCTATTTAAGTGTAGGCTCCAGGGGGTTATCAACTCATCTTTTGAGTTCACATGAAGATGAAATGATACAGGAGGATTTAATAGTCTAGTGAGTGGTTTTTAAGAGGCTTACACGCCAGGTGATTTTATAATTGAAGAGATGAAAGCTGTAATGAGTGCATCAGAGATGATTGCTCTTCTAACTATTGTGTTCTATCAGGTGTTTTTTTAGAGTGATAGAACTTTAAATTTAAAATAAAACACATTTAAATTAAGATTGAAGCCAAATTTTTTATATTTGGAAGATAATTTTATGACATTCTTGTTTTGTGGATCAACATCAAGCTATTCTAGGACCCAATTAGCAAACAAACAACGCCCATTATGGTCAAGTGGCTTCAGTTCTAGAACCAGTTGGATCTTGTATGGCTGTAGACCAAGATCTTTACGCAAAATTGTCCAACTCGTTGTGAACGTCGACGAATAGGAAAATCCGGATCATCATTAACACTATGACTAACAGCGGCGATATTTTCTTCTGTACGTACAGTTCTTTGTCTTGTTGTTGTTGTTGCATCGAGTAGAGAAAATGTTGTCCGAAATCTATCGATATTTCGACGAATAAGCTGCTCTAATGGACGATTATGTAAATCATAAATTTCAACAATTTGTAAACGTTGTTGCGGCGTTGGTCTTTCCATGATAATTTGTCAATGCTTACGGAACAGTAATGTCAAAACAACATGGCTTCTACATTCTGTCAAATCACAGTTATCCCTTTCGAAAGTTCTATCACCTTAAAAAAACACCCGATATCTCTTACTGAGATCTGCAAGAGTTATTTGATTGATTCGGTCTTCACTTAGTAGAAACTCATTTTAATCAAAAAACATATAGGGGACAGTAGTTTATTTCCACAAAAATGTTGGAGTTTATTAATGAACTTCGTAAAGATATGTAGTGTTCGGTCGGTGCCTTTGAAACAACAAGAAATGTCATCTAAATATCTATACCAATAAAGAAAATATTTGCGTATCGGATTTAGGTGTATTTTTGATTCTATATCCTCCATGCAAATTTGAGCTAAAATTGAACTGAGTGGATTCCCCATTATTGAACCATTGTTAAAAATATGGATCGTTCCGTTAAATTGAAAGTAGTTTTTCTCAAGACATATGTCAAAACAAAACTACTTGAATATAAACTCATTCACTTTAACTTTGCAAGGAACACCCTTCCTTGATAACACATAATGCGATAAAAGGCCTGGAAGCGAATCTATGTGTTATCTACATTATTTGTTTGTAGTTATAGAGTAATTGTGTAAAGTAAATCAAAAAGTGAACCCAGTAAACGTGAACCCATTTAAAGTGAACAACTGTGAAAAAGCTCAAGGATCTACTCCTTCACGAGCAATACAGTGCTTTGACAACGTGGTCAATGAGAGGAATACAAATTTATGTGATTCGGTACCTTAGTTTGCAGGGTTGCCTCCTTATGTAAGAAATTTCTTGTACACGGTATTATACTAGGTGAAAAATTTTCGTTGTTTTTATTGGCCTATGGATAACTAACTTCATTTGATACAATTTTATTATGCAATTGAACTGTGAGAAACTTATGAATGAAGCAAGAGTTTATAGGATCAATAATATTCTGAGAGTTGAGTGCTAACGATGGTTTTAAAAGGAAACATATTCTCAAATAAGCAGTTTGGCAACACATGACTTGTATTATTTACATTGGACGAGTTGTATAATCAGTGTTATAACGTTAGCCTCAGTAGAAAAAGTAAATAATTGGCTCTCTTTTAATACATTTATGCTTACTCGATTTCGTTTTTTATCGAACATTTGTATGGTCTCTAAAACGAACATGATATTTGACGCCTGACAATATTATTGAAGAGACCCTAATAACGTGATATGGAGGGCACAACAAGCGAAAGCAGGGTCAGAAAAGGGTTTGCACAGCGACGTGAGAATAAAGTTGAAAATTCTTTTTTTTTTCATGAACCGGTTGTGTGATCCTAGGGCTTTATGGACCGTGCAATGAAGGCTGTTTGTAGTTAACCCTTGGACCGTTTACGGGGGAGATTTTCCCAATTCCCCGAGATGTACCGAAAAAGAGAGATTCTTTTTGCAATGGGAAGAAATCCCCTCGTTTCGTTCGTGCCTGCCAGACGGTGCCTCTTTATGTAGAGATTCGTGGTTTTTGTTTATACCCCCTTCCACTTTCCCAAGCAGCTGTAAGTTGAGGAAGTTCAGCTAGGGGTAGGTTTCGGTTTAATATTTTTGATAAGGAGCTTTGAGAATCGAGGTATTTTTCAAGTGAGAAACTCGACAAGTAGCGTTTTATTCGTACCATTTATTTGTAATTCTGTTATTTTGAATGAATTGAATATATTTTAATTGTTTGGAAAGTAATTTCGTTTTTTTTTCAGAAAAATTGAAGTAATTTTCGTATAATGAATAAATATTTTATTAAATAATATATTGGATATTCTGGTCCATCACCTTTTGTCAACTTTCTGGTATTAGCATGATTCCAAGGTCATGAAATTTTGGTCTTTACTGGCAAAAAACTGATCCAGGTGATTTTTGACCTTTTAATTTGAAGTAAAGGTTTTACCGTGCAAAACAATTTGCAATAACCGTAACAAATAATAATCCAAAGGAGCCAGATCTGGAGAATATGGTGGCAGTGTATCCCATTCAATCTGTAAAAGCTTTTGCCGAGTGACCAAACTTGAATGAGGTCTTATATTACTTGTTGAATAGTTCTGGCTTTTTCTGTTGAAGTGCATCATTCAGTTTGTCCAGCTGATCACAGTAGATTTCCGAAATTGTTATTCGGTAAAAGCAAAAAAAAAACGATTCCTTCAAAATCCCACCAAGCAGACAGCATCACTTTTTCCTGACGGATATTGACTTTCGAAATACAATTTCCTTAGGCAGTTCTATTGAAACATTGCGAAACTGACCACGTTGTTCTAAAGACCTACAGACTTACAGAGCAGATTGCTCAAGGATCTAATTGGTGAATTCTCTTCGCTGTTCATGGTCTTCTGGTAGAAGTTGTTGAGTCAGTTGGATTTTGTAGGCATGCAGCTGTAAATCTTTAGTGAGAGTTCGCTGAAGAGTGGCTGTTGAAATGTCCAATTCTTGCGCCCGATGGCGATTTGATGTCTTTGGCCTTTCTATCACACTCTCGAGAACTGCCGTTATGTTTTGTTCTGAACGATCTCTACAAGCTCGTATCGTATGTTTTACATAACTAACCGAACTAGTACGCACTTTACGAATAGTGGCTTACATTTCCACCATTTTGATAATAATTTTTTACAATCAGGACGCGTTGTTCTACCATGTAATGCTCCATGTTTACTCCCATCAGTCAACTTTCAACCTGTCACGTCATAATCATGTGATTTTATGACTGTCATATATGGCGCGCAATTCAAATCTTGCTTTCGTGTTAAAGCACCCAATAAAATTAATGAAAAATAATTTGGAGAAGATTATTCATATGAATATTATATAATACTCACACTGTTCTTTGATTTTGTTAGAACATAGATCAATCTTGAATTATATAGTTGATCTGTATTTCGAAGCTTAAGTCTTTTAACACGTGAGAGATATAGGTTAGTTTTTTTATTTTGATATTTGGAATATTAAATGAGGACTGAAGACGGGATTGTCTAGAATTATATTTGTTTTTTGAAGATATAGTGCACATTTTTTAGAGATTTTTGAAATAATTTATTCAGATATTTAAATATATTGAATATTTCAAATAAATTATACTCTTTGAGGAGTCCTTTAAGTGTGTTCATGTTTTTTAAAAGGCAATTGGTGTTCTTAAAGGTAAGACCAGAAACAGAATTTTGTCTCCTTTAAATATTTATTTATTAATTTTAATAACTTTCGTATATCTGTTGGGTTATTTATTCCATTCGACATTATATATTGAGTTTTGATTATATACGTCTATTAAATGTAAGCGGTGCTTGTGTAGACATAAATTTAATTCTAAGTTTTTTGAATAAGATTTTTTTTAAAATTAAAATTGTAGAAGATAAACATATTTCAATTTGTTTTAATATTCAAATTTTGTTATATTTCTTCTATCAAGTAAAAGGCCTTTCTATTTTATTTTATATATAATATAAAATTATATTTTGGCTTCAATAAATCTCATTATAGAATGTCAATGAATTTAAATAAACCTTAAAATAACTCACACTGTTCTTTGATTTTGTTAGAACATAGATCAATCTTGAATTATATAGTTGATCTGTATTTCGAAGCTTAAGTCTCTTAACACGTGAGAGATATAGGTTAGTTTTTTTATTTTGATATTTGGAATATTAAATGAGGACTGAAGACGGGATTGTCTAGAATTATATTTGTTTTTTGAAGATATAGTGCACATTTTTTAGAGATTTTTGAAATAATTTATTCAAATATTTAAATATATTGAATATTTCAAATAAATTATATTCTTTGAGGAGTCCTTCAAGTGTGTTCATGTTTTTTGAAAAGCAATTGGTGTTCTTAAAGGTAAGACCAGAAACAAAATTTTGTCTCCTTTAACTATTTATTTATTAATTTTAATAACTTTCGTATATCTGTTGGGTTGGTTATTCCATTTGACATTATATATTGAGTTTTGATTATATACGTCTATTAAATGTAAGCGGTGTTTGTGTAGACATAAATTTAATTCTAAAAGTTTTTTGAATAAATTTTTTTTTGAAATTAAAATTATAGAAGATAAACATATTTCAATTTGTTTTAATATTCAAATTTAGATAAGAGAACTAAAAAATTTTTCAAGGCACTCAATTTATACTTAATAAGCTTAAATTATTAATTAATTGAGTTACTTTAAAGTGTTTAAAGTGCCTGGAGAGTTGCTGATTTAGGCCAAATAATAATGAGATGTATTTTTCAAAGGACTCTCGCGTGTCTTTCGTTTTCAAAGGGATAATTATCTGTTAGAAGCTGTAATTAGGAATTGTTTAGTATAAGGTTCAGCAGAATGAGTTCCTTGTTTGGAAAAATCTCGTGAACTGATTAAAAAATCGAATACAAAGGACAGCAATATCTACACACAGAATTTTCTGTACTACAAGCAATACTTACTGAGAAAATGGCCATTTTCTTGAATGGAATAGTATTCGCGGATTTATACAAAGTAAAGGGTCTTTCATTAACAGCGCCTCATTTTGGTTTTGAAATAAAACATATGAAAATTATTGAAATTCTTATTTCATTATGAAGTACAGTGGATACCATTTGTTATGAAACAAAACATCATTTAAATGTCCACCAATCAGTGGCTGGCAGAAATGACGTAGTTGAACTCAATTTTACATGTTTTTCTGACACAAATCAGGTCGTATTTTAGAAATTACTCGTTCAATATTGATTTATAAACCGTCTTTAATTTTCTGGATGATTGCTGTAAATCAATGACTTAATGTAACCCCAAAGAAAGATGTCCAATGTTTCTTCCGATTTTTCCAAGCATTAATTACTGAATACATGACGCTTTAAACTATCTGCTGGTTTGAGTTCTTGGGTTAAAACAATTTTGTATGAATGCAAACCAAGGTCTTTTCGTAAAATTTGCCACAAAGACGTCTGGAGATGTCTTGTTCTTGTGAACGACGAGAAATCGATAAATTTTGGTCTTCACGACCATTTTCACGGCAGCAATATTCTCTCCACTTCTTGCATTTCTTTGTCTTACTGGCACTGTGAAGTTTGTTTCAAACTTCTCCACTAAACGTTCAACTGTTTTTTCATCCGGGCGGTTATAACGACCAAAATTAGAGTTGAAGCAACATATCGCAATTTTTCATAATAAATTTGAATCAATGTCACAAATAAACAATGGCAATAGTGTCAATTCAAAAATGGGACGTTTCGATTGAACGGCCCTTCAGAAACCGTTAAAAAAGCTTGATGTTAATCCATTTTGAGAACTAAAAACGTATACTTGCAATTAAGTCACTCAGAAGATAAAATAAGTGAATTGACTCAAGATGTTATAAGACTCTCCGAACCACTATATAATTCCAATCGAAATATAAAAGCTGATAACTGCTATTCTCCAGTAGAATTAGCTAATAAACTATAGGAAAATAAACTCTGTTTTGTAGGGACAATGCAAAAAGTGAAAAGAGAAGTTCCGTTACAATTTCTACCAAAGAGAACACGGCAAGTGGAAGAAAGTTTGAATGGCTTCACAAAATATCTCACACATTTCTCTCATACTCCAAAAAAATATAAGGCAGTTGTACTTATGTCATCTAAGCACTACACCTGAGCAATAGATGAACAAATCAAAAAACTTGAAATCACTGGTTGGTACAATTTAACAAAAGCAGGAGTTTGATACGTAAGACGAAAAGACTGCGAAATATTCATGCAGTCGTCGAACGAGAAGATGGCCCATGGCTTCTATAAGATTGTTGATATAGTCAGTGTGAATACATTTATAATTATTTAAATATTTTAATATTTGAAAATATAATCTGTTAGCATTTAACATATTTAATTTCAAAAAATTATATTTAATATTTTAACTTCAGGAATTAAATAAATGTCATATAAGCACTGCTCATATCAAATGACATATAAAATAAACATTCATTATAAGACATTCAGAGGAGATAACAAAATCCAATAAATACAAATCGTTAACAAAACTCCTATAAATTATATATTTTGAGTAGACAAAATTTTGTTTCTGTTCATGCCTCTAATGAAAAAAGATATCTTTCAAAAATGTTTAACATAATCTTAAGAATTTTATCATAAAACAATCGTAGTTAGAATATTCGATTTATTGGATATCTAACTAAGTTACTTTTTAGAAAATCTCAAGATATCTAAAAACATTACTAAAAAACAAATTTGAGTACTGCTTCGTCAGTACTCAATAACATTATTCAATAAAATATAAGACACTGAATTGTTTCAGCCGTTACTATTTGGTTGTTGATTATAATTAAAACAAATTGTAGAAATTACTATGTTTTACTACCAATAAAAATATATATTACACATTTTCTTGTGACTCGAGTTTTGGGAAATGAACAACCCCATCATCAGACAACTGAAAACCTTACAGTGGTACAGAGGTATTTAAACAAAAGGGATAAATATTTTGAATATTTCAATAGATTCCAGATCACCTATTAGTGGTACAGATGTTTACAAGCGGAACGTGATAAAAAAACGGGTTAAAAAAGAGGGGCCTTCTAACATATATAGGAATGTCGGCAATCGACAAAGAAGGTTGTTAAACAGATGGTACTCATTTAAATATCTCAAATAATTTTTGGGGTTACATAGCTCCGTACAGTCATTCATTATTTTTACGTTATTTTCTTGTACATCTCAAATATTCGGATTTACAAAGCTCCATACAGTCATTCATTATTTTTTAAATTATTTTTATTGTGAACGAATTGAAAAATTTCAATAATCAAGTTTCTTTTCATTTGAATCTATTAGGAGTACAAATAAGTTTCCGCCGTTTTATTGTAGATGGCGCGGCACGGAGTTTCGGTTAGCTTTCGCAGATGATAACCGGCTTCAAAAATAGTTTGGACATTCAAGAACAACATAACCTATTAATATCATTGATTTTATATTGGTAAAATATAATTTTCATAAGTTGAAAATGTCAAAATTTGAGCCAAGTAAGCGTCATTTGCGGGAAATATTAGTTTACATGTTTAATTTAAAGAAATCTGCTGCTGAGGCGCA
Source organism: Megalocaria dilatata (assembly GCA_034642435.1). Taxonomy (NCBI): domain Eukaryota; kingdom Metazoa; phylum Arthropoda; class Insecta; order Coleoptera; family Coccinellidae; genus Megalocaria; species Megalocaria dilatata. Next base: position 8,725,998 of record CM067857.1, on the reverse strand, counting down.
TCAATTGCTCGTAGAAGCATATGATGAGGGTGCTTTGAGTGAGAGAACGTGTCGAGAGTGTTTTCAAAAGTTTAAAAACGGTGATTTCGACGTAGAAGACAAAGATCGCAGTGGAAGGCCAAAAATTTACGAGGATGCAGAATTGGAGGAATTCTTGGAGGAAGATTCATCTCAAACACAAAAAGAACTTGCTCTAACATTAGAAGTCACTCAGCAAGCTTTCTTCTATAATAAATATTTAATTTGTGTTAAAAAACAGTGGAAACTTATTTGTTCTCCTAATACATGTGAAATTTTCTTAAGATTTTCTTTTGTCGAAAGGAAAATCTTAAGAAAATATATCTGTGAATATCAAAATATTTAAATAATTTTATATACCTTCTATTAAGTATAAACCTCCATTTATTTTAATTTATTTATGCTCTACGTTTGTTTGACATTCTTATACTCGGCGAAATGAAGTATTATCGAACTGAAAATTCACATATTAGTACAATAAAGTGTAGAGATACTAATAGAATAAAAGTTATTTGGTTGCGCTAAAATAATTTTGTTCCGAAACACAGTAAAATTTGTCGGAAGTTTTTATTGTCAACCTGTATGTTTTTTTGTTGAAAACTTTTGGCTTACCCCAAGAATGTTTTTTTGTTCTTTTTCGAATGCCTTTATCGAATAAATATTTCGATACTTTGTTAAATTATTCATGTTTCGATTTTGATCCCTAAGAAAATTTGTGTTTTGAACTCTCTTATAAATGTCGGACTCTCACAGACTCCGCTTCATTTATTTGAGTGTCACCAGTTACAAATGTTGAAAATTAGTCAAATTGTTCACGGAAAAACGCCATAAAGTCTTTAGGCCAGGTGACCGTTTCCCTAATTTTGTAATTTCATATAGAAATCCCGGAGACCCATCCACTTCCTTTAATACGAGTATTCGAGGCACGCCATCACACTATCAGCCCAATCTGGCTCGCAAGTAATGGCAAACAGCAGGAATCTTTGGCAACATCCTTGTTTTCAGTCGGTTGCTCTTCAGTTCCGAGCTCGAGCTCCATCAAAGCTACATCGCATTAAGGTTTTTCCGCAGGCATTATTTCGTGTTTGCATCGGTTTACATTAAGTTGTTGTTAGGGTTTTGCCGAACAGACAGATGCAGCAGTGTATTCTTTCCCCGATACGTAACCAGCATTATGGAAATATACCACCTCCCAACATTAATATGTACATTTTCTAGCGGGGGAACTTTTCCTCCTCACTCAGTCTGATTATCTAAATTACAATTGCAAATGTTACTTTTCTTAAGACTGTCACAGCGTGCGTCTTTATTGGGTCCTCGGAAGATTGACTCGAATGGGCCTAGTTTGTTCTTAGTGCTGTTTTTGTAGTCGAATTGTTTATTTCTCCAATTTACATATATACAGGGTATCCGGATTCAACGTTCTCATATTTCAGAAGGTGATTCTAGAGGTCACAACATGAAGGAAAGTTCATATCAACTTAGGTCCTAAAATGCACCCTATAAGCGGTAAAACTTCTTCTACATGACGACCAAAATCCAATAAACTAGCGATATTTTTGTCAAAATTTGGTGAATTCCAATGAAAGTCGGTACATAGTGACTTTGGGGTGAATTGAATCGTCTGGTGATCAAAAAAGCTACTGATTCTCATCAGTGGCGGAGATAACAGGACGGTCTTTCATATAATTACTTCTAATTTTCGTCTGAGTGATCAAATTGAAATTTAAATCGAAGAAATAGACTCCTCACACACGTTTCAAGAAAACAGGTTCCCTTCGTTGAAAGCGTTACAGAGCACCATTCTCGACAAAAAAGTGATTTTGTGATGATTTTCGTTCTAACATAATTTGACCTCTACAGCTATACGCAGAAACACTAAGGTATTAATAATATATCGGGTGTTTATTTTATAGTGATAGAACTTTAAATTCAAATGAAACACATTTAAATTAAGATTGCAGCCAAATTTTTTTTATTTGAAAGATAATTTTATGACATATATGTTTTGAAAATTATTTCCGGCATATGTCTATCACGACAAGCTTTGAAGAAGCGCATTCAAACAGAACAATTTTGGACCACTTTATCAGTAATGCAGGCCTTATTTCATTAGTAATGCGAGTTATGTTGGCTCCCAAAGCGTTTATTAATTCTGATCTATCAGCGTAAACCAATGACTTGACATAAAACCAAAGAAAATAATCCAGTGGAGTTATGTCGCATGATCTTGGAGGTTAATTAATTGGACCATTTCTCGAAATAATGTTATTGCCGAATGTTTCTTTCAATATATCAATTGTTACGGTAGCAACACGAGGTGTAGCACCATCTTGTTGGAACCAAAATACTTCTGGGTCGATACCATTCAAATTTTGAAACAAAAAATCATTGTTCATCGATTTTTAACGAGCACCATTCACTGTAACATTAGCTTCAGTATCGTTTTTAAAGAAATATGAACCGATGATGCCTCCAGCGTGTAAAGCATACCATACAGTGCATTTTTACGGATGCAATGGAACCAGCAGAACTTCTTGAGGATTGTTTTCACTCCATTTTCATCAATTTTGCTTGATAACATAGCCGTTCAACCAGAAATAAGCTTTATCACTAAACACAGTTTTACGATAAAAAAGTGGATCAACTTCAAGCTGTTCTAGGGCCAAATCTGCAAACAAACGACGCTTATTATAATCTAGTGGCTTTAGTTCTTGAACCAGTTTGATCTTTTATGGGTGTAGACCAAGATCTTCACGCAAATTTTCCATGTGGTGAATGCACAGAGTCCAATCTGTTATGAACGTCGACGAATAGACAAATATGGATCATCATTAACACCATGACTTATAGCAGCGATATTTTCTTCTGTACGTACAGTTCTTTGTTTTGTTGTTATTGTTGCATCGAGTAGAGAAAATGTTGTCCAAAATCTATCGATAGTTGCTCTGTTGGACGATCATGTAAACTATAAATTTCACGAAGTGCTCTATAAGTTCGGCAAATAGATCACTGATTTTGAAAATAAATTTCAACATTTTTCCATGATAATTTGTTAATGCTTACTGAACAGAAATGTCCAAACAACATGGCTTCTATCTTCTATCAAATCACAGTTATCCCTATCGAAAGTTCTATGACTCTTGAATATATACTACGGCCGTACTAGCACCATGATAACCTTAAATAATTTTAAGAACTTTAACTTCTGCTCATCTTTCAGTAAAGCGTTACGAATAAAAACTTCTTTTATCCAAACTAAATGCTTTTTTGTCAAATTGGAACGGAGGATTAATCGTCACGGATGCACGTAATTACGAGCTTGTCTTAATTATTTCTGCCAAAGCACTATTTATAATGGAACGAAATGAGAAATTTCGCCATCTTACACGTCTTCCTTTGTCGGTCATTCAAGAACTTCAAAACTCAAACCAACCAGCGAATTTCAATTTCAGATTTCGTTCACGTGGCTTCTAAATTACACAGCGCGAAAAGATTGACCGAAGAGTAGAGGACAGAATGAATTTCCTCTGAATAATGTTCAATTAAAAACCGAAAGAAATCCAACTACAAAGATTCGTGCAGAAACAGGATATTATCAATTAGTACGTCGTAGAAGTTTAACAACCGAGTGTTCTGTTCGAAATTTGAGAATTAAAGAACAATGGTATTTTGTATTAATTTATTGAAACTATATTCTCTTATAAGGGGTGTCACAATAGTTTGTAAGAATGTTAAATAGAACAGAGCATTTATCAAGATGATAACGCCCCATCACACCGCACACGAAGGGTTCAAAACATTCTTCAATAGAACAATATCCAGAGAATGAACTGGCCAGCAAACTCACCAGACATGAATCCAATTGAGCACGTATGGGATTACTTAGGGAGAGCAGTATGCAATCGCCAAAACCCACCTTCAACTTTTCAGGAATTGAGTTTAGGCCTTCAGGAAGATATGCCTGAAAATTTTATTAATTAATCAATTTCTGGAGGTTTTTCTTGTGAATAATATGTAGATAGTTTATGGATGACACTTAATATGTATGGGTTTCTTTAGCCCAGAGTTATCGAAATGCTGAGGCGGTTCATTGTTGGGATACATACTCTCTCGTGGGACTAGACGAAAAGCAATTCCTTCAGCTATTTTTCAACATAACGCTTCAAGATGTTGCGAAATGGGACGCGTTATACTGCAAAAGTTAGTGCTTATCAACGGTAGAGATTTATTGCAGAACCAAAAACGTCAACAGTTTCCTGCAAGAACATATCCACGATGGGGTATCTTGAGATAGGAAATGATTCTATTCTGGAGACAAAAGGTGACCGCTGATTAGGTTTTAATGAAAACTCATCTGAGATAGTCATTAAGAATATATGATATTCCTGAAAGAGATTTTTCGATTTCGCTTCTTGCCTGAATGACGACGGTGCTTTTGTTCTGTCGGTATATTGGATCACCTCCTCATGAACTTCAAGCGAATCACGCATTTTTGTTGGAAGTAGAAAAGTGATGTGAATTGTTAAGATATCAAGCAGTTTTCATTATCTCTAAGTATTTGGCAACATCCCTATATTGAAGACTGTCACATCCTCAACTAATGCACCTCGCCTCATCTGAAAAAGTCGCAAACGGCCCCTGAGGCATCTTCCTTTCTCTCAAATCAAATAAGTCGGAATTCTCCCCATTTACGAAAGCAATATTTTCCGCACTTTTCTCTCTCTTTTTTTCCACGTACTTGAGGCTGCGAAAGACACCGTTGGAGCGGTTCCGTCCCCGTTTTAGCACGTTCTAAGATCATTCTTCAAACCGTCGCAACGAATACGTGGCTTTTGTTTTACGTCCCCGATATTGCGTTTTTTCTACGTTAGCGTTCTGGCGGTCCCAACACAACATTTCACTTTGTACTTCCTCCGGTTCAGGAAGGATTCCGGAATTTATAGACCGCGTCTCAGTTATTCCAGATGCAAATACGCTCCTGCGGGCTAAAATATTCGAGCACAGTAGGAAATTAGGCAAACTAGACGGGGATACATGCATGATATTCCTTAATAAGGGCTTCGTTTCGCGTAGAGTTATGCGAGCAGTTTTTGCTCATTTTTCCGGGCACGAATCGAGAAAAGCCTGCATCAGCATGTATCCTGTCGACCCCCATTTGAATTTCTAATCGACTTTTCAAGCGAACAAATTTGCGTTGCATCCCCTTAATGCTCATATTTGAGTTTTCGTAATCGTTTCTATTAGTCGTTTTCTACCACAGACTGTTATATTTCTGCTGTTGTGTACCGAATTCATCAATTGCAGCTTTATCAGCCTTAATAATGGGTGGGTCATTTAAAATTTGCATTTTTGATCGGCTATAAATGAAAAAAAAAAACTGATGAATATTCTGTCAAAGTTACCCCATCCCTTCAACACAGCTTAGTAACTGAATTTTCATGACAATTTTTATTTTTCTGAGGATTTCGAGAAAATCGTTCGAAGTTTTTTCTCGAAATCGGTAGCAGACACGACAACACTTTGCTTATTTGAAAGATGATTTTATGACATTTATATTTTGAGAATAATTTCCGGCCCATTTCCACCACGACTAGCTCTGAGGAACTAGATTTCTTTCAATAAATCAATTGTGATGGTAGCACCATGAGGTGTAGCAACATCTTGTTGAAACCAAAACACTTCTGGGTCAATACCATTCAAATTTTGAAATGAATAATCATTGATCATCGATCTGTACCGAGCGCAATTCACTCTAACATTAGCTCCAGCATAGTTTTTAAAGAAATATCGACCGATGATGCCTCCAGCGCGTAAAACACACCATACGGTGCATTTTTCAGGATGCAATAGAACGTGCAGAACTTCTTGAGAATTGTTTTCACTCCATATACGCCAATTTCAGTTGTTTACATAGCCGTTCAACCAGAAATGAACTTCATACTAAACATAATTTTACGATAAAAAAGTGGATCAACTTCAAGATGTTCTACAGCCTAATCAGCGAACAAACGACGCTCATTATGGTCAAGTGGCTTTAATTCTTGAACCCGTTGGATCTGGTATGGGTGTAGACCAAGATCTTTACGCAAAATTTTCCTTGTGGTGCATGCACAGCGTCCAACTTGTTGTGAACGTGGACGAATAGACAAATATGGATCATCACAAACATTATGACTTACAGCAGCGATATTTTCTTCTGTACGTACAATTTTTTGTCTTGTTGTTTTTGTTGCATAGAGTAGAGAAAATGTTGTCGGAAACCTATCGATAGTTTGACGAGTAAGCTGCTCTGATGGACGATTATGTAAACCATAAATTTCACGAAGTGCTCTATAAGTTTGGCGAATAGAACACTGATTTTGAAAATAAATTTCAACAATTTGTAAACGTTGTTGCGGCGTGAGTCTTTTCATGACAATTTGTCAATGCTTACTGAACGAAAATGTCAAAACAACATGGATTCTTCCTTCTGTCAAATCACAGTTATCCCTATCGAAAGTTCTATCCCTCTAAAAAAAACACCGGATATAACAGACTTCTTTCTGGGTCCTAGAAAACCGTCTTGTTTGGTAATTATAATTGACATTTCTTGTATCATGTTGTTTCCCTGCTCTGTCTTTTTCAAATTAATGTTTACTGTTAGAAAACTAATGCAGATTCTTGAATAAAAACACCATAAACCCTAAGTATTCCGATTTTTAAACACTTCCTTGTAAGATAACGAAAAAATATTTAGATTTATTTTTTACTCTAGTCTTTCAAACTTTGTTGTATTCTGCAATAATATAATACAATATATAACCCTAGATTTAAAATATCCAACATATAGCATTCTCATATCAATAAAGTCTTGCGAATATCTAATGCAACAAGCATCATCTTAGACCAAAGATCTTCAATGTGTTCACACCACGATAAGAACTGATCACATGTACACCCTAAAATTCAACATCGTTTGAAAGTTTTATACTTCTATCCTGCACAAATAATTAATTCGACCCTTCAACATCAGATCTTGCTGTTTTAAAAAGAATTACCTCATTATTGAGTTTCAAATTATGATCTATTATTGTCCAGCCATTAATAGTTTCTGTTTGTTGTTATGCACTATAAAAGGTTTCCATCAACTTCTCAGATTAAATAATAACAACGAAAACCAGTTAATATTTTTCAAATAGCGCATAAATTTTCTCTTTTTTGTATTATTGAATATTCGATTATAAGTGCTATCAGCATATTCCGAGTTTCGAATTGAGAAAGACAATTTTTATGCAGAGTGATCTGAAATTTCCACTTAAATTCGAAAATATCTTATCTATACATGTTTAACTTTCATGTGTCAACCTAGTGAACTCCTTGATATACATGGTGTCCTAACGAAAATTTGACCCTCCTAGAACTCAGAAACGAAGAATTTTCGAAGATTAAAAATTAAAAGAGACCAACTACTGCTATAAGGGGGACGAATTTCCATCGTGAGTATAAGCGAAGTGTCCTGTTATCAGTAATGAAACCACTACACAAGACCATTGATCAAGCCCATGAGCCTGCCAAGTTTCTACATACAACTACGTGAACTTGTAACTTTGTTTTGCCCCTATTATTCGTTATCAACATCTGTCCTATGCATTTATGATAATTTATTATATTTTTTTGTTCTGAAATTGATATTTCAACACCGGGGAATATGTTAAGGCGCAAACTGTCGCTACACTATGTAATCTCATGCGCAAATCAGTTACGCATGTAAATTCTATATTATTTAAATATTATTGTATAATGCATAATCTGTATACTGTGGTTGCTTCTAAATTAACTGAGTTCCTATATGAAAGAAGAATAACCACAGAAACCTCAGACGAAATTCCATGTTATTCTTGATATGCCAAATTAATTCTCATTCTATTCAAAACCTATAAACGGTTCCATACACCAAAAAATTATTCTGAATGGAACCAGTACTTTCAAATTTATTTATTAAATGCTCAACATATTGGTGACTTACATTTCTCTATATAATTGTTATTAAAACTCCTTGCGGTTAATCTAGAATTTTCGTCATTCCGATAGTATAATTTGAGAATTTCTATTCTTGGTTCCAAAGAATAGACCATTTTCGCCCACGTAAGTAAGTCTCAAGCCCAATTATGATGCAGAAATGAAAGACTAAAACACATTTCAGATAGAATCTTCAAAAAATAGTACGCATTGTAATTAATTTCATGCGTTTCGCACATTTTCCCATCATGAATGATAAGAAAATGGAATGTTTTTAAAGTAAAAACAAACAAAGAATCAAGTTGTTCTGCCATTAAATGAACAAGTTTGAAAATTTCAACTGCGATTTTTAGAGAACAGAAAAAAACTTCTCAACTTAACCACATCCAACATCCTATTCAGAAAATATTGGGGGTTTTGCCATCCTCAGGTGGATTTTTCAGAACAATATTGTCATAGGAATTCCCTAATACAGAACTTGAAAATTAGTTTTGGATCCTTCAAAAGTCTTAGGTTCTTAAGTTTGGGCGGTTCAACTTCCCAAACTTCAAAAGTTCAATATTACATTATTTCGTGAATAATGAACCGATTTTGAAAATTTTAACTGGGTTATGTACAGAACGTAAATAACTAACCAATACTCGATATCTCCCTATTCAAAAAATGTTATGGGTTGATGCCACCTTCCTGGGGTAGGTTTTTCGGAACAAACTCTCGATGGAAATTCGTCTCCGCAACAGAAGTTGACCTTTTCTTTAAAATCTTCGTAAATTCTTCGTTTATGAGTTTTGGGGGGTCAAATTTTTGTTGGCGCACCCTGTATAATAATAATATTATCAAATGACGATCTAGTTTCATGAACTTTCTAATTTCCGTGAGGGCATTCCATGTGTATTGAATATTTCACCTAAATTTCTAACAGTTTTGATAGGAGATTCACCACTTTGGAGTTTTCGATTTTTCCCAGTTTTGTTCAAGCGTTAATCGACCCATTTCGCTTATATCAAATATTCAACTAACTTTCTGTTAAAACACGAATAACATGAGTGCTGTCAGAATCGAAATAACTACTCCTTCAAAACGCAAACGTTAGATGGCTCAGTCTTTAGAAACTCAATGAAAAGCTTACATGACATGCACATAAATATGAAATATCTGCAGGTCGAAAGTTTTATGATTCATCATTTGTATCCTGATTTCAATCTTAATATAATATTACAGGTATAAATATGTTCTTGCCGGTTTTTCGACAATTGCAACTATGTTGTTAACACTTCAGCGTGAGATATTGAAGAGAAAGCCTAACGAATGACACTTTTAAACGAAGGTGAAACAATGAATAATAAACTAGTAGCGATATATGTCATCAAAATTATTTTTACTCATGATAGACTACAAATGATTAAATTTCAAAATAACTTTCGAAAGGAACAGGCTAAATATACTCCCAAGTTGTTGTAATATTGATGTTCTGCATTTCTACATTAAGGACCCTGCTAGACGCGCCTTTGTTCCACCAATTAGTTGACACAAAGTTGGATGCTATTCTCTAATTGTGTTAAAATCAACAATTTAATGCGTTTAACGAGATCTTGTAGCTATTCCCATCCAACACAAGCTTGAATGTTCCACGCAAAATGTCTTGACTAACAAAACTGAAATGTGTTGGATCCACCTGGACTTGGAAATTCCCTCTTGGATTATAATTGAAGTAGGTACAATTTCGAACTGAAATTGGTAGATGAAAAATTCATCATGCATGGTTAGGAAAAGGGTTCAGTGAATTTAATGGTTAGATTAATTTAAATTTCAACATTCTTTTTGTGCGCTCGCTCTGAGGAACAGCGTTTTCTGTCTAAATGTCTGTAATTTTCAAATTTGGAGCCGTAAATTATCTCAAAACACCAGGGTTGATTCACTGATGGAGAAACCAAGGTCAAAAGTAATTACGTCAGTAAACACGTAGGGCCAGAAAGACTAAGGAACATGAAACTTCCAGTGCACCCTTGGAACCCCCAGTATCATAGGACGAACCGGAAGATCTCTCAAAAAGCCTCAGAGAACATCAATAATCATTTACAATACGGAAAGACAACTCTAATATCGTCGAACGTGTTTTCGAAACCACTCTAAAAATGTCTAATGGCTGGATTACGTCAAAGCAACGTAGGTATAAAAAATTGGGCCCCCCTACTTAGACCTGGTTAGGGTACATAACAAATCCACTCCCTTTACGGGCGCCTTCTTGATCTATATTGCTACAGATTCTCCCCTACAACCGTGAAACGTCGAAAAAAATCGTGGAAAACTAGGCACCAGACAAATTGGCGCTGCCTCCTACGCATTTCCAACATCCTGGAAACAGATTTTCTTATTCGGTTAGAACTTTAGGTCGAGAATTGATTGACTCGTCCGTAGGCGTATGTGAGGAATCAGATCCGATGCTATTTTATTTTCACCGAAATTGAGTAATAGCCCGCCAACTCCGGTCTTAAATCATAGTAAAAGTGTCCCAAAGTTCGAATATATAAAAAATACAGCTTTCCTTTCATGGTATTACTCTATTTTAAATAATCCATAAAGTACGATTACGTATGAAATAGCAGCCAGGGTAAATTATATCTATTGCTTTACTCGGAATCTTCCACGACTACTCAGTACAAATTCTGTTGAGATTAATTGAAAGAACTGAATATTTGCCTTTTAATGTTGTTCTTGCCATCTTCGCAAGATATATCGCTACAGTCTCTTTTTGCCATCCCCCAATACATCTACACGGTCGTTACGCTCCGATCACGGCAGTCACACATTCGAAAAAGAACTCTATTTGCATTCACTTAAACCTCACAACATTGATCTCAGAACATTTTCGTCAACCCTTTCGAAATTTTACAACACTGCAAATAAAGGCCTGAAAGTGAATCTAGGTGAACTCAGCGAAAGTGAACATGGGTCAAAAAGCCCAGCGATCTACTACTCTACTAGCAAGATAATATTCTAACCACAAGTACGGATTAAAACAAACCGCAGCAATTCCCCCGATTTTGGGTGAAACAATTCAAAATTGTACACTGTAATATATAAATAAATAGTAAGAAGTATGAGCTATGGTAATATGAAATTCTTGAAATCGAGACAGTGTAACATACATCTGTATAACAATTCTTTATTCAAACAAACTCGACAAGGTTTTGTAGATCACTGAGACAAATTGCAGACATGCGCACGTTTCGAACTGATTGGTTTTCTTCGGTGCAATGTATGCTAGGGACACCAAAACTGTCCAGTATCTATATTCGCTATACACAGAGACTCTAATATATTAATAATACACTAGCGCCATCTAGAGTATGCAAAATACATACACAGAGACTCTAAGATATTAATAATACACCAATGCCATCTGGTGTATTGCAAAATAAATATATTACATACCTTTGCGAGTTAATTCTAGTAAAGAAATGTATTCTCAGAAATTTTCACGTTACTAACGCAGAATAAACTGTCCTCATGCTTAAAATTACCATATTCATATTAAAACAAATTAATTCGGTTGATCTGTACCTAAAAGCATCAATAAGAAGTATGAGCTATGGTAATAGAAGAATTTGAGCATGAGGAAAGTGTATTCTGCGTTAGTAACGTGAGAATTTCCGAGAATACATTTCTTTTCTTGAATTTACTCGCAAAGGTATGTCATATATGTATTTTGCATAAACTATATGGCATTGGTGTATTATTAATATCTTAGAGTCTCTGTATATGTATTTTGCATACTACAGATGGCGCTAGTGTATTTTTAATATCTTAGAGTCTCTGTGTATAGCGACTATAGATACTTGACAGATATGGAGACACTAAAATACATTGCACTGACGAAAAACAATCAGTTTGAAACGTGCGAGTTAGTTTGAATAAAGAATTGTTATACAGATGTATGTTACACTATCTCGATTTTTAGAACTTTCTATTACCATAGCTAATACTTCTTATTAATGATTTTAGGTACAGATCAACCGAATTAATTTGTTTTAATATAAATAAATAACTTATTATTCCAAATGTAAACCTGCCTGATGGTGCTTCTGAGATAGCGAAACAATTGTTGTGTTAATTAACAATAAAAAACATGAAAATCATATTTAATATAAGAAATTAAAGTGATTCTAATTGAGATATCTATTTTGAAAGTGATAAAGAAAACGATAAATAAATTAGTTATTATCATGAATTCTATATAAACTTTAATGAAATTATTGACAATGAAGAAGCTGAATTAAATCTAACGCACCAAAGTAATGCCAATTAGGCGAAATTAATAAAAATTCAATTCAATTCAGCATACATAGTGTCTTCGTCAGTAATGTCGACAATTTTTCAGTTAGAAGTATAAGAAGTTAATAATTTATAAACTTTCGACACTTGGAATACTTGAGCTATCCCGATTTAAATGAAACTGGTACTAAAAGTTAGATGAAAAATTAGGTTAATTTTCTGGAATATTTTCAAACAAGGATAGATTGAAAATCCTGTATCAAAGTTGAATATCAAAACAGATTGAATCTGTCAGTCTTCTACAATTTTAATTTCAAAAAAATTTTAAAATTAAATTAATGTCTACATAAGCACCGCTCATATTTAATAGACGTATATAATTAAAACTCAATATACAATGTCAAATGGAATAAATAAACCAACAAATATAAATAGTCATTTAAAATTAATAAATAAATATTTGAAGGAGACAAAATTTTGTTTCTGATTAATATTTGTTGGTTTATTTATTCCATTCGACATCTTAAATTGAGTTTTGATTATATACGTCCATTAAATATGAGCGGTGCGTATGTAGACATTAATTTTATACTAAAAGTTTTTTGAATGAAAATTTTTTGTAATTAAAATTGTAGAAGACTGACAGATTAGATTAGTTTTGATATTTAAATTTTGTTCTATTTCTTTTATCAAGTAAAAATCCTCATTCTATTTTATTTTTAAAACCTTTAATAATCATTGAAAGCATCATTTTTCAAGAATACTGACAAATGCTAGTAACCTTTGGAATTCAGTTTATCGTGAAAACTATAGAAGGAACTGGCACGTAAAACAACATTCAGTATGAAAAACTCCAGAGTCGAGACCACGTCGCTCTGTTAAAAATAAATTAGTGTTCAAGAATGGAGTTCCATAACCTAAATCCAAAAAACACATCAAGAGAAGGAATTGTGATAAAGAAATATAATACCTTTACAAAAGGAACGAAGGATACAATTTCGTCAATGTCTGCAGGAAGATAATTTCAATTATGTCTTTATGTCTGATGACAGTTGTTTCCAACTTGGCATAAATCACTTAAGGATCCTATCAAAACTACCTGCAACCGTTCAAATTTCCAACCAAAATATTGGTTTGGGAAGCAATATCTCAGCGTGGTGCTGTAGTTGATGGTACTAGAAATAGTGAAAATTATTGTGGCATTCTGAATACTTTTCTCCTTGAAACGGCGCTTACTTTATATCCAGAGGGTGGCGTTTTCAGAAGAATAATATAATATGCCATATTTCGGCCTATACTCAAGCTTGGATGCAAGAACAACCAGTGACAACCATTTCATGGCCAGAAGCTTCACCAGATCTTAGTGCCGTTGGAAACATATGTAGAATAATGACGATTGAAGTTGAAGGAGCAGCGCCACGAAATAAAGATAATTTAATTCAGTGAGTTTTACAATCCTGGACTACCATTACTTAAGGAGGTGATTTAGTTTCGACGTTTAGTCAAGAGTTTACAGTTAAATGGAGGTTGTTTAAGTAAATAAGATGAATATCTTGTCATAATTTTCTTATTCAACAATTAAAAATACATACTAAATAATTACAATTGAGCTTTGTTTTTTCCGGATACTTTCAAGAAAGGCTATATGAATTTTTCTCAGGTAGAAGAAGTGGTTTAGTTCTGATTTAATAGTGTACTTCGTATACGATGCGGTAGGTTAGGTATTCCCAGACTATTGAACTCAAATCATTCCTGTTTTTCCTTTTCCCCAACGGAACACATGCATTTCTCTATCTTGTCGATAACAGCGGCAGTTATGAAAATCGGATAGAGGTATGGCGACATTTTTAGATTTTATATTTCTTTCTGCGCCCAAGAAAGGGCCGTTATTAGAAATGTGACGTGGGGAGTTGGAAGGACGGAGAGTGTATTGGTGACACCCCGCCGTCTGGATGATTCTGGATAAAACGGTATTTTATGACATCGCTTCGAGGATTCGTGAGATGGAATTCCCAATATAAGTTCTTTGGCCGGAAGCATTTCAGGGGGCAGCACCAGCATCCGAACGAATAGAAGCGGAATGGTGCATGTTTTTCGTACAAAAGTTCATCATTCAAAAGCTTTGGACATGTAGGTAGCAAGTTCGAGTCTGAGTAATATCGAAGATCCGTTAGTTCATTAGTTTTTCCTCTCTCTTCTAGCTAGCCATCGGTTATGGAAAAGATTTATTATTTGTCTGAAAAGATTCTCAAATTTTGATTTCGCTATTGAAATTCGAGAATTTTGAAATATTGACGTACATATCCACCTATCGAACTGTTTATCAAGTACCAAGTTAATTCGAGTGAAGGAATGTATTCTCGATAATTTCAGATCAGCTGAATCAATTTATTTGAATATGAATATGCTAATTATGAGCATTACGGCAAATTATGGCCTGACTAGAGCATGAGGAAAGTTTATTCTGTGTTAGTAACGTGAAAATATCGAGAATACATTTCTTTACTTGACTTAACTCGCAAAAGTATGTCTTGTAAGTATTTTGCATACTGTTTATCAAGTACCAAGTTAATTCAAGTAAATAAATGTATTCTCGATAATTTCAGATCAGCTGAATTAATTAATTTGAATATGAATATGCTAATTATGAGCATTACGGCAAATTATGGTCTGATTAGAGCATGAGGAAAGTTTATTCTGCATTAATAACGTGAAAATATCGAGAATACATTTATTTACTTGACTTAACTCGCAAAAGTATGTCTTGTAAGTATTTTGCATACTTAGATGGCGCTAATGTATTATTAATATCTAAGGGCCTCTGTGTAAGCGAATATAGGTACTTGACAGATATGGAGTCACTAAAATACATTGCACTGACGAAAACCAATAAGTTTGAAACGTGCGCATGTCTGCAATTTGCCTCTGTAATCTGCAAAACCTTGTCGAGTTTGTTTGAGTATAGAATTGTTATACGACCAGGTTTGTAAATCGTTCGTGTGTTCCGGGAATATGCTACGTATAAATTATTTCATTTTAATTTACCAAAAACTGAGAATACTACTAAGTTCAAATGAAAATTTGATCATAAAAAGCCACCTAAAGACATTATGATTTAAAGTAAAACACTTTGTTCCGCTAATATTTATAGTTCACACAACAATTGTTTCGTCCACACTTTATGTGAATAAAGTGTTTTACTTTAAATCATATACGATGAATTGTCGTCAAGTTGAGACCGAAGCAATAAAGAATTTAAAGAATATATAATGAAACTGAATTCAATCAATCCTCTCTCATTTTTTGTTGTAGTTAATATTACAAACAATCCTTGCAAACATCTGAATATGAAAATAGTTCTGTTACGAGTGCTCAAAAACAAACGGACATCTCTGTTCTAATTTGCAAGATTCGCTCCGTAAACTTTTCACTTTTTTCGAGTATCCTAAGAATTTTCTCGGTATTCCAGGGATAACCTCAACTGCTGAGGTTTATATAAACCCAGTTCATCCAATTTTGAATCCCTGTGTCCCGGAGGGTTTTTAGTGGTTTGTGAACAATTTTATAGCAAAACACCGCGTTGCAAAATGGCGTGAGAACCTCATTTGTAAAGCACATAAAACCGTCAAAGCGTTACCTCATTGTCCAAATATCCACCAACTCTAAACCACAAGTGGTCCTTTAGTGGTTCATAAAGATAACATTGAATGAAAATCTTGTGCTCAAATTCGGTGTTGTTCATCCGTTCAGCTATCTTTGAAGGAACACCTGAAAAAATTTCAAGTTTTCAGACAGAAATGGAACGACCAGGTTCGTAAATGATCATATGTCGTCCGTGGTTTCCGGGAATATGCTACGTAGAAATTATTTAATTTGAATATAGCAAAAAATAAAAATACCACTAAGTTCAAATAAAAATTTGAGTTTGAAAGCCACCTAAAGAACAATAGGATTTGAAGTAAAACCCTCTATTTTCCCTAATATTTATTATTCACAAAACAATTGTTTCGTCAAACACTTCATTTAAATATTTTGTAAAATATTTTATTTAAATATAGTGTTCCACTTTAAATCATGTACGCTGAATTTCCGTCAAGTAGGGAACGAAACAATCAAGAGTTTGCAGAATATAGAATGAAACTGAATTCAATCAATCCCCTTTCATTTTTTGTTGTAATTATCCATCCTTGCAAACATCTGAACTTTAAAATTGTTCTCTAAGGAGTACCCAAAAACAGACAGACAACTCTGTTGTAATTCGCAAGATTCGCTCCGTGAACTTTTCACTTTTCTCGAGTATCCTGAGGAATTTCTTCGTATTCCGCGGATAACCTCAGCTGCTGGTGTTCACATAAACCGAGTTCATCTAAGTTCGAATCCCAGTGTCCCGAAGGGTCAGCAGTTTAGAGGTTTGTCAACATTTTTTTGTTGTTGTCCAGTATTATCAATGAATATTTTTCATTATAAGATCGTGAGAAGTAATGATATAACAAAATGGAGTGATTATCATTGAATCTTATATTAAAACACCGCGTTGCAAAATGGCGAAGGATCCCCATTTGTAACGCACATAAGACTAATATTGGATGGAGTAGTCCGTTACTTTGTGATAGTTTAATTTAATTGCAATGAAATGAGAAATTACTTTGTTTCCTATTATTCTATTTACGATTATACAGTGACTCGAGTTTCGTTGTGATACTACATTTCCAAACTGGCAAAACTGCCAAAGCGTACCACTTTGTCCAAATGTCCACCAACTCTAAACCACAAATGGTCCTTGAGTGGTTCATAAAGAGAACATTGAATAAACTAATGAAAAACTTGTGCTCAAATTCGATGTTGTTCATCCGTTCAACTTTCTTTGAAGGAACGCCTGAAAAGATTTCAAGTTTTCAGACATAAATTGAACAACCAGGTTTGTGAATCATTCCCTGGATTTCGGGAATATGCTACATAGAAATTATTTAATTTGAATATACCAAAAAACAAAAATAAAACGAAGTTCAAATAAAAATTTGAATATAAAAAGCCACCTAAAGAACATTATGATTTAAAGTACAACCCTTTATTTCCGCTAATATTTATTGTTCACAAAAGAATTGTTTCGTCGAACACTTCATTTAAATGTTTTGTAAAATCCCATTTGAATAAAGTGTTTTACTTTAGATCATATATGATGAATATCCATCAAGTAGAGACCGAAGCAATGAATAATTTAAAGAACATATAATAACATTGAATCCAATCAATTCCTTCCATTTTTTGTTGTAGTTAATATTACAAACCATTCTTGCAAACATCTAAACATAAAAATAGCTCTGTTTCGAGTGCCCAAAAACAAACGGACAACTCTGTTCTAATTTGCACGATTCGGTCCGTAAACTTCTCACTTTTCTCGGCTATCCTCTCAACGAAATTTCTCGGTATTCCAAGAATAACCTCAGCTGCAGCGGTTTATATAAACCAAGTTCATCCAAGTTCGAATCCCTGTGTCCCGGAGGGTCAGCCGTTTAGTGGTTTGTAAACAATTTTTTTTGTTGACCAGTATTATCAATGAATATTTTCCATTATTAGATTGTGAGAAGTAATGATACAACGAAATAAACTGATTATCATTGAATCCGATACTGAAACGCCGCGTTGCAAAATGGCGAAGGATCTGATTTGTAACGCACCTAAAACTGCCAAAACGTTCACTTTGCCCAAGTGTCCGCAACTCAAAACCACAAGGTCCTTGAGTAGTTCATAATACCTTTATTATACCACATTGAATAAACAAATGGAAATCTTTGGCTCAAATTCGATGTTGTTCATCCATTCCGCTTTCTTTGAAGGAACGCCAGAAAAAATTTTGAGTTTTTCGACATAAATTGAATGAACATATGTCGTTCATATATTTCAGGAATATGCCACGTCGAAATAATATAATTTCAATATACCAAAAACTGAAAATACTACCTAGTTCAAATGAAAATTTGAGCATAAAAATTCACCTAAAGAACATTATGATTTAAAGCAAAACCCTTAATTTCCGCTGATATTCATTGTTCATAAATCAATTGTATAAATGAATTCATGAATTCATGTGAATGAAGTTTTCTACTATAAATCATATACGATGAATTTCCGCCAAGTAGAGACCGAAGTAATGAAGAATTTTGAAAACGTATAATAAAACTGAATTCAATCAACTCCTTCTCATTTTTTGTTTTAGTATTATTACAAACTATCCTCGCAAACAACTGAACATGAAAATAGCTCTGTTTCGAGTGCCCAAAAACGAACGGAAAACTCTGTTCTTATTTGCAAGATGCACTCCGTAAACTTCTCATTTTTCTCGGGGATCCTTTTAACGAAATTTCTCGGCATTCCAGGGATAACTGCAGCTGCTGGGGTAGTGATTTGTGAACACTTTTTTCTTTGTGACCAGTATTATCAATGAATATTTTTCATTATTAGATCGTGATAAGTAATGATACAACTAAATAGAGATTATCCTTGAATCTTATACACCGCGTTGCAAAATGGCGAAGGATCCTCATTTGTAACGCACATGAAACTGCCAAAGCGTTACCACTTTGTCCAAATCTCCACCAACTCTAAACCACAAGTGGTCCTTAAGTGGTTCATAAAGATAACATTGATTAAACAAATGAAAAACTTGTGCTCGAATTCGATGTTGTTCCTCCGTTCAGCTTTCTTTGAAGGTACGCCTAAAAAATTTGAATATTTTTGGCATAAATTGAACGACCAGGTTTTTAAATAAACATATGTTGTTCGCGTGTTCCGGAAATATGCTACGTAGAATTTAATTTCAAGTTCGAATCTCCGTTTCCTAGAAGGTCAACCGTTTAGTGATTTGTAAACAGTTTTTTTTTG
The DNA here is from genome assembly GCA_034642435.1 of Megalocaria dilatata. Lineage (NCBI taxonomy): Eukaryota > Metazoa > Arthropoda > Insecta > Coleoptera > Coccinellidae > Megalocaria > Megalocaria dilatata. Next base: position 8,706,822 of record CM067857.1, on the reverse strand, counting down.
TTGACCACTATTAATAATGAATAGTTTTCATTATTAGATCGTGAGAAGTAATGATTCAACGAAATAGAATGATAATCATTGAATCAGTATGAAACACCGCGTTGCAAAAATGGCGAAGGATCAACATTTGTAACAAACTGGCATCTCTGTTCTAATTTGCAAGATTCGCTCCGTAAACTTCTCACTTTTCTCGAGTATCCTCTTAACAAAATTTCTCGGTATTCCGGGGATAACCTCATCTGCTGGGGGTTATATAAACCAACTTCATCCAAGTTCGAATCCCTGTGTCCCGGAGGGTCAGCCGTTTAGTGGTTTGTAAACTCGTACAAGATGTTGTCTTAGAACGTCGTTGGATGAATTTGGGATCTGATAAATTAATATTCTTGCCGAAAGCAAAATATGAGGTGAATTTCCAACTTAACTAATGTATTTTCCTGCCAACATCTTGAACATGTTGGTATATACTGACTGACAAAAGGAGCGGTCATGAACGAAAAGTAGTTGAGTATTTAGGCTAAGAAAAATCATTTAGAAAATACACCAGTTTCACAAAACTCTTTTAATTTTCACAATAAAGGGAATTTTCGTATTGTCTTCTTCACATTGACATATGTTTCCTTCGAATAGCGAGATTATATAAAGTTTTTTCTGAAAATATGTCGAAAAGCCTATTTTCTCTGATTAATTTCTTCTTCTTCCCAGAAAGATTTCTAATATAAAGTTACTTGGTCTTAAATTTTGAGAAAAGGTGATTTACCTAACGTCATTATTTTTCGTAAACCCACGTATACAAATATCACAATTTATCACACAGAGAATCATACTGTCAATCATAAAATGACAGCATATCACATTATGATCCATAGATTTGTTAACGTATATATGAATGGCGATTACCTTTCTATAGGGTGATCCTTAATTGGATGTACAAACGAAGAAGGGAAGTTTAAGACAAAAAAGGCCCATAAACATGGGAAGTTTCGTTTTCTAGATACCAGGTGTTGAAGTTTGAATTTTTTTCAAGTTTTTTTCTCATATGGGAATAACTTTGATTTGACAGAAGGAAGAAGCCATGTTGTTTTGACATTTCTGTTCAGTAAGCATTGACTCAGGCCGCAACAGCGTTTACAAATTGTTGAAGTTGATTTTCAAAATCAAAAATATGGTTTACAAAATCGTCCATCTGAGCAGCTAATTCGTCGAACTATCGATAGATTTCGGACAACATTCTCTCTATTCGATGCAACAACAACAAGAAGACAAAGAACTGTACGAACAGAAGAAAATATTGCTGCTGTAAGTCATAGATGATGATCCAGATTTGTCTATTTGTTGACATTCACAATAATTTGGACTCTGTGCATCCACCACATGGAAAGTTTTGCGTAAAGACCTTGGTCTGCACTCATACAAGATCTAACTGGTTCAAGAACTGAAGCTACTTGATCATAATAAGCGTCGTTTATTTGCTGATTGGGCCCTAGAACAGCCTGAAGTTGATCCACTTTTTTATCGTGAAATTGTGTTTAGTGATGAAGCTCATTTCTGGTTGAACGGCTATGTAAACAAGTAAAATTGCCGTATATGGAGTGAAAACAATCCTTAAGAAGTTCTGCAGATTCCATTGCATCCTGAAAAATGCACTGTATGGTGTGCTTTACACGCTGGAGGCATCAGCGGTCCATATTTCTTCAAAAACGATGCTGGAGCTAAAGTGACAGTGAATGGTGCTCAATACAGATCGATGATCATTGATTATTTGTTTCAAAATTTGAATGGTATCGACCCAGAAGTGTTTTGGTTTCAACAAGATGGTGCTACACCTCATGCTGCTACCGTAACAATTGATTTATTGAAAGAAAAATTTGGCAATAACATTATTTCAAGAAATGCTTCCATTAATCGGCTTCCAAGATCATGCGACATAACTCTACTGGATTATTTTCTTTGTTATTGATGAAATAAGGCCTGAGTTACTCGAAAAAGTGGTTCAAAATTGGTCTGGTCGAATTCGGTTCTTCAGAGCAATTCGTGGTGGACATATGTCGGAAATTATTTTCAAAACATAAATATCATAAAATTATCTTTCAAATAAAAAAAATTTGGCTTCAATCTTAAATTAAATGTGTTTTAATTTAATTTAAAGTTCTATCACTCTAAAAAACACCCGATATTTTGTTCTCTATTTTCGCATATTTTTTATCGGTGTTTCTGTGAATTGATGGTTATTTGTATCCTTGTTTGCAACATTTTTCTTATCTTTGTTTCCGAAAATTATAAATTAATTGTATCACCTCTTTTTTCAAGTTTCCATCTATATAAGAAGTTAATGTATGATTTGAAGTGTTATTTCAAAATGTAAACTTGAGAAAGTCACATTGTGTAAATAATCGCTTTTATTTTATTTAAAGATCAGATTAAATTTTTTTTTCAACTGTTGTCAGTTTATATTATTTAGAAATTTGATTGGTTTTGTTTAAACCCGACATTCATAATTCCAATCCATAAAGTTGACAAAATCTGGACGCCACAGAGGGAACTCGAGACAAATTTTCAATTTCTCTCATATTTCCAATTTGTGCTTTATCCCAAACTCACTTTCGTGTTTTTTTACAGATATCCCCTCTTTGCCGAGCCTTGACGTCATGAGCGAAAGAACTGCCTGACCTACTATGTGGCCGAAAATGCTACTCATCTCTTTTCTGTCCTTCCAGAGAGCGGCGGCCAAACCCCGCTGCGGCGGCATCTATACAGACGCGAGGGGCGTAATCCAGACTCCAGGATTTCCCGGACCCTTCCAGACGCCGATCAACTGCGAATGGGTCATAGACGCCCAGCATATGCTACCGAAAAATACAACGATAATTGTCTATCTGACGCAGTTATTTGTTTTCGAAGGTAAGACGGGGAGAAAGCGAAAGAATGGGTTCGATAGAGATATACAGAGGACTCGAGCACGTCTTCATCCTTCGGGATGAATGGACGGGCGAAATTGCTTTATCCCACAATGGAATTTACAAGGGTTCATGGTTTTGTTAGAAGGGGATGGCGGAAACATTGGGCATTTTTACTAGATCGGCCCAGAAGGAGGAAAATTTTTTCCAGATAGTGAACTGTGTACGGTATATCAGGAAATAAATCAATGTTTTATCGAAATTTTCACCAGTGATTCAAAAAACAGGTCAATTTATATGGGGATTACACGAGGACGAATTTCCATCATGAGTTTGTTCCGAAAAAAACAGCCCCCAACATTTTTTGAATAGGGAAGGGATATAGAGTATCGATTAGTTTGAAAGTAATTTGTGTTCTGTATACAACCCAGTTAAAATTTCCAAAATCGGTTCATTATTCACGAAATATTGTACTATTGAACTTACCGTAAAGATCTGATGTTGAACGAACAGTTGAACCGCCCAAACTCAAGAACCTAAGAGGTTTGAAGAATCCAAAAATGATTTTCAAGTTTTATATGAAGAAGAAAGAATTCCTATGATGATATTGTTCCGAAAAAGCCACCTGAGGGTGCCAACAACCCCCAATTTTTTTTAAGAGGATAGGGATGGCGGATGTATTTTAGTTTAAAAACTTTTTTTGTTCTCTAAATATCCCAGTTGAAAATTTTGAATATCAAAACAGATTTAATCTGTTAGCCTTCTACAATTTTAATTTCAAAAAATTTTCATTCAAGAAACTTTAAGAATTAAATTAATTTCTCTATAAGCACTGCTCATATTTTGTAATCTTTGTGTGATTTTGTTTTGAGCATAGAACATAGAGTACCTTGGATATTAGTTTACCTAGTTGAATGTTCTTCAAATCACATATTTCCAGAGACGGCATTTGGTGTGTCTATTAATTGTTAATTGATTTTATTATTATTTTTTATATGTAAAGTGGAACTGGTCTTATCTGAATTCTAATTATTTTTGAGGATATGCTACATGTTTTAATAGTTTTTGAAGCAATTTATTTGAATATATTAAATATTTCAAATAAATTGGTTTTTGAGGAGTTCTTCAAATTATTTTGTATATTTTTGAGACAGATTTAGTCTTTTTAAATATAAGATCAGAAAACAATACATTTTGTAACAAACAGGGCATTGTACGTTTGTCTGAAGAGTTCAATACGCATGCCTTGAACGAAACAGAAAAATATTTATTTATTTATTAATTTTAATTGATAATTTATATCCGTTGGGTTTTCTTAATTCCATTTGATATTGTATAATGAGTTTAGATTTTATACGTCTATCAAATATGAGCAGTGCTTATAAAGATATTAATTTAATTCTTAAAGTTTCTTAAACAAAAATTTTTTGTCATCAAAATTGTAGAAGGCTAACAGATAAAATCTGTTTTGATATTCAAATTTTGCAATAATTCTTCTATCAAGTAAAGAACTGTTTCTTATTATTTTATTATCCTAGTTAAAATTTTATAATTCGGTGATTTTTTTTAACGATTTCATATTGAACATTACCAGAAGGGTAACTCAAACAGAAACTCAATACATTCAAACACATCAGATCTGTAAGAAGATCCTGAGAAGCATTGATTCAATGAAATAGAATAATTATACCCGACATAAAACACCGTGTTGCAAAATGGCGAAGAAGTAATATTTGTAACAAACGGACATCTCTGTTCTAATTTGCAAGATTCGCTCCGTAAACTTCTCACTTTTCTCGAGTATCCTCTCAACGAAATTTCTCGGTATTCCGGGGATAACCTCATCTGCTGGGAGTTATATAAATCAACTTGGTTAGTGGTTTGTAAACTAGTACAAGAAATTCAAACAGAAACCCAATACATTCAAATGCATCAGATCTGTAAGTAATGATAGGAACATCACGAAAAAATGTAAACTATTTAAAGAACTAACGTATGTATTGTTCAAAATGACCACCACTTACCTACATATAATGTCTAGTTTCAAATCCTTCTCTAACATTTTCGAATATGTCTGGTGTCAATAACTGGCAGTACGTGATGATTCTTTGTCGCAGTTCTGCAAGATTTTCCGGTGGAATTGCATAGACTTCGGACTACAAATGTTCGCACGAAAAAAATCTAATGGCGATATATCTGGTGATCTTGCTGGCCACTCTATAGGACCCATTCTGCAAATTCAACGTTCTGGATAATGTTCGTTCAAAAATTGCCGAACACAGATATAGAAATGTGGCGGTGCACCAACTTGCTGAAATGTGAGTTCATTCAATAGCTTGTCGTCGTTTTCCTGGAAATCAGTAATCATTGGATCAATAATGTCGTCTAGTAAATTCAAATAAATTGTTCCGTCAAGATTCCCATCGATAAAAATTCGTACAACAATATGGTTTTCTAATAATCCTTCCCAAACATTTAATTTTTCGGGAATTTATGTATGTGTTTCCACGAATAAATGAGGATTACTATCACTCCAGTACCGACAATTATGTCTACGGATTTCCCCATTCAACATAAAGGTACACTCGTCAGAAAAGATTGTATTGTAGAGTCGGTGTGGGTTATAATTCACTAATTCACTAAATTGTTCACAAAACTGAGTCCAACGGTCAGGATCATCTTCATTCAACTGTTGCATCAGCCTTATCTTGTAAGGGTGAAATTTATGAGCTTTCAAAATTCGATGAACGCTACATTTTGAAAGACTAGATGCTCTTTCTAAAGTTCTTCGAGATTTCCGATTATCCATCTGTAAATGTTCCAATACTGGTATTTTAATAATTTCATTTCGGACCGGAAGCTCAACTTCGTGTTTCTTATTCTGAATGGAACCAGTAGTTTTCAATTTATTCATCAAATGCTTATTATATTGGTGACTTAAATTTCTTTCTGGATGATTTTTATTAAAATACCTTGTTAATCTAGAATTTTTGTCATTCCGATAGTATAATTCGAGAATTTCTATTCTTTCTTCCATATTATAGACCAATTTTGCCCACGTAGGTAAGTCTCAAAGCCAATTATGATGCAGAAACGAAAGACTGAAACACATTTGAGAAAGAATCTTCCAAAAAAAATAGTATACATTGTAATGAATAACAAGAGTTTTACACATTTTCCCATCATGAACGATAAGAAAATCTTTGATTGATTCGGTCTTTAATGAACCCACAAATCTCAAAATTATATTCATTAATAAAACTTCATAAAGAAAATAATCCAATTAGACCAGTAGTTTCATTCGTCATATCACCAAGCATACAATTATCTAGAGTTTTAATTTCTATTATTCAAACCGAACAAACTTTTTAGCGAAATACGCTATTAAAAATAGCATCCAACTTATAGACAATATTAATTCCGTCCAATTGCCCGAAAATTTTAGATTAATTTCTTTTGATGTACAAAATTTATTTCCTACTATACCTCCAATTGAAACAATACGAATTGTGAAAATCTATTAATTAAAAATAATACCAATCCCATCAAAATAAATGATATACTTAATTGCCTTGAAATATGTCTTGAACAAAACTACTTTCAATTTAACGGAACCGTCTATATTTCTGACAATGGTTTAAAAATGGGAAATTCACTCAGTTCAATTTTAGCTGAAGTATTCATGGGCGATCTAGAATCAAAAATAGACCTGAATCCGATAAGCAAATATTTCCTTTATTGGTATAGATATGTAGATGACATTTTTTGTTGTTTCAAAGGCACCGACCAACAACTACATATCTTCACGAATTTCATTAATAAACTCCACCCAAAACCAAATTCACAATCGAAGAAGAAAAGAATCAAAGTATTAATTTTATTGAACTCACAATAACAAGACTAAATAATTTACATGATTTTAGTATTTTTCACAAACCAACACATACAGACATCACAATACATAAAACTTCAAAGCATCCCACCAACCAAGAGATGTCAGCATATAATAGTTTTATTCATAGATTATTGAATGTCCCTTTAAATTCAGAAAACTTTTTGAAAGAATTAAATATTATTAAACAAATAGCGTCAAACAACGGTTACAATCCCTTTCTTATAGACAAAATGGTATCCAATAAACAAAAGAAAATGGCATTAAATCTCGTGTACCCAATCATAAAAGAGGACAATACACAGAAATATTTTTTGTTATCTTATGTCAATGGATTATCTGAAAATATTGCTAAATATTTCAAAAGTTGTTTTAATTATAACGCGGCTTTTAAGACAATTAATAACCTTAGTACCTACATAAAAAACAATAAAGATCGAACAAATAAAGAAAATAAATCCGGAGTCTACAAGTTGACTTGCAAAGATTGCCCTTTAGTATACATTGGCCAGGCTGGTAGATCATTCAAGAAACGTGTCCAAGAACACCAAATGGGTTATATATCCAATTCTGTACATTCGGCATATGCTAACCATCTTAAGGAATTCAGGCATAATTTCAACAATAATTATAAAATTATCCACGGTGAAAGCAAAAGTTCTATATTAACACTTTTAGAATTTCTTGAAATCAACAGGTATAATACCGTTAAAATGCTTTTGAACGAACAAACAGATATTGATAAGTCTCCATTACTGAATATCTTTCCTTAATGGCATTTTTAGCGGCCAACTCCAATAAATACCTAGAGTTTTCATGATTTGTGCTTCCAGTATTTGGTCACGTACCTAAAAATCTATTTAAAGTCGGTTACACTGAATACCACCAGACAGTACAATGTAATACCTGAAGAAGCCACATCGTGGTGAAAAACTGGTCTAGTCGTGGTGGACATATGCCGAAATTATTTTTAAAACATGAAAGTCATTCAAATAAAAAAAATTTGGCTTCAACATTAATTTAAATGTGTTTTTTTTTCAATTTAAAGTTCTATCAGTCCAAAAATTACACCCTTATTCTTTCGTCTAAAATAACCGGACTAAATGAACAATGAAATCAAGTAGGTCCTGCATCGTTCTCCTCTTCTTCCAGGTTTGAAATTCACCGAATACCAAGTGTACGATGATGGTTTCCACTTCAACGGTCGCGACCTCCTGGTGGTCAACGAAACGAACGTCGTCACCGAACGTACCGTGGAGACCAACCAGAGCTACCTGGTGATCAGCCTCCAGCTGACCGACCTGGATGGCACGCATCTCAGGGTGCTCGATCATTTCTTGGACGTGTTCGGCTTCAACGTCACCTACGAAATGAGCGTCGATGGTCGAACGGCCAGAGACAACCGGTGCAACATGATGGATTGCGGCTTCAACGGGGACTGCTTCGACGATTACACGTGAGTATGGCGCTGCGGCTGGATTTCCGGTCCCGGATTAGTCCGGGGAACAGATTGGGGTCGTGGATTCGTCGGCTTGTCGGAAATTCGTGATGAAAGGGTCTAATTTCGGAATGAGGTCGTGTTCGGGTCTTATTTTCGGGATTATCGGAAAGTTATGAGGGACTGGCTTTCCGACTGGCAGGGACGTCCGGATTCAGGCTACACCGGGTGACCGGATCCGAAATGTTCTAATTCCGCTGCATTCTGTTATTTGCTTGGTTTCTGGAGACATTCTGGGAGTATTAAGCAGTAGGCCACAAAACCGTTCACTCTCAAATAAGGGATGGAGTAGTTCGTTACTTTGCGATAGTTCATATTTTTATTCAAATGAACTAATTCGGTTGACAATTTATTCGAAATATCATTAGTAAGAAGATTAAGCTATGGTAATAGAAAATTCTTCAAATCGAAACCTACATCTGTATAACAATTCTAAACTAAAACAAGCCCGATTAGGTTTGGGTGATCGCTGCAACATAAGTAGCAGAAAATAGCATGGTTTCTCGTCAGTGTAAAGTCCAACGACTAAAAATCTGCCGCCCGCCTGAATAAGCTCTGTACGGGATCACCAAGGTGTTTATCATACACTACCGCCATCTAGTGCACGCATATAAACATATACGACATACCCTAGCGAGCTACGTCCACTCCCCCCATGACATTTTAGCTTGACACGCTGGGGAAGCCTGTCTTATCTTAGATCTTAGCTTCATCCCGGTGAACTGGGGGATTAAGTCTTGATGCCTAAAGCAAGGGTGTCTGTCACAAAACAGGGCTTCACCCTTAAACCTAACGTACTCTAACCTATTGCAGTAGATCTCCGGATTTTTTTTGTCCAAGGGCCGAGTGCGTTATGTAGCATTCTACGTTACCTCAGAAGGATAAAGGCCGTCGGGAAGTATTCGTACGATCTGACCCACCAATCCACCAATCGGTGTTGGACTCGAGGGGGCAGTAGTTTAAAGTCCGCATGTTGGACTAGAACGGTATTCCATCTATCTGTTCGCAGAAACTCATGTTCAGGATATCTCAGGAAATGCTTCATGGTTTAGCGAGACTTGACGGTTCGACCAGCCTTGTCCTGAACCTGAACGATTGCGAGACGTTTCTGGGGTTGGTGATTCTCAAAAATACGGCTAGACCGTTGTTGCTTGAAGCCAGGATCAATTGAAAGACTTCATAAGGGTTCGTGGGTACTGACGTACAGGCTGTATGGACAGTACTCGTACCAAGATCAAATGGGGCATTAAATTTAGAGACTATTATGGTTCATGGAACTGTTTTCGGGTGGGTTGATAAGAGACCCCTTCGGCGAGTGAGTTGCGTCACAAAACAACTCGGGTACTGACACTGCAAAGCTGGTAGAGGTTGCATAGTGCTTCGCTGCTACCAGTCACGATGTAGGTTCTCGAGCTTAAGCTGAAACTGGAAGCTTGGTGGTTTCAACTCTTCGGAGTGGTTCTCGATAATGCGTGGCTTAACCCTTATTACACTTTCTGCTTCCTGTGCATATCGTGGAGTCTGCTGAGTAGTCACCTAATGAATCAGTCATGCTTATATGCCAGTAATCTAACCGATAGAATTCACTTCATACTTTTTTTAATCATATTTAGCCTATCGATAAGAAGGTAAAATATTGTCTGAAAATTTCGTATTGCTAGGAACTTCAATGACATTTCTCCATTTTATTTCAGCAACTTTCGATGTGCTTGCTATGGGAATTTCACAGGACCTCACTGCTCACAGGGTCCCCAATCTTTGTGCCAGAAAAACAGTGGTCTTGTCTGCCAAAATGGAGGAACATGCCGGTAAGTTGACGAGATATTTATTCCTGAAGCATGAATATCTATAGGTCAGTAATTCATCAATAGCGACACGATAAAAAACTCATAATGCAAATAACCTAAAATAAGTATTCTTCAAAAACCTCGAGTTTTTTTGGACATTTAGCCACCAAAATCCAAAATTATTTCAATAAATCAAATTTAAAAAAGGCCCTCTCAAATAGTTCTACACTAGGAAATATTTTCTCAACGCAAAACAAAAACAAAGTAATTCAAAAGTTCACAACTCACGTCAGTCTAACAGGTTAAAACTTTGAAACACGACCGAACGAGCATGATACGAAATTGGCGTTTTTTGAATATATTAAAGCTGTCAATTTATAGATAATAACAACCTCCAAGTCCTCCATATACATGGACGTAGAAAAATTCAAATTAGTTTCATTCCTCAACATGAATCCCTCACTTGACAAATTCGCAACATGTAACAATGTGGATTTTTTATCCAAACTGCTTGAAATTTACGTGGAAAATTCACTAGGAATCAAATGCCCTTAAGATGATTTGTGGATCAATTTTTTCGTGAAAACTGGATCGTTATTTGATAAAACAACCCTTCCATGTTCTCGTCCAGTGAGTACACATGCAAATTTCAAATGGCCCACCATATCTCAATGCATTCTGTGATCCTATACACTTGAGGATGACATTATGGTCGAAACGGGTAGTGTATCACTTTTCATATTAGATTATTATAAGTTCGTTGACAAAATTAAGATTCATACTGATTTTCCGGCTTATCTTAGTAAGAGCTCTATAAACCTTAGTAAACAGAAGAATACGGCTCATAAAAGGTGGAAGTTGAACTCTAGAAGTTTCGATTACCACGTTTTCTCTTAGTTGAGACGTAAAACCAAAATCTCTTCAGTTGAGGATGAACAGCCGGGTAATTAATTCAAAGCGTTCCTGGCAGTATCTAAAGAATTGTCGTACGTCGTTTCCTAATAAAATGATATATAAAAATGAGACAGCTGAAGGTTCGAATGTACCCAACCTTTTTTGAAACTATCGGGTTATAGAAAACACGTTTAAATTTAGATTTAAGCCAAGTTTTTTTTAATTGAAAGATAATTTTATGATATTTATGCTTTGAAAATAGTTTTCGGCATATGTCCACCACGACATCCATCTAGAGTGATAGAAAACACATTTAAATTTAGATTGAAGCCAATTTTTTTTTAATTGAAAGATAATTTTCTGCGGCTCTAAAGAACCGCATTCGACCAGACCAATTTTGGACCACTTTTTCGAGTAATTCTGGCCTTATGCCATCAATAACATAAAATATGTTGGCTTCCAAAGCGTGTATTGTTTCTGGTTTATCAGCATAAACTTGACTTGATATAACCCCAAAGAAAATAATCCAGTGGAGTTATGTCGCATGATCTTGGAGGCCAATTAATTGGATCATTTCTCGAAATAATGTTATCGCCAAATCTTTATTTCAATAAATCAATTGTAACGGTAGCAGCATGAGGTGTAGCACCATCTTGTTGGAACCAAACAAAACACATCTGGGTCGATAGCATTCAAATTTTGAAACAAATAATCATTGATCATCAATCTGTAACGAGCACTATTCACTGTAACATTAGCTCCAGCATCGTTTTTAAAGAAATATGGACCGATGATGCCTCCAGCCTGTAAAGCACACTATACAGTGCATTTTTCAGGATGCAATGGAACCTGCAGAATTTCTTAAGGAATGTTTTCACTCCAATTTTGCTTGTTTACATAGCCGTTCAACCAGAATTGAGGTTCATCACTACAAACAATTTAACGATGAAAAAGTGGATCAACTTCAAGGTGTTCTAGAGCCCAATCAGCAAACAAAGGACTGTTATTATGGTCAAGTGGCTTTAGTTATTGAACTGGAATCTTGTATGGGTACAGACCAAGATCTTTCCTTGTGGTGGATGCACAGAGGCCAACTTGTTGTGAACATCGACGAATAGACAAATCTGGATCATCAGTAACACTATGACTTACAGCAGTGATATTTTCTTCTGTACGTACAGTTTTTTGTCTTGTTGTTGTTGCATCGAGTAGAGAAAATGTTATCCGAAATCTATCGATAGTTGAGCAATAAGCTGCTCTGATGGAGGATTATGTAAACCATAAATTTCACGAAGTGCTCTATAAGTTTGGCGAATAAAACGCTGATTTTGAAACAACAAAATGTTGTTTGATTCACACATCGATTATTTGCCAGATGCTGGGATTTCTTACATTTTGCCTTCATTTACACTAGATTATCTTATGCATCGGTTGTTTGGCCGCCATAATATGATGTCTACAATCACATATTGGAGACGGTGCAGAATACATTTCTGAGATATTCAGATTATAAGGTTAGGGACAGGTAGTTACAATTTCAGGGCGAGTATGACTAGCCTTAGAAAAAATTATGTGTTCGTCTCATTGGAAAACTGTCGGGAACGTAGCGTTGTTCTGTTTTTGTATAAATTGTTGAATGGTTAGGTTGACTCTCCTGATTTGCTGTCCTACGTGAACATTCATGTTCCATCTAGACCGTTAAGAGGTTATGCTGTTTTTGAGGCTACGTTTCATAGAACAAATTTGAAAATGCACTCTCCGCTCAACAGAACGATGAAAGTATATAATCCTTAGTATAAGGACAGTGATATGCTTTTCCTCTCAATTGGTTCATTCAAGAGAAAAATTAAGCTCTTAAATTAAGATTTTATATTTTGTAAAGTTTCCTACGTATTATAAGTTTGATTTTCTTAAATTCATGTGATGTGTAGATTTGGGATTGATCTGATGTTACACATATCGTAAAAGTTCTCGTTTTTTCCGTGGATGTCTTTTAAGGCTTATGCCTCTTGATATTCTATTTGATCAATAAATAAATATATGGAAAAAGTTGTGGAAATATAATGATATAGTGTTTTATTGTTCAGTATACAATATTATTTTTTGTAAGAGGACAATAACGGGCTGGGAGCAAACAAAAGCTATTCGTATTGAAAACTTCTGTTGAAATCATTCTATGTTTGGCTTCACCCATCCATATACAATCGCAAGCCGCCTCTGCTCGCAAGCATAGCCTTTGTTCGACTGTTATTTCCGATAACCAATTTCCTTGTGAACAAATAAATAACGAGGATATATGATATATCTGCTCGTTATTCGTTTGAAAGTAACAATCAAAAGGGAGCAGTTATGATAATAAAAAGGGAACTGGAGTATCGCAAGAAACGGAGTCAAACGTGAGAAATCTTCTCCAGGGCTGGAGACGCCTCTAGAAACGAAACATTCATAACGAAACGAAACGTATATGTTTCTCGAAGATAAAGAATGCATTATGGAAGGACTTGTGAACTGGCGCTGAATAACAAACTGATATACAACTCGGGGCTTTAGGGTAACGATAATAATGTACAGTCATTCTCGTATTGCCGATTTATGGAGAAAACGGATTTCGTTTATTATTCCGGACGACAGTGTTGCCGATTGAAGTAACCACTAGCAACAGTGCATTTTAGAGTTTTCAGTCGAGTGAGGGAGCTGGATAATACTCACGTATTGTGATGAGTTCAATTGTCTATAGAAATGAAATAATATTACCATAATCATAATATATTTGTTTATTTTACCCAACAGGAATATCCCAATTTCAGGGTAACATGTTACAGATTGCGGAATATTACAATGTAATAATTAATAAAAATATGAAATGAGCAATAATTCACAAAACGAACCAAATATATTCACTCGAAGTTTATCAGCACATTTACACATATAGTTCACCGGTACCCGCTCTGACAAGTTAGTACGAGCTCTACGCAAATAGAGAGTACTCTTCGATAGCAGATAAGTTGAGTCGATCCCTCCAGTCAACAGTCTCTGAGCAAATTTTGTACGCTGATTCTCATGCCTAGCAAGCAACGATGATAAAACACAGATCAGTACCACGCTCGGTATATATATATCAGTCCTCCTAAACAACACAAACTTGAAAAACTTTCTGTGAATGCGCTCCAGTGATACCAAATGACAGTCGTAAATAGGAAAACATATCAAGTGTGCATACTCCAACTCACTGATGACCAGCGTGAAATACAAACTCTTCAAAATTGACAGATCACTGAAGTTCCTGCCGCACCTCAACAAAAAGCCCAAAGTGCAGCTAGCAGACACACACAACTCTTCAACATGTGGAATGAAACTGAACGTGGAATCAAAGAGGACTCCAAGGTCATATATTTGATGTTTATCGCCAACATAGTTGTCTGCTCTATTAAGTCAACCGATGTGACCTCCTACTGAATGTAACCTTAAAACACTTCTCCATATTCAGCATGAGTTTGTTGCATAAACACCGGCTATGAATATACTCCAAGCTTGACTGGAGCAGCACCAAATTATTAGGACTGCGCATTCGCGATCCCTGATATCGCCAAACGCTAAAACAGGACACCTAAGAGAAGTGAGAAGATCTTTTATTTACATGATAAAAAATAATGGTCCCAAATTTGATCCCTGAAGCACTCCACATGAAGGAACATACTCAAGTGATCTATAACTATTGTAGAAGAAATAGTTCATTATATTCTCCAAGTATGATCTGATGAGCTTTACATATGCCGGACTGAAACTGAAGGACGAGAACTTCTTCAGCAGAATATCGTGATCGACAGAGTTGAGGGCTGGTGATAAGTCAGTATACACCACAACACCTGACCTCCATCATCTAAATATTCAGTAAAATACTGTGCGATTGTTGCTAAGGTAGTCACAGTAGATATTGCCAAACGCTAAAACAGGACACCTAAGAGAAGTGAGAAGATCTTTTATTTACATGATAAAAAATGATGGTCCCAAATTTGATCCCTGAAGCACTCCACATGAAGAAACATACTCAAGTGATCTATAACTATTGTAGAAGAAATAGTTCATTATATTCTCCAAGTATGATCTGATGAGCCGGATATGCCGGACTGAAACCGAAGGACGAGAACTTCTGTTAGCTGTTTAAATTTTAAATTTTTCTGATACAACATAGATAGTATAGCAACGAGTAAATGATTGAAATTTGAAGAAAAAAAAGAAGGGTTTACAATTTCTTTGATAAATTTATTCATAATGTGTTTAACCACCGCGATTATCTATGCACTCCTCAACACGTCTTGGCATTGATGCAATAAGATGGTCTATTTCTTCTTGAGGGATACTATCCCAAGCTACCTGTAATTCATGTCTCAGAGCCACCAAAGTCCGTGGGGGAAGGGGTGAATTTCCAAGCCTTCTACCCATGATGTCCCAAACATGCTCTATGGACGAAAGATCGGGAGATCTGGGCGGCCATGGCAAAAGATTCACATGGGTCGCTTCAAAAATGTTTAAACTAACTCTGGCAACATTAGGTCTTGCTGAAATATTGGATTCTCGAGCCGGTTAACGTAAGGAAGAAAATATGGCTCCACTATTTCTTGAAGGTAACGCAGCGCTGTCATGTTACCTCGAGTAAAGACTAAGAGTTACCTACTTGCATGTGCAATAGCACCTCATACCATAACGCCTACTGTCCAGTCTACATGACGCTCAATATCAAACTGGGGTTCACGTCTTTCTCCCCGACGTCGGCTAACCCTTCTTGAGCCAACATGTGCACCCAAGGAGAATCGAGATTCATCAGAAAAGACGACCTGATGCCATTCCACATTCCAATGTTGACGTTCTCTGCACCACTGTAATCGATGCCGGTGATGTAATCAAAACACAAGATGGGGTCGATAATGTTGCAGTCTAAAATACCTTATCCGGTGGTAAACCGTTCGGACAGTAACAGGATGGCCTTGTTCAAATGACCACTCATCAGTCAAAGCTCGAGTTGTCGCAAATCGGTCTCTAATAGCCATAAGTCGTAGACGTCGATCTTGAACTTCATTTGTGCCCCTTCGACGTCCGGTGCCTACTTTTTTCCGATTTTGGACATTATCAAACCACGCTTGACAACATCTCATAACAGTAGTTAGATTTTTGTTCGTACTGTTGGCGATTTCTCGAAATGACAACCCCGCCTCCCGTAGATCAATAATTCGACCTCTTTCAAATTCACTTAGCTTGCGATAAATTCTACGTACACGTGCTCTAGGCATTTTAACAACAAGTAAACATCGACTTTGGATCTCCTCGAACAGCTGGTTTGTTGTGAAATTTAAAAAATTTGCAAAAAACGACTACATATTCAAGTAACAAAAAATGTTTACATGACAAGACCTTCACGATTTTTTCTCCAAATTTTAATCATTTACTCCTTGCTTTACTATGTTTCACCAAAAAAATTTAAACAGCTCCTTCTGGGTGTTGCAGTTTGTTTGTTAGTTAGTATAACTAATTTATTTGCAATATTCAATATATTTAAATAAGTTACTTCAAAAATTTCTCAAAATATGTAGTACATTCTCAACAAACAATTTGAAACTAAATAAGATCTTCATCAGTCCTTCTTCACATTCAAAAAATGAAATCACTTTACAAAAAATATTTTACCAGAGAAACCTTGTGGTATTATTGTTGAACACACACTAAAATTAGAGAACTTAAAAAATTCTACGTATTCCATATTCATCACAAAAATCACAAAAAGCTTGTGTCGCCTTCAAGTATTTATTCAGTAATTTTAATTGATAATTTACATTTCGTTGGGTTTTTTATTCCATTTGATATTAAATAATGAGTTTTGATTTTATATGTCTACTAAATTTAAGACATTGATTTCATTCTTTAAGTTTTTAATAATATTTTTCGAAATTAAGGAGGGTAATAGAATAAATGTGTTTTGATAATAAATTTTTTAGTAATCCTTCTATGAAGTAAGAAACCTCTTCCTATTATTTTATTGTATAAATAGTATATAATTTTATTTTGGTTTTCCTGGCTCATTATATAAATGTCATCTACTTTCAACTAAGGCCAAAAAATACCTTAGCTTTGTGTGATTTTTGTGATGAACATAGGGTACGTAGGATCTTCAAAGTTCTCTAATTTTAATGTTTGTTCAACAACGATACCACGAGGTTTTTTTCGACCACACTTTTCTTTGCGTCGTGGGGAATATCTGAGTTTTCATCCATTTTTTTCTTTATTCGCTCTACTATTACTCTAGAAGCTTAAGTAATGGATGCTATTTTTCTTTTGGAGTAATCTGTATTTGATACTAAAGATTTTATCCTAGTTTTTCTGACTTTCCCATAACAATTTTATTTTTTTGGACCAAGTGGTGTAACAAACACAGAACAAAGACTTGACTGCTATAATCACGTGACAACGAAGCATAACAACATGATTCGTCGATAAAAAGTATCAAAACAAACCAAAACGTCTTAGAAAATCATGAATGACATGAAAACATACAGCCGCACCAGGAGGCTGGTTAGCTAGAACTAACAACACTGATGCATCAGGGCGCATGAGTTATTTGGTGGGGATATGAAGGAGTTGTTCGCTACACACTCCCCCTCCAGTGAGCGTCGATAAAGGCAAGGAGACAGTCCGCCGCTGGTCTGGTGGCGGTGCCATCTCAAGCGGGGATCTGTGAAACGAAATGAAAGGCTGTCTCGTAATTATGGATAAGGGGTATATGGGGCCTCCAAATAAATGGGTTTGTTCGCTCTTTAAGCAACTACTCCCCCCAATCACATGGGGGTCACCAATGAAGCTCTCGAAGGATAATGCGGTGCTGTGAGGAAGCTTCCACCTCTTAATTCGAGAGGCGGCGTTTCGTTCGGAGTCTGCGCATCTGAAACTCATCAGACAGGCGTGATCGGTAGCTCTGCCTGTGACGCCAGTGACCATTGGTTCCGCTCGGAACGGAGGCCGTCAAACGCTGTATGCCTTGCCCTATTTGAACTCGGCGGGGACGGTCAGTCATGAATCTTTAGACTGGTCGGGTCCTCTATTGGTACGCCGGTCAGGCTGGAACAGAGCAAGGCAGGTTTCTGGACGAGGAGCGAAGAAGTTGTTCGCCACAATACTTAAGTATCATAATCGAACGAGAAAAAGCAGATTAAAATGCTTCGTACCCTAATTTCAGTTCATTCCAAAAAGAAGTTTTCAATTTTTTAAGGTGGCTCTAATAATTTGATCACCCACTGTGTGTTGTATTCACCGATGAAGGATCCGAGATCGAAAGTAATTCTGTGGGGTCGACCGACCCTAAATACTCTTGAACTTGAACGTTTTTAAGTACGTTTTAATGGACAACGCAACATGTCGGCGTATTGCGGCAGTTTTTATCGCAATGTACATTCTGTCAAGAAAGTACCGGGAATTATCGATTTAAATCTGGCGGGGCAATGAGGCAGGTAAAAATTTTTTTTCCTAGGTTGGTACCACTGTCCTTAATTACTATGCCAAGCTTGAGCGGGATCTGTAAACTAGTGTGTTTGCAACAGCTGATTAAGTCAGTCGATGTCAGAGTGCATGCCGATTTTTACTATGGGTGATTACGTTGAGCAAAGAATTTGTTTAAAGTTTTGTGTTGCAAATGAATTTTCGTGTGCCGATGCATTGAAAATGTTGCAAAAGGCCTTTGGTGATAATGCTCTATCGAAAACTCGTGCATATCAGTGGTACAGAGCCTTCAAGGACGGTCGTGAAGTGGTCGCCCATCGACGGCTTCGATCGAAGATAACGTCAATAAAATTAAGAAAAGGGTGCTGGAAAACCGTCGTACCAGCTTGAGAGAGATAGCACATGATCTTAAGGTATCCCACGAGTCCGCACGATTTTGATTGATATTTTGGGCATGAGAAAGGTGGCCGCACGACTCGTACCGAAAGACCTGAATTTTCTTCAAAAACGTCATCGCGAACAGGTTGCTTCAGACATGCTGGATCGCTCTAATTCCGATTCTACATTCATGGAACGCATTATAACTGGTGATGAGACCTGGGTCTACGAGTACGATATGCAAACAAGCCAGCAATCATCGGAATGGGTGGCAAAAAATGAGCCGAAACCGAAAAAACCACGCCAAAGCCGCTCGAAAATTAAGGTGATGCTCATTGTTTTCTTCGATATCCGTGGCGTGGTGCACTACGAATTCGTTCCATAGGGTCAGACGGTAAACAAGGAGTATTACCTAGGCATTATGAAACGTTTGCGTGAGCGTATCCGTAAGAAGCGGCCAAATTTGTGGGCGAACAACTCATGGATTTTGCATGACGATAACGCGCCTTCTCACCGAGCTACGATTGTGACTGACTTTCTCGCCAAAGACTCAACAAACGTGCTTCAGCAACCACCGTATTCGCCGGATTTGGCTCCCTGCGACTTTTTCCTCTTCCCATCTTCCCATCCCATCGAATTTCCCCTTCGTGGCACCCGTTTTGAGTCGATTGAAGCCATAAAACAAAATTCGGCGCGAGAGCTAAAGTCCATCCCAGAAAGCGCCAATAAAAAATGTTTCGAAAATTGGAAGTGCCGTTGGCATAGATGTATTGGAGCAAATGGAGCCTATTTTTAAGGCGACCCAATAAATTTTGACGATTAAATGTGAAAATGTTGTTTTAATTGAAAATTCCCGGTACTTTCTTGACAGAGTAGTATATAAGTAGCGACATCTGTTATCAAAACCGCACCAACTTATCTCCACTCCTCATATTGATGGAGACTGAATGAAATTCTATCAAGTTCAAGACCATTAAGATCCCAAAGACTGCCGTATAAAAAAGTTACGAATTTATTGTGAAACCGAACCTTGTAGAGTTTTTCATGTTTATATCCGGAGAAGTTAGTCGACATGCATCAGTTAATCGCGCTGCCAACCTCAAACTACCCAAAATACGAAAAAACTCCGCTCAAAGTGTCCCCTCAATCAGACCCGAGGCCACAATCGAACAACCCGAAACTTCGGCCCGTATCCGGACGCCATAAAAACCTCCGGAATCCCCGTTTTTAATACCACTCGAAAATGCGGCACTCCGCTCCTTCCCCCACCCCCCTATAATTCACATTATCCAATTTTTCTCGACTCTGTCGGAAAAACTCCGCATAGCATTTTAATGGGAAAATATTCCGGCAATAACTCGACACAAAGGCGCGCAAAAAAGGCCGAATATTCTATTTCACCGCGATTCAGATCGCGGCCGCGCACTCGCGAAAACTTTTTTAATGAATAAAGTTCAAAAATCGCGATTTATTTTTCAGTGTATTCATTTTCCATTAATTCCGGTGATGGATCCCTTTGAGTTGGTCCGGGTACATATTTGCGCAGGTTATAATGAAGAACGTCCGACCCGGACTGGAATAATTTTCAATCGCATATGGAGGTGGCAGACATTTAGATTTTTTTTAACACAGAACGATTCTGATGGCATACCGGGAGATAGATGGGTCGATATTTCACATGTTGTTTCGACGAAGTTCATTGTGAATTTTCGAATAACTGAATCGTACAAATTTTCATATATACTGTATGCGTATTTGTATTTGGCTGATTCTCGAAAAAAGTGGAATTTACCTTTATCGACTTGATAATTTTTTTTTTCACTTAATATCAAATTTTTTTCTGCTTAATTCTTAGCTTACGGCTTGTTTGACAAAAAAATATAGTGGTCCCCAACTTTATTGAGCTTGAATTAAATGTAATGGTAAAAAAAAATTTAAAAAATGAGGGAATGATAGATTCGTGCGGGAATGATTCAAAATATGATTTTACAATAATTAAAAACTCCATAATGCACACATTTTCCTTTTATTGCAAAACTATAATAAATTAATAATGTTATTGCAAAACTATAATAATTAAATCCTTAATGTAATATATAAAAAAATAATGACAAGAACAAAAAAGCATAAATTGCAATTTCATTAACCTAATGTTATTCATTAATCTTTAAGCAATCTAATTACAACTGACTATAGTTATTTTTATCTGCTTAAAGTTATTCTTGTTTCTCATCGAGTTCTTTAACAAAATGACAACCTCTACTGAGTAATTTAGGGGGTTGAATCGCTCGAAGAACATCCGGCCAAGCATACAATTCTTCATCTTTAACCGTCGGCCATTTCCAGCATTTTGATCCTTTCTTCATGCACCGTACCAAAGCCCCATCATCAGATAATGAAAGAATTTTTCCTGGATAGATCTCGTTGTTTCATGTTATGAGGACATGATCACCAACTTTATATTCATAGGTACCATTTTCAGAAGGAATAGTTTTCGAAAAAATTTGTTGCCTGTAAAGTCGGTATACGGGCGAAAGTTTTACGTGACAACGACTTTGAGTGGTAAAATAATTTTAATGTGAATATTCATTCGTATAGTAGGAAGAAGGATGAAATAATAGTAACAATTTAAAACATTTATTTATACAAAGAATTATATTTAAAACATTAATTTATACAAAGAATCTCGCACTGAATTTCATATTAACAAAATTTTATTTATCAATCAGTTGTTATAAGTTATTAATAAATTTAACTTGTTTTACATTGTTATAAATATAAAAACTAAATTTAAAAGTTAGAACATTTATTTAAATCACATTAATTGTTAATATCAATCGATTTTAATTCAAAGTGTATTTTCTAAAAGGAGAAAACTAATTCACATTTGATCTTTGAATTTGTAAATCGCGCGCTTACGACCTTGCGCAGTGATTAGTCGTCTCGGTTTGAATGTTTGAAAGTTTCGATTTGACAGGTTGGAGGTTAAACATTGTTATTTCAATTTTTTACATAGCAAGTCGCGCTCATTATTTCAAGTTAAACAAATTATTATTGGTTGAGAAACGATTTCTACTACTTTTTTGATTGAAAACTACCACAACATTGTGATTACTACAACATAACCTATTCACTTATGTCTTAGTCATTTATTTCATCATGTTATATTATCAGTCTGAAATTATTTACCTTTGCTGTTTGAATTGTTGCGATGGACGAAACTATCTTCACATTATCACTACACAATCGTTTTACAATTAACTGGCAACGTGTAAACTTGTATGCAGGCGCCTAAGCGAAATAGAAGCGCAAGACATGAACCGGTGTGTATGCCTATCTCTCTCACTCTCTCTCTCTCTCGCTCTGTCTCTCTTGCTCTTAGGCGGGCTAACTGTGCTCGAGTGGAAGGGACGCGTGCCTTTCACTTTTTATGTCTGTCTCTCTCGCTCTTAGGCGGGCTAACCATGCCCGAGTGGAAGGGACGCGTGCCTCTCACTCGCTCTCATTGTGAGCGCATAACGTGAGCGGAGCGTAACGCAGTTTCTTGAAGTGTCACCCGGCAAACCAATTTATAAGACGTTGTCACGTCAATATTCACGTCGTTTTCTGTTTTAAGATTTTTTCTTCTACGTTGCGTTGATATTGTAGCTGTGTCCTTACTTTTATCCTTATCCAATATATAAGAAGTTTTGTAGTAACCAAGATGAAAATGTTGGCATTTTCCAACGCAGTTAAAACAAGATAAAGTTCTAAATTCAAGCTCATCATTCGAGAATACAAATTGTCTAATCTTTTGAGTACCAGAAAAAATTGAAATTGTCTGATCCATTAACATTGCTAGATTTCTACGCAAATTATGGTTCTTCTCCTGGTACTGTAAACTGTTTAATCGCCATTGTTTCCGTGTTCGCCTTTCTTCTCGTGAACTCATAGCACTGACAGGCTTGATTTGACCTTTTTCTTTTATTTTTAAATACTTGAGTCTTTCTTGATCTCTGAGTTTCTCCAAGCTTTCAAAACAGCTTTTCAATTTTTCTCGCCGCTTCCTATCATACTCTTTTTTCTTCATTTTTGCTTCTGTAACGGTTAATTTTCTACTCCTCGACATTATAGACTTCCAGCGTACTGAAACCAATTAAACAAATATAAATATCTTATACATATTAGAAAATACAACATGCCCTCACAAGAATCATTCCCTCATCAAAAAATTTGATGAGGGAATGATGATGAGGGAATGACAAAATGAAAGAAAATGTTCATAAGCTTATAAATATAACCTTACTTTCTTACGAACGGTGCATAGTATTTTGTTACTACCGAAAACATATATAAATATGCTATAATTACCAAATAAAAAAATACTTACCTTTTGATTACATGATATGAAGGAATGACATCAAAAAAGGTAATTTCTAAAAAAGTTGAAATTAAATTAGTTTGCACAAATCATCCTTGCATCAACCGTCCGCTATAGTGTATGTTGTCAAAACCAATGTTGCCAACTACAAAAAAAATTGGAGTGGCGCTTGATAGGCCTTTCTATTTCGCTCCAATCACACTGTCTTAAACTGGTGAGGGAATGATCAATTTTTAACGGACCAATTTTTGAAATATATTTATAATACAATTATTTCCAATCGAATTTTTTAAACTATAAATTCATGTAGGTACAGTAAATACAATCCTGAATGAGTATAAAATAAGATAACAGATGATAGATAAAGAATTTAACAATTTAAGTTGATGATTCTCTTTGAATTTAGCAGTTGGGACATAGTGAGGGAATAACTTTTAGGATACTTTCTAGGATATATCTTTTTTGTTTATCATCTAAAAAAAAATTGTTCCATAAATTTGTACATCTAATACAATAATTCTGATGATAAAAAAGACTTTTCGTAATTTACGATTCTGGTTTGTAAAAATCATTAAGGACATCAATTTCGATTTTTTTTGAGAATCAGCCAATTTCTTTTCGTTATATCATTAATTTATCTTCATGGTACATTCATTAAATGATAATAAAACAGTATAATTGCGAAATTAAGGATTATAACAACCCTCATATATATCCGATGGGTTATTTATTCCATTTGACATTATATATTGAGTTTTGATTATATACGTCTATTAAATGTAAGCGGTGCTTGTTGTAGACTAAAATTTAATTCAAAAAGTTTTTTGAATAAAAATTTTTTTGAAATTAAAATTGTAGAAAATAAACATATTTCAATTTGTTTTAATATTCAATTTTCAAAATTTTGTTTCTGATCTTACCATTAAGAACACCAATTGCCTTTTAAAAACATGAAAACAACTTAAGGACTTCTCAAAAAATATAATTTATCTAATACATTTAAATATTCAAATAAGTTAATTCAGAAATCTCTCAAAACATGCACTATATCTTCAAAAAACAATTATAATTCTGGTAATCTCTTCGTCGGCCCTAAATAATATCAAGTCATAGTGTTAATGATGATCCATGT
The DNA here is from genome assembly GCA_034642435.1 of Megalocaria dilatata. Taxonomy (NCBI): domain Eukaryota; kingdom Metazoa; phylum Arthropoda; class Insecta; order Coleoptera; family Coccinellidae; genus Megalocaria; species Megalocaria dilatata. The sequence continues at coordinate 8,682,502 of CM067857.1, read as the reverse complement.
TTGTCTATTCTTCGACGTTCACAATAAGTCGGAGTCTGTGCATTCACCACATGGAAAATTTTGCGTAAAGATCTTGGTTTACACCCATACAAGAACCAATACAACTGATTCATGAACTAACTTGACCATAATAAGCGTCGTTTGTTTGCTGATTGGGCCCTAGAACAGTTTGAAATGTATCCAATTTTTTATCGTGAAATTGTGTTTAGTGATGAAGCTTATTTCTGGTTGAACAGCTATGCGAACAAGCAAAATTGCCATATATGGAGTGAAAACAATCCTCAAGAAGTTCTGCAGGTTCCATTGCATCCTGAAAAATGCACTGTATGGTGTGTTTTGCACGCTGGAGGCATTATCGGTCCATATTTCTCAAAAAACGATGCTGGAGCTAATGTTATAGTGAATGGTGCTCGTTACAGATCGATGATCAATTATTATTTGTTTCAAAATTTGAATGGTATCGACCCATAAGTGTTTTTGTTCCAACAAGATGGTGCTACACTTTATGCTGCTACCGTAACAATTGATTTATTGAAAGAAAGATTGGGCGATAACATTATTTCGAGAAATGGTCAAACTAATTGGCTCCCAAGGTCATGCGACATAACTCCACTGGATTAGTTTCTTTGGGGTTATATCAAGTCATTGGTTTATGCTGATAAACCGGACGATGTGTAAAGTGGTCCAAATTGGTCTGGTCGAATGGGGTTCCTCAGGTGGACATATGCCGGAAATAATTGTTCAACATAAATGTCATTTACTTATCTTTCCAATAAAAAAAAATTGACTTCAAGATTAATTTAAATGTGCTTTAGTTCAATTTAAAGTTCTATCACTCTAAAAAAAAACCCGATACTAGAAAGAAAAGTGGCCCCTGGAAACTGCCCTGGAGTACAAAACTCATTGTTATTTGAAGTCTTTTCAACAGTTTGCGGTCTGTCCTTTGAATAGCATTCAGACTGCCTTAATTGTTCACCTTTTACTGTGTATTTCTCTAATTAATCTAAGTGTTATTATTGTACACCTTAATCTAAGCGTTAATATTGTACACCTAAATATTGAATTTGATCCCCATCGGATCAGTAGTTTCGAAACTATTGGAAAATAGGAAAAAAATTTAAATGTGTGAATAACTGCGGAACCATTGGACTGATTTCGACCTAAATCTATTCTGAAAGTTTCAGGCCTCTATCTCTTTCCTTTCGAAAGTAAGAGTGCTTAAGTACGGATGGAATTGCTTTTGAGCACGGATCCTTCATCAATAAGAAAGTTAAAACTATTTTCAGCTTACAGATGTTTTGGTGGAACGATTGCACGCTGTTTCCTAGAATAAGAGCACAAAAATGTCATTAATCCAGGAAATTATATTTTCCGGTGCGTCAACCACATCCCTCTAGGAAAAAACAAATAGGATTGCTCTTTTCACCTTTGATCCGTCCAATTTCGTAATATTTGCCGACAATCCGGGGAATCTTAATTATACTACCTACTTCAAAACTCTTAGAGTTAAAACCAATCAGCGGATATAACCTGAGCGATCGGTAAATATTTGCCTTTTCTGTGCTCGGAGTTTCCTGCTCTGGAAAGCAGAAGTGACGTAACAGGCAAAAGGCATCCAACTTTGGAGTAATTAACGTGGGGTAGGCGGGAATCAAAGTAGGCGTTTGTGGGGAAATCTCGGCAGATATGCAATTTATCGATCCGTTGTTATGATGCTGGGAACTTCACAACATCCGGTTTGTATCTGGGTAAGAAGCTCTAGTTGTATGATTCAGGAAAATTGGATATCTTCGACCCAGTCCACAAATATGCATTTAAAAAGGATCTGAGGAATTTTGGGTTAGGACTCAGGTTTAATTTTCAACAGTTCGTAAAGTAGTTGTAGAGATTCAGCGGAATCCTTTCGAAATTTCAAAGGTGAAACATGAACGTGAACATGAACATGATGAAAGTAATAAGTCTAGAAAGTAATAAGTAATTTTAAATTTGTGCTTAGGTTTTTTATTCAGAACATTCTCTAATTGAATCATAAAAAGGAGGTTTTTTACTTGATGAAAGGTTTTTTTTAATATCTTAGTTCTCCGTTTGATGAAACAGAGTAATTCTGCTACACCTTGCTGCAAATTTTAATTTCATGAAATTACACTAAGCGACAAAAAACTTCGACAATACATCTTAGTGAATATCTTTCGTTTCATCTCAAAAGTATTCAAAAAAATTGTTGTGTGAACATGTTGTAGAATTAAACGTCAACAACTTTTGCAGAGTGAAAAGTCATCATCACTGGAGGTTTCTGAGATAATTCACTGAGCAATATTGTGGAAGTGTTTACACAAGATTTGTGCATCTTGCATCTTGGAGAAGACCGGAAATTCCTCATTTCTGTGGAGAACTGTTTTATTATCCCTGGAACTCGGATTCTAAAGACAAAAACCCTCATCTGGCGTTTCCATAAATCCTCAATTTCAAGAGATAGACTCCATCAGATCCACTCGTTTCATTTCCCTGTATCAATTTGTATTTTCCAGTTCAAAGATCGCGTCTGAAATAATTACACCATTACCGGTAATGCAGAAGAGACCTCATCGCAGCTCTTCATTGAATATCGAATCTTGGCATTTTTCGAACTCGTCACTGCAGACTATTGAGCGTCCCAAATCTTTACAGCTATCGAGCCCTTCCATAAGCCGAGTCGCTTTTCCCGATTTTTCACTCAGATGGGAATGAGAATGGTGGAATTGTTTAATGCGTGAAAATTTTACAAGTTTTTCCAATCTGAAACTATCTACAGTTCGTCTAGAAAGTATCCGGAAAAAACAAAGCTCACTTGTAATTATTCAGTATATATATATATATATATATATTCAAAATTTCCCAAAACATGTACTATATCTTCAAAAAACAATTATAATTCCGATAAGGTACAACTTCACATTTGAAAAATAAAATTAATCACCAGCAAATATAACTCACCCGACAAACCTATTGATATCTTCGTTTTGAACACACAAACTTTAAAATCCAAGATATTCTGTTTGTCACAAAAATCATAGAAAGCTGTAAGGTATTATATGCTTTTCTTTAAACTAATTGTTTTTCCATAATGAGTTTTATTCAAACCTAAGTATAATTATATATTATATGTGAAATCAAATAATAAGAAGAGGTTCATCGCTTGATAGAAGTGATATTACAAAATTTGAATATCAAAACAGATTTAATCTGTTAGTCTCACATAATTTTAATTTAGAGAAATTTTATTCAAAAATTTCAGAATTAAATTAATGTCTTATAAGCACAGCTCATATTTCATAGACGTATAAAATCAAACTCAAGCAATATCAAATGGAATGAATAACCCAAGAAATAAAAATTATCAATTGAAAGTAATAAATAAATTTATGATAGATTGGGCCGTTGCTTGGTAGAAATCAGTTGTAATTGTCATTATAAAATAAAACACTTGCTTACATTTATTTTTGGTATTGACGTACGTTTCGTCTTTGCTTGAAAGACTTCATCAGAATATGAAGTAACAGTTGTTGTACAATGAATTTATAAGATTTTTTACAGAAGGTGTACATGTGTTTTTAAATTGTTCGTCGGGTTGGTTTTCTCAAAGAATATTCCCTTCAGAATCATGCTCACTCGATCCCTTGTAAATATTGAATAGAGGGGTGTAATAAAAATCTATTTATTCATTTACTAGGTTATTGCTGTCTTTATGTTTATTTATTTCGTAAATTTCCCATAAGTTCAATTTTAGACCTCTATTTTCAACATGTAGAATTTCTATTTCTGTTTTTATTGTTTTTGATGTATTTGCTAATAGGATTGTTTGTAAATATAAAATATAAAAGTCTCTTTCAAGACAAACAATCCTATTAGCAAATACATCAAAAACAATAAAAACAGTATGGATAAACTTCAATTATCAGGTGTATACAAACTCACTTGCCCAGATTGCCCAAAGATTTATATTGGTAGAACAGGTAGAAATTTCGGTACACGCCTAACAGAACATAAAAGAAGTTTCGATAAAAATAAAAAAGATTCACATTATGCTGAACACCTTCTTGAAAATAACCATTCTTTCACAAAAGAAATAGAAATTCTACATGTTGAAAATAGAGGTCTAAAATTGAACTTATGGGAAATTTACGAAATAAATAAACATAAAGACAGCAATAACCTAGTAAATGAATAAATAGATTTTTATTTCACCCCTCTATTCAATATTTACAAGGGATCGAGTGAGCATGATTCTGAAGGGAATATTCTTTGAGAAAACCAACCCGACGAACAATTTAAAAACACATGTACACCTTCTGTAAAAAATCTTATAAATTCATTGTACAACAACTGTTACTTCGTATTCTGATGAAGTCTTTCAAGCAAAGATGAAACGTACGTCAATACCAAAAATAAAGTAGAAATTGTAAACAAGTGTTTTATTTTATAATGACAATAATAAATAAATATTTGAAGGAGACAAAATTTTGTTTCTGATGTTGATATTATGAAAACCAATTCCTTTTTAAGAATACAAAACATAATTTGAGGACTTCTCAGAAAATATAATTTATTTGAAATATTCAATATATTTGAATATATTAATATAAAAATAATAAAAAACAGTAAGAATTCTGATCAGGTCTTCAACGGTTCTACTCCACATTTAAAAAAACTAGTTGCGACATTATTTCATGAATTATTTACCTGTGGATAATTAACAGAATTAAATAAAAATGAATGTATTCATATGAACGTATCCAAGTTCGTCACAGAAATAAAACAAAGTTTGTAAGGTATTTTATGGACTCCTTTGAAACCAAATGATAATAGTGTGTAAACCAGAATATTTAAATATTATGTATGTTAATTTTTTAAAAGTTCACTTCATTCAAATTCAATTCTCGATAATTATTTTCATTTTTCAAATATCGTTAGAGTGATAGAATTTTCGATAGGTATAACTGTGATTTCACAGAAAGAAGAAGCCATGTTGTGGATGCAACACTTACGAAAAGACAAAAAACTGTACGTACAGAAGAAAATATCGCTGCTGTAAGTCATAGTGTTAATGATGATCCAGATTTGTCTATTTGTCGACGTTCACAACAAGTTGGACTCTGTGCATCCACCACATGAATAATTTTGCGTAAAGATCTTGGTCTACACCCATACAAGATCCAACTGGTTCAAGAACTAAAGCCACTTGACCATAATAAGCGTCGTTTGTTTGCTGATTGGGCCCTAGAACACCTTGAATTTGATCCACTTTTTTATCGTAAAATTGTGTTTAGTGATGAAGCTCATTTCTGGTCGAACGGCTATGTAAACAAGCAAAATTCCCGTATATGGAGTGAAAACAATCCTCAGGAAGTTCTGCAGGTTCCATTACATCCTGAAAAATGCACTGTATGGTGTGCTTTACACGCTGGAGGCATCATCGGTCCATATTCCTTCAAAAACGATGCTGTAGCTAATGCTGCAGTAAATGGTGCTCGTTACAGATCGATGATCAATGATTATTTTTTTCAAAGTTTACATGAATCGACCTAGAAGTGTTTTGGTTCCAACAAGATGGTGCTACAACTCATGCTGCTACCGTAAAAACTCATTTATCGAAAGATTTGACCATAACATTATTTCGAGAAATGGTCCAATTAATTGGCATCCAAGATCATGCGACATAACTCCACTGCATTATTTTCTTTGGGGTTATGTCAAGGCATCGGTTTAAGCTACTAATCCAGGAACAAAAGACGCTTTGGAAGCCAACATAACTCGTGTTGTTGATGAAATAAGGCCTAAATTACTCGAAAAAGGGGTTCAAAATTGGTCTGGTCGAATTCGATTTCTCAGAGCTAGTCGTGGTGGACTTATGCCGGAATTTATTTTTAAAATATAAATGTCATAAAATTATCTTCCAAAACAAAATTTTCGTTTCAGTCTACATTTGAATGTGTTTTATTTCAATTTAGATTTCTATCACTCTAAAACAAAACACCCGATATGAAAGAGGGCTGATAAGTTTTCCGTTCGGAGAACTCTAAATTGCTTTTTGAAGATATTCTACATGTTTTAGGAATTTTTTGTAGGAACTCATTTTGAGCAAGTTGTTTTCGAAGAAGTTCTTGAGATAATGTTTTGCATTTCTACAAAGAGATTTGGTTTTCTTAAAAAAGGTACAAAACAAAACTCTGTATCCTTCAGTTATTTATTTAGTATTTCTAATTAATAATCAATATTTTTTTATTATTTTTACCTCCCTTTAGAACTGTGTAATGAGTGGTAATTACTAAATGTCTACTAAATACTAAATTGAATTATTTTGTAAGACATTTATTTATCTTACTTCATAAAATAGAAAAAGGCTTTTTACTTGATACAAGAAATATAACAAAATTTGAATATCAAAACGGATTTACTCTGTTAGTCTTCTACAAATTTAATAAAAAAAAAAATTATTCAAAAAACTTTTAGAATTAAATTATTGTCTACAATAAGCACCGCTTATATTTAATAGACGTAAATAATCAAAACTCAATATACAATATTAAATGAAATAAATAAACCAACAAATGTAAAAAAGGCAATTAAAATTAATAAATAAATATTTCAAGGAGACAAAATTTTGTTTCTGATCTAACCATAATGAAACCAGTTCCTTTTCAAAAACATAAAACACAACTTAGGGATTTCTCAAAAAATATAATTTATTTGAAATATTTAAAATATCAAAATCAACTAACAATCAATATATCATACCTTAGAGTGTAACTGGCACTTGTTTAAAACAGACTAACTTTAAAAATCCAGGTAGTCAGTTCGTCAGAAAATCACAGAAAACTGTAAAGTATTATAAGGTTTTCTTTACACTATTGACATTCCAGAATGAGATTTATTTAAGGCCTAAATATAATTATATATTATGTATAAAATAAAATGGAAAAAGGCTTTTTACTTGATAGAAGGAATATAACAAAATTTGAATATCAAAACAGATTTAATCTGTTAGTCTTCTACAATTTTAATTTAAAAAAAAAATTTTATTCAGTTACACTCTAAGGTATGATATACTGATTGTCAGTTGATTTTGATATTTTAAATATTATCTGGGGCCGATGAACAGATTATCCGAATTCTAATTGTTTTTTGAAGATATAGTGCATGTTTTGAGAGATTTTTTAATTAACTTATTTTAATATTTAAATATATTAAATATTTCAAATAAATTATATTTTTTGAGAAATACTTAAGTTGTGTTTTATGTCTTTAAAAAGGAATTGGTTTCATCATGGTAAGATCAGAAAAAAATTTGGTTTCCTTGAAATATTTATTTATTAATTTCAATTGCCTTTTTTATATTTGTTGGTTTATTTATTCCATTTTACATTGTATATTGAGTTATGTTCATATACGTCTATTAAATATAAGCGGTGCTTATTGTGGACATTAATTTAATTCTAAAAGTTTTTTGAATAAGAATTGTTTTTTTAAATCAAAATTGTAGAAGACTAACAGATTAAATATGTTTTGATATTCAAATTTTGTTATTTTACTCCTTAATGTTTTTGAATGAAATATTTATTAAATTGAAATTTATAGGAGGTTAACAGAATAAACCTTAATGATATTTAAAGTTTTTTAATTCTTAATGTTTTCAAAAGATTTATTTAGATTAAAATCTGTAGACAGCTATTGTCTGTTATATCTTGAATAACGTTACAATAGAAGATAATTGGACCATACTCGACAGAAACTTTTTTGTTGCGAATTGGCTGGTGAGTCACCTTGTGAAATTTTACCAGAGTTAACTTGGGAACGCTAAATCTTTTTCCTTTTCTACCTAGCTAACAACACATACCATGCATATTTTATTCATGTAACGCAGTGAAAATCATTTATAAAGAAAACGTCACTCAAAAACATCAGTTCCAGTTTCTCCTTTTGCAGAGTGAACTGCGAACGAAATTGTTAGCTGAAGAAACCACAATCCCCCTTTTGTGGATTGGCATCTGGCACTTCTCACTCCCAGTTCATTCCCCCATACAGACGTCGATTGCTCCCCGTGTTCGGACATTTAGGGCGTCCAATTCGTAGACATGACTGTTGACTCAATTTGTTACTCGATTTTGTGCTTTTCCACGAAGAAGACAGTTATTTAAATTCCTCCTGTTGAAGCCCCGCTTTGTTCCAGGCACGTAGGAGCCGCGGCAGTCAAGTGTTTCTGCCCCCAAGGCTACGCGGGGGGGAACTGTGAGATCCCCTTCGAGCGCCCGGGACCCGGAGAGCCAGGTAAGGCAATAGCGTATATTTGTGTACGGGATGGGGAGGAATTCAGGCCTTCTTTAAAACGTCTTATTACCCTTGTTTTCCTCGAGGATCCCGTGTTTATTGCGGGGATGAAGATCCTTTTTCTATCCGCAATATACAGGTTCAAGAGGCATGGAGGAGAAGCAGTTGATAGAAAATCCGATTCGAAGATTGTTCGGAATTTTTTATTAAATGCTTAAGTGTTGCGAAGTTCTTATCTTCTGTTGAGCGAAAGAAAGTTTTAAATTCAAGGAAAGAACCAATTTTAATGTGAGTCAATACTTGATAGAAGTTAAATTTAAATGACTTTAAAATCAGAATTATACATTCTAACTTCTACATTATATATTGAAACTATATACAAAAACTATCAAATTGATATCCATCAATATAAAATATTTTTCAATGTCTCGGAAAAAACCTTTTCGCATCCCGACTTGAAATGTATTAATACAAATGTATTAACAAAAACTATATAAGTATGTATATTAACATACAAATACAAGAAAATCCACTATTCCAAAATTATCTAAAATTATCAAAATAAAGGATCAAATAAAAATAATTGAACGAGAACTCGCAACATTTGATAGCTATTTCGGCCTATATGGCCTCATCAGAAATGTATTGAATTCAGATTCAAATATATAACAAGATCAAAATTCAACTTACCAAAATAAGATAAAACATGGAACGAATAAACTTGAATTAAGCTTTAAAGTATCCAAAATAAAACAGAAATGATCAACGTATTGTTACGTATAACCTATAACTATTTGTACTCGGAACACAGAAAAACAATAACAAAACTTATTCACACCAAATAATGTCCCATGATAAGAAACATAACCAGAATTTCAAAAATAATAGATAATTGAGGAATATATTGTGGATATAAAGACTCTATATGAAATTATTTCATAATTTAAAAAACCAATTTTAATGTGAGTCAATACTTGATAGAAGTAGAATTTAAATGACTTTAAATTCAGAATTATATATTCTAACTTCTACATTATATATTGAAACTATATACAAAAACTATCAAATTGATATGTATGTTAATATACATACTTATATAGTTTTTGTTAATACATTTGTATTAATATATTTCAAGTCGGGATGTGAAATGGTGTTTTCCGAGACATTGAAAAATATTTTATATTGATTATATATAAGGATATCAATTTGATAGTTTTTGTATATAGTTTCTATATATAATGTAGAAGTTAGAATATATAATTCTGAATTAAAGTCAAGGAAAGAAGCTCAGATGATTGTTCACTTGATACAAATTCATTTCAATTAAATAAATGATACTGATTTCTCGCATATCACTTGGTGAAATATTTTTAAATTAATAAAGTAAATAAAAACAACTTGGCTTGAATTTCACTGTTGATCAAAATGTTTCCCAATACTTTCAACAAAAAAGATTTGAAGAAACTCGCTGTTAATAGTGAATTGGCATTAAACTCAATTGATTCAAAAGAGAACCTTAATTACGAAAAACATACTTTCGCAAAGTTCATATTAATGTCTACCCTTAAAAATAATCAGAACGAACAAAAAATTAAAAGACAAATTTCAGATAATCAACTCATAATTTCGAAAGCAGATAAAGGCAACACGGTAACAATTTTAAATGAATCTGATTATTTCGAAAAACCGAAAAATTATTTGAATCTAATAATTTTCTAGAGCTTAAAAAGAACCCTAGGACTAAGCTTCAAAATTCCGTGAAACAAGCTATCAAAAATTGTAGAAACTTGCTTTCAGATACAAATTGTACATTAAAAATTATGAACTCAATAGTTCCGTTACTTCCTAAAATATCGGATGTTTTTTTTAAAGTGATACAACTTTAAATTGAAATAAAACACATTTAAATTAAAATTGAAGCCAAATTTTTTTTTATTTGAAAGATGATTTTATGACATTTATGTTCTGAAAATAATTTTCGGCATATGTCCACCAAGACTAGCTCTGAGGAACCGCATTCGACCGGACCAATTCTATATAACTTTTTCGAGTAATTCAGGCCTTATTTCATCAAAAACACAAGTTATGTTGGCTCCCAAAGCGTCTATTGTTTCTGGTTTATCAGCATAAACCAATGACTTGACCTAACCCCAAAAAATAATCCAGTTGAGTTATGTCGCATGATCTTGGAGGCCAATTGATTGGACCATTTCTCGAAATAATGTTATCGCCAAATCTTTTTTTCAATAAATCAATTGTAACGGTAGCAGCTTGAGGTGTAGCTCCATCTTGTTGGAACAAAAACACTTCTGGGTCGATACCATACAAATTTTGAAACAAATAATCATTGATCATCGATCTGTAACTGTAACATTAGCTCCAACATCGTTTTTAAAGAAATTAAGACCGATGATGCTTCCAGCGTGTAAAGCACACCATACAGTGCATTTTTCAGGATGCAATGGAACCTGCAGAAATTCTTGAGGATTGCAAAACCATGAATTCTACCCCACTCTGCGAAGTCGGAAAGAGTAGGGAAATATTCATAGAGCAAACCAGATAAATATTCGTCTATATTTCATTAATATAGAATTTTTGGACATACAAAATTATTACAGTCGAACATGTTAACAATATTCCACCAGGATTTACTTTTCTATTAGAAGCGAGCATCAAAAATAATTTCGCTGCATTAGTGCATCTTTCAGGCATAAAAGAATGGGCCGGTATCCAGTCAAGATGTCCTCTTATATCCCATCCGTAGCAGTTGGAATGCAGCGTAAAATAAAAAGTAAAATTAGTTTCTGGAAAAGCAATCTGATTTATATAACGCGTTATTAATTCTTCCAATCCCAACCATACTTTCTGAAATTCCACTTCGAAATAAGATTTCCTAATGAGATTTTCTGAAGTAATCATTGGACTCCCCAGAACTCTGATTTCTCTCCTATATTCTAGAGTAGGGGTTTGAAAACTTCAAATAATAACTTAAGTATTTTTTGAAAGTTTGCTGATTCACCTTACAGCATCAAATAACTTAGGGCGAGAAGCATTCCAAGCAAAACTTTTTTCATTGTTCAATTATATCTTATGGGAGTTTACTAGAAATGAAAAAAGAAAACTTATGAACAGTGGACAAGCAAATTAATTTTATTCGATACTTAAATTCATTAAAATATAAAAAGGCTTTTTACTTGATAGAAGAAATATAACAAAATTTGAATATCAAAACAGATTTAATCTGTTAGTCTTCTACAATTTTAATTGCAAAAAAAAATTTTTTTTATTCAAAAAACTTTTAGAATTAAATTAATGTCTACAATAAGCACCGCTGATATTACCTGACCAGCAATCTACATTTCACTGATTGCAGCGATTTTGCGAGCTGAATACGCAGAAATCCTCTATATTTAATGGACGTATATAATTAAAATTCATATTATATAATGTCAAATGGAATAAATGAACCAACAGATATCTTGAATTTTAAAGTTAGTCTGTTTAAAGCAATTATCCTGTCAAACACGTGTGAGGTGATATATAGAGATAGTTATCTGATTTTGATATTTGGAATATTATTTAGGGCCGATGAAGAGATTACCAAAATTATAATTGTTTTTTGAAGATATAGTGCATGTTTTGAGAGATTTCTGAATTAACTGATTTAAAAATATTAAATATTTCAAATAAATTATATATTTTGAGAAGTCCTTATGTTGTGTTCATGTTTTTGAAAGGCAATTCTTAATGGTAAGATCAGAAACAAAAATTTTGTCTCCTTTAAATATTTACTTATTAATTTTAATGACTTTTTTATATCTGTTGGTTTATTTATTCCATTTGACATTATATATTGAGTTTTGATTATATACGTCTATTAAATATAAGCAGTGGTCATTGTAGACATTAATTTAATTGTAAAAGTTTTTGAATGAAAATTTTTTTTAAATTGAAATTGTAGAAGACTAACAGATTGAATCTGTTTTGATATTCAAATTTTCTTGAATTCATTCACTTTATAAGCAAGAAAGTTTCAGAGGGAATTGAATAAAATTATTTTGCTCGATTACACATGTTTGTTGTCCAGAAACTGTCAAATACAGTTTCAGTATCACCGCCTAGCTAGTTGTAAATGAACGTCACCTTCTTTAAGCAGGACGTCAAGGTAATATACTGAACTTGGGATGTGGTAGATTTATAACTCAAAGAAGAAAATACTTATAGCCACTTAAATGATTTATTAAGATAGTACAAACTGTATGGTCCTTAAAAGGGGAATAGTGAATGATTGTGTGCTCTTTACAAAGGTTCTCTATCGCAGGCTAGACTTTAATATCAGATGATATTTCTTCAGTTCAAATGAGACGATTTGTTAAAAATGTACAGAAAGCAAATAATCAAAAATAAAAGATCCCAGATATATGCTCATATCGGGTGATAGAACTTTAAATTGAAATAAGACACATTTAAATTAAGATTGATGCCAAATATACCTTTTATTTGAAAGTTAATTTTATGACATTTATGTTTTAGAAATAATTTCCGGCATATGTCCACCACGACTAGCTCTGTGGAACCGTATTCGACCAGGCCAATTTTGGACCACTTTTTCGACTAATTCAGGCGTCATTTCATCAATAACACGATTTATGTTGGCTTCCGAAGCGTCTATTGTTTCTGGTTTATCAGCATAAACCAATGAATTGACATAACCTCAAAGAAAATAATCCAGTGGAGTTATGTCGCATGATTTTGGAGGCCAATTAATTGGATTATTTCTCGAAATAATGTTATCGCCAAATCTTTCTTTCAACGTAGCAGCATGAGGTGTAGGACCATATTGTTGAAACCAAAACACTTCAGGATCGATACCATTCAAATTTTGAAACAAATAATCATTGATCATCGATCTGTAACGAGCACCATTCACTGTAACATTAGCTCCAGCATAGTTTTCAAAGAAATATGGACCGATGATGCCTCCAGCACACCATACAGTGCATTTTTCAGGATGCAATGGAACCTGTAGAACTCCTTGAGGATTGTTTTCACTCCATATGCAGTAATTCTGCTTGTTTACATAGCCGTTAAACCAGAAATGAGCTTCATCATCAAACACAATTTTACGATAAAGATCTGAATCAACTTCAAGCTGTTCTAGGGCCCAATCAGCAAACAAATGACGCTTATTATGGTCAAGTGGCTTCAGTTCTTGAACCAGTTGAATCTTGTATGGGTATAGACCAAGATCTTCACGCAAAATTTTCCATGTGGTAGATGAACAGAGTCCAACTTGTGGTGAACGTCGACGAATAGACAAATGAGGTCATCGTTAACACTATGACTTACAGCAGCGATATTTTCTTCTGTACGTACAGTTCTTTTTCTTGTTGTTGTTGCATTAAGTAGAGAAAATGTCCGAAATCTGTCGATGGTTCGACGAATAAGCTGCTCTGATGGACGATTATGTAAACCATGAATTTCACGAAGGGCTCTATAAGTTTGGCGAATAGAACACTTATTTTGAAAATACATCTCAACAGTTTGTAAACGTTGTTGTGGCGTAAGTCTTTTCATTATAATTTGTCCATGCTTATTGAAACGAAATGTCAAAACAACAAGCCTTCCAATTTCTGTCAAATCACAGTTATCCCTATCGAAAATTCTATCACGCTAAAAAAACACCCGATACAACGAAATAATTAAGAACAAGTAAATTATCCAATAGCTGTTATATGTCCGTCAGTAGTAACGTTAGGAAACGCCCAACTGTTGATTTGAATTACAATCGCTAAAAAATGCTCCAATGATGTGATTTCACTAATACCATTAGAAAGTTGAGCTGTAGAGTAGCATTGTTTTCAAGAAGCGTAGAATTTCCCAGATTTCTTTCTTTCGTATTGTGGGATTACATAAAGACACACATTGTGGTATTATCATCGATTTAACGAACCTAATCCATGAAAATCGTATAAGGAATATTAATAAGTTTCCGCCGTTTTATTGTAGATGGCGCGGCACGGAGTTTCGGTTAGCTTTGGCAGATGATAACCGGCTTAAAAAATAGTTTGGACATTCAAGAACAACATAACCTAATAATATCATTGATTTTAAATTGGTAAAATATAATTTTTATAAGTTGAAAATGTCAAAATTTGAGCCCAGTGAGCGTCATTTGCGGGAAATATCAGTTTACTTCTTTAATTTAAAGAAATCTGCTGCTGAGGCGCATCCATTGCTCGTAGAAGCATATGGTAAGGGTGCTTTGAGTGAGAGAACGTGTCGAGAGTGGTTTCAAAAGTTTAAAAACGGTGATTTCGACGTAGAAGACAAAGATCGCAGTGGAAGGCCAAAAATTTACGAGGATGCAGAATTGGAGGAATTATTGGAGGAAGATTAATCTCAAACACAAAAAGAACTTGCTCTAACATTAGAAGTCACTCAGCAAGAAGTCTCACATCGTTTAAATTTAATTTGTGTTAAAAAACGGTGGAAACTTATTTGTACTCCTAATAGAATATTGAATTTTTATTGTTTCTTATAAGACGTCTAATCCAAAGTCGATAAGTAATACGTAAATTCCAATAAAATATTTTCTGCTTTTGTAAATGGCATTTATTATATTTGATTTTTGTTATTCTCTGCAGGTTACACATGTTAACACCTTTATATAATGTTATGTATTTAATTTCCCTTCTTATGCTCATGATCGAATTTTGTACTTTTATTCCTGTGTTCTAGATATTTCATCTCATGTTTATTAATTTGTAAATAATTTTAATAATGTCTAGAGTCACTAGAGTCACTGGAAGTGACCACGTGTTGCACAGACACTGTCTTATAGTTTTGAAATTTGCAGTCTTTGTACCGGAGATCTTTGTAACGAAGATCTTTGTACCGGATATTCTTAGAACTTCACAATCTTACTGAATTCCCTGGACTTCTTTGGACCGGTTTAGAGTATCTTATTACCGCACCATCTTGGTTCCGGACGCTCTAATGGTCATTTGGAACAATTTGAGACTGAACACCTCCTGATTATATGCAGAATAGGAACTACTCTTGGAGAAAGCACTATTATTTCGACTCCTTAGAGATTAATATTCCAGGATAACCTAAAGATGAGTCCTTACGTAAATCTCTGACCTCAGGCTCATTTTAAAACTGTAAATAAGAGCCACTAATTCAATCGTAAAGTTGAAATAAATAGATAGGGAGCTCTCAGGTTGACAATTTCGGATTCATTCAAGAAAGACAAGTTTAGTTTATCTTTTCCGTGGCGCACTATGAGCTATTTTACGAAGTAGGATGTTTCAAGTACGGACGGATAAAAATCGCTAGCGCAAATTAGAGTGTTTTAGTTTAATTTCCTTTCACATTATTATCATAGCCTTCGCTGTGGTGGGTTTGTGAATTTGGTTTCACAATATACTGGTTTAAAAAAGTGGAAATATTCTGCCCTTGATACTGAATAGTGATCAAACCTAAAATATAGACTGAATTAACGGCGAAATTAAAGTGTGATAAAATGAGTCTTTGAAAGACGTGCGATTGGAGATGTTGTAACTCTCGGTCCATTCGAAACATTTTGTCGTGTGTAATTCATTCGAATCACAGACCGCTAATGAACAGAAAAAGTTGAAACTCGTCACGAAAACTACCCTTCCGACGCCAACTGTTTGAATTATGACCTGAAGCACGTACGAACTCGAACGAAAGTAAGATCCTCAACTCTGAAATGAAAAATTCATGGGACGACTATCCTCTAGTTGCATTTATCATTCACGTTGTCCACACGTATATAGGCAAATTCCCGCATTTCACATCTATCTTTCCTCTTGATCTTACATTCGAGAATTTTCCACTTCTTTTACTACCGAGTTAGTTGTGACAGATGGATTTTGTGCGCTTTTATTAGGTCTCTTGCCTCTGAGCGTCACGCTAGAACGAACGTAGGATAGCAAGTCAGCGCAAATAATGCTAATATTCGGAAAGAAGATGTACAGGTGAAGAAAAGAATTTTCGGAGTATAGGATTCATCATGCATTTACAAGAGAAGCTAACATTCCAGTCGCCCAGCACAAGAATAACTTCGTTCTATGTTATAAATGGTGACTAATATTCAGTTAGATAGTTGTTTGAATCGTCCCTCAACCCTTCGCATTGCCTAGCATTCTGCAGCACGCTTAACTCTTCAGTACGAAAATCTTAGAGCGAGGGTGTTGGTTGAGAAGGGGTTTACGAAATTTCTTAGCATGTGGGAAATTTATTTGTCCAATAAATGCAACAAATGATTTCTGTTCTGAAAAAAATTGATTCAATTTTTTCTGCTATAACGACTTTGAAAATAAAATAAATTCTGATGAAATAAAATAAAAATTTAAATCAAAAGAAATCTACTGACTTCCGAACAGTTATCACAAATTCAATATATTGAGGGTTCAAATAATCCACCTCCTAAACAATAGCCAAATCGAATGAAATAAGAAATTACTATGTTTTCTACCACTTTTTATTATTACTGATATACAGTGACTCGAGTTTCGTAGTGTTTACTACATTCAATGAAAAATTTAATCGAGCTCACAAAGAAACTAAAACATATTACCCTTCCAATTAACAGTATTCTAGTGTCGTTTGATGTAGTTAATATGTTCCCGAATATACCAAATACGGAATGCATGACTATAAGCGAAAATATCCTAACAAGAAATAACATCAATCCTGTCGTAAAAGACGAAATTTCAACCCTTTTCGAACTTTGCGTGGAAGAAAATTACTTTCAATACAATAGTCAATTATACAAACAGAAAGATGGACTTGCCATGGGTTCACCTCTCAGCCTATTACTCGCTGAAACCTTCATGTCCTGTTTTGAAAGAAAAATTCTAAAATCCACACACGCAAAGCATATGACTTTTTGGTACAGGTATGTAGACGATATATTGGCTTGCTCCTGCGGAACACATTCAGAATTAAATGAAACATTAGAATATCTTAATAGTTTGCACAATAAGGTCAAATTCACTATGGAAACACAATCTGATAACAAAATAAATTTTCTGGACATAACCATAATTAAGAGTAATAATGAAATTTCCTTTGATATATATAGAAAACCCACATCCACTGATACAACAATACCAAATTTTTCAAACCATCCGATCAATCATAAACTAGCTGCATATAGATCAATGGTACATAGAGCATTTTCAATTCCTTCAGATAATATTACGTTAAAGAGGGAATTGAATACAATCAGACAAATAGTCACAAAAAATCAGTTCGAAACAAAAATGATAAATTCCGTCATAAACAAAAAACAAAAGCAACTAGTTTGTAAACAAATTTACCCCATTTCCAAATCAGATCATAATAACAATAAATTCATGAAACTAACATATTTTGGACCAATTTCACAAAAAAATAGCTCAAATTTAGTCAAAAATTAACATCATAACAGCTTTCACACCCTCCCATAAAATTTCTAATCTCTTTTTTTAACCGAAAGACAAAGAGAACCGACTGAATAATTCTGGAGTCTATAAATTAAGTTGACAACAGTGTAATACTGTATATATAGGACAAACGGGCTGACCTTTCCAAAAAAGGTACAAAGAGCATCAATCTGCTTTTAGGAACCGGAAGAATAATTCCAATTTTGCGAACCATTTCTTCAATACAGATCACACGTTCCCAGAATTGAACAACCTTGTTATCTTGCACGTGGAAGCGAAAGGGAAAAAACTTGACATCCTCGAATCCATAGAAATTGAAAAATATAAGAGGCACGTACCACTGATGAAACTACTAAACGAACAGACGGAACTTTGGAAAACCCCTCTCTTCGAAGCTCTGCCGAAACCTACAATCAGCATATATAATAGTTGAGATCTAATTTATTAATTCAGTTTGAAAATGTAGTAAACACTACGAAACTCGAGTCACTGTATATCAGTGATAATAAAAAGTGATAGAAAACAAATTAATTTCTTATTTCATTCCATTAAAATGAACTATCACAAAGTAACGGACTACTCCATCCAATAGCCAAATCTATTAAACGGAGATAATATCAAATCTCTGAGTACATTTGGCTCAATATTGAATAATTTTCAACCTTAGTTCATGAAGATTTGAAGCTCTGCCGAAGTCATGTCCACAGATGATTCCACATATCCACATAGAAAAATATCATTTGGGGATAAATCTGTTGATCTGGGGACCACGTAATTGTACTATTCGTATCGGGTGCTTTTTTTAGAGTGATAGAACTTTCGATAGGGATAACTGCGATTTGACAAAAGCCATGTTGTTTCGACATTTTTGTTCAATAAGCATTGACAAATTATCATGGAAAGACTCACGCCGCGACAACGTTTACAAATTGTTGAAATTTATTTTTAAAATCAATGTTCTATTCGCCAAACTTATAGAGCACTTCGTGAAATGTATGGTTTACATAATAGTTCATCAGAGCAGCATATTCGTCGAACTATAAATAGATTTCGAACAACATTTTCTCTACTCGATCCAATTACTACAACAACAAGACAAAGAACAAAATTTGAATATCAAAACAAATTGAAATATGTTTATCTTCTACAATTTTAATTTCCAAAAGAATTTTTTATTCAAAAAACTTTTTTAATTAAATTAATGTCTAAAACAAGCACCGCTCACATTTAATAGACGTATATAATCAAAACTCAATATACAATGTCAAATGAAATAAATAACCCAACAGATATACGAAAGTAATAAAAATTAATAAATAAATATTCAAAGGAGACAAAATTTTGTTTCTGGTTTTATCTTTAAGAAATACTACTTGCCTTATAAAAACATGAACACACTTAAAGGACTTCCCAAAGAATATAATTTATTTGAAATATTTAATATATTTAAATATTCGAACAAATTATTTCAAAAATCTCTAAAAAAATGCACTATATCTTCAAAAAACAAATATAATTCTAGATAATCCCGTCTTCAGCCCTTTTTCAATATTCCAAATATCAAAATCAAAAACATAACCTACATCACTCACGTGTTAAAAGACTTAAGCTTCGAACTACAGATCAACTTTATATTCAAGATTGATCTATGTTCTAACAAAATCAAAGAACAAAGTGAGTTATTTTAAGGTTTACTTAAATTCATTGACATTCTATAATGAGATTTATTGAAGCCAAAATATAATTATATATTATATATAAAATAAAATAGAAAGGCTTTTTACTTGATAGAAGAAATATAACAAAATTTGAATATCAAAACAAATTGAAATATGTTTATCTTCTACAATTTTAATTTCCAAAAGAATTTTTTATTCAAAAAACTTTTAGAATTAAATTAATGTCTAAAACAAGCACCGCTCACATTTAATAGACGTATATAATCAAAACTCAATATACAATGTCAAATGAAATAAATAACCCAACAGATATACGAAAGTAATTAAAATTAATAAATAAATATTCAAAGGAGACAAAATTTTGTTTCTGGTTTTTTCTTTAAGGAATACTACTTGCCTTATAAAAACATGAACACACTTAAAGGACTTCCCAAAGAATAAGGCAAGTAGTATTTCTTAAAGATAAAACCAGAAACAAAATTTTGTCTCCTTTGAATATTTATTTATTAATTTTAATTACTTTCGTATATCTGTTGGGTTATTTATTTCATTTGACATTGTATATTGAGTTTTGATTATATACGTCTATTAAATGTGAGCGGTGCTTGTTTTAGACATTAATTTAATTCTAAAAGTTTTTTGAATAAAAAATTCTTTTGGAAATTAAAATTGTAGAAGATAAACATATTTCAATTTGTTTTGATATTAAAATTTTGTTATATTTCTTCCATCAAGTAAAAAGCCTTTCTATTTTATTAAGACAAAGAACTGTACGTACAGAAGAAATTATCGCTGCTGTAAGTCATAGTGTTAATGATGATCCAGATTTGTCTATTCCTTAACGTTCACAACAAGTTGGATTCTGTGCATCCACCACATGGAAAATTTTGCGTGAATATCTCGGTCTACACCCAGACAAAATCCAACTGGTTCAAGAACTAAAGCCCCTTGACCATAATAAGCGTCGTTTGTTTGCCGATTGGGCCCTAGAACAGCTTGAGGTTGATCCATTTTTTATCGTAAAATTGTGTTTAGTGATGAAGCTCATTTCTGGTTGAACGACTATGTAAACAAGCAAAATTGCCGCATATGGAGTGAAAACAATCCTCAAGAAGTTCTGCAGGTTCCATTGCATCCTGGAAATGCACTGTGTGGTTTGCTCTACACGCTGGAGGCATCATCGGTCCATATTTTTTCAAAATCGATGCTGGAGCTAATGTTACAGTGAAAGGTGCTCGTTACAGATCGATGATCAATGATTATTTGTTTGAAAATTTGAGTAGTATCGACCCAGAAGTGTTTTGGTTTCAACAAGATGGTGAGAGCACCTCATGCTGCTACCGTAACAATTGATTTATTGAAAGAAAGATTTGGCGATAACATTATTTCGAGAAATAGTCCAATTAATTGGCCTCCAAGATCATGCGACATAACTCCACTCGTTATTTTCTTTGGGGTTTTGTCAAGTCATTAGTATAAGCTGATAAACCAGAAACAATAGACGCTTTGGAAGCCAACATAACTCGTGATATTGATGAGATCCTGAATTACTCGGAAAAGTGGGCCAAAATTGATCTGTACACGGTGGACATATGCCGGAAATTATTTCTAAAACATAAATGTCAAAACTTATCTTTCAAATAAAAAAAATTCAGCTTCAATCTTAATTTGAATGTGTTTTATTTCAAGTTAAAATTCTATCACTCTGAAAAAACGCCCGATAGATATTACTCGATCAGAAAACATGTCTTGGAGAAACTGTATCACTTCTCGTGAGTTATAATTTAGACAACCATCCTTTTGAAACCGTATGCCCCTTAAATTGATAGGAAGTTGACGAACTCTCGGGATAATTCAGGTTTGTCTCTTAATTTGAATTAATTTAAGATGATTGATAAGGAGTATGAGTGGCATTCTTAAGTGAATAAAAGGTTTTTCAATGAGAGTTTCATTTTGATATTAGAAAAAAACGAGTGATTTTTGGGAGAAATCAGTGGATATTTATTTCATTGTGAAGAGGAAGGCACGCCATTACCAATTCGAAACGATATGTGCCAAATTAATGCCATGGCATACCTTTTTCATGAAATTTTTCATTACCAATTCGCACATTTTCGGCCGACAATTTCACGAATTCCATTTTTAAGGTCTTGAATCTGTTGTGGAGTATTGGCATAGACTTTATTTTCACGAGGCCCCAAAGAAGATAGTCGAAAGTGTTAAATCACAAGACGTCGATGGCAATTATGATGATCTCTTCGAGAAATAACAGGACCAGGAAACTTTTCTTGCAAAACTGCGATCCTTTCGTTGCTTGTGTGGCAAATGTCAAAAAATGACAGCTGCTCAGATAGCGGGCCATTCAAAATGAAATCTCTTATTGAAAAACCATTTATATTATTAAAGATTGAATGATCACGCCAGTGATGAATTAGTGTATTTCCTTCTAACCCATCTACGCATTCATTTTTCTAAAAGGATCGATAAATTATTATAACCAACGAATCTTGAATGAGTTCGCTCAAAATTCTCCACGCTACAGAACCGTCCCACATCCTGAAATTTTCGAACAAAAACACGGAAAACTTTCGGCGAAAGTGCCGCCTGGAATCTCGCGTCTTGGGAGAATGAAAACCGAACCTTCATCGTCAACTCGCGACGATCAAAAAGAAAAAGATATACATATAGAAAAACTTATATTACAATACAAATCCCCGAGCTGGGAATAATATGAGAAGTTTGGGACGGCGCGGCGTCCCTTGTCTTGTCAAGTGTTCAAGAATCCAAATTGAAATCTTGGGAAAGTGGACGAAAAAGTTTTCTTATGCATCTTAAATGGATCCCGAACGAGTTGGAAAGTTTGTGACGTTTTGCGGCTGCTTTTCGCTAGTTCATAAACTAGCGAAAAGTTTATCGCGGGTTCGTGGAATGAGAAATTGAACAGGGTGATTGTAATGGTTAATTTCCTTTAATGCTTCGAGTGCGATAAAATGAGAAAATGTCGAGCATCTTTTTGATATAAAAGGGCGTTTAAAATTGTAGGATTTTTCAATGGGAACGCCCCATTTTTAAATTGACATTACTCACGCATGACAGCCACTGTTTATTTGTGACATAGACAGTTTTATTTGTCAATGTCTACCAATTAATCGTGGAAAGGAACACACTCCAACAACGTTTACAAATAATCCAAACTTTTTATGAAAAATCGCGATCTATCATTCTCATTTTACGTGCTTCAACTCCAATTATATTCCTCATAATCGTCCGGATAAAAGAAGAGTTGAACGTTTAGTGAATGAGTTTGAAAGAAATTTTACACTTCATGATGTAACAGTGCCAGTGAGACGAAGAAATGCAAGAAGTGAAGAAAATGTTGCTGCCGTAGGTGGAAGTGTTCGTGAAGACCAAAATTGATCGATTTCTAGACGTTCACAAGAACTAGGCATCTTCCGGACGTCTTGCTGGCGAATTTTACGGAAAGACCTTGGTTTACATCCATACATAATTGTTCGAACCAACAGATCATTTAAAGCGTCGTGTAATGTGTAACTGATACTTAGAAAAAATCGGAAATGATCCAGATTTTCATAAGAGAATCATATTCAACGATGAGGCTCATTTCTGGTTGAACGCTTATGTTAACAAGTAGAATTGCGGTATATGAATAATCTTTATAATGAAATAAAAATTTCAATAATTTCCAAATGTATAATGAGTTTCACCCACAAAACAAAATGGGGCACTGTTAAAGAGAGACCCTTTATAAGAAGATTAATCCAACTCCAAAAAGACTACAGAAAGAATTGAAACACTGAATTAAGAATAAATACTTCGATTAATTCTAGTAGATTTTGGTTGTTGCCTTTTAGATATGGAGAACAATGATCAGTATTTTCGTTCTATGGTACTTATTCACTATAGAAAAGGTAAAAATGCTGCTCAAGCCAGAAAAATGTGTATGGAGGACATGGGTTGACAGTACGCCAGTGTTAGAACTGGTTTGCAAAATTTCTATCCGGCAATTTTGATGTCGAAAATGCACAACGTTCCGGAAGACCGGTGGAAGCTGATAAAGGCATTAGTTGATGCAAATAACGACACGTGCGAAGAGTGAGAGTTTAAATCTATCGAATTCAACCGTTTATGATCACTTGAAAGGCCTAGGTTGAGCCTCGAAGCTCAATATATGGGTTCCCCATGTTCCCACTGAGAGAAATTTGGATCGTCGCATTGACTTCTGTTATCCCCCTCTCAAACGTTACGAAAATGATCCATTTTTGAAACGCATTATTACTGGGGACCAACAATGAGTTATGTATAATAATGTCAAATGCAAGAGATCATGGAGCCAAAAGACGAACCGGCTCAAAGCATTTCGAAAGCCAATATTTATAAAGGAAGGGTAATGCTGTCCATTCGGTGGGATTTTAAAGGACTCTTTTTTTTAGAGCTTTCACCGGATAACACAACAATTGATTCGGAAGTTTACGCTCATCAGCTGGACAAACTGAATGATGCACTTCAACAGAAAAGGCCAGAATTAATCAACAGAAGAGGTGTAATGTTCCACTAAGATAATGCTTTGGCCGCTCGCCAAAAGCTTTTGAAGCTTGAATAGTATAAACTACCACACCCACCATATTCCCCAGATCTGGCGCCTTCGGATTATCAGTTGTTCCGATCATTGCAAAATTTTTTGGGACGGTAAAACTTTAACTTCAAATGGAGAGGTCAAAAATCACCTGAATCATTCTTTTGCCAGCAAAGACTAACATTTTTGAGCGTGGAATCATGCTACTACCAGAAAGATTCCAAAGGGTATTGGACGAGAATGGCCAATATTTAATTCAATAAAATTCATTATACGAAAATTGTCTTAGATTTCCCCCCAAAAAAAAAACGGAATTACTTTCCAAACCCCCAATATGTAGCCGTTCAACCAGAAATGAGCTTCATCACTATACACAATTTTACGATAAAAAAGTGGATCAACTTCAAGCTGTTCTGGGTCCCAATCGGCAAACAAAGGACGCTTCTTATGGTCAAGTGGCTTTAGTTCTTGAACCATTTGAACCAGTTGGATCTCGTATGGGTGTAGATCAAGATCTTTACGCAACATTTTCCATGTGGAGCATGCACAGAGTACAAGTTGTTGTGAACGTCGACGAATAGACAAATCTGGATCATCATTAACACTTTGACTTTCAGCAGCGATACTTTCCAAACAACCCAATATGTAGCCGTTCAACCAGAAATGAGCTTCATCACTAAACACAATTTTACGATAAAAAACTGGATCAACTTCAAGCTGTTCTATGGCACAATCGGCAAACAAACGATGCTTATAATGGTCAAGTGGCTTTAGTTCTTGAACCAGTTAGATCTTGTATGGGTGTAGAACAAGATCTTTACGCAACATTTTCCATGTGTAGGATGCACAGAGTCCAACTTGTTGTGAACGTCGACAAATAGATAAATCTGGATCATCATTAACAATATGACTTACAGCAGCGATATTCTCTTCTGTACGTACAGCTCTTTGTCTTTTTGTTGTTGTTGCATCGAGTAGAGAAAATGTCCAAAATCTATCGATAGTTCGACGAATAAGCTGCTCTGATGGACGAATATGTAAACCATAAATTTCACGAAGTACTCTATAAGTTTGGCGAATACAACACTGATTTTGAAAATAAATTACAGAACTGTTGCGGTGTGAGTTTTTCCATGATAATCTGTCAATGTTTACTGAACAGAAATGTCAAAACAACATGGCTTCTACATTCTGTCAAGTCACAGTTATCCCTATCGAAAGTTTATGGAGTTAAAACAATCCTCTAGAAATTCTGCAGGTTCAATTGCATCTCGAAAAATGCATTGTGTGATGTGTTTTACACGATTGTCATCGGTCCATATTTCTTTAAAAACGATACTGGAGCTAATGTTACAGTGAATGGTGCACGTTACAGATCGATGATCAATGATTATTTGTTTCAAAATTTGAATGGTATCGACCCAGAAGTGTTTTATTTCCAACAATATGGTGCTATACCTCATGTGATACCGTAACAATTGATTTATTAGAAGAAAGATTTGGCGTTAACATTATTTCGAGAAATGGTCCAATCAATTGGCCTCCAAGATCATGCGACATAACTCCACTGGATTATTTTCTTTGGGGTTATGTCAAGTCATTAGTTTATGCTGATAAACCAGAAACAATAGACGCTTTGGAAGCCAACATAACTCGTGTTATTGATGAAGTAAGGCCTGAATTACTCGAAGAATTGGTGTAAAATTGGTCTGGTCGAATGCGGTCCCTCAGAGCTAGTCGTGGTGGACATATGCCGGAAATTATTTTCAAAACATAAATGTCATGAAATTATCCTTCAGATAAAAAAAAATTTGCTTCAATCTTGATTTAAATGTGTTTTATGACTCCCGATACAAACCTTAGATGGCCAACCTTTATACATTCTGTCAAGAAAGTACCGGGAATTATCGATTTAAATCTGGCGGGGCAATGAGGCAGGTAAAAATTTTTTTTTCTAGGTTGGTATCACTGTCCTTAATTACTATGCCAAGCTTGAGCAGGATCTGTCAACTAGTGTGTTTGCAACAGCTGATTAAGTCAGTCGATGTCAGAGTGCGTGCCGATTTTTACTATGGGTGATTACATTGAGCAAAGAATTTGTTTAAAGTTTTGTGTTGCAAATGAATTTTCGTGTGCCGATGCACTGAAAATGTTGCAAAAGGCCTTTGTTGATAATGCTCTATCGAAAACTCGTGCATGTCAGTGGTACAGAGCTTTCAAGGACGGTCGTGAAGTGGTCGCCCATCGACGGCTTCGATCGAAGATAACGTCGATAATATTAAGGAAAGGGTGCTGGAAAACCGTCGTACCAGCTTGAGAGGGATAGCACATGATCTTAAGATATCCCATGAGTTCGCACGTACGATTTTGATTGATATTTTGGGCATGAGAAAGGTGGCCGCACGACTCGTACCGAAAGACCTGAATTTTCTTCAAAAACGTCATCGCGAACAGGTTGCTTCAGACACGCTGGATTAGCTGTAATTCCGATTCTACATTCATGGAACGCATTATAACTGGTGATGAGACCTGGGTCTACGAGTACGATATGCAAACAAGCCAGCAATCATCGGAATGGGTGGCAAAAAATGAGCCGAAACCGAAAAAACCACGCCAAAGCCGCTCGAAAATGAAGGTGATGCTCATTGTTTTCTTCGACATCCGTGGCGTGATGCACTACGAATTCGTTCCAGAGGGTCAGACGGTAAACAAGGAGTATTACCTAGGCGTTATGAAACGTTTGCGTGAGCGTATCCGTAAGAAGCAGGCAAATTTGTGGGCGAACAACTCATGGATTTTGCATGACGATAACGCGCCTTCTCACCGAGCTACGATTGTGACTGACTTTCTCGCCAAAAACTCAACAAACGTGCTGCAGCAACCACCGTATTCGCCGGATTTGGCTCCCTGCGACTTTTTCCTCTTCACAAAACTAAAATTGCCCCTTCGTAGCACCCGTTTTGAGTCGATTGAAGCCATAAAACAAAATTCGGCGCAAGAGCTAAAGTCCATCCCGGAAAGCGCCTATAAAAAATGTTTCGATAATTGGAAGTGCCGTTGGCATAGATGTATTGGAGCAAATGGAGCCTATTTTGAAGGAGACCCAATAAATTTTGACGGTTAAATGTAAAAATGTTGTTTTAATTGAAAATTCCCGGTACTTTCTTGACAGAGTAGTATATTTTGGACGACCGTAGGCAGAATTCTTTTTTTTTTACATTTTAATTCACAGAATGACTAATTACTTGTACATGACACCTACAATTTTTAGACATTGTTTTAAATACTGAATATTCATATTAATTTCAGGACAATTCTCTTTTTATGCTTCAGGAGCACGGATTAATTTCTCTTCACAATAATTTGAAATTAACATAAACTCAACCGTGAATAACTTTCCCAAGTAAAATCGCTCACAGCAACGTGAGGTATAATCACAAGAGTGTCATTTATGAATTTACGTACCAACTAACGTCAGGATTCATCTGCAGGCAAAAACGAGCAACATATAGAAAATATCCGGCCGTTTCCGAATCTGAAAATAGGAGATCCTGAAGGAACGGCGGGATAACTCATGTGAAACTTTGGAATATGACGTCGTTCTTCTGACCGGATACTATTATTTATTCAGAAAGTCCGCTTATAAACATAGGGTCGCCATTATCTCGCATGAATTATGGTGATGCAGTTTTTGGCATCCTCTGCGGGCCATATGATATTTATTGCCGATTGTTATAGCACTAGATGGATGATCTCCCTCTCTTGAACCGATTTACGATCAGTTTCCTACTGTATTTTTCATTTTTTGCCCCCATATTTTACGAAACATGGGCAAAGTTCGAGAACATACAATTTAATGTTGAAATTATTTGAATGTGTATTGTTTCATAGCGCTGAAGAGAATTTTTCATAATGAAAATTATTCAGTATCACATCATCCTTTGAAATAATATACATTCTGTCAAGAAAGTACCGGGAATTATCGATTTAAATCTGGCGGGGCAATGAGGCAGGTAAAATTTTTTTTTCCTAGGTTGGTACCACTGTCCTTAATTACTGTGCCAAGCTTGAGCGGGATCTGTCAACTAGTGTGTTTGCAACAGCTGATTAAGTCAGTCGATGTCAGAGTGCGTGCCGATTTTTACTATGGGTGATTACGTTTAGCAAAGAATTTGTTTAAAGTTTTGTGTTGCAAATGAATTTTCGTGTACCGATGCATTGAAAATGTTGCAAAAAGCCTTTGGTGATAATGCTCTATCGAAAACTCGTGCATATCAGTGGTACAGAGCCTTCAAGGACGGTCGTGAAGTGGTCGACCATCGACGGCTTCGATCGAAGATAACGTCGATAAGATCAAGGAAAGGGTGCTGGAAAACCGTCGTACCAGCTTGAGAGAGATAGCACATGATCTTAAGATATCCCACGAGTCCGCACGTACGATTTTGATTGATATTTTGGGCATGAGAAAGGTGGCCGCACGACTCGTACCGAAAGACCTGAATTTTCTTCAAAAACGTCATCGCGAACAGGTTGCTTTAGACATGCTGGATCGCTGTAATTCCGATTCTACATTCATGGAACGCATTATAACTGGTGATGAGACCTGGGTCTACGAGTACGATATGCAAACAAGCCAGCAATCATCGGAATGGGTGGCAAAAAATGAGCCGAAACCGAAAAAACCACGCCAAAGCCGCTCGAAAATGAAGGTGATGCTCATTGTTTTCTTCGACATCCGTGGCGTGATGCACTACGAATTCGTTCCAGAGGGTCAGACGGTAAACAAGGAGTATTACCTAGGCGTTATGAAACGTTTGCGTGAGCGTATCCGTAAGAAGCAGGCAAATTTGTGGGCGAACAACTCATGGATTTTGCATGACGATAACGCGCCTTCTCACCGAGCTACGATTGTGACTGACTTTCTCGCCAAAAACTCAACAAACGTGCTGCAGCAACCACCGTATTCGCCGGATTTGGCTCCCTGCGACTTTTTCCTCTTCACAAAACTAAAATTGCCCCTTCGTAGCACCCGTTTTGAGTCGATTGAAGCCATAAAACAAAATTCGGCGCGAGAGCTAAAGTCCATCCCGGAAAGCGCCTATAAAAAATGTTTCGATAATTGGAAGTGCCGTTGGCATAGAGGTATTGGAGCAAATGGAGCCTATTTTGAAGGCGACCCAATAAATTTTGACGATTAAATGTAAAAATGTTGTTTTAATTGAAAATTCCCGGTACTTTCTTGACAGAGTAGTACAATTCTTTCACCACGATCTGACTTCTTCAGGTATCTACAGTGTAGCCGACTTTGAATACAGTGTTAAGTAAAGGACAAAATAATGAAAGGAGTCATAAAAAAGCAAGGTGTTTATTGGAGTTTGCCGCTAAAAATGCCATTAGAGAAAGATATTCAGTATCGGCATTGTACCGGTTGATTTCAAGAAATTCTAAGATTCTATATTAACACTTCTAGAATTTCTTGAAATCAATCGGATGCCCGTAAAATCCTTTTGAATGAACAAACAGATGTTGACAAGTCTCCATTACTGAATATGTTTCCCTAATGACATTTTTTAAAGGAAAACTCCAATAAACACCTAGAGTTTTTATGACTTGTTCTTCCATTGTTTTGTCCCGTACTTAACACTGTATTCAAACTCGGTTACACTGGACAGCATCAGGGAGTAAAATGTAGATACCTGAAAAAGCCACATCGTGGTTAAACAATTATTTTACTATCAACAGTTTTGTGGAAATTAAAATAATGTCTTTTATATATTTTTTAATCAAAATGAGTTTCCACCAAATAAAGACCAAATCAATCAAACATTTAATACTGAAATAAATAAAAAGACCAATTAATAGGTAACCTGATGCAGAGTGACAATATACAGGGTCAGGCAATAATGCGTTGCGAATTCATAGCTGCCGGATCAGATATCTCAGAAAACTTGTTCGGATGGAGGCCATCCGTATTTTCAGTTCTGCATCTCAGGAAATTATTTTCATATGCAGAGTGTTCCGAAAAAAATTATTCAACGAATCGATGATTTCTTAAATAAACCACTGCGTATATTTTCATATATCGGGTGTTTTAATTTAAGATTGAAGCCAAATTTTTTTTTAATGAAAGACAATTTTATGACATTCGTGTTTTGAAAATAATTTCCGGCATATGTCCACCACGACTAGCTCTGAGGAACCGCATTAGACCAGGCCAATTTTGGACCACCTTTTCGAGTAATTCAGGCCTTATTTAATCAATAACACGAGTTATATTGGCTTCCAAAGCGTCTATTGTATCTGGTTTATCAGCATAAACCAATGACTTGACATAACCCCAAAGAAAATAATCGAGTGGAGTTATGTGGCATGATCTGGGAGGCCAATCGGACCATTTCTCGAAATAATGTTATAAGCGATATTGATGGAATAAGGCCTGAATTACTAGAAAAAGTGGTCCAAAATTGGTCTGGTCGAATACGGTTCCACAGAGCTAGTCGTGGAGAACATATAACAGAAATTATTTTTAGAACATGAATGTCATAAAATTATTTTTCAAATAAAAAAAAATTTGGCTTCAATCTTGATTTAAATGTATTTTATTTCAATTTAAAGTTCTATCACTCCAAAAAAAATACCCGATAGTTGATTGAAAATTCTTTGAAAACGTGAAAATCTCAAAATCTTTCAGGAAATTCAAAATAGAACTTGGCCATGAAACATCATCAATCTTAGCTCGGTAGCGTAATCCATTCGTTGTAACAGTTGAACCAGCCTCATTTTCGAATAAGTGAGGTCCAATCATACCGTCAAAACAGTGATAGGTTGAGAATTTCAACAATTTCAGTGCGTTGTTGAAGCGTGTATCGTTCCATTGTTAGTTAGGACGTAGTTTTCACTTGTCAAATGTCAAAAGATGACAGCTTAAAATGTGACAGCTTCCCATATAGCGGGCTATTCAAAATGAAACCTCTTATTGGAAAACCTATCATGACGACCTTTTTTGAACGTCATCCCCATTGGAACGCCACTGCGTTTTTCCTTCCACCCTTATCCATATTCATTCTATCAAATTTCGATTGTTGTTTCCCGCGCCAAAAATCCATCCAGATCAGCGTCGAATAGGGAAAAAGGACTGGTAATCCCCGACAATAATTATATTTCAATGGTCTCTGGTCCTGGGGTAAATTTCAATACGAAAACATTTCCAATATAACGGTGATTTAGCCGACGATGCGTGAATTTCCATCAGTTCCAGACCGATCCGCCCCAATAATTTATACCGTGGGTAGCCTCCCCGTTCCGGGACGACGATTATTATTGGAGATAGGGGTTTGTAGCTCAGCGCAGAAAATGCCACGGATATTACGCACCGATTTGGGTCATTTTCGGGAATAATCTAGAATGCGAGTACTTCATGATGTGAATAGCGGTGAATGTGAACGAGTGCAACAGAAATACCTGTGAAGATGATTCAAATACAGAACAGTGACTTAATAATCAAATAAATTAATTAGACTGTTCTGGGCCAATATAAAAATGAAATCTCTTAGTGGAAAACCTTTGTATCGCAGTTGTAATCTTGTATGAAACAAAAACTAGCGATATCTAGTCTTCGTCTGATTTTGAAGTTGAAGGGTTTTTTTAAAGTGATAGAACTTTCGATAGGGATAATTGTGATTTGACAGAAGGTCGAAGCCATGCTGTTTTGACATTTCTGTTCAATAAACATTGACAAATTATCATGGAAAGACTGACGCCGCAGCAACGTTTACAAATTGTTGAAATTTAAAAAAAATTGAATATCAGAACAGGTTTAATCTGTTAGTCTTCTACAATATATCATCAAAAAACAATTAGAATTCCGATATTCTCTTCGTCGGCCCTAGATAATATTTAAAATATTCAAAATCAACTAACAATCAGTATATCATACCTTAAAGTGTACGGGAACTTGCTCAAACAGACTAACTTCAAAAATCCAGGTGGTCAGTATTCGTCACAAAATCACAGAAAACTGTAAGGTATTATAAGGTTTTCTTTAAACCATTGACATTCCATAATGAGATTTGTTCAAGCCTAAATATAATTATATATTATGTATAAAATAAAATAGAAAAAGACTTTTTACTTGATAGAAGAAATTTAACAAAATTTGAATATCAAAACAGATTTAATCTGTTAGTCTTCTACAATTTTAATTAAAAAAAAAACTTTTATTCAAAAAACTTTTAGAATTGAATTAAAGTCTACAATAAGCACCGCTTATATTTAATAGACGTATATAATCAAAACTCAATATACAATGTCAAATGGAATGAATAAACCAACAAATATAAAAAAGGCAAATAAAATTAATAAATAAATATATGAAGGAGAAAAAATTTTGTTTCTGATCTTATGAACACCAATTCTTTTTCAAAAACATAAAGCACAACGTAACGACTTCTCAAAAAATATAGTTTATTTGAAATATTCAATATATTTAAATATTCTCATTATGGAATGTCAATGGTTTAAAGAAAACCTTATAATACCTTACAGTTTTCTGTGATTTTGTGACGAATATTGACTACCTGGATTTTTAAAGTTAGTCTGTTTGAGCAAGTTGCGGTACACTTTAAGGTATGATATACTGATTGTTAGTTGATTTTGATATTTTAAATATTATCTAGGACCGACGAAGAGATTATCGGAATTCTAATTGTTTTTTGATGAAATAGTGCATGTTTTGAGAGATTTCTCAATTAACTTATTTGAATATTTGAATATATTGAATATTTCAAATAAATTATATTTTTTGAGAAGTCCTTACGTTGTGCTTTATGTTTTTGAAAAAGAATTGGTGTTTATTCAAGATCAGAAACAAAATTTTGTCTCCTTCAAATATTTATTTATTAATTTTATTTGCCTTTTTTATATTTGTTGGTTTATTCATTCCATTTGAAATTGTATATTGAGTTTTAATTATATACGTCTATTGAATATAAGCGGTGCTTATTGTAGACATTAATTTAATTCTAAAAGTTTTTTGAATAAAAGTTTTTTTTTGAATTAAAATTGTAGAAGACTAACAGATTAAATCTGTTTTGATATTCAAATTTTGTTAAATTTCTTCTATCAAGTAAAAAGCCTTTTTCTATTTTATTTTAGACATAATATATAATTATATTTAGGCTTGAATAAATCTCATTATGGAATGTCAATGGTTTAAAGAAAACCTTATAATACCTTACAGTTTTCTGTGATTTTGTGACGAATATTGACTACCTGGATTTTTAAAGTTAGTCTGTTTGAGCAAGTTGCGGTACACTTTAAGGTATGATATACTGATTGTTAGTTGATTTTGATATTTTAAATATTATCTAGGACCGACGAAGAGATTATCGGAATTCTAATTGTTTTTTGATGATATAGTGCATGTTTTGAGAGATTTTTCAACTAACTTCTTTGAATATTTAAATATATTGAATATTTCAAATAAATTATATTTTTTGAGAAGTCCTCACGTTGTGCTTTATGTTTTTGAAAAAGAATTGGTGTTCATTCAAGATCAGAAACAAAATTTTGTCTCCTTCAAATATTTATTCATTAATTTTATTTGCCTTTTTTATATTTGTTGGTTTATTCATTCCATTTGAAATTGTATATTGAGTTTTAATTATATACGTCTATCGAATATAAGCGGTGCTTATTGTAGACATCAATTTAATTTTAAAAGTTTTTTGAATAAAAGTTTTTTTTTAAATTAAAATTGTAGAAGACTAACAGATTAAATCTGTTTTGATATTCAAATTTTGTTAAATTTCTTCTATCAAGTAAAAAGCATTTTTCCATTTTATTTTATACATAATATATAATTATATTTGGGCTTGAATAAATCTCATTATGGAATGTCAATGGTTCAAAGAAAACCTTATAATACCTTACAGTTTTCTGTGATTTTGTGACGAATATTGACTACCTGGATTTTTAAAGTTAGTCTGTTTGAGCAAGTTCCCGTACACTTTAAGGTATGATATACTGATTGTTAGTTGATTTTGAATATTTTAAATATTATCTAGGGCCAACGAAGAGATTATCGGAATTCTAATTGTTTTTAGATGATATAGTGCATGTTTTGAGACATGTTTTAATTAACTCATTTTAATATTTAAATATATTAGTTGTGTTCATTTCAATTTTCACAGTTAACTGTTTTTGCGTGAGATTTCAATAAACTTTTTTAGTTCCGCAAAGAATATACAAAGTTGAAGAAAGATCTGGGGTAAAACAGGGGACAGTGTTCCAGAAACAATATCACCCTGTAGATTTGCAATCAAAATTGGCACGTCACATGGTTTAAACTATAAATTGCAATAATAATGCCAAATTTCAGTTGAATATCCTGTGAAATGAGAAAAAAAAACTTGGAAAAAGTGCAAGTATTGATGTCGATTCTTCAAAAGGCGTTCAAAAATGTTTTGAGGATTGGATTAATCGTTGACGTAAGTTGATTATTTTGGAAGGGGCCTGCTTTTTTTGGTTCCTTTTTGATACAGTACAGTTTCAAATGAGTTTCCTTCAAGTAAAGACTGACTCAATCCAATATTTTCAATAACTGATTAAAACCCAGAAAAAATAGCGACGCCTATGTCACTAATAGAAAAAAGGAAATTGAATGTGAATAGGTTATCTTCTTAATTCTGGCCGATTGCATAGGGCTTTTCCATATTCAATTTGCGATAAATCAGTTCAATTCTACCAAAAACAACATGATGACCACCATAATTCTTATATTTATTGAATTAAAATCACTCCCTGTGGTTTGTTTTGATATAAGCAGTTTCAGTTGACGAAATCGAACCTTGGTTTTAATACCGTTGAGATACGGGGTGTTAATGGATGGAATATAAATAAATAATTCTGTTATCTATTGAACGATTTCATTCTAAGACATATTAACATATAAATGGTAAATGAAATTCAATTTACCTAAAAATTTTTTAATGATTAACAACAATTATTTCACTTCACTGTGGATTCATCAGGTTAACCGTTGCCGAAGGATTTCATGTGGTGGATGAGTCCAACTTGTTGTGAACGTCGACGAATGGACAAATCTGGATAATCATTTACACTATTACTAACAGCGGTATTTGCTGTCCCTGTCTAGTTGTTATCCCTATCGAAAGTTCTATCATAGTCCAGTCAATTTATACATTCGAAGTTACATAAATTCCCACCAAGCTGAAAATCGGTAAGATTG
Source organism: Megalocaria dilatata (assembly GCA_034642435.1). Lineage (NCBI taxonomy): Eukaryota > Metazoa > Arthropoda > Insecta > Coleoptera > Coccinellidae > Megalocaria > Megalocaria dilatata. Next base: position 8,647,219 of record CM067857.1, on the reverse strand, counting down.
TTTTAAATATCATCAAAAACAAAATTTGAAAGTTCCCCATCTTTCCCCTATAAGGAAAAAAATTTATTCAAGGTCAAAGGTCGAAAAAGTTTTTCGCGATTTTCAGCAAAACGGTAAGTTTTATCATTAAAATACCTCAAACGAAAATTGTAGACCATAAAATTATCTACAGAAAATTTATCAATACTTTTTCTTCTGCGAGCCACCGTTTTTGAAATATAACGATTCAAAAAGTTATAAAACTTGTAATCGTCAATTATGACGATTACAACTTTTACAACTTTTTGAATATTTATATCTCAAAAACGGTGGCTCGCAGAAAAAAAATATATATGCATATTAATGCACACGTTTCCTCGCCCCCTATGAGGTAGTGTACTTAGCGCGTTTTTTTTAACGTGGTAGGCCTATTCCACGGGTCAGTTTTTATCCTGTTCAATTTGAAACTATTGAAAAATAATGGATATTAGCAGAGATTGAAAAGATAAAAACAATTTAAGTTAAAAAAAAGTAGTGAAATTTAATCGTCCGAGTCGTAACTTTCAAAATCTTCTTTTTGTTCTTCTTCTTGTTCTTGGTCGTCTTGTTCTTCTTCATCTTCATCCTGAGTGCATATTAACTGCGTTAATAGCGATGTATCGCATGTTGCCTCGTTGAAATCAAACGGATCCTCTACTGTTGGTGATTCAATATTAGAGCACAACCGGCCTTGACAATGTGTATATGCCGGAGAACAGAACAGTCCGACTTGTTTGCAACTACATTTAGCACTGCATCCCTTTTTGCAGTTGCAAAAAACCGAGTTCAGCAGTTTTTCCGGCGCAGGTGGAAGTAAAGTGTGCACTGGTTCTAATGAATTGCTGATAACCAAGCCACACTTGAACTTGGTAATATACCCTAAAAAGATGTTGCTGAGCGCTAAAGTTGGAGGAAGACAAGCTAATTGTACTTGTTTTTTACTTTTGGTATTTTTAACGAAACATGCATATCTATGCTTATCTAAGCAGGTAGTTTTTTTTAGGAGCTCCGTACATATGAAGGAGAAAGCGAATGCCGTTAGTAATAATTTCTTGTCGAAAAGAATTACTATTTTTAAAAACTTCAGCACATTCAATTAAATTTTGTTTCTCAAATAGTTTGAAAACTGTTATTTTACCCCTCCTGTAAAATGTAGATGTCGTATCACAGCCAATTATTGCGTGTAAAAAACGTACATGATTTTGACACTTTGCAAGAGTACTTTGATGAATACATTTCCGATTGATGTTGAGCTTTTCCTGGTTTTAAGAAGAAAATAGTTTTTTCAGTTGGAGTTCAAGCAGTCAGTAATACGAGTAAGTCTTTATCTTCACCAACAACAATAGTTGTATTTGTCAAATTGAATTGCTGTATCAATTATCAATACATCAGCATCATTATTAGCTTGTCTTACCAATATATTTTCCGTAGTAAATCTTTCTTTCAACATTGGTATAAGACCCTAGCCAAGCACAAAATTGAACAGGGGACAGATGTTTTCTCAAGGTTTCATTTTACCTGATATTCTTATAGTTATAACTTATGTATATTTTATATTAGTAGTGTAAGTTACAATGACCAATAGAAAAATATTTTAACATATAATACAACTATAGAAATGTATATATACGTGGCGTACTCATGCATATGATTACAACTTTTACAACTTTTTGAATCGTTATATCTCAAAAACGGTGGCTCGTAGAAAAAAAAGTATTGATGCATTTTTTGTAGATAATTTTATGGTCTACAATTTTTGTTAGACGTATTTTAATGATAAAACTTACCGTTTTGCTGAAAATCCCGAAAAACTCATTTTTTTGACCTTTCACCTGGAATAAAATTTTTTCCTTACAGGGGAAAGATGGGGAACTTTCAAATTTTGTTTTTAATGATTTTTTAAACTATCTTACCGATTTTCAACTTGGTGGGAATTTATGTAACTTTTACTCTTATTTTTGGTCTAATTTGACCGGACCATCACTCTAAAAGAAACACGATAGTTCAATATGACATATTTGAAACAGGGGTGTCAAATCCATACCACGAGTCGAATGACCCCCTTCTCTATGGTCTCTATGGCTGCGGAGCTTCGCGTCTAGATCGCTCATAGTGCCGTTACCTGAGCGTAATATGAATTCAGGTCCCATTCCGGCGCAATTGCCATAAATATTCGCGACAACTGTAACCGATACGCTCTACCTTTTGATGTCGCGCGCTTTTTCTTCCATCTCACGGACGGCTGCGTTCCGAAGGCCTCATTTCGTATGCGCGATACGCCGGTCGTCGGTTGCATACGAAATAGCCCCAGAAACCGCGACGGACGGAACACGTCCGTCGTATCGTTTTACTGCCTGCTGCACCGGGGTCTGTCTGTCTGCGGTACGCCGCGTCCTGTAATCGTGGTTCGTTTTTCGGGCATTAGCTCTCAGGTGAATATGTGCGGAAGGTACATTTAGAATGTCAGATGGAACACTGCCCCTTCCTGAAAAGGCTATTTAAGTGTTTTTAGTAGGGATACGGGCCAGAATAAAATCAAGTCAGACCTCGATACAAAATATTATATAGTCCGCCGGTGACCATGCGTCCGCTTGGTCACCGGCGGGGACGGTTAGTCACGAACCGGGCGGGAACGGTTAGTCACGAATCTGATGACTGGTCGGGTCCTCTATCAGTACGCTGGTTAAACTACGATAGAGCAAGGCAGGTTTCTGGACGAGGAGCGAAGAAATTGTCCGCTACACACTCCCCCTCCGGTGAGCGTCGATATGGTCACGGAATAGGGAGCAGGCAAGGATACAGTTCGCCGCTGGGCTGGTCGCGGTGCCATCTCCAGCGGGGATCTGCGGAACGAAAGGAAAGGGGGACATCTCGGAAATATGGATAAGGGGCAATTAGGGCCACCTAATGAATGATTTGGTTCGCTCTTAAAGCAAACCCTCCCAATCACTTCGGGGTCACCAATGAAGCTCTCGAGTAGTATTGCGGGTGTGTTGCGAGGGAGCTTCTACCTCTTAGTTCGGTAGACGGCGTTTCGTTTCCGAGCATGCGCATCTGAAACTCATCAGACAAGGCGTGATGCGCAGCTCAGCAGGTGACGCCGGTGACCATGCGTCCGCTTGGAACGCTGATCTTCAAACGCAGTACCTTGCTTTATTTGGACCGGGCGGGGACGGTTAGTCACGAATCTGTTGACTGGTCGGGTCCTCTATCGGTACGCCGGTTAAACTACGATAGAGCAAGGCAGGTTTCTGGACGAGAAGCGAAGAAATTGTCCGCTACACACTTCCCCTACGGTGAGCGTCGATATGGTGACGGAATAGGGCGTTGGGAGCAGGCAAGGATACAGTTCGCCGCTGGGCTGGTCGCGGTGCCATCTCCAGCGGGGATCTGCGGAACGAAAGGAAAGGGGGACATCTCGGAAATATGCATAAGGGGCAATTAGGGCCACCTAATGAATGATTTGGTTCGCTCTTAAAGCAAACTCTCCCAATCACTTCGGGGTCACCAATGAAGCCCTCGAGTGGTATTGCGGGTTAAATGGTACGCCGGTTAAACTACGATAGAGCAATGCAGGTTTCTGGACGAGGAGCGAAGAAGTTGTTCGCTACACTTTAATTGAAAAATTATAACAAAATATTGATCTCAATTACTACTGTTGGAATTATTATAGCTGGGCAGAGCGTGGATATTCAGTTGAATTTATTTAACTCATTATTCAATTCTTTATTAACAATGGTAGTAAGTAGCAAATCTCTCTATAACAAGTAACTACAGCGCAAGAGGGTCGATATAGGTTAGAGAGACTTCATGGACGCTTGCTCGGGTGACCACCGAACGGGATCCACAGAGAGTAGAGCAGCAAGGGCGATTCTGCTTTAGTAGGACGGGAATTGTCATTTGATATTGACCTAGCCCAACAAAACACTTACGTTCATTGTTGGTTTCATCCCAATGGCAAAGCAAACTTCTAATAACTACTAAAACGTCCATTTAACTATAAACACTTGAATAAACGTCGAGGTACACGTAAATTCTACCAGAATAGTTATTGGCTATTTGAGGATACTTCTTTTCCAAGTGACTACACAGCAGTCTCCACAGTTCACCCCTAGAGGTAGAAAGTGTGATAAGGATTACGCTATATCATCGCGCGTGGCGAGAACCCCTCCGAAGAGATGAACCCACCAGCTTCCAGTTTGGGCCCCGATTCGAAAGCCAGAACCGTCTGACTGGTAGCAGCGAAGCACTATACAACCCCCACTGGCTCAGTAGGTCAGTACTCGAGTTAGTTTGAGACGCAACTCACCTCCCGGAAGGAATTCTTATCCATCCACCGCAACGCAGTCCCATGAACTAAGATACTCTCAAGATTGACGACTACAATTATTATTTCCTCAAAAACGATGCTGGAGCTAATGGTACAGTGAATAGTGCTCGTTACAGATCGATGATCAATGATTATTTGTTTCAAAATTTGAATGTATAAAGTAAAGATCAACCTAGGGGTGAGACAGGGAGATAGTCTTAGCCCACTGTTATTTAATCTGATAATGGACAGGATAATACATAACGTATGAAAAGTGAACCAAGAATACAGAATGGGGAACGAACTGTTGAAGATCTTGTGTTATGCAGATGACGCAACATTATTTGCGGATAGCGAAGACGGGCTGCAATGCTTGATGCAGGCATTTCACAGGGAGACTCTGAAACTCAACATGGTAATATCGATCCCCAAAAGTAAGAGCATGGTAATTGCCAGGGAACCCCGCCGATGTCAGCTGGAGATAAATAACAACATCATCGAACAAGTATTCTCCTTTAACTATCTAGGCGTAATGATATCGCCATATGGGAGCTTAAAAGGTAGTGTAAGACATCAGATGATTAAGGCAGCCAGAATAGCGGGAGCCCTAAGGAATATCATCTGGAAGAACAACTGCATGACAACAACCAGTAAAGTGAGAATTTACAAAGCGTGCGTCAGACTCGTGATGACATACGCGGCGGAAACAAGAGCAGATACAGCTGAAACTAAAAGAATGGCACGGACAAACGAGATGCGAGTTTTGAGGGCAATAACGTGGAACACATTGAGAGACCAGAGAAGGGAGAAGAAGCGACGAGATCAGAAGGGAATGCCAGACGGAGGACGTAGTTAGATGGACCCGCGCGAGGAGAAGGTTCTGGAATGAACATGTCTCACGTATGATAGAATAGCAAAAATCGCTAGAAACGAAAGACTAGCATCCAAACGACCCGTAGGAAGACCGTCAAAGAGGTGGAAGGACAGCTGGACCTCAACATCTCAAGAACGAGAGGAGGAAAATGGGTGAAACAAGCTAGCAAGCTTTCGTAAAGAAGAAGAAGAAGAAAATTTGAATGGTATCGACCCAGAAGTGTTTTGGTTCCAACAAGATGGTGCTATAACTCATGCTGCTACCGTAACAATTGATCTATTGAAAGAAAGATTTGGCAATAAAATTATTTCGAGAAATGGTCCAATTAATAGGCCTCCAAGATTATGCGTCATAACTCCACTGGATTATTTTCTTTGGAGTTATGTCTAGTCATTGATTCTGATAATCCAGAAACAATAGACGCTTTGGAAGCCAACATAACTCGTGTTATTGATGAAATAAAGTCTGAATTACTCGAAAAAGTGGTCCATAATTGGTCTGGTCGAATGCGAGAGCCAGTCGAGGTGGACATATGCCGGAAATTATTTTTTTAACATAAATGTCATAAAAGTACCTTTCAAATAAAAAAAATTGGCTTCACTCTAAGAAAAACACCCGATATATGTTTCGGGTTTTCAGCCCATTTTCAAAACTGAAGAGAACAAAACTTAAAATCCTGTTTTTAATGGTGGGATAGATCACAGGTATCTCTTGCAGATGTTATACTGGGTCGACCAGGTACCGGTCTCTGGGCAACGCTGCCGGTTTCCAGGAAAAGGGCCGCTATGCGCCTTACTGAAGTCCTTGGAATATTCAAACGTTGCGCAATCTGGTGGTTCTAAAAAACTTCTTGGTATAGGGCTACTATTCTTGCCCGGCCAAACTGAGAAATTGGATATCCCGGCATTTTTCACAGAATATTCTCAATATTACAATTCTCGTTAGTCGCTGAAAACTAATTATCTTCGATTACACCAGTATTCTCTCGAACAGGAAACATTTTTTGCTGGTTTATTGTTTTCACTTAAGTGATAAGATAGTGAAGATTCCACACACAAAAAATTGTCATGTTACATTCAACACGTTGAAAGTTGATAGGGGACGGGCAAGACTTTTGACGATGTGTGTAGTTTTCCCGCACCAGTCGCTACAAAAAAGCGACTAACATAAGTTTAATACAGGATTGTCCCATTCAATCATCTGCAATCCGTACTTAAACGCCAACTATTTCGTTATTATCTCAAAATGGTGGCACAGAATCCATTCATTCCTCTTTTGTGAGTAATAAAACTGATGGTCGTTATTATGGAGGGACACCGCTGACCCAAGAGAACCCAACTAATGAAGAAATCTCCAAGATAACTGAATAAGAAGCGGGTACACTTCCAACTGGGCTCCTCCTAAATCGTTGTCAGGGGGTGCAAAAAACGGGAGTCCTCGACATCTCCAACTGATGTTGAATAATCGTCGTTTTGTTGGCCCACAATCCGTGTTTCTGGAACATTTGCCCTGAGGGGGGGGGCAAAAACCGATGTGCCCACCCTAAAGGGTCCGAACCCCTTTTTCGTCGGAAAATTCCTTTTCTGGATAATCGTTGGCGAGGCGACGATTACCCAAGTGTTTTCAACGCCCTGTTTGTTTATCTGTTCCGCGGGGATTTAAGCAAAATTTGTCAGACGTTCGGACTCGTTAATCATTGGAGCCAGTACGCCATATAAAAGAATCTACAGGCTGTCCCACGAGGAAATTTTTTGTCGTCGAGTCGGAGAGTCGTGTCCTGTTTACTCTCGTCTTTAACTGTTAAGATTACCTCATCAATATTACCATGTAGCCATGTATGGAAAGGAGAAAACCTCCATGCCACTATTGTTTCTCATTTCCAACATGAGTTGAATGTCAATGTGTGGTTGGGACTCATGAAAGGTTTACTTTTCGGACCAGTAATACTTCCCGATCGCCTCAACGGTGAAGAATTCATTACATTAATCCAAAGCAGCTTAACAGACATATTGGATGAAAATTCCCTGGCTAACAGACAAAATGTCTGGTTTCAAATGGATGGCTGCCCAGCTTATAATAGCCGGAATGTACGGGACTTGAATGAATAATTTGTGGTGCAATGGATTAGAAGGTACGGTCCTGTAAGACGGCCACCAAGGAACCACGACCTTACGTCTTTGGATTTTTGTCTGGAACACCTTGAAAGAAAAAGTGTATCAAATTCGCGTTCAGTCTCGAGAGAGCGATGTGTGAACTGTATTGAACAAGGTGGTGAACATTTCGAACAATTGTTTTAAATAGTAGTAGTCTGTTTTCTTTAAATTTTTCCATAAAATCTGTATTATTGAAATTTAGTTATTTGAATATTTTAATATTAGCCTTCTACATATTTGATTTCAAAAAATTTAATTTAATAATTATAACTTCAGGAATTAAATTAATGTCATATAAGTACCACTTACATCAAACGACATATAAAATAAATATTCATTATAAGACATACAAATGAGATAACAAAATCCAATAAATAAAATTTGTTAACCAAGATTCTATAAATCAAATATTTTAAGTAGACAAAATTTTGTTTCTGCTCTTCAATCTTATGAAAACAGATATCTTTCAAAAATGTTTAACATAATATTAAGAATTTCATCATAAAACTATCTTACTTAGAATATTAAGTATTATTTGATATCTAACTAAGTCATTTTTTATGAAATCTCAAGGTATCTAAAAACATTACTGAAAAACCTGTTCTAAGGGAGACTTTGCTTCGTCAGTACTCAATTATATTCATGTTCAATAAAATATAACATCAATCAACAAAAATATTTTCTCGCCTTTCAACCATTCACAAAGCTTCTGGTAAATGAATACTAAAAAATTTAAATGGAGTGTAATGTTTACTCGAATAAATAATTCTGTAGTATACCATTGATCTAAAAGATTGAAAGGCAATTTAACGACCCCTGTTATAGCACAAGGACTGACTGTATATCTGTTAAGAAAACCAAAAATTTATATATTATGAATAAAATAAAATAAATTTTTTGGTTTTCTTAACATTCTTTATACAGATAGTCCTTGTGCTATACAGGGGTCGTTAAATTGCCTTTCAATCATTTAGATGAATGGTAAACCACAGAATTATTTATTTGAGTTAACATTACACCCCATTTAAATTTTCAGTATTCATTTACCAGAAGCTTTCTAAATTGTTGAAAGGTGAGAAAATATTTGTGTTGATTGATGTTATATTTTTTTAATATGAATATAATTGAGTACTGACGAAGCAAAGACTCTCTCAAAACTTGTTTTTCAGTAATGTTTTTACATATCTTGAGATTTTATAAAAAGTAAGTTAGTTAGATATCAAATAATATTGAATATTCTAAGTGGGATAGTTTTATGATGAAATTCTTAAGATTATGTGGAACATTTTTGAAAGATACCTGTTTTCATTAGACTGATGAGCAGAAAAAAAATTTTGTCTACTCAAAATATTTAATTTATAGGATTTTGGTAAACAATTTTCATTTATTAGATTTTGTTATATCATTTGGATGTCAGATAATGAATGTTTATTTTATATGTCGTTTGATATAAGTGGTACTTACATGACATAAATTTAATTTAATTTCTGAAGTTATAATTATTGAATATAATTTTTTGAAATTAAATATGTAGAGGGCTAATTTCAAAATACTTAAATAATTTTATACCTTCTATCAAGTATAAACCTCTATTTATTTGATGAAATTCACTTTATTAGTTTGAATTTTTTGATTCGACTTATATATTCATGATTTACATGATAATTACTTAAATATTCAATCAGAAGGAGCTTCAAAATAAGGTAAATTTATGTTTGCAATATTCAAATTTTTCGTTATTATCTTTTTAGCCATGATTTTACGGCAGAGGACAAGCAGCTAGCACAAAACTTGATACATCATTCGAAAGCACAGTAAATAAGGTATTTTCTGCTGAAAATAAACCATGTCCATAATTAATAATTTTCCATCAAACAAATTTTGGATCACTTTTTTGAGTAGTTCAGGACTTATTTCAACTATCTCATCAGCACGACTTATCTTGGCTTCCATAGCGTCTATTGTTTCTCGTTTATCAGCATAAACCAATGACTTGACATAACCCTAAGGAAAATAATCCAGGAAATTATGTCGCATGATCGTGGAGGCCAACTAATTGGACTATTTCTGGAAATAATGTTATCACCTAAGTTTTCTTTCGATAAATCAATTATTACGGTAGCAGTTTGAGGTGTAGCACCATCTTATTGGTACCAAAACTCTTCTGGGTCGATAACATTCAAATTTTGAAACAAATAATCATTGATCATCGATCTGTAACGAGCACCATTCACTTTAACATTAGCTCCAGCATCAGTTTTAAAGAAATTTGGACCGATGATGCCTCCAGCGTATAAAGCACGTTATACACCGCATTTTTCAGGATGTAATGGAACCTGCAGAACTTCTTGAGGATTGTCTGCACTCCATATACGGCAATTTTGCTTGTATAAATAGCCGTTCAACAAGAACTGAGCTTCATACCAAACACAATTTTACGATAAAAAAGTGAATCAAGTTCAAGCTGTTCTAAGGCCCAATCAGCAAACAAACGACGCTCATTATGGTCAAGTGGCTTAAGTTCTTGAACCAGTCGGATCTTGTATGGGTGTAGACCAAGATTTTTACGCAAAAATTTTCTATGTGGTGAATGCACATAGTCCAACTTGTTGTGAAAGTCGACGAATAAACAAATCTGTATCATCATTAACACTTTGACTTACAGCAGCGATATTTTCTTCTGTACGTACAGTTCTTTGTCTTGTTGTTGTTGCATCGAGTAGGGAAAATGTTGTCCAGAATCTATCGATAGTTCGACGAATAAGCTGCTCTGATGGACGATTATGTAAACCATAAAATTTTGTAAATATGAAACTGATTTTGAGAATGAATTTCAACAATTTGTGAACGTTGTTGCGACGTGAGTCTTTCCATGATAATTTGTTAATGCTTACTGAACAGAATTGTCCAAACAACATGGCTTCTACCTCCTGTCAAATCACAGTTATCCCTATCGAAAGTTCTATCACTCTGAAAAACACCTGATGTGATCTCCTCTTGAAGTTTGGCGGATTTGAAAGTAGACACCCTGTATAACCAATATTTCAAAGCTGTAATTTTGGTGAAAAAAGCGCACGAAGTTATTTTTACTCACAAAACATTATTCTTGTCCCAATAACTTGTGAAAATTGATATGAATGGATTCAATAAATGAGAACGAAAATATATCTTGAAGAAAACTGAATACGCAGTATTGAAAACATTTCTATCCAAAAGTGAAAACAAAAAAAATATTCCAAAGGAATGTGAACGATCGGAGTCACTCATAAATTATTAAAAGCCGCAATCTAATCGGAATAAAACACAAAATACCATAAGACACGAACAAAGCGAACGAGACTCCGATCGAAATCCTCTTTCTTTTTGAAATAGAGTTACAAGTCTTTGAAATACCGCCCGGAGAATGGCGTTTCTCGTATCCCGAAACCCTTTCAGGAATACGTCCTGGAACGACGCCAACATTATGAAAAATGCAAACGTTGCAAATTTGTCTGTAATGTCCCGGAATTGCAACTGGCGAACTACCGACTGATACATCGAATTCCGATCCGTTTCGAATTTAATGATGTTTCATAGATAAGAGGCGGGGCCTGCTGGGGCTACTGGATGACGAACACTACGGGGATTCTTTTATATTGCCGGCAATCGCTTCCGGACCCGCGGGAGTTTTCGAGGAGGTGGAGCGATCGGGATGAATTTTTAAACGATTCCGGTAACGCTTTTCTTCCAGCCCTACCTCAAATAATGTTCGTGATATCTCCGTGTCCATTAGGGATGAACAAAGGGAATGGGGAAATTGAAAACCAATTAATCATGAATTTCGTTTATGCACTTTTTCCAGATGGAAACTTCTAACAGCGAATTTTAAGCGGAAATGATACATAATTCAGTGGAATCTGCAGAGACTAATCAGGGAATTTTATTCGAAAATTAATTATTTAAAATTCAGCGAATCATATATCTACTTACTACTCCATGCTGCTACATTCTAGAATGTCTGCTATACTACTCTGTCAAGAAAGTACCGGGAATTTTCAATTAAAACAACATTTTTACATTTAATCGTCAAAATTTATTGGGTCGCCTTCAAAATAGGCTCCATTTGCTCCAATACATCTATGCCAACGGCACTTCCAATTATCGAAACATTTTTTATAGGCGCTTTCCGGGATGGACTTTAGCTCTCGCGCCGAATTTTGTTTTATGGCTTCAATCGACTCAAAACGGGTGCCACGAAGGGGCAATTTTAGTTTTGGGAAGAGGAAAAAGTCGCAGGGAGCCAAATCCGGCGAATACGGTGGTTGCTGAAGCACGTTTGTTGAGTTTTTGGCGAGAAAAACAGTCACAATCGTAGCTCGGTGCAAAGGCGCGTTATCGTCATGCAAAATACATGAGTTGTTCGCTCACAAATTTGGCCGCTTCTTACGGATACGCTCACGCAAACGTTTCATAACGCCTAGGTAATACTCCTTGTTTACCGTCTGCCCCTCTGGGACGAATTCGTAGTGCACCACGCCACGGATATCGAAGAAAACAATGAGCATCACCTTCATTTTCGAGCGGCTTTGGCGTGGTTTTTTCGGTTTCAGCTCATTTTTTGCCACCCATTCCGATGATTGCTGGCTTGTTTGCATATCGTACTCGTAGACCCAGGTCTCATCACCAGTTATAATGCGTTCCATGAATGTAGAATCGGAATTACAGCGATCCAGCATGTCTGAAGCAACCTGTTCGCGATGACGTTTTTGAAGAAAATTCAGGTCTTTCGGTACGAGTCGTGCGGCCACCTTTCTCATGCCCAAAATATCAATCAAAATCGTACGTGCGGACTCGTGGGATATCTTAAGATCATGTGCTATCTCTCTCAAGCTGGTACGACGGTTTTCCAGCACCCTTTCCTTGATCTTATCGACGTTATCTTCGATCGAAGCCGTCGATGGTCGACCACTTCACGACCGTCCTTGAAGGCTCTGTACCACTGATATGCACGAGTTTTCGATAGAGCATTATCACCAAAGGCCTTTTGCAACATTTTCAATGCATCGGTACACGAAAATTCATTTGCAACATAAAACTTTAAACAAATTCTTTGCTCAACGTAATCACCCATAGTAAAAATCGGCACGCACTCTGACATCGACTGACTTAATCAGCTGTTGCAAACACACTAGTTGACAGATCCCCCTCAAGCTTGGCATAGTAATTAAGGACAGTGGTACCAACCTAGGAAAAAAAAATTTTATCTGCCTCATTGCCCCGCCAGATTTAAATCGATAATTCCCGGTACTTTCTTGACAGAATGTATATCGACTTACTACTCCATGTTGCTACATTCTAGAATGTCCCCTATATGTCCATAAAAAAGACACTTTTCAAAAGCCCTCTGCTTGGCACGTGCACAAAACAAGAACAGATTTATTTGAATATTTTAATATAAGCCTTCTACATATTTAATTTCGAAAAATTATATTCAATAATTATAACTCCAGGAATTAAATTATATTAATGTCATATAAGTACCACTTATATCAAACGACATATAAAATAAACATTCATTATAAAATATACAAATGATATAACAAAATAAACAAATATATAAAAATTGTAAACCAAAATCCTATCAATTGAATATTTTGAGTAGACAAAATTTTGTTTCTGCTCATCAACCTTATGAAAACATTTCATTCAAAAATGTTTAACATAATTAAACAGGATTAAAATGTGAATATCAAAACAGATTCAATATGTCAATCTTCCACAATTTCGATAAAATAAAATAGAAAGGCCTTTTACTTGATAGAAGAAATATAACAAAATTTAAATATTAAAACAAATTGAAATATGTTTATCTTCTACAATTTTAATTTCAAAAAAATTTTTTATTCAAAAAACTTTCAGAATTAAATTAATGTCCAAAACAAGCACCGCTTACATTTAATAGACGTATATAATCAAAACTCAATATATAATGTCAAATGGAATAAATAAACCAACAGATATACGGAAGTCACTAAAATTAATAAATAAATATTTAAAGGAGACAAAATTTTGTTTCTGAACATGAACACACTTAAAGGACTTCTCAAAGAATATAATTTATTCGAAATATTCAATATATTCAAATATTCGAATAAGTCAATTCAGAAATCTCTAAAAACATGCACTATATCTTCAAAAAACAAATATAATTCTAAGCAATTCCTTCTTCAGCCCTCAATAATATTCCAAATATCAAAATCAAAAAACTAACCTATATCACAAATTCAACACGTGTAAAGGACTAATGCTTCGAAATACAAATCAACTTTATAATTCAAGATTGATCTTTGTTCTAACAAAATCAAAGAACAGTGTGAGTTATTTTTAAGGCTTATTTAAATTCATTGACATTCCATAATGAGATTTATTGAAGTCAAAATATAATTATATATTATATATAAAATAAAAAAGAAGCATTAGTCCTTTTACACGTGGTGAGGGTTTGGATATGGGTTAGTTTTTTTATTTTGATATTTGGAATATTATTGAGCACTGAAGAAGGAATTGCTTAGAATTATATTTGTTTGAAGACATAGTGCATTTTTTTAGGAATTTTCTGAATTAGCTCATTCGAATATTTAAATATATAAAATATTTCAAATAAATTATATTCTTTAAGAAGTCCTTTAAGTGTGTTCATGTTTTTAAAAGGCTATTGGTGTTCTTAAAGGTAAGACCAGTAACAAAATTTTGTCTCCTTTAAATATTTATTTATTAATTTTAATGACTTTCGTATATCTGTTGGTTTATTTATTTCATTTGACATTATATATTGAGTTTTGATTATATACGTCTATTAAATGTAAGCGGTGCTTGTTTTAGACATTAATTTGATTCTAAAAGTTTTTTGAATAAAAAATTTTTTTGAAATTAAAATTGTAGAAGATAAACATATTTCAATTTGTTTTAATATTCAAATTTTGTTATATTTCTTCTATCAAGTAAAAGGCCTTTCTATTTGATTTTATATATAATATATAATTATATTTTGGCTTCAATAAATCTCATTATGAAATGTCAATGAATTTAAATAAGCCTTAAAAATAACTCACACTGTTCTTTGATTTTGTTAGAACATAGATCAATCTTGAATTATAAAGATGATCTGTGTTTCGAAGCATTTGTCCTTTTACACGTGCTGAGGGTTAGGATATAGGTTAGTTTTTTGATTTTGATATTTGGAATATTATTGAGTACTGAAGACGGAATTGCTTAGAATTATATTCGTTTTTTGAAGATATAGTGCATTTTTTTAGAGATTTCTGAATTAACTTATTCGAATAAATTTCTTTAAATAACATAACGTTAAAAAGGCAGAAACTGAATACAATCAAACACATATCCACAAATAATCAATTCGAAAGAAAAACCCTAAATTCTCTGATAAACAAAAAAAAAACTACTCATTCTGAAACATTAATACCCGATGCCAATATAAAATAAATAATAATGACGAAATATTTGTAAGACCAATTTCGAGAAAAATACGGCTTAATTCGAAAACTGGTTTCAAATTTTAAAGTTCGAACCGTAAGCCACCGGACTTTCTGAGCTATTGGAATTTATCGGATCTTCTTCAGATGTTTCAACGGATCTTTATCGATTTAAGATTGGAAAATTTTCTCGTTATTTATCCTCAGGACATTATGCATGATATTTATGAAGTGATATAAATAATACTCTCATTTTTATTTCAGTTTTTTGCACCTACCTGTTCTTTGATCTAGCCTGCTTAAATACTCTGTACCTTTTGTTAAGTTTGTCCAAATATGGGATAATTACTCCAAATTTCAGACACAAAAGATGTGAAAGTTTCAAAGTTTTCATTAGTAACACAAAGTTTCTTCAAAAAACATATTTTAACACAAAAAATGTAATGAAATTTTTGTCAGATTTCAATTCAGTTTAATCAATCTAACAAAAAAAATGAATTTCTCTTCAAAGCGAGCGTATTGAAAACAAGTTCTAGTTTCATGAATACGATAGTGATTAATTACTTCGCGCATACCTGTTCATATATTCGCCCCCGTAGACCATAGAAGTGCCGCCAATGCAAAAACGTCAATTACTGTTGAAATATATTCGATGGAAACGTGTATCTATGTTTCATCATTTAAAAAGCAGTCCAATTTTGTCTGCTATTCTGAATGATACTGGAACATTATATTCGTTTCTCATTTCCTGTGATGTGAATACCTGCAGATATTAACTGTTTACATTTTTTCATGAGAGTGCCTCTATGCAAAAATCTCCTCAGAGAAGTTCAGGAAATGTTCAATTCTTGAGTATTATGACGAACTTTTCGGCGGTAGTCTTGTGGCTTAGACATCGGATTCATAATCGTGAGCTTGAGAGTTCGAACCGCGGACAAGGAAAGAAATTTTCTGATTTCGGGGACCGTCCAACCATTCGCTGTTGGGTAAACATTTAACAGCGCTGTTCCTATAGTGACGTGAGGAAACAGTAACAAAACCTACACAGAAAACAAACCCGATGTGTTGATACTATCGTGGACTTCTGTCTGTATCTCTGGGACCAATGAATAAATATATTGATGCTGAAGGATGTTTGGCCACATTTAAGGCCACAGCAGTAAGGCTTTCAGGTGTGCTGCCTTGACGAAAATGTGGATGGGTTTTTTAGGCACAAAACAATTCCGTTTTCACGAAAAAATTCAATTTCTATTGAATTTTTGAATGCGCTTTCTTTAGTTCACAGAATTATTCAACATTAAAAACATCCAAACTTGTAGAACTTAACCGTTGGAACTATTTTTTCAAGTTGCACATCAGCCATTTTATTTATTTCAGTCGTTCTTGTATACTCCTGATGATAATCAATATCATTCAACTGTAAAATCACTGAACGTTAGAATAATCAGTTTTTTTATTTCAGCTTTGAACGAGCATAAACTCGTTTCGTGCCCCTTCAATGGACAGCAGCAAGACGTTTGTAATTGCTCCGGAAAAAATAGTAAGTATATGAAATGATAGTTTTAGTCGAAACTATTTTCATAATAACATGCAATTACATAATTTTCTTCTGATAAGTTGAATATTTTTTAACGAATGGCCAAAATTACTCAGCAAATTTTACATACAGACGTTTGTAATTGCTCCGGAAAAAATAGTAAGTATATAAAATAATAGTTTTAGTCGAAACTATTTTCATAATAACATGCAATTACATAATTTTCTTCTGATAAGTTGACTATTTTTTAACGAATGGCCAAAATTACTCAGCAAATTTTACATACAGGTTACGAAAATCATTCACGGAATATAGGATTCACAATGCATTGACAAATGAAGCTATTGTGGCAGTTGTTCAGCACAAAAATAACTTCATTATGTGTTTTAAATGACAAATATTCAATAAAATAAGAAGGAACGGTTTTTCACTTCATAGAAGGATTATTACAAAATTTGAATATCAAAACAGATTTAATCTGTTGTCTTCTACAATTTTAATTTCAAAAAATTTTTTTGAAGAAACTTTAAGAATTAAATTAATATCTTTATAAGCACTGCTCATATATAATAGACGTATAAAATCAAAATTCATCATACAATATCAAATGGAATTAATAAAAACCAACGAATATGATCAAAATTCTTCATACAATATCAAATGGAATTAATAAAAACCAAGGAATATAAATTTAATTCTTAAAGTTTCTTCAAAAAATTTTTTGAAATTAAAATTGTAGAAGACAACAGATTGAATCTGTTTTGATATTCAAATTTTGACAAATATTCAACTGGACTGCTCTTTGAATCTTTCCCTACCCTTTTCGTCTGCCTAGAGTGGGGAGAATTTATCGCTTTGCACCGGCGCGGCGTTATCATTCAGATCTATGTCTTGTGTTGATTACGTAGATCCATTACGACGATGAAAAGACGAAATAGAAATAGTACTTTCACGAAAAATGTACTTTTCACTGATGAGGCATCATTTTATTTAAAAAAGAAACTTAATCCATCTGTGGTATGATATTAGTCCTGAGAGAATCAACACCGAAGATTTCTATCAGAACTCAGTATCCTAAAAAACTCAAAGTTTGGAGAGGTATTTTAGGATATTTTATCATTGATCCTTTTTTCATCGATGGAAACCTAAACGCTGCCACACATTCAGAACTTATACAAACTCGAATTATTCTGACAGTTAATCAAATTTCTATTAATTTTGAGGAACTTTGGTTTCAACAGGATGGTTTCCCAACTCATAACTCACGAATAGTGACACAGTTTCTCCAAAACACGTTTCCTGAACGAGTAATATCTACAATTTAATGGCCCCCTAGTTCTCCAGATTTATTCATAAATGATAAATGAGTTCGAAACTCCCACTCATTATCGAAAATACGAGATTATTCACTTCCTTCTCATGTGACGTTCAATCAAGTTTTCAGACGATTGAGAAACCCTTTCCTTAAAAAAAAAACGCGCGTGATACTGAGCGTCCAAGATCGCAAGTACTCCAGAAGTTGAAGAGCAAACTTTAAATATTGTGACTGAAAATCCCGGTACAAGTGTAAGAAGAATTTCAGCGGAAGTTAAAATAAGTGTCTGGGTAACTATGCATCAGCAACTACTTTATACATTCCATATTCAACGCGTGCAAATTCTTAATCCTCCTGATCATCAAGCCAAAAGTACATTCTTTCAATGGGTTTTAACAAAGATTGCTGAACATCCGCACTCTACTTCTAATATCCTTGTCACTGATGAAGCCGGCTTTACCAAAGTTGGAATTTTCAACATTCATAATAGCCATATTTGGGCGGATGAAAATCCACACGCCATTAATGAATTCAGGCATCAACATCGTTTTAGTATAAATATCTGGCTAGGTATGTTAGGAGATCGTTTGTTAGGAGCAGTAGTTTTACCACGGAATTTAACTAGAGCCGCATACCTTAACTTTCTTCAAAATACCTTGCCCCATTTTCTGGATGTGATACATTTAAATCAGTGGATAAATATTTGGTTTATGCAAGATGGAGCGCTCCCACTTTATACACTTGCTGTTATGGAAAATTTACTTCAAACATGTCCCAGAAGATGGATAGGACAAGGAGGCCCAATGCCATGGCCCGCTGGATCTCCCGATTTGAATCCTTTGGACTTTTGTATTTGAGGTTATTTGAAAAGTTTAGTGTATGCAACGTCAATGAATAACATCGAAAAGTTGCAGCATCGGATTGAACTATCCTGTCAAACGATTCGAACACAACCAGGTCTTTTCTAAATACGTAATTCCTTTATGCGACGATGTACTTCCTCCATTGAAATGGACGCTGGTCATATGGAACATCTTCAGTAAAACACTAGAAGTCAAAAATAAATCGAATATCTTCTGTAATTTATCGTATTTGGTTGCTCTAGTATCGAGTGATTTTTAAGAGTGATAAAACTATAAATTGAAATTAAACACATTTAAATTAAGCCAATTTTTTTTTATTTGAAAGATAATTTCACGAAATTTATGTTTTGAAAATGATTTCCGGCATATGTCCACCACGACTAGCTGTGAGGAACTGCTTTCGACCAGACCAATTTTGGACCACTTTTTCGAATAATTCAGGCCTTATTTCATCAATAACACGAGTTATGTTGACTTCCAAAGCGTTTTTTGTTTCTGGTTTACCTGCATAAACCAATGACTTGACATAACCCCGAAGAAAATAATACAGTGGAGTTATACCGCATGATTATGGAGGCTAATGAATTGGACCATTTTTCGAAATAATGTTATCACCAATTTTTTCTTTCAATGAACCGATTGTTACGGTAGCAGCATGAGGTGTAGCACCACCTTGTTGGAACCAAAACACTTCTGGGTCGATACCGTTCAAATTATGAAACAAATAATCATTGATCATCGATCTGTAACGAGCAGCATTCACTGTAACATTAGCTCCAGTATTGTTTTTAAAGAAATATGGACCGATGATGCCTCCAGCGTGTAAAGCACACCATACAGTGCATTTTTCAGGATGCAAACGAGCCTGCAGAACTTCTTGAGGATTATTTTCACTCCATATACGGCAATTTTGCTTGTTTACATAGCCGTTCAACTAAAAATGAGCTTCATCACTAAACACATTTTTACGATAAAAAGTGGATCAACTTCAAGCTATTCTAGGGCCCAATCAGCAAAAAACGACGCTTATTATGGTCAAGTGGCTTTAGTTCTTGAACCAGTTGGATCTTGTATGAGTGTAGACTAATATCTCTACGCAAAATTTTCCATGGATTCCATTTTGGATGTACAGAGTCGAACTTGTTGTGAACGTCGACGACAAGACAAATCTGGATCATCATTAACACTATGATTTACAGCAGCGATATTTTCTGTTGTACGTCTTTGTCTTGTTGTTGTTGCATCGAGTAGAGAAAATGTTGTTCGTAATCTATCGATAGTTCGACGAATTAGCTGCTCTGATGGACGATTATGTAAACCATAAATTTCACGAAGTGCTCTATGAGTTTGGCGAAAGGAACACTGATTTTGGAAATGAATTTCAACAATTTGTAATCCTTGTTACTGCGTGAGTCTTTCCATGATAATTTATCAATGCTTACTGAACAGAAATGTCAAAACAACATGGCTTCTACCTTCTGTCAAATCACAGTTATCCCTATCGAAAGTTCTATCACTCTAAAGAAAAAAAACACCCGATAGTTAATATTTTGAAAACCGAAAATCGCTAATATCTCCAAAACTGCTCATTTGCAGACCCATGTTTATATGAAACTTTTTACTTATTATGAGGTCTAGAATTAGCTCCCAAAATATTGAAACATTGTTTTTTAACACCCGATATAGGCCAATAAGAAGCTAAAATATACTTTTTTACTTCATTTTTGATCATAATGATTGTGAAAATTTTATTTTAGTCAAAATGGATTTCCATCTAGTGGAATATTGATTAAAACATTATTCTCCGAGTGAATTCTGATTCTTAGATCCTCTTATCGCGAATATTTCATGTAACCGCCTTTAAACGCCGTAGCCACCCTGTCAGAAAACAACTAAATTGAAAAGCTTTACGCTACTTCAAACGTAAACTGAGCATTCAACCCCAACTTCCCCTCTATAAATCTTAACACAACGCAATCCTCCAGAACTTGTGTACAAACATCAACAGCACCTTCAGCTTCACCCTCTCTAGCACACCCCACATGGGGCGCAGCTTTATACTTGTCCTTAAATAACCCCCCCACCTCAACCTACTCTCTCGAGGCCGCTTTGTTATGCCGCCCCCACACCGTCGATCCGCTATTGTTGAAAGCGCGTCATTTTTCTGCCGTTATTTTAAAATTAAAAAAGCGCGGACGGCCGATGGCCGTTACTGCGTGCCATTAACTCTAGGGTCCCCCATTTCACATCTGACGAAATTTTTTGATGACCGCAGTTGAAGTCCGTGGAGTCTTTTACGGTAAGCGAATATTAGGTGGAGCTCCAAGCCATATAGAATGTGATAAATACAAGTGTCTCAGAAATCAACATAAAGCCGAAACTGGGTGACGAGGCAAGTCGTACTGATTATCAGAAAAATATAAATATACCTATGTGGCATGCTTTCAAAATGATAGGCATTTAAAAACCTTAGAATTCTACACGCTGTGACGATCTCTCTACAGTCAAGAATACCCCAGGTGGATTGGTTGGATGATTTTGTGGCCTGCCCATTCACCCGATTTGAACCCCCTTCTTTAACTGGGGTACGATAAAGGATTAAGTGTATTGTATTGTTTGTGTGTTTGTGCGGGATCGTTATAAAGTTAAAAAAGTTGATTTTGACTTCGAACTCGAGAGTCCTGTTGAGTGTCTGTGGATCCAGCTGGGTATCAGGAAATTGAGTATTGTGATTGGTGTAGTATATAGACCTCCAAGTCGAGGAAAGCGTGAATCAAGGCTCAATTCATTTGTGAATGACATTGATGCGATGTTGAATTATGTGTGTCCTATGGCTGATTATGTTTTCTGTATTGGTGACGTCAACGTCAACCTGATGAATTCATCGAACCCATTGTCGGAATGTTTTTCCTCCTATGGATTTGATCAAATCATCCAGGAGGCCACAAGGGTTACTGAAAGATCGAGTTCGCTATTGGATCCAATTTTTCTGAGCTGTCCAGCCGACTTCATTGGAGCGGGTGGCGTTAAGAACGTCTGTCATATGAGTGATCATTGCTTGGTGTTCTGTAAGTGCAACATACCTAGTCCAAAGAGTGTGCAAATGTATATAAATTATAGGGATTTTGAAAATTTTGATAGTGACGCTTTTCTTTCCGACTTGAGGTCGGAGCGGTGGCACTTACTCACCCGTGAACCTAATATCGATAAAAAAGTGCAAATTTTCATGACTGAGTAATTATGACCGTCATGCTCCTGTCAGACGAAGGAGAATCTCTAAACCAAAGCGCCGTGGTTGACTGATCGGCTCAGGGTGTTGATGAGAAGGCGTGACTGCGCTTTTGCTGCATTCAGGCGGTCTGGTTCTGCGGAGGATTGGAGTGAATATAAGAAGATGAGAAATGGTACTCTGGCTGAGGTTAGGCGTAGCAAAAAGTCATATCTGTTGGCTGCTAGTTCTGATGGAAGCGAGGCTGCTAGTTCTGATGGAAGCGAGGATGGAAGCCTGGAGGGCTTTAAAATCTCTGAGGGTTGCTGGGGTGAATGCAAAGGCTATACCAGATTGTTTAAAGGACGCGGAATCTATTAGTGATTTTTTCTCAGCATTCAATAGTACAGCAAATGATGGTGTGTGTACTGATAAGATTTCGTATTATAACAACAATGTTTATAGAAGTGAGTTATCATTCCACTTCAGAATTGCTTCGCTTGAACAGATAGGGACGCTCATGACTGGTATTCGAACTAGGGCCGTAGGTGACTATGGTGTGACCCTGGGTATGCTCGTTCATGCGTTTCCAGTTATAGAGTCATATGTTCCACATCTTGTGAACAGCTGTATAGTGGCCAATGTATTCCCTGTGCAGTGGAAGTGCGCTGTTGGTATTCTGCTCCCGAAGACAATGGAGCCTGCATCTTTTTCAGATTTGAGGATCATCAGTATTCTGCCACTTTTATCTAAGGTGTTGGAGAAAGTTTTGTCAGACCAGATTTCGCAGTACTTCAATGATTTCAGCTTACTACCATCGTACCAGTCTGGCTTTCGGAGGGATCACAGTTCTGCTACTACTCTTGCATCGGTCACTGATAGAATATTCCATGATCTAGATCGGGGTTATTCTGTCCTTCATATTTTGCTTGATTTTTCGAAGGCATTCGACACGATTAATCATTCCCTATTGTGTGCCAAGCTGAAGTATTTTGGTCCCTCCGTCTCGGCTGTTTCTATGATAAGATCGTTCCTAGCATTCCGTAGTTTGAAGGTATTGGTGGACGGCAGATGTGCGGCACCGAAATCAATCCGGGCAGGCGTTCCGCAGGGCTCCATATTGGGGCCATTGTTGTTTATTATTTATGTGGCGGATCTTTTTTCTCACTTAGATTACTGCATTTGCTGACGATGTTCAGTTGTTGTTCCGGCTTAGCACGTGCGAGATGAACTTGATTTCGGTTAGAGTGAACCGAGATCTTGAGACGATTCTGCAAATGTGTAAATCTCATAATCTTTCGATAAACACGGCTAAAACCAAATGTATTGTATAAAAAAAAGATAGGGATATAATCACAACTAGCTTAGATCTTAGTCTCAACGGGAATAGGTTGGATATATGTGATGGTGCCAGGAATCTGGGAGTCTTTTTTGATGAGGATTTGAGATTTCGCAAGCATGTTTCAGCTTTAGTTAGGTCGGCATTTTATAAGCTTAGAATTCTTTATTCGGCACGTAAATGTTTAATCTTTCAGATAAGAAAAAATCTGTCAGAGGTGTTAGTTTTGGCAACCTTCAACTACTGCGACATAATTTATGGACCCTGTTTGGACGGTTTTCATAAAAGACGGATTCAGCTTGTGCAGAATTGGTGTTATAGATTTGTGTTCGGTCTTCGTAAGTTTGATCATGTGTCTGGAGGGATCAGGGATCTGGGTTGGCTGAGGATGGAAGATAGGGTCAAGCTGCACATGGGATGTTTTGTGTTCAAACTCATGAAGAGTCCCATAGATAGTAGGATCATGGATCATCTGGTTCCTAGGTCTAGTGTTCACTCCGTCCACGTCAGAAACCCGTACAGGTTAACAGTTCCCGCCCATCGATCGGCTGGGTTTCAAAGGTCTTTTTCCTTTAATGCTACATTTGATTTCGATGTTAGAAATTTCACATCATTTTTGGCGTTTAAGTCTCACCTGAAGTCGTTTCTATTTACTAGAGAGTGAATTTTTTTTCCGTAAAATGTGATATTTTTCATTATATTTAACTAAAACAGACTGTTTTTTTCTTGCATCGAGCTAAATTGTTTTTTTTTCTTGGGGCTGTTGGTTGTCTATTCTACTGTAGTATCAACCGATTGTGCACTCTGTGTATATGAAATTTTTTTTTGTTATAATATTTTGAATTTTTATTATTATATATAAATTTTTTTGTTGTTATATTATTTTGTACAATATCATAGGGGAGTCGGCGGAGTTAAGTGTAAAAGTAGTCTTTGCGAATCACTCCGGCGATTCTTCTCGATTTCTTGAAGTTGTAGGGTTAATTTTTCTTACTAGTTAAATTGGGTTAATAAAGTCGATTTTATTATTATTATTATTATTCCATATCGATCCAAGATTTGGACGAGCTGGGTAGAAGACTTGCATCAAGAAGATACGCTCGCCTTATTACGAGATAATTTCTTGGGAGATGTAGAACTTGCATTGCAGCTGACAGAATTCTCTTACTGTGGCAGCATAATGAGCTGGGCAGCCATCTTGTTGTCGTAAATTTTCAGTTAAACGCACCTTGAAATGGCACATTAGTATAATTTTTAACTAGGGTGAATAAATTTATTAAAAACGCGATTATCTTCAAAGAGAAAATATTTATTCCTACTAGTTGAATTTTGGCAAAATACGGAAAATAAATTAAGGTATATAACATTACAACATGTATAAATATTTGTCATTAAAAGTTATAGGAACTCTGAAAAATTCAATAGAGTATATGTACAATATACATTCTGTCAAGAAAGTACCGGGAATTATGGATTTAAATCTGGCGGGGCAATGAGGCAGGTAAAATTTTTTTTTCCTAGGTTGGTACTACTGTCCTTAATTACTATGCCAAGCTTGAGCGGGATCTGTCAACTAGTGTGTTTGCAACAGCTGATTAAGTTTTGTGTTGCAAATGAATTTTCGTGTGCCGATGAATTGAAAATGTTGCAAAAGGCCTTTGGTGATAATGCTCTATCGAAAACTCGTGCATATCAGTGGTACAGAGCCTTCAAGGACGGTCGTGAAGTGGTCACCCATCGACGGCTTCGATCGAAGATAACGTCGATAAAATTGAGGAAAGGGTGCTGGAAAACCGTCGTACCAGCTTGAGAGAGATAGCACATGACCTTAAGATATCTCACGAGTCCACACGTACGATTTTGATTGATATTTTGGGCAAGAGAAAGGTGGCCGCACGACTCGTACCGAAAGACCTGAATTTTCTTCAAAAACGTCATCGCGAACAGGTTGCTTCAGACATGCTGGATCGCTGTAATTCCGATTCTACATTCATGGAACGCATTATAACTGGTGATGAGACCTGGGTCTACGAGTACGATATGCAAACAAGCCAGCAATCATCGGAATGGGTGGCAAAAAATGAGCCGAAACCGAAAAAACCACGCCAAAGCCGCTCGAAAATGAAGGTGATGCTCATTGTTTTCTTCGATATCCGTGGCGTGGTGCACTACGAATTCGTTCCAGAGGGTCAGACGGTAAACAAGGAGTATTACCTAGGCGTTATGAAACGTTTGCGTGAGCGTATCCGTAAGAAGCAGCCAAATTTGTGGGCGAACAACTCATGGATTTTGCATGACGATAACGCGCCTTCTCACCGAGCTACGATTGTGACTGGCTTTCTCGCCAAAAACTCAACAAACGTGCTTCAGCAACCACCGTATTCGCCGGATTTGGCTCCCTGCGACTTTTTCCTCTTCCCAAAACTAAAACTGCCCCTTCGTGGCACCCGTTTTGAGTCGATTGAAGCCATAAAACAAAATTCGGCGCGAGAGCTAAAGTCCATCCCGGAAAGCGCCTATAAAAAATGTTTAGATAATTGGAGGTGCCGTTGGCATAGATGTATTGGAGCAATTGGAGCCTATTCTGAAGGCGACCCAATAAATTTTGACGATTAAATGTAAAAATGTTGTTTTAATTGAAAATTCCCGGTACTTTCTTGACAGAGTAGTATAACAATATCGGTATGATACATGAACACAATATGACATACAAGACCAACTTCTAGGAGAAAAATTCTTTCATATAATATCGGGTGTTTTCTTTTAGATTTAAATTGAGATTGAAGCCAAATTTTTTTTATTCGAAAGATAATTTTATGAGGTTTAGGTTTTAAAAATAATTTCCGATATATGTCCACCACGACTAGCTCTGAGGAACCGCATTCGACCAGAACAATTATTTTGGACCACTTTTTCGAGTAATTCAGGCCTTATTTCATCAATAACACGAGTTATGTGGGGTTCCAAAGCGTCTATTGTTTCTAGTTTAACAGCAATGACTTGACATAACCCCAAAGAAAATAATCCAGTGGAGTTATGTCGCATGATCTTGGAGGCCAATTAATTGGACCATTTCTGGAAATAAAGTAATCGTCAAATTTTTCTTTCAATGAATCAATTTTTACGGTAGCAGCATGAGGTGTAGCACCATCTTGTTGGAATCAAAACACTTCTGGGTCGATACCATACAAATTTTGAAACAATTAATCACTGATCATCGATCTGTAACGAGCACCATTCATTGTAACATTCGGTCCAGCATCGTTTTTGAAGAAATATGGACCGATGGTGCCTCCAGCGTGTAAAGCAGCATACAGTGCATTTTCAGGATGCAATGGAACCTGCAGAGCTTTCTGAGGATTGTTTTCACTCCATATACGGCAATTTTGCTTGTTTACTTAGCCGTTCAACCAGAAATGAGCTTCATCAGTAAACACAATTTTACGATAAAAAAGTGGATCAACTTCAAGCTGTTGTAGGGCCCAATCAGCAAACAAACGACACTTTTTTATGGTCAATTGGCTTTGATTCTTGAACCAGTTGGATCTTGTATGGGTGTAGACCAAGATATTTACGCAAAATTTTTCATGTGGTGGATGCACAGAGTTTAACTTGTTGTGAACGTCGACGAATAGACAAAACTGAATCACCATTAACACTATGACTTACAGCAGCGATATTTTCTTCTAAACGTACAGTTCTTTGTCTTGTTGTTGTTTTTGTTGCATCAAGTAGAGAAAATGTTGTCCGAAATCTAACGATAGTTTGACGAATAAGCTGTTCTGATGGGCGATTTTGCGAAGTGCTCTATAAGTTTGGCGAATAGAACACTGATTTTGAAAATAAATTTCAACAATTTTTAAACGCTGTTGCGACGTGAGTCTTTCCATGATAATTTGTCAATGCTTACTGAACACAAATGTCAAAACAACATGGTTTCTACCTTCTGTCAAATCACAGTTATTCCTATCGAAAATTCTTTCACTCTAAAAAAAACACCCGATATATTGTCTTTACTAAGAGCAAATATTTTACTTTTTCGATAAATGCAGGTAAGCTTAACACTTTTAAGTGACTTGGGAGCTTATAATATAATTAGGTACAAGTGTAGTTGGGACCTTGTTGAGACTTCTTTATTCTTGCGTGCGGAACAGAGAAGTTACGTTTCTCTCGTGTATGTGATAGTAACAGTTCTTTGGAAATTTATCCTGATGTTGGTGGACATATTTGACGCATGTGAGTATAAAAGCAGATGTAGTTGTTAGTATCTTTTCCGTCTTAAAAACTTCTCTACAACTGTCGGTTTTAGGAGCTCTCTTTGGGCTTCTACATACTGTCCTCATAGAATAATATCATATGTGAGAAGACTATGGGAACTAAAAAAATGGGCCATTTTTCCGATGTTGATATTCCTTATTTGTAGCATTCTTCTGATCAAGACAATAGAAGTTGATAATTTCTTACAAAGCTTGTCCACGTATTTACTTCTGCTCAAAGATGTTTGAAGCGACGAATCATTTTTCTCTCTGTTAGTGAACAGGATCTTCTGTGTTTTATTCTAATTCAACAGTAGTCCATTCGCTGTAAACTATCTTTCCGCGCCTGTTTCACTGTTCTTTGTTATTTCATGTAGTTTGCTTATGGATCTTGATTTGTTCAGAAGAATCCTATCATCGGCATGGCAACTATTAATGGATGTTATATTATCGAAGGGGTCATTGGTGTATAGTGTGAAATGAATTGGGCCCAGGATAGATCCCTGTGTTATACAATTTCGATATGTTTACAGAGAATTGTTCAATAACAAAAAAAATATTTTGAAAAGTGAAGATTTGTGGCAACAGGAGTAAAAACACCGTCACAGGGTGTTAGAATTTTTTCGAATGCCTATCATTTTGAAAGCATGCCACATAGATTTTTTTATATTCTTCTGATAACCAGTAAGACTTGCCTCGTCACCCAGTTCCGGCTTGAAGTTGATTTCTAGGATACTGTGTATATCAGGAATATGAAGATTGCGTGTTGGACCACGGCTAGAGTTTTTAAGTGTTCCACGCTTTGGCTCCGATTTTGTAGGCATTATCAAGAACAATAGTTGAATTTGGCGATTCAGCGCCAGGGCCTCATTCTGCCTACTCTCCAGGACTCATCACCAGTAGTTCACAGAGATTACAGTGTTTCTAGCTCCAGCGGACTGGTGGACAAAATCTACATTTTACAAACAGAAAAATGGGATCACCTTTCAGCCCACTACTCGCTGAAATTTGTATGTCCCATTTCGAAAGAACAATCCCAAAATCCACATTTGAATGAGAATTCTGTTCTCTATTGGTTGGAACTAGTGAAAATTAATGTATGTTCAAACCATCTATCTATTCATGTATCTATCTAGTATGGGACGCTTCCAGGCTCAGAACTTGACGCGTGCGGCAACGAACCTCCGGCGCTGTTCATTGAAGCGTCGGTAATAGCGCACCTGGAGCGTTATACTTGCGGTGTACGATTATGCTACTTCCGTTGTTTCGTACTTTGAATTAGGAATGCGATAGGAAGATTTAGTACAGGATTCCGGTGAGGGTATCACGGTTTCTCAACATATCCACTGGAGTCGTCAATGCATAAATGTTTCTGTTCTTTCAAATGAGTAGCACAATTTTGTTTCCTTTACTAACGTAAAAGGGATGAGCCATTTGAAATTTATATTTTTGATCGACTATACAGGGTCTACATTCAAAAGGGCCAAACTTTCAGGGGAGATCATACAAGTTACTCGCAACAAAAAATGTCATATAACACATGGTCGAGATGTTGATGGTTATTCTGTAATTTAACATCTCTTGATTTCACTAAGTTATTCCATAAAATCAATTCTACTTCAGTTATCCTTGTCGTCTCATTAAATTTGACCACATATCAAAGAACGGTATTAAATTTGCTACAAGATAAGAAGTTCTGTGTGCCAAAAAATTCTTATTGCGGGCGTGTTAAGGAGATGAACATCACTATTCTGAAGTGAATAAATTCAGTCTTATTTTGCCAATGGTTTTATCGATGAAGAATTATCAATTATGGATATGTTTCTGTCGTTCTGAAACTGGTCTAAGCCTCATATCCATGCCATGTTTTATCTTCTTTATTGTCTCATACACAACACTTTTTCGCAGTTCAGTCAATTGCACTAATTTTTTCACGTTTCGAAAACCCTTTCTATACAAATATTCTACCTGTTTTCCTGTTGCGACATTTCATGAATGTTATACATGTTGGCAATCGACGATATTTGACAAATAATGTTGCCATGCAACTTTGGCCACAGCCGATCTGCGCAACCTATTTTATATCGGCTGTTTTTTTTAGAGTAATTGATTTTTCGATAGGGATAACTATGATTCGACACTTCCGTCGAAGCTATATTGTTTTAACATTTCTGTTCAGTAATCATTGAAAAATTATCATGGAAAGACTCACGCTGCAACAACGTTTACAATATGTTGAAATTTATTTTCAAAATCAGTGTTCTATTCGCCAAACTTATAGAGCATTTCGTGAAATTCATGGTTCACATAATCGTCAATCATAGCAGCTTATTCTTCGAAGTATCGATAGATTTCGGACAACATTTTCTCTACTCGATGCAACAACAACAACAACAAGACAAAGATACTGAATTGTTTCAGCCATTACTATTTGGTAGCTGATCATAATCAAAACAAATTGTAGAAATTACTATGTTTTACTACCAAAAAAAATATATTTTACACATTTTCTTGTGACTCGAGTTTCGGGAAATGAACTATCCCATCATCAGACAACTGAAGACCTAACAGTGGTACAGAGGTATTTGAACAAAAGTGATAAATATTTTGAATATTTCAATAGATTCTAACACCTAATAGATAAAAACCCGGTTAAAAAAGAGGGGCCTTCTAACAGATATCGGAATGTCGGCAATCGACAAAGAAGGTTGTTAAACAGATGGTACCCATTTAAATATCTCAAATAATTTTTGGGGTTACATAGCTCCGTACTGTCATTCATTATTTTTACGTTATTTTGTTGTATTTTTATCTCCGGAACATCCAGGCAACTGAGTCAATTTTTTGAATTTCTTGAATAATATTCACCCAAAAATTAAATACAAATTAGAAAAAGAATCGAAGAACAGTATTACATATTTAGACCTCTCGATATCACACTCAAATAGAAAAATAGTATTCAACGTGTTCAGAAAACCCACGTCCACCGATATATGTATTCCTATTGATTCCAATCACCTATTTTCACATAAAATATCAGCGTATCAATCCATGATCCATAGAGCCTTCGCATTACCCTTATCAAAAAATTACCGCGAAGCTGAAGTCCAAATTATAAAATCAATAGCCGCGAACAACGGTTTCAACCCCAATATAATAGATAATCTAATTCGACAGAAACTATCTAAAATAGCTATGAGCCAAATTTATCCTATCATTAAAACTGAAGAAAATAAAAAATTCATTTCTCTATCGTACTTTGGTAGCATAAGTCAAAAAGTGGCCAATAGTTTTTCAACATCAGATGTCAATATTGCCTTCAAAACGCTAAACAAGTTATCATCGGTATTATTTAACGCAAAGGACCCTACTCCAAACATACACAAATCAGAAGTTTATGAGTTATCTTGTTCTACGTGCAATAATAAATATATAGGACAAACGGGACGTGCCTTCGAGACGAGGTTCAACGAACATAAAATGAGTTTCATAAAAAATAAACAAAATTCTTTTGCCACTCATTGTCTAGAAAACGGTCATTCCTTTGCCACAATAGATAATCTTAAAATTTTACATGTAGAATCAAAAGGGAAGAAACTCGATTATCTAGGATCTGTTGAAATTTTCAAATTAGTTCACAATAACAATAATGTAAAAATAATAAATGACTGTACGGAGCTAGGTAAATCGAAAATATTTGAGATATTCAAAAAGTAACATCTGTTTAAAACCTTTTTCAATGAACATAAAATAAATTTAATGAAAAGTAAACAAAAATTCAACTTTTGCCACTCATTCTTCAGAAAACAGTAATTCCTTTCGACAAAAGAAAATCTTAAGAAAATTTTACATGTAGATTCAAATGAAAAGAAAATTGATTATTGAAATTTTCACATTCGTTCACAATAAAAATAATTTAAGAAATAATGATTGACTGTATGGAGCTATGTAAATCCAAATATTTGAGATGTACAACAAAATAACGTAAAAATAATGAATGACTGTACGGAGCTATGTAACCCCAAAAATCATTTGAAATATTTAAATGGGTACCATCTGTTCAACAACCTTCTTTGTCGATTGCCGACATTCCGTTATCTGTTAGAAGGCCCCTCTTTTTTAACCGGGTTTTTATCACATTCCGCTTGTAAACCTCTGTATCACTATTAGGTGTTAGAATCTATTGAAATATTCAAAATATTTATCACTTTTAACTGAATACCTCTGTACGACTGTTAGGTCTTCAGTTGTCTGATGATGGAATAGTTCATTTCCCGAAACTCGAGTCACAAGAAAATGTGTAAAATAATATATTTTTAATGGTAGTAAAACAAAGTAATTTCTACAATTTGTTTTAACAAAACAAAGAACTGAACTTACAGAAGAATCCACCCCATGGAAAATTTAACGTAAAGATCTTGGTCTACACCCATACAAGATCAAACTGGTTCAAGAACTAAAGCCACTTGACCATAATAAGCGTCGTTTGTTTGCTGATTGGCACTAGAACAGCTTGAAGTTGATGCACTTTTTTATCGTGAAATTGTGTTTAGTGGTGAAGCTCATTTCTGGTTATGTAAGCAAGCAAAATTGGAGTATATGGAGTGAAAACAATCCTCAAGAAGTTCTGCAGGTTCCATTGCATTCTGAAAATTGCACTTCATGGTGCGATTTCTACGCTGGAGGCATCACCGGTCCATATTTCTTTGAACACGATCCTGGGGCTAATGTTACAGTGAGTGGTGCTCCTTACAGATCGATAATTTATGGATTATTTGTTTCAAAATTTCAATCGAATCGACCCAGAAGTGTTTTGCTTTCATAAAGATGGTGCTACACCTCACGCTGTTACCGTAACAATAGATTTATTGAAAGAAAGATTTGGCGATAACATAATTTCGAGAAATAGTCCAACTAATAACTCCACTGGATCATTTTTTTTTGAAGTTATGTCAAGTTATTGGCTTATGCTGATAAACCAGAAATAATGTACGCTTTGGAAGCCAACATAACTCGTGTTATTGATGAGATAAGGCCTGAATTACTCGAAAAAGGGGTCCAAAATTGGTGTGGTCAAATGCGGTTCCTCAGAGCTAGTCGTGGTGGACAAATGCCGCAAATTATTTTTAAAACATAAATGTCATCCAAATATCTTTAAAATAAAAAAACATTGGCTTCAATCTTAGTTTAAATGTGTTTTATTTCAATTTTAGGTTTTATTACTCTAAAAAAACACCTGATTCTTTGAGCTTTGAATGTATTACCCATTTTTTAACAATAAAGCCTCAGTTTTCGAAAAGAAAACCGCAAATACTCATTTGTACTCAACAAAAACTTTAAAGCGTCTCTATGTTCACTTCTTTCTCTAAGGTGTGTACTGGCTCAACACTTAACCCTATATTTATCGGTTCCTAGTAATTCTTTCACTGGGGAAAGGATTCCACCTTACCTCCGCCCTGAAATTTTGTTTCTCTGAGCGAACTCACTCCGATGTTGTCCCTTTTAGGATTAATAATATAAATCCCCGATTGGGCTTTGACCCCCAGATACATTCGTCCACCGAAATCATTGAAAACAAAAGATGTTAATGGATTCCAAACAACGGCGACCGACCCTCGCGCAAACAAAAACCTTATTGAATTAACTCCGTACACGTTGTGTCAATTTGGCCGGACCGTTACGGCTGACAAACGACAAAAATCACAGCATTAACGGCCGCCCCCAAAAAGTCGAAACTGCCTGCGTTGTCGTAAACGGGGCAATATATAATACATAATAATCGTAGATCCGCGAAAACGCCCCGTTCGGAGCCTATTTATCAGTACGATAGAATTTCAGCGATGGTGCGTATGTACCTAACGGAACACGTAACCTGGATGTATATGGCGAATTAATGTGCCATAATAAAACGTGGCATATTTGTTGAGATTGATAGAGTACACTGGGTGTGACGCTCTGCAACACGTCAACGTCGGTATGGTGTTATGTTCGGGTTATGTTGATATAGCGTGTTCATGTGATGTAAATTCTGTGTGTATAGCCGCTGGACGATTCCGATGATTTGACGATAATTTCCCGATAATAACTACATAATTACGTGATCAAACATTGTCGATACGTTTCTACGAATTGAATATGGGTATCAATAGAACATTGTATCGGGTGTTTTTTTTTGTGTGACATTTCTGTTCAGTAAGCATTGACAAATTATCATGGAAAGACTCACTCTATGTGAACAATCAAAATTGCCGTATATGGAGCGAAAATAATCCTCAAAAAGTTCTGCAGGTTCCATTGGATCCTGGAAAATGCACTGTATGGTGTGCTTTACACGCTGGAGGCATTATCGGTCCATATTTCTTCAAAAACGATGCTGGAGCTGATGTTACAGTGAATGGTGCTCCTTACAGATCGATGATCAATGATTATTTGTTTCAAAATTTGGATGGTATTGACCCAGCAGTGTTTTGATTCCAACAAGATGGTGTTACACCTCATGTTGCTACCGTAACAATTGATTTATTGAAAGGAAGATTTGGCAACAACAAAGCACTCTACGTACAGAAGAAAATGTCGCTGTTGTAAGTCATAGTGTTAATGATGATCCAGATTTGTCTATTCCTCGAGGTTCACAACAAGTTGGACTCTGTGAATCCACCACATGGAAAATTTTGCCTAACGACTTGGTCTACATCCATACAAGATCCAACTGGTTCAAGAACTAAAGCCACTTGACTATAATAAGCGTCGTTTGCTTGCTGATTGGGCCCTAGAACAGTTTGAAGCTGATCCACTTTTTTATCGTTTTATCGTGTTTAGTGATGAAGCTCATTTCTGGTTGAACGGCTATGTAAACAAGCAAAACCGCCTGTATGGCAGTAAACAGTAAACAGTTAACCATTTTTACTAATTCTTGGTGTGTTAAATTTATGATGGTGTTATAATTTTTACCTAAGGATTTTCCTGTAGCATCAATAACACTTGTAGTTCATTTTCCTCATCAACTCGACCACCAACGATTTCTTTTTAGGATAGGTGAATGAGTTCAAATTGATCTCTCAACCTCTGGAATGAAACCATCTGTAGAGTTCTTGCTTCCGTATATTTTTCATGGTTGATTCTGTGTGCTAATAAAACATTTCTGTCATTTTCGCCAATACAGTAAACCATTTTTACTAATTCTTCGTGTGTTAAATTTATGATGGTGTTATTATTTTTACCTAAGGATTTTCCTGTAGCATCAATAAAACTTGTAGTTCATTCTCCTCATCAACTCGACCACCAACGATTTCTTTTTTAGGATAGGTGAATGAGTTCAAATTGATTTCTCAACCTCTGGAATGAAACCACCTGTAGAGTTCTTGCTTCCGTATATTTTTCATGGTAGATTCTGTGTGCTAATAAAACATTTCTATCAGCTTCGCCAATACAGTTAACCATTTTTACAAATTCTTCATGTGTTGAATTTATGATGGTGTTATTATTTTTACCTAAGGATTTTCCTGTAGCATCAATAAAACTTGTAGTTCATTCTCCTCATCAACTCGACCACCAACGATTTCTTTTTTAGGATAGGTGAATGAGTTCAAATTGATTTCTCAACCTCTGGAATGAAACCACCTGTAGAGTTCTTGCTTCCGTATATTTTTCATGGTAGATTCTGTGTGCTAATAAAACATTTCTATCAGCTTCGCCAATACAGTTAACCATTTTTACAAATTCTTCATGTGTTGAATTTATGATGGTGTTATTATTTTTACCTAAGGATTTTCCTGTAGCATCAATAAAACCTGTAGTTCATTCTCCTCATCAACTCGACCACCAACGATTTCTTTTTTAGGATAGGTGAATGAGTTCAAATTGATCTCTCAACCTCTGGAATGAAACCATCTGTAGAGTTCTTGCTTCCGTATATTTTTCATGGTAGATTCTGTGTGCTAATAAAACATTTCTATCAGCTTCGCCAATACAGTAAACCATTTTTACTAATTCTTCGTGTGTTAAATTTATGATGGTGTTATTATTTTTACTTCGACCAATTGAATGAATATTTTATTACTTCAAATTTCAGGATTTAAATGATAAGAATACTTTATATTTATTATTCTCGGTATACATTTGAAACATCTCCCGAACATGTGTTAATAAATATCAACATAACATTCTTAACAATAAGATGTGTACAATTATTGACAGTACAAAGATGTTTCAGATTTTACGACCTACTCGATCCTTCAAAAAGCATCCACATTTCTTATTTTGAAATTTATTTAACAAATTTCACGAAGTAGACACCACAAACCTTATATCGACGAAAAGCTCTTACGAAATGCCATGCAATGGTGTAATGAAACATGGTGTGTTGCATTTGAAAAAATCAAGTAAATTCAATTTGTAATTTGTCATTTGAAAACCAATGTAGTATGCGATAGAACACAGACATCGAATTCTTGCCCATTTCAAAGCATGCGCAGAAGTTTAAAGAATCGACTGGAAAGAAGATGATTGAATTATGTTGAACGGTTCCGAAGTTATGACTTTTTCTGTGGGTCTACGCACGACGCTATTTGGAAACATAAATTGACATAGGTCAAAAACTAATGCAGATAAGTCGATGAAACCTGGGTGCGACATTCTGTATATAGATGAAAATATTTTTGATGTGCGCATTGTACCACCTATCGTTTGGAAAAACCAGTCAAGTTGATATCTTGAATAGAAACGAAGTTATGGACCATTTACGTACCCTTGGGTCACCCGTATTGTGTACTTGAAATATTGAATGGACAGACACATAATATATCGTAGCAGAAAAAAGATATTTTCAGTAATAAACACACTGGTAATTTTTTGCTAACCCATGGGAATTTCTTGTGGGAATTAATTATCCTTTCGTTGTGAAAAAATGTCTAATTTTCTTTTCCATTTCTCCACTGGAAAATAATGCTGTTTTGTTCCCGATGGGTGGAAGGGTGTTGTAATTGGGGTTGAATGTATGGTTTCATCATTTATTTTTTCTTTTTATCCGGTTATTTTCAGCAGAAGATAATCCTTGTTCCACTGCACCAACAGGCAATCTCAAAGCAAGAAAGGGAGTTGTTTAATTAACGCTCAAATAACTGTGTTCATTTTCGAAACTTCAGCCACAGTTTCATTGGAAAAGTTTATTAATTTTTTTTAAATAAGGAGCCGTTTTATGTTTATAGAGTTGCTTTACATGGAAACCAGTTTTGTGTAATAATTTTTTGACGTTGCAGATTACTGAATTTGTTCTTCCAAATTTTACATAAAAATGAATCATTTCCTCATCAGTTTTCTTTGCGCTCATTTTGCAATCGAACATGAACTCGTTACAATTTTCGAAAAATATATACCTTTACTTTTTCGGTTTCTGAAGGGACGAAATGTTAAGATTCGATTGTTTCGGTCAACAATGGTTTCACCACGATGTCGCTTCTTCAGGTATCTCTCATTCTACTGGCTGATGATGTCCAGTGTAACCGAATTTAAATACAGTGACAAACTAATGGAAGAACAAGTCATAAAAACTCAAGGTGGTTATTGGAATTGGCCGCTAAAAAATGCCATTAGGAAAAAATATTCAGTAATGAAGACTTGTCAACATCTGTTTGTTCATTCGAAAGAATTCTACGGGCATTACACCTGTTGATTGCAAGAAATTCTAAAAGGGTTTATCTAGAACTTTTAATTTCGTCGGGGATAATTTCATAGTTATTGATGAAATAATGCCTGAAGTCCTTAAGATGATAAGCATGTGTCGAATGTTCGGAATCTGTAACTTCTTTGGTGTTCTTAGATTCCTTTCTTGAATGATCTACCTGTCTGGCCAATATATACTAAAGGGCAATCTTTGCGAGTCAACTTTGTTACTATTTTGCGGTATGTTGTTTATGCTTGTCCCTTGTGCACTATTCGTCAGGACAAATAAAAAGAAAAATTCTATAGCATAAACTACATACCACAGATTAGTAACAAAATTTGCAATATACTAAAACAGAATAATATTAATTGTACAAATAAGAAAAACGTAGGTTCACTTTTAGTTCATAGCAAAGACTGTCGTGAAACTTGTGAAAAAAGCGGTATATACAAATATCGTATTTCACATAGGTCAGACAGGACGATCTCTAAACATAATAATAAGGGTAGATGAACATGGAAAAAGTATATTACATAATAAAATAACATCTGGTTTTTCGGAACATTGTATAAATATCAGCCATTTCATATATTTCAGTAGAACTGAGATTTTACAGGTAGGTAATAAAATCAGAAGAATGTACCTTTCAGAAAATTTGTAAATTTGTTTAGCACATGGTAAGAAGCTACCAATCACAACTTCAATTTAATTTATCACCATTGCTCTTATCTGTGAAAGATTAGGACCGAACTAACACCATATTTTTACAGTCTTTAAAATTGTACCTGTGATCTACCTTACCATTATACATAGGATATTAAGTTTTGTTCTCTTCAGTTTTGAAAATGGGCTAAAAACCCGGAACATATATGTCAGCAGACATCAAATAAACAGTGAAACTTAAGCCAAGTTGTTTTTATTTACTTTATTGAATACACTTGGCTTAAGTTTCACAAAAGTTCAATTCATGTTGTTGACATATATGTTTCAGGTTTCAACCCATTTAAAAAATCAATTTACTCACCATTACAATTTATATAATTCGTATAAAATGATAAAAAATAGGTTTTTTCCTGACAGAGGAATTGTTACAAAATTTTTAATATCATACAGATTTATTCTGTTAACCTCCTACGAATTTTGATTTAAAAAATTTTTATATGAAAACTTTCAGATAAAATTGAATAAATGTCTTAGGAAACACTGTGACATATAGAATTAACACATATTACACAGTACTAAAAGGAAATAAAAGAATTCAAGGAAATATAAAGTATTAAATTAAATTACTTGATAAATATTAAAAGGGTTTTGTTTCGTATCTTGTTTTATGAAAACCAAATTCCCTTCCAAAAATGCAAAACATAACCTCAACAACTTCTTCAAAAACAACTTGCTGAAAATAAGTTCCTTGATAAAATTCGTAAAACATGCAGAACATCTTCAAAAGGCAATTTAGAATTCTCACAATGGAAAACTCATTATAAATTTACACCTTTTAAAAATGAAAATGATTAAAAAAATATCTTACCAGACAAACTGAACAAACACTTAAGTGTTCTTTTATCTGAAGTAGTTAAAAGTAAGTTATACCTGTTGATGATATTTGATTATTTTCCGAAGGAGTTGTAGGTGAAGCAAACATGATTTATTTGTTAATCAAAATCATACTTGGAAATCCATGAAACCATAATCTGGTGTCAATATGTAGATGAATACAACATACTCTCGAACACTGAAATATTTTATAGTTATTAAAACAAGAAATGAGAATGTGGGATATCCTGGTATAAAGAGAAAATTTTCAATTGTCATAATAGTATTCGTTATCCTCTCTTTTGTTTATTTTTCTTTGAAACATCGTTAAAGAAATGAACGTATCACGTTTCGATTATCCTTGGAAAGCGTTATCCTGATAAAACCTAAATAAACAAATCGTGAAAACACTAAACGAACTTATTGCTAGTGATATGCTACTCAAAGCTTCTATCCACCATTTTCCGAATAAAGCTGTGTTTATGACTTGCTGAATGAGTGGGCAATGTGACTTGAACGATGAATTTCCATTTGTTTTCAGGGTTTATCCCTAAAGTAAGCGATGGGACAGGTAATTTTATGGGATTCAGCAGCATTTAAATCTGGTAAATATGGTGAAAGCTGGTTCTTATAATACTCGAATATTCCCAGGTTTTAATATATATTTTCATATATTCGGAGGGCAAACGTTGGGGAAAAATTAATTTTGAAAGTATGATATCGAATTTTCGGGTCACCCTTGAATACTCGTTCACAACCTAAGGCTGGTATTGTATTCAGGAATCTGGGCTCTACAAAAGGGAGATATATGTTATCCAACTCAAGTGAAATTAATGAAGTACGAATTAATTCGAATTGTTGGCCCCTACCCGACAGAAATCCATTGTTCGCTTAATTAAATAATACTCATATCTGTTGATTTTTGTTTATTATTATGGGTTAAACACAAGTCGGGTCTACTTGCATTGCAGCTCATTCAAAATCTTTTGAACACCTAGTAACAACAATATTGAAATGCATTCTGTTTTGAGATTGAGGTAAAATTAAGTTTTAATTAAATTTGGAATAACCAACCGGCTCCTACAAGAATAGACCCAATAGAGTCATATAATTCACCTCTATTGAGACCTAAATTATTATCACAGAAAAAATACAAATATCAGTACACAATTAAAATCAACAAAAATATTAGCAGATTTATCAAAAAGAAAAAACGAAAATGTATAAATTTCAAAGATTATTTAAATAATTATTATTATTTAAATTTTAATAGTAGCCTTCTACATATTTGGATGTCTTATAATGAATGTTTATTTTATATGTCGTTTGGTGTAAGTGGTACTTATATGACATTATTTTAATTTAATTCTGGAAGTTATAATTATTAAATATAATTTCTTGAAATTAAATATCTAGAACGCTAATATTGAAATATTTAAATAATTTTATATACCTTCTATCAAGTATTCACCTCTATTTATGTTATTTTATTTATAATATATAATCATTTGGTTTCCTTAACATTCTTTATACAGACAGTACTTGTGCTATAACAGAGGCCGTTAAATTGTCTTTCAATCTTTTAGATCAAGAGTAAACCACAGAATTATTTATGTGTAACTCAACCTTACATAACATTTAAATTTTTCAGTATTTATTTACCAGAAGTTTTCTGAATTGTTGAAGGGTGAGTAAATATTTGTTGTTGATTGATATTATATTTTATTGAATATGAATCATTTGAATACTGACGAAGCAAAGTCTCTCTTAAAACTTGTCTTTCAGTAATGCTTTTACATATCTTGAGATTTTATAGAAAGTAACTTAGTTAGATATTCAATAATATTGAATATTCTAAGTAAGATAGTTTTATGATGAAATTCTAAAGATTATGTTAAACATTTTGAAAGATATTTGTTTTCATAAGATTGATCAGTAGAAACAAAATTTTGTCTATTCAAAAAATTTAATTTATAGAATTTTGGTTAACAATTTTTATTTATTGGATTTTGTTATATCATTGAGATGTCTTACAATGAATGTTTATTTTATATTTCGTTTGATATAAATGGTACTTATATGACATTATTTTAATTCAATTCTCGAAATTATAATTATTAAATATAATTTCTTGAAATTAAATATCTAGAACGCTAATATTAAAATATTTAAATAATTTTATATACCTTTTATCAAGTATTAACCTCTATTCATGTTAATTTATTTATAATATATAATTATTTGGTTTCCTTAACATTCTTTATACAGACAGTCCTTGTGCTATAACAGGGGCCGTTAAATTGTCTTTCAATCTTTTAGATCAAGGGTAAACCACAGAATTATTTATGTGTAACTTAACCTTACATTACATTTAAATTTTTCAGTATTTACTTACCAGAAGTTTTCTAAATTGTTGAAGGGTGGGTAAATATTTGTTGTTGATTGATGTTATATTTTATTGAATATGAATCATTTGAATACTGACGAAGCAAAGTCTCTCTTAAAACTTGTTTTTCTGTTATGCTTTTACATATCTTGAGATTTTATAGAAAGTAACTTAGTTAGATTTTCAATAATATTGAATGTTTATTTTATATGTCGTTTGATATAAGTGGTACTTATATGACATAATTTAAATCAAATTCTCGAAGTTATAATTATTAAATATAATTTTCTGATAAAATAAGAAGGAACGGTTTTTTACTTGATAGAAGGATTATTACAAAATTTGAATATCAAAACAGATTTAATCTGTTGTCTTCTACAATTTTAATTTCAAAAAATTTTTTGAAGAAACTTTAAGAATTAAATTAATGTCTTTTTAAGCACTGCTTATATTCAATAGACGTATAAAATCAAAATTCATCATACAATATCAAACGGAATCAAGAAAAACCAACCAATATAAATTGTCAATTAAAATTAAAATATAAATAAGCAAACATTTTTTGTTTCGTTCCAGGCATGCGTAATTTTTTAAAACATAAATGTCATAAAATTATCTTTTTTTTTTGGCTTCAATAATTCAAATGTATTTTATTTCAATTCAAAGTTCTATCACTTTAAAAAAACACCCGATTCGTTTTATTCAGGTTGAAAATGTAGTAAACACGAAACTCGAGTCACTGTATATTCAATTAATAAAAGTGATAGGAAATAAAGTTATTTCTCATTTCATTCCTGAAATAAATATTTGTCTCCTTTGATGATAATGTTGTGTACAAGAAATTTCCTGCGAACTCAGGGACCCAATCAAATGAGTTTGAATCCCTATCATAGACCACGATTTCAGGAATGGTTTTTGTTTCTTTCTTCTTAGCTGGACATACATTTCCGAGTTTAAATGTTTATTTGGAGTTTTGGGCTATATAGGGTAAATTTGGTTATAATTCATGAACAGCATAGTTCTCCAATGTAAAAAATGTAAAAATAAGCAGAATTCCCACACTGATTTATCTTCTTACAGGTAAGAAACACTTACTTATTTGAAGAATATTGAATTTCGTACAACGTTTCCAGCGCCGAACTATCAGATTCGTTCATCCTTGTCGCATTCATTAGTTCTGCAATATTCGTCTTCACCCAAACAGTCTAAATGTTGCCCTAACAACAAATGAGGTTTCAATGAGGGATCTTCACAGAAGATCTAGGAGTATCAGGATAATAATAATAATAATAATAATAATAATAATAATAGAGGTATGTTTCAATCCCTTAGGTTAATAAGTTTATGGAATCTGCCAACCAGATGGATTTACTGATTCATTCATACGCCTGCCCAATTGACTTCTAGATACAGTTGATCTACTAGTTCAAATAATCTACCGATGCAATTGATCTACTGGATGGTAGATCTACAGGCTCACTAGTCATAGACTCATTAGTTTTTCAATATCAAAAAGTGGCCCGCTAACTTCAAGTACTGATATAATTAGTCTAGGTTGCAAAGTTTGCTCAAGCGAAACATTAGTGGAGAGCAACGTGATTTGAGAGATACAAGTCGCTGAAAAGTATGAGACTAACGAAAAGGTTCGTTTTCCAATAACTCACAACAACTTTCGAAGAAATCCTGATATCGTAATCTCCCTCAACATGTGACGCCTCCAAAATCGATCACCTGGAATTTCTGGAGCCAGGAGGTCGAGGGAATTCGAACATGTTACGTATTCCCTTCAATTTCGCTATTTTATTCGACTCCGTTTCTGTCCCGCAGTAAATCGTTCCGTGTTCGCGACTCCGGACCGGCAAATTCCGGTCTTTGAGCTTAATTCCTTATTAATTATGACTTTCCCAATTACCAGGCATTTTGTTCCCGCTTCGCAGAAGCAGTTCAGCACAGTTCAAATTAACCCCACACAAACACCGCCAAATTAAAAGCAAACTCCAAACCCACTGTCCAAATTTCATAGCGCCGCTAGTGTTAGAGGTTCGTAGGAGGATACACTCCTGCCAGTGAAGATGGCACACATGCATATTGATGAGGTAAGCGAGGGGACGCTTGAATATTTCAGGAACGATGACTTTTAGCGTGGTTCCCTTTGCGGATTTTTTAATAATTTAGTCACATTTCTTTGTCGTGCTCGCTGAGTATTGAACTGTCATGTTTGAAACTGGTCCAGGAGGAGAGTAGCAGATGTAACTGCTTGATTACCTCAGAACAACGATGGCCAAAAATGACATACATTTGAATTTTGTCTTCTTTGAATTATTCATTACAACACATGCAATAATGCAGGCATAGACAATTTCGTAATAACTCGTCATCTTTACAACGACATCTTCTTCACGTGCTCTACAG
The DNA here is from genome assembly GCA_034642435.1 of Megalocaria dilatata. Lineage (NCBI taxonomy): Eukaryota > Metazoa > Arthropoda > Insecta > Coleoptera > Coccinellidae > Megalocaria > Megalocaria dilatata. The sequence goes on along the minus strand of CM067857.1, from coordinate 8,603,880 downwards.
ATCGCATGTTTGAATTCATTATTCTTCATTCTTCATTCACTTTCAATCGCGACCAACATTTTGTTGTTGGTGTGCGAGATATAGCAGAAAAGTCTTCAACCGGTATGATCTTCAGTATGCTCCTTTGGGCCATTTCTGATGTCCCGAAATGACGTCCTTTGAACAAAGTTTTCAGCTTAGGAAAGCTGAGGAAGTCACAGAGACTGAGGTCAGGTGAATAGGGAGGCTGGGGAGTCACAGAAGTGTAATTTGAGGTCGAAATATTTGCTATTGTTGTCATCATGGAGCATCCGTTTGTCTGCCATGTCTGGTCCCACGAAAATTACCTTTTTTCTGAGCTTTTCAAAGACGCCTCTATGAAAAAATTGGGTCACAGTTAGCTCTATGGGAACAGATTCTTTGTGGATGATTTCCATTGTGTCAAAAAAACAAATCAGCATTGATTTGATCTTAGATTTACTCGGTCAAGCTTTCTTTGATCGAGGAGAGTTTTCAGTGTGCTACTCTTCACTTTGCCTCTTGGTCTCAAGATCTTATTCAAAATTATCACCTGATATACGACTGAAGAAATCTTCCTCATTGGCGATTCAGTCAGGTAGATCAAGATGCTTGTTTTCGGATGTACTTCTGCTCAATTGTAGGTTTTTCGGCATAATTTTGACGCACAACTTTCGCATTCATTCAATATTGATGTTAAAAAACGGTCTGATCTCACAATAGTGCTCATACGTTCGACGTTTTCGTCGGTTTTCGAAGGTAAGGGCCTCTCTGAACGGTGTTCATCTTCAACCTGTTCTCTGTCTTCCAAAACTATTTTGTTCCAGCGAAAAAGTTGAGCTCGGAATACAGAATGTTCCCTATACGCTATATGATGTCGTATATGATTGTCATAATGGACCTACTTTTCACCGCCAGTCATAGTTCGATGCAAAAAAAATTTTTTTTTTGCTGTTGGAACAGTTGTTCACACGTGAAAAAACGGCGTTCGACGTTTCTTGATTTCAGTTCATACGGAATTGAATTTCTCACCTTTCGGATCATTTCTTATGGTTTTAAACGGTGTCAAATGCGACTACAAGTGTTTTTGCGAGTTTCTCTTGTGTTTGTGAGGGATCTGGTCAGTTTTGCCTCTAATTCTTAATCCTTAAACTCTGGTGGCGCTCAGGTTCGTTGTTCGTCTTCCAAATCAAACTTGCCACTTTTGAATCGGGCCAACCACTACACGATGACATTTTCAGCATTTTTTTCTTAATATTGAAATCATGAAGTGAAACCTCCCGCAAAAACATATTATTCGGTGAAAAAGTTTTCAGTGCACGGAGAAACTATATTGTGTACATTTCAGCGAAATGGGAGATACTGAAAAGAAAGCCTAATGAGGACACTTCAGAATGAAGGTGTTGCCAGATGGAACAAGGAAATAATAATTTAGTTGCAACATATTTTATCAAAACCACACGAAGTTATTTTAATCCTGAAATCATAACTCTACTTACTGCTAAATAACTCATAAAAAGACATTTCGGGTGTTTTTTGTAGAGTGATAGAAATTTAACTTGAAACAAAACACATTTGAATTAAGATTGAAGCCATTTTTTTTATTTGAAAGATAATTCTATGACGAATATGTTTCAAAAATAATTTTCGGCATATGTCCACCACAACTAGCTCTAAGGAACCGCATTCGACCAGACCAATTTTGGACCACTTTTTCGAGTAATTCGGGTCTTATTTCATCAATTACACGAGTTATGTTGGCTTCCAAAACGTCTTTTATGTCTGGTTTATCATCATGAACGAATGACTTGACATAACCTCATAGAAAATAATCCAGTGGAGTTATGTCGCATCTTGGAGGCCAATTTATTGGACCATTTCTCGAAATAATGTTATCGCCAAATCTTTCTTTCAATAAATCAATTGTTACGGTAGCAGCATGAGGTGTAGCACCATCTTATTGGAACCAAAATATTTCTGGATCGATACCATTCAAATTTTGAAACATTGACATTGATCATCGATCTATTACGAGCACCATTCACTGTTACATTAGCTCCAGCATCGTTGTTAAATAAATATGGACCGATGATGCCTCTAGCGCACCATACAATGCATTTTTCAGGATGCAATGGAACTTGCAGAATTTCTTGAGGATTGTTTTCACTCCATATACGGCAATTTTGCTCCAAGATCATGCGACATTACTCCACTGGATTATTTTCTATGGGGTTATGTCAAGTCATTAGTTTATGCGGATAAACTAGACATAATGGACGCTTTGGAAGCCAACATAAGACCTGAATAACTCGAAAAAGTGGTCCAAAATTGGTCTGGTCGAGTGCGGTTCCTCAGAGCTAGTCGTGGTGGACATATGCCGGAAATTATTTTTAAAACAAAAATGTCATAAAATTATCTTTAAAATAAAAAAAATTAGCTTCAATTTCAATTTAAATGTGTTTTATTTCAATTTAAATTTCTAAACAGGAAAAAACAACAAAAATTGAATCCATAGAGGTTAACAAAAATATCATAAAATCTAAAATTGAAATCGTGAATCAATTCAACATTCATTACAGTAAACTAGGAGAAAACTTTGCGAAAAAAATAATCAAACCGAAAGATTTCTCAGACGACATTGACAACATCGAGAATAGTATTCACTTGGTACCAACGTATGAAAAAGAAGTGGTAGACGTCATCAATGACTTAAAAACGAAAAAATCACCGGGATGGGACCTCATCAGATCTGAAACGCTCAAACAGTTGCGTGAAATAATCGCTATTCCATTAACATATTATACATAATTAATAAATGTTTTGAGCTAGGTAAATTTCCAGATTGCCTTAACCTGGGGATCATCAAGCCGATACACAAAAACGGAAGTAAAGACAAAATAGAAAATTATCGACCAGTCTCCTTGCTGTCGGGTATTTCCAAAATTTTTTAAAAACTTGTTAAGAAAAGAATCTACAAATTCTTGGAAAAGTTTGGCATACTTTCTGATAATCAGTTCGGATTTAGAGAAGGACGTAGTACAGAAGATGCCATATTAAATTTAACATCAGATATATATAGGGCACTAGATGGAAAAAAACCACTCATATGCATTTTCCTTGATCTGTCAAAAGCCTTTGATACCGTTTGCCATGAACGACTACTACAAAAAATCAATTCCTATGGCATAATAGGGCCCGCCTACAATTTACTGAAAGACTACTTATCAAATCGCAAACAAATGGTAGAAATTGAAGGAATTAGAAGTGACTCTGGAGCCGTCACTTATGGAGTCCCACAGGGGACGGTGCTCGAACCGCTTTTGTTCACAATTTATGTGAACAGTCTAATGACATCTAGATCTGAAGGTAAACTCTTCAGCTTTGCAGATGATATGGCCGTTTTGTAGGAAGCGGAAACCTGGGCAGGTTTGAAGGCAATAGCAGAACAAAACTTGAAACGAATACGTGACTGGTTCAAATTCAACAAGCTTACATTGAACGAGCAAAAAACGTATTATCTTCCTTTTACCTCTTATTCCAATCGCTTACCCAATCTAGGACCTCTCATAGTAGACAACAACACGAGCATTCAAGAAAAAGATCGATCCAAGTATCTGGGCATAATAATAGACAGACATTTGAGATGGGACTATCACATTGAGAATGTAAAAAATAAATTGAGGGGTTTACTGAGTAAGTTCAGATACCTTGCTGAATTCCTGAATACGAAAAATCTGAAAACATTGTATTTTGCTCTCGTACAATCACAACTGAGTTATGGAATCTTGGATTGGGGGTGTGGCAGGAAGTAATCTGTATAACTTGAATATTGTACAAAAATGGATTCTGCGAATAATTTTTGAAAGAAACATAAGATATTCCAGTGACTTGCTATACTCGGAGAACTCTATTTTTGATATAAGGCAATTGTTCTGTCACCGAATATTGACAAATATCCTTAAAAATAAAATAAAATTACAACCCATTGTACATCAATATGAGACCCGAACAAAAGAGCATTCTACGGTTGTGCCAAACCGAGGAAAAACTATCGGTCAACGATCCGTTGAATTTCTGGCACCTAAGGTATACAGTTTGCTACCGGAAATTATCAAGACTATGAAAAATTATAAGACGTTCAAGTATCATGTTAAAGTGTGGATAACAACCACCGAGAGAAATTATTTTAATGATCTCATCGACTTGAAGTTTTTGTAAAGAACCATATTACCCAAATGTTATTGTCCAAATAAAAGATTATACATTTCTCCTTTCCCGAATTACGACAAAACCCTAATATGAACTACTCGAATAAGTCAAACTAAACCAGACTAGACCAATATAACAAAAACGGCCTCTCCTAAGCGCGTTTACATAAGTAAATTATTATGTTTGCACATCTATGACAATTATTGTATAGGTATTAGTTTTTTATTATTAAGATATTATCACACACAAGCTCAAAGCTTCAGTGATTTATCATGTTTATTTTACTATTCTAATTCTATCTATTGTTCTATTACATTATGTAAATTGTTGGAAAATAAACATTATTATTATTATTATTATTATCATTATCACTGTAAAAAAAGACCCGATATTTAAAGAACTAGCGTATGTAATGTTCAAAACGACCATTTCGATAGTATAATTTGAAAATTTCTATTCTTCCTTCCATAGAATACTCCATTTTTGCCCACGTCTCAGTTATGATGCAAAAACGAAAGAATCTTCAAAAAACTATTATCCATTGTAACGAATTTCATGCATTTCACACATTTTCCCATCATGAACGATAAGAAAATCGAATATTTTTAAAGTAGAAACATTCAAAAACTCAAATTGTTCTGCCATTAAATGAACATATTTGAATATTTCAACTGCGATGTTTAGAGACAAGAAAAAACTTCTAAACTAAACCAGATCCAACATCTCCTCCCTATTCAAAAAATATTGGGGGTTGTTGTCACCCTAAGGTGGTTTTTTCGGAACAATGTCGTCATAGGAATTCTATCTCCCTAATACAGAACTTGAAAATGATTTTTGGATTCTTCAGAACTCCGATTCTTGAGTTTGGGCGGTTCAAGTGTCTGTTCAAGATCACCTTGTGAGGGTAAGTTCAATATTAAGTTATTTCGTGAATAATGAACCGATTTTGAAAATTCAACTGGGTAGTGTACAGAACTAAATTAACTTTCGAACTAACCAACACTCGACATCTGTTCCCTATTCAAAAAATGTTGGGGGTTGACGCCACCTTCATGAGGCTGATTTTTTCGGAACTAATTCATGATGAAAATTCGTCCCCCTGAGATCAGAAGTTGACCTGGTTTTTTAAATAATCGAAAATTCTTCGTCGCGTACTTCTAGGGGAGGTCAAATTCACGTTGGTAGACCCTGCATTTCGTTCAGAGGGAAATCTACCGTCCAATTGCAAATTACACATCACAGCGGTATCGTCCTGACAGGAACGAATTCATATGAGTTCCAGTTTTTCCCCCAGGAAAACGACAAGTGTGCCTTGATAGCGGTCCCCTATGCTGAACTCTACTGATGAATTCTTTTGATGCTTATTCATCACTGTCGTGCCGAGTTCCTATGACAGAGTGACGGGGTTATAATTCAATTTTTTTCGTAATGGATGTTTTGTGCCAGTTCGCCAAGCAGAGGAATTCTCGGCTAGAAAAGAATAATACGATTTTTAACAGCTATTTCAGCGTTAGAGTTCTACGGGTTACAACAACAGAACTAAGCGATTCTGGAAAATCAACAATCTCATATACAGGTGTTAAAATAAAACTGTTATTTTTACGGAAAACAACTTTATAACTTCTGTGTTCTATGATCTACGTCTAAGAATTTAACATAAAACTGTCACATGTCATATTTAGTTAGTTGTTAGAAATGTGAATTGAGAAACCCGAAGAAATAGCATTGTTTTTGATTTCTTCAAGGTTAGTAAGCTATTTTTTTATTTATTTGTATGTTATTTTTTTATTTTGTGTATGTTATTCTGGTATATTTTAAACTGAAGGAAATAAATTCTTCCAAAATCATGACATCAAATCGTCTCTTTCTTCAATTATAAAAAATAAGAATTGATCACATTCTTATACAGGTATGGAAAAGTCAGTCGGAAATATAGGAAATTCAATGTTAATCTAGAGTGACCTTAACAGGATTTAGGACAGGAAATGAAGAACAAGACCAAGTTGAACTAAGTGCCGAAGTGTCGTCCGTATATTCTATTCTCAAGGCTGTTTAAAAGAAAATTACAAATAATTTCACAAATAAATAACCGCATTAATTTGAACAGATAATACAGCATTATATAAACACAACAAAAGAATTTTATGAATAAACAATAGCACACTGTATAAATGAATTGATAAATAAGGTCAGGTAAAAAACTGTGGTATAGCTTAACAAGTTCATTCAGTCTTATGAAAAAGGTGTTATTAATATAAACATTCGGACAAATGCATCACTTTGTCAATTTTTTGATTAAAAATTCGTGAAATTTTTTACTGAATTCATCGGGAGCGGTGACATTCATCTATCGTCAAAATCATATCGGTTGTTTTTTTAGAGTGATAGAACTTTAAATGGAAATAAAACACACACAAATTAAGATAGAAGCCAAATGTTTTTTTATTCAAAAGATAATTTTATGACATTTATGTTTTGAAAATAATTTCCGGCATATGATCACCACGACTAGCTCTAAGGAACCGTATTCGACCAGACAAACTTTGGACCACTTTTTCGAGTAATTCAGGTCTTATTTCATCAATAACACGAAATATGCTGGCTTCCAAAGAGTCTTTTGTTTCTGGTTTATCGGTATAAACCAATGACTTGACATAACCCCAAAGAAAATAATCCAGTGGAGTTATGTCGCATGATCTTGGAGGCCAATTAATTGGACCATTTCTGGAAATAATGTTATCATCTAATCTTTCTTTCAATAAATCAATTGTTACGGTAGCAGCATGAGGTGTAGCACCATCTATTATAGTTGGAACCAAAACACTTCTGAGCCGATAACCACTCAAATTTTGTAACAAATAATCGTTGGTCATCGATCTGTAACGAGTACCATTAGCTCCAGCATCGTTTTTAAAGAAATATGGACCGATGATGCCTCCAGCGTGTAAATCACACCATACAGTGCATTTTTAAGGATGCAATGGAACCAGCAGAACTTCTTGAGGATTTTTTCACTCCATATACGGCAATTTTGCTTATTTACATAGCCGTTCAATCAGGAATGAGCTTCATCATTAAACATAATTTCACGTTAAAAAAGTGGATCAACTTCAAGCTATTTTAGGGCCCAATAACCAAACAACCGACGCTTATTATAGTCAAGTAGCTTTAGTTCTTGAACCAGTTGGATCTTGTATGGGTGTAGACCAAGATCTTCACGCAAAATTTTCCATGTGGTGGATGCACACAGTCTAACTTATTGTGAACGTCGACAAATAGACAAATCTGGATTATCATTAACACTATGACTTACAACAGCGATGTTTTCTTGTGTACGTACAGTTCTTTGTCTTGTTGTTGTTGTTGCATCGAGTAGAGAAAATGTTGTCCGAAATCTATCGATAGTTTGATGAATAAGCTGCTCTGATGGACGATTATGTAGACCATAAATTTCACGAAGTGCTCTATAAGTTTGGCGAATAGAACACTGATTTTTAAAATAAATTTCAACAATTTGTAAACGTGGTTGCGGCGTGAGTCTTTCCATGATAATTTGTCAATGCTTACTGAACAGAAATGTCAAAACAACTTAGCTTATACCTTCTGTCAAATCACAGTTATCCCTATCGAAAATTCTATCACTCTGAAAAAACACTCTATATATGTCTATAAAGTGATACAGTGTATCTAGCATATAGTCAAAAATTTAATTCTAAATGTTTTCTTGAGATTTATTCAGATCAAAATCTGTAGAGGTTCTGGAAAATCAATTCGAGCTATTATCTGTAATAACAAATACTTCTTCATTTTCAATATATAGTCTTAATAATTGAGACAATTCTTTGCATTATATCACATCCACGTGGCGGTTATCTAATGCACTCGTATCTTCTTTATTATATATTTCTGTGATATAACCTTATTTTCTTATGGACCATGCTTGTCCAAAAATTGGTTAGTTGTTGAAAAAATCTCTAGTGAAAAAAAAGTATTTTTTTTCTCAGATATTTTAAATGATTAATTTGTTTATTCAAATAACTACTTACTGAAAAGATTTTGGGTCTGAATTTATCAGGTTCTTTCTGTGGAGAATGTTCTTGTTTCGTACTACGATTAGTTTACCGCAGTATTTGCATATTATTTCAGTATTTCGAAATAATAGACAATTGCAAATTAATAAATCTCGATAATTAATTTCAATGGCTTCTAGTGGACTGTATTTTTGATTATTAGCGGTGATTTTGACTTCAAAGAATAGTGTATGTTCGGTGGTTCACAGCTTCTTTTATCTTATAATGACAAACCACAACAATAAGAAGAATTGAGTTTGCGGTTGGTTCTAGGTGAAACATTATAATATTTATATTAAAAATAACACTCGGTTTATATTTCACAGTTTATTCAGAAATCTGACACGTGTTTCGGTATTTCAACCATCTTCAGAGGAGTACAAAAAGTAACTAAACTTAAAATCACAGAGGTTCATTTTTATTACAATTACAGCATCTGTTGCTTTTTATGGCACATTTTTACAACAGAATCCAATACAGGCGTACTAGGAAAGAGTATTTGGGAATTGGTCAAATTTTCTTTATTCTCTAAAGATTTTTTGATTGAAAGAATCTCCAAATAGTCCATCACTTTACCCTTATTAACATTGTATAATAAACTAACATCCTTTTCGTTGAAAAAGTGATTATTCTCTATACAATGTTCTGCAAAACCGGTTGATTTATGGTTTTTTAGAATTGATACCCTATGTTCTTTCACTCGATGTTGTAAACCCCGACCTGTTTGACCAATATATATAGCATCACAATCATCACATTTTAGTTGGTAAATTCCCGTATTAGTCATATTAGGGTTCCTTTCTTTATTATTCCCTAAGAGTTTGGCTAGATTATTTTTATTGACTGTTATCGAACTAATTCCCATTTTCCGGAAACCATTACAAATTTTGTAACTAATACCTTTTATATACGGTATAGAGTACCACATTAAATCTCGGTTATAATCCTTTGAATTTATATAAAAATTTTTTAAAATATATTTAAATGCTTTCTTTTTAATCATTTTGTCAATAAGGTCCGTTCTATAGCCATTATTCAAAAAAACAAAATTAAAACCATAGCTTTGAATAATGGCTATAGAACGGACCTTATTGACAAAATGATTAAAAAGAAAGCATTTAAATATATTTTAAAAAATTTTTATATAAATTCAAAGGATTATAACCGAGATTTAATGTGGTACTCTATACCGTATATAAAAGGTATTAGTTACAAAATTTGTAATGGTTTCCGGAAAATGGGAATTAGTTCGATAACAGTCAATAAAAATAATCTAGCCAAACTCTTAGGGAATAATAAAGAAAGGAACCCTAATATGACTAATACGGGAATTTACCAACTAAAATGTGATGATTGTGATGCTATATATATTGGTCAAACAGGTCGGGGTTTACAACATCGAGTGAAAGAACATAGGGTATCAATTCTAAAAAACCATAAATCAACCGGTTTTGCAGAACATTGTATAGAGAATAATCACTTTTTCAACGAAAAGGATGTTAGTTTATTATACAATGTTAATAAGGGTAAAGTGATGGACTATTTGGAGATTCTTTCAATCAAAAAATCTTTAGAGAATAAAGAAAATTTGACCAATTCCCAAATACTCTTTCCTAGTACGCCTGTATTGGATTCTGTTGTAAAAATGTGCCATAAAAAGCAACAGATGCTGTAATTGTAATAAAAATGAACCTCTGTGATTTTAAGTTTAGTTACTTTTTGTACTCCTCTGAAGATGGTTGAAATACCGAAACACGTGTCAGATTTCTGAATAAACTGTGAAATATAAACCGAGTGTTATTTTTAATATAAACAAACCACAACGATGATAAGGAACTGAAGAAAACACTTATAACAAAACAAACTAATATATTTTGGTATCACTATATATGATACCAAGCTAATGTGATGACAATCACACTACAAAAAAGGGTAAGGTGGATTGCTACGTTTACAGCAATTTCAACAACAATTACAAACGAAAAACTCGACTATTCGGAGAATAATGCATAATGTAGCTACGGCTACATGCGACAACTTTGATTATTACTCGAACAATAATGAATGATGTAGCAAAGGCTACATGCGACCGACCACTTTGACTATTACGAATAATAATAATTTTACAATCTTTTCAAAGACTGAATGTTAGAGGTGCACGATGCATCCCTTCTAACAAAAAGAAGGAAATTAACGTAAATGATTGGAAGGTCCATCTGGAGGTGGACTGAATGAACGAAATAAACCTCCTTATTGGTTGCAGAAAAATTATGAAATTAATGCAAGTAAAGAAGGACAGAGTCTCTAATTGACTTTCCATGTTTTCTAAGGCCATATTTAATAAGTAGAAAACCAATAATCTGAAGTGTCGAGTAAAAATAAACAGTTTGAAACAATCTCAAAACTGCTAGATCGCATATCAACGTGAAAGACATAAGTATCGAATGACAAACTAATTCCGAACCACAGGGCCGTCTCTAATGAGACGGAACAGTTCTATATATTCTTTAAAAAAGGAAAATAAAAAAAGGCCTTTTTGAATTATATGTTGAACATTTTTTGGTGATGGAAATTGTTATTCTTTAACATCCAATCGACGCATATATGTATAAGGTGATGTCTAAATAATTTGTTCCTTATTTCATTTTTTTTTTTAATCTTTATTAGTTGATTCCACCTAATGTGATAATAATATATATGTCTGTAAAGTGATACAGTATATCTAGGACATGTTTTAAACTTTAATTCTTTATGTTCTCATGAGATTTATTCAGATTTAAAATCTGTAGAGGTTCTGGATGAGTACTTCAGGTTATTTTTTGTTGAATGGTCTTCCAATTATTCCATCATGCAAACAAAAAAGTATGCATCAATCCAGATGTTACTAAACTTTTCACAAAATCAGTAGTATCCGTAATCCTTAAGTGTCCATAATAAAACTCATAAAATAAAGGATCGACCGAAACCAATGCGAATTTATCAGGTCCTTTCAGCTATAAGCTAGTCATATACATAATATAGTAGAGGAACGCACGCTTCTACCCTTTCACTTCCCGCCCTTTCGAACGGTTAGTTTTCGCGAAAAAGCGGCGAATTCAAAGCGCCACTCCGCTATATTAATACCCGGCCCCATAAATACAAAGTTCGCATTCATTAGCCGAATGGTTGAGCATGAAGTCTCCGGGTACAATGGAAACGGGCTCCGGGTTAGGAAGGGAATCAGATTTGCCAATTCCACCGTCCTGAACTACATATTAAAGTGCGGCAACATAACCATAATCGTAACAGACACACACACACCCACGCACACACATACGGGAAGCTGCTTCTTGTTTTATGTATGTGCTAAATCGTTACCCTTTCTCTGAAGATTGTCTGAAGGAATTTCCACCTTTGTAGGTGGGAGAATCGAATGGATGTGGGAATATTTGCGATTTGCGGTCTCTGTGTTTTATCTGAAGGGATTTGTCCCCTCAGGGGAAGAGGGGCTGGTTTGAATTTTCAAGGTTTCATAGGGTTGAAGTGGTCGTCAAAATATTCCGGCAGTGGTTCTATGAGAAGGGATGGTTCATCCGAAGAGTTTTAATGTGGTAGGTTAGTGCGGTGAATGTATAGGGGACTAAAGACAGGATTTGATTATTCAACAGGTTGAAATAGGCTAAGCAAAGATAACCAAGTGCAATAATTGTAAAGAACGTTAATTACTTAGTAGATATTTTGAAAAAGATGATATCCACAGTGTAATAAACTATAGACTTATTTCTATTTCGAATATATTTTCGAAGATCTTCGAGAAAATTGTATTCAATAGAGTGAAGAAGTATCGGGTGTTTATTTTTAGAGTGAAAGAACTTTTGATAGAAATAACTGTAATTTGACAAAAGGTAGAAGCCGTGTTGTTTTGACATTTCTGTTCAGTAAGCATTGACAAATTATCATGGAAAGACTCACGCCGCATTTTTTTTCGTGAAATTATGTTTAGCAATGAAGCTGATTTCTGGTTGAAGGGCTATTTAAACGAACAAAATTGCCGTATATGGAGTGAAAAAATGCACTGTATGGTGTTTCACACGCTGGAGGCTTCATAGGTCCATATTTCCTTGAAAACGATGCTGGAGCTAATGTTTCAGTGAATGGTGCTCGTTAAGGATCGATGATCAATGATTATTTGTTTCAAAATTTGAATGGTATCGACCCAGAAGTGTTTTGGTTCCAATAAGATGGTGCTACACCTCATGCTGCTACCGTAACAATTGATTTATTGAAAGAAAAATTTGGCTATAATATTATTTCGAGAAATGGTCCAATTAATCGGCCTCCAAGATCATGCGACATAACTCCACTGGCTTATTTTCTTTGGGGTTATGTCTAGTCATTTCCTGAAGGAAATAACTTAACATCGTGGAATCCGTCGAAATATTTAAACACAAACATCACGTTTCAACCATAAAACTATTAAATGTGCAGACGGATCCTTGGCACACCACACTTCTCGAAATTTGCACCAATCAAGGCCTTCAACGTATATATAATTGTATATATACAATTTGTTTTTATTCAATTATTTAATTATTTAGATATTAGCCTTCCACATATTTAATTTAAGAAAATTATATTTAATAATTATAACTTCAGGAATTAAATTAAAATGATGTCATATAAGTACCACTTATATCAAACGACATATAAAATAAACATGCATTATGAGACATCCAAATGATATAACAAAATCCAATAAATAAAAATTGTTAACTAAAATCCTATAAATTAAATATTTTGAATAGACAAAATTTTGTTTCTGCTGATCAATCTTATGAAAACAAGTATCTTTCAAAAATGTTTGACAAAATCTTAAGAATTTCATCATAAAACTATCTTAGAATATTCAATATTATTGGATATCTAACTTAGTTACTTTCTATAAAATCTCAATATATGTAAAAACATTACTGAAAAACAAGTTTTAAGAGAGAATTTTCTTCGTCAGTATTCTAATGATTCATATTCAATAAAATATAGCATCAACCAACAAAAAGTATTTACTCACTCTTCAACAATTTAGAAAACTTCTGGTAAATGAATACGCAAAAATTTTAATGGAGGTTAACTACAAATAAATAATTCTGTGTATTTAATTGTAAATGTAATTTTTCAGTATTCATTTACCAGAAGTTTTCTTAATTGTTGAAGGGTGAGTAAATATTTTTTGTTGATTGATGTTATATTTTATTGAATATAAATTATTTGAATACTGACGAAGCAAAGTCTCTCTTAAAACTTGTTTTTTAGTAATGTTTTTACATATCTTGAGATTTTATAGGAAGTAACTTAGTTAGATATCCAATAATATTGAATATTCTAAGTAAGATAGTTTTATAATGAAATTCTTAAGATTATGTTGAATATTTTTGAAAGATATTTGTTTTCATGAGATTGATCAGCAGAAACAAAATTTTGTCTGTTCAAAATATTCAATTTTTAGGATTTTGGTTAACAATTTTTATTTATTGGATTTTGTTATATCATTTGGATGTCTTATAATGAAAAATGACAATTTTATATGTCATTTGATATATGTGGTACTCATATGATATCATTTTAATTTAATTCCTGAAGTTATAATTATTAAATATAATTTTTTGAAAATAAATATGTAGAAGGCTAATATTAAAATATTCAAATGATTTTATATACCTTCTATCAAGTATTAACCTTTATTTAGGATGTTTTTATTTAGTTCGAAAATGTGGTAAACACTACCAAACTCAAGTCACTCTATATTCAGTTAATATAAAAGTGATGGAAAACAAAGTAATTTCTTCCTTCATTCCATATTAACACTCATTGCACAGCATCAAAAGGAATAACATGCTGTGTAATCAATGTTTATTCTGTACAGGGTGTGCCAACGAGAATTTTACACCCCCCCAGAACTCAGAAACGAAGAATTTTCGAAGATTCAAAAAAAACTGGTCAAATTCTGTTTTGAGGGGGACGAAATTCCATCATGAGTTTTTTCCGAAAAATTCTTCAATAGGGAAGAGATGTCGAGTTATGCTTAATTTGAGATTGATTTACCTTCTGTACAGAACCCAGTTGAAATTTTCAAAATCGGTTCATTATTCACGAAATAATGTATTTTTGAACAAAAAGTTATGTTAAACAGACAGTTGGACCGCCCAAACTCAAGAACCTAAGACTTTCGAAGAGTCCAAAAATAATTTTCAAGTTCTGAATTAGGGAAAAATTATTCCTATGACGATATTGTTCCGAAAAAACCACCTGAGGATAGCAATAACACCCAACATCTTTTGCATAGAGAGTAGATGTTGGATGTGGTTTAATTGAGAAGTTTTTTCTATTCTCCAAATATCCCAGTTGAAATTTTCAAATTGTTCATTAAACGGCAAAACAATTCGAGAACTTTAGTACGAGCATCAAATCGAGAAAGCTCATAAATTTCACCCTTATAAGATAAGGCTGGTGACACAGTTGAATGAAGATGATCCTGACCATCGGACTCAGTTTTGTGAACAATTTAGTGAGTTACTGAATAAGAATCCACACCGCCTCTACAATAAAATCTTTTCTGACGAGTGTATGTTGAATGGGGAAGTCAATAGACATGATTGCCAGTACTGAAATCATAGTAATTCTCATTTATTCATGGAGAAACATACACAAATTCCCCAAAAAATAGATGTTTGTAGGAATAATAGAAAACCATATTATTGGACCAATTTTTATCATCATGGGAATCTTGACGGAACAAATTATTTGTTGTTGGGTGGTGCACCGCCATATTTCGATATCGGTGTTCGAAAATTTTTGAACGAACGTTATTCAGGACGTTGTAATGGCAGGAGGAGTTCTATAGATTTTTTGTGGGGACATTTGAACTCCTTGAAGCTTTACGAAATCAATTCTTTCATTTAAAAAAAGCACCGTTTTTTTTTAAAATAACCTACGACGGTATTTAATTAAAAGTGTCCTCGTTTCGAAGAAAATCTCCGGCAAACCGTTCCCAAATTCCCAATTAACAATAATAACATTTTCATCAGCCCCGGAAGTCCCGCTTCACCAGGGTAAACATCATATAAAATCCCCAATGGAAAGGAGTAGACAAGAGTTATCCGAAAACTCGTGGAGCTCCTCTCAAATAGCCCGAGGTATTTTGCACCCTTTCTCTTTTCCCCTTCCCTCCCCCATAACTTAACCTCAAACTTCCGCAAAAACGAAACGAAGGACCCAATTCCGCTTGGTCAGCAACGACAACTTCGAAACAGCCTTATTTATGAAGTTTTCCGGAATAGATTGAATTTTTCATGATCGGCGAAATGGCTTTTGGTCTGAAAATCCGATCATTTCGAGTGATTTCTATGTTTTTCTGTGATACAAAGGGCTTTTGAAACAACTGTGGTTTACGTGGATCGGATGAAATAAAACAATGTTTATCGTGAAAAGAGTCTATCTGCTATATCATATTGATGACTCATTTATTTTAGGAAAATTCAGTGGGAAATCAAACACAAGTTATTCCTTCATTTTCGTAAATAAAAAACGTAATCACTTTGAATATTTGATTGTTTTCATTAGGAGTTGAGCAGAACATGGGTTTGAGAAGAAACATTTTTATGATATTTAAAAAAATCAGAATGTTGTTGTTCCTACCTTAGCAGCTATCAAGAACAGGATCCTTCGTTGCATACTTCTGATGCAGTTTTCTGCTATTTTATTTGAATTATCGTTGTGTTTCCAATGGTTAATGATTCTTCTTATCAATTGAAACCCTTCTTGTGATGTTTCCTTTCCCAATTCTCTTTTCAAGCACTCCCAAACATTTTCGATGAGATTCAGGTCAGGCGAATTTCCAGGCCATCGGAGCAATGTCCCCAAGAAATTTTATCACTTTCTTAGCCTTAAAGCATGGTACAGAGGCTTACATAAATATTGCATCACCATTTGAGAACCAATCCCTCACTTGGCACAACAACCTGCTCTCCAATACCCCTATGTTTGGTCTTGCCGCATGGCTTCTTCCATAATATAAAGGCGGCCAATAACTTTAGCACTAATAACTGACCATATCATTATTGATGTCGGGTGTTTCACTCTTTTTATAGTTCAGTCTACTGTTCATAAACTGTACCTTGTCATCAAGAATTTGGATTATTGATTCGTCTCTGAAGCAAACCTGAATATAAAACAAAATACATTTTCAGACAGAAGAGAAATTGAATGACAGGTAAGAGTATCTTATGCTATTTCAATCTTTCTTTGTGAAATGCTTACATGATTTGGCCCAGTTTAATCTATCTTTTACCATTCTGGGGGTCAGTTTTGTTTTTTCCATAGGTCTTCTTCCTCTGAAGCCTATTTCGAACAAATTGTTGTTACAGAAATATTGTATCCTGCCACTTCAATTTTTTTGTTTATGTGAAGATGTGACAGACTTCTATTTTCCAAGACATTATTCTTGAGCACTCTCTGACTTCTTGAAGTTACTAGCTTTTTTCTACTACAGTGACCTTTCTTAGGACTGTTGCAGACTCGCCGGTGAGCAATTTTTATCTAATCCACTTCACAGAAGATTGTGAAATAGTGTAAATATTAGCGATTTTTCTTCGAATATTTGAACATGGTTTCAATTTCTACAACTTTTTTCTCACTGAGATCTTTTTTTTGTCCCATTTCACAAACAAGTATGGGGTATTTTTTCAGAGTGATATAACTTTAAATTGAAATAAAACACATTTGAATTAGGTTTGAAGTCAAATTTTTCTTTATTTGAAATTATGACATTTATGTTTCAAAAACAATTTCCGGCTTATGTCCACCACAGCTAGCTCTGAGGAATCGCATTCGACCAGACCAATTTTGGACCACTTTTTCGAGTAACTCTGGCCTCATTTCATCAATAACACGAGTTATGTTGGCTTACAAAGCGTCTATTGTTTCTTGTTTGTCAGCGTGAAACAATGACTTGACATAACCCCAAAGAAAATAATCCAGTGGAGTTATGTCGCATAATCTTGGAGGCCAATTAATTGGTCCATTTCTCGAAATAATTTTATTGCCAAATCTTTCTTTCAATAAATCAATTGCTACGGTAGCAGCATGAGGTGTAGCACCATCCTGTTGAAACCAAAATACTTCTGGGTCGGTACCATTCAAATTTTGAAACAAATAATCATTGATCATCGATCTGCAACGAGCACCATTCACTGTAACATAAGCTCCAGCATCATTTTTTAAGAAATATAGACCGATAATGCCTCCAGCGTGTAAAGCACACCATACAGTGCTTCTTTCAGGATGCAATGGAACCTGCAGAACTTCTTGAGGATTGTTTTCACTCAATATATGGCAATTTTGCTTGTTTACATAGTCATTCAACCAAAAAAGAGCTTCATCACCAAACACAATTTTACGATAAATGTGGATCAACTTCATGCTGTTCTAGGGCCCAATCAGCAAACAAACAACGCTTATTATGGTCAAGTGGCTGTAGTTCTTGAACCAGTTGGATCTTTGATTTGCGTAAAGACCAAGATCTTCACGCAAAATTTTCCATGTGGTGGATGCACAGAGTCCAACTTGTTGTGAACGTCGACGAATAGACAAATCTGTATCATAATTAGCACTATGACTTACAGCAGCGATAGTTTCTTCTGTACGTACAGTTCCTTGTCTTGTTGTTGCTGCATCGAGTAGAGAAAATGTTGTCCGAAATCTATCGATAGTTCGATGAATAAGTTTCTCTGATGGACGATTATGTGAACCATAAATTTCACGAAGTGAACATTACACTGATTTTGGAAATAAATTTCAACAATTTGTAAACGTTGTTGCGGCGTGAGTCTTTCCATGATAATTTGCCAATGCTTACTGAACAGAAATGTCAAAACAACAAGGCTTCTACCTTCTGTCAAATCACAGTTATCCCTATCGAAAGTTCTATCACTCTAAAAAAATACCCGGATATATTGAGAAATGCAATCTTTTTAATTTTCTGGGTAATCTAAATCTCGAATTATGATAATTTTCAGGAAATAATCACAAAACCTTCATTGCTAATAGCTATTGAACACTCACCTCCTCAATTAAGATGTACAAAACAAAAATAATTAACTTCAAAACGATGAAAATCAAACCGCCTTTTCTCTAAATACATCATTGAACCATTTCAACCGGTGTTTTCTACTTACTGCATGATCAACATCTATTACAGAGACTATAAAGTCAAACAACCATCCATGATTCAAATTTGTATCACTGCTTGCGTTGTGTATGTTAACTTAAATTCAAATAATCAAAGTTTCAATGCAACATTCGAAAATTTTTCTGGATGAATGTAATAAAATGGTCAGGGTCTGTATATTTCATCAAATTCTCACAATTTGTTCACTAGCAATATGATCCACTACGCATTTCGATCATTGCCAAGTGTGTAAGATTACAAAATGCATTGACATATATCCTATTATAGGTGGGCTAACATATTGAGTAATGAGGAATAATTCATTTCTGATTGGTTGTCCAGTGGTTGAAGATCGGGCTCTTTGTGGACTTTGTATACTTCCAAGCATTTATTGACAAGAGTTCGTAAACTCTTTCAGTTTTCTGATCCTTGCAGATTACACAAAAGCGTATAAATTATTAATTTTTCCATATTTAACCTCATTGAATGGCCATAATTGTTTGCTGCTCTACTACGAGCGTGCAATGGTTAATTAATATCGTGGTGAAACAACAGAGGGAGCACTAAAATCTAAGTCACCCCATATTACCTACATTTCGTGAGCGTATATTATCCGTTGATTGAATTCACTCATACTCTTCAGGGATTTAATGCTCTCAAATATTACAACCCATTGAAAACAACATAACCCTAAAATTTATCGGGTATTCGCTTGTTAGAATTAATACCCGTTGAACTAATACCTCACAGCAAATAACGCGATAAAGTACACGTAACGAATAGTTTCACTGGGAAAACAAATAAAATGGATTATTTGTACCACGTCAATATTATGAGGCTGTCAGGAGATTCATCAGAGAAATAAAGTATTATTGCACATCTTTTTTCTTTGCAACATTTCATTTCGCTTACAAATATCTCTCGTTACAAAATTTGGCTCGAGTTTCAGATTCAATAAACGGCAATCCAATTTCCGAACACCCACTTCAACTGGCCCCTTCAAAATTCCGCCTCCATTGTTGCCATCGTCAGACCCCTTATTTACAGTAATCTCGTAAAAGTTATCCTGTCTCGTGAAGTAATAAATATTGGATTTAGTGAAATACTGTTGAAGTTGAAGGAGTTTTCAAAGCACTTCAACTATATTCATTTCAGACACGTCTCCAGCAGGAAGTGTTCCGGCGTGACCCAAAGCCATGTTGCCGGATTTCTGCCGTAGTCCAATTTTCCATGTCTTGCATTATTTAGTGATTATTCAAGGCGGTTTTTCCATCGTAGGTGCCATAACTAGCAGGAGAGATTGCGGGTGCATAATATATCCTGAATCTCTGCCATAATACCGCCGAAAACTTCAAACTTCAAGGATTTGACGCAGAAACGTGCAGATATTCGTCATCCCCAAAGCATTATAAGGATCTGGGAAAGTTTCGTGATCGCGTACTTATGCTATTCCAAATATGTGCAGTTTGGTGGATCTTCCGAACTTCCGAGAAGTGTGTGCAAGATTAATGGGTTATTTGATACAAGGAACTCCTTTGTGGTACGCCAGATGCTAAAAGGGGCGTTATAAATATGAGTGGATCCGATAGAAAGGGTTTTCGATTAATTTTATGTGTAGAAGTCGTTGATACAGATAGTTGAAGAAGTTTAACTCATCTTTGCTCCCTGAAATTCATGTTGTGGTAAATCTCTTGGAAGCAGTTTTTGTACAAGAGTGAACTGATGAGGATGCAGTACACTCAGTTCAAGATTTTCATCTACTTGAACCAAAACTTCATCTTCATCATTTGTAATTGGCTTCGGGCTACCACTTATATTCTTACTACGAAATCAACCAATTTCACCCAAACGATTAAAAAAAAGTTTTACAAGTTGATCGCTTCCTGCCTGGATATGAAAATTCTTACCTTCTAGCGGATGAAGGAGCGCAAAAGTTCATCATGTCTCCCATTTCTACATTCGTAAAATGATTGCGACTTTTCGACAATGAAAGCTTTGAAAAATGCAACTGCTGCCATTTAATTAAGTACGGAAAATTGCGGTGTTGGGATTTACATTGAAATAGCATATTCCTAGTTGAAAACGTATTTCTTCTAGAACTAATAATGAAATATTCAACTGAGACTCACAGAATTGATATTTTAATGATGATCGGTTACGGGATAATTCCAGAAGTCAAGTTGAAGTGGCAAACTTATTTAATCAGAGGTATCCTCAGTTGCCTAATATTTTAAGCTATTGTGTCTGAAATTCCCGCACAATTCAGACTTTGCACATGTCAAACCATTAAAAAGCAAACCTCAGTTCGTTGAAGATACTGTGAAATTAGATATTTTGGTAGGTGTTGCAAAGGATACAATGACAAGTCCAAGGCAAATTTGCCGTGAATCATCGAACTGTTATAAGTGTCCCCACAAAGAAAAAATTCATCCATATAAAATGACTTTTGCAGCAGCTAATAGAAGACGATCCAGAACGTAGATGGCATATCTACGAAATAATGATGATTAAACTGAATAGAAATGAAAAAGCTGTTGGTACAATCATTTTTGTCAATGAATCTACATTTACATTGAACGGGAAGGTAAACAGAAAAAATTGTAGATATTGTTCAGCGGAGAATCCTCATTGGATGAGTGAGACACATAAGCAGTATCCCCAAAAGGTGAATGTTTCGGCTGGTATCATAGGTGATTCCAGTGACCAATCAGCAAAAATACGATGCTTATTATAGTCAAGTGGCTTTAATTCTTGAACCAGTTGGATCTTGTATGGGTGTAGACCAAGATCTTTACGCAAAATTTTCCATGTGGTGGATGCACAGAGTCCAACTTGTTGTGAACATCGACGAATAGACAAATCTTGATGATAATTAACACTATGACTTACAGCAGCGATATTTTCTTCAGTACGTACAGTTCTGCGTCTTGTTGTTGTTGCATCGAGTAGAAAAAATATTGTTCGAAATCGATAATGCCATAGTTCGACGAATAAGCGGTTCTGATGGACGATTATGTAAACCATAAATTTCACGAAGTGCTCAAATTTGGTGAATAGAACACTGATTTTGAAAATAAATTTCAACAATTTGTGCACGTTGCGACGTGAGTTTTTCCATAATAATTTGTCAATGCTTGCTGAACAGAAATGTCAAAATAACACTGTCAAATCACAGGTATCCCTATCGAAAGTTCTATCACTCTAAAAGAGACACCCGATACTTCTGTTCCAGAACACAGTAAAATTTGTCGAAAGTTTTTCTTGTCATCCGGTATTTAATTGATTCTGCCTTTACTTGATGAAAATCCATGTTGAATAATATAATATAGGGTTATAAGAATGTAATCAATTCTTATTTTTATAATTGAAGAAATAGACGATTTGATGTCATGATTCTGGAAGAGTGTATTTTTCTTTAGTTTAAAATAAACCAGAATAAGATACACAAAATAAAATAATAACATACAAAGAAATAAAAAAAATAGCTTACTAACCTGGAAGAGATCAAAAACAATGCTATAATATTTCTTCGGGTTTCTCAATTCACATTTCTAACAAATAACTAAATATGACATGCACCCCTCATTGTTTGCGTTTTCACATGGGAGCAACTTAGTTATAATACATAAAAATAGTTATTGTCCTTTCTTTTATTTCCAATATCTATCTCATATATATATTGTTAGAAATTTTTCCACTATTGGAAAAGGTCCTATTCTTATTTCATCAACTTTTTTTCTATTCAATTTTGATTTATTTTCAACATAAACATAGTCTCCAATTTTAAAATTATAATGTTTCCTATTCTTGTCGATCAGTTTTTTATTGTATTCATGATAGCGTAAAGAATTTTTATATGCTATTTCCCAATCTTTTGGTAATTTTTTCTGTCCAAAAACGTCTTCTGGAGCAATGTAATCAGTTCTGCCAGCAAGTAAATATTCTGGGCTATATCCAGTTGTAGAATGGTCTGTTCTATTGTATTCTTCAAAACATTCATCGGCCATTTTCGTTTTGTTTTTCATTTAATTCCACCAAATTAACTGTTCTTATACATTCGTCCATATTCTCCGTTTCTTCCAGAACTGGGTTTCTAGAAAGGCAACCTGCTTCTACATTTTCTTTTTCTGGTTCATATCTAATCTCAAAATCGAATTGTGATAGAAAATTCATCATGTCAACCAGCTCTTCATCTGGTCTTGTACGAAATTCTTTCACTTTTTATGGCTTATGGTCGGTAACAGCAATAAATTTATGTCCTATTAGCCAATATTTCCAAAATTTAATTGCCTCCTTAATTGCCAGACCTTCTAAGAATATTGCTTTCTTGTTCTTTTGATATTTATTTAGTTTTCTAGAAAAATATGCTACGGATGATTCTGGAAGAGTTTATTTTCTTTATTTTAAAATATACCGGAATAACACACACAAAATAAAATAAAAACATACACAGAAATACAAAGAAATAAAATAAATAGCTTACTAACCTGAAAGAAATCAAAAGCATTGCTATTTCTTCGGGTTTCTCAATTCACATTTCTAACAACTAACCAAATATGACATGTAACGGTTTGAGGTTAAAATCTTAGACATAGAACATAGAAGTTACAAAGTAATTTTCCCTGAAAATAACAGTTTTATTTTTACAGGATTATTCTGATTTTCACAATTTTTCATTGTGTTATTAAATAACGATAAAAATTTGTGAAAATCATAATAACCTTATTTAATATTAGAATTTTTTTTCCATAAGTTGTTTCAGTAGTGTAAAAAGCTTCCTAACTATGTGTTAGAACGTAGGAGAAGCAATTGAATTGATAATTCTGTCGCCGGATACCCAATATATTAACGTAGTTTCGAATAGTACGCTAACAAAGTCAGCTGCAAACATCTATATGCACCAACGAACCTTTTGCCTTATTACCCTAATTAGTTCACGCAAACACAAAACGAACCGCGCACGCGTTTCGAATGCCTATTAGACACATCATAAAACGAATCATTATGCGCTGAATAATTGCGGATATCCGCTTTTCCCACTCTACCACATAGTCCGTAAACCGGAAAAATTATCCCCTCTATCCCACAACAATACCCAAACCCGACGGTACGGGGCTTTGAAGCATCCCGATCAAACCGGCGGACTCGACAAAGCCTCCCTTATTCCGGGGGACGGAATGTCCGAGTTCGAGAACTTAGGGGAGGCGACCAAGCGATCTCCCTATACCGCTAGGATGGTAAGAGGAAGAAATGTAGTCTTGTTTACTGAATTTTCGGCTCGAATGAAATGTTCCTGTCATGATAAATAAGCTCATTAACGAAAGTTCAAACTGTTTTATTGGTTGTTGAGAAGATTCAGCCTATATCGAAACAAAGGAGCTTCCATGATTTTACTCAACTTAGTGGTTTAAATATAAGAGCAAATGATGCAATAGGTTGGCGAAAAAAATCCATTTTTTTCCGTGAAATTCAAGACTTTCCTTAACATGTTTCAGATTGCCCAATTAAGGTCAAATTTGCCACAATTTGCTCTATAATTTATTGTCATATTACAGGTAGTTTCATAATTCCTTTCTTATAGACAAGTCTTGGTCCTTATTAGCGGAAAACTGTAGTAATTTTTACAATCTTCTCTTGATGTCAATTTTTTATTGAATATGGTAATCACTTGGTGACAGGTCCGGACTATATATCGGGTGTTTTTTTCAGAGTGATAGATTTTTCAATAGGGATAACTGCGATTTGATAGAAGGTAGAAGCCATGACCTTTCTGTTCAGTAAGGATTGACAAATTATCATGGGAAGACCACGCCGCAACAACGTTCACAAATTGTTGAAATTTATTTGCTAAATCAGTGTTCTATTCGCCAAACTTATAGAGCACTTAAAGAGCAATATATTTCGGACAACATTTTCTCTACTCGATGCAACAACAACAAGACAAAGAACTGTACGTACAGAAGAAAATATTGCTGCTGTAAGTCATAGTGGTAATGGTGATCCAGATCTGTCTGTTCGTCGACGTTCACAACAAGCTGGACTCTGTGCATCCACCACATGGAAAATTTTGCGTAAAGATCTTGGTCTACACCTATACAAGATCCAATTGGTTCAAGAACTAAAGCCACTTGACCATAATAAGCATCGTTTGTTTGCTGATTGGGCCCTAGAACAGCTTGAAGTTGATCCACTTTTTTATCGTAAATTTGTGTTTAGTGATGAAGCTCATTTCTGGTTGAACGGCTATGTAAACAAGCAAATTTGCCGTATATGGAGTGAAAACAATCCTCAAGAAGTTCTGCACGTTCCATTGCATCCTAAAAAATGCACTGTATGGTGTGCTTTACACGCTGGAGGCATCATCGGTCCATATTTCTCTGAAAACGTTGCTGGAGCTAATGTTACAGTGAATGGTGCTCGTTACAGGTGAATGATTATTTGTTTCAAAATTTGAATGGTATCGACCCAGAAGTGTTTTGGTTTCAACAGTATTGTGCTTCACTGCTGTAACAGTTGAGCTGCTACTGTAACAATTGAAAGAAAAATTTGGAAATAACATTAGTTCGAGAAATTATCCAATTAATTGGCCCTCAAGATTATGCGACAAAACTCCACTGGATTATTTTCTTTGGGGTTATGTCAAGTCATTGGTTTATGCTGATAAACTAGAAACAATAGACACTTTTGAAGTCAACATGACTCGTGTTATTGATGAAATAAGGACTCAATGTCTCGAGAAAGTGGTCCAAAATTGGTCTTGTCGAATGCGGTTCCTCAGAACTAGTCGTGGTGGACATATGTCGGCAATTATTTTCAAAACACAAATTTCATTAAATTATCTTTCAAATAAAGAAAAAATTTGGCTTCAATCTTAATTTAAATGTGTTGCATTTCAATTCAAAGTTTTATCACTCTAAAAAAACACCTTTAACTTCCCAACCAAGCTTCCGGAGTTTCTGGTCATTCACTGCAGACGTGTGTGACCTGGAGTTGTCCTGATGGATCACAACACCTCTTCTGTTGCTCAGTTCTGGCTGTTTCTGCTCAATCGCTAGCTTCAAGCAGTTTTGATGTTTACATTAGAAATACGGATTTAGTGGAAGCAACTCATAATAAATAATTCCTTTCCATTCACACCAAATGCACAATAACCGTTAGTCCTGGTTCGACCACCGTTTGAGCTGCTTCACCGAGCTTTGGCCAAGATCGTTTTCACACAATATCGTCGTAGGTGACCCATTTGTCATCCCCAAGGCTTCGCAGATGGAAATTCGATTTTGATGTTGATTAGTCTGGGACCCAGGCATCGAGCTTTGCACAAATGGCATTGCACAAATGATTTGAAACTGTTTTATAGGTCATCCTATAATAACGACGACGATACTGTCTAGAGAACATGTTAGAGCAAGATCCATTTCTGACAACATCGGAGATTGCAAAAAGGCTTGATTTAGCTCACAAACCATTTCCGACCATATTAGGAAACTAGGGTTTGTGTGGAAGTATTCGAGATGGGTGCCACATAAGTTGAGCGAAAAGAATTTGACTGATCGAAGCATCATATGCACATCTTTGCTTGCACGCAACAAAATCGAAGCCTTCTTGGGCCGGATCGTAACTGAGGATCAAAAGTAGATTACCTATGAAAACATCATAAGGAAAAGAGCATATTGTGAACCCGGAAAACCTGTCCCCTCCATCTATAAACAGAAGTTGAGCTTGAACAAGAGAATGAAGTGATGATTGCCCACCATGGGCAATCATAGTGAAAGGTAAATCGGAGGTGACGATATCGGCCGTCCTTCAAGAGATACTGAACACAATTGACAAATGGTGTATAAGAGAAGACATGTCTCTTAACCCGCAAAAGGTATTATGGTATAGTACCATTCAATAAAAAACGGAAGTTGAATGGTTTAGAACCGCCGACTATCCGTGGTGAAATAATACAATTCTCATTTTAGGCAAAATACCTGGGAATAGTCCTGGACAAGACCCTCACCTGGAATGCACACCTGGATAAAGTGTGTCATAAAGCCAGAATGGGTTTCTGGACTTGCAGGCGGATCTGTGGTAAAACCTGGGGCCTAACGCCCAGGCAGATGTACTGGCTATATACTATGGTAATTAGAAACTAATAATATATGGCGCTGTAGCGTGGTGGAAAAAAGGGCAACAAACGGTTGGCGAACAAAAGCTCACCCGACTACAGGGACAAGCTTGCCTTGCAATTACAGGTGCGTTTCGCACCACACCCACGGCAGCCATGGAGGTCCTACTAAATCTACCACCCCTGCACCTACTCGTGCAGAGGGAGGCCGAACGGACCACATACAAACTATATCAACTGGCGATTGACAGGCCAGAGGCAATAGTGATGGGAGGCTCAGGACTGCTGGAAGAGCTTTTTACGAACAGTATCCTATCGATGCCCTCGGATCTAATGTCAAAAATCACGAGCCAGGAACGAAATTTCAATGTAATCGTCCCCAGCCGGGACGAATGAACCCAGCATGCTGAGGTTTTATTGAGAACCGACCTTGGCTTGTTCACAGACGGCTCGCGAACGACGAACGGAACAGAAGCGGAAGTCTATGGAAGTAAACCGAGAATTAACATCTCATTGAGTCTCGGTCAAAACGCAACCATATTCCAGGCAGAAATATTTGCCATTGAGACCGCGGCGGAACTGCTGATAAAACGGCAAATCTACCACGGTAAAATCAAAATATTTACTGATAGTCAGTCAGTACTAAATATCAGTACTAAAAGCTCTGGAATTCAGCTGTTTTACATCCAAAACAGTCTGGAGTTGCCGCATGGCTTTAAACAGGCTCGGTATGTATAACGGAGTCACTCTGGTTTGGATACCGAGCCACTCAAACTATTTGGGTAACGAGGAGGCGGATCGGCTGACGTTTGCTGGACCTGCTCTGCCTCTGGTAGGACCGGAACCATTCCTGGGAATACCACATGACGTGGCTAACGAGGCGATAACAGGCAGAATGAACTCAAGGCTAGAGTCTTTCTGGCGGAGCCATGCTGGCCTGAAACACTCGAAGTTGTTCCTTGGAACAGCTTCGAACAAAAAGATGAGACAATGAATGCAGACTGTGTCTTGAGAACACTGAAACAGCCATGCACATCGTCTCAGAGTGTCCAGCGGTGAGTCGCATCAGATTCGAGGTCTTTGGCCAGGCTTTCATAGCCCACAGTGAACTGAAAAAATTACCCTTGAACAAGATTATTGGTTTTATCCAAAAACTGGATCTCGTCGGGGAGATATAAATTTGGGGTGAACCACAATAGTCCGTGCGGACACAGTGGTAGGGAGACAGACGCCCGCTCGCCATAAATAATAATATGGTGGGACATTCGAGACCAATACATTTTGAGCTGTTGAAACCAAACGAAATGCTAAATTCGAAGAGGTACTGTCAGCAACTGGATAAATTAAAACAGCACTCCAAGAAAAAAGGCCGGAGATGTTCAATAGGAAGGACATCATACTGCTTCATGACAATGCTAGGCCAAATGCTGCTTTGGGGACTCCTCAGAAAGTGGCAGAGCTAGGCTTGGAAATTCCGTCACCCCCACCATACCCCTCGGTCCTAGCATCTTCCGATTATCACTTGTTTCTGTCCTTACAAAATTTATTGCAGGGCTAACAGTTCAAGAAGGAAGAAGATATCAGACATTTGTTGAAAATGGGATGTATAAACTGCCATCACGGTTATATTATTCATTAAAGTATGAGAATTTTATTCTTTCGCTTTATTCTAAAAACGGGCAGAACTTTTCAGTAGACTAATACTTTTTGCGGAAATCAGATGGAAAAAAAGTTCGAAAAATTCTAGTAATTTATCTAGAAAGTATCCGGAAAAGGCAAAGTTCAATTGTATTTACTTAGTATATACTTTTAATTCTTGAATTAAAAAATTAAAACAAATTATTCATCTTATTTACTTCTACAAGCTCTATTTAACTGTAAAAAGTTGACTAAACATCGAGGTACACCCGAAACTAGATCACCTCCATAATTTTCGGTGATGGTAGTCCAGGGCTGTGAAACTGACTGAATTCTTTATTTCGTGGCGCTACTCGTTCAACTGTAATCTTCATTAGTCCCCATATGTTTTCAATAGGACTAAGATCTGGTGAAGCTGCTGGCCATGAAATGGTTTTCACTTGGTGTTTTTGCATCCAAGCTTGGGTATAGGCCGAAGTATGTCATCTTGCATTATCCTACTAAAATCGCGACCCCTCTGGATATAAAGCATGCGCCTTTTCAAGAAGAAAAGAACGCCACAATACTTTTCACTACTACTGGAATCATCAACTATAGAGAGAGGCGTAGCACTAGGCTGAGATATTGCTCGTCAAACCATTATTTTGTTTAATCTTACGGGGTATCCTGAAACTGGCCTACGCTTTATATCCATGCCATTTTTATCCTCTTTATTGTCTCACATACAGCACTTTTTCCCACTTCAGTCAATGGTCTAATTTTTAAACGTTTCGGAAATCTTTTCTATACAAATATTCTACCTGTTTTCTCTTTTCTAGTTGCGACATTATTTCATCAATCGTATACCTGTTGATAATCAACAATATTTAACAAATAGTGTTGCCATGCAATTTTGGCCATAGCCGATTATCTGTACAACCTAATTTATACATTACTTTTGTTTTAGAATATAACAAAAACTAACTAAATGTAAATTATACAAAATAATAAATAACTCAGGAGCAATAGAACCGGTTTCAATCATTATTAAACCTTACTGAGACCTAAAACTCATTCTGAAGATTTAGAGCCTCTAGTTTCTCATTCTAATTTGGGAATACATTAAGTTGAACGAAAGATTAAAAAAAAATGAACAAAAAGCAGAGTGAAATAAGTCGCAATACAGAATATCATCACGTAAAATTTGTATATTTCGTGAACTAATTTCACAGTGTCTGTTTCCATTCAACCAGATCAGTTTTAATAATGAATCTTTTGTATTACGTAATTGAAATTCGTTCATTTTGCGCATTGTAGAACCTCCAGGACATTCTTTTCACGTCTCACCGTGACCTCTATACAGTCTTTGCCTGACGAAATGAAATAATAATTTTTCTTTTTTCCAGACCAGACCGGATTTCTGGTTTCAATGCACCTGGGAAATCTGCCCAAACTCAAGAATGCAGAATTGGATGGATACATACGTAATCAGGTAGGTGAAATGCTGAATTTTTATTGCGTTTTGGATTTGCCGACATTTGTATTTTCATATGATCATAAGACCGTTTGAAATTTGTTCGAAAAATTGTATCTGCAGAAGGGATGGGTCATTTGAAATTTGCATTTTTGATCGGCTCTAAATAAAAAACTGATGAATATTTTGTCGAAGTTGTGAGTTTGTTAGAAAGGCCGAATCTTGAAATATACAAATAGAGAGCAATATCATTCAAATGAGCGCCACGACTGGCTATAGCACCCCATTAGATCAACCCAATTTTTCAGTACATTGTCGAACGTTTGGGGCTCAATCTCATGAATAGCAACTTCGATTTCGTCCATCACATGAACCAGTTAGTGTATTAACTCTTTCACCAAGTGACTACTCAGCAGTCTCCACAGCCTGCTCTAAGAGGCAGAAAGTGTGATAAGGGCCTTATCATTGCGCATGGCGAGAACCCTTCGAAAGAGATGGACCAACCAGCTACCAGTTCAGGCTTCAGTTCGAAAACATACAACCGTATGACTGGTAGCAGCGAAGCATTATCCAACCTCCACTTGGTCTACATTGTCAGTACCCGAGTTATTTGGGACGCAACTCACACGACGAAGGGGCTTCTTATCCATCCATCCGAATGCAGTCCAATGAACTAAGATAGTCTCAAGATTGATGCCTCAATTGATCCTGGTACGAGCACCGTCCATCCGGCCTCTACGTTAAGTGCCACAAACCCTTGTGAAGTTTTTCAATTGATCAAGCATCAACGGTCAAGCACCAATGGACTAGCCGTATCGTCAAGATCAACACACCTCAGAAACGTCTCGCAATCGAACCTGTTCAGGACGAGGCCAGTCGAACCATCAAGTCCCTCTAAAGTCTGAAGCATTTCTCGAGTTATCCTGAACTTGGGTTGCTGCGAACAGATAGAAGAAATGCCCTCGTAGTCCAGTATGCGGACTATTAACCACTGCCCCCTCAAATACAATAACAATTGGGTGGCCAGGTCGTACGAATACTTCCCGAGCGGCTCCACCTCCAGATAAATCCGGAAATTTACTGCAATAGGGTAGAGTACGTTAGTTTTAAGGGAGAAGCCCTGTGCTGCGAAGGACTTCCTTTGTTTCAAGGCATCAACCGTTTCTGGATGGTTTGCGTAACTCTTAAAAGATCCTCAAAAAAAATAGTCTTATTTGGTGAAAATCAGCTTCATCGCTTAAGATAATTTTTTTGGGAGAATTTTCATCTTCGGTCATGAAAAATTAGCCTATTGAGCGAAGTAGAAACGCTTCTGATGGTAACGGGACTGTACTTCTTGCACTAGTATAACTTTATGAGCCTGTTTTATGAAAGTATCATGAAAAACAAATTCCACTCTGAAAATGCACAACATAAACCTGAGAAATCTTTCGAAACGACCTCTATTCCAGAAGCTTCTTCAAAAAACTCTTCAAAAATATGTAGCACATCTTCAGAAAGGCGAGTTGAAATTCTCAGCAATAATTTTCGGTACACTTTCATGCCCGCAAATAAAAAACAAGCAACAAAAAATATCTATCATACTTACACGAACTAGTGGCATTTCAAACTATCGGGTGTTTTTTTAGGGTGATAGAATTTTAAATTGAAATAAAACAAATTTAAATTAAGATTGAAGCCAAACTGTTTTTTATTTGAAAGATAATTTTATTACTCTTATGCGTTAAAAATAATTTCCGGCATATGTTCACCACGACTAGCTCTGAGGAACTGCATGGACCAATTTTGGACTTCTTTATCGAGTAATGCAGGCCTTATTTCATCAATAACAGGAGTTATGGTGGCTTCCAAAGCGTCTATTGTTTCTGGTTTATCAGCATAAACCAATGACTTGACATAACCCCAAGGAAAATAATCTAGTGGAGTTATGTCGCATGATCTTGGAGGCCAATTAATTGGACCATTGCTCGAAATAATGCTATCGCCAAACCTTTGTTTCAATAAATTCATTGTTACGGCAACATCATGAGGTATAGCATCTTCTTGTTGGAACCAAAATACTTCTGGGTCGATACCGTTCAAATTTTGAAACAAATAATCATTGATCATCGATCTGTAACGAGCACCATTCACTGTAACATTAGCTCCAGCATCGTTTTTAAAGGAATATAGACCGATGATGCCTCCAGCGTGTAAAGCACACCATACAGTGCATTTTTCAGGATGCAATGGAACCTGCAGAACTTCTTGAGGATTGTTCTCAATATATATACGGCAATTTTGCTTGTTTACATGGCCGTTCACACAGAAATGAGCTTCAACACTAAACGCAATTGTACGATGAAAAAGTGGATCAACTTTAAGCTGTTATAGGGCCAAAATAAGCAAACAAACGACTCTTATTATGGTCAAGTGGCTTTAGTTAGTTTAGATTTTGAAAATAAATTTCAACAATTTGTAAACGTTGTTGCGGCGTGGATCTTTCCATGATAATTCGTCAATGCTTACTGAACAAAAATGTCAAAACAATATGGTTTCTACCTTCTGTCAAATTACACTTATCTCTATCGAAAGTTCTATCACTCTAAAAAAAACACCCGATAAGATAGAACTCAAATGGTTTCTTAGCTGTTTCCATTCACCTTCTGTGTTATGATAAAATGAAGCACTGTGAACAAAATGAATTACAAGTGTATCTTAAACTATGCGCGAGTGGATGGGTCAATTGTGGCAACTTAGCGATAGAGATAATTTCGGCAATTCCTTCAAGCAAACCTTTTGAATGATCCATTTCCAGTACTTTCCTGTTCGACGAGTTCAGCAAAAAAAAGGATAAACAGAAGCGTCATATTCTCTCGAAATTCTACCAGGCAAATCGAGCACAAAAACAATAAAAACCACAGAATCCTGCACCCTATATATCAATCCGTAAGTCTCGATCGGTAAAATAGAAATCGAAGAAGATTAATTGACGATTTGGTC
Organism: Megalocaria dilatata; assembly: GCA_034642435.1. Lineage (NCBI taxonomy): Eukaryota > Metazoa > Arthropoda > Insecta > Coleoptera > Coccinellidae > Megalocaria > Megalocaria dilatata. The sequence continues at coordinate 8,571,220 of CM067857.1, read as the reverse complement.
ATTAATAAGTCAAACACTCTAGGGGAATTCCATTTTTCTCCCCGATCTCTACGTTTGGCAAGGGATTTCTCCCAATCTTTTGTTCATCGACTAACTGCCTCGGATGTGAAATCATTATTTTTAATGAGTCAGTCGTAATTAAGGAATCTTCGCTGTGCGGTTAGAAAAGGGTTGTTTTCGAATTGGGGGTAGACGGAAATCGCGAATTTCTGGATACCGAAGTACAGCTCAAACAAGAAATTGGAGGGGCGTTGGAATAATAAACTCATCGGCCATAATGGTTGTTTCTGCTTGAATGAAAAATGTAGGAATTGAATAATCGTGTTTACTCCCTTGAATACTAAAGATGATATCTTCACGCCTAGTCATTAATTATTCGTGAAGCTCTGACAAATTCACCCCTGTTCGTCATCTCTTATATGGAAGCTCAATCCAAAAGAGAAAGCGAAGTAAATTCGTGAGATATTTTAAACGTTGAAGAAGGTACAGAACTTAATACAGTAACGTTAATTAAGAACATTTTATGTATTCACTTTACGAACACCAAGATGGTAATTAACTTCAAAGTTCTGCACCTTATCACACAAAGCATAATGAAGGACTATAAATAAAATGATAAACAACATTTAAATAGCATTCAATCCTGATACATCAATGGGAAGCACCTAAACTCACCAAATTCAATATTAAATGGTGCATTCTGAGTAATAATAATATTTATTTCCAGAATCATTATCACAAAGGTGGATAATGAAGTAGAAACATGTCAAAACAAATCAGTATAAAAATCAGAAGAGCATAGTCATTCATATTTTAAGACAGAAGTCTTTAAATTCTGCAAAAGAGTATGGTTCACAATTCAATATATACAAAAAAACAGCTTTACTAAATCGATTGTAATCTGATATGTCCCGAATATCTTTCGGTAGGAGATTATACAATTTAGTAATCATACAAAGTGTGCTTTTTTCAGTATAGGAATATTTATGGATCGAGAAAAAGTATTTTTGAACTCTTCTGGTGAAATTATTATTTTTATAGCTCTCAAAGTAATAATGATGTTTTCGCAAAAATGGCAAAACTCTGTAGCAATAAAGACCTGGGAGATATATAATATTGTTAGCATTAAAGTATCGGGTGTTTTTTTAGAGTGATAAAACTTGCGATAGGGATAGCTGTGATTTGACAGGTAGAAGCCATGTTGTTTTGATATTTCAGTTTAGTAAGCATTGACGAATTATCATGGGAAGACTCACGCCGCAACAACGTTTACAAATTGTTGAAATTTATTTTCAAACTCGTGTTATTGATTAAATAAGGCGTGAATTACTCGAAAAAAAGGTCCAAAATTGGTCTGGTCGAATGCGGTTTCTCAGAGCTAGTCGTGATAAACATATGCCGAAAATTATTTTCAAAACGTAAAGGTCATAGAATTGTCCTTCAACAAAAAATTAGCTTCAATCCTAATTTAAATGTGTTTTATTTCAATTTAAAGTTCTATCACTCTAAAATGGAACACCCGATAGTTTCATTAGCACCATGAGCACATTCTTGCTGGAACCAAAATACTTCCGGGTTTTCATTCCATACAGGCAATTTTGCTTGTTCACATAGCCGTTCAACCAGAAATGAGCTTCATCACTAAACACAACTCTACGATAAAAAAGTGGATCATGTTCAAGCTGTTCTAGGGCCCAATCAGCAAACAAACGACGCTCATTATGGTCAAAGGCTTTAGTTCTTGAGCCAGATGGATCTTGTATAGGTGTAGACCAAGATCTTTACGCAAATTTTCCATGTGGTGAATGCACAGAGTCCAACTTGTTGTGAACCTCGATGAGTAGACAAATCTGGATCATCATTAACACTATGACTTATAGCAGCGATATTTTCTTCTGTGAGTTTGACGAATAAGCTGCTCTGATGGACGACTAATGTAAACCATAAATCTCACGAAGTGCTCTATAAGTTTGACGAATAGAACACTGATTTTGAAAATAAATTTCAACAATTTGTAAACGTTGTTGCGGTGTGAATCTTTCCACTATAATTTGTCAATGCTTACTGAACAGAAACGTCAAAACAACATGGCTTCTACCTTCTGTCAAATCACAGTCATCCCTATCGAAATTTCTGTCGCTCTAAAATAAATACCCGATATTTTAACTGAAAGTATGAATGAAATCACTACCCTTTTCCTACTCTGAGGCACCTTTATTGTCATTCAGAAACCTTATACACCCACAGCTGATTTATATCAATGAATGAATAATATATTCATGACAACCTAGGAAAATTTGAACATTTTTGGTACTATAAGAACTCTAAAAATTCCCTTCTTTCATGAGCTGGGAATATATCGTCGTAAATGATATGATACAATTGAATTTATGTGATGAATCTGTAAAGTTTTCCATTGTCTCATCTCAAATACAACGAGGAGAAAATCTCTCCATCTACACCAGACGAAAACAGTTGAATCGCTCACTCCTCAAAAGTGAAGAAAATCACCACTCGCAATTCTTCTCTCGCTAACCCCCATAAAATTTCATCACTTTTCAAGCAACAAAACTTGTGAGGCTATATCGAAGGAACATAAAATCGGGGAAGAAATTCAGCCCACGAAAACGCGAATTTTCGTGGGTTGTACGTTTAGACAATGTTGCCGTTCGATGCTGTCCGATGCGCCTTCGATCTTGGAAAATGTTTTATGCCCCGTCGTAAATATTTGGTATAATTTATACCAAAACAACCCGATAAAATAGTTTCACGTATAACTTTCGGGTCGTTTGGCAGTTTCGGAAGTTCAAATGGCTCGACCGAATTCTGAGCCGGAAGCCGAAACGAAAATAGGTCCTTTCTTTACCACCAGATCATCATTCATGCTAACAATGCAGTAATTTGGGCTGATAAACAAAGTTAGATCGATTTGTTTTCGGAAGTGTGCGCCGAAAAGTTGGGAGAAGATACAAGGTGTCTATCTGAAAGAATTAAAAAGAAATGTTCGTGAACTCATCAAAATTATCACCAAATCACTGACTTCATCAAAACTTAATTAATTGGCGCCCAACGTGGGGCCCAAAAAGTAGTAAAGTTTGTTTTGCATTAAAATGTTTGATCGGAAGAGATGGTAATCGGAAGAAGGTAGGGTAGGACTTTCCATTTGAGTACGTTTTAATGGGCAACGCATCATATTGTCGTGCATTGTCAATAACTTTGTCGTATTTATCACAATTCTTTGCGATGAAAAGATTTCGTTGCGAGACTTGGATTTTTACATCTTATGTTTTTGATTGGATTATTTCTTACATCATCGTTTTTGAATATCTGGGGAAACACGACTTTCGTGAATCATTTCATGACTGATGAATTGTGGATGGGTGCTTCATAAATCAACATTTAGATTATGAAGAATAGATTGCTCCCGATCGTCCTTATCTGGAAGGGATTATACGGAATACAAATTGTCAAATTAATTCCCGTCAGAGATTAGGGACTGTTTTTGGCTATTAGTATCGACAGATTTCCTTACAGCAACTGTATCTACACGTTCGTAACTCGTGGGAGGAATTTAAATGATGTATTACGAAGAAGGTACAGCATCTTTCAGTGAATTCACGATATAAACTAATGGTTTATCGTCCAATGAATGAGACCACTCTGGACTGAGTTTTGAAAGAGAATTAATATTATTTGAATTAAAATAAAATAAATACTAAGATAATGAAAATTATCTAGTCTTGTTATTGTGAGGTCAAGGAAATTTATACTTTGGTTCTTTTCTACTTCGATTGTGAATTAGATTTTTTGGTAGAGTTTATTGATGAACTATACCGATAAAGAAAAAATTTGCCATTATTAAACCAGCGTTAGAAACATAGGTTTTTCCTTTAAATTGAAAGAAGTTTGATTCAAGATATATTTCGAGGCAATTAAGAATATTATTCTTTTTGATGGGGTTGGTATTATTTTTAATCAATAGTTTTTGTAAATTTTGTATCGTTTCAATTGGAGGTATACTGAGAAATAAATTTTGTACATCAAAAGAAATTAATCTACATTTAATCTAATAAAGTAGAAAATGTAAACAAGTGTTTTATTTTATAATGACAATAATATACAATTTTTGGGCAATTGGAAGGATTGAATATTGTCAACAGTTGGATGCTATTTTCAATAGCGTATTTAGCTAAAAAGTTTGTTTCAGTTTAAATAATAGAAATAAAAACTCCGGATATTCTATGCTTGGTGATGTGATAAATAAAACTACTGGTCCAATTGAATTATTTTCGTTACGAAGTTTTATTAATGAATATAATTTTGCGATTTGTGGGTTCATTTAAGTGAGCGAATATTTTCTAGGGAAGTTATTGAAAGGGCTAACAGAGTGGTCTTTTCTATTTTTTATTTGTTTTCGGAAATGTTCAGTGGGATTTTAAGTTACAGTTTTATATTTGTCTGGGGTTAAAAAGCAGTAGTTTTGTTAATATATTCATGTTTTGGAATAGTAACAATACTGTTTCCTTTATCGGCCGGAGTGGATATTAAATTATTGGTGTTTCTTTTTTCGATGATCGATTTAACCAAATTCTGTTTTAACGAGGAAGAGTGAATTTCAGTTTTATTTTTGTCTTTAATTATGTCAGCAATAATATATTTATTGTAACTTAAATTTGATTGATTTTTGAATGATTGAATAGACTTAATGGCTAGTTCTGAATCTATTTCTAAATAATCTACGGATTTTTGAGAATTATTGTTTTCTAGGTTGAATTTGAATCCCTTTTCTAAAAGGTTGGATTCTCTACTGTTGAATTTTACATCAGATAACTTGACGATCTAGGGTAAAATTGATGTTCAGAGAAATTTTGTTTTTAAGTTTTATTAAATTTCGGAATATTATTTTTATTTTTAGGAGTTAAATTTTTTAGTTTCTTAGTTTGAGTTGGGAATTTGGAATCAATAATTTCATCCACACGTTCTTTAGTATCGGGTGTTTCTTTTAGAGTGATAGAACTTTTGATAGGGATAACTGTGATTTAGCAGAAGGTAGAAGCCATGTTGTTTTGACATTTCTGTTCAGTAAACATTGACAAATTTTCATGGAAAGACTCACGCCGCAACAACGTTTGCAAATTGTTGAAATTTATTTTCAAAATCAGTGTTCTATTCGCCAAACTTATAGAGCAATTCGTGAAATTTATGGTTTACATAATGGTCCATCAGAGCAGCTTAATCGTCGAACTATCGATTCATTTCGGACATAATTTTCTCTACTCGATGCAACAACAACAACAACAAGACAAAGAACTAAAATAGGAAAAGGCTTTTTACTTGATAGAAGAAATATAACAAAATTTGAATATGAAAACAGATTTAATCTGTTAGTCTACAATTTTAATTTCAAAAAAATTTTTATCATGATATTATATTATTTTGATATTAAAACAAAAGACATAGAACTGTACGTACAGAAGAAAATATTGCTGCTGTAGGTCATACTGTTAATGATGATCCAGATTAGTCTATGCGTCGACGTTCACAACAAGTTGGACTCTGTGCATCCACCACATGTAAACAAGCAAAATTGCCGTATATAGAGTGAAAAAAATCCTCAAGAAGTTCTGCAGGTTCCATTGCATCCTGAAAAATGCACTTTACGGTGTGGTTTAGACGTTGGAGGCATTATCGGTCCATATTTCTTCAAAAACGATGCTGGAGCTAATGTTACAGTGAATGGTGCTCGTCATATATCGATGATCAATGATTATTTGTTTCAAAATTTGAATGATATCGACCCAAAAGTGTTTTGGTTCCAAGAAGATGGTGCTGCACCTCATGCTGCTACCGTAACAATTGATTTATTGAAAGAAAGTTTTGGTGATAACATTATTTCGAGAAATGGTCCAATTAATCTGCCTCCAAGATCATGCGACATAACTTCACTGAAATATATTCTTTGGGGTTATGTCAAGTCATTGGTTTATGCTGATAAAACCAGAAACAAAAGACGCTTTGGAAGCCAACATAACTCGTGTTATTGATGAAAAAGGCCTGAATTACTGAAAAAAGTGGTCCAAAATTGGTCTGGTCGAATGCGGTTCCTCAGAGCTAGTCGTGGTGAACATATGCCAGAAATTATTCTGAAAACATAAATGTTGTAAAATTATCTTTCAAATAAAAAAAATTGAGCTTCAATGTGTTTCATTTCAATTTAAAGTTCTATCATACTAAAAACAAAAACACCCGATACTTCTGTCAATAATATCGAACTGAATATAATGAAGTCTACTAGTTAATTCTGTATGAATTACCTTTGAGTATACTTTGGTGACATATCTTTTGTAGTATTGTACTTTCATGTCATTCTTCAACCATGTCTTCATTCCATGTATTCGTCCATAAGTGGCTACAGGATTGAAATGAATTAATTTCAACAATAACTATGAAATTATTCACGTTGAAAGCAAAGGTTCTGGATTATCACTTTTAGAATTTCTTGAAATCAACAGGTACAATACCCGTAAAATCGTTTTCAACGATCAAACAGATGTTGACAAGTCTCCATTACTGAATATCTTTCCCTTATGGCATATTTTAGCGGCAAACTCCAATAAACACCTTGAGTTTGTATGACTTCTTCTACCATCCAACTCGGTTGCACTGAACACCATCAGCCAGTAGAATGTAGATACCTGAAGAAGCCACATCGTGGTGAAACAATTATTGTATTACAAACATTTTTGTAGTGTCTCCCATAATTTTCTAATGAAAATCAGTTTCCACCGAGTAAAGAGCGAATCAATCAAACATTCAACCTTCATATGCGTAAAGTCAAATTATCCGAAATGAATTTATTCGTATTTGGTATTTAAGGATGTAAATCTTTTCTGCATACGTATTTAGCCTAATTATTCGAATTTTCGAAGGAGCCACGGCAAGAATAATTGATTTTGAAGTTGAACATAACCAATTCAGACACATCTAGAAACTTCCAGAGAGTTTCAAACGAAACGAAGCCCTTCGGAGTGACAGCCAAAGATATGGAAATGAAGAATCGGATTTCCAACTCCTGAAGCATCTAGTGCAGACTGAGTATGTAATGATTTCAATTTGAAACGTGGCACGGCAAGAAAAGTTCCCGCAAAGTTTGCGACTGAAGAAGACCCGGTTAGCATTTCTCATTCCCGAAATCAGGCGGGACTGAAGCAACTAGATCTAATTTGTTCGTCCGCATGACGGCAGAACTGCGGGATTAATAGCTTCAGCACGGCTTAAATTTGTATGCCGCCGGTATTTTGGCAGTTATGTTTATGAACTTTCAAGAAAAGGAGCGATCTGTCTTCATTTCCTTTGCCGGAATACAACTCGAACAACCTCCTCTTTTGAGATGCTGACAAATTATTTCTGCTGTACGAATAGCATGAAACTAATGGAAATGGGAACTGATAGGAGATGGTTCTAAATGATAGGAAGATGGAATCGTACGGCATAATTCATGCAGACAGACTGCGAGTGTGTTAGGCTGAATCATGAAAATGCGTCTTTCGAGAGGGATTTGCCAGAGGGAGTATTATAGAGTAATGGAGAACTTTAGGGGAATTTTGAGAAATACAACTGGTGAAAGTAATTTGACCTCTTTGTTTTGCTGCAACACATCGACTGAGTTGCAATAGGCAGCGAAATAATAATGGCTAGGTATATACATTTAGGCGAACGAAACATGCTCTGAGGTGCTACCCACCTCAATACATAGATAACTTTGTTCCAAGTACCTTATAACATCTGTTACGTTTTATATGCAATTGTAGTTTAACAAGGTAACTGTGGAGCAAAATAAACAAACATCAACCTCGAAAATTCCTTCATAGCAATTATTATGGAGAAACTGAGGAACAAATCCCTCAATAAACGTAGCCTTCTGCTTGTTCTTCTTAAAGTGCCATCTTCTTATAGAAGGTTGGCTACGATTTCAGCAAATCGTTTTTGTGTCACTCTTAGCAATTCTTTTAAGCTTAGATCCAATCAAATTTTCAAGCCATGAACACTGTCTTGCACTAGGCTCTCTCTTGCCTGCAACCTCAGGAACCAGTATTTCCTGCCTCTATATACATGTCCCAAATAGCTCGTCTTTCGTCTTTTGGCAGTCACCCGAATTTTTCAGTATACATTCATTCTTTTCAAGACGGTTTCATTAGATACGGGTTTTGTCCAAGAAATTTATAGCATTCTGTGTATAACCCACATCTCGCAGGCTTCCGAACGTCTTATGCAGCAGACTCCTAACGTCCAGGACTCAATTCCATATAGAAGTATTGAATGTATATAAGTTTTTACAAACCTATATCTGGTATTTAAGGACAAGGTTGTGTTCGTCAATAAATTCTTCATTATGAGTAACGCTCTTCTTGCGCTTCCAATACGAGTACGTATTTCAATTTACGGGTTCAAATCCTTTGTTGTCCAGCACCCCAGGTATCTGAAATTTTTCACTTCTTCTATTTTGTTTTATATATTGTTATATCAGGATTTTTCAGAGTCATAGAACTTTAGATAGGGCTAACTGTGATTCGACAGAAGATAGAAGCCATGTTGTTTTAACATTTCTGTTTAGTAAGCGTTGACAAATTATCATGGAAAGAAACGCAACAACGTTTACAAATAGAGCACTTGGTGAAATTTATGGTTTACATAATCGTCCATCAGAACAGCTTATTCCTCGACAGATTTCGGACAACATTTTCTCTACTTGATGCAACAACAACAACAAGAGAAAGAACTGTACGTATAGAGGAAAATATCGCTGCTGTAAGTCATAATGTTGATGATTATTCAGATTTATCTATTCGTCGACGTTCACAACAGGTTGAACTCTGTGCATCTATCACATGGGAAATTTGAGTAAAGATCTTGGTCTACACCCATACAAGATCCAACTGGTTCAAGAACTGAAGCCACTTGACCATAATAAGCGTCGTTTGTTTGCTGATTGGGCCCTTGAACAGCTTGAAGTTGATCCACTTTTTCATTGTAAAATTGTGTTTAGTGATAAAGCTCATTTCTGGTTGAACGGATATGTAAACAAGCAAAATTGCCATATATGGAGTATAAACAATCCTCAAGAAGTTCTGCAGGTTCAATTGCATCCTGAAAAATGCACTGTATGGAGTGCTTTACACACTCAAGGCATCATCGGCCAATATTTCTTCAAAAACGATGCTGGAGCTAATTTTACAGTGAATGGTGCTCGTTACAGATCGATGATCAATGATTATCTGTTTCAAACGATGAATGGTATCGAGCCAGAAGTATTTTGATTCCAAAAAGATGGTGCTACACTTCATGCTGCAACCGCAACAATTGATTTATTGAAAGATTTTTCGGAGATATTTGGCGATAACTTTATTTCGAGTAATGGTCCAATTAATTGGCCTCCAAGATCGTGCGACAAAACTTCACTGGATTATTTTCTTTGGTGTTATGTCAAGTCATTGGTTTATGCTAACAAACCAGAAACAATAGACGCTTTGGAAGTCAATATAACTCGGGTTATTGATGAAATAAGGCCTTACTCACTCAAAAAATTGGTCCAAAATTGGTCTGGTCGAATGCGGTTCCTCAGAGCTAGTCGTGGTGGACATATGCCGGAATGCTATTAAGTCAGTCGTCGGACACAAGAATAACTTCTTTCTTTGTTATGAATGGTGACTAATGGCTAGTTGAATCTTTCCCTACATTTGCGTATTGCCTGGCATTCTGCTGCGAGCTTAACTCGGACTCTTCAAATCGGTACGAAACTGTTAAAGGGGTTGTGCGTCTATCTTACTGGCTGAGAGACTACTTGCGACCTTCCTTAGCATGTCAGAAATATAATAAATGCAAGAAATGCTTCAATTTTTTTCCATAACGATTTTGAAATTAAAATAAATTCCACGAACATTAAATGAAGGTTCCGATAATGTAAAATAAATACTTAAAATTATAAGAAAACCACTGATTTCGGAACAAAAGCTCACAGATTCAATGTATTAAGGGTTCAATGAATCCATCTTGTTGAGGTAAACAATAGCCAAATCTATTACACAGAGATAATCTCATATCTCTGAGTGACTTTGGCCACAAAATTCAATAATTTCCAACCCTACTTCATCAAGACTTGAAGCTCTGCCGAAATCATGTCCATAAATAGATATAGAAAAAAAGTATTTGGGGATAAATCAGGTGATTTGAGGGGGCCACGAAATTGTACCATTCGAAGATATTACTCGACCAAGAAACGTGTGTTGGAGAAAATGTGTCACTTCTCCTGAGTTATGATTTGTAGTTTGTAAAAGCTCGTCTTATTGAAAATAAACATCGTCCACATCAATTTCTTCTAATTCTGGCCATAAAAACTCATCACTCATAGCTCTCTAGCGCAATCCATTTACCGTGACAGTTGCACCAACCTTATTTTCGAGTAAGTAAGGTCTAATCACAACACCAGCCCAAAACCCGCATCAAACAGAGACACGTTGAGGATGTAAAGGCTTTTCAACAATCATTCATGGAGTTTCCGAGACAAAAATGCGACAATTCATCTTATTCACATAGAGATAGAGGTGAAAATGGTCCTTATGATTTTTCGATAAAAACCCGGATCATTTCCATGCATTTCAAAGACCCAATGTACAAAAGTGCTTCAGTTTTGCTAACAGTGACTGCAAAATTTTCACAATTTTTGTAGTGAATTTTAACAATTTCAAGTCAACGTTGAAACCTGTATCTTTCAATTTTTGGTGATGGCGGATGTAAAGAATTACTTGGTATGTAGAGATATCTAGTGATTGATTAACCCCAAACCAATTAGTATGCAAATTCTTGGTTAAGCATACTTCAAATATGGTTGAGAAAGGAATCTATAATTGGCTTTAATGGTTTATTTTCAGCCTAAATACATATAGTACAAACTACAAGTTTGAATTGTGCACCCAAATTGAGGAAGTTGTGTCGGTGTAGTTTTAAATCTAATTGCGATAAAAACACTATCTTTTTCGTGGAATAGTTCTTCTTTGAGCTTTTTCACCGTTGTTCACTTTCACCGAATATACTTTTATTGGTTTCACATTTGTATTCACTTTTCACAAAATAACTATCTAATTACAAATAATGTAGATAATATATTCACTTCCACGCCTTAAATGCGTCATAAGTTATTAAGAGAGCGAGACGTGTGAATTAACTTGAGAGAACTAGCGGGCGGTTTATTTTGTGCTTTTTGGGCAAGCGACTTTCATGAGAATGTGTTTCTGACGCTGCTTTTGGGTAAATCAAATGAGAGACTGTTAGATTATAACTTGAGAGACAAAGGGAAATTGATTAGAAGTTACTTCTAGAGAATGTGTGTGGGATTAGAACTTACTTCTAGATAATGTACTTGGGATAAAAACTTACTTCTAGAGAATGTGTGTGGGATTGGAATTTAATGTTCAAAGAGTTGATAATATTGAGCGACCGTTTGATAGAAGCTCGAACAGAGGGCCAACGAGCAAATTCGAGGAATGTCTTCAACTGAACCTTTCAGCTAACTGACAAAATGAGAGACTGTGTGGCCCAGGTGGACAGAATTATATTTCTTGATCTCGAAACGGCGTCGGTTTGCATGGGCTTCTACGAAAAATGTGAACGACAAAAATGTTCAGTCCTTAACTGGTATGTAGGCCCAAAGGTTTCTAGGAAAAAATGAGACATATTTAAAAGTCCTACATTCCTGTTTCTGGGATCATAAGGAAAACATTCCTTATTCGACGTAAATTAGAACAGCGCAGTTTTTTCTTGTCAAATGTCAAAAGATGACAACTTCAAAAGTGAAATAATAAGGAACGGTTTTTTACATGATAGAAGAATTATTACAAAATTTGAATATCAAAACAGATTTAATCTGTTGGTCTTCTACAATTTTAATTTCAAAAAATTTACTCAAAACAGATCAGTTCAACTTTACATATAAAAAATAATAAAATCAATTAAACAATAAATAGACTTACCGAATGCCATCTTCAGAAATATATGATCTTTAGAAACATGCACATAGGTATATAATATTCACTCTATGTTCTATGCTCTCAAAAAATCATACAGAGCTTATAAGGCTTTTTAATGGTCTTAGTTAAAACCATTCAACACTGTATAATGAATTTCTTTATTTAAAAACCTGATATAATTATATATTATATATAAAATAAAATAATAAGGAACGGTTTTTTACTTGATAGAAGGATTATTACAAAATTTGAATATCAAAACAGATTTAATCTGTTGGTCTTCTACAATTTTAATTTCAAAAAATTTACTGAAGAAACTTCAAGAATTAAATTAATGTCTTTATGAGCACTGCTCATATTATTATATATATTTATTATTATATTATTTTATTTTATATATAATATATAATTATATCATGTTTTTAAATAAAGAAATTCATTATACAGTGTTGAATGGTTTTAACTAAGACCATTAAAGTGTCTTATGAGCTCTGTATGAATTTTTGAGAGCATAGAACATAGAGTGAATATTATATATACCTATGTACATGTTTCTAAAGATCATATATTTCTGAAGATTGCATTCGGTAAGTCTATTTATTGTTTAATTGATTTTATTATTTTTTATATGTAAAGTTGAACTGATCTTATCGTAATTTCAATTATTTTTTGAGGATGTGCTACATGTTTTGAGATTTTTTGAAGTAATTCATTTAAATATATTCAATATTTCAAATAAATTAGTTTTTGAGAAGTTCTTGAAATTATGTTTCATATTTTTGAGAAAGAGTTATTTTTCATAAATACAGGATCAGAAAACAATACATTTTGTAACAAACAGGGCTTCCTACGTTTGTCTGAAGAGTTCAGTACGTATGCCTGGAACGAAACAAAAAATGTTCATTTATATTTTAATTTTAATTGACAATTTATATTCTTTGGTTTTTCTTAATTCCATTTGATATGGTATGATGAATTTCTATTTTATACGTCTATTAAATATGAGCAGTGCTCATAAAGACATTAATTTAATTCTTGAAGTTTCTTCAGTAAATTTTTTGAAATTAAAATTGTAGAAGACCAACAGATTAAATCTGTTTTGATATTCAAACTTCAAAAGTGATAGTTGTCCACACAGCGGGCTATTGAAAATAAGAAATTTTATTGGAAAACTTTTTAGATAGATTGTGGAAATATTCTTCATTATTTTATTTAATTAATGAAGTATAGGGTTTCATTCACCAATGCACAGTCTTTGAATAAAACAGTCAGCAATATTATTCACAAAATATTCAAATAGTGCCTTCCATATCACAATCACCCAGAAAATGATGTAGCGGCGTAGGAACCTCGCACAATAAGAAAAATAACCACTAAAAATTCCTTACATCCCCCCTAACCCAATCCAGTTTTCTCGAAGCGGAAAACCCCCGAGTACGTTTCCTCCTAACGAGTGCGGCATAACCGAATAAATACGGAAACGTAATAAACCACCCCCCGGACTCATGTTTTTTTCATGCACGAGGGTCTTTTTTTTTTCACGGTAGCGGAGCAATCAAAACGCCGTTCGGCGAGATGATTTCCCGCAACCCGGTTTGACTTTTCAATAGGTCCGCGAACCGGCTGTCCGTGCGTTATTAACCCGGATCCAAAGTGAAAATAAACATTTTCCGGACAGAAGTAAAACGTCCGCGTTTTAGTCTCGAGTTCCGCATGTAAACTCGACGCAAATACGCGCAATAAAACGGGCCGAAGGCGGCGTGTATGAGGGGCCAGTTTAAACGGCGGTGGTCCGGCGGAATTTATGATATTGGCTTTCTGGAACACAGCAAACGTTCCCAGAAGTCCTGGCGCAGTGCTGCCGTCTGTCGGGAGGAGCTCGCGCTGATTTATAATCTGCTAACATTCGCAAATGTGGGAATTTTCGTTCGATGATTTTTTTACGGTCGTAGAGGGTTTTCCGTTGGCTTGCTCGTTCTAGGATATGGAGTGTTGAAAGTAGACGTCTTTTTGGATGCCTTCAAGTGTTTCTTTTTTTTGAGAAACTGAAGCGAGTTAGACATTTTGGTTGTTTCTCATAAAAGAGGACGAATTTCCATCATATTATGTTATGTTATGTTATTTATGGCGAGCGGGCGTCTGTCCACCCTACCACTGCGTCCGCACAGACTATTGTGGTTCACCCCTAATTTATATCTCCTGACGAGATCCAGTTTTTGGATAAAACCGATAATCTTGTAAAGGAGTAATTTTTTCAGGTCGCTGTGGGCTATAAAAGCCTGGCCAAAGACCTCGAATCTGATGCGACTCACCACTGGGCACTCTGAGACGATGTGCATGGCTGTTTCTGTGTCCTCAAGACACAGCCTGCATTCATTGTCTTCAGCCAGACCGATTTTGTGCAAATGCGCTTTCAGTCTGCATTGACCTGTCATAATTCCGACAAGTGTTCTTAGTTTGGCCCTATCCAGACCTAGCGCTAGGTTCGCCATCTTTTTGTTCGAAGCTGTTCCAAGGAATAACTTCGAATGTTTCAGGCCAGAATGGCTCTGCCAGAAAGACTTTCGCCTTGAGTTGATTCTGCCTGTTATCGCCTCGTTAGCCACGTCATGTGATATTCCCAGGAATGGTTCCGATCCTACCAGAGGCAGCGCAGCTCCAGCAAATGCCAGCCGATCTGCCTCCTCGTTACCCAAATAGTTTGAGTGGCTTGGTATCCAAACCAGAGTGACTCCGTTATACATACCGAGCCTGTTTAAAGCCGTGCGTCAACTCCAGACTGTTTTGGATGTAAAACAGCTGGATTCCAGAGCTTTTAGTACTGATATTTAGTACTGACTGACTATCAGTAAATATTTTGATTTTACCGTGGTGGATTTGCCGTTTTATCAGCAGTTCCCCCGCGGTCTCAATGGCAAATATTTCTGCCTGGAATATGGTTGCGTTTTGACCGAGACTCAATGAGATGTTAATTCTCGGTTTGCTCCCATAGACTCCCGCTCCTTTTCCGTTCGTCGTTCGTGAGCCATCTATGAACAAGCCAAGGTCGATACTCAATAGAACTTCAGCATGCTGGGTCCATTCGTCCCGGCTGGGGACGATTACATTGAAATTCCGTTCCTGGCTCGTGATTTTTGACATTAGATCCGAGGGCATCGATAGCCTCCCATCACTGTTGCCTCTGGCCTGTCAATCGCCAGTTGATATAGTTTGTATGTGGTCCGTTCCGCCTCCCTCTGCACAAGTAGGTGCAGGGGTAGTAGATTTAGTAGGACCTCCATGGCTGCCGTGGGTGTGGTGCGAAACGCACCTGTAATTGTAAGGCAAGCCTGTCATCATGAGTATGTTCCGAAAAAACTACCCCCATGAAGATGGCATCAACTCCCAACATTTTTTTAAAGGAAAGAGATGTCGAGTGTTGGTTAGTTTCAAAGTTAATGATGTTATGTGCACAACCCAGTTGAAATTTTCAAAATAGGTTCCCTATTCACGAAATAATGTAATATTGAACTTATCGTCAAGAAGTGATGTTCAACAAACAGTTGCACCGTCCAAACTCAAGAACCTAAGAGTTTTGTTTTTAACAGGAAATAGATGTTGGCTGCTTCTTAGTTGAAATTTTTTTTTTGGTTTCAAAACATACTAGTTGAAATTTTCAAATTCGGTGATTTTTAAGCAATTTGATATTGAACATCATCAGAAGGGTAATTCAAACAGAAACCCAATACATTCAAATACATCAGATCTGTAAGAAATGATAGGCATATAGAAAAAAATGTAAACTATTTAAAGAACCAACGTATGTATTGTTCCGAAAGACTACCACCAACCTCCATACAAGGATATAGTCTACTTTCAAATCCTTAATTTTAGAAAATATCCGGTTTCAGTAATTGGCATTCTGTGATGATTCCTTGTCGCAGTTCTGTAAGATTTTCAGGTGGAGTTGCATAGAATTTGGACTTCAAATGTCCCCACAAAAAAATCTAATGGCAATAGATCGGGTGGTTCTGCTGGTAACTCTATAGGACCCCCTCCTACCAAAACAACGTCCTGGATAACGTTCGTTCAAAAATTGTTGAACACGGTTATGGAAATCTGGCGATGGATCAACGTGCTGAAATGTGAGCTCATTTTGTCGTCGTTTTCCAGAATGTCAGTAATCATATGATTAATAATGTCGTCTACTAAATTCAGATAAGTTGTTTTGTCAAGATTCCAATCGATAAAAATTGGTCCAACAATATGGTGTCCTAATATTCCTACCCAAACATTTAATTTTGGGGAAATTTAAGTATGTGTCTCCATGAATAAATGAGGATTACTACTAAATTGTTCACAAAACTGAATCCGACGGTCAGGATCATCTTCATTCACCTGTTGCACCAGCCTTATCTTGTAAGGGTGAAATTTATGAGATTTCAAGATTCGATGAACGCTAGATTTCGGAAGACTAGATGCTCGTCCTTAAGGTCTTATAGATTGTCTTTTATCCACCCAATACTGCTATTTCAAGCATCATTCCGAACTGGACGCTCAACTTCGTATTTATTATTCTGAATGAAACCAGTAGTTTTCAATTTATTCATCAAATGTTTAACATATTGGTGACTTACATTTATTTCTGGATGATTGTTATTCGAATACCTTGCAGTTAATCTAGAATTTTCGTCATAAGTAAGTCTCAAACAAAACTACGATGCAGAAACGAAAGACTGTAACACATTCTAGAAAGAATCTTAAAAAAAATAGTATACATTGTGATGAATTTCATGCGTTTCACATATTTTTCCATCATGAAGAAAATCGAATGTTTTTGAAGTAAAAACATGCAAAAACTCAAATTGTTCTGCCATTAAATAAACAAATTTGAATTATTTAAATATTTCAATATTTATATGTTATATAAGAACCACTTATATCAAATGACATATGAAATAAACATTCATTATAAGACATCCAAAGGGTATAACAGAATCCAATAAATAAAAATTGTTAACCAAAATCCTATAATGACTTTAAATTCAGAATTATATATTCTAACTTCTTCATTATATATTGAAACTATATACAAAAACTATCAAATGGATATCCTTATATATAATCAATATAAAATATTTTTTAATGTCTCGGAAAAAACCTTTTTACATCCCGACTGGAAATGTATCAATACAAATGTATTAACAAAAACTATATCAGTGTGTATATTAACATACAAATACAAGAAAATCCACTATTCCAAAATTATCTAAAATTATCAAAATAAAGGATCAAACAAAAATAATTGAACGAAAACACGGAACATTTGATAGCTATTTCGGCCTATATGGCCTCATCAGAAATGTACTGAATTCAGATTCAAATATATAGCAAGATCAAATTCAACTTACCAAAATAAGATAAAACATGGAACGAATAAATTTGAAGTAAGCTTCAAAGTATCCAAAATAAAACAAACATAATCAACGTATTGTTACGTATAACCTATAAGTATTTGTACTCGGAACACAGAAAAGCACTAACAAAACTTATTCACCCCAAATAATGTCCCATGATATGAAAAATAACCAGAATTTCAAAAATAATAAATAATTAAGGAATATATTTTGGATATAAAGACTCTATATGAAATTATTTTATAATTTAAGAAACCAATTTTAATGTGAGTCAATACTTGATAGAAGTAAAATTTTAAAGCTTACTTCAAGTTTATTCATTCCATGTTTTATCTTATTTTGGTAAGTTGAATTTTGAACTTGTTATATATTTGAATCTGAATTCAATACATTTCTGATGAGGCCATATAGGCCGAAATAGCTATCAAATGTTCCGAGTTCTCGTTCAATTATTTTTATTTGATCCTTTATTTTGATAATTTTAGATAATTTTGGAAAAGTGGATTTTCTTGTATGTGTATTTTAATATACATACTTATATAGTTTTTGTTAATACATTTGTATTAATACATTTCAAGTCGGGATGTACAAAGGTTTTTTCCGAGACATGGAAAAATATTTTATATTGATAATATATAGGGATATCAATTTGATAGTTTTTGTATATAGTTTCAATATATAATGTAGAAGTTAGAATATAAAGTTCTGAATTTAAAGTCATTTATATTTTACTTCTATCAAGTATTGACTTACATTAAAATTGGTTTTTTAAAATCCTATAAATTAAATATTTTGCATAGAAAACATTTTGTTTCTGCTGATCAATCTTATGAAAACAAATATCTTTCAAAAATGTCTAACATGATCCTAAAAATTTCATCATAAAACTATCTTACTTAGAATATTCAATATTATTGGATATCTAACAAAGTTACTTTATATAAAAACTCAAGATATGTAAGAACATTACTGAAAAACAAGTTTTAAGAGAGACTTTGCTTCGTCAGTATTCAAATAATTCATATTCAATAAAATATAACATCAATCAACAACAAATATTTACTGACCTTTCAACCATTTAGAAAACTTCTTGGCAAACTGAAAAATTTTTAAATGTAATATAACGGTTAACTATATGTAAATATTTCTGTGGTTTACCGTTGATCTAAAAGATTGAAAGACAATTATAGCACAAGGACTGCCTGTATAAAGAATGTTGAGGAAACCAAATAATTATATATTATAAATAAAATAACATAAATAGTGGTTAATTCTTCCTTCTATCAAGAATTAACCTCTATTTATGTTAACAAATTTGAAAATTTCATCTGTGATGTTTAGAGAACAGGTAAAACTCTTCAACTGAACCACATCTTATATTTCTTCCCGATTCAAAAAATGTTGGGGCTTCCTGTAGGAATTCTTTCTCCCTAATACAGAACTTGAAAATTATTTTGGGATTCTTCAAAACTCTGAGGTTCTTGAGTTTGGGCGGTTCAACTGTCTTTTCAACATCACCTTCTGACATACTGAGAAGGAAGCCTAATGCTGACACTTCAAAATGAAGATGTTGACGGATGAAACAATGGAATAATAAACTAGTAGAGACATCTGTTATCAAAACCGCACGAACTTATTGCTACTCTTAACAACCTAAAATTCCCTTTGTCCCATTTCATTGAAACATACATTCCATACATTCCATACATTCATGCGAAGTGACAGTATGCTGCCTGAGAAATTCAGAATATCCATTCGCAAAAAACTAAATAACCTCTTATCGACCCCACAGAAGTTGAATTGACATTAGCAGAAGTTGCAAGTTCAGGCTGAGTGTCTCTTGAAGTAGATGATAATTTCCCACATTTTCCGAAGTTCGGAGTTATCTGTTTGCACAATGAGGGATTTCATTCGCGACGAGATAGATAAACGGGAGACTAGCGTCGGGACGTCGTCTGCCCGTTAACGTAACTGATAAAACTTACTTGGGGGTGAGCGACGCTCAAGGATCGCCGTCTCCGACTGAAGGGTCGGCAACTACGTTTAATAACCTGGAAATCGTGGGATACTTTGGTCGAACGCGAGAAACAGAGTCTAGAGTGCTTGCTCGGACGTGAATTTTCAGTTTTTCCTACTTGGACAAGTTTGCAGTAGTTCGCTGAATTTTTCCCTTTTGTTTTTGTCACGCCAAAATGGAGGGGATTCATTTTATTTTCTGGCAAGAGAATGGGAGAGAATATCTTTTTTTACGATTTTTTACGAGGCCGAGTTTAGGAATGCTTTCTTTTCAATCAAAAACCTCGAGAGGAAGTCTCACTTTTTCCTCCTTCAGCGGGCTCGTGTAGGAACTCATAATTCTTGATATTTTAACATACTGAACTAAATCCAAGCAAAAATTCAGCACAGAATAATCAAAAAAGGATTTATTATTCGGAAGATTACTCGAAGCTCGATATATGGGTTCCCCGTGTGATCACGGAGAGAAATTTGTGTCGTCGCGTAGACGTCTGTCATTTGCTTCTCAAACGTCAGGAAACTGATGAATTTTTGAAGCGCATCATTAATAAGTTGTATGAAACAATTCCGAACGGAAAAAATCATGGAGCTCAAAGCATTTCGAAATCCAATATCCATTAAAAAAGGCTGTCTGTTTGGTGGGATTTTAAAGGGATCGTTTTTTTGAGCTTTTACCGAATAATACAACAATTAGTTCGGAAGTCAACTGTCATCAGCAGGACAAACTGAATGATGCACACCAACAGAAAAAGCCAATATTAAACAGAAAAGGCGTAGTATTCCACCAAGATAATTCGAGACCTTATACATGTTTGGTTACTCGCAAAAACCCTCCACAGCTTGAATGGGATACACTTCCATACCCACCTTATTCTCCAGATCTGGCGCCTTGTGATTATTATTTGTTCTGGTTATTGCAAAAGTTTTTGGACGGTAAAACCCTTACTTCAACTGAAGAAGTCAAAAATTACCTGAATCAGTTTTTTCTATCAAAGACCAAAAACTTTATGAGTGTGGAATCAGCCTACTGCCAGAAAAATGGCAAAAGGTGTTGGACCAGAATGGCCAGTATATAATTTAACAAAATATGTAAAGAATTGCTTGGTATGTAGATACCTTCTTGAACTTTTCCTTGTAATTGATTGAGAGTTAACCAATTAGTATGCAAATTCTTGGTTCAAATGGGGTTGAGAGATGAATGTATTTATTGGCTTTAATTTTTTATTTTCAGCCTGAATACATATATTAAGAATTACAAGTTTGAATTGTTTACACAAATTGAGGGAGTTTTTTAGGTGTAGTTTTAACTCTAGTTACGGTGAAAACACTTGTTGTGGAATAGTTCTAATTTGAGCTTTCTCACCGTTACCACTTTCACTGAATTCACTTTTATTGGTGTCACTGTTGGATTTACTTTTCAACAATTAGTCTCACTGGTACTGTATGTAGAGTAAAATTTGTTTCAATCTTCTTCATTAAACGTTCAACTGTTCTTTGATCCGGACGATAATAACGTCCAAAATTGGAGTTAAAGCACGTAAAGTTACATAAATAGAGGTTAATACTTGATAGAAGGTATATAAAATTATTTAAATATTTAAATATTTGTCTTCTACATATTTCATTTCGAAAAATTATATTTAATGAGTATAACTTCAGAAATTAAATTAAAATAATGTCATATAAGTACCACTTATATCAAATGACATATAAAATAAACATTCATTATAAGACATCCAAATGATATAACAAAATCCAATAAATAAAAATTGATAACCAAAATCCGATAAATTAAATATTTTGAATAGACAAAATTTTGTTTCTTATGAAAACAAATATCTTTCAAAAATGTTTAACATTATCTTAAGGATTTCATCATAAAACTATCTTACTTAGAATATTCAATATTATTGGATATCTAACTGAGTTACTTTCTATAACAACTCAAGATATGTAAAAACATTACTGAAAAACAAGTTTTCAGATAGACTATGCTTCGTCAGTATGCACATAATTCATATTTAATAAAATATAACATCAATCCACAACAAATATTTACTCACCCTTCAACACTTTAGAAAACTTCTGGTAAATGAATACTGAAAATTTAAATGTACTGTACGGTTAACTATAAATAAGTAATTCTGTAGTTTACCCTTGATCTAAAAGATTGAAAGACAATTTAACGGCCTCTGTTATAGCGCAAGGACTATCTGTATAAATAATGTTAAGGAAACCAAATAATTATATATTATGAATAAAATAACATAAATAGAGGTTAATACTTGATAGAAGGTATATAAAATTATTAAAATATTTTAATATTAGCCTTCTACATATTTCATTTCAAAAAATTATGTTCAATAATTATAACTTCAGGAATTAAATAAAAATAATATCATATAAGTAGCTCTTATATCAAATGACATATAAAATAAACATTCTTGATAAGAGATCCAAATGATATAACAAAATATAATAAATAAAAATTGTTAACCAAAATCCCATAAATTGAATATTTTGAATAGACAAAATTTTATTTCTGCTGATCAATCTTATGAAAACAAATTCAATCTTATGAAAACATTTAAAAAATGTTTAAGATAATCTTAAGAATTTCATCATAAAACTATCCTACTTAGAATATTCAATATTATTGGATATCTAAGTTACTTTCTATAAAAACTCAAGACATGTAAAAACATTACTAAAAAATAAGTTTAAGAGAGACTTTGCTTGGTCAGAATTCAAATAATTCATATCTTATAAAATATAATATCAATCAACAACAAATATTTACTCACCCTTCAACAATTTAGAAAACTTCTGGTAAATGAATACTGAAAATTTATTTATAGTTAACCATACACTACATTTAAATTTTTCAGTATTCATTTACCAGAAGTTTTCTAAATTGTTGAAGGGTGAGTAAATATTTGTTGTTGATTGATGTTATATTTTATTAAATATGAATTATTTGAATACTGACGAATCCAAGTCTCTCTTAAAGTTTGTTTTTCAGTAATGTTTTTACATATCTTGAGTTTTTATAGAAAGTAACTTAGTTAGATATCCAATAATATTGAATATTCTAAGTAAAATAGTTTTATGATGAAATTCTTAAGATTATGTTAAACAATTCTGAAAGATATGTGTTTTCATAAGATTGATCAGCAGGAACAAAATTTTGTCTTTTCAAAATATTTAATTTATAGGATTTTGGTTAACAATTTTTATTTAATGGATTTTGTTATATCATTTGGATGTCTTATAATGAATGTTTATATTATATGTCATTTGATATAAGTGGTACTTATATAACATTATTTCAATTTAATCCTTGAAGTTATAATTATTAAATATAATTTTTTGAAATTAAATATGTATAAGGCTAATATTGAAATATTTAAATAATCACATAAAGTCAGATTAACAGATCCCAAATTTTTAATGAAAAATTTGGATTATTTGTGAACGTTGTTGGAGTGTGGATCTTCTCACGATTAAATGGTAAACATTGACAAATATAACTGTCAATGTCACAAATAAACAGTGGCTGCCATGCGTGAGTGATGTCGATTTAAAAATGAGGCGTTCCCATTGAAAGACGCTTTATAATATAAAGAGGTTTTTTTGTAAGATAACTAGAATTGCTAGTTTCCTTGGAAATCCATTATTTCTTATAATTTTTGCCAAAAAACCTTTTAAGAGGAAAATGCAGATTGAAATAATGACCGTAAATATCATCAAAAGTGTTGAACGTTACGTTAACATGTGTTAGTGGGGGTACCTCTTTCCAGTCTTCACCAGATAAGAAAATTGTTCATGTTTTGTTAGCTAAAGTCTCTTTTGTACTCATAAGTACTTGGAGAAGAATAATGCAAAGGCATTAGATGATATGACCTGAAGATAGTTCAGTTCGATTTAATTCCAAGATTGTCAACAAGACCGAGTACTCGCAATTTTTGTTCACTACGCCATGAAATATCTGCGAAGTTTTTCCTGCCGCCTAAATTCGCAAAGTTTAACGGTGCCCCGTTAACGAAGAAACATGGCGGTGTTTCTACGCCACCGAATCGATTGCAATAACTCATCGGGCTCTAGGAGAAGCGTCCAGATCGTCCGAACGTTGGACCTAGCCGGGAAGTAATTGATAACGGGAATTAATCCAGTTGGAACGCGGCCGCCTTTGTATCGCAAGACGTTTTCAATTAGTTATATCGGGACGGGTCAAAAGACAAAGCGGAAACGGCATTTACAACCAGATATTTTGGAGTCAATTTGATTAAGCGGGGAGAAAATTAGGGATGGTCCTGAATTATGATTCGGGAGAGGTTCTGAGGCACCGAGATAACGATTTACGACGATAAACTGGCAGGAAAAAGAACGGGGAAAATGACGTAGACGGGAAAAGTTGTGCGTCTTATTCATGGGAAAGTCGATTGAGTTTCTTCGCAAGAACTTCGTCCACTTGCAAGAAAATTTCGGCCTTTATTCCCATGATAATCTTGCAATTTGATTGTCCTGCCCGTGAAAGGGAGGAATGGAGTTAGTTAGTGATTGAGTAATTAGAATTGATGAGGGAATTCTGATTCGAAAGCTCTCCGATATGGAAACTTTTTCATTCACGCGATGAATTATATTATTGATATATATTGATCGTAAGTAGGGTCCGTCTAGAAAGTATCCTGAAGAAACAAAGCTCTATTGTAATTATATAGTTTATATTTTTAATTCTTGAATTAAAAAACTGTAACAAAATATTAATCTCATTCACTTATACAACCTGGAACATAAGATCACTCAGTGGAAAAGAACAAGGACTAATGATCGAACTGCAACAGAACAAAGTTCATATATGTGCCCTGCAGGAAACTAAGAAAAAGGGAAGAGGTCAAAAGCAGTACGGTGACTACATTTTAGTGTATAGTGGTGTGAACAATGAACAGCGTGCCAAAGAAGGAGTGGCAATCGCACTGCACAAGAAATATAAGAACTGCCTTAAGGAATGCCAATACATTTCTTCAAGTATAATAGTTATTAGAATACCGACCGAATCACAAGAATTGTACATTATTTCCGCGTATGCACCCGAAGAATACAGACCTAAACATGACAGAGAACAGTTTTATGATCAACTCCAAACACCTGGAATCAAACATCGATTCAATGAAGATGCACTAAACAATAACGGAGAACTGCTAATAAACCTATGTGCAATGAATGAACTCCGAATTAATAACACCTTCTTTGACCATAAACCGCTGTATAAGTATACATTCAGTAACACTCGGGGACAACAATCTGTTATTGACTATGTGATGACCAACAGACACCTACATCCTTCCCAAAAACTGGACATAAGAACTCTTAATTCGGCGAATATTGGTAGTGACCATAAACTTCTTTTAGGAAAAATTAGAATGAAATTGTAACCAAAAACGAATAATACACCTATCAGATCGGAGGAAAGGATAAATGTTGAATCACTATGGAATGAGACTACAAGGAGCTTATATCAGAAAAGACTAAAGTGTAAAACAAAGAACAACCCCTTGAATGACAAGGATGACGCTAACAGCAGCTGGCAGAAACTGCAGCAGAATATCAAAGAAGCAGCCACTGAAGCACTGGGAACAAGGGATATAAAGCGTGGTAAAAATGAACCAAACAGAATACCTTGGTTTTGTAATGAAGTTAAGCAGCAATGCAAGAGAAAAAAAAAGCCTACTTGAAGTACAGAAGTACCCAAACTTCCGAAGACTACCAGGAGTACAAAAGAGTACGGAATATTACCAACAACCTCGTCAGACAAATAGAAGGCAAACATTGGGAAATCTTTTCTAAAAGAATGGAAAGCGACTTCTACGGACTCCAGAAACAGATATGGCGGCTAATCAGGAACCAAAGACGGGAGTACATGAGTTGATTAATAGGAACCATATATCAAAGGAAACTTGGGTGAATTACTTGAAAAACCTATATAAACAACAACAGACCCGAAGTGATCCTAATAACCCCGAGATCGTAACAGACGACAACATAGTTATTGGAG
Source organism: Megalocaria dilatata (assembly GCA_034642435.1). Taxonomy (NCBI): domain Eukaryota; kingdom Metazoa; phylum Arthropoda; class Insecta; order Coleoptera; family Coccinellidae; genus Megalocaria; species Megalocaria dilatata. Next base: position 8,545,730 of record CM067857.1, on the reverse strand, counting down.
AGAAAGATGTTAAAGTGGCTCTCAAAAAACTTAAGATTAGAAAAAGTCCTGGAATTGATGGAATAACCAACGAGTTGCTTAAGTATGGAGGTGATAGCATCATAGAACAACTGGTAATCCTGATAAATAAGATCCTGCAAAACTACAAAATACCTGATGAATGTAGAATCAGCAAGACAATACTCCTCTTCAAAAAAGGCGACAAAGAAATACCATCTAACTATAGAGGAATCAATCTACTTCCAACTGCACTCAAGCTAACCACGAAAATCCTTACCAACAAAATCAATGAACATATTGCACTTAGGGACGAACACCAGGAATTTCGATCAGGAGGATCATGCACAGACGCCGTATTTGTTATTATACAAATCACTGAGAAATCTATAGAATATAACCGACCGGCTTTTATGTGGTTCATAGATCTGGAGAAAGCATTTGATCGCGTACAGTTGAAAGATGTCATACACTTGCTTCATGACAGACAAATACCCTACAACATTGTGAAAACCATCGAAAATATATACAAGGCTAACAAGATTCAAGCAGAAATTAATGGTGAAATAAAAGAAGGAATAGACGTTGATATTGGCATCCGACAGGGTGATTCCCTGAGTCCTCTTCTCTTCAACATCATCATGGACGAAACAATTAAACACATAATCAAACTAAGAGGATACAAGTTTGGGAACAAGGAAATTAGAATACTTTGCTACGCCGATGATGCAGTATTGATCGCGGAGAACGAAGACGAATTTCAAAGACTACTGCATTAGTACAATATAATAGCAAAAAAGTTCGGAATGATTATATCGACATATAACTAAATGCATGACCACATCAAAGATGCCACTTAGATGTAAGCTGGAAATTGATAACCAGGTTGTACAACAGGAGATGAGGTTCAAATATCTTGGCGTCGAGATATCTGGATTTGGTGATGTCGAGGCGGAAGTGAGAGGACAAGCTATAAAGGTAACAAGAACAGCCGCATGTCTCAACAACATCGTGTGGAATAATAAGCACATTGGAATTGAAGTTAAGTCTAGAATCTACAGATCGACGATTAGACCAATTCTCACGTACACTGCAGAGACCAGACCGGAGACCTCGAGAACGAGTCAAATATTGGAGGCTGCTGAAATGAAAGTGGTGCGCAAAATGGCAGGAAAAAAACTCACTGATCGGGTAAGGAGTCAGAACATGAAAGAAATGTGTAGAATCAGTACCCAATCAATGATTGGGTACTGAAAAGGGAACAGCAATGGAATGAACATATCGACCGCATGGATGAAAACAGAATGAAAAGATGGCAAGAGACAAGTCACCAGTTGGTTGTAGGAGTGTAGGAAGACTACGCAAACGGTGGAGTGATAACTTACATACTTGAACGAACACAGTCAAAGAAGCGAAGAAAAACAAGCAATATTGCTTAATAATTAGAAAGAAGAAGAAGAAGACTTATACAACCTCCATTTAACTGTAAAAAATTGACTAAACGTCGAGGTATACCCGCAACTAGATCACCTCCATAATTTTGGCCGAGGTAGTCCAGCACTGTAAAACTGACTGAATTGAATCATCTTTATTTCATGATGCGGCTCGCTTAACTTCAGTTTTCATGAGTCCCCAAATGTTTTCAATGGGGCTAGGATCTGGTGAAGCTGCTGGCCATGAAATGGTTGTCACTTGGTGTTCTTGCATCAAAGCTTGAGTATAGGCGGAAATATGGCATCTTGCATTATCCTGCTGGAAACGCCACCCCTTTGAATATAAAGCATGCACGGTTTCAAGAAGAAAATCGCGTAGAATGCAACAATACTCTTCACTATTAATGGTACCATCAACCATACAAAAAGGCGTAGCACCACGCTGAGATATTGCCCCCCAAACCATTATTTTGGTGGGAAATTTGAACCCCTAACAGGTTGTTTTGATAGGATTTTTAAGTGATTTACACCAAGTTGGGAACAACTTTCATCAGATTTAAATTTAATATTTCATAAACAATATAACTGTTGACGATCAACAATATTTGACCAATATTGTTGCCGTTCAACTTAGGCCATACTCGACCATCTGCACAACCTATTTCATAATTTTTTTTGTCTTATAATGTCACAAAAATCAAGTAAATTATAATAAAATTATGAAAAATTATAAAATACGGATACTTTCTAGATGGACTATACATATATACTCCTGATCTATTGTTCTTTTTGACGATATCTTTATTATTTTTTATAGATCTACCTGGCCAATTTATGATTTCATATGAAATATTAATATTTCGATTTTTTGCAAATATCTAGTTGTCAGTTCAGATTTTCGTCCTTTGTTCAGTAAGCAGATACTGTTGAACTAATAGCTAAATATTTGAACAAACATCGAAATCTCAATATTTAATATAAAACCATAAATTCTTCAGGTAAATCTATAAGAAATAATGAAGATATCGTCAATAAGAACATAAGATCAGGAGTATATAGCCTGCGTTCCATGTCCATATGTACATGGGCCAAACAGGAAGAGCTTCCGAGAATAGGATCAATGAACATCCGATGCCATTCGTTAAAAATATATCAAATTCTATCTATGCCAACCACCTACAAGAATCAGGTACAAGAATCCATATCGAGAACAAATGCAATAGTCTGTACCTTTTAGAAGCACTAGAAATAAATCGGCTTCATGAAAAACACATTTTACTTAAAGACCAGACAGATTTAAACCGATCCCCGTTATTGAATCTTTTTGAATAAATTCTGAAAATTCCCAAAACAAACCTTAACTTTATCACGTTACTTTTTGCTTAGACTTGTATTTAAGGAGACCGATTTTGTAAAAGTAGTTAGTTACCATACTCACCTGATGTAGTCAAAATGTAATTGACGAAACAATTGTTGTGTAAACAATAAATATTATCGGAAATGAAATGTTTCATTTTATACATTTAACTGCAAAAAATTTGTACGTCATTGAAACAATGCCGGGTGTTAAGAAACAACGTTTCAATATTTTGGGAGTTAATTCTAGACTTCAAAATAAGTAAAAATTCATTGGATGCATTGGAACCTGCAGAACTTCTTGGGGGTTTTTTATCACTCCATATACGGAAATTTTGCATCTTTACATAACTGTTCAACCAGAAATGAGCTTCATCACTAAACACAATTTTACGATAAAAAAGTGGATCAACTTCAAGCTGTTCTTGTGCCCAATCAGCAAACAAACGACGCTTATTATGGTCAAGTGGCTTTAGTTCTTGAACCAGTTGGATCTTGTGTGGTTGAAGACCAGGATTTTCACGCAAAATTTTGCATGTCGTGGATGCATAGAGTTGAACTTGTTGTGAACGTCAACGAATAGATAAATCTGGATCATCGTTAAACTATGACTTACAGCAGCGATATTTTCTTCTGTACGTACAGTTCCTTGTCTTGTTGTTTTTGCATCGAGTAGAGAAAATGTTATCCGAAATCTATCGATAGTTAGACGAATAAACTGCTCTGATGGACGATTATGTGAACAATGAATTTCACGAAGTGCTCTATAAGTTTGAGCGAATAGAACACAGATTCTGAAAATAAATTTCAACAATTGGTGAGCGTTGTTGCGGCGTGATTCTTTCCATGATAATTTTTCAATGCTTACAGAACAGAAATGCCAAAACAACATGGTTTCTACCTTCTGTCAAATCACAGTTATCCCTATCGAAAGTTCTACCACTCTAAAAGAAACACCAGATACCTTTCAACCTCCTCCATTAAATTTATCCAGATTACGCCCAAAATTCCCCTGCCGCGCCGATATAATCTCGACCACCCTTGGAGCATCATGGAAAACCAAAGCCACCCTGATGACCATAGGAGTAACTTGCCGAACTAAGGACCTGGAAATTTAATCAAGCCATAGATAGGAGTCCCGAATATTTACATGCGGCCTGGCATGGCGCGGAAGTGGCCCGTTGTGGAACACTTTCCAGAACTTTTGAACGCAGTCGGGACGGCGAGAGGAGAGGGGGATAGATAAGCACAACCCCGCCGTGACCCGGTCTCAGTTTCCACATACTTCCGCCCCGCTTAAAAGCTTTTCCTAATTTTCCGCCGTTATTATTTATTGAAAAGAAAGAAAGATTACTGAGGCGTAGGATGACGGGGGAGGTGTGGAAAGTTTTTGTTTACCGCGGACTTTTCGGAATAGCGATGACAAGATGATATGATTAAGAGTGGTTATGGATGGAGGACGGGAGAGAAGTATTCGAAGGGGACTTTTTCGAGTTACGTAATTATTTAATAACACTCCAAAAAACTGTTTGCGTAGTCATTTAAGCGGATCTTTTGGAATTGCTTGAATAAAGTGAATTGAAAATATTTAGAAAAGTTATTTTAAATGTTAAAAATTGATGTGAATATTCTGCATATATTTAATGATAAATATAAAATAATAATAAATGAAGTTATTCTAATTTCCACAAATTTCATCAATATTATGATAAAAGGATTTCGAATAAGACTTTTCAGTTTGAATAGCCCGCTATCTGGGCAGCTGTCATATGTTGACATTTGACAAGTAAAAACTAGCTATCTCGCTATTTGGGTAGCTGTCACTTTTGAAGCTATAATATTTTGACATTTGACATTACTAAAAATGGAACGATTAAAGTTGCTCAGGAGAGAATCTTAAAAATAATTTCCAGGAATCTCCTTTGGTACCCGTCAGATCTCCTTTATGCAGAACCACAGATACTTGATCTTCGACAGCTCTAATGCAGGAATACTCTAGTTCATGCCTATGATAAGTCGGTGTCATCAAGAGTTGAACATCCTTATGAAACCAGAGAAGAACAGAAGCAAAGGATGTTACACCTAGAGCTCAAAAATCTATAGATCGGAGGTCTTTCACTTATGTTGTTCCTAGATTGAGAAGTCAATCATTAAGATGCCTTAGTTCAAAGAATTTATTTAAAAGGAGGGTGAAAATTTGGATGCTATCAGTCGGTAGGGATGACTTTGCGTTTTCGTGGTTGTGGGATTTTTCTACGGTGAAAAACTTCTCGATCATTAAAGTAAAAGGACTTAATTTCGCTAATTTATTTAATTTCACAACAATTGTTTCGTCATGACCACATGACTTCGTCAGGTGAGTGTGGTGATACCTACATATTTGACATTGAGTTCTTCAAATATTCAAAATGTACAGAAAAGAAGGCAGTGGGAATTTACAGTAAATTGTTTTCTCATTATTACACAAAGTTTCAGAAAAGGTTACGTAAGGGGGATTTATCGAGGTCCGTCTGGTCGTTTAGGAGAATGTGTTTTTTATTGTTGCTGTTAATTTCGAGGGCTTCTAGGTAGTTCAACCTGAAGTTCTTGTTTTCTAGGTGTAAGATTTTGTAGTTATGGTCAACATTATGTCCTGTCTTCAAGAAATGGTCAGCATATGTTGAATTTTCGTTTTTTCCAAGATATGCTTTCTGATGTTCACGTAACCTAGTGCCGAAAGATCTGACCAACGTATACAGATGAGCAAGTACCTCATATATAGACTCCAGACTTTTTGTTTTTATGGATCAAATTATTATTATTTTTTATTAAATTTCCTAACGTGTTACTTGTTTCAAATTCAATGTTGCAGTTACTCTTCTTCTTTAAATATCTTGCCATTTTTTCGGACTTTTTGTTTATGCACATTAAAGAAATATATTTTGTATCAATAGCTATTAAGCTATTAATGGATATACAAGCGATATTATTTTTTAAAATTGCATTCGTTTCAATAATTTATTTATAATCAATGGATTGAAACCATTGTTTAATGCAATCTGTTTTATTATATTCAGTTCTCTATCAAAATTCTCTTGTGTGATAGGTATGTTGATCAATCTAAATATCATGCTATTATAAGCTACTACTTTTTGAGAACGTGGATGATTAGAATTTAAGTGGATCGTATTATCTGTAGTAGTGGGTTTCCGGAAAATTGAAGTCATGTTTATTGTTGATTTTTGAAATTTTCAAATCAAGAAAATTGATGCTGTTATTTTGTTCTATTCCATTGGTGAATTTTATTGTGGGAGAATGTATTTATAATATAAATTCTTAAAACATCGCAAGCTGTCTACTGGTACCGGTTCATAAAGATAAAATATCATCCACGATACCAATAAATAAAATATTTAAAAAAATTAACAATAAACATGACTTTTCAACTTTCCGGAAACCCACTCATACAGATAATACGATCCACTCAAATTCTAATCACCTACATTCTCAAAAACCAGCAGCTTATAATAGCATGATATTTAGATTAATCAACATACCTATGACACAAGAGAAATTTGATAGAGAACTGAATATAATAAAACAGATTGCATTTAACAATGGTTTCAATCCGTTCATTATAAATAAATTATTCAAACGAATCTAATGTGAACAGTTAATATCGCTTGTATAACCAACAATAGCCATTGATACAAAATATATTTCTTTAACGTACATAAACAAAAAGTCCGAAAAAATAGCAAGATATTTAAAGAAAAAGAGTAACTGAAACATTTCATTCAAAACTAGAAGAAGCACGTCAGGAAATTTAATGAAAAATAATAAAGATTTCATCCATAAAAACAAAAAGTCTGGAGTCTATAGGTTAAACTGCAGTACTGGCCCATCTGTATACGTTGGTCAGACAGGTAGATCTTTCGGCACTAGGATACGTGAACACCAGAAAGCATATCTTGGAAAAAATGGAAATTCAATATATGCTGATCATCTTGTGGAGACAGGACATGATTTTGACAATAACTTCAAAATCTTACACCTAGAAAAAAAGAACCTCAGGTTGAACTACTTAGAAGCCCTCGAAATTTACAGATACAATAAAAAGCAGATTCTCCTAAACGACCAGACGGACCTCAATAAATCCCCCTTACTTCACCTTTTCTGAAACTTTGTGTGATAATAAAAAATCAAATTACTGTAAATTCCAACTACCTTCTTTTCTGTACATTTTGAATATTTGAAGAACTCAATCTCAAATATGTAGTTAGTACCATACTCACCTGACGAAGTCATATTGTCATGACGAAACAATTGTTGTGAAATTAAATAAATTAGCGGAAATTAAGTTGCTTTACTTTAATCATCGACAGTAAAAATTGTCCGAAGTTTTTCTTGTCACCCTGTATTTACCAGTTGAAAGTTATTTAGATTTAAGTTTTCATAGTACGTTCCGTTTTATTGTATTTATTTATCTCTAGTGATTTTAACAGACTTAAGGCATAACTTTCATCTTCTAGATGTAAAATTTCAAAATTTTTGGTTGGATGTAAGTCTCGTTTTTAACAAAGGTTCGAATATGTGGAATTACTTTTGTTAATCAGGAAATTTTTCAGATGTTCTCTAATTCCCTGTCAAAAAGTTCTTTCTGTCTGTATATTTAAACACATTGTGATGTGTTTATAACTGAATGTTAAAAGATAGAAACAATATATTTAAATTAATTTCAGATTTTATGTAATTTGATAGCCTTTTTCACAAACAATTTTTTCATTACAGGTCACCCAGAGTCTCAAGAAAGAAATACCCAAACTGAAAAATGTTATTATTGAAAATATTAAGTGAGTACCTTTACGTAGTGAATGTCATAGAATAGTGAATAGTGAATTTTATATAATACGAAATATGCAATAATTTACAGCACTGGAATATTATGAGAACGGATAGTAGTTACTTAGCGTTTGTTTGAGAGAAATTCATCTCTACTTTTTACTACTATATTGTGTACAGTTTCAGTAAATTTTTTTATGCTATTTCGTTCATTCTTCTATTCTTATTGAGTAAGTAAAGAATTATTTAATGATGGAAAGGATGGCTTTTAAATTTTTTAAATTTTGCTATCGAACAGAATATTTGGTGAATGAAGATATGTATATATATTTCATGGATTGGTTTTATTAGGAAGCCAATTAACTCCCAGTTAATGAGAATATGGGTTACAATTTAAGATTTTTCCTCTATAGAATGTGCTATTTATTTTTTAAAAAGGGAAATGAAAAAGACGTTTTGAATTCTGTGTCTATCATTTTTCAGTAATTGAATTTATTATTCCTGAATATCCTATCGAAACTTTATATTGTATGATGAATTTAGATACCTTTGGTCAATACTTTATGTTTCCTTTGATTCTTTATTGATTAGCTGCCGCTCATATGTGTTGATGATTTTAAATGTGAATCAGTGTTTTGTAAGGCACTTTATCCATTCAATTTTAAAAAGTTTTAAAGTGTTTTTTTTTAATATTTGATTGATTCGGTCTTTACTTGGTGGAAACTCATTTTAATTAAAAAAATGTAATTTATTTCCACAAAAATTTTTGTGGAAATAAATAACTGTCCCATATACATTTTTTCAATTAATTTTTTAGATTAAATCTGTAGAGGTTCCGAAGAATTAATCCAGCAATTATCTGTTATATTCAAAAAAATTTGTTCGTATTCATTTCGTATAATTTTGAAAATATATATTCTACTTAGTTAATAAACTTAACAAGAAATTTAATTCAGATGTGAACGTTTGCAATAATGCTTCAATTTGATTCAGTTATACTCATCAAAAAGAATTAAGAACAATGAAACGACTATTTGAAAGTTGCAGTTCATACCTCGTGCCTTAATATTAGGGGTAGTTTCTTACTTTGTACACTTAAATTGGAAGCGAATTTTTGAGAGTGTAAAAATGGATTCAAGGAGTTTATTACTTCGAAGAGGGTTTATTTGAATATCTGAAATATAAGGCAGAATAATTGTGTCACACCGTTACAAATTTTGATTTTAAGAAATTTCTTGAAAAAAAGGAAAAAAATTAACAAAATGGTTAGAAACACCCCTTTCAAGTAGACATATAGACTTATCAAACCATGCACATCATCAAAAAGTTTCAGTAAACATGGAGTATTGACCAAAATTTCCTAGTAAGCTCAAACCGATGCAGCTGTTTAACACCGGATTTATCAAACACAAATTCATTCCCAAAAATGCCAAACATAAACCTAAAAAATCTTTCGAAGTAACTCTCAAAAAAACTTCAGCATATCTTCAGAACAGCCTTTAAATCTCTCATCGATACTCTTCAATCAATTTTTTTGCTTGTTGAAAAAAACAATCAATGAGAAATTTATAATAAATAATGTTTCTCCATATATAGAATTGAAAAATCTCCAAATTGATGTAATACTCGACCCCTGATGTCATTTAAGATTCTTTCCTGTTTAGAGGGATAATCGTACACCCATTCACCTGTCTAGTCGTTTTTCGAAAAACTCATGGATATATCCGGCTAAATTGTCTTATGCGGAGCACTCTGTAGGTTAAATTAACACATGAAATACGATATTCTATGCATTTGCGATCTAAAATTCATATATACCTCATTTCCAATTTGTGAAATTACTGAACGTGTCAAAATTGGGTTCGTCTCATTAATCTAAAATTAACCGTCGAATTGTTTGCAGTACCCAATACTAGTCAGCCATTCATTCAACTCGTTTCATTAGGGCATCTAATTAACAGTCATCTAATCAGTGAAAGAGAAGGCTTTAATTATATTCCTATTTTGACAGCTGCCGAAACCATTACACATCCGTTTAACTAATTGATTGAACAATTGCTTCCGACATTAGAATATGTAATTAAATTTATATTTCGTAAAGGGATGAGGTGAGTTTTGCAATTAATTTTTGGGGAAATCTTGTTATTCTTCCACTCATTATAACTGATGTCTGATATTTCAAATATTTTTGACATTGTTAAAGGGTTTTAATGATCTTGCAAAGAAAAAATGGGCACCAAATTCTGCGTAAGCCTTCTTGTCGTTATTTTACATCTACATGCAATATTTAAACTTCGTCGTAGGACTGTTGCTATGGTTCCGGTAGCGCTCAACGCTGTGCTCTGTGATCCGAAAGTCAGCCAACTTAGAGCATAGAATTATTTTAGAGAAGTGCTACTAGTTTTTACTACGCAAAGTTTTCGGTAATCACCACAAACTAATATATTAACTCTCTTTCATCATCTTTAGATATAATATCATCATTGGTCTCAGTGAAATTACTGAGATTTAAATTAATTTTAAATGTGGTTCTCAATTTATATTTATCCTAATGATATGTAGCAATCTTCTCAGAAATTCATTTTCATATTTAAATAATAAACTTGCATTTCCATTTTATGTTGGGTTATGCCATATTTAATGTTATTCTAGGATTTTTTTTTCTGAGAAGATTTCTACTGAGAGATTCAGCGAAGAAGTGAACCAAGTCCACTTTTTACTGTTTTGGGAAAAAATGCGTAAAAATTGTTTTGGGATATGCACTACTTGTCTAGCCGATTTGTTCCATGTTTTCCTGGAAAAATGAAGTTCGATTCTTACCAAAGCTCTTACTGAAAGATCTATCACTGTAACAACTTCTTCCGATGACTATAACAGACGATAATTTCAGGAGAATTTACATTTACATTGATAGGAAGAGAGGCTTAATGGGAAGCTTACGTCTTAATCCGCTCGTCGTGAATCGACCGGATCGATGATGCCTGTAAAGCCACGACAAAACATGATTAATCTAGGAGAGATTGAACTCTTGGGGTGGTGATTTTTCAAACTGCGTCACGTCGAACTCTCGACTTATTTTGTCGATACATTCGAGCTTTTAAGAAAGGGTGAATTGAGTGAAAGTTGGATGGTGCCGATCCATCAATTGATCATTGCAGATTTTTGTGACGGAGAAAGGAAACTTGAATTTTCGTGAAAAGATTGTATCTTTCAAGGCATGAAATCTTTGAGGTTAATAATTTAAATCTCTCATTTCCGACTATGTCACTGATGGTACATTGAGCACCTTTGTTTTCTTGTAACTTGAAGGACATTACTCCATCTCGTATGAGATGTTTTTATGTGTTTAGAAAGTTATTTCTTATTTTCGGGTATTTGAAGCTAGTAGGCAGATAAAGGTTTCTGGTTCCATGTTATTGAATATTTTTAACCGATTTCTGAAGAAACTAGCGGTACATTCAATGCTAATCTTTGAAATACAGAGTAGTATATTGGTTTTCCACAAATAAAGGCTTGGTTTTTGATAACAGCTTTCAGAAGAATTAAATACAATTATACAATTCATATCAATTTTTATATTTTTCAATGAAAACGCCACATTTTTAAATTGACATTACTCACGCATAGCAGCCATTGTTCATTTGTGACATTGGCAGTTGAATTTTTCAATGTCTACTATCTAATCATGGAAAGGTACACACTCCAAGAACGTTCACAAATAGTTCAAATTTTTAGGAAAAAATCGCGATATGTTACTCTAACTTTACGTGCTTAACTTCAAATTTTGATCGTTATAATCTTCCGGATAAAAGAACAGTTGAACGTTTAGTGAAGAAGTTTGACACAAATTTTACACTTCATGATGTTACAGTGCCAGTGGAACAAAGAAATGCAAGAAGTGAAGAGAATATTGCTGCCGTACGTGAAAGTTTGGGGAGCAATATGTCAGCGTGGTACTACGTCTCTCTGTATAGTTGATAGTACCATTAATAGTGAAAACTGTTGAGGCATTTGAGGATTTTCTCCTTGAAACGGCACACGCTTTATATCCATAGGGGTGACGTTTTCAGCAGGATAATGCAAGACCAAGTGACAACCATTTTATGGCCAGCAGCTTCACCAGAACTTAGTCCCATTGAAAATATATGCGAACTAATTAAGTTTGAAGTTAAACGAGCACCGCCACTAAATAAAGATGATTTAATTCAGTCAGTTCTACAGTTCTGGTCTACCATCACCGAAAATTATGAAGGTGATCTAGTTTCGGATGTATTTCGACGTTTAGTCAAGTGTTTACAGTTAAATGGAGGTTGTGTGAGTAAATAAGTTGAATATTTTGTTATAATTTTCTAATTCAAGAATTAAAAATATATACTGAATAATAACAATTCAGCTTGTTTGTCCGGATACTTTTGAGACGGACTATAGTTTATAATAAAATGAAAGTTTCAATCATTTTCAACTAAATAATCAACAGAACTTCAACAGAGTTCTTCCTTCAGAAATTTACTCATTAACTTCTGATGAAAAACAAAAATTTTCAATGAAACTCTTCGGATAGTGGGGTTGTTTGACAGTTTTAGTTTTAAAAGAATTTTTTTATGATTTCTGTTTTGATTTAAAATAAAAAACATTGTAATTTGGTACAAGATATCATCAATAACATTCTATTAGTAGTAGGAATAAGTTCGTGCGATGTTGACAACAGATGTCGTTATTACTTCATTATTTCATCTGGCAATACCTTCATTTTGAAGTGTCATCATTAACGTTTTTTTCCAACATTGTTTCTGGCTCGGTGAAAATACATAAAAATTCTCCAGCGCCAAGAAAGAAAGTGATTTTTCAATCGAATTGTTACTGGCGATGAACAGTGGGTCCATTACGATAATCCAGAACGTCGGGAATCCTCTGGGTGCCTTAGCTATGCTCATCATCAGCTGTCAAGTCGAATATTCATCAAGTTAAGAGGAGGCTGTGTGTTTGGTGGGACCAGTTGGATGGGGTGTATTATGAGCTGCTACAATCGAAAGAGAAGATCACAGGGGAGGTCGACCGATGACAATGGAGGCATTCAAGCCGAGCACCGCGAAAAAACGGCCGCAATGCGCCGACAGTTATCTTTCAGCGGGCCACATGTTGCGTTGCCCGCCATTCAAACTATTGGAAGAGTTTGATGGGCTGGCGTTTGCTGGAGCCACGCTGCCTCTGGTAGACCCGGAACCATTTCTGGAAATACCACATGACGAAGCTAAGCGGACGATCAGAGGCAGAATGAACTCAAGACAAGAGTGGCTGAGCCACTCTGGTCTAAAATATTCGAAGGCGTTCCTTGTAACGGGTTCGAGCCAAAAGATGGCGGACCTAGCGCTAGGTTTAGAGAGGCCAAACTCAGAATACTTGTCGGAATTATGCAGGCTGAAAGCGCATTTGCACAAAATCAGTCTGCCTGAAGACGATGAATGCAAGCTGTCTTGAGGACACTGAAACAATCATGCACATCGTCTCAGAGTGAGTCACATCAGATTCGAGGTAGTTGGTCATGCTATTATAGTCCACTGCGAACTGAAAAAATTACCCCCGAGAAAGATTATCGGTTTTATCCAATAACTGAACCACAATAGTTTGCGCGGACACAGTGGTAGGATGAACAGACGCCCGCTCACTATAAATAATAATACTAAGCAACTGAAGAGGTAAATCCTCTCGTTTTCTTCGACGAAGCCGTTCAAAAAGGATATTTCCCAATGTGAAGTGAAATAAATCCAACTACAGAATGAAGAACGATGTAAAAGATACAATAAACGCAGTTTATATTCATTATTCATTCAGTCCATTTACATTGCGCCTAATCCCATCGAGAGCTCCGCAAGATTTTTCCAAGAAAAACTCGGGAAAGCTGCTAACTTCCCCCAGTTTTCCCTTATCGAGAAACAACTACCGTAAAGGCTCCCCGGAATTTATGGCCATTGTATAACGTGTCTCTCGCAAATGGACCCGGCGCGCTCCCTTAAATTCCGTATAGGTTTTCCAGAATTTAACCGGAAAACTTTCCAGTCTACGCCTGTCCCGATAAAGCAGTCGGAATTGCTGAGTCAATTAAAAGTAGCTTTGCGCTACATCACTTGCTTAACTGCCTCGGGTCCTCTGAAGCCCCGAACATAAAGCGAAACAAACAGCCGGTCGTAAGTGAACCACAAACTACAGCAAACGGCAGGGAAAGTGTAGATTCCACTTTAGTTCGCCAACTAGTTAATTTCTGGCAACTTCGTATTTTCGTTGGGGCGTAATTATTTTCTGGGGTGGGGGTTGCGCGATGATTATTTCGCACGAACTTTTCGCGTCGGCCGCAAATCCCCTCCGCGTTAAATGCGAAATACCGCCGAACTATTTCCAAGTGATTATTGAGAGAGCAGCCTAGAAGTTTGGGAATCCCCGTCGCGGTTGAAGCCCATATGAAAAAACTTCCCCTGAATATCTTATTCAGTTATTATGATGTCGGCATGAGCTTCTGGGGACGAAGAACAGAACTTTTGGTCTTTTACACCGGTTTGAACTGACAACTTCTCTAGAGCTCTATATGAGGAGCGTTCAATGTATTTTGGAAGCATTTTATTTTTCAATTAAATGGGTGTTTCAATAAGAGCGCAAGATTTGAAATACCCGCCATGTATGACAGTCATAATGTCACATGATTATGACGTGACAGTTCGAAAGTTGACAGATAGGCGTAAGTAAACATGGAGCATTACACGGTAGAAGAACGTGTCCTGAATTTCAAAAATTATTATACAAATGGTGAGAGTTTAATTGCCCCTATTCGTAAAGTGCCACTAATGTTCGTTCGAAATAATGTACCTAATTCATCTACTGTGAAAAGAATAATTCAAAAAAGTATTGGTTTGGTTAGTGATGTGAAACATATGATACGAACTCATAGAGGGCGTTCAGAACAAAGCATCAGTTTGCGAGAGTGTGACATAAAGGCCAGACACGTCAATTCGCCATCGGGCACAAGAATTGGACATTTCAACAGGCACTCTTCAGCGAATTTTCACTAAAGAATTACAGCTGCATGCCTATAAAATCGAACTGACTCAACAACTTTTGCCAGTAGACCCTGAACAGTGAAGAGTATTTACCAATTGGATCTTTGAGCGACCTGCTGATTTTGCAAACAAAAACCATTTTCAATGATACGGCCCATTTTCGGCTCGATGACTTCGTTAATAGGCAAAACTGTCCATTTTGGGCTTAGAAAATCCACGAATGATTCCTTAGAAAGCAATGCATGCACAACGGGACACTGTATAGTGTGCGTTAGGGTCTGGAGGAATAATTGGACCGTTTTTCTTCAAAAACGAAGTAGATAATGGCGAACGTTATCGTGCTATGATAACACAGTTTCCTGTGCCTCATTTGGAAGCTATTGATCTTGAAGACATGTATAGGGTGTTTTTCCAGAGTGATAGAACTTTCGACAGGGATAACGGTGATTTTATAGGTAGAAGCCATGTTGTTTTGACATTTCTGTTCAGTAGGCATTGATAATTTATCATGGAAAAACTCACGCCGCAACGAAATTTACAAATTGTTGAAATTTATTTTCAAAATCAGTGTTCTATTCGCCAAACTTATAGAGCACTTCGTTAAATTTATGGTTTATATAATCGTGCATCAGAGCAGCTTATCCGTCGAACTATCGATAGATTTCGTTCAACATTTCCTCTACTCGATGCAACAACAACAAGACAAAGAACTGTACGTACAGAAGAAAATATCGCTGCTGTAAGTCATGGTGTTAATGCTGATTCAGATTTGTCTATTCGTAGACGTCGACAACAAGTTGGACTCTGTGCATCCACCACATGGAAAATTTTGCGTAGAAATCTTGGTCTACAGCCATACAAGATCCAACTGGTTCAAGAACTGAAGCCACTTGACCACAATAAGCGTCATTTGTTTGCTGATTGTCCCTAGAACAGCTTGAAGTTGATTCACTTTTTTATCGTAAAATTGTTTTTAGTGATGAAGCTCATTTCTGGTTGAACAGGTATGTAAACAAGCAAAATTGCCATATATGGAATTAAAACAATCCTCAAGAACTTCTGTAGGTTCCACTGCATCGTGAAAAATGCACTGTATGGTGTGCTTTACACGCTGAAGGTATCATCGGTGCATATTTCTTTAAAAACGATGCTGGAGCTAATGTTACAATGAATGGTGCTCGTTACAGATCGATGATCAATGATTATTTGTGTCAAAATATGGTGCTACACCTCATGCTGCTACCGTAACTATTGATTTATTGAAAGAAAGATTTGGCGATAACATTATTTCGAGAAATGGTCCAATCAATTGCCCTCCAAGATCATGCGACATAACTTCACTGGATTATTTTCTCTGGGGTTATGTCAAGTCATTAATGCTGATAAACCAGAAACAATGGACGCTTTGGAAGCCAACATAACTCGTGTTATTGATTAAATAATGCCTGAATTACTCTAAAAAGTGGTCCAAAATTGATCTGGTCGAATGCGGTTCCTCAGATTCAGTCGTGGTTTCAGTCCGGAAATTATTTTCAAAACATAAATGTCATAAAATTATCTTTCAAATAAAAAAAAATTGGCTTCAATCTTAATTTAAATGTGTTTAATTTCAATTTAAAGTTCAATCTTTCTAAACAAAAACACCCAATACATTTCAATATTTTGTGACACCCTTTTGTAAAAGTTGATGGGTTATAATATTCATATTGTTATTTGTTAACATTTGAATGAATTATTATTATATTAATAATTAGATATAAGTAACATTATTAGCAAATTACCCCGATACCTAGAATACATTTAACGCCCCCTCGTAGTTCGTTCCACCAAATCAACACGAGCTGAAAGAAGATAAACAGAAAGAAATGCCTCTGAAATTGTCAATTTCAAGAAAATCATGAAATACACACAAGTTGAACACTGTTCAACTGCGTGTATGCACCATAGCCTTGTACCAAGACCAACACAATATAACAAATTGATAAATAATGACAAGGGAGTTTTCTTACTTGATAGTAGGTTTTTTCTTACTTGATAGTAGGTTTTTTCAATGTCTTGAATATCAAACAGAAAAATTCTACCTTACTAAAAACTTAAACTCATAACATAAAAAAAATTCTTCAGTTTTTTATATATACCCCATTCGAAATGCAAATTTTCAAAATTAAGCATAGGATTAAGAAGTTATTCTCATATTATCAATGATTCACATGCTGAAAGGTTCAAACTCCTCATCTTTTCGAAGGACGTCCTATCTTGATAGCCAAGTTATAAAAGTAGACATTATATATTGAGTTTTGATTATATACGTCTATTAAACGTAAGCGGTGCTTATTTTAGACATTAATTTAATTCTAAAAGTTTTCTGAATAAAATTTTTTTGAAATTAGAATTTTAGAAGATTAACATATTTAATTTGTGTTGATATTCAAATTTTGTTATATTTCTTCTATCAAGTAAAAAGCTTTTTTCTATTTTATTTTATATATAATATATAATTATATAAAATAAAATAGAAAGACCTGTTACTTGATAGAAGAAATATAACAAAATTCGAATATTAAAACGAATTGAAATATGTTTATCTTCTACAATTTTAATTTCAAAAAAATTTTTTATTCAAAAAACTTTTAGAATTAAATTTATGTCTAAAACAAGCACCGCTCACATTTAATAGACGTATATAATCAAAACTTGATATATAATGTCAAATGGAATAAATAAACCAACATATATACGAAAGTAATTAAAATTAATAAATAAATATTCGAATTTTGTTATATTTCTTCTATCAAGTAACAGGTCTTTCTATTTTATTTTATATATAATGTATAATTATATAAAATAAAATAGAAAGACCTGTTACTTGATAGAAGAAATATAACAAAATTCGAATATTAAAACAAATTGAAATATGTTTACCTTCTACAATTTTAATTTCAAAAAAATTTTTTATTCAAAAAACTTTTAGAATTGAATTTATGTCTAAAACAAGCACCGCTTACATTTAATAGACGTATATAATCAAAACTTGATATATAATGTCAAATGGAATAAATAAACCAACAGATATACGAAAGTAATTAAAATTAATAAATAAATATTCAAAGGAGATAAAATTTTGTTTCTGGTCTTACTTTTAAGAACACAATTGCCTTTTAAAAACATGAACACACTTAAAGGACTTCTCAAAGAATATAATTTATTTGCAATATTTAATATATTTAAATATTCGAACAAGTTAATTCAGAAATCTCTAAAAAAATGCACTATATCTTCTAAAAACTAACCTATATCTCCCAACACGTGTAAAAGGACTAAAGCTTCGAAGCACAGATCAACTATATAATTCAAGATTGATCTATGTTCTAACAAAATCAAAGAACAGTGTGAGTTATTTTAAGGTTTATTTAAATTCATTGACATTCCATAATGAGATTTATTGAAGCCAAAATATAATTATATATTATATATAAAATAAAATAGAGAGGAAGAAATATAACAAATTTTATATTTGTTTTTTGAAGATATAGTGCATGTTTTGAGAGATTTCTGAATTAATTCGAATATTTAAATATATTAAATATTTCAAATAAATTATATTCTTTGAGAAGTCCTTAAGGTGTGTTCATGTTTTTCAAAGGCAATTGGTGTTCTTAAAGGTAAGATCAGAAACAAAAATTTGTCTCCTTTAAATATTTATTTATTAATTTTAATGACTTTCGTATATCTGTTGGTTCATTTATTCCATTTGACATTATACATTAAGTTTTGATTATATACGTCTATTAAACGTAAGCGGTGCTTATTTTAGACATTAATTTAATTCTAAAAGTGTTCTGAATAAAATTTTTTTGAAATTAAAAGTGTAGAAGATTAACATATTTAATTTGTGTTGATATTCAAACTTTGTTATATTTCTTCTATCAAGTAAAAAGCCTTTTTCTATTTTAAGAAGCTCTATGTTACAACCAAAATGTTTTTTTCCACTAGTGCTATTAAATTAAGTATTAATAATATTTCTGGACTTCCAGCACGTGTATTATCAACTTAAAAATCAATTAGTGTGTTAAAGTTTTCAGAATTTTCTGTTTCTCAATTTTGTTATGGGTGTTTTGAATTTTTTTATACTTACTACGGGTTAAACGGATGAAACAAAGAATTTCCATCAAGTAGGGACCGATTCGAATAATATTTGGTGGTAGTTCCGCCAATAGTTTGTGTTTCGCATACTTGAATAGGTTCCTCTTCCCCATACCTACTGCATTGTTTGCACGCAATCCAATCCGGGCTGATTGCACCGCTCAACAATCACCGGAAATTGGGCGATATCAGCCGGTATTGATGGAAAATTCCGGTTTTTTAACGGTTAATAGGGCACATAGTCCCCGGATCCGGTTGCAATTCGGAATTGGCACAAAAGGGGGAAGTTTTTACTTGGTGGAGTTGACTGGTCAGAGATTAATCTACGTTTTCGACGTATGTCAATCAAAGAACTGGAACCCGCTGCTTTTCCGGTCAATCCACCTTTCCCATTGTATTCTGTTCCTCGAATAGAAATTTGTTTGAATGATTGATTTCCAGAAGGAAAAACTTTAATAATCTCGTTCGCGAAATTATTATTTCCTTCTCAGTACAATTCATCACTTGCAAATAAAACTATTTGAATTTGAATATCAAAACAATTTTAATCTGTCAGTCTCTCTAAAATTTTATTTTCAAAATAATTTTTATTCAAAAATGTTTTAGAATTAAATTAATGTCTACATAAGCACCGCCCATATTCAATAGACGTATATAGTCAAAACTCAATATACAATGTCAAATGGAATAAATAAAGCAACAAATATAAATAGTCATTTAAAATTAATAAATAAATAATAAAAATTAATCTTACCATTATGAACACCAATTCCTTTTCAAAAACATAAAACACAATTCAAGGACTTCTCGAAAAATATAATTTATTTGAAATATTCAATATATTTAAATATTCAAATTTATGATTGTTTCGGTCTTTACTTGACGGAAATTCATCTTGAAAATATGAATAAAAACAATATTCTAATTTCCGCTAATATTTTATTAACACTACGTTCGTTACGTCATACCATGACTTCTTCAGGTGAGTATTACAAGATACTGAGTATACCATGAACAAGAACTTCATTTTATAGTACATGGATATAACAAAAATAGAGGGGGTGAAGAGAGTTTTACAATTCTTTTGGGAATCTGAAAAATGATTCGAAAAAGATTCAACAAAGGGGAGTTACTTAATTCTGTTTGGTAATTCAATAATATTTTTTTTTATGATATCTATAAATTTCTAAGGTTTCTAACAAGTTTAATCTAAAACATTTGTTTTCTGAGTGTAAAATTTCAAAGTTACTATTAAAACTATGTCCTGTGTCTAGAAGGTGCTCTGCGTAGGTTGAATTTCCCTTTTTGTTACAAAAACATTTTTCATGTTCCCTAAATCTCGTCTGGAACGATCTTCCTGTCTGACCAACATATACAAAATGGCAAGTACCGCAAGTTAACTCATAAACACCTGATTTCTTGTTCTTAGATGTTTTATCTTTATTATTTTTTATTAGTTTTCCTAGGGAGTTATTCGTTTTATAAGAAATTCTAGAATTGTGGTTCTTCTTTAAATATCTAGCTACCTTTTCTGTTTTTGGTCCCAAGTATGTCAACGAAATGTATTTACTTTCAATTGAATCATTATTTATGGGATATACTAATTTCAAAGCCAGCTTTAATTTTATTTTTGTGAAAAGATTCTCAATAATCGGGACGTTGAAACCGTTGTTCAATGCAATCTGTTTAATAATGTTATATTCTTTGTCAAAATTCTCACGTGATGTGGGTATGTTGGCTAATCTATATAACATACTATTGTATGCTGCTAATCTTTGTGAGTATGGGTGGTTTGATGTGAAGTGAATTGTGCTATTATTATTTAATTTGCTCTTCATCTCCATAATTTGCAAATCTAATATTTTAAGCATTGAATGCTCCTCTTCTTTTTTTCTATTCTCTTCCTTGATAGCCACTATCTGAGCTTCTACTAGAGCTGTTTTTTTATAATACATTTCTTTCGCTTGGAAATTGGCTCCCTCAATTTCAATGGAGCCCCACCACCAGTCAATATGACTTCGTTGAGCAGCTACTACCTTCTAGTTTTAGTTTTTATATTGTCATGTTTGGATTTGAGCTGGTCCCCATTTCTCCAATGAAGAACTGTTGCATTGAAATCAGTTTCTATTCTCTGCCAGACTTTATCCTATAATATTAACATTCTCTTTTTCAATCAATTTCAAGAGGCATAGTTCCTCCTCAGGTTTTAAAGTAAAACTATTTTTTTTTCTCTTTTCTTCCATATACATTCATATAACCCACGAAATAGAATATAACAATTCGCACGTAATAATGATATAAATTTAAATATACTGTCTTCTGCACATAACCATGTTTATGCAAAGATCGAGTTATGCTTCTTCTCTTTTTCTTTTTACAAGTTCCAACGCATAACTAACAATTTTTACAGAATATCACCAACTACATTCGTAAAATCACTAGTTCTCAGAATAGCCAACAGTCGGAAACATATGACCGGCGCGTTAAAGGAAGCTTTAAGTAAAGAACGATCGATGTGCGTTTATGAAACTGATGCTCCCGTTTAAAGGATCCTTTTTCATAAAGAGACTTTATCATAAAGGAGCCTTTTGATGTTGTTTATGAAACTGACCGTTACTCTTTTACTCCTTTTAAGATGGTCGAAATACTGAAGCACGTGTGTCAAGATTCTGAATAAACTGTGAAACATAAAAACTGAGTGAATTTTTTCAAAATAAAATTGTTCTAATGTTTCACCTAAAGCCAACCACATACCCCATTCATTTAGTCAAAATTTGTGTTTCAATTATAATCAACTACAGAATAGTAACGGCTGAATCAGTCATATAATTACAGAAATAATTCTGAACGCAGTTTTATACAAGTACTCGTAGCGTTTTTTTGAGGGAATTGTGTGTGCAATAGTGTGGAAATCTCTGCAGCTGGTTTCCTGCGTTAATTTGTTGCTACGGTATCAAAACTTGATTTTGAAGCCTGGACACCGTCTGTACTTCACCCCTTTCTATTCAATTTTGTCTGTTTCGAGCTCCGCAGGATATTTATGCAGCTTTTTCTAGTGCATGCCCATTTTGGAGGTTCGCTAATGGATGTTGAAGCAGCAAAAACCTACGTGGAGGCAGAATCTAGCCGCTGGATTAATGATAACAAATCTTCGGTAGAACCAGACCGGACTGATGGAAACAAAACAAATTATGTTTGGGAAGGATGTCCTGGAAGCATCGATCGACGGGAAAACGCATGATGGATGAAGCACGCTGTTAGATTGGAAGGTTGTGATGGAACGATGCACTGATCAATTTGTTTGAGAGTGAAAACAATATGTTATCTCAAACAAAGAATAAAAGTATAAAAGTCCCAAATGAAGCTTTACTCAAAAATTTTCCATTGGATTTCTCAGAGGATCGTTTTTAGTCCAGTCAAGTTAGTATTGAAAATAGGGATAAGGTTACCGTTTAAAATTTCCAACCCCTTTTTAATGTTAAAGACAAAAAAATCGGCCTAATAATTCAGGACTTTCCAAATTAAGTTATCATCCGTGCGGTAGCGTATATGTAGAACAAATCGGGAGATCTTTCCAAAAAAGTTTCTAAGAACGATAACTCTAATTCTGCGAAACATTTTTCCAATTTCTTCTCAGAATTAGACAATCTTGAAATATAACACCTGGAAGAGAAAGACAAAAAAATAGTCATTCTGGAATTGATAGAAATATTCAAGAATAAGCACGTTTCAGGAAGAAATTATCATCAAAGCAATCGAACCCTTGCCACTTATTGAAGTTTTGAACAAGCCGAAGACTTCAATGAATGTATAACCCTTGAAATACAATTTGTTTATTCAGTTTAAAAAAGTAACAAACGCTACCAATATTCAATCTTATTCAAAATTTGAATATCAAAACAGATTTAATCTGTTAGTCTTCTACAATTTTAATTTAAAAAACAATTTATTCAAAAAACTTTTAGAATTAAATTAATGTCTACAATAAGCACCGCTTATATTTAATAGACGTATATATTCAAAACTCAATATATAATGTCGAATGGAATAAATAAACCAACCAATATAAAAAGGCGATTAAAATTAATAAATAAATATTTGAAGGGGACAAAATTTTGTTTCTGATCTTACCATAGTGAAACTAATTCCTTTTCAAAAACATAGAACACAACTTGAGGATTTCTCAAAAAATATAATTAATTTGAAATATTTGATATATTTAAATATTCAAATAAGTTAATTCAAAAATCTCTCAAAACATGTAATATATCTTCAAAAAACAATTAGAATACGGATAATCTCTTCATCGGCCCCAGATAACATTTAAATATCAAAATCAACTAACCATCACTATATCATTTTAATTTAACACGTGACTTTTTTACAAACTAACTTTAAAAAACCAGGTAGTCAGTTCGTCACAAAATCACAGAAAACTATAAGGCATTCTATGGTCTTCTTTACACCAATGACATTCCATAATGAGAATTATTCAAGCCTAAATATTATCTGTTAGTCTTCTACAATTTTAATATCAAAAAAATTTTTATTCAAAAAACTGTTTTGATATTCAAATTTTGTTATATTTTTTCTATCAAGTAAAAAGCCTTTTTCTATTGCATTCAATCTTATTCAGTTATGAAAAGTGGTAGAAAAGGAAGTGATTATGTGATTATGTTATAACAGGAATGAATAAATATTTCAAATAAATTATATTCTTTGAGAAGTCCTTAAGGTGTGTTCATGTTTTTAAAAGGCAATTGGTGTTCTTAAAGGTAAGATCAGAAACAAACTTTTGTCTCCTTTGAATATTTATTTATTAATTTTAATGACTTTCGTATATCTGTTGGTTTATTTATTCCATTTGACATTATATATTGAGTTTTGATTATATACGTCTATTAAACGTAAGCGGTGCTTATTTTAGACATTAATTTAATTCTAAAAGTTTTTTGAATAAAATTTTTTTAATATTAAAATTGTAGAAGACTAACATATTTAATTTGTTTTGATATTCAAATTTTGTTATATTTCTTCTATCAAGTAAAGAGCCTTCTTCTATTTTATTTTATATATAATATACAATTATATTTTGGCTTCAATAAATCTCATCATGGAATGTCAATGAATTTAAATAACCTTAAAAATAACTTACACCGTTCTGTGATTTTCTTAGAACATAGACCAATCTTGAATTTTAAAGTTGGTTTGTTTCGAAGCATCCATTCTTAGCACGTGTTTGTTGTGATATAGTTGTAGTTTTTTGATTTTGATATTTGGAATATTATCTAGGACCGAAGAAGGGATTACTTAGAATTAAATTTGTTTTTTGAATATATAGTGCATGTTTTGATAGATTTCTGAGTTAACTTTCTCGAATATTTAAATATATTAAATATTTCAAATAAATTATATTCTTTGAGAACTCCTTAAGGCGTGTTCATGTTTTTTAAAGGCAATTTGTGTTCTTAAAGGTAAGAATAGAAACAAAATTTTGTCTCCTTTAAATATTTATTTATTTATTTTAATGACTTTCTTATATCTGTTGGTTTATTTATTCCATTTGACATTATATATTGAGTTTTGATTATATACGTCTATTAAACGTAAGCGGTGCTTATTTTAGACATTAATTTAACTCTAAAAGTCTTTTGAATAATTTTTTTTTCAAATTAAAATTGTAGAACACTAACATATTTAATTTGTTTTGATATTCAAATTTTGGAATGAATTTGGTTTTTCGTTCGGTTTTAATTCTCAGAAATCTAATAGAGCTACAGATTGTTACGGATATCGATCTGGGAGATTTCTTGTATTCTAATATTCATTCGTGAATTCATTGAAATAACTATTTATGACCAGTCACGAATAATTATTTGAATTGCCATTCATGTCATCCATAATTGAATAGCAATACCGAAAATTTCGGATTAACAAATTATTCAAACTGGAAATATTCCACTTTATTATGAATGAATGTTCTAAATTTTCCATTCATGATTTTCAGTCTCGCTTACTCGTCTTTCACCGTTTAAAACAGATCCTGTCACACCTTCACTTAGCCGTTGAAATCCGGGAATTTTAAAATATAGTATCATTTATCCATGAGTCCATTATAAGTATCCTTGGTCTATATATCAGGTGATTTTTTTAGAGTGATAGAACTTTCGATAAGGATAACTGTGATTTGACAGAAGGTAGAAGCCATGATGTTTTGACGCAACAACGTTTACAAATTGTTCAAATTTATTTCAAAATCAGTGTTCTATTCGCCAAACTGATGGAGCACATCGTGAAATTTATGGTTTACGTAATCGTCCATCAGAAAAGGTTATTCGTCGAAATATCGATATATTTTGGACAACATTTTCTCTACTCGATGCAACAACAACAAGACAAAGAACTGTACGTACAGAAGAAAATATCGCTGCTGTTAGTCTTATTGTTAATGCTGGTCCAGATTTGTCTATTCTCCGACATTCACAACAAGTTGGATTCTGTGCATCCATCACATGGAAAATTTTGCGTAAAGATCTTGGTCTACACCCATACAAGATCCAACTGGTTCAAGAACTAAAGCCACTTGACCATAATAAGCGTCGTTTGTTTGCTCAATGGTCCCTAGAATAGCTTGAAGTTGATCCACTTTTTTATAGTAAAACTGTGTTTAGTGATGAAGCTCATTTCTGGTTTAACGGCTATGTAAACAGGCAAAATTGCCGTATATGGAGTGGAAACAATCCTCAAGAAGTTCTGCAGGTTCCATTGCATACTGAAAAATGCACTGTATGATGTGCTTTACACGCTGGTTGGATTTTATATTATTTGGATTTTGGATATTATTTCGAGAAATGGTCCAATTGATTGGCCTCCAAGATCATGCGACATAACTTCACTGGATTATTTTCTTTGAGGTTATGTCAAGTCATTGGTTTATGCTGATAAACCAGAAACAATAGACGCTTTGGAAACCAACATAACTCGTGTTATTGATGAAATAAGGCCTGAATACTCGAAAAAGTGGTCTGGTCGAATGCGGTTCTCCAAAACTAGTCGTGGAGGACATATGCCGGAAATTATTTTTAAAACATTAATGTCATAAAATTATCTTTCAAATAAAAAAAAAACTTTGACTTCAATACTAATTTAAATGTGTTTTATTTCGGTTCAAAGTTCTATCACTCTAAAAAACCACCCGATATAATTCAGGCAGTAAAAGGTTGTATTTGAGGTTTAACCATTTGATAATTTAACATCAAGAATAGCTCGAGGTCAGTGGTTTTTCTACTTAAGTCCCGTACATTGAAGTATGCGTGATATATAACAGCTATTGGATAATTGATTTGGTTCGTTATTCTTGTGCAAATTTATGTGAATGGACATCTCGGATCTTTTCTTTTATTATTTGCTTAATTTATGTGTTTAAAATATCGCCTGGTTTGAAATTATTAAATATCATTATATGTTATAGCATAAATAGAGGTTAATTCTTGATAGAAGGTATATAAAATTATTCAAATATTTTAATATTAACCTTCTACATATTTAATTTCAAAAAATTATATTTAATGATTATAACTTCTGAAAATAAGAATTAACCTCTATTCATGTTATTTTATTCATTATATATAATTATTTGGTTTCCTTAACATTCTTTATACAGATAGTCCTTGTGCTATAGCAGAGGCCGTTAAATTGTCTTTCAATCTTCTAGATCAAGGGTAAACCACAGAAATATTTTTGTGTGTTGTGAACCGTTCTCTCTACATTTAAAGGTTTTATTTCGGCAGAAGTCTTTTCTAGAAGATTGAAGGGTGAGTAAATATTTGTTGTTGATTGATATTATATTTATTGAATATGAATTATTTGAATACTGAAGAAGCAAAGTCTCTCTTAAAACTTGTTTTTCAGTAATGTTTTAAATATCTTGAGTTTTTATATAGAGTACCTTAGTTAGATATCCAATAATATTGAATAGTCTAAGTAAGATAGTTTTATGATGAAATTCTTAGGTTTATGGTGAATATTTTTGAGACTTATTGGTTTTTATAAGATTGAGCAGCAGAAACAAAATTTTGTCTATTCAAAATATTTAATTTATAGGATTTTGGTTAATAATTTTTATTTAATGGATTTTGTTATACCATTCGGATGGATGTCTTATAATGAATGTTTATTTGATATGTCAATTGATATAAGTGGTACTTATATGACATTATTTCAATTTATTTTCAGAAGTTATAATCAGTAAATACAATTTTTTGAAATTAAATATGTAGAAGGCTAATATTAAAATATTTAAATAATATGTTATAGCGATGGTGAGCCTACTCTAAAAAAGCACACAATCATTCCCTCTTCCTCTTTTAATGACCATACAGTTTGTAACAATTCAATGAATCATTCAAGTGGCTGTATTTAAATTATAAATCTCTCACACCTTGAGTTCGGTATATTATCTTGACATACTCAAATAATTTGTCGCCCATTTATGACTAGCTAACCACTGATACTGAAAACTCTGAAACTGTATGTGACACTCCATCATCAAGAACCACCGAAAGCTTTCCAATCCGATTATTCACCTCAACCCAACCTAAAGACCGATCATTTTCCAAATCCACTATCACGATCAGCGTCGTTTCCCGACCGCTGGCAGGTGTCAGAAGCCCAGAGAACCTGTAAAACCACCTTTACATACAGATGGCGCTTCGATCGTCGACGAGGCGTCGGCGGAACGACAGGCGTTGTTTTGTAATCGGTCTGAAATTGACATCTCCTGTAATAAATGGCTCTCCGGAAAAGGAGGGAGCGCCCGGCTTTATGACGAACGCTCCGAAAAATAATAATTACGCTCGTTGAAGGATTAACGACGGCCAAGCGCCAGCGAGCCCTGCCCGAACGGACAGGCCATCTGTTTTCTTCGACGTACATGGGATAGAGAGACAAAAAACGTGTTTTTTCTCGTCATTGTAGTGAGTTCTGGTCTTCATTCCTTTAGGTTTTTCATTCGGAAGGAGAGTATTTGAGTCGAAGATTCTGCACACAAATCATTTGTTTACTACTCAGAGTAGTAAGCATAGATAGGGAAAGCAGACGTTATACACTGCTCTAAGATTCAAGTGGATGATTTTCGAACATACAGGTAGCGAGAATATTGCTCGGAATATAGTATTAACCATGCATTTACGACAGGAGCGATTAAGCCAGTCCTCCAGCACAAGAATAATATTATACGTTATAAATGGTGACTAATATTCAACTGGATGGATGTTTGAATCTTCTGTACTACCCAGAATTCTGCTGCAAACTCAACTCAGACTCTACAAGTCAGAACGAAAATGTTAGAGTATCTGTCTTACTGGTTGGGAGGACATTCCTTAGCATGTGATTTGCTAAGATTTGAAGCTCTTCCGAAGTTATGTCCACAGATAGATTCTTTCACTCGACATTAGTCCCCATATGTTTTCAATGGGATAAAGATCTGGTGGAGCTGCTGTCCATGAAATGGTTGCCACTGGGTGTTCTTGCATCCAAGCTGGAGCATAGGCCGAAGTATGGCATCTTGCATCCTGCTCTAAACTCCACCCCTCTGGATATAAAGTATGCGCTGTTTCAAGGGTAAAATCGTTCAGGATGCCACAATCCTTTTCACTATTAATGCTATCATCAACTATACAGAGAGGCATAGCACTACGCTAAGGTATGGGTCCCCAAACCATTGTTTTGGTAGGAAGTTTTGAAATTTAAACGGTAACAGGTTGTTTTGATAGGATTTTCAATTGACTTTCGCCAATTTGGAAACAACTTTCATCAGATATAAAGACATCCTTCAAATTGTCTCATGAAAACGTTGACAAAATTCTATCCTTCGTTCCTTTTGTAAAGGAAGAATGGTCCCAGCATGCTGAGGTTCTGTTGAGGATCGACCTTGGCTTGTTCACAGATGCCTGGCGAACGACGAACGGAACGAGAATCAACATCACATTGAGTCTCGGTCAAAACGCAACCATATTCTAGGCAGAAATATTTGTCATTGAGACAACGGCAGAACTGCTGATAAAACGGAAAATCTACCACGGCAAAATCAAAATGTTTACTGATAGTCAGTCAGTACTAAAAGCTCTGGAATCCAGCTCTAGTACCTGGAGAACGGTCTGGAGTTGTCGCACGGCTTCAAGCAGGCTCGGTATGTATAACGGAGTCATTCTGGTTTGGATACCGAGTCACTCAATCTATTTGGTTAACGAGGAGGCAGATCGGTTGGCGTTTGCTGAAGCTGCGCTGCCTCTGGTAGGATCGGAACCATTCCTGGGAATACCACATGACGTGGCTTAGCAGGCGATAACAGGCAGCATGAACTCAAAATTGAGTTTTTCTGGCGGAGCCATTCTGGCCTGAAGCATTTGACGGTGTTCCTTGGAACAGTTTCGAACAGAAAGATGGCGAACCTAGCGCTAGGTCTGGATAGGGCCAATCCAAGAACACTTGTCGGAATTATGATAGGTCACTGCAGACTGAAAGATCATTTGCATAAAATCGGTCTGTCTGAAGACGATGAATGCAGGCTGTGTCTTGAGGACACTGAAACAGCCATGCACATCGTCTCAGAGTGCTTAGCGGTGAGTCGCATCAGATTCGAGGTATTTGGCCAGGCTTTTATAGCCTTTTATATTTTTTATCCTCTTTATTTTCTCATATACTGCACTTTCTTACAGTTCAGTCAATTGCACGATTTTTTTAACTTTTCGAAAACCTTTTCGATACAATTATTCTACCTATTTGATTTTTTATATTTGCGACATTATTTCATGAATTGTATACCTATTGACAATCAACAATATTTTACAAATAGTGTTGCCATGCAACTCTGGCCATAGCCAACTATCTGCACAACCTATAATATTTTATACATTTTTTTCATCTTAGAATGTTACAAAAGAGAAGTATATTAAAATTATGAAAACTAATAAATTCTGGATAACTTCTAGACGGACTTAAGTATCACCTGAAAATGAGAAAAAATATATATGAAATTGGGCAATCCTTGTATGAAAAACTATCACACATATGGACAGATCCTTCATAACAATTTACATGTTTTATATTCAAACATAAATTTCTTCTCTACTCTCATTCAAATAATATCCTTTCCTAGTTTTATTATTATGTTACATACCGAATTCATTCATAATGAACCTTCAAACCTCTTTCCTGCTTCATGAATTATACAACATCCACATCTTCCACGAGCATCCATCCACATTCTCCAGACCCATCCGCATAAAATCTAATCATCAACTGACCAATCCCCTTCCCTCGACCCTTCAAGCAAAAGTCCAGTCTACGTCATCCCTCAACGGGAAGAAAAGATATATCCTTTCATCAACATGATATGTTCTCGTTCCAGACTCCAAGTAACTGGTGCAGACGTAGCCGTACGTATCTACCACGACAAGAGGGATGGAGAGGCCCTAAAATCTGTTTTCACGAGATGGTCTGCAAGAAGATTTATCAGCAACTTAACCGTACTTGACGAGGACATAAATTCCGGGCCAATTTTGTCTACGGCGGTGAGTATTTCCCTTACACCTTCCTCTGAATTATACATTTAGATGAGACACGGAGGTGCGAAGGAGGTAGTTGTGGAGCATTGGAGTTAATCGGAGTTGGTAGAGATATAGCTCTGCTTTATCGAGTAACAAGGGAAATATCATTCGATATTCATTGTGAAGCATAAACGAAAATTCTTGATCCTATTTCGAGT
The DNA here is from genome assembly GCA_034642435.1 of Megalocaria dilatata. Taxonomy (NCBI): domain Eukaryota; kingdom Metazoa; phylum Arthropoda; class Insecta; order Coleoptera; family Coccinellidae; genus Megalocaria; species Megalocaria dilatata. Next base: position 8,515,164 of record CM067857.1, on the reverse strand, counting down.
TGACGAAAATGGACGTATTAAAAGCGACTCAATTGTTTACGTTTTCTACTGAGGCTTACATTATATCGCTCATTACTCAACTGATCGTATGCAAGCAGTACGAAGTCCTGTGTTGTGAAATGACTCATTTGAGAATAATATCTGGGATGCGTCCCCACGCATTTGTATTAATAATACTATCCCTTCAGAATTCGTGTAAAGTCACATCAAATTATTTTTTATTACAAGCCAAGTGTAGGCTGCTTTACTATCAAAATTCACTGGTTCATACTTCGTGAATCCTTTATTATAGGGTATTTGGTTTGATAAGGCATATCGAGTGGCCCTTCTAGCTCTCGGAATAATCTTTTATTTTTGCTAATGTATTCATTTATTATTATATCTTTGATATATAGTTATTAGTTCTTGGTAGCTTATGGTATCTTGTGTTTTCTTCCGTTTCGTATCGGCCACTACACATAAATAGCTGAAATTGGATTTTTGGGTGATATTTTCTTTTATGCTCTTCTAGTAGAGGAATATGCAGCGTTTTCCCTTAGACCGGAAGGCATATCTCTACCTGGTGCCAATTTTCCAAGTCTTAAACTCACGCCCAACTTCACTGAGGTATAGCCGCGAACCTACCTTTTCAGCGGCTTCCTCAAAGTCCACGTCACAAGGTGTATACATACGGTTAACCTTCCTGAAATGGCAATAGTGAGTAAGACTGCTTTAGGGGAACAACATGGCAGAGGAATAAACACAATCAAATTCTGGTCTAGTGCAGGCTTCAAAAAAGGTTTCTTTTGTTAGAAACACTTTAAAATCACAGTTTAGTATCAAGTGCGGCCTCCTCTAGCTCTTCGTAGTGCTCTAACTCTATTCGGCATTGTGCCAATGAGGAAATCAATGCAAGCTCGAGGAATATTTTGCCAAATGACCGTCAAACCATTGGTCAGCTTTTGTAATGTCTAGGTAAGCAGTATAATTGCTGTGATATTGCAGATCAGGCATGCTCAATAAAAGTTTGGTCCGGAGAAACAGTAAGCCATCCATTCGTTTAATGCCATGCATTTCTATGCGTTCGTCGATAATTCTTGGCCGGTTTGGACGAGCATTACACCTTTGACCCCGTTCTCGCCACACCAACATTCGCCCAGCGGATGAAATCTTTCATGTCGTATAGGCCACTGCACTGCTTTGATAAATAGCTGAAATTGGATTTTTGGGTGATATTTTCTTTTCTGCTACTCTGGTAGAGGAATATGCAGCTAGTTTTTCCTTAGAAAGGAAGGCATATCTCTAACTGGCGCCCATTTTACATGTCTTAAACTCACACCCAACTTCACTGAGGTATTGCCGCGAACCTACTTTGTCAGCGGCTTCCTCAAAGTCCACGTCACAAGGTATCTACATACGGTTAACCTTCCTGAAATGGCAATAGTGAGCTAGACTGCTTTAGGGGAACAACATGGTATAGAAATAAACAAAATGAAGATCCTGGCCTAGTGCAGGCTTCAAAAAAGGTTTCTTCTGTTAGAAACACTTTTAAATCACGGTTGAGTATCAAGTGGGGCTTCCTCTAGCCTTTCGTAGTGCTCTAACTCTATTCAGCATTGTGCCAATGAGGAAATCAATGCAAGCTCGAGGAATATTTTGCCAAATGACCGTCAAAGCATTGGTCAGCTCTTATAATGTCTAGGTAAGCAGTATAATTGCTGTGATATTGCAGATCAGGCATGCTCAATAAAATTTTGGTTTGGAGAAACAGTAGGCCATTCATTCGTTTAACGCCATGCATTTTTTGCGATCATCGATAATTCTTGGCCGGTGTGGACGAGCATTACACCGTTGACCCTGTTCTCATCACACCAACATTCGTCCATCGGATGAAATCTTTCATGTCGTATCGGCCACTGCACTGCTTTGATAAATAGCTGAAATTGGATTTTTGGGTGATATTTTCTTTTCTGCTACTCTGGTAGAGGAATATGCAGCTAGTTTTCCCTTAGACAGGAAGGTATATCTCTACCTGCTGCCCATTTTACATGTTTTGAACTCACACCCAACTTCACTGAGGTATAGCCGCGAACCTACCTTGATAGCGGCTTCCTCAAAGTCCACGTCACAAGGTGTCTACATACGGTTAACCTTCCTGAAATGGCAATAGTAAGCAAGACTGCTTTAAGGAAACAACATGGTAGAGGAATGAACAAAATGAAAATCCTGGCCTAGTGCAGGCTTCAAAAAAGGTTTCTTCTGTTAGAAACACTTTTAAATCACGGTTTAGTATCAAGTGGGGCCTCCTCTAGCTCTTCGTATTACTATAACTCTATTCGGCATTGTGCCAATGAGGAAATCAATGCAAGCTCGAGGAATATTTTGCCAAATGACCGTCAAAGTTTGATCAGCTCTTGTAATGTCTAGGTAAGCAGTATAATTGCGGTGATATTGCAGATCAGGCATGCTCAATAAAAGTTTGGTCCGAAGAAACAGTAGGCCATCCATTCGTTCAATGCCATACATTTCTATGCGGTCGTTGATAATTCTTGGGTGGTGAGGACGAGCATTACACTGTTGACCCCGTTCTCGTCACACCGGATGAAATCTTTCATGTCGTATCGGCCACTGCACTGCTGTGATAAATAGCTGAAATTGGATTTTTGGGTGATATTTTCTTCTCTGCTTCTCTGGTAGAGGAATATGCGGCTAGTTTTTCCTTAGACAGAAAGGCATATCTCTACCTGGCGCCCATTTTTCATGTCTTAAACTCACACCCAACTTCACAGAGTTATAGCCGCGAACCTACCTTGTCAGCGGCTTCCTTAAAGTCCACGTCACAAGGTGACTAGATACGGTTAACCTTCGTAGTGCTCAAACTCTATTCCGCATTGTGCCAAAGAGGAAATCAATGCAAGCTCGAGGAATATTTTGCCAAGAATCCGTCAAGGTATTGGCCAGCTCTTTTAATGTCTAGGTAAGCGGTATAAATGCTGTAATATTGCAGATCAGGCATGTTCAAAAAAATGTTGGTCCAGAGAAACAGTCCATTTATTTGATGCCATGTTTTTTTATGCTGTCGTTGATAACTCTTGGCCGGTGTGGACAAGCATTATCGTCAATTAACGTAAAATTCCCGCCAATGGCAGCCGCAAAAGGAACACTATTTGATTCTACAATCAAATCACCTTACCGCTGTCATGTTTGCGTTAATAATGATAGTAAGATCTGAGTGCTCATTAAAATAAATGCCCCCCAAAAGCAAAAAAGAACTCATCCGTGAAGAAGCAGTATCTGCACATTGGCGTCTTCCAGTTCTCATGTTCAAGAGCCTAACGATGATATCTTAGAGCCCGGTGCTCTCTCCTCAATTGCGGGTGCCTGGCGGATCATCTTGCTCTCAAAATGAAACTGTGAAACTTTCGGATTCTTTGTAACAGTATGAAAAATCATATCAATCAAGAGTAAAAAGTTATTTCCATTTCAATATTTAAGCAGTGTATTTCATCAAATTAGGTTCTCCGAAATAAGCGATAAAAGATAATGGACATTTTTCTTCTATGTTTATACACAAGAAATTTCTTGTAGACAAGGAGCAACCCTGTAAAGTATGGGACCCAATCATATGAGTTTGTGTCACTCCCTTAGTTGTTTTAGATATCAAGTTGCAATGGACGGTTTTTCTTCAGATATCAGTACATGAATTCCCGAGCTTGAAATTTTATTTGAATTCTGAGGTATATCAGATAAATTCGGTTATAAGACACGCTGGATCGTCAATATGAATTATGAAAAAAGTATCAGGATTCCCATCCTGATTTAACCTATTAATTAACACATATCATATGCTAATGGTGTTATGAATTTGAAGCTAATTGAATTCCGTACAGCGTTTTCAGCGGCGAACTATCGCTATATATTTGTTCATCTTTGTCGTACCTGTCAGTTCAGCTATATACGGATTTATCAAAATAATCTGAATGTTGCCCTCACAATATATAAGATTTCAATAAAGGAATATAAGTCTATGTTCGTGACATTTTATTGATTCAATTCATTAACGGATCCTAATGAAAAGGATACGACTAAATTACGACAAAACTAGTTGCATCAAAGTAAAATCCTGAAACACACGAAGTTCTGTTCGGGAGGGAAACACAATCGAGTCAAGCTACACCCTCCAATCATTCTCGAAGAAAGGGTGGTCGCCCCTTCAAAACTCACTCAAAGAGAATACGGAATGATAATGTACAGGGTTTGTATTAATTACTGAGAAGGAATTCAAAGGACCACTCCTTGTTGAATAATGAAACATATGTTTCAAATAAAAGAAATAATTGTACGCTCTCTTCAACGATACAGTTTAGTTCATGAAACGCCTTCTTCCTTTCTCCCAGTTCAGTCAATTGCACTAATTTCTTAACGTTTCAAAAACAACAATCCATAATATTTGACAAATAGTATTGCCATGCAACTTTGGCCATAGTCGACTATCTGCACAACCTCTTTTATACGTTACTTTTTTCTTAGAATGTTACAAAAAAGTTGTATATTAAAATACAACAAAGTATTACAAATAAAATTTGAATATCAAAACAAATTGAAATATGTTTATCTTCTACAATTTTAATTTCTAAAAGAATTTTTTATTCAAAACTTTTAGAATTAAATTAATGTCTAAAACAAGCACCGCTTACATTTAATAGACGTCTATAATCAAAACTCAATATACAATGTCAAATGAAATAAATAACCCAATAGATATACGAAAGTAATTAAAATTAATAAATAAATATTCAAACGAGACAAAATTTTGTTTCTGCTTTTATCTTAAGAAATACTACTTGCCTTATAAAAACATGAACACACTTGAAGGACTTCCCAAAGAATATAATTTATTTGAAATATTTAATACATTTAAATATTCGAACAAATTATTTTAAAAAACTCTAAAAAATGTGCACTATATTTTCAAAAAACAAATATAATTCTAGATAATCACTTCATCAGCCGCTTTTCAATAATCCAAATATCAAAATCAAAAACATAACCTACATCACTCACGTGTTAAAAGACTTAAGCTTCGAACTACAGATCACCTATATATTCAAGATTGATCTATGTTCTAACAAAATCAAAGAACAAAGTGAGTTATTTTAAGGTTTACCTAAATCCATTGACACCGTATAAAGAAATTTATTGAAGCCAAAATATAATTATATATTATATATAAAATAAAATAGAAAGGCTTTTTACTTGATAGAAGAAATATAACAAAATTTGAATATCAAAACAAATTGAAATATGTTTATCTTCTACAATTTTAATTTCTAAAAGAATTTTTTATTCAAAACTTTTAGAATTAAATTAATGTCTAAAACAAGCACCGCTTACATTTAATAGACGTCTATAATCAAAACTCAATATACAATGTCAAATGAAATAAATAACCCAATAGATATACGAAAGTAATTAAAATTAATAAATAAATATTCAAACGAGACAAAATTTTGTTTCTGCTTTTATCTTAAGAAATACTACTTGCCTTATAAAAACATGAACACACTTGAAGGACTTCCCAAAGAATATAATTTATTTGAAATATTTAATACATTTAAATATTCGAACAAATTATTTTAAAAAACTCTAAAAAATGTGCACTATATTTTCAAAAAACAAATATAATTCTAGATAATCACTTCATCAGCCGCTTTTCAATAATCCAAATATCAAAATCAAAAACATAACCTACATCACTCACGTGTTAAAAGACTTAAGCTTCGAACTACAGATCAACTATATATTCAAGATTGATCTATGTTCTAACAAAATCAAAGAACAAAGTGAGTTATTTTAAGGTTTACCTAAATCCATTGACACCGTATAAAGAAATTTATTGAAGCCAAAATATAATTATATATTATATATAAAATAAAATAGAAAGGCTTTTTACTTGATAGAAGAAATATAACAAAATTTGAATATCAAAACAAATTGAAATATGTTTATCTTCTACAATTTTAATTTCTAAAAGAATTTTTTATTCAAAACTTTTAGAATTAAATTAATGTCTAAAACAAGCACCGCTTACATTTAATAGACGTCTATAATCAAAACTCAATATACAATGTCAAATGAAATAAATAACCCAATAGATATACGAAAGTAATTAAAATTAATAAATAAATATTCAAACGAGACAAAATTTTGTTTCTGCTTTTATCTTAAGAAATACTACTTGCCTTATAAAAACATGAACACACTTGAAGGACTTCCCAAAGAATATAATTTATTTGAAATATTTAATACATTTAAATATTCGAACATATTATTTTAAAAAACTCTAAAAAATGTGCACTATATTTTCAAAAAACAAATATAATTCTAGATAATCACTTCATCAGCCGCTTTTCAATAATCCAAATATCAAAATCAAAAACATAACCTACATCACTCACGTGTTAAAAGACTTAAGCTTCGAACTACAGATCAACTATATATTCAAGATTGATCTATGTTCTAACAAAATCAAAGAACAAAGTGAGTTATTTTAAGGTTTACCTAAATCCATTGACACCGTATAAAGAAATTTATTGAAGCCAAAATATAATTATATATTATATATAAAATAAAATAGAAAGGCTTTTTACTTGATAGAAGAAATATAACAAAATTTGAATATCAAAACAAATTGAAATATGTTTATCTTCTACAATTTTAATTTCTAAAAGAATTTTTTATTCAAAACTTTTAGAATTAAATTAATGTCTAAAACAAGCACCGCTTACATTTAATAGACGTCTATAATCAAAACTCAATATACAATGTCAAATGAAATAAATAACCCAATAGATATACGAAAGTAATTAAAATTAATAAATAAATATTCAAACGAGACAAAATTTTGTTTCTGCTTTTATCTTAAGAAATACTACTTGCCTTATAAAAACATGAACACACTTGAAGGACTTCCCAAAGAATATAATTTATTTGAAATATTTAATACATTTAAATATTCGAACAAATTATTTTAAAAAACTCTAAAAAATGTGCACTATATTTTCAAAAAACAAATATAATTCTAGATAATCACTTCATCAGCCGCTTTTCAATAATCCAAATATCAAAATCAAAAACATAACCTACATCACTCACGTGTTAAAAGACTTAAGCTTCGAACTACAGATCAACTATATATTCAAGATTGATCTATGTTCTAACAAAATCAAAGAACAAAGTGAGTTATTTTAAGGTTTACCTAAATCCATTGACACCGTATAAAGAAATTTATTGAAGCCAAAATATAATTATATATTATATATAAAATAAAATAGAAAGGCTTTTTACTTGATAGAAGAAATATAACAAAATTTGAATATCAAAACAAATTGAAATATGTTTATCTTCTACAATTTTAATTTCTAAAAGAATTTTTTATTCAAAACTTTTAGAATTAAATTAATGTCTAAAACAAGCACCGCTTACATTTAATAGACGTCTATAATCAAAACTCAATATACAATGTCAAATGAAATAAATAACCCAATAGATATACGAAAGTAATTAAAATTAATAAATAAATATTCAAACGAGACAAAATTTTGTTTCTGCTTTTATCTTAAGAAATACTACTTGCCTTATAAAAACATGAACACACTTGAAGGACTTCCCAAAGAATATAATTTATTTGAAATATTTAATACATTTAAATATTCGAACAAATTATTTTAAAAAACTCTAAAAAATGTGCACTATATTTTCAAAAAACAAATATAATTCTAGATAATCACTTCATCAGCCGCTTTTCAATAATCCAAATATCAAAATCAAAAACATAACCTACATCACTCACGTGTTAAAAGACTTAAGCTTCGAACTACAGATCAACTATATATTCAAGATTGATCTATGTTCTAACAAAATCAAAGAACAAAGTGAGTTATTTTAAGGTTTACCTAAATCCATTGACACCGTATAAAGAAATTTATTGAAGCCAAAATATAATTATATATTATATATAAAATAAAATAGAAAGGCTTTTTACTTGATAGAAGAAATATAACAAAATTTGAATATCAAAACAAATTGAAATATGTTTATCTTCTACAATTTTAATTTCTAAAAGAATTTTTTATTCAAAACTTTTAGAATTAAATTAATGTCTAAAACAAGCACCGCTTACATTTAATAGACGTCTATAATCAAAACTCAATATACAATGTCAAATGAAATAAATAACCCAATAGATATACGAAAGTAATTAAAATTAATAAATAAATATTCAAACGAGACAAAATTTTGTTTCTGCTTTTATCTTAAGAAATACTACTTGCCTTATAAAAACATGAACACACTTGAAGGACTTCCCAAAGAATATAATTTATTTGAAATATTTAATACATTTAAATATTCGAACAAATTATTTTAAAAAACTCTAAAAAATGTGCACTATATTTTCAAAAAACAAATATAATTCTAGATAATCACTTCATCAGCCGCTTTTCAATAATCCAAATATCAAAATCAAAAACATAACCTACATCACTCACGTGTTAAAAGACTTAAGCTTCGAACTACAGATCAACTATATATTCAAGATTGATCTATGTTCTAACAAAATCAAAGAACAAAGTGAGTTATTTTAAGGTTTACCTAAATCCATTGACACCGTATAAAGAAATTTATTGAAGCCAAAATATAATTATATATTATATATAAAATAAAATAGAAAGGCTTTTTACTTGATAGAAGAAATATAACAAAATTTGAATATCAAAACAAATTGAAAAATGTTTATCTTCTACAATTTTAATTTCTAAAAGAATTTTTTATTCAAAACTTTTAGAATTAAATTAATATCTAAAACAAGCACCGCTTACATTTAATAGACGTCTATAATCAAAACTCAATATACAATGTCAAATGAAATAAATAACCCAATAGATATACGAAAGTAATTAAAATTAATAAATAAATATTCAAACGAGACAAAATTTTGTTTCTGCTTTTATCTTAAGAAATACTACTTGCCTTATAAAAACATGAACACACTTGAAGGACTTCCCAAAGAATATAATTTATTTGAAATATTTAATACATTTAAATATTCGAACAAATTATTTTAAAAAACTCTAAAAAATGTGCACTATATTTTCAAAAAACAAATATAATTCTAGATAATCACTTCATCAGCCGCTTTTCAATAATCCAAATATCAAAATCAAAAACATAACCTACATCACTCACGTGTTAAAAGACTTAAGCTTCGAACTACAGATCAACTATATATTCAAGATTGATCTATGTTCTAACAAAATCAAAGAACAAAGTGAGTTATTTTAAGGTTTACCTAAATCCATTGACACCGTATAAAGAAATTTATTGAAGCCAAAATATAATTATATATTATATATAAAATAAAATAGAAAGGCTTTTTACTTGATAGAAGAAATATAACAAAATTTGAATATCAAAACAAATTGAAATATGTTTATCTTCTACAATTTTAATTTCTAAAAGAATTTTTTATTCAAAACTTTTAGAATTAAATTAATGTCTAAAACAAGCACCGCTTACATTTAATAGACGTCTATAATCAAAACTCAATATACAATGTCAAATGAAATAAATAACCCAATAGATATACGAAAGTAATTAAAATTAATAAATAAATATTCAAACGAGACAAAATTTTGTTTCTGCTTTTATCTTAAGAAATACTACTTGCCTTATAAAAACATGAACACACTTGAAGGACTTCCCAAAGAATATAATTTATTTGAAATATTTAATACATTTAAATATTCGAACAAATTATTTTAAAAAACTCTAAAAAATGTGCACTATATTTTCAAAAAACAAATATAATTCTAGATAATCACTTCATCAGCCGCTTTTCAATAATCCAAATATCAAAATCAAAAACATAACCTACATCACTCACGTGTTAAAAGACTTAAGCTTCGAACTACAGATCAACTATATATTCAAGATTGATCTATGTTCTAACAAAATCAAAGAACAAAGTGAGTTATTTTAAGGTTTACCTAAATCCATTGACACCGTATAAAGAAATTTATTGAAGCCAAAATATAATTATATATTATATATAAAATAAAATAGAAAGGCTTTTTACTTGATAGAAGAAATATAACAAAATTTGAATATCAAAACAAATTGAAATATGTTTATCTTCTACAATTTTAATTTCTAAAAGAATTTTTTATTCAAAACTTTTAGAATTAAATTAATGTCTAAAACAAGCACCGCTTACATTTAATAGACGTCTATAATCAAAACTCAATATACAATGTCAAATGAAATAAATAACCCAATAGATATACGAAAGTAATTAAAATTAATAAATAAATATTCAAACGAGACAAAATTTTGTTTCTGCTTTTATCTTAAGAAATACTACTTGCCTTATAAAAACATGAACACACTTGAAGGACTTCCCAAAGAATATAATTTATTTGAAATATTTAATACATTTAAATATTCGAACAAATTATTTTAAAAAACTCTAAAAAATGTGCACTATATTTTCAAAAAACAAATATAATTCTAGATAATCACTTCATCAGCCGCTTTTCAATAATCCAAATATCAAAATCAAAAACATAACCTACATCACTCACGTGTTAAAAGACTTAAGCTTCGAACTACAGATCAACTATATATTCAAGATTGATCTATGTTCTAACAAAATCAAAGAACAAAGTGAGTTATTTTAAGGTTTACCTAAATCCATTGACACCGTATAAAGAAATTTATTGAAGCCAAAATATAATTATATATTATATATAAAATAAAATAGAAAGGCTTTTTACTTGATAGAAGAAATATAACAAAATTTGAATATCAAAACAAATTGAAATATGTTTATCTTCTACAATTTTAATTTCTAAAAGAATTTTTTTTTTTTTTTTTTTTTTTTTTATATTAATTTTAAAATATGTTTTCCAATATATATAGTGAAACTATAACTGAAGAATTAGGAAACCCATATACAAACACAATATCTACATACTCCTGAGTTACACAATTAGCACATCAATCATCTGCCAGAGTTTATCATAGCGCTTATAGCCTGTATATAATTTCAATTGTGTTCTCTTTGATAGTTTTTATATCACCATTATTTAAAATTTTCAGAGTCTTTCCGTGAATAAACCAGGAACAATAAGGATGCGTGAAGATTTCGTACTTTCTTGTGCAGCACGTGGATCTTCCACGATGACATTTCGGTGGATGAAAGATAACGTCTTCATCAAAACATCACATTCCGGAGGGTAAGTAAATTAATTTTTTTTAATCATCTTCAAATATTATAATAATAAGTTTTCCTTCCAAGCCTAAAATTTTAAATTTTTTCTCGTTGAACATGAGATCCAAACTGTTCAATTGTTCATTTTGAAGTGCTGAAACCTGGACAAACTTATTTCAATGTGAGTCAATACTTCATAGAAGTAAAATTTAAATGACTTTATATTCAGATTTATATATTCTAACTTCTACAATATATATTGAAACTATATATCGAGTGTTTTTTTTAGAGTGATAGAACTTTCGATAGGGGTAACTGTGATTTGACAGAAGGTAGACCCCATGTTGTTTTGACATTTCTGTTCAGTGAGAATTGAGAAATTATCATGTAAAGACTCACGCCGCAACAACGTTTACAAAATGTTGAAATTTATTTTCAAAATCAGTGTTCTATTGGGCAAACTTACAGAGCACTTCGTGAATTTATGGTTTACATAATCGTCCATCAGAGCAGCTTATTCGTCGAACTATCGATAAATTTCGGACAATATTTTCTTTACTCGATGCAACAACAACAACTAGACAAAAAAACTGTACGTACAGAAGGAAATATAACTGCTGTAAGTCATAGTGTTAATGATGATCCAGATTTGTCTATTCGTCTGTCTAGACAGTAAAATTTAACACCTGAAGAAGCCACATCGTGGTCAAACAATTGTTGTAGTAGTACAAACATTTTTGTGGAAATAAATTACTGTCTCATATACATTTTTTTTAAATGAGTTTCCACCAAGTAAAGACCGAATCTATCAAATATGAAATGTATTAATACAAATATATTAACAAAAACTATATAAGTATGCACAAAATACTAATGCAGATTGTGAACAATTGGATCGCGTGAAGCAATCTTTAATCGGAAAGTATCCGGCGATTGTCAACAGAAAAGCGTTATTCTACAACATGACAATGCAAAACGAACCTTGGAAAAAGTTAATGAATTGGGGTTGGAGATATTGCCTTATACACTATATTCGCCCCATATTGCACCCTCATATTTTACTCTGATCGAAACAACATTTTCTTAGTGGCAAAAAAATTTGGATGATGTCCCGGCATTGAAAATTTGCACCCCAGTTTGCAAAAGGTTGTTAATGATGAAGGTGATTAAATTATTGAATCAAAATAATAACTTGTTAATAATTTATTCGTTTGAATTTACTTTCTCGTCTCCCTAATTGAATAATTCAGATGGAATAAGAGAAAATTATGTAGTTTTTTTATTAAAAAGAAGTACATTGACCCGGGTTTGGTATTATAGTTTTACTACATTTTCGAACTGGTGTATTATAAGTTGCTTTTATGGTTTTATATATTTGAGGATATTTATTGACTACGGAAAATTTTTATTCATTTCAAGATATCTGGTCTCTACTCTACTGAATTATTGTTTTGTATAAAAGTCTGTATTCTTTCCAACGATCCTGTGGTATTATTTGATTCTCGGAATTCCCCACAAAATGAAACATTCATTGAATATGAAAAACCATAAAACACAACTTTTAATACACCAACTTGGAATAAACGGAAATGGTATCCCTATTTATCCTTTCAATAAAAGGCGATGGTAAATAAAATGATTTGGTATTATTCCATTTGAATGTAAGTATATTATACTATACATACTATATATTATAATTCCGAATGAATAGAATCGTGACATGAGACAAATTAAACGATAGTGGGGCACAGTGGATCGAAGGATTTTAGTAGTTAAATCAAATTTGATGCTTCATGGACTTGTTGCAAACACATTATCACGTTTTTTCAATAAGGAGTTTCTTCCTAACCGATTTTCTCGTGGTAGCCCAGAATTCAGGCAAGTGTAGAGTGAACAGTATTTTCCGCTTAAAATCTGACATTAAGAAGTTAGGGCCATGCTTTAACTCCCAGACAGTGGCAGATTTACCCAAAGTTATGTGATGGATAGGATAATTAATTATGAATTTTTATTCTTGAAAAACATGGTTGATTGTTTTCATTTAAGTGATAAGATAGTGAAGATTCCACACACAAAAAATTGTCATATTACATTCAATACGTTGAGAATTGATATAGGGGGCAACGACTTTTGCATTTATGCAAAAATAAAAGAACAAATTCTTCATCATTTTGATTAATCAAGGAAAATTCATTCATTATCCTCGATCCTGGCTCAAAAAATATATTGATTTATAAGGTTATATGGACGATTTTTTGGTAATAATTCTGAAATTCTCCGGATCTACGTGATTTACTATACGAAAAATGCTCGAGAACTCGCTTAATGAAATGTAACAGCGATAACTACACCGTGTTTTCCATCGGTAATTGAATCATATTACAAGAAATTCAGTGAAATGAAACATATTCTACAGGTGATAGACTTCCCGTTTCAGAGAGTGAACGTGATTCTTTGCAATTAGGAGTGCAAAATTAATAACGATTGAAAATGGCACCCTACGCCACGTTATGGAATGTGAATCGTAAAAATACCCATTAAGGTGGGTTTACATTACGCCGCATATTTTGCGACGTTCGGACGTGTTCTGAGTCGAATAAATCAAAGGGGTTCGGTCTTTATGCCACATCGGTATGAAAAGCACATTCACTAGTACAGCTGGCTTTGGCAGTAATACTTTCGATATTTTTAACACACCGTCTATGATTTCGTGCCTTTAATTGCGTCGCATCGTGCATCCAATATTGGTGTTAGATAATGGAAAAAACTAAGTGAATACTGAAGCTCTTTAGAATGCGGAGTTGCGAGGGAGGTTTCACCTCTTAATTTGGGAGACTGTTCCGTTCTCAGTCTGCGCACCTTAAACTCTTCAGACAGGCATGGTGCATAGCTCTGCCTATGACGCTAGAGTGACACCGTTCCTCATAGAAACTTTAGTCATCTAACACTTTGATACTCTGCCCTACTTAACTCCAGTGAGGGCGGATCTTTGAGGTATTGTTTGCTACCTGTCGCGCCCCCTCATATGCTAAATCGGAAGCTGTAGCAAAGCGGAGTAGAATTTTTCGAGAGTAGCTGGCACGCTACATACTTCCCTCCCAGTAAGCATCGGAAGAAGTTGTTCGCTACACACTCCCCCTTCAGTGGGCGTCGATTAGCTCACGGTATAGGGCAGTGGGAATCAGGCAAGGAGACAGTCTACCGCTGGTCTGGTCGTGGTACCATCTCCATAGGGGATCTGTAGAAATAAAGAAGAAGCTGCTTCGAAATGATTTATAGGGACAATTAGGGCCTCCAAATGAATGGGTTGCTTCGTCGGGGCCATCAATGAAGCCCTTTAGAATGCGGTGTTGCGAGGGAGCTCCCACCTCTTATTTTAAGGAGGCGGCGTTTCGTTCTCAGTCTGCGCACCTGAAACTCTTCAGACATGGTACGCAGATCTGCCTGTGACACCAGAGTGACCCTGTTCCTCATGGAAACGTAAGTCATCGAACACTGTTACTATGCCCCACTTAACCTCGGTTAGAGTGGTTCTTTTAGGTATTATTTGCTACCTGTCGTGCCCCCTCATATTCTACATCGAAAGCTGTAACAGAGCAGAGTAGAATTCTTCGAGAGAAGCTGGCAGGCCACGTACTGAGCGGGCACGCTACAATACTAAAGGCTTAGCCATCTAGAGTTTTCATTTTAAAGTAGCGATTATTTCGAGCCTGACAACACTTCTGTCGTTGTTTTTTGAGAGAAAGCTAGTTCAATATTTGACGACGTTAACGAAATGGGTCGATTTACGCTTGAACAAAACTGAGAAATAAAAAAAATGAATTTCATAGTGGTGAATCTTTCATCCAAACTGATATGAATTTAGGCGGAAAAGGGATGAAATGCCCACAGCAGTTTGTGGGTCAATTTGTGAAGCGAGTTCATGAAACTGTATCGTTATTTCATAAAACAACCCTTTCCCGTTCTCGTCCAGTCAGTACATCTGTGAACATTGCTTCTGTAGCCCAGAATGTGGCATTATCCATCAACTCGCCATCGTAATCGAGAACTCGGTATGAAGGCTGACAAAATTCAACTAGTGCAAGAAGTGTCTTTAGCGATAAATGACACCTCGGAGCTTTATTTTTTGTGTAGATCCGTTTAGGATAAGTGTTACTCTAACCACTCAGAAAAGATTGATGCCTTGAAATACGAAATCGAAGTTGCCATTCGTCAGATTGAGGTGCTACATTTCGCCGAACTATTTTATGAATTTATGGATGCGAAGTATTGACTCTTGACCAAACTTTAGAGAAAGAACTGTAGACTCTTGAAATGTAGCTGTATAGGCGCATGTTGAATATATCTTGGGTACGAAGAATAACAAATATGAAAGCCACTGAAACTCCCTAATACTACCCAGGAAAAAAAATACGGTTGGTTTGTACTAAATTTCATTGATAAGGAGTGTGAGCTATGGTAATTAAAAGTTCTACAAATCGAGACAGGGTAACATACATCTGTATAACAATTTTATACTCAAACAAACCCGGTTAAGGTTTGGTTGATCACATGGGCAAATTGCAGACATGCGCACGTTTCAAACTTCTTTGTTTTCAATAGTGCATTGAATGCCAACGACTAGAAATCTGTCAAGTAACCATATTTGCTATACACAGAGACACTAAGGTATTAATCATACACTAGCGCCATCTATAGTATGCAGACATACATACAAGACAAACTCTAGCGAGTCAATTCAATTAAAGAAATATATTCCCGATATTTTCACGTTACATGCGCAGAAAAAACTTGCCTCACACTCAAGTCAGACCATAATATTCCATAATGCTCATAATTAGTGTTCAAATTTACTTTTAACAAAGAATTTTTAATTCACTTTGCAGGTACGTAACAATTACGGACCCAGAGTTTAATAATTTAGGCCTTTCAAATATATCTCATTCAATTCCTAGAAACTTAAATGGACCTTAACACCAGTTAGGAAACGGAGAATTTCTCCCTTAGAGTATTCCTAGAAACCCATTAGAACCGTTTTAGCTGTTTCGATACGATTGTCGCATCGAAATTACCTGGGCTACCTTTTCAGACCCAAACCCACTCTCTCATTCGCCAGTTAACAAAAAGGCACCAGTTGAACACATCCCCTGCGCCAGACAGGTCACGCGATACGCACCCTATATAAAAATTCAATTAAGAAAGTTCAGTTGAAGACAAGTTCTGATTCCACGCACATTCCCTTGAAGTAAGTTCTCTTAAGTTGTGAAACATTTTTATCTCTACGCTCGAATTATTTTATATTCGCATTTTTCACTTTAAACCTCCAAGGAACTCTCTTTCCCTCAGTTACCCATAACGCACTAAAGGCCTGGAAGTGAATGTATTATCTACATTATTCATTTGTAATTAGATATTAAGTTGTGAGAAGTGAACTCAAAAGTGAAACCAATAAAATTGAAGTCTGTGTCGAGAACAACAATAGAAGAAACTCAAGAAAGAACTGTTCCAGGATCAAGATTAAAGTCTAATATACATTCTGTCAAGAAAGTACCGGGAATTATCGATTTAAATCTGGCGGGGCAATGAGGCAGGTAAATTTTTTTTTCCTAGGTTGGTACCACTGTCCTTAATTACTATGCCAAGCTTGAGCGGGATCTGTCAACTAGTGTGTTTGCAACAGCTGATTAAGTAAGTCGATGTCAGAGTGCGTGCCGATTTTTACTTTGGGTGATTACGTTGAGCATAGAATTTGTTTAAAGTTTTGTGTTCCAAATGAATTTTCGTGTGCCGATGCATTGAAAATGTTGCAAAAGGCCTTTGGTGATAATGCTCTATCGAAAATTCGTGCATATCAGTGGTACAGAGCCTTCAAGGACGGTCGTGAAGTGGTCGCCCATCGACGGCTTCGATCGAAGATAACGTCGATAAAATTAAGGAAAGGGTGCTGGAAAACCGTCGTACCAGCTTGAGAGAGATAGCACATGATCTTAAGATATCCCACGAGTCCGCACGTACGATTTTGATTGATATTTTGGGCATGAGAAAGGTGGCCGCACGACTCGTACCGAAAGACCTGAATGTTCTTCAAAAACGTCATCGCGAACAGGTTGCTTCAGACATGCTGGATCGCTGTAATTCCTATTCTACTTTCATGGAACGCATTATAACTGGTGATGAGACCTGGGTCTACGAGTACGATATGCAAACAAGCCAGCAATCATCGGAATGGGTGGCAAAAAATGAGCCGAAACCGAAAAAACCACGCCAAAGCCGCTCGAAAATGAGGGTGATGCTCATTGTTTTCTTCGATATCCGTGGCGTGGTGCACTACGAATTCGTTCCAGAGGGTCAGACGGTAAACAAGGAGTATTACCTAGGCGTTATGAAACGTTTGCGTGAGCGTATCCGTAAGAAGCGGCCAAATTTGTGGGCGAACAACTCATGGATTTTGCATGACGATAACGCGCCTTCTCACCGAGCTACGATTGTGACTGACTTTCTCGCCAAAAACTCAACAAAGGTGCTTCAGCAACCACCGTATTCGCCGGATTTGGCTCCCTGCGACTTTTTCCTCTTCCCAAAACTAAAATTGCCCCTTCGTGGCACCCGTTTTGAGTCGATTGGAGCCATAAAACAAAATTCGGCGCGAGAGCTAAAGTCCATCCCGGAAAGCGCCTATAAAAAATGTTTCGATAATTGGAAGTGCCGTTGGCATAGATGTATTGGAGCAAATGGAGCCTATTTTGAAGGCGACCCAATAAATTTATAAATGTAAAAATGTTGTTTTAATTGAAAATTCCCGGTACTTTCTTGACAGAGTAGTACATCCCTCTTTCACCGCCATTTGAAGTATGCTCTTATTTTAGAAGAATTCAAAAAGGTATCTCTACATACCAAGCAATTCTGTACAATTAGCATATTGATATTCATACAAATCAATTCGGCTGGTTTGTACTATGGTAATAGAAAGTTTCACAAATCGAGACAGTGTGACATACATCTGTATAACAATTCTATACTCAAACAAACTCGACAAGGTTTTGTTTATCACAGAGGCAAATTGCAGACATGGGCACGTTTCAAACTTACCAATTTTGGGAAAAAATTAACTGCCTTAAGCAGAGGCATTTCAAATTGAAAATTCGCGGTGGTTTGTCACAAAAGAGATGACGTTAAAAGTTTCCAATAGTAAACAGAACTCCGTCCATTTTCCTAGCCTTTATTATAATTTCCCCACTTTCACGCTTTTCAACAATAACTCCAATACTCAAAAAAAAACTCTGTCGCTATTGCATGAGAAACCTAGTCCCCCGTCTCTTTCAGTCAGTGCTACCTCCCGCCACCCCTTCTGGGAAAACGACTTGTTTTCCATCTCTCGAAATTCCATAACTTCCGTAAAAACAAAATACGTTTTCCCTCCTCGCCCTTCGGTGCCCCCTCGCGCGCTATTGTTCGGGCAAAATAAAACAAATGGAAGAGGCAGCACGCATTGCTTTCAAGAAGTGAAATGAAATTTGGTTTCGTAATGGAGGAAAAGATGTTTCAATTTCTCCGATTTTATGTGTCTCCTTCATGTTAAGAATAAAAGCGCCTCCCGCTGGCTCTGACGGTTGTTTTGTAGTAACCTCAATAAATAAGCGGGGATGTCTTAAAGGAGACCACAAACAACGAAGGCCGGTCGGTGAGGTTTTCCGAAGCTTTCAAGTTCACGTCAAGTTGTTTCTTTGGTTTCGATCGAAAGATCTTCATTTGTTGGATCCACGAGGAGAAAATGGCCAGAGAGTATATTTATATTTCATATTGTACAGGATGTTAACGCAGACTTTGGCATAAGTACGCAATCGCATATTAGCTGGTTAATGGTAAAATATTGTGTTGGGGCCAAAATCCAGTATTTTTGTTTAGAGTACTGTGAATTTGTATGAATTTTCTATGTATCGAGTCTTTCACATTTAAGTCGCCGTAGGCTGTAAGTCCACGTGTTTCACAATGTAAGTTTCGTTTATAATATATAAGGGTCACCCTAACTTCTTTTGTTGTGAATAAAGGTCAAAGCATTTTAGTGTATTCAATATTTGCGTATTGCAACAATTAGATACCTACAAGTAAATAAATATTATATCACAGATTTTAAGTGAACGAGTTTTTACTGCTATAGACACCCTGACACCGCGGTTTAAGATCAGGTGGGGCCTCCTCTAGCTCTTCTGAGTGCTCTTACTCTATTCGGCATTGTGTCAATGAAGGATATCAATGAAAGCTTGAAGAATGTTTTGCCAAATACCAGTCAAAGCATTGTAGAGCTTTTTAATGTCTGAGATGGGTCAGGTAAGCGGTATAATTGCTGTACATTGCAGAGTAGACATGTTTAATACAATTTTGGTCTGAAGGGACAGCGACTCAATCCATTCGGTTAGTACCCTGCACTTTTATGCGGTTATTGATAATTCTTGCCCGGTGTGAACGAGCACTATCATTGGTTAACGTAATATTGTGGCCAATGGTTGCCACAAAGGGAACAATAATTAATTCTCCGATCAAGTCACCATACCTTACTGCTGTCATGGTTGTATTAATGAGGAAAATAAGATCAATGCGCCCATTTACACAAATGCCTTCCTAAACGCACAAGCCTCCACCGAAAACAATTGCTGGCATTAAGAAATGTTCATTATACCATGGATTCCGTTCTTGCTACACCAACATTCTCCTACAGATGAATTCTGGACTCATCTGTGAACATGTAGGATGTTCGCATTTTAATTCTTATATTCAAGAGACCAATGACATCTTACAGTCCGGTGCTTCCTACTCAATTGAGGGTACCTGACGGATCTTCTTGCCCTCAGATTGAAACTGTGCAGCCTATTCTAGATTGTTTGATCAGAAACTATTTTCCGAAATGATCTATTAATTATTAATTTTGGAATGATATGAAGAAGGGATTTCGTCATGCAGTCAACCGCATTAGTCGATCTTGTTGCTCTTCCACCCCCATGAGTATATACATCACTCCCACTATTACGATAGAGATTTCACCCTCTACTATCTATACTTTGTGAAACCCGGAGACGATTAACCATTTCCTGTTGGGTTGAACCTTCGGTTTACCAACACACTGAATGTTCAAATTGGACGGTTTTCTAACTTACGTCTTGACCATTAGTCCACAACTGATACTACGCTATACCACATCTATTATACCACATAATTGCACATACAGACCACAAAAAAGAAGATCATACACCTACAAGAAATGAGTTTATATAATTTTTTCAGACTAATTCCTTCTGTGTTATAAAAATCCTATTTTGTCTGTGTGTAATACGTTATATTCGTCTTCTATTGGATAACTAAAGTTTTCATCGAACACTAGCGCCACGTAGTGTAAGCAAATATACATACACGACATACCCTAGCGAGCTAATTCAAGCAATGCCCCATTTTTTCTAACGTTAGAAACGCAAAAAACCTTCATCATGCTCAAGTCAAATCCAATTACACCATTATGTCCATGCGTTTTTATTTAAATGAATTAATGAGAAGTATGAGCTGTGTTAACAAAAATTTCTGCGAATCGGAACAGTGCAACATACATCAGTATTGAGAACTGACCAGAAGGCGTGGCTTAAAAAACATGGCTACGTATTGTGTGCAACCAAAGAATTTACCCATTAAGTTTGCATTAAGTTAGAGTGATTTTCAAGTTTATTTATGTTTTCTGTAAAAGAAATTTTTGATTGGGTTGGTTCAAATCCTGCTCAAAAAAATGTTGTAAGTGCAGAAAAAATTCTAGATGCTGGCCATTTAATTAAATACGGTAAAAGCAGTGAAAGTACAAGCGGTGATGTAAGTTTCACAGCGTTATGTTTACAAAGCTCCCAAATAAAAGAAAAACCCCATGAAATTCATGGGTCTGTTTCAAAAGGGAAGATTTTATCAGTGAAATGCTCATGTAAAGCTGGACTGGGCGAAAAATGTAAGCATGTGGTTGCAACTTTGTTATATTGCTATCGGTACGTAACTTTCTAACCTTAAATGTCATTTTGCAGTCAAGAATTTATTATGATTTCATAAACCTTTTTTTACACAACAATAATAATAAATTATTATTGATATTAATTATCGATTAACTTGACGATGATGCCGTGCCTCTTTATTTTTTTCAACATCTTTTGATACTTTGCGATCCATTAAATTGCACGAAGGAACGCTTGTTTTTTTTAAAGTCATCTTTTTGAAAATTATACCTGTAAAAATGATTAAAAAATAATAATTCTATTTGTAACTGGCATATTCATTATCCTTCATTTAAGGTTAAACACAGTTAACTTACCTGGTAAAACAAAATCATTTCTTTCAAAATGTAACGAACATACTCTCATGTGAGGGTTTATATTTTTTAATTTTAAAGCCCGTTGCCAAGCTTTAAACCTATCTATTTTTTCTTTTTTCCAAATAAATTTTCGATATAAACAAAACTGCTACCTGGTTTGGGTATAGCATGAAAACTTATTTCTAAATTTTCATGTGATTTACTACCACAACCATTCACAGCACAATAAACTCGACTTTTATTTTTTTTTTACGAGGCGTTAATTTAATAACTTCCATCGTGATTAAAAATTTCGTACTGAATTTTTTATTTAATACTGAAATTATTACACACGATTCTATATTAAAGTGCACACTAAAACTAGTACTTTTTTTAGCCACCAGACGTCGTGACCAAAGTGGTCAGTTAAGCCTGAATAGATGTCGTTGATCGTTAGGGCATTAGCAGCAGACATTCACATGTTTCGAAGCTTATTGGCTTCAATCGTTAGTGTGCTCATCGGGCTTATTTGAGTTTTGAACTGTTATAGAATATGTTGCACTGTCCCGATTTGAAAAACTTTCTGTAACCATAACTTATACTTCCCGTTAATCATATTAGGGAATAATATCAGTCGAATTCATTCATTTGATTAATTCTATATGTCTACTGGGAAGAAATGAGACAATTTATTTTATTCAGGTTCAAACATTTTAAGTATAATAATTTTCAAATTAAAATTTGTAGAGGTTTTGATTATTCTGATGTATATTTGAGAAATAGACAGTGTTTTCCAGAAAAGTTCATACCCACGGAAATATCTGGCTGATCCGTTTTATGCATAAGCTACCTATTAATACTAATAAGAGGACATTACAGGGCACTGACGAAAAAATAACAAAACTATCGAAATTATTTAAATATTTTAATAATTAGAGATATATTCTGTTAGCCTTCTGCATATTTAATTTCAAAAAATTATACTTAGTATTATAACTTCAGGAATTAAATTAATGTCATATGAGCACATCAAACGACATACATTCTGTCAAGAAAGTACCGGGAATTATCGATTTAAATCTGGCGGGGCAATGAGGCAGGTAAAAATTTTTTTTTCCTAGGTTGGTACCACTGTCCTTAATTACTATGCCAAGCTTGAGCGGGATCTGTCAACTAGTGTGTTTGCAACAGCTGATTAAGTCAGTCGATGTCAGAGTGTGTGCCGATTTTTACTATGGGTGATTACGTTGAGCAAAGAATTTGTTTAAAGTTTTGTGTTGCAAATGAATTTTCTTGTGCCGATGCATTGAAAATGTTGCAAAAGGCCTTTGGTGATAATGCTCTATCGAAAACTCGTGCATATCCGTGGTACAGAGCCTTCAAGGACTTGCTTCGTTCCGGACGCCCATCGACGGCTTCGATCGAAGATAACGTCGATAAAATTAAGGAAAGGGTGCTGGAAAACCGTCATACCAGCTTGAGAGAGATAGCACATGATCCTAAGATATCCCACGAGTCCGCACGTACGATTTTGATTGATATTTTGGGCATGAGAATGGTGGCCGCACGACTCGTACCGAAAGACCTGAATTTTCTTCAAAAACGTCATCGCGAACAGGTTGCTTCAGACATGCTGGATCGCTGTAATTCCGATTCTACATTCATGGAACGCATTATAACTGGTGATGAGACCTGGGTCTACGAGTACGATATGCAAACAAGTCAGCAATCATCGGAATGGGTGGCAAAAATCGAGCAGAAACGCCAAAGCCGCTCGAAAATGAAGGTGATGCTCATTGTTTTCTTCGATATCCGTGGCGTGGTGCACTACGAATTCGTTCCGGAGGGTCAGACGGTAAACAAGGAGTATTACCTAGGCGTTATGAAACGTTTGCGTGAGCGTATCCGTAAGAAGCGGCCGAATTTGTGGGCGAACAACTCATGGATTTTGCATGACGATAACGCGCCTTCTCACCGAGCTACGATTGTGACTGACTTTCTCGCCAAAAACTCAACAAACGTGCTTCAGCAACCACCGTATTCGCCGGATTTGGCTCCCTGCGACTTTTTCCTCTTCCCAAAACTAAAATTGCCCCTTCGTGGCACCCGTTTTGAGTCGATTGAAGCCATAAAACAAAATTCGGCGCGAGAGCTAAACTCCATCCCGGAAAGCGCCTATAAAAAATGTTTCGATAATTGGAAGTGCCGTTGGCATAGATGTATTGGAGCAAATGGAGCCTATTTTGAAGGCGACCCAATAAATTTTGACGATTAAATGTAAAAATGTTGTTTTAATTGAAAATTCCCGGTACTTTCTTGACAGAGTAGTATAAAATAATATAATAATATTGAATATTCTAAGTAAGATTCTTTTATGATGAAATTCTTAAGATTCTGTTGAATATTTTTGAAAGATATCTGTTTTCATAAGAGAAGAGCAGAAATGAAATTGTGTCTACTTAAAATATTCAATTTATATTTATTGGATTTTGTTATCTCATGTTGATGTCTTATAATGAATGTTTATTTTATTTGTCCTTTGATGTGAGCAGTGCTTATATGACAATAATTTAATTCCTGAAATTTTAATATTAAATATAATTTTATGAAATTAAATATGAAAAAGGTTAACATAATATATCTGTAAATATTTAAATAATTTTATATACCTTCTATCAAGGTTAAACCTCCATTCATTTCATTTTATTCATAATATATAATTATTTGGTTCTTCTGCTATAACAGATCGTTAAATTGCCTTCCAATCTTTAAAATCAATGGTAAAACCACAGAACTACTCATTTCGAGTTAACATTAGACTCCATTCAAATGTTCAGTATTTATTTACCAAGACGCTTTCTGAATTGTTAAAGATGAGTAAATATATTTTTTGTTGATTGATGTTATAATTTATTGAATGTGAATATGATTGAGTACTGACGAAGCAAAAACTCTCTTAAAACTTGCTTTTTAGTAATGTTGAGATTTTCTAAAAAGTAACTTAGTTAGATATCCAATAATATTGAAAATTCTAAGTAAGATAGTTTTATGATGAAATTCTGAAGATTATGTCAAACATTTTTGAAGGATATCTGTTTTCCTAAGAACGATGAGCAGAAACAAAATTTTGTCTACTCAAAATAATTAATATATATATGATTTTTGTTAACAATTTATATTTATTGAATTTTGTTACCTAATTTGGATGTCTTATAATGAATTTTTATTTTATATGTCGTTTGATATGAGCACTGATTATATGACATTAATGTAATTCCTGAAGTTATAATATAAAACATAATTTGTTGAAGTTAAATACGTGGAAGGCTAACAGAATATATTTGTTAATATTAAAATATTCATATAATTTTTATACCTTCTATCAAATATAAACCACCATTCATTTTACTTAACTTTAGACATGTTCAGAGGATCAACAAAACCTAATCTGCTTGTTTGAGTGTAGAATTGTTATACAGATGTAAGTTACACTGTCTCGATTTGTATAAAATACTATAACCATAGCACATTCTCCGCAATGATGAGATTTGGTACAGATCAGCCGAATTAATTTAACCCTTATTGAAAGACAGAGGCCATGTAGGACTTCATAATTTGAACCCTTCTTCGGAAGATTCTTCCAGATTGTCTCACCTAGTTTCGATCTGCTGCGAAACTATAAGAGGGACCAGAAAGTAATGTCGATTTCTTAAATTAATCTATCGACAGATAATTTTTTATTAAAGATTGGTTCACTCGAACCAATTGTTCGTGATAAAAAATTTTCTTCAACAATTTGTGCAGGTTTTTGCATTTCAAAGTCAACAATTCCACGTATACTCTATCAAACGCACAGAAGCGGCTTTTTTGGAATGCAAACCGGGCTTCACAGTACTTCGTGGTGATTTATTTGGAAGGAGCTACTGCCTTTTGCGTTTTGGTTTATCATATAAGACCCATTTTCGTCTCCAGTGATCAAGCAAGCGAAAAACGCTTCTGTATGGTGCCATTGAAGCAATACGTTGCATGTGATGGATCGGTTGGGTTTGGTCTCTTCGGACAGATTATGGGGGACCCAAACACCTGCTCTGCTCTTTTTTCCAATCTGTTGCAAATTTTCTTGGATGGTACACCAAGAGTGGTTAAGTTTGAGAGTTCCTTGATTGTCTGATATGGATTTGGTTCAACTTGTGTCCTCAGCATGTCGTTGTCTAATGTTGTTGGTCTTCCTGATCAGTAGGAGTCAGAGAGATCAAAATTACCCGATCTGAAATGAGATAACCATCTTTAGCATTGAGGAACGACAAATACACTTGGATAAACAGCGCAAATGTTTTTTATCGCAACTGTTGCATCACTATTCTTGCGAAACTCAGAGAGGATTCAATGCTTTTCTTGTATTTGGCTAGCTATTTCACTACAAAGTACAAAACAAAGTCTAAAATTTAATTGTTCAGAAGTGAACAAGTCACAATAACCTTTAAGTACCTTTGACACGACTTCCAAGTACAAAATGAGCTGGCAAATGACGATAAAATATTACATAAAACAGAATGATTACCTTTTTTATCTGCTTCGAAACCGCATGAAACAAGATGACGGCCTCACCGTCGTCTATCTTGGGCGGAAAATTCGACGTCTTTGGAGACCTTTAGCGTAGTTTCCGCATCCAAACGGAAGGAAATTATACGTCTTCTCGTAACACACAGACATGGCGCTCGGTAATTGCCTTTCCTCGCGTACCGTAATTGTAATTTACCATTCTAATGAATTCGGCATTAGAAGCTCTCGAATACGGAAGGCTGCTTTTATACAGGGCCATTTTTTGAAAATTTATTCGGACGTTAAAGAGTCGTAAATGAAGTGGAGGATCGTTCATATTTATCGCCGGGTATTTAGGGGCGTTTTGCGGTGCTTTTTGCTTTGAAGGAACGGTGGACAGCAAATTGAGCGTTAGGCAGCTGCATGGAGTACCAACTGCACAGAAATAAAGAACGGCTTTCCCGAACGATATCGATTTTTCCGGTAGGGTTAATTGTAATTGGTGAATACAGAACATTTTTACATTGATAAATTTGATGGGATTCGGTAAACGAAAAGCATAGTATTCCAAATAAGTCCAAGTGGCCATCACTGTTCGTTCGGTTTTATACAACATTATGAAGGTTTGGCAATAAGAGGTTTAATTTTAATATTGAAAAAAACCAGTTTATTTTGGGAGATATCATTGGATGTTTACTTCATTATAAAGAGAAAGGTATGCCATGGAAAACGATATCAGCCAAATGGACGCCACGTCTACGATTGCAGCTTATTTTCATGAAATTTTCCATTACCTATTCGTACAGTTGCGGCTCTATGTCCTCGATACTTTCACGAATTCCATCTTTAAGGTCTCTTATCGATTGTGGTGCATTGGCAAACACCTTACCTTTCACGTGGCCCCAGAGAAGAAGTATTAATGTGTTAAATCACAAGATTTCGTTGCCAATTCTCTTCACCTCTGACCATTGACTTACTTACATATCATTAGGTCGGTAACTTGCTCGAATCAGCCAGTATGTGCCCAAAACTGCACTTCCGGTAACCAGTGCAGAACCTAACCGTTACAAGGAGTAAGTTTTAATGGACAGTGAGGTAAGAGTAACTGTGGTATGCGCAGGAGATCTCCTTGATGAGGGGATCTAACATAACTCGAGTCGGTCGGAAAAGTTACCATCAAATGGACTGTATCTCGTCTCCTCGGGGTAGCCAAGGCCCAGGAAGGCTCAGATATTACAAAAGAACAAACTGAACACTACCTGAAGGGCCACGCAAACTAATCCTGTGGATATTACAATACCTAGGAACAGTGATCTAGCACTCACACATTCTTACTGTAACGTTGGATATCTTGAGCTATTTACTGTCTATTTAAATGTTGAAGGCAAAGTATTTTGATAATTTTGATTTCGGACATCCATTGCCTGAATTGTTTACATACACAATATATTCTAACCTGAAAAACAGAAAACTTCCTGAAAAAAAATATAATAACTGTAACAAATGTCTAACATATACTGTGCAACAAAGACAATAACCATGGATTGAATATCAATTCATAATTTCTTCATATACACAATATATTCTGACATAAAGTGATCTTAAAAAACAGAAAACTACACGAAATAAATACTTGTCTCCTTCAAAATCAAGTTAATTAAATTTAAAAATATATTAATGAGCAATTACAAATCTCGTCAAAAAAAATAAAGTTGAAAAATTATATTGTGTATAACACGACGTTTCGGTCAGTAAAGCATCTCTGACCGTTACCAAGTGTCAATTGAAAATGGTCGTGGCTACGCGTCTTTATATATCCCTAGTTTGATGATTATGGAGGGGGTGGGGATATTCTCTGCATTCGATGGAGTGTGGGCAACCATATGGATGGGCCTTCTACGCTTGGGTGGCTGTAGACATTTCGATTTTGTTTGATGAAGCTGCTTCTTTGAACTTGGTCTTTCTCCAGTGTTGTTCCCGGTGGATAATCTTCGCTTGGTTCCATTGGATATTATGATGCTCGTCCCAGGTATGCTCTGCTATTGCTGATTTGGGCGTTTATCCTCTAATTGTATGTTTTTTGTGTTCTTTGACCCTGACCTCCAAGGGTCGATTTGTTTCTTCTATATAGGTCACTAGTGATTAGAGTTATAATTTATAAATAATAATTCCAATCACCCGGCAAAAAAAAAGAGGTATCATCATACTTCTGTGCAAAAACCATCTGTAATAATAAAGACGATTTAGAGAACATAGTGAAGGATCTCTCTCATCGAATGGTTACAGTCCTGAAATAATTGAAGATACTATACAGAAATGCGACCAGCAAACGGAAAAGTCTGAATATCCAGAGGGCGAGACAAAAATACCAATACCATATGTAAAAGACTTATCAGGGAGAATCCGCAGAATAGTTCATTACCACAATATCCAGACCGCGTTCAAATCAGATAATACCTTAAGAAGATTTCTCACAAAAACCAAGCCGGAAAAATCAATAGACAACAAGATTTGCATCAACTCGATGCCTTGTGAATGCGGAGCGACCTATATAGCAGAAACGAAACGACCCTTGGAGGTCAGGGCCAAAGAACACAAAAATAATAACATCAGAGGAGAAATGACCAAATCAGGAATAGCATAGCATACCTCGAACGAGCATCATAATATCCAATGGAATCAAGCGAAGATTATCCACCGGAAACAACACTGGAGAAAGCAAAAGTTCAAAGAAGCAGTCTTCATCAAACAAAATCGAAATGTCTACAGCCACCCAAGCGTAGATGTCCCTCCCATATGGCTCCCGCTACTCCATCGAATGCAGAACGTGAGAATACCCTCACCCTCTCCATAATCATCAAACTAGGGATATATAAAGACGCGTAGCCGCGACTATTTTCAGTTGACACTTGATAACGGTCAGAGATACTTTAACGTCGTGTTATACACAACATAATTTTTTAACTTAATTTTTTTTGACGAGATTTATAATTGTATATATATTTTTGAATTTAATTTAACCTGATTTTTAAAAAGACAAGTATTGATTTCGTGAAGTTTTCTGTTTTTTAAGATCACTTCACGTTAGAATATATTGTGTATATGAATAAATTGTGAATTCAGATTCAATCCATGATTATTGTCTCTGTTTCACACTATATGTTAGACATTTGTTACTATTATTTTTGTATTAATTTTCAGGAAGTTTTTTGGTTTTCAGGTTAGAATATATTGTATATGTAAAGAATTCAGGCAATGGATGTCCGAAATCGAAAATATTCACTGTCTATACGATACGTCATTCTCTACCAGGACAATCTCTCAAAGTAAGCGCGCGCATGCATATGGCAAATATGTCACACAAACTGACTAGGACATTATAAAATAGATATAGTACCCCATCACCTGGGCGTGTTAATGAACTTAACAACAAAATTAAATGAAGAAATAAGTAACGGAGGGATCACACAAGAGTACATGCAAATCAGTTACAGTTCAGGCACTGCGAATACCATGAACAGTACAAATAAAAACCACTATTAATAAATATAACAAACAACAACGAGGCACTTAGTGAAAGTATACATTAAAAATGGATAACTTGGGAGGGTCATACCGCTTTAGTTATATACAAAGACAATATATTTTAGTGAAACATTCCCGTCGTATTAAATAACACTGAAGCAAAAATACAAGAATGGTAAGCGATGAGTGGAAGTACAATGAACGGGAGTCCAACTACTAATTTTACATTAAAACTAAGGTATATATAACGTAAGGCATGCAATCAATCAGAAGCATTTAAAAGAATAAAATGTGGCCAATAGTTTTTCAAAAATAAATGTTAATATTGCTTTCAAAACACAAAATAAATTATAATCCGTATTATTTAATGCAAACGACCCAATTCAAAACATACATAAATCGGGAGTTCATGAGTTACCTTGTTCGACAAGCAGCAATAAATATATAGGACAGACGGGACGTTCCTTCCCGACCAACGAACATAAAACGAATTCCCTCTCATTTTAAACCTTTTTTAACCTGTTTTTATTACCTCTTCTACCTCTGTATATTCATAAATACCCTTTTCTGCTTGTTGAATCTTAAGTTGTCTGAAGATGGGATAGTTAATTCCCAAAACTCGAGTCACAATTGAATGTATAAAATATCAATTTATTGGTAGTAAAACATAGTAATTTCTACAACTTGTTTTTATTATGATCAACTACTAAACAGTAACGGCTGAAACAGTTCAGTCTCCTACTAAGAGTTGCCAAGGGTGACTGTTATAAGTACTATTACCTCGAGTATGTTTTTGAGCCGCTTAGGAAGTTTATTTCCAAGGTCCTTCCTCCCTGCCGCTTCTTTGTTATTGTCATCGAGCACACGTATCAAGTAACAGTGCCACAGAATATTTGACATAGAAATAGGC
This sequence comes from Megalocaria dilatata, assembly GCA_034642435.1. Taxonomy (NCBI): domain Eukaryota; kingdom Metazoa; phylum Arthropoda; class Insecta; order Coleoptera; family Coccinellidae; genus Megalocaria; species Megalocaria dilatata. Next base: position 8,484,624 of record CM067857.1, on the reverse strand, counting down.
GGGTAAATACCGTGATGTGATGTAATTTATATAATCTACGAGGGATTCTGTCACTCGTATGATCTTTCATAAATTGACAGTTAACTGAAACATCTGAATGTGAAGTACAGACATCTGCTTCGTTCCGAATAATTTTCATTTTTAGCCATTCACGCCAGCTCGCCATGATGTTATTATTCCCGCAATTTCCAGTCGGATTTATAAAAATACACCAGTTCCCGACGGATTTAAATTTCAGAACCCCTGAACTATTTCGAATTCCCGAATGTCTCCCGGAATGTCATCATCCAGGATCCAATAAACTGCAGCGGCTCTCACTTAATATAAGATTCCGAGAGCGGCATCCGGCTTTTACCATTTTAATTCGCCAATTCGCTCCTTCTGCTCCATCGGCGATGCTGCTGGTGAAAGTCACAGCCGGAAAACGGTCCGGTTGAAAAATGGAAATTCGGTTGCTGGTTTTCCTTGGCAGTCTTTATGGGTTTCCCGCGCGGCAACGGGTTCTCCGGCCCGATTATGCCCTGTATCATTAGATGAACTCCGCCGTTATAATTCGAGCTAGCGTCGGTAGAGTCGTAAACTTCTGAATGTTGAAACTTATCCAATATTCTAAGCATTATCGCAAATCACAAATTTATTAGGCCTTTAAGCCTTTTTTGAGCGAGATATCCATTTTGTGATTCCGATACTAAACGTAAATAAAACACACTCTCATTTTGAATATCGATCAAATTTTTATTTCAACATAATGCTTGGACCTTGCCATTATATGTGGAATGTGGGGAATGAATCATTCAAATGTCCTCCGCGTGATATCTTAGAGGACTCGACCCTTGTAAGGTAACTCTTGATGACCGGAACATCTCGGGCAATAATAACTAGACGGATGTTGGTCTTCAGATCGTTAGTAGTCTGAGGATTATCGTCATAAGCACGATCTTTCGCATAACCCCAGAAAAAAATCCAAAGGCGATAATGAATTACAAGATCTTGGTGGCCAATTCACATCGCCGAAACGAGAAATTACGCGTCCTAGAAATAACAATATTGCCATATTGTTATTGTTATCAACCATCTTGCTGGAACCACATCTATTCCAATTCTTCTTCTTCTTTACAAAAGCTTGCTAGCTTGTTTCACCCATTTTCCTCCTCTCGTTCTTGAGATGTTGGGGTCCAGCTGTCCTTCCACCTCTTTGGCGTTCTTCCTACGGGTCGTTTGGATGCTGATCTTCCGTTTCTAGCGATTTTTGCTATTCTGTCGCCTGTCATACGTGAGACATGTTCATTCCAGAACCTTCTCCTCGCGCGGATCCATCTAACTACGTCCTCCGTCTGGCATTCCCTTCTGATCTCGTCGCTCCTTCTCTGGTCTCTCAATGTGTTCCCCATTATTGCCCTCAAAACTCGCATCTCGTTTGTCCGTGCCATTCTTTTAGTTTCAGCTGTATCTGCTCTTGTTTCCGCCGCGTATGTCATCACGGGTCTGACGCACGCTTTCTTAATTCTCACTTTACTGGTTGTTGTCATGCAGTTGTTCTTCCACATGATATTCTTTAGGGCTCCCGCTATTCTGGCTGCCTTATTCATCTGATGTCTTACACTATCTTTTAAGCTCCCATATGGCGATATCGTCACGCCTAGATAGTTAAAGTAGAATACTTGTTCGATGATGTTGTTATTTATCTCCAGCTTACATCGGCGGCGTTCCCTGGCAATTACCATGCTCTTAGTTTTGGGGATCGATATTACCATGTTGAGTTTCAGAGCCTCCCTGTGAAATGCCTGCATCAACCATTGCAGCCCGTCTTCGCTATCCGCAAATAATGTTGCGTCATCTGCATAACACAAGATCTTCAACAGTTCGTTCCCCATTCTGTATCTTCCAATTCATCATCATTAATTTCAAGCCAAAAATAATCGGCTATCATTTGGCTATAATGATAAGAATTGACGGTTTGAGTGAAACCTTCTTCATTTTCAGAGAAGTACGGGCGAATCACTCCATCAGACCAAATGGCACATCATACAGTGACTTTTGGTGGATGTAATAGTCTCTCAGCAGTTACATGAGGATTTTCACTACCCCAGGTGCGACAATTTCGGTTGAAAAATGTGCTTCGTCGCTGAAGAAAATTCGATGCGAAAAATCGTCATCCAAACGTTGTTCAAGCACCCAATCGGCATATGTTCTACGTATTCAATGGTCAGCTGGCTTTAGTTCTTGTGTCAGCTGAACCTTATAAGGATGGACATGCAAAATAGGCCATAGCGTGCCCAAAGAGAGGGCCAAATGTTGTGCACGGCGATGATTTGATAAATTTGGTTCTTCTTCAAAATTTGCACTTACACTAGAAATATTTTTGGTTGAGCGTGCATTTCGATGCTGTATGGGCCTTAAGACATCAGTTACAGATACAGCCTCTTCGAATTTTTCACTGTGTTACCAATTGTACGCTCAGATGGACGATTATGTCGACCATAATCTGCCCATAATGCACGAAACGTATCAAGAATTGTTCTACTGTGAAAATCTTCTCGTCTGAGAAGAGAATGCGCTCCCATTGCGGACCGGGACGAGATGAAGGAGTTGGGGGCACCTTTGGAGTCGTACCCGTTTGTTTTCATCCGTGAGGAGTTGAAATTTTTGGAGCTTGTATGGCTTGAGGTTGAGTTCCTTGTTGAACATTTGACGACCATATTCACGGTTCCTCATGGAGACCCTCGGATTTCGATTGACTCGCTTCTTGACGATGTTGCGGTTGCTAGGCGTATTGACATGGTCAAATTCCTTGAAACGGCTAATTGCATCGAACACGGTTTTTCGAGGCACATTGAGCAAACGAATAATTTTGCATTGACGCTTCTCTTGACGAAACATCTCCAATATTGCACTACGTTTGTTTGACATCCTAACACTCTGTAAAATAAAGTAATATCAAACTGAAAATTCACATATTCGAACAAGAAAGGGTAGAGAATCTAATAGAGTAAAAATTATCCACAAATAAAGAAAATTGTCTATCAGCGCCATAGAATAATTTTCTTTATTTGTGGATTTCATAGGCAAACTACTCCAACCATACAATTCACTTATGAATTGGAAAAAAACAATAGTATCAATTTTTTGGAGGACTTAACCATCACAAAAATTGGAAATAAACATGATTTTTCAATATACCGGAAACCAACCGATACTAATACCACAATTCATTTAAGTTCAAATCACATATTTTCACAAAAATTAGCAGCATACAATAGTATGTTATATGAGAATTTTGACAAAGAATATAATATCATTAAAAAGATATATATATATATATATATTTTGGCTTCAATAAATCTCATTATAGAATGTCAATGAATTTAAATAAACTTTAAAATAACTCACACTGTTCTTTGATTTTGTTAGAACATAGATCAATCAATCTTGAATTATATAGTTGATCTGTATTTCGAAGCTTAAGTCTTTTAACACGTGAGAGATAAAGGTTAGGTTTTTGATTTTGATATTTGGAATATTAAATGAGGACTGAAGACGGGATTGTCTAGAATTATATTTGTTTTTTGAAGATATAGTGCACATTTTTTTAGAGATTTTTGAAATAATTTATTCGAATATTTAAATATATTAAATATTTCAAATAAATTATATTCTTTGAGAAGTCCTTTAAGTGTGTGCATGTTTTTAAAAGGCAATTGGTGTTCTTAAAGGTAAGACCAGAAACAAAAAATTTTGTCTCCTTTAAATATTTATTTATTAATTTTAATTACTTTCGTATATCTCTTGGGTTATTTATTCCATTTGACATTATATATTGAGTTTTGATTATATACGTCTATTAAATGTAAGCGGTGCTTGTGTAGACATAAATTTATTTCTAAAAGTTTTTTGAATAAAAATTTTTTTGAAATTAAAATTGTAGAAGATAAACATATTTCAATTTGTTTTAATATTCAAATTTTGTCATATTTCTTCTATCAAGCAAAAGGCCTTTCTATCATATAATGAATGTCTATTTTATATATCGTCTGATATAAGTAGTAATTATATGGCATTAATTTAATTCCTGAGGTTATAATATTAATTATAATTTTTTGAAATTAAATATGTAGGAGGCTAACAGAATATTAACTAGAAACAATTAACAAATACTAAAATATTTGAATAATTTTAAATATTATACCTTCTATCAAGTATAAACCTCCATTTATTTTTTTTTTTATTCATAACATATAATTATTTTTTTTCCTTAACTTTCTTTATACAGATGATCCTTGTGATATAACAGAGGCCGTTGAATTGCCTTTCAATCTTTTAGATCAATGGTAAACCACAGAACTATTTGTTTAGAGTTCTGAATTGTTAAAAGGTGAGAAAATATTTTTTGTTGATTGATGTTATATTTTATTGAATATAAATATGATTGAGTACTGACGAAGCAGTCTCCATTAAAACTTGTTTTTCACAAATGTTTTTACATATCTTGAGATTTTTCGAAGAATACCTTAGTTAGATATCCAATAATTTTGAATATTCTAAGTAAGATAGTTTTATGATGAAATTCTTGAGATTATGTTAAACACTTTTGAATGATATCTCTTTCCATAAGAGGGATAAGCAGAAACAAAAGTTTGTCTACTGAAAATATTTAATTTATCAGTTTTTTGTTAACAATTTATATTTATAGGATTTTGTTGTATCATTTGGATGTCTTATAATGAATATTCATTTGATATGTCGTTTGATAAAAGTAGTACTTATATGACATTAATTGAATTCCTGAAGTTATAATATTAAACATAATTAAATATGTAGAAGGCTAACAGAATATATCCGTAAATATTTAAATATTGTTTTTTATTTATAATAACTAGAAGCAGTTAGATCTCAATGACCACGTTTTTTGACGTAAACACGATGACAATACATTTGGTCCATACGAGCCGGATTGAAACCAGTTACCAGATATTTACGCCGTTACAACTGCTATTTCGTCTTCAACAAACTAAGATTCTAGATTTTCCTCTAAAATTATATCCAGAAAGAGTAGACTGCACCAAATAATTCGCTCGTGAATTATATTCAGTAGAACCCCGTGTAATCCCTCAAAAAATGACAAAATTACCTTGATCGATCGCTCGACGGCTCCGAACAAACGATCGTAATTCAGAAAAATCGGCGACGTCCTTATCCATCATCAATCGGGACCGTCCCAGATCGACTTATTCAAACATTCCCCATTCAGGGAGTGATGGGCGCAATACCTCTCCCGAAATTACGGGCTCACACGTCGAACGGGCGTACATGAACCGATCGTAGGTAACCCCTCACTCCAAACGCCGATAAATCGCGCTCTATCGCATTACGCCCGGGCGGGGGCGGATTGGTTCATTTTTCACGGATGACGTGGGCGCGCCTTTATTACAGGAATTTCTCGCGGATATAATGGCCCGCGCCCATTGAAATAATTCTGCCAACAAATTCAATGGACCCGGACGATCTCGGCGCAGATAACGTCGACCCGTGATCGTGAACCGGTGGTAAATTTGCCCGGGCGGTGAAAAAGTCCAAGTGGCTTAATTGTTACGTTTACCTCAAATTGCGGTGTTATCTCGGGATCTGTCACGTTTCGATTTAATTTCGACACGTTGATCTGACGTAAAATACTCTGTTCGGATCAGTATCTCATGCTGCCAATGTCAAATAAATTGAGATTAAAAGTGACTTTAAATTCAGAATTATATATTCTAAGCTCTTCAATATATATTGAAACTATATCCAAAACTATCAAATTGATATCTTTATATATAATCAATATAAAATATTTTTCAATATAAAATAGAAAAAGGCTTTTTACTTGATAGAAGAACTATAACAAAATTTGAATATCAAAACAAATTTAATCTTTTAGTCTTCTACAATTTTAATTTGAAAAAAATTTTTATTCAAAAAACTTTTAGAATTAAATTAATGTCTACAATGTGTACCGCTTATATTTAATAGACTTATATAATCAAAACTCAATATACAATGTCAAATGGAATAAATAAACCAACAAATATAAAAAGGCAATTAAAATTAATGAATAAATATTTGAAGGAGACTGAATTTTAATTCTGATCTTATCATAATAAACACCAATTCTTTTTCAAAAACACAAAGCACAACTTAAGGACTTCTGAAAAAATAAAATCTCTTTGAAATATTCAATATATTTGAGTATTCAAATGAGTTAATTCAAAAATCTCTCGAAACAAGCACAATATCTTCAAAAAACAATTAAAATTCCGATAATGTCTTCATCGGCCCTAGATAATATTAAAAATATCAAAATCAACTAACAATCAGTATATCTTACCTTAAGGTGTAACCGGAACTTGCTTAAACAGACTTACTTTAAAAATCCAGATAGTCTATGTTCGTCACAAAATCACAGAAAACTGTAAGGTATTATAAGGTTTTCTTTAAACCATTGACATTCCATGATGAGATTTTTTCAAGCCTAAATATAATTATATACTATGTATAAAATAAAATAGAAAAAGGCTTTTTACTTGATAGAAGAAATATAACAAAATTTGAATATCAAAACAGATTTAATCTGTTAGTCTTCTACAATTTTAATTAAAAAAATTTTTAATCAAAAAACTTTTAGGATTAAATTAATGTCTACAATAAGCACCGCACATATTTAATGGACGTATATAATCAAAACTCAATATACAATGTCAAAGGGAATAAATAAACCAACAAATATAAAAAGGCAATTAAAATTAATAAATGAATATTTGAAGGAGACAAATATAAAAAAGGCAATTGAAATTAATACATAAATATTTGAAGGAGACGAGTTTTGATTATATACGTCTATTTAATATAAACGGTGCTTATTGTAGACATTAATTCAATTCTAAAAGTTTTTTGAATAAAAATTTTTTTGATATTAAAATTGTAGAAGACTAACAGATTAAATTTGTTTTGATATTCAAATTTTGTTATATTTCTTCTATCAAGTAAAAAGCCTCTCTCTATTTTATTTTATACATAATATATAATTATGTTTAGGCTTGAATAAATCTCATTATAGAATGTCAATGGTTTAAAGAAAACCTTATAATACTTTGCAGTTTTCTGTGATTTTGTGACGAGTATTGACTACCTGGATTTTTGAAGTTAGTCTGTTTGAGCAAGTTCCGGTACACTTTAAGGTATGATATACTGATTGTTAGTTGATTTTGATATTTTATATATTGTCTAGGGCCGACGAAAAGATTATCCGAATTCTAATTGTTTTTTGAGGATATAGTGCATGTTTTGAGAGATTTTTAAATTAATTTATTTGAATATTTGAATATATTAGATATTTCAAATAAATTATATTTTTTGAGAAGTCCTTAAGTTGTGCTTTATGTTTTTGAAAAAAAGTCATTATGATAAGATCAGAAACAAAATTTTGTCTCCTTCAAATATTTATTCATTTATTTTAATTGCCTTTTTTATATTTGTTGGTTTATTTATTCCATTTGACATTGTATATTGAGTTTTGATCATATACGTCTATTAAATATAAGCGGTGCTTATTGTAGACATTAATTTAATTCTAAGTTTTTTGAATACATATTTTGTTTAAATTGAAATTGTAGAAGACTAACAGATTAAATCTTTTTCAATATTCAAATTTTTCAATGTCTTGGAAAAAACCTTTTTACATCCCGACTTGAAATGAATTAAATCTGTTTAATGTATTAACAAAATTTATATAAGTATGTATATTGACATACAAATTCAAGAAAATCCACTATTCCAAAATTATATGAAATTATCAAAATAATCAATCATATAAAAATCATTGAACGAGAACTCGAACATTTGATAACTATTTAGACCTATCTGACCTCATCAGAAATGTATTGAATTCAGATTAAAATATATAACAAGATCAAAATTCAACTTACCAAAATAAGATAAAACCTGGAACGAATAAACTTGAAGTAAGCTTTAAAGTATCCAAAATAAAACAGAAATGATCAACGTATTGTTACGTATAACCTATAACTATTTGTACTCGGAACACAGAAAAACAATAACAAAACTTATTCACCCCTTATTCTGTTTTATTTTGGATACTTTAAAGCTCACTTCAAGTTTATTCGTTCCAGGTTTTATCTTATTTTGGTAAGTTGAGTTTTGATCTTGTTATATATATCTATATATATATATATATATATATATATATATATATATATATATATATATATATATATATATATCTATATATATATATATATATATATATATATATATATATATATATATATATATATATATATATATATATATATATCTATATATATATATATATATATATATATATATATATATATGAATCTGAATTAGAGTTTCAAATTGAAATAAACACATCTAAGTTAAGATTGAAGCCATAATTTTTTGCACAAAAGATTCTCCTGAACAAACAAGCGGGTACCAATAGGTCACTTCCATTGAATATCTTCATGTAGTTTGGCAAAACCAACGACAACAACGACAACAATAACTTCGATTTATTGTCGGTTTCTCACCATCTAATTGGGAATACCCAAATAACTGTCATACAACTTTTAGTCCCACTTGGTGTTATACCAGTCAATAAATATATAAGAACCTTTGTGAGTTTTCACACAGTGTAGCGAAACAATTGTTGTTCAGCAATAAAAAGTTTGTAGAAATTGAATTTTATTCATTACTACTCGAAAATACATTTACATCAAATACCATCTGACATTTCTGTTCAGTTAGCATTGACACATTATCATGGAAGAATCTGTGTTATATTCGCCAAACTTATAGAGCACTTCGTGAAATTTATGGTTAACATAATCGTCCATCAGAGCAGCTTATTCGTCGAACTATCGATAGATTTCGGACAACTTTTTCTCTACTCGACAACAACAACAAGACAAAGAACTGTACGTACAGAAGAAAATATGGCTGCTGTAAGTCATATTGTTAATGATCCAGATTTGTCTATTCGTCGACGTTCACAACAAGTTGGACTCTGATCGTGGTCTAAACCCATACAAAATTCAACTGGTTCAAAAACCAAAGCCACTTGACCATAATAATCGTCGTTTGTTTGCTTATTGGGCCCTAGAACAGCTTGAAGTTGATCCACTTTTTTATCGTAAAATTGTGTTTAGTAATAAAACTTATTTCTGATTGAACGGCTATGCAAAGAAGCAAAATTTCCGTATATGGAGTGAAAACAGAAGAAGTTCTGGCTGATTCTCAAAAAAAATCGAAATTGATGTCCTTAATGAATTTACAAACCAGAATCATTAATTACGGAAAGTCTTTTTTATTATCAAAACTATTGTATTAGATGTACAAATTCATGAAACAAATTTTTTTATATGATAAACAAAAAAGATATATCCTAGAAAGCATCCTAAAAGTCATTCCCTCACTATGTCCCAACTGCTAAATTCAAAGAGAATCATCAACTTAAATTGTTAAATTCTTTATCTATCATCTGTTATCTTATTTTCTACTCATTCAGGATAGTATTTAGTGTACCTACATGAATTTATAGTTCAAAAAATGCGATTGGAAATAATTGTAAATATATAAAAAAAATTCTTCCGTTAAAAATTGATCATTCCCTCACCAGTTTGAGACAGTGTAATTGGAGCGAAATAGAAAGGCCTATCAAGCGCCACTCCAATTTTTTTTGTAGTTGGCAACATTGTTTTGACAACATACACTATAGCGGACGGTTGATGAAAGGATGATTTGTGCAAACTAATTTAATTTCAACTTTTTTAGAAATTACATTTTTTGATGTCATTCCCTCATATCATGTAATCAAAAGGTAAGTATTTTTTTATTTGGTAATTATAGCATATTTATATATGTTTTCGGTAGTAATAAAATACTATGCACCGTTCGTAAGAAAGTAAGGTTAAATTTGTAAGCTTGTGAACATTTTGTTTCATTTTGTCATTCCCTCATAAAATTTTTTGATGAGGGAATGATTCTTGTGAGGGAATGTTGTATTTTCTAATATGTATAAGATATTTATGTTTGTTTAATTGGTTTCAGTACGCTAGAAGTCTATAATGTCGAGAAGTAGAAAATTAACCGTTACAGAAGCAAAAATGAAGAAAAAAGAGTATGATAGGAAGCGGCGACAAAAATTGAAAAGCTGTCCTGAAAGCTTGGAGAAACTCAGAGATCAAGAAAGACTCGAGTATTAAAAGAAAAAGGTCAAATCAAGCCTGTCAGTGCTATGAGTTCACGAGAAAAAAGGCGAAAACGGAAACAATGGCGATTAAACAGTTTACAGTACCGGGAGAAGAACCATAATTTGCGTAGAAGTCTAGCAAGGTTAATGGATCAGACACCATCTTCTAGCCCAGTTTCACTGGCAGAACTTGGTTCAAGAGTAAATGTTGGTCAAAACGAGACTGTTGCTTCACGAAGAAGGCGACAACTAAAAAATCGGCGAGCAATATTGTATGGAAGAATAGCAAAATTAGAAAAAAGCTTAAAAAAAGAGGTTAGGAAGAGTGAAAGGTATCGAAAGAAGTACACGCGGTTAAATGAAAAAATGAAAACATCACCTGAAAAAAAGAATACTAAGTTTATTTCGAAAACTATTCCTTCTGAAAATGGTACATATGAATATAAAGTTGGTGATCATGTCCTTATAACATGGAACAACGAGATCTATCCAGGAAAATTTCTTTCATTATCTGAGGATGGGGCTTTGGTACGGTGCATGAAGAAAGGATCAAAATGCTGGAAATGGCCGACAGTTAAAAATGAAGAATTGTATGCTTGGCCGGATGTTCTTCAAGCGATTCAACCCCTTAAATTACTCAGTAGAGGTTGTTATTTTGTTAAAGAACTCGATGAGAAACAAGAATAACTTTAAGCAGATAAAAATAACTATAGTCAGTTGTAATTAAATTGCTTAAAGATTAATGAATTACATTAGGTTAATGAAATTGCAATTTATGCTTTTTTGTTCTTGTCACTATTTCTTTATATATTATATTAAGGATTCAATTATTATAGTTTTGCAATAAAAAGAAAATTTGTGCATTATGGAGTTTTTAATTATTGTTTATTTATTTTTTTTTACCATTACATTTAATTCAAGCTCAATAAAGTTGCGGACCACTATATTCTTTTTGTCAAACAAGCCGTAAGCTAAGAATTAAGCAAAAAAAAATTTTGATATTAGGTTAAAAAAAAATTATCAAGTCGATAAAGGTAAATTCCACTTTTTTCGAGAATCGGTCTTCTGCAGGTTCCACTGCATCCTTTAAATTGCACTGCATGTTATGCTTTACACGCTGGAGGCATCATCGGTCCATATTTTTTTAAAAACGATGCTGGAGCTAATTTTACAGTGAATGGTGCTCGTTACAGATCGATGATCAATGATTATTTGTTTCAAAATTTGATTGGTATCGACCCAGAAGTGTTTTGGTTCCAACAAGATGGTGCTACACCTCATGCTGCTACTGTACCCATTGATTTATTGAAAGGAAGATTTGGCGATAACATTATTTCGAGAAATGGTGGCCTCCAAGATCATGCGACATAACTCCACTGGATTATTTTCTTTGGGATTATGTCAAGTCGTTGGTTTATGCTGATAAACCAGAAAGAATAGACGCTTTGGAAGCCAACATAACTCGTGTTGTTGGTTAAATAAGGCCTGAATTACTCGAAAAAGTGGTCCAAAATTGCTCAGGTCGAATGTGGTTCCTCAGAGCTAGTCGTGGTGGACATATGCCGGAAATTATATTTAAAACATAAATGTCATAAAATTATGTTTCAAATAAAGAAAATTGGCTTCAATCTCAATTCAAATGGGTTTTTTTTTCGATTTAAAGTTCTATCACTCAAGAAAAAACGCCCGATATAACTAAGAATGTTTCAGGAAGAGTTATTTTTTATTGGATGAATATTATTTGAGAAAATAATCCTTCCAAATGCCAAAATGAAAACCCTAGTAGTTTCTCAGAGTAATGGAATTGACGCTTAGGTGATCGTTATCTTGGACAGTGGCTGAGCATCCCTTCCGGCCAAACCGCAAGTAGTCAATATTTCCACCTCAGCAGACACATCCTCGCCAAAGAACTGACACCCCCACGAATCGATAAACCCGATAAGACCTTCCAAACCGCCCATCTTGATCCCGATTCAATTCCCCTTAACGCGAAGACTCCGCGCGAAGACTCCGTCTCCATGTTGCCGTATTTCACTCAGATTGAGGGATAAAAAGTTAATCAGGCGGCGGAACGTTCGACACGTCGGAAAACAAAAAGAATATAATTTTTTAGCCTTCCGATCTGCGGAGCGTTGCGGAAGTCCGTGGCTTCGCCCGATCGTAGAAAAATCGCGATAATTACGGCGGGCAACGATTCCATTTCCCGCTCGAACTTCCCGAGTGGCAATTTCCATTTCCTAATAGAATAATTCCTCGACTTCTGGCTCCCGCCGATGGATCGGGAAATGGAAAAAATCGGGAGATTGAATATGGAAATCGGAAACCGCTATCTGACGGGGAGCGATGTAAATGTTTGACCTGCTCTGCCTCCGGATTGATTGATTAGGCGGTCCTTACGGTAATGTCGTTGACGCTCTGTACATATGAACAGTTTATTCACTTGGGGGAAGTCAGAAAAGACTTATCGATACCGGCAATCGCAAGTCATGTGCCTGTCATCTATCGGGTGTGATAGAACTTTTAACTGAAATAAATGAAAATAATCCAGTGGACTTATGTCGCATGATCTTGGAGGCCAATTAATTGGACCATTTCTGTAAATAATGTTATCGCCAAATCTTTCAACAAATCAATTGTTTCGGTAGCAGCATGAGGTGTAGCACCATCTTGATGAAACCAAAAGATTTCTGGGTCAATACCATCCAAATTTTGAAACAAATAATCATTGATCATCGATCTGTAAGAAGCACCATTTACTATAACATTAGCTCCAGCATCGTTTTTAAATAAATATGGACCAATGATGCCTCCAGCGTGTAAATCACACCATACAGTGAATTTTTCAGGATGTAATGGACACTTGTTGGCAACGTCGACGAATAAACAAATCTGGATCATCATCTACACTATGACTTACAGCAGCAATATTTTTCTCTGTACGTACAATTCTTTGTCTTGTTGTTGTTGCATCGAGTAGAGAAGATGTTGTCCGAAATCTGTCTATAGTTCGACGAATAAGCTGCTCTGATGGACGATTATGTAGACATAAATCTCACGAAGTGCTCTATAAGTTTGGCGAATAGAACACTGATTTTGAAAACGAATTTCAACAATTTGTAGACGTTGTTGCGGCGTGGGTCTTCCCATGATAATTTGTCTATACTTACTGAACAGAAATGTCAAATAAAACATGGCTTCTACCTACTGTCAAATCACAGTTATCCCTATCGAAAGTTCTATCACTCTAAAATTAAACACCCGATAGCTGGTATGTAAATAAGTGACCAGTGATAGGAGAATCTAAAGGGTTTTTCGATGAGACATATCGATGTTGAATAAAAGCGAGTATATTTCAAGAGAAATCAATGAATGTTTATTTTATCGAAGAGATGAAAGTATGCCATTAATAATGGAAAACTTCCATGACTTATTGGCACCTTTGCGACTGTATGTCCTTTATAGCTTCAACTTCACTAATTCAACCTTTAAGGTCTTAATTCGATTGTGGAACATTGGTATAGACCTTGTCTTCCACGTGGCCCTCAAGAAAAAAGTCTGAGTGTTAAACCACAAGATCTTGGTAGCCTCTTAGGGGAATAACACTGCTAGGAAACTTTTCCTGCAAAATTGGGATTGTGTCGCTGCTTGTGTGACACGTAGCGCCGTATTGTTGAAAATAAACGTCGTCCAACTTTTGTATGGTAGTGAAAGTGAATATCGGGTGTTTTTTAGAGTGATAGAACTTTATTGGCTGCATCGTTTTGACTGAAACTTTCAAAATGGAAAATAAGGATATTTATCAACTTTCTGGATACACAAACATATACAATGAGGGTGACATAAATAAAAATGATGGACTTTTAGTTTTTATTAAAAGTACGTACACATGGCAGTCAGAAATTGTAGAATTGAATAATATTAAGGCTCTTAAACTGAGCATTACACTGTGTGTTGGAAAAATAATACAGGTGATATGTCTATACCGGTCCCCATCACAGCCCGAGACGGAATTTCTGGATGGCCTGGAAAGTTTTCTGGACCAATGTAAAACTAATTGTGAAGTCTCATTTTTTGTTGGCGACATGAATATCAATCTTCCTGATCAGGAAAACGAAATTTCGAATGAATAACAGAATATTCTCTATGAGAGGGGCTATGTATCAGCTATAAACACCTATACTAGGGTAACACATTGAGTTGTCTGCACCACATTTTTATTAAAAGCAAATGTTTGGAGCGATTTACTCCCTTTGCCTGGCGAATCAATATAACTAATCATAACGCAGTTCTCGTGCGTCCTCAGAAAAATTAGTGGAAAAAAAATTGAGAATCATAGAAAAATTAAAGATTATGAACAACTCGAGGAGGAAGTAAGGAAAGAAAGGTGCAACAAGGTTTACGACGGAAACAATGCGGAAGAAATGTCTGAAATACTAGTGAGTAGATTGTACCATTTAGTGAGACACTGCACGAAAAATATAAGAAAACAGAGCACCGAAAAAAACGGAAAGACTGGACGACGAATGGTCTCATGAAGTCTATTATGACTAGAAACTCACTACACAGGAAAATGTTGAAACACCCTGAAGATGAAGATTTAAAACTTACTTTCAAGAAATACAGAAACCCCTTAAATGGGCTAATCAAACAAAAAAACAATTATATATGAATCCAGATAAATAAGAACATGGAAAATACAAAATACTTATGGAAAACTGTCAGAGAGATGATGAGTGACAGCAGCAAACATAATTCGGACATCGATTTTCTCAAAACTGAAGGTAAAACACTAATAGACAAAAAAGATATTGCTGATTGTTTTGCGGGATACTTCTCAGAGATTAGTGAAAAACTTGCTGCTAATACAAGACAACCGACGACTAAAGTGAACTACCAAAGCAATCTTATTAACTGCTTATTGAAACTCATGATGAAGAAGTCAAAAGTGTTTTCAGAACATTGAAGTGCGAAAAAGCCCCTGGGGGAGATGAAATTACATCTAAAATTTTGAAACGCTTAGTAGATTTCATAATCCGACCTCTCACTGTGCGTTATTAAATAAGTGTATACTAGAGGGTTCGTTTCCATCACCATTCAAAAAGGCAGTAATAACTCCAGTCTATAAAAACGGGGAAAAACATCTAACTAGCAATTATCGGCCAATATCAGTTATCTCTTCCTTGGGCAAAGTTCTCGAAAAAATATTGAAGAGCAGAATATCGTCTTACTTGGAAAATATCAACTATTATCTCGTCAACAATATGGATTCATTCCTGGAAAGTCTACGGAGGATGTCATGGCAGATCTCATGTCCAGGGTATATAAAGCATTAGATGATGGAGTGCCAGCTGTGTGGATCTACATAGATTTGGCAAAGGCTTTTGATACCGTTCCCCACCGTGGTTTGCTCTCGTCTCTAGAAAATTCTGGATTCAGAGGAAATGCATAGAAATCAATTGAAGATTACTTAAATAATAGAGGACAAGAGGTGGTGATGAGCGGGATCAGAAGCTTTATTACTAAGGTGAAGTATGGAGTAACCCAGGGTACTCTCCTTGGGCCTCTATTCTTTTTAATTTACTTGAATGACCTCTTTTCATTGCCGATATCCGGATAGATCACGGCATTTGCTGACGATACCGCTATCTTCTATAGAGGGGAAGATTGGTGGGTACTGAAAAAAAATGTAGAGGAAAATCTCAAAAGAGTGCTGAACTACTTCGACTCTAAGCTGTTAACCTACAATCCGGAAAAGACAGTCTATATGCCCTTTTTTAATGTCCCATCTGGGCTTCCGGAATACACAGGGCACTCTATACTTCGAGAAGCTAACATCAATACTGTGAGGATGGTAACTGAAACTAAATATTTGGGTATGGCCATAGACTATTGTTTAAGATGGAATTACCACATCGATGCATTAACATAAAAACTCAGAAGCTTGCTACATTTGTATCGATTGTGCTCTAGATTTTGTGACTCTCGTATGGTATTTTGGTCTGGGGATGCCACTAATGTTCACATGAAAAAAATTAAACTTGATCTCCAAAAGAGATTTCTTAGGATACTTATGAGAAAAGATTTTACCTACCCGTCTGATGATCTCTATGGAGTTGAAGCACGTAAAGTTAAAATAACAGATCCCGATGTTTTATAATAAATTTTGATTATTTGTGAACGTTATTGGAAAGTGTACCTTTCCATAATTAAATGGTAGACATTGACAAATACAACTGTCACTGTCACAAACAAACAGTGGCTATCATGCTGAGTAATGTCAATTTAAAAATGGGGCGTTCCCATTGAAAAACTTTTCCCTTCAAATACGGAAAAATGGTGTTCTTCGGATTGAATCTACTAAATTAAGCTGGGGACTGTATGTGAACTTATATGATTTCAGAAACTCGGAAATAATGTTTCAAAGGAGTAAATACAGAGGGCAATGAAATAACGTAATTTTTAAATCACCAAAAAGGGCCGAAGATAGAAACTCTAGATTACGATTCAGCGTTCTAGTTCAAATAAGTTCTGAAAAGCGCAAAGCCTTCCACAAGAATTTATGTGTGCAACGAACGACTGAAAATACGAATAACACGGCAAAACAAACGAAAACACCCAATGCTGAATCCCTAAATTGCTGCGTTCTGATAAGAGATGGAATTCAATTCAGATTATAAGGGATAAATAAACATAGGACCTGGCATGAATATATATCGAATATTTAGATTAAAGCTGGAAAAGTCCTTCTTTTCCGCTCAGAACACGGAAAATATTGCGTAACTCTTGCGTTTTCCATGATTCATGACGTGATAGATTATATGAGGAAGTTGGCTTTGGAAAAAAGTGGTGGAATTACGGTTGAGGCTGTTATGAAATCGGAAAAATATGATCCAATATTTTTGTTCCATAGGAATTCATGGAATTTCCTCTTGAAAAGAGAGATAATGATGTTTCCACTTGAGTCGAGTACCGAATCGATGGAAGAGATATTGAGGTTGAATTATTGAGCGATTTAATCCTCTCTCGAAGTTGGATGTATCACGTGTTTTTTTTAGGAGTGATAGAACTTTGAATTCAATTGAACCAAATTCAAATTAAGTTTGAAGCCATTTTTTTTTATTTTAAAGATAATTTTATGACATTCACGACAAGTTCTGAGTAACCGCATTCGACCAGACCAATTTTGGAACACTTTTTCGAGTAATTCAGGCCTTATTTCATCAACAACACGAGTAATGTTGCCTTCCAAAGCGTCTATTGTTTCTGGTTTCTCAGCATAAACCAATAACTTGACATAACCCTAAAGAAAATAATCATTTCTCGAAATAATGCAATCGCAAATCTTTCTTTCAATAAATCAATTGTTACGGTAGCAGCATGAGGTGCAGCACCATCTTGTTGGAACCAAAACACCTCTGGGTCGATACCCTTCGAATTTTGAAACAAATAATCATTGATCATCGATCTGTAACGAGCACCATTCACTGTAACATTAGCTCCAGCCTCGTGCAGTGCATTTTTCAGGATGCAATGGAACCTGCAGAACTTCATACTTCATACTACATTTTCAAAACTGAGTTTTGAAAATGTAGTAAACACTACGAAACTCGAGTCACTGTATATCAGTTATAATAAAAAGTGATAGAAAACAAAGTAATTCCTTATTTCATTCCATTAGAAGAATAATTGCAAACTGTGAATATCAGAACAGATTTAATCTGTAAGTCTTCTACAATTTTAATTTCAAAAAAATTAAAAATAAACTTTTAGAATTAAATTAATGTCTTAAATAAGCACTGCTTATATTTAATAGAAGTATAGAAATCAAAATTCGGTATACAATATCAAATGGATTAAAAAAACGAAAAATAAATTATTAATTAAAATCAAAAATAAGTAATATCGAATGTTTCGTTCCAAACATACGCACCTGAACTCGTCAGAAAGGCAGGTGATACGTATGTTTTGCCCTTGACAAACATTTGAAAACATGTTCAGTTTCTGGTCTTATATTTATGAAAACTAAACCTTTTTCAAAAATACACAACATAATTTTAAGAACTTCTCCAAAACTTATATATTTGAAATATTCAATATGTTTAAATATTATAAGTTACTTCAAAAACTCTCAAAATCATGTGGCACATCCTCAAAAACAATTAAAAACTCAGATAAGGTCAGTTCAACTTTACATTTATAATATAATTTCAATTAAAAATAAATAAACTTGTAATCTTACCAAACAATTTCCTCAAAATGTGTGAACGCAAATAAACTAGGTAGATACATCTAATATCCAAGGTAATCTATGTTTTATGCTAAACACAGAAATCACACAAAGTTTGTAAGGCATTTTATGGCCTTCATTAAACCACTGGAAACTGTATAATAAATTTCATTATTCAAAAACCTAATATAATTATATATTAATATAAAATAAAATAATAAGATGCGGTTTTTTACTTGATGGAAAAATAATTACAAACTTTGAATATCGAAACAGATTTAATCTGTTAGTCTTCTACAATTTTAATTTCAAAAAATTTAAAAAAAAATACTTTTGGAATCAAATAAATGTCTTAAATAAGCACTGCTTATATTTAATAGATATATTATATATAAAATAAAATAATAAGATGTGGTTTTTTTTTATTTGATAAAAGAAGAATAATTACAAACTTTTAATATCAAAACAGATTTAATATGTTAGTCTTCTACAATTTTAATTTCAAAAAATGTTTTCAAAAAAACTTTCGATATTACTTATTTTTAATCATTTAAATATTTCAATATTAGCCTTCTACATAATTAGTTTCAAAATATAGTATTTAATAATTATAATAATTATATCAAACGACATATAAAATAAACATTCATTATAAGACATCCAAATAATATAAAAAAACCCAATAAATAAAAATTGTTAACCAAAATCCTATAAATTAAATATTTTGAGTAGACAAAATTTTGTTTTTGCTAATCAATCTTATGAAAACAAATATCTTTCAAAATGTTTAACATAATCTTAAGAATTTCATCTTATTTAGAATATTCAATATTATTGGATATCTAACTAAGTTACTTTCTATAAAATCTCAAGATATCTAAAAACATTACCGAAAAACAAATTTTAAGAGAGACTTTGGTTCGTCAGTACTCAAATAATTCATATTCAATAAAATATAACATCAATCAACAACAAATATTTACTCACCCTTCAACAATTTAGAAAAGTTCTGGTAAATGAATACTGACAAATTTAAATGGAGTGTAATGTTGACCACAAATAAATAATTCTGTGGTTTACCCTTCTTCTAAAAGATTGAAAGGCAATTTAACGGCCTCTATTATAGCAGAAGGACTATATGTATAAGGAATGTTAAGGAAACCAAATAATTATATATTATGAATAAAATAACATAAATAAAAGTTAATACTTGATAGAAGGAATTAATTATGTTAAACATTTTTGAAAAATATTTCATAAGATTGATCAGCAGAAACAAAATTTTGTCTACTCAAAATATTTAATTCATAGGATTTTGGTTAACAATTTTTATTCATTTGATTTTGTTATATCATTTGGATCTCTTTCAATGAATGTTTATTTTATATGTCGTTTGACATAAGTGGCAATTATATGACATTAATTTAATTTAATTCCTGAAGTTATAATAATCAAATATAATTTTTTGAAATTAAATATGTAGAAGGCTAATATTGAAATATTTAAATAATTTTATATACCTTCTATCAAGTATATTCAATTTGAATTAATGATTTATTTTTTGGTTTTTTTATTCCATTTGACATTGTATAGTGAATTTTGATTTTTTCGTCTATTAAATATAGGCAGTGCTTATTCAAGACATTAATTTAATTCCAAAAATTTTGAATAAATTTTTTTTTGAGATTAAAATTGTAGAAGACTAACAATCTGTTTTAATATTCAAAATTTATATTTGTTTAAAATTTGAAAAGCTCAGGGAAGTAGGATGTAATAGATTCAGGAGGGATTAATGAAATATTCCAGTTCCAATTAGGTTGTCTCACAATTCCATACCCACCCTTAATTCCCGCGCCTAAGGGCTTCTCCAGGCTTTAAATTCTGGCGCTCGCAAGGAACTTATCAAGAAATACAGCAATATTCAAACGGAGGAACAAAGCAACTCGAATTTGTGAAATTTCAAATTTCTGGATTTGCTCATCCAAAGCAAATCTTCGCCCTATCCACGAAGAACACCTTCATACCCCTCGGCTACTGTATATCACCCCTAAGAGGCCTACCGGAAAGAGTCCTTTTGCCACTTTGTAGCTCGATTTCTCTGAAGCAGTTCTGAATCTTTCATCTCCCCAGTCTGAAACGCGACCGTCCTTTAACACTTAACAAGCAGTTTTATGACTCCGAACAGATGTAACCTTTCCCTCCCTTGACTGACTGCCTTATCCGTAGGGGGCAATGTTTCAATTAAGACTACTAAATTCTTAATTTCGATGGCGGAAACTCAGAGAGGTGTTAATGAATTAGTTATCACGCCTGACTTGCCAGATGTTCCTCATTAACGTGTCAGGCAGCTCTTGCAGATGTACGAGATGTGCAAATTTGAGACTTGACGATGATTATTTGATCATCGAATTTTTGCAAAGATTTCTTAGAAAGAAGAACTGTTGAGGTTTGTAACATTCGAATTGCGCAAACTTCAGACTTGATTTTGTTAAATTTCACTATTGATTTGTCGATCGATACTTGTCGTATACAAGGCGCTCTATTCAAAAAGAAACACGACCGTTTTCAAGAACTCCATCAGCATTTTAGAAAATCGCTCGCACTCGTCGATTTTTTGAAACGAAGTTCCTTATTGCGCGTTGCAAAAGGGGGCTAGACGGAAAAAATTAAGACCAAAAGTTGTAACGACACTTTTTGCTATAGTTTCAAGCCGTAGGACGTGCACGTGTTTCTATGTCTGTCTCTCTCTCATAGAAAGCAAGTCAGTTATTTCGTTTCGTCCTTCTATTTCGCATTAAACAGTGTGGTGTCGCGACGATTATTTTTGTTGAGTGTATACATGTTTTTCGTACATAATAAATAATAAAAAATAATGAATCAAGACAGTATTTCGGCACAAGTTCCGGATATTGCTGATGGAGTTAGGTAAGTAGAGGTTTTATACAGACAATAATAAATGCTTATGTATTTTTAACAAGTACGCATTATAACCTCTCTTTACTATTGTGCTAACCAAGTCATAGGCGTTATAATCTCTCCATTATTGTGTGTTTAGCAAGTGTACGTATAATAGCTTCAATAAATTTAAAAGCAAATTATATTTTAATATTACAACATCAAAGCGTATGTATTTAGCAAGCCGTGCGAACATTTTGTTATTATCAAAGACATGGTTGGACAATCAAGAAGAATGTGATATACCGAATTTTAATGGCATAGCTCACTTTAAACGTGATTTTGTTCGTTCAGGTGGAGTTGTGATTTATCACAACACAAATGATACGACCAATCTTGTAACACCAAATATTGGTCGTATCATTTGTTGTGATAAATCGCAACTTCATCTGAACTAACAAAATCACGTTAAAGTGTACAATTACAATTCGGTATATCACATTCTTCCATGTCCATGATACGACCAATCTTGTAACACCAAATATCACCTACTCGTGCAGAGGGAGGCGGAACAGACCACATACAAACTATATCAAGTGGCGATTGACAGGCCAGAGCCATTAGTGATGGGAGGCTCAGGACTGCTGGACGAGCTTTTAACGAACAGTATCCTATCGATGCCCTCGGATCTGATGTAAAAAATCACGAGCCAGGAACGAAATTTCAATGTAATCGTCCCCAGCCGAGACGAAAGGACCCAGCATGCTGAGGTTCTATTGAGAACCGACCTTGGCTTGTTCACAGACGGCTCGCGAACGACGAACGGAACAGGAGCGGGAGTCTGTGGGAGTAAACCGAGAATTAACATCTCATTGAGTCTCGGTCAAAACGCAACCATATTCCAGGCAGAATTATTTGCCATTGAGACCGCGGCGGAACTGCTGATAAAACGGCAAGTCTACCACGGTAAAATCAAAACATTTACTGATAGTCATTCAGTAGTAAAAGCTTTGGAATCCAGCTGTTTTACATCAAAAACAGTCTGGAGTTGAGGCACGGCTTTAAACAGGCTCGGTATGTATAACGGAGTCACTCTGGTTTGGATACCACTCAAACTATTTGGGTAACGAGGAGGCGGATCGGCTGCCATTTGCTGGAGCTGCGCTGCCTCTGGTAGGACCGGAACCATTCCTGGGAATACCACATGACGTGGCTAACGAGGCGATAACAGGCAGAATGAACTCAAGGCTAGAGTCTTTCTGGCGGAGCCATTCTTGCCTGAAACATTCGAAGTTGTTCCTTGGAACAGCTTCGAACAAAAAGATGGCGAACCTAGCGCTAGGTCTGGATAGGGCCAAACTAAGAACACTTGTCGGAATTATCACAGGTCACTGCAGACTGAAAGCGCATTTGCACAAAATCGGTCTGGCTGAAGACCATGAATGCAGGCTGTGTCTTGAGGCACTGAAACAGCCATGCACATCGTCTCAGAGTGCCCAGCGGTGAGGCGCATCAGATTCGAGGTCTTTGGCCAGGCTTTTATGGCCCACAGCGAACAATATTATCGGTTTTATCCAAAAACTGGATCTCGTCGGGGAGATATAAATTAGGGGTGAACCACAATAGTTCGTGCGGACGCAGTGGTAGGGTGGACAGACGCCCGCTCGCCATAAATAATAATAATAATAACACCAAATATGTCGGTCATTATGAACAATATTCAGGACTTGCATTTAAGACGTACAAGTGTTGCAGATTTATGTGCAGCAGAGTGTGTAATGAAAAACGGCGTTACTTTAATCATGGCAGTCATATATGTCTCACCAAATAACAAATTAATAGATATTCAGGAATTCATTCATCGAGCACTGCTAGAGTATTCTAAAGATGTATCTCAAACGCTTAGCAGATACAACAGAAATTTAGATAAACGTCCACTCATTTTGGCCGGTGATCTTAACATCAACTTTAGTAATGAAAAATCAAAACCATTACTACAGTTTCTAGAGGAAGAATTTGATTTAAGAATAAACAGTAATCCAGCAGAACCAACGACAAAATATAATACTACCATCGATGTAGTTTTTTTAAGAAATTTAAATAAAATAGAATCCCAAACATATGTTTCCTACTTCAGTTACCACAAGCCAATTATTACTAAAATTGAGCCTACTAATTAAGTTTAAATTACATTATATTTGTTAATAATAAAAAAAATATGAAAAAAAAATGAAATTTCATTACAATTCCTTCACTAATTAATCGAAAGCAACTTCGTTCCATCCGGGTGTCCCTTGACACCTCTCAATTTTTTTTAAAGGAGGACACTACTAATGATAATTCTTCATAGTGAGTGCCGATAGCTCAGTGGTTAGAGCATTGAACTGGTAACCGAGATGTACTGGTTAAAAATCCAATTTAAGTAGGAAAGAAATTTTCTAGTTTGACGGATTTCGACAAATATTTCATTGTTGGGTCTAATATCAACAGTGCTGTGACCTAAAGCGGCCTAAGGATGCAGTAACAAAGCCTCACAAGAACACAACTTGACTCGTACAAGTTGAAAAAGCTTATGAGGGATCTTTACAGAAGATGAGGTTATTCTGATTTTTACAAATTTTACTATTTTTATAATACAAGGATCGTTTCGCTAACACAGTAGCATCGTTAGGTACGTGGTATATCTTACATTTTTGTTTTCGAAATCGGCTCCTATTTACAGGGTGACAAGGAAACTTCGGACAAATTTACTTGCGCCTTGCTAAACACCACAAAAGTTTGGAGTCGCTGAAACAAAATTTCCAGTAGCGTCTGAAGATATCGGGTGTTTTTTTAGAGTGACAGAACTTTCGATAGAGATAACTGTGATTTGACATAAGGTAAAAGCCATGTTGTTTTGAAAGACTCACGCCGCAATAACGTTCACAAATTGTTGAATTTATTTTCAAAAGTGTTCTATTCGCCTAACTTATTCACTTCGTGAAATTTATGGTTTACATAATCGTCTATCAGAGCAACTTATTCGCCGAACCATCGATAGATTTCGGACAACATTTTCTCTACTCGATGCAACAACAACAATAAGACAATGAACTGTACGTACAGAGGAAAATATCGCTGCTATAGTCATGTTTGTCAATTCGTCGACGTTCACAACAAGTTGGACTCTGTGCATCCACCAGATGAAAAAGTTTGCGTAAAGATCTTGGTCTACACCCATACAAGATTCAACTGGTTCACGAACTAAATCCACTTGACCATAATAAGCGTCGTTTGATAGCTGATTGGGCTCTAGAACAGCTTGAAGTTGATCCACTGTTTATCGTAAAATTGTGTTTAGTGATGAAGCTCATTTCTGGTTGAACAGCAATGTAAACAAGCAAAATTGCCGTATATGGAGTGAAAACAATCCTCAAGAAGTTCAGCAGGTTCCATTCTGAAAAATGCACTGTATGGTTTCGTTCTGAAAAATGCATTGTTTGGTTTGCTTAACACGCTAGCGGCATCATCGGTCCATATTTCTTTAAAAACGATGCTAGAGCTAATGTTACAGTGAATGGTGCTCTTTACAGATCGATGATCAATGATTATTTATTTCAAAATTTGAATGGTATTAGCCCAGAAGTATTTTGGTTCCAGCAAGATGGTGCTATACCTCATGCTGCTACCCTAACAATTGATTTATTATGGTCCAATTAATTGGCCTAAAAGATCATTCGACATAACTCCACTGGATTATTTTTTTGGGGTTATGTCAAGTCATTGGTTTATGCTGTTAAACCAGAAACAATAGACGCTTTGGAAGCCAACATAACTCGTGTTATTGATGAAAGAATGCCTGAATTACTCGAAAAAGTGGTCCCAAATTGCTCTGGTCGAATGCGGTTCCGCATAGCTAGTTGTGGTGGACATATGCCGGAAATAATTTTTAAAACATAAATGTCATAAAATTATCTTCCAAATAAAAAAATTTGGCTTCAATCTTAATTTAAATGTGATTCATTTTAATTTAAAGTTCTATCACTCTAAAAAAAAACACCCGATATGTATCGCCGCCAAAGGAAGCCCCTTCGAAACTACTCAAATATATTATTTTACCAAATGTTTATGTTATTATTATTCGTTGTTGTTTTGTTTATTTTTTCTTGTTTAATAAAGTTAAATGAGCTAAAACCCAAGAAAAGGAGGAAATTGCAGTTCAAATGAAAATATTTGAGACTTAGATTTATTCAGGTCTAATTGTTCGTTAAGTACTATTTTGGTTTTGTTGTATTCGTTTATCTCTAGGTTTAAGGTATAACTTTTACTTTCTATAAGTAAAATTTCAAAATTATGATTGAAAGTGTGTCCTGTTTCTAACAAATGGTTCGAATATGTGGAATCAATTTCGATATTGAGGAAACTCTTCAAATTTTCTCCAATTCTCTGTCAGAAAGTTCTTCCTGTCTGTCCTATGTGATTTTTTTGTCAATCTCCGCAGGTTAACTTATAATCTCACGACTTGTCATCTTTACTTGTAATGTATCTATTATTTTCAAGAAATTAACTCAGGTTCGAATAAGTTTTAGATGAAGTTCTTAATTCATTTTCATTTTTAAGGTATATAGCAATTTTCTAAGGAATACCTTTAACATCTTTTGATGAAATGTATTTTAAATTTCATTTTGTATTCGGATATACCATTGTGAAAATATTTTGTTATTTTCTTCATCAACAACTCATCTAACATTGGAGGATCCAGGTTATTATTAATAGCTATTTATTAAATGATGTTGAGCTCTAAAATAACATTACTCGATTCATGAGCATGTTAACTAATCTGTATATCATACAATTAAATGCTGATAATTTTTGATTGACAGAATGATTCGATTTTTGTGTATAATAGCATTTGTATATGTCGGTTCGTGAAATTTGACATGATTTATTGATTCTGGTAACAGTTTATGGGCATCTAGGTTTATATATAGCTCTTAGAATCAAACGATCCTATAAAGTTAAAGGTGCATAGGTAAAGAAAGGTTCGGTTCTTTAAATTATATACAACTGGAACTAAGATGTCTCTATAAGAGAAATCTGATTCCTACATTTATGTTCGATTATTTTTTCTGAGGCAAATGTGGAAAATTCATATGTTACTTGGGTATACTTAACAACTGAAATATATATTCTCTGGAGTATCAAAAATCTATAAAAGGGACCATTTTTCTATTTGTTTATATCATCAATTCTGATATTTTTGTCAAATTCCTTTAGAAAAAAAATCACATGAAAGTCTTTCTACAGAAATAAATTTCAGTCATTTTCCCCAGCTCATATTCTCCACAGAATCTAGGCTGAAAGTAACTGATCTCCCAGCCCAAAAAAGTTAATGAACTTTTTGGGATAAGAACGACAATCCCCTTAATTAGGGAGAATTCTCAGGGCTGTCAAATCAAGACACCACCAGCAAGTAGCAATATTTCAAAAGCACTTCCATCACACTTTCAGCCTTTGATCCACTTCCAAATTTTCATTTCGGTAACGACGTCTTATTCAGTCGTCTGCTAAAATATTTGTTAATGCCTTGAGGTCGACAAGAAGGTCAAAGGAAAAAACGAAGGTTGTTTCAGGTTTCCAGTTCAGCTGAAAATTTGGACTTGATTGATTCGCGTCATGAAAATTTTATTCAGTTTACTGAACGACGCAGGTCTTATAATGGAATGTGAAACAAAATATGAAGCTTCCAAAGTACTCCAACGTCTTTGTTACAAGCGAAGGAACCATCGCGTTTGTTATTCATTTTACTCGTCTTTTCCCGAGTTAATATTGAGCACTCTCTGTTGTCTGCTTCAATTTTTTTTCGGAAACTTAAACAAGTTGCACCAGAAGTACTTCTGAAATTTAACAGACAAGTCACATACAATTCTTCATGACTTACAACACTTAATTGACACAAGAAGTTTTAGTGTGCTTCCTTCGATATTTTTCAGTATATAATATTAACGACATATTTTTTCTTGAACAACCAGTGTATATTGGAAAATAAAACACTATATATTGAATGTTCACAGTGCATTTACAACGAATATGGTACACGGCACGTTTCATACCATCATTGTGAAGTGTAAACTCGACAAGGTTTTTTACTTGATAGAAGAAATATAACAAAATTTGAATATCAAACCAGATTTAATCTGTTAGTCTTCTACATTATTTATTGGATTTTGTTATACCATTCGGATGTCTTATAATGAATGTTCATTTTATATGTCAATTGATATAAGTGGTACTTATATGACATTATTTTAATTTATTTTCAGAAGTTATAATCATTAAATATAATTTTTTGGAATTAAATATGTAGAAGGCTAATATTAAAATATTTAAATAATTTTATAAACCTTATATTAAGAATTAACCTCTATTTATGTTATTTTATTCATAATATATAATTATTTGGTTTCCTTAACATTCTTTATACAGATAGTCCTTGTGCTATAACAGAGTGTTAAATTGTCTTTCAATCTTTTAGATCAAGGGTAAACCACAGATATATTTTTATATATAGTGAACCGTTCTCACTACATTTAAAGATTTTTCAGTTTGGCAGAAGCCTTTCTAAAAGATTGAGGGGTAAGTAAATATTTGTTGTTGATTGATGTTATAGTTATTGAATATGAATTATTTGAATACTGACGAAGCGAAGTCCTTCTTAAAACTTGTTTTTCAGTAATGTTTTTCATATCTTGAGTTTTTTATATAAAGTACCTTAGTTAGATATCCAATAATATTGAATAGTCTAAGTAAGATAGTTTCATGATGAAATTCTTAAGATTATGTTAGATATTTTTGAAAGATATTAGTTTTCATAAGATTGATCAGCAGAAACAAAATTTTGTCTATTCAAAATATTTAATTTATAGGATTTTGGTTAATAATTTTTATTTATTGGATTTTGTTATACCATTCGGATGTCTTAGGATGAATGTTTATTTTATATGTCAATTGATAGAAGTGGTACTTCTACGACATTATTTTAATTTATTTTCAGAAGTTATAATCATTAAATATAATTTTTTGGAATTAAATATGTATGTATAAGGCTAATATTAAAATATTTAAATGAGATCTGTAAATATTTGAAATTTGATATTTGAAATATTTGAAGTTTGATGAATCTGTCGATTCATTCAGTTATTATTCATGTTCATCCATGAATACCAACTGGATATAGTAAAATATAATCAGTCCTTAGCGTCGCGCGGTGGTATATTCAATGAATATTTACATAGAAATTAGGATGAACCTTTCTATTGTCATTGACGTTCATTTCACAGTGACCGATAAGAGCAGGAACGAATACTCGATTGGCTACAATTCAAACGATAAATTATTTCATTCAAAATTATAACAAATTGAATATGCTGCGATTTTTGTTTGTATAGAAAAATAGTACCTTCATTTTATTTTTAAAGAAATTCACACAGTTTTTATGTTTCAAAATTTATTCAGAATCCTGACACGTATTTCGGTCTTTCGACCATCTTCAACAGGGTACAAAAAGAAACTAAACTTAAAATTGAAAAGGTTATTTCATTACACTTAGGAAATCTGTGTATTTTTTTGGCGCAGAGAAATAACAGCATACAACATAGAGGTGTTGCCAAAGAGTATTCGGTAATTTGGTGAAGTTTTCTTTTTCACAATAGCTTTTTTGATTGAAAGAATCTCCATATAGTCCATATCACGGAAATGGCCATACTTACGAAAAAAAGTGTGAATATTTATTTTGTAGATAATTGGATGGCCTACAATTTTTGTCTCAACTATTTTTGCTCTGAACTCTGAACTAGAAGAACTCTGAACTAGAAAAAAATAATTTTTTCAATTATTTGAATCGCCATATCACGGAAATGGTCCACAATTTTTGTCTCAACTATTTTTGCTCTGAACTCTGAACTAGAAGAACTCTGATATCTCCATATCACGGAAATGACGATACTTACGAAAAAAGTGTGATTATTTATTTTGTAGATAATTGGATCGTCTACAATTTTTGTCACAACTATTTCTGCTCTGAACTCTGAACTAGAAGAAAAAAATTTTTTCAATTATTTGAATCGCCATATCACGGAAATGGTCTACAATTTTTGTCTCAACTGTTTTTGCTCTGAACTCTGAACTAGAAGAACTCTGATATCTCCATATCACGAAAATGGCGATACTTACGAAAAAAAGTTTAAAGATTTATTTTGTAGATAATTGGATGGTCTACAATTTTTGTCCCAACTATTCCTGCTCTGAACTCTGAACTAGAAGAAAATAATTTTTTAAATTATTTGAATCGACATATCACGGAAATGGTCTACAATTTTTGTCTCAACTATTTTTGCTCTGAACTCTGAACTAGAAGAACCCTGATATCTCCATATCCCGGAAATGGCGATACTCACGAAAAAAAGTGTGAAGATTTATTTTGTAGATAATTGGATGGTCTACAATTTTTGCCTCAACTAATTTTGCTCTGAACTCTGAACTAGAAGAAAATAATTTTTTCAATTATTTGAATCGCCATATCACGGAAATGGTCTACAATTTGTGTCTCAACTATTTTTGCTCTGAACTCTGAACTAGAAGAACTCTGATATTCCATATCACGGAAATGGCGATACTTACGAAAAAAAGTGTGAAGATTTATTTTGTAGATAATTGGATGGTCTACAATTTTTGTGCCAACTATTTTTGCTCTGAACTTTGAACTAGAAGAATTCTGAACTAGAAGAAAATAATTTTTTCAATTATTTGAATCGCCATATCACGGAAATGGTCTACAATTTTTGTCTCAACTATTTTTGCTCTGAACTCTGAACTAGAAGAACTCTGAACTAGAAGAAAATAATTTTTTCAATTATTTGAATCGCCATATCATGGAAATGGTCTACAATTTTTGTCTCAACTAGTTTTGCTCTGAACTCTGAACTAGAAGAACTCTGATATCTCCATATCACAGAAATGGCGATACTTACTTAAGTTAATAGGATGGTCTACAATTTTTGTCTCAACTATTTTTGCTCTGAACTCACCGTTCAGCTAGAAACGTAAAAAACTCATTTTTGATAATTATATAATTTGCATATGGGGGATCGAGGAGGACTTTCAACAATTAATTTATAATAGTATTCTGAACACTCAAACTTTCAGCTGTATAGGAATTTTTGTAACCTTCATTTGACCGGAATATCGGTTAATTTTTCCACAGCGTCGCCCACGCTGTGCGTCCATTGCTCCCAGTTTGGAACTGCAGGAGGCAGAAGAGTAAACAACCGGCATCGGCTTCAACTGATCTTTTTTTCTCTGTTACAGTCGAAAATGGAACCGCATCATCAAGGACCCGCATGTAGACGACCAGTACACCGCTCTGCTGGGGGTGACGGAGGCCGACGCCCTAGATGACGGCCTCTTTACTTGTCAAGTGGAGGATTTCAGATTTCAGCGATGCATATCAAAGGGAATTCATATAGAGCGGCCGCCCTCCATAAGAATGGATCCTATGAGTCTGACTGTTCGCAAAGTGAGTAGAGGCTTTGTGCATACGGAATTTCCGGGCATGTAGTTTCGGATCCGGTGCGATTTCCCGAAGGAGTGGAAGGGGAGTACGAGGAGTCCGACGCGCTGGGAAATTCGGGGAGAGATTTTATTCGGTTATTCGGGAACGTATGAGCCAGTGCGGAACAACAAATTTCGGAGATTTCTGATAAGATATTCATAAAGAAAGCATAAGAATCGACAATTTACTGAAAATTCACTCTGAATACACAGGTATGGAAAAGACAGTCGAAAATACTATATAGGAAATTCAATGTTAATCTAGAGCACCACGAATGTCCAGTGGAACAGTGCAAGAATCAAAAACTCAACGTGATGCAATGACGAATACTCGACTGTCCTCTGTCGATTACAGTGGAGAGATGCATCGAACGAAACAAGGCTCTGATTGAGATTATATATATGACAATCTTATTCCATTGTATGCGAGGAATTTAATTGCCAAAATTAAGAACACGAATAATTTTCTCTGTGAAAATGAGTACTCAGGTTCTTTTTCGCCATTGCTGGCTTGAAAATGAAGTAAATTCTAAGAAAATGGCAAATTCAAAAACAAATTCTAAAATATACGAAATCGACGGTCGACAAATTTGAATTGAGTGTTCCAATAATCCACCTTGTTGAGCTGAACAGTAGCCAAATCTATAGGGTGTTTTTTTAGAGTGATAGAACTTTCGATAGGGATAACTATGATTTGACAGAAGGTAGAAGCCATATTGTTTTGAAATTTCTGTTCAGTAAGCATCAACAAAGTATCATGAAAAGAATCACGCCTCAAAAACGCGAACAAATTGTGGAAATTTATTTTTAAAATCAGTGTTCTATTCGCCAAACTTATAGAGCACCTCGTGAAAGTTATGATTTGAATAATTGTGCATCAGAGCAGCTTATTTGTCGAAGTATCGATAAATTTCGGACAACATTTTCTCTACTCGTTGCAACAACAACTACCAGACAGAGAACTGTACGTACAGAAGAAAATATCGCTACTGTAAGTCATAGTGTTAATGATGAGTTGGACTCTGTTCATCCACCACATGAAAAATTTTTCATAAAGATCATGGTCTACACCCATACAAGATCCAACTGGTTCAAGAACTAAAGCCACTTGACCATAATGACCATAATGAACGTCGTTTGTTTGCCGATTGGACCCTAGAACAGCTTGAAGTTGATCCACTTTTTTATCGTAAAATTGTTTTCAGTGATGAAGCTCCATTCTGATTGAATGGCTGTGTAAATAAGCAAAATTGGCGTATATGGAGTGAAAACAATCCTCAAGGAGTTCTACAGATTCCATTGCATCTTGACAAATGCACTGTATGGTGTGTTTTACACGCTGAAGGCATCATCGGTCCATATTTCTTTGAAAACGATGCTATGGCTAATGTTACAGTGAATGGTGCTCGTTACAGATCGATGGTCAATGATTATTTGTTTCAAAATTTGAATGGTATCGACCCAGGAGTGTTTTGGTTCCAACAAGTTGGTACTACACCTCATGCTGCTACAGTAACAATTGATTCATTGAAAGAAAGATTTGGCGATAACATTATTTCGAGAAATGGTCCAATTAACTGGCTTCCAAGATCATGCGACATAACTCCACTGGATTATTTTCTTTGGGGTCATTGGTCATGCTGATAAACCAGAAACAATAGACGTGTTATTAATGAAATAAGACCTGAATTACTCGAAAAAGTGATCCAAAATCGTTCTGGTCGAATGCGGTTCCTCAGAGCTAGTCGTGGTAGACATATGCCAAAAATTATTTTCAAAACATAAATGTCATAAATTTATCTTTCAAATAAAAAAAAAATTGGTTTCAATCTCAATTTAAATGTGTCTTATTTCAATTCAAAGTACTATCGCTCTAAAAAAACACCCGATACTTAATTTTTCACTAATGGTTTTTGGTGGTTTATCAATGCCTTCATGTTCGTAAACACCCACATTTCTCCAATTTTTTTAATCATTTCAGGAATAGCCGAACTTAGTAATGGGCATATCTTCAAACCCAACAAAAAATGAATTTATTGTCTCTTGAATTGATTGACCACCCAAGTACCATTGTTTCGGATACTGAATTGTTTCAGCCGTTACTATTTGTTAGTTGATCCTAATTAAAACAAATTGTAGAAATTACTATGTTTTACTAGCAAAAAAAAAATATATCACACATTTTCTTGTGACTCGAGTTTCGGGAAATGAACTAGAGTTGTCTGATGATGAAACTCGAGTTACAAGAAAATGTGAAATATATCTTTTTTGGTAGTAAAACATAGTAATTTCTACAATTTGTTTTAATTAAAGTACCATTGTATGAACTGATTATTTCTTCTTTACTGAACATTTCGATTTACTTTATTTTCAACCGATATGGACTAACGAATTCAACGCTTAAAGTGCGAATGATTCTGATTGCTGAACTGAAAGCAGTGCAGAGCCTGGTTTCGATCGAAACATCCCCACAGTGACATTGAGAGAGAATAGTCGTTGATTCGTCATCGCATCACGCTGAGGTTTTGATACTTCCACTGCTCCACGTGGTCTTCTGGATTAAAATTGAGTTTCTTATGTTTCCGACTGACATTTCCATACCTGTATAAATAAATTCGTGCGGTTTTGATAACAGATGCCGCTACTAGTTTAGCAACACCTTCATTTTGAAGTGAAGTACCTTGAACATTGAATGTATAACTAATTTTTCACAATAAAGCTCCAATTAAATAAGAAACTGAAACAATAACCAACAGAGAAAAAAGATACAAAAAAGTGAAACGGAATATGAATGGTAGCCGAAGTATTAGTGGATGATTAAATATTTTAGCAGGATGGTAATCTATAGCATATAAATAATGAGACATAAGATAAAAATAGAATGATAACTCAACTTACCATCTTCGTTCTCCGGTATTTTGCAATTTTTTTCTGATTCAAACGAATGTATAATTCGAAGATACTATACAACTTTCATTACGACGACGTTAACTTCAAGAACTCTTAAAACCAAAAGGAAGGGGAGATTCGTTTCGTCTTCAGCTGTTCCATCACGCAGAATTTCAGCGCACTAAATGAATAAATCTGAATTAGCGGGTAGCCATTTGAAATTTGCATTTTTGCATTTGCAATTTGTGAGTTTTTAAGAAATGTTGAACCTTGCCTTTTACTAATGAAAAACAATATCATTCAAATGGCCGCCACGATTGGCCGTATAGTACCCCACCAGATCAACCCAATTTTTCAGTACATAATCGATTATTTGGGGCTCAATATCATTGATAGCAACGTCGATTTCGTATTTCAAGTCATCATATTTAGAAATGTATTGCTTGGCATGTGAGCAAAGCTCGTTACCAACGTGTTTCTGCTCAAGTTTTGACACTCCGGTAGACCCTCAAAGCTAAGAGATAAAGAGTTGAAATTTTAGGAAACAATAATAGAGAACCTGCCAAGGAGGAACCAGCAGGGATTCCCCCCTCCAAAAAGGACTGCTGTGTCAATCCTAGGTGGTGGCGAGAGACAGCTTCCCAGCAAGGGTTTTCTCTCACAAAAGGACCGCTTTTGGTGTTCTCCTGCCAACAACGAAACCCCCAAGTATCGTCGAGGGATGCTTGAGCATTCTTTCCCAGAAAGAATCGTCATAAATCTGCCCTTGTCCTTTAGCCAGCGTGCACCGTTTCTACGCCAAGAATGGAAGACAACCAGAGATAGTTGTGGGAGAGCAGACAACAAAACTTTGACTAAGAACCCTTTTCCTCCTGTAGCGCAGACCACTCAAGGACTGATACGGGGGTGGCGTAAAGTTGTGAGGCGAGCAGAGAGTGAATCCACCTAGGTTGAAACGTCAACATTCTAGATCCCGCTGCGGATAAGTGACGAAGGTTAAAACCCGTGCTGAGACTCAGCAAGATTTCATCTTCGCCCGTGAGGTGATAGGTTTTCTCCCAGTTCGCACAATGAGACACGTGAATTCTACCATCATAGTTGTATTGGCATGTGAGCGTAGCTTTCACCAAGTGACTACTCAGCAGTCTCCACAGTCTGCCTCAGAGGCAAAAAGTGTGACATCCATCCGAACGCAGTTTCATGAACTAAGATAATACCAAGATTGATCCCTCAATTGATCTTGGTACGAGCAACATCAATCCGGCCTATACGTTAAGACCCACGAACCCATGTGAAGTCATTCAATTGATCCTGGCGTCAAGCACCAACGGACTAGCCTTTTCGTCGAGATCCACAAACCCTGAAACGTTACACAATAGATCCAGGTTCAGGACAAGGCCGGTCGAGTCGTCAAGTCCCGATAAACCCTTTGTCATTTTATGAGAATATCCCGAACATGGGAGTCTGCGAACAGATAAACGAAATACCTTCCTAGTCCAGCATGCGGACTTTCAACCACTACTCCCTCGAGTCCAACACCAATCGGGTGGTACAAGTACCACCTGTGGACATCCACCCTCCCGAGGTAACGCAGTATGCTACATAAGGCACTCGGCCATAGGACAGAAAAATCCGGAGATTTAGTGCATTATGGTAGAGTACGCTAGTTTTAAAGGAGAGGCCCTGTGCGGCGACGGACTCCCTGTCACTGAGTTAATCAACCGGCACAGCCCTCCATTCCATCATAATGGCAAAACTAGGGCCCCATTCGGAAGATCTTCCACCAAACTGATGCGAATGGCATTACTTTAGGCAGCGAGACTTAGCCCTCCATTTCACCGGGATGAAACTAGGACCCTAGTCAAGACAAGCGCCTCATCACGTCAAGATACAATGAGACAGGAAAAACAACAGCAATCCCAAACTGAGATTCCCCGTCCATATGCACGTTCCAAAAGAGTATGGATGACATGGCTCTAATAGATCGCAGGATAGTATGACACCGCTCCTCAACAGAATCACGACTACCCCGTACAATTCCAAGAATGGTATTCAATCAAGATAAAGAAAAAATGGAAAATAGGAATACGAAGTCTCTGCTTTAGACATCATCATGACTTAATCCTCCAATGCACCGGGATGAAACTAGGATCTTAGTCATGAAAAGCACCCCAACCAGGTACAGGTACAGGTCAAGGTACAGAGGCAAGGGAGTCAAGACATTAATCGTTTCTGGACGGTTAGCGTAACACTTATTCTTAACGGATCCCCACAAAAAAAAGTCCTATAAGGTCAAAATGAAATTCATCGCTCTAAAGAATTGCTTGGTATGGAGAGATACCTTTTTGAATCCTTCCTTGTAATTGATTAAACGTTAACCAATTAGTATGCAAATTCTTGGTAAATCATACTTCAAATGGGGTTGAAAGAGGGTTGTATATTAAATATTTATAGCCTAAATACATACATATATTACAAGTTTATAGTTGTTTACCCGAATTGAGGAATGTGCTCCGGTGTAGTATCGAACTCTAATTGCGGTGAAAACTATCTTCTTCGTGGAATAATTCTTCTTTGAGCTTTTTCACTGTTGTTTACATTCACCGAATTTACTTTTATTGGTTTCACTGTTGGGTTCACTTTGCACAAATTAGTATCTAATTACGAATAAATAATATAGATAATTCATTCACTTCCAAGCCTTTAGTGTGTTAGTGTTTCATTGAGAGAGGGGGTTTCTTGGAAGTTCAAGTGAAAAAACAAATATAAAATAATTCAAGAGAAGATAGAGATGTGTGATTAGAACTTGATAGACAAAGAGAAATGTGATTAGAACTTACTTCTAGAGAATGTGTGTGGGAACAGAATTTAATGTTCGAAAAGAGAATATTACGTGACCGTTTGGTCGAAGCACGAAGAGAGAGACAACGCGCGGTTTCGAGGTTTGTCTTCAAAATACAAACTCTAGAAGGCCCATCCTTCATTAGGAACCAACAAAAGGTGAAATAACGGGTAACAATGAATAAGGTCAACTCAAGAAGTATAAGTAATGTCATTTCGTTTCATTATAAAAAAAATCCACATAGCATATACCTTGTGAATTCATTCAGAAACTCGAGAAGATGATTATTACTTGATAAGCTCGTGCTTGGAGCAGCCAGGGAAGAACAGAGGAAAATTCATTAGGCGAATCAACATGATTATGAAAGAAATTAATAATTAAAGACTTTGGAAAAGGGTAGATTGGATTGGTCGCCTCATTATACTCAGCGGAAATAAGGAAAAAATTTCCCGACCTAAATTTAGTGGAGAGGAGGGCGAAAAGGCGCGTAAACAAAACGCTGGAACGTCCTTTCAGCGGAGAGAATGAGAAGAAGATGCAAGCGGAAACGTGAATCTGAATGAGGAAAAAATACTCCGGTGGTTCACAAGGGATTGCTCCGGAGTTATTAATGAATGGTTTGGGAATTACGGGTTGATGGAGTATTCGTAGCTTGGAAATGAGCTGCTGTTGAAGAAGTTGTTCATACTATATATGAAAGAACGGCGGTCGACGTCTTTTGACTCCAGTTCATATGGCATCTAATTTCCTATCTTTCGCGTCATCGCGTTAACTCTTAAACAATAAAAAATGACTCCAATTGTTTTAACGAGTTTCTCTCACGTGTGTGATGGATCTTCATCGAGCCTTACCTCTAATTCTCCATCCTCAACTTTGGTAGCGCTCTACGCGTCTTCCGAATCAAAATCGCCACTTTTAAATCGGACAAACAAGAGTATGGTCACCTTAAACATCCACTAAAATACAAGGATTTGCGGCAAACATTTTCTTCATATTGATATAATGATGTTAGACTCCCCGTAAAAACATTTTATTCAATAAACAAGTTGGCATTTTCAGAGTAGTTTGTTGTTTACACTTCAAATTGAAGGCGTTGAAACAATGGAATAATAAACTAGTAGCAATCTCTGTTATCAAAACCACACGAATTTGTCTCAACTCCTAATATCAAATATTTTTCGATATCATATAACGGTGGTCCAACGAAAATTTTACACCTTGATTTTTCGACTTTAAAATGAAAATGTGGAAAATCGCTCGGACCCGTCAATTTGTGATTCGATAGGTAACAACTTTTCCGCTTTTTTCATCCCCGTAACTTCAACCCCCTAACAGGGGTAAGCACAACCCCCTGATTTTCAAAAGGGATGAGGGGTGTTGCGATAAATAAGGTCATATCGAGTACTATCTGACCCTAAAATGACGCTTCAAAGTATCCATCGATAATGAAATAACAGCGAAAATAGCAAAAGAGGCTATGTGGAATTTATCTCGAGAATATTATTCGTATCCGACACATGTCTAAGGTATTTAGTAGTTATTTTGTTAATTTTTTGTCCTAAAACGTATTAATTTCTTGTCCCGAAAAGAGGACGGACCATGTGTTTAACTTACCTTAGTCTATCGTGAATTTTTAAGAACGTTACATCATAGCGATTGTACATTTATAGTAGAATTCAAATGGTTTATTCTGTAGAAGAACAGGTTGAAATGATGAAATTATTACAAAATTTGAATATCAAAACAGATTCAATCTGTTAGTCTTCTACAATTTTAATTTCAAAAAATTTTTACTGAAGAAACTTTAAGAATTAAAATTAATGTCTGTATAAGCACTGCTCATATTTAATAAACGTATAAAATCGAAATTCATCATACAATATCAAATGGAATTAAGAAAAACCAACGAATATAAATTGTCAATTAAAATTAAAATATAAATAAACAAACATTTTTTGTTTCGTTCCAGGCATGCGTACTGAACTCTTCAGACAAACGAATGAAGCCCTGTTTGTTACAAAATGTTTTCTGATCCTATATTTATGAAAAATAACTCTTTCTCAAAAATATAAAACATAATTTCAAGAACTTCTCAAAAACTAATTTGTTTGAAATATTCAATATATTTGAATAAATTACTTCAAAAAATCTCAAAACATGTAGCACATCCTCAAAAAATAATTGAAATTACGATAAGATCAGTTCAACTTTACATAAAAAAAATAATGAAATCAATCAAACAATAAATAGACTTCCCGAATGCAATCTTCAGAAATATGTGATCTTCAGCAACATGCACATAGGTACATTTAATATCCAAGGTACTCTATGTTCTATGCTCACAAAAAATCACACAAAGCTTATAAGGCACTTTAATGGTCTTAGTTAAAAACATTCAACACTGTATAATGAATTTCTTTATTAAAAAACCTGATATAATTATATATTATATATAAAATAAAATAATAAGGAACGGTTTTTTACTTTTTCAAATTTTGTAATAATCCTTCTATCAAGTAAAAACCCGTTCCTTATTATTTTATTTTTTATGATGAAATTATTTCTAAGAAATGACGAATCTGCGCGAACAACAGCGGCTTTATTCAACGAACGACATCCTGGAAAAAATGTATCGACTGCTTACGTTGTGCAACTGGTTGCCAAATTGGTGGGGGTGCTTGAAAGAGACAAAGCGGGGGATGTGAATTTCTCAGGTCATGTAGCAATGGATCCGACCTTAAGTAGAAATTATCCGAGGTATCTGGTGTTTCACGCACAATAATCATGAGAATCCTGAAACATGAATTTCATCCTTATAAGATACCAACACTCGACATTTCTTCCCTATTCAAAAGATGTTGGGAGTTGATGCCAGTTCATGGGGGTGATTTTTTCGGAACAAACTCCTGATGGAAATTCGTCCCCCTCAAAACAGAAATTAACCTGTTTTTTCTGGATCTTAGAAAATTCTTCGTTTCGGAGTTCTGAGGGGGTCAAATTTTCGTTGGGACACCTGTATATTCTCAATTAATATAATGAATTTTTTTAGATTTCTGATATTTTCAATTCTAAATTAGGGCTTCCATCATGTTGAAACAAATTCAATATTCAAGTACGACCCGAATGTATGAATTACAATATGGATCATTAGTTAATATAATTTCTGGCAACAACCTGACTTCGGTATTTTTATTTTCCGTTAAATTTAAACTAAACCATCCGTATATATTCGTATCGAATTCAAGTAACTTTTATATCAAATACCAACCCTTGAAAATTATGAGGGTAAACCACTAACCTGTGTCCCTTGCACTAACACATAAACGTTATTGGTGGCTAAACGGTTTCACTCCAATTTAACCGCAGATCATTGTTATAATCTATAATATATGAATATTGTTGCCCTCTTGTCGGCTAAATTTCCGAAATACATTAATTATTATTAATTATGCACTGGCTGGAACAACTTTCATCACAATTTCCAACAGATGTTGCTGCAAAAGAATGTTTGTTGAAATCGTAGATTTATCATACCAAGGAGACGAAACATCTCTTATTTGTTGTGAGGCTAACATTCAGATTGTTTGGATAAAGATGAACATATCAGAACTAACAAGTGCGACAAGGATGAACAAATCTGATAGTTCTGCGCTGGCAACGTTGTAAGATATCCAATATTGTTCAAATTCACGACGTGGCAATGTGGTCTATGGGAGAGATACAAGTTCATGTGTTTAGCTTTCTTAGTTCGCAGAGTTGCCATCTTCTACAAGAAGTTTCTAGTACACGGTATTATCATAGGAGACAAATGTTCATTATTTTTATTACTTAATGGAAAACTAACTTTATTTAATAAAATATCAATATGCAACTATAACTGTGAGAAACTCATGAATAAAGCAAAGGTTCATGGGAATAATAATATTGTGAGACTTGATTGCTAACGACGGTTTCCAATATCGGGTGCTTTTTTTAGACTGATAGAACTTTAAATTGAAATAAAACACATTTAAATCACAAATGACACAACCAAGAGCAAACTCGTGCAAGATCGCCAATGTTTCACGGGCGGTATGACATGTGGAACTGTCCTGCTGAAACCACATGTCGTCAAGATCAATATCTTCCAAATGAGCCATAATAACCTGTGTTATCATAGCACGATAACATTCGCCATTCACCATTACTGCATTACCTTCTTCGTTTTCGAAGAAAAACGGTCCAATTATTCCTCCAGTCCAAAATACACACCCTACTGTGACCCGTTGTGGATGCATTGCTTTCTGTTGAATCATTCGTGGATTTTCTGAACCTCAAATGCGACAGTTTTGCCTATTAACGAAGCCATCGAGGTGAAAATGGATCTCATCACTGAAAATGATTTGGTTGGCAAAATCAGCAGGTTGCTCAAGGATCCAATTGGTGAATTTTCTTCACTGTTCATGGTCTACTGTCAGTTGGATTCTGTAGGTAAGTTATAACTTATTCGAATATTTAAATATATTAAATATTTCAAATAAATTATATTCTTTGAGAAGTCCTTCAAGTGTGAGCATGTTGTTAAAAGGCAATTGGTGTTCTTAAAGGTAAGACCAGAAACAAAATTTTGTCTCCTTTAAATATTTATTTATTAATTTTAATTACTTTCGTATATCTGTTGGGTTATTTATTCCATTTGACATTATATATTGAGTTTTGATTATATACGTCTATTAAATGTAAGCAGTGCTTGTTGTAGACATAAATTTAATTCTAAAAGTTTCTTGAATAAAAATTTTTTGAAATTAAAATTGTAGAAGATAAACATATTTCAATATGTTTTAATATTCAAATTTTGTTATATTCCTTCTACAAAGTAAAAGGCCTTTCTATTCTATTTTATTTTATTGAAAAAAAAGCTTTTAGAATTAACTTAATGTCTTAAATAAGCCCTGCTTATATTTAATAGACGTATAAAAATCGAAATTCACTGAACAATATCAAATGGAATAAAAAAACCCAAAAAAAAATAAATAAATTATTAATTAAAATTCTGACGAGTTCGGGTGCGTATGTTTGGAACGAAACATTCGATATTACTTATTTTTGATTTTAATTAATAATTTTTATTTCTGGTTTTTTTATTCCATTTGATATTGTTTAGTGAATTTCGATTTTTATACGTCTATTAAATATAAGCGGTGCTCATTTAAGACATTTATTTAATTCTTAAAGAATTTTTTTGAAATTTTCTGAAATTAAAATTGTAGGAGACTAACAGATTGAATCTGTTTTGATATTCAAAGTTTGTAATTATTCTTCTATCAAGTAAAACACCGCATCTTATTATTTTATTTCATATATAATATATAATTTATTATACAGTTTCCAGTGGTTTAATGAAGGTCATAAAATACCTCACAATCTTTTTGTGATTTCTGTGTTTAGCATAAAACATAGATTACCTTGGATATTAGATGTACCTACCTAGTTTATTTGCGTTCACAGATTTTGCAGAAATTGTCTGGTAAGATTACAAGTTTATTTATTTTTAATTGAATTTATATTATAAATGTAAAGTTGAACTGACCTTATCTGAATTTTTAATTGTTTTTGAGGATGTGCTTTATGATTTTGAGAGTTTTTGAAGTAACTTATTCAAATATTCTAACATATTGAATATTTCAAATAAATTATTTCTGGAGAAGTTCTTAAAATAATGTTGTGTATTTTTGAAAAAGATTTAGTTTTCATAAATATAAGACCAGAAACTGAACATGTATTTGTTCAGTTTCTTAAAAAAAAAAATTTTTCGAAATTAAAATTGTAGAAGGCTAACAGATTAAATCTGTTTTGATATTCAAATTCTGTAATAATCCTTCTATCGAGTGAAAAACCGTTCCTTCTCATTTTATTTTATATATAATATATAATTATATTAGGTTTTTCAAATAAAGAAATTCATTATACAGTTTTGAATGGTTTTAACTAAGACCAAGTGCCTTATAAGCTTTGTATGATTTTTTGTGAACATGGAACATAGAGTACCTTGGATATAAATGTACCTATGTGCATATTTTTTAAGATCATATATTTCTGAAGATTGCACTCGGTAAGTGTATACATTGTTCAATTGATTTTATTATTTTTTAAATGTAAAGTTGAACTGATCTTATCGTAATTTTGATTATTTCTTGAGGATGTGCTACATGTTTTGAGATTTTTTGAAGTAATTTATTTAAATATATTGAATATTTCAAATACATCAGTTTTTGAGAAGTTCTTGAAATTATGTTTTATATTTTTGAGAAAGAGTTATGTTTCATAAATATAGGATCAGAAAACAATACATTTTGTAACAAACAGGGCTTCGTACGTTTGTCTGAAGAGTTCAGTACGCATGCCTGGAACGAAACAATAAATGTTTGCTCATTTATATTTTAAATTTAATTGACAATTTATATTCGTTGGTATTTCTTATTTCCATTTGATATTGTATGAT
This sequence comes from Megalocaria dilatata, assembly GCA_034642435.1. Taxonomy (NCBI): domain Eukaryota; kingdom Metazoa; phylum Arthropoda; class Insecta; order Coleoptera; family Coccinellidae; genus Megalocaria; species Megalocaria dilatata. The sequence goes on along the minus strand of CM067857.1, from coordinate 8,441,459 downwards.
GAATTTTGATATTATGCGTCTATTAAATATGAGCAGTGCTTATAAAGACATTAATTTAATTCTTGAAGTTTCTTCAAAAAAAAAATTTTTTGAAATAAAAATTGTAGAAGGCTAACAGATTAAATCTGTTTTGATATTCAAATTTTATTCAAATTAATTTAATTCTAAAAGTTTCCTTTTTAATTTATTTGAAATTAAAATTGTAGAAGACTAACAGATTAAATCAGTTTTAATAGTCAAAGTTTGATATTGTTTGAATTCATTCTGTATTGTTTGACAACACTTTTCAATATGCTGGAGTATTGCTCATTTACTTCATTGAGGACTCGTTCCAGACAATCCACAAGAACCTGCACATCTTTTTCTACGTCTATGGTTGAACTCCTCAGAAACAGCCGTCTCTCTTTCATCTACCTCGAACACTAACAAAAAATAACCACCCAACAATCCATCCCCAAATCTCCACAGAACCCTCTGTCCCGAATAGGCGACCAGTGCGGCGCACCCTGTTGAACCTTCGCGTGCCCCAAATACTGAGACCCTCGATAGCGCCATAAGGCCCAAGAGCAACGCAAAAATCCGCTTTGAAGTCTCGAAATATCGAAAAAACATGGTAACCGGTTTTTCTTACTGGCCGAATTGAATATCGAATGGCGAGGAAACGTCCGTCAATGCTGCCACAAAAGAATCCACAAGATTTCCAATATAGGCCATAGTCAGCGATGTGTGAACTGAATTTCTGACGGATATTAGCCCGGTCTGGAGGGGTGGAAATGGTTGCAGAACACAAAAGTCCCTTGTGATGATGCAAGATACGTGTTGGATTATGAAAGAATGAATTTCCTATGCATTCACTGAAGCATTGGTCTCATATTGGGTGATATTCGATGGGCTTTCTGAACGTAGGATGAAACTTGAAAGGATATTCCCCAGACTTTTTCAGTGATATCGTGTTTTGATGATCTTTGAAAAGCCGCTTTCTCCGGAGAACTCCAGGATAGAATAAGAATTTTATAGTCGTTCTATATTGACCACTATCTTTGATTGTTTCGGTTTCCACTTGACGAAAACTCAGTTTTAAATTTAAGAACGTGGTTAACAATTTATTTCGACCGATATGAATTGAATTGACAGTTATTTGGAATATTTCAAACATTAACACACACATCGTCAAAAGTCTATCAACTTTCAAATTGTGGAAAGTAACATGACAATTTTTTGTGTAGTCACTATCTTATCAATTAAATGAAAATTATTTGAATATTTTAATATTAGCCTTCTACATATTTAATTTCAAAAAATTATATTTAATAATTATAACTTCAGGAATTAAATTAAAATAATGTCATCTAAGTACCAGTTATATCAAACGACTTATAAAATAAACATTTATTATAAGACATCCAAATGATATAACAAAATCCAATAAATAACAAATGTTAACCAAAATCATATAAATTAAATATTTTGAATAGACAAAATTTTGTTTCTGCTGATCAATCTTATGAAAATATAATCTTAAGAATTTCATTATAAAACTATCCTACTTAGAATATTCAATATTATTGGATATCTAACTAAGTTACTTTCTATAAAATCTCAAGATATGTAAAAACATTACTGAAAAACAAGTTTTAAGAGGGTCAGTATTCAAATAATTCATATTCAATAAAATATAACATGAATCAACAACAAATATTTACTCTCCCTTCAACAAGCAAAGTCTCTCTTAAAACTTGTTTTTCAGTAATATTTTTACATATCTTGAGATTTTATATAATAGAAATTAACTTAGTTAGATATCCAATAATATTGAATATTCTAAGTAAGATAGTTTTATAATGAAATTCTTAAGATTATGTTGAACATTGTTGAAAGATATTTGTTTTCATATAATTGATCAGCAGAAACTCATTTTGTCTATTCGAAATATTTAATTTATAGGATTTTGGTTAACAATTTTTATTTATTGGATTCTGTTATATCATTTGGATGTCTTATAATGAATGTTTATTTTATATGTCGTTTGATATAAATCGTACTTATATGACATTAGTTTAATTTAATTCCTGAAGTTATAGTTATTAAATATAATTTTTTGAAATTTAATATGTAGAAGGCTAATATTAAAATTTTTAAATAATTTTATATAGCTTCTATCAAGTATTAACCTCTATGTATGTTAATTAAATGAAAACAATATACCAGCAAAAGAAGTTTTCTTGTTCTGGAGAATACAGGAGTGTTCGAAGTTAATCAGTTTTCAGTGATTAATGAGAGTTATAATATTGAATTTGAATATTTTACATTAAACATATATTAGATTATCACAAAATTAATCTTTGTCTAAATAAGCATATATGATTCTTTTTGTGACATTGTATACAACGAGTCCACATAAATTTTTTTATTTTTGTGAAAAGCTAACCAAAACTGAACCATTCTACTGCATTTTGTTACCATTTAATTGTGTCAAATATCTTTTTTTTTTCAATTTACGATGGTTCTCGTCGAAATTTCTGTAAAGAGTTCTACACGAAGGCTCTTTAATACATTATTCAATCATCTCCTGCTTTTCGACTTGGTGCCGTATCCACTACTCAAGCATTCGATATTGCCTTGCAATATTATAACTTTCCTAACTTGTACGAGTACTTCCTGATTGAAAAATCTTATATATTCAATAAACTTTTCCTTCCTTAACTATGCTATGTAAAAGTAGGAATTGAACTTTTATTCCTGAGAAATTGAATTTCCATATTGACGTTTAAGTTGGCAGAATATTTTCTTTCAATAAAATATACAAAAGTCAAAGGTAAATCTCATACTTTAACCATTTCGCGCGTTTATCCCACAGCAACAATAACTATTTTTTATTAAACTTATGAACTGAAAATGGTTTTGAATCATTACATTGGACCTGTCAGCACCATGTGGCAATATTTTGGGGCCAAATCAATAATTCATTAATTGTAATGAGTGATTACGTTATATTGCTCAGGAATGACCTGGCAGTAATATTGAGGTTCTCAATCACCTTGCAATCGTCTCGATGATTGAATCACTTCAATTGATCACATAAGAATCAGGAGAAAAGTAAGTAGATTTAAGCTCGAACACTTTTAACGAAATCAATATGTATATTTTTTGAGTCACTTCATGACACCAAGTTACAAGTTAGATAATTAAGACTATAACAAGGAATTCGCCAATAATATGGCAACCGACAAATTATGAAGTTTACTATTGGAACCAGTTGTTGATAATAGTCTGTCTCATCTATTGTTGTTAATTTCATGGCTTCATCCTACTAGGTATTGAAATATTTAGTGTAGCATTCGTTTATCTTCCATCTTTGAAGTTCCATTTCAGCCTGATGAAGTAGAGTTTCCAGAGTTTTTAGTTCAATTGGAAATATATGTTTTCTGAATCTCTAAATACGTTTACGTTGAGAAAAAGTATAGGAAGGTAGATTTGTCATTGTTCTCTACAGGTAATTATTCGATTCATCAATTATCAAAGGGTATAATGGATCTTTAAGACGACTAACAATTCTTCTTTATCAATTAAATTAACTTGATCCAATTGATGCATGTGCATTTACAGGTATTAACACAAGCAACAAAACGTCTCAACTCTCTAAAACAATGGGTCTTACGATTACTGAACTTCAAGAAAGTTTAACGTCTAAACCATCTGAATATAGCGCGACTGGCTTCACTGGCCCTCTGGCTTGAACTATCGTGTATTGTCACTCTTGGCAGACTAGGGTTGACTGACTCATGTTTCTCACCCTATGTCCCGAGGTTCACAATTTATACTCCCTCACCCTACTTTTGGGCGGACAACGTCTCGTTCAATTTCTGATTGGACAAGCAATAGACTTCCGCGTAATTCAGAAATCTCATCTCAAAAATTGGAAATCGTGTTGAACACTTCTTTCTTCATAATCATTCGAATCATAAATAACCTTTCAACTGTCAGACCCTAAGAAATATAACAAAATGATATGGAACCTTCTGAGGTAGAACCAAACGATATTCGAAACTTAAGATTTATGATTTTTCTGTTATGATAATTGTTGAATTTTCGATTTCCTTGTAGCTGAATTTGTCGATAGCTTGGATCTTCGTTATATCTGGAGTCCTTTAGATCGAATGTTAAGTCCGTCTAGAAAGTATCCGGAAAAAACAAAGCTCAATTGTAATTATATACTATCTATATATAATTCATGAATTAGAAAATTTTACCAAAATGTTCATCTTATTACTTATACAACCTCCATTTGACTAAACGTTGAGGTACACCCGAAACTATTTCGGTGATGGTAGTCCAGGACTGTAAAACTGACTGAATTGAATCACCTTTATTAAGTGGGGCTGCTCGTTCAACTTCAATCTTCATAAGTCCCCATCTGTTTTCAATGATATTAAGATCTGGTAAAGCTGCTGGTCATGAAATGGTTGTTACTTGGTGTTCTTACATTCAAGCTTGAGTATGAGCCGAAGTATGGCATCTTGCATTATCATGCTAAAAACGCCACTCCTCTGTACTACTCTGTCAAGAAAGTACCGGGAATTTTCAATTAAAACAACATTTTTACTTTTAATCGTCAAAATTTATTGGGTCGCCTTCAAAATAGGCTCCATTTGCTCCAATACATCTATGCCAACGGCACTTCCAATTATCGAAACATTTTTTATAGGCGCTTTCCGGGATGGACTTTAGCTCTCGCGCCGAATTTTGTTTTATGGCTTCAATCGACTCAAAACGGGTGCCACGAAGGGGCAATTTTAGTTTTGGGAAGAGGAAAAAGTCGCAGGGAGCCAAATCCGGCGAATACGGTGGTTGCTGAAGCACGTTTGTTGAGTTTTTGGCGAGAAAGTCAGTCACAATCGTAGCTCGGTGAGAAGGCGCGTTATCGTCATGCAGAATCCATGAGTTGTTCGCCCACAAATTTGGCCGCTTCTTACGGATACGCTCACGCAAACGTTTCATAACGCCTAGGTTATACTCCTTGTTTACCGTCTGACCCTCTGGAACGAATTCGTAGTGCACCACGTCACGGATATCGAAGAAAACAATGAGCATCACCTTCATTTTCGAGCGGCTTTGGCGTGGTTTTTTCGGTTTCGGCTCATTTTTTGCCGCCCATTCCGATGATTGCTGGCTTGTTTGCATATCGTACTCGTAGACCCAGGTCTCATCACCACTTATAATGCGTTCCATGAATGTAGAATCGGAATTACAGTGATCCAGCATGTCTGAAGCAACCTGTTCGCGATGACGTTGTTGAAGAAAATTCAGGTCTTTCGGTACTAGTCGTGCGGCCACCTTTCTCATGCCCAAAATATCAATCAAAATCGTACGTGCGGACTCGTGGGATATCTTAAGATCATGTGCTATCTCTCTCAAGCTGGTACGACGGTTTTCCAGCACCCTTTCCTTAATTTTATCGACGTTATCTTCGATCGAAGCCGTCGATGGGCGACCACTTCACGACCGTCCTTGAAGGCTCTGTACCACTGATATGCACGAGTTTTCGATAGAGCATTATCACCAAAGACCTTTTGCAACATTTTCAATGCATCGGCACACGAAAAATCATTTGCAACACAAAACCTTAAACATCGACTGACTTAATCAGCTGTTGCAAACACACTAGTTGACAGATCCCGCTCAAGCTTGGCATAGTAATTAAGGACAGTGGTACCAACCTAGGAAAAAAATTTTTACCTGCCTCATTGCCCCGCCAGATTCAAATCGATAATTCCCGGTACTTTCTTGACAGAATGTATATAAACCATGCGATGTTTCAAGGAGAAAATCGTTTAGAATGCCACAATATTTTATATATTGTATATAGTAAAATTATGAAAAATAATAAATTCCGGATACTTTCTAGACGGACTGGATCAATCTTTTCTATAAAGATATGTTTAATGAGAAAGAACATCAGACTGCCACAGATATCAACTAGAATGCTCCAAAAATATTTTTGAAAACGTTTTTCCTTCTCTATTTGAAACGCCAAAAAAGATCGCAAACGTCGAAACAGTAAAGTAAGCATTCGGGCATCTCACAACGAAATAAGCAGAGACCCGATATCCCCACTCTTCAATTCATCCGATCCAGACCGACTCTAATAGCAGTGGTCGAATCAGCACAGAATGAATAATCGATACAATCAATTAGATCGATAAAGTCCGATCCCAACGAGCTGAGACGCCGTTAATTGATACCGGCAGGTATAATGGCCGAAGGTAATGGAAATTGTAGTTTACACTATAGAATTCTAATGCGAGCGATAAATCATTAGCGGGGATGAAAGGCTGTTAATTCGGGTAATTCCGCATAACGAAGCAGGTGTTTCAGAGGGGCATCATTGAGATTAATTGTAATTAAGTCGGTTTTAGGCGGTGGCTACGCGAGAGCTACTGCAGAAATTAAACTACGGACGATTCGTAGTTGGCGTAGGCGAGACTGAAACTTAGTTGCGCGGAGGTAATGAGGTATGTTGGACATTACGAAATTTCTGCTTTCTATGTTTCCAAGGATAGTGGGATTATTTATTCTATCCTCAAGGGTGCCTTTATATAAGTTTTTCCAATAGGGGATTTCATTTGAACAGCCCCCTATCTGGGAACCTATCAATTTCAACATTTGATAACTAAAACCTACGTCCTTACTAAAAATGGAACAATACACGCTTGAAATTGTTAACATTCACTACGAAAATGTTGATCTGCTGAAGTTGTTACTACATCACTTCTGTCACACTTCAATTTCGCCGTTGAAATCCGGGCATTTTGAAATATTGTCCAAGTTATTTGTAAGAAACTTACCGTTTCAGGGAAAAATGAAAAAACCTGAGTTTTCAAATTTTAACCTTCCATAAATGTTTTGCAGAAGTAGGATCGAAGGGTATTCTTAACATTTCATTCCTAATGGTTCATTCAACTTCTATACCAATTTTCAGCTCTATGTGAATTCTTGCTGAGCTATAACTTGTGATTAGACTGATCTTCCTGTCCGCTGGGCCTATTAGCACGGTAGCTTCGAAACACTGTCTAACCTCTACTGGCTATGCAGTGTCACGTGAATTCTACCAGTTAGTGTATTGGCATGTGAGCATAGCTCTTTCACCAAGTGACTAGTTAGCAGTCTCCAGAGTCTGCCCCAAGAGGCAGAAAGTGTGATAAGGGTTACTTACGCCTTACCATCGCGCATGGCGAGAACCACTCCGAAAAGCTGAACCCACCAGCTTTCAGTTTGGGCTTCAGTTCGAAAACCTACAACCGTATGACTGGTAGAAGCGAAGCACTATCCAACTTCTTCTGGCTTTGCATGGCCAGATGTTTTTTGGACGCAACTCACAAGCCGAAGAGGCTTCTTATCCATCCATACTAACGCAGTCCCATGAACCAAGATAGTCCCAAGATTGATTCTGCTACGAGCACCGTCAATGTGGCCTGTACGTCAAGATCCACGAACCCTTGTGCAGTCTTTCAATTGATCCTGGCTTCAAGCACCAACAGTTTAGTCGTATCGTCGAGATCCACAAAGACCAGAAACGTCTCGCAATCGATCCTGGTTCAAGACGAGGCCGGTCGAACCATCAAGTCCCCCTAAACCCTGAAGTATTTCTAGAGATATCCTGAACATGAGTGTCTGCGAACAAAAATAAAGAAAACCCTCCTAGTCCAGCATGCAGACTGTTAACCACTGTCTTCTGGACTCCAACACCAATTGGATGGCTAGGTCGTACGACTACTTCTCGAGGGTCTCCACCCTTCCGAGATAATGCAGTATGCTATACAATGCACTCGGCTATTGGACGGAAAAATCCGGAGATTTACTGCAATTTACTCCCTAATTTTAAATGTACGTATATCATCACAGTAGTGCACGGTTTCCGCTCAGAGTTGTTCAGCCCCAGCGAACCGCCAGAAAGCTGTAAGAGAAGATATTTTTAAATTTTACGAGTCAAAAGAGAAGAAAAAGAGAGGCATCTGCTCTAGCTTGTAGGCCCCATCAGACACCTAGATATGGTTGAAAGATATATAATATAAATATTAGTATTATGACATCTTCTAGAGCCACTTCAGAATGATTTATCTGAAATATAGATAGTGTTAGTAAGTTTAAAGTAAGTATTATAAAGAAATGAAAAGTTGCAAGAAGAGAGAGCCATCTGCTCTGGCTTGTAGGCCCCAGCAGACACCTAGATGTAGCTGAAAGATATGCTATAAATAGTTATTTGCATGACATCTTCTTGGGTCACTTTTACAATTGCTTTAGTAGTAAGAGAATTTCGATATTGTTTACTCAAGTTCGGTCCTGATATAAACGTTTCAACATCACTTCAACGACACCAGATACTTGATGATAACCACTTGGACTATCAACGAGGAGATGAGGATTATGTTGGTATGGTTGAATGCCCAGCAGATGGTATGTAGCGTATTCGCTACATTCGAACAAGACATGATGTGAGACATGAGGAAGATGAGGCGGATAGGCGAAGTTTATTAAGGGTAGCCCTGAAGGTGCCGTGTCCTGTGATGAAACAGGTTAGGGAGTAAGAGGAGTTAAAATAGGGGTTTTCGCTGGAGAAGCGGACATTGGGTAGCCAGAAATGGGTGTTTCCGCCAGAGCGGCAGAGGTCCCAGCACTCCTGCCATGAGTTTTTGAGCAGAGTGGTTTCTTGCCAAGTCTTTATGTGAGAACCTTGAGTGATTTTCACGGAAAAAAGAGTTAACGGAGCCGAGATGCGCTCAGTAACCATTTTATAGGCGACTGACCACGGGCTCCGTTTGGCTTCAGTTCTGACGAACTGTTGCCAGTTGAGGAATTTTGCTTGGCAAATAGTAGAGGTGTATAGGTTCAAAGCTTGCTGGACATCGGCGGCATAGGTATCATAGATCCTGGTCAAGACAAGCGCTCCCAGCGCGTCAAGCTATTATGCCAGGGGGGGCGCTATGCATTGTCAGTGCCCTAGTTGTTTGGGACGCAACTCACACGCCGAAGAGACTTCCTGCTTCCACCGTCAATTCGACCGTTCTAGGCCCAAACACGCCGTAGACACCCCAGTCGATCCGGTTATCCAGGCACAAGAACTACGACCCGGCACGGCGGGGTACCCTTCTAGCCTAGCATGAAGACTTTCAACCATTGCCTCTAAGAGTCCAAGACCAAATTTGATTGCCAGGACTACTAATACCCCTGCAGGCCGATCCACACTCCCGTGCTAGCCTTCTTTTCAAAACGAGCCATTGAAGGCTAACGGTCGCCAAGAAGGGTTCAACTCGATGCCAGAATCAACGAACTCAAGGAAGCGTCATAGTATGCCTCCCCTTAAAGCTAGCATAGATCTAATTCTGACGTATTCGCCCTTATGGACAGAGTACCTCAAATCGGGTAGAACCACGCCGGTTAAATAGGTAAGCGCCCTTTGTTGCAACACCCACTCCGAGATTTATGCATTCTTGATATCTTTGCAACTCAACTGACTGACTGGGTGCCGCCAGGGCGCCTGCTTCCAGCACCCCACGCCACGCCGATGTGGCGTGGCGTGGCTCTCTTACAGGATTGCTCTCAGCAATCCAACGCCGGTATTTGCCGAACGCGAGAAGGCATATGTTAATCCGCGCACGAAAGCCTGTCTAATATCATGCAGATATCCGTTGTTTACACGGATTAATACAGACGTGCTCCGTTCCGCCGCCTCTAAAGTTAACGCCCGCCTCAATTGCGGCTCGGTAAGCGTTAGATGCCGACTTATCAAATTGTTTACGATACACGCCGTAAAGGGGACGTCGCACGTCGCGTGACGAGAATGGGACATGATTATGTGGGTGCATCGCGCTCAAATTATTATTCGCTGTGTGTCTTCCGGTACCCTTCTAATGCTAACTAATGATGAACATGTCGACCTCTGCGTTAAGCGACGTGTTTACGTTGTCGGAGCTGCGGTTTGCGACGACCTGAGCGAGGGGAATCCCAAGACGTTAATTGAATCCTGCCGGTGCGAGAAGCGTCTTTTTGGGGGAATCCGTGCTTCTGGATCTGTTGTCTTGCGAAGATTCAAGGCGAAGTTCAAATAGCATTGTACTCTGAATTTTTTCTCAGTATACAGATGTGATCTCACGGCTGAAGTATGACACGTTCACCGTTCCAGATTGGGAATGGAGTAACAATGGACGTGTTTCATAAATTCATGTAGACCTTCTTATCTCAATTGTCTGGCCCAGCATTTCGTCTTAATAGTCCCTACTATCGTGAATATCACCTTTGCAGTTACTATCGTGTGAGCATAGCTCTTTCACCAGTTAACCACTTAGAATCTCCACAAACGCCCGAAAGCGGGTTGTACCTTATCATTCTACTTCCAGTTTCGGCTTCAGTTCGAAAACTTTCACCGTAACTTAGTGAAGCACTATCCAACCGCTATTGACTCCGCAGGTCAGTTCCCTGCTTGGATCGCAACTCACACGCCGAAGGGTCTTCTCACTTGCACCCACCCAATCGCTAACTCAAGAAGCAAGAAAAATCTCTAGAATAGATGTTTCAATCAATCGTGGTTCGAGCAATGACAACCGATCTTACCATCAAGACCCTCGAACCCTTGTGAAGTCTTTCAATCGATCCTAGTTCGAGCACCAAGGGTCTAAAACCGTATCTTCAAGACCCAAAAACCCAAGAAACGTCTCGAAAAGATCCTGGTTCAGGACGAGATCAGTCGTACCGTCAAGTCCCGCTAAACCTGTGAAGCACTTCTCGAGCCATCCTGAGTCACGAATTGCGACCAGATGAATGAAATATCCTTCTTATCTAGCATGCAGATTTTTAACCATCAAGTCCAACACCAGTTGAGGGGCCAGATAATACTATATAGATGGGATACTTCCTTTGGGCCTCTACCGTTCTGAGGTAAATTACATAACGTGCTCGCTCATTGGACAGAAAAATCTGAAAGATTAAACTGTAATAGAGTAGAAAAACGTCAGTTTCGAGGGTTTGAGCCCTGTGACAATAGACAAAAGTTGTAGATCCTACAATTCTCTACAAAAATTATTGTATCAATTTTTTCATACCAATCACCATTCGTGAGAATCCGCAGTTTTGAAAGATGAAAAGCTGCAACAACTTGCAGACACTTGCATGAATGCAACGTTGGACATAATTACAGCCCTACCCAGTAAAATAAAAGCTTGTCCTATTCAATCACAAAATCAATACCAATTCTGCGTGTATTTAACTGAACAATAACACAATAAGCCCTAAGAACATCTGTAAATACTTTGGAATACACATAGAGAAGAGGCTCAGCTTCAAAGCACATACAATATTCCAAACCACATCAGCCATTAAACGAGCGGGTCAATTTAAGATCACTCACTTATAAAAACTTGGCATCAGTATGAAGATTGCTATCGGGTGTTTTTTTAGAATGATGAAACTGTAAATAAACACATTTGAATTAAAATTGAAGCAATTTTTTTTATTTGGAAGATAACTTTACGACATTAATGTTTTGAAAATAATTTCCGGTATATGTCCTCCACGACTAGCTCTGAGCACCCGCATTTGACCAGACTATTTTTGGACCACTTCATCGATTAATTCAGGCTTTATTTCATCAATATCACGAGTTATGTTGGCTTCCAAAGCGTCTATTGTTACTGGTTTAGCAGCATAAACTAATGTTTTGACATAACCCCAAAGAAAATAATCTAGTGGAGTGATGTCGCGTGATCTTGGAGGCCAATTAATTGGACCATTTCTCGAAATAATGTTATCGCCAAATCTGTCTTTCAATAAATCAATTGTTACGGTAGCATGATGAGGTGTAGCCCATCTTATTGAAACGAAAACACTTCTGGGTCGATACCATTCAAATTTTGAAGCAAATAATCATAAGTCATGGATCTGTGATGAGCTCCATTCACTGTTACATTAGCTCCAGCATCGTTTTTAGAAAAATATGGAACGATGATGCCTCCAGCGTGTAAAGCAAACCATACAGTGTATTTTTCAGGATGTAATGAAACCTGCAGAACTTCTTGAGGATTGTTTTCACTCCATATAGGGCAATTTTGCTTGTTTACCAACCAGCCGTTCAACCAAAAATGAGGTTCATCACTAAACACAATTTTACGATAAAAAAGTCGATGAATGTCAAGTTGTTAGTCAAGTGGCTTTAGTTCTTGAAACAGTTGAATCTTGTATGGGTGTAGACCAAGATCTTTACGCAAATGTTTCCATGTCGTGGATGCACAGAGTCCAACTTGTTGTGAACGTCGACGAATAGACAAATCTGGATAATCATTAACAATGTGACTTACAGCAGCGATATTTTCTTCTGTACGTACAGTTTTTTGTCTTGTTGTTGTTGCATCGAGTAGGGAAAATGTTGTCCGAAATCTATCGATAATTCGACGAATAAGCTGCTGAAACTGATTTTGAAAATAAATTTCAACGATTTGTAAACGTTGTTGCGGCGTGAGTCTTTCCATGATAATTTATCAATGCTTGCTGAACATAAATGTCAAAACAACATGGCTTTACCTTCTGTCAAATCTCTATCGAAAGTTCTATCACTCTAAAGTTACTATTAGTCTAAAAAAACACCCGATACTATCGGAATAACGAAAATTATAGATTAACTGCAAGGTAATTAAAAAAAAATCATCCAGAAATAAGTGTAAATCACCAATATGTTAAGAATTTGATGAGTAAATTGGAAATTACTGGTTCCATTCAGAATGAGAAACACAAAGTTGAGCGTCCAGTCCGAACTGCAGCTATTGAAATTGCAGTATTGGACGCGCTGTATATTCTTTCTACCTTGAAATATTAAATTAAATATTTAGGAGAAGAAAAAAATTGTTATTTTCCACTTCTTCGACCAATTAAAACGACGAAAAATGACACTTGCTTCCATAGAAATGAAAAACAAACGAATATGCCCGAATCACTAGATAATTTAAAAGCAATCTACGATGGGTGTTAGCAGCGACCTCTAATTTGAATAAAAATAACACATTAAATTCAAAATTAGAAATAATATCGTATACACGTTGGGAAGTACTATTCTTCATAACTCGCGTTCTCTTGTGCAACTCGATTCGCTCGCTGCACAGAAATACGTTCGGTTCGAAAAATAGTGCTTTTTCCAACTGGTTGCACCTTTGAAATCGAATTGCGAAATATAAACCGAATCACACTCCCATTTCACTCAAAAAATTGTTTCAGATGAACGAGCATAATACTCTTCAAATAAAGAGTATCTGCGAATAATATTTCGCTCTTATTCAATTATATTTCGTGAAAGAAAATAATATTTGGTAACGGGAAGCAAACGAAGAAAAATTTATGTTTAATTCAATAAACTACGAGTACAAGAAAAGAGTTCGACTCAAAGGCTATTCCATACACAACAGTCCCCTGCAAAACGCAGGGAAACTAAATTAAATTCGCCTCAAAGAAAATCTTACAATTCAACGATCTACTTGACCGGTTTGCTAAGAAAAATCAAATCCTCTTGGGAAATATATGAATCCGCTTTTCTGCGACATTGGCAGAAATGAACACCGAGTTGAAGTATATTTTTCATTATATTTCCTTTTATCTTCGTTTGCTTGGAAACTTTCCGGCAAATACACCCATCGTCAAAAGTCTTGGTGCCCCCAATCAAGTCTCAACTTGTTGAATGTAACATGACAATTTTTTGTGTGTGGAATCTTCACTATCTTATCACTTAAATGAAAACAATAAACCATAAAAATGTTTCTTGTTCGCGAGAATACAGGTGTATTTGAAGTTAATCAGTTTTCAGCGAATAACGAGAGTTGTAATATTGAGAATATTCCGTGGAATATTCCACGGACTTCAGTAAGGCGCATAGTGGCTCTTTTCCTGGAAACCGGCAGCGTTGCCCGGAGACCGGTTGCAGATGTTAGTCTAACATCTGCAAGAGAAGACCATTATATCGCAAATTTCACTTGGAGGAATCGAACGGTATCTGTAACAGCCCTTCGAAGTCATGTTTTGAGGACCTATAAACGGGTAGTCTCAACCAGTACTATAAGGAGACGGTTGGATTCCCGTCGACAATGGGCAGAACATCACCAAGATTCGCTTTTACCAAAATGGCGCAACGTACTTTTTTCGGACGAGTTACGATTCGGTTTACAAAATGATATTCGACGAAAAAGGGTTTGGAGATGTCCAAGCAGACTAGAGCGACTCAATTTCGCCCGGGAAGTTGTGCCCTTTCAAGGCGGATCACTTATGTGCTGGGGGGTATGATGTTCGGCCGCCATACCCGTCTTTTTATCGTTGAACGAACAATCACTGGTGCCATCTAAGTAGAAAACATCATTGTCACTCTGCGTAACGAATTTGGGGACCACACCGTACACGAAGGGTTCAAAACATTCTTCAAGAGAATAATATCCAGAGAATGAACTGGCCAGCAAACTCACCAGATAAGAATCCAATTGAGCACGTATGAGATTACTCAGGGAGAGCAATATCCAATCTCCAAAACCCGACTTCAACTTTTCAGGAATTGAGTTTAGCCTTTCAGGAAGAACGGAACGATATGCCTGAAAATTTCATTAATGACAATACGGACTATTGAATTTGTATTCAGTTGTAGAATAACTATAATTAATCAAAAATTAATAATCGATAAATCGAGTAACAAACAAAGATTTTCTATCAAATATATTGCAGTTGAAATAGATGAAAATATTCATCTCATTTCCAGAACAGAGATTGTTTATTTCTTGAGAAACCTAGGGGGTCACCACAAATGGAATGAAATAAGGAAATACTTATATAGTGACTCCAATTTCGTAGTGTTTACTACATTTTCAAAGTAAATAATCAAATTGTATCTCAGCGAATACATATTGATATGATATATTATCCTTATACTCCTAAATCTTTTGTGAAGATCCGTCAGAAGCATATTCAGTTTGTGCGAGTTAGGAGTTCAGTTATATTAGGCCTTGTTGCTGCGCCAATTTACATTCTGTCAAGAAAGTACCGGGAATTATCGATTTAAATCTGGCGGGGCAATGAGGCAGGTAAATTTTTTTTTTCCTAGGTTGGTACCACTGTCCTTAATTACTATGCCAAGCTTGAGCGGGATCTGTCAACTAGTGTGTTTGCAACAGCTGATTAAGTCAGTCGATGTCAGAGTGCGTGCCGATTTTTACTATGGGTGATTACGTTGAGCAAAGAATTTGTTTAAAGTTTTGTGTTGCAAATGAATTTTCGTGTGCCGATGCATTGAAAATGTTGCAAAAGGCCTTTGGTGATAATGCTCTATCGAAAAGTCGTGCATATCAGTGGTACAGAGCCTTCAAGGACGGTCGTGAAGTGGTCGCCCATCGACGGCTTCGATCGAAGATAACGTCGATAAAATTAAGGAAAGGGTGCTGGAAAACCGTCGTACCAGCTTGAGAGAGATAGCACATGATCTTAAGATATCCCACGAGTCCGCACGTACGATTTTGATTGATATTTTGGGCATGAGAAAGGTGGCCGCATGACTCGTACCGAAAGACCAGAATTTTCTTCAAAAATGTCATCGCGAACAGGTTGCTCCAGACATGCTGGATCGCTGTAATTCCGATTCTACATTCATGGAACGCATTATAACTGGTGATGAGACCTGGGTCTACGAGTACGATATGCAAACAAGCCATCAATCATCAGAATGGGTGGCAAAAAATGAGCCGAAACCGAAAAAACCACGCCAAAGCCGCTCGAAAATGAAGGTAATGCTCATTGTTTTCTTCGATATCCGTGGCATGGTGCACTACGAATTCGTTCCAGAGGGTCAGATGGTAAACAAGGAGTATTACCTAGGCGTTATGAAACGTTTGCGTGAGCGTATCCGTAAAAAGCGGCCAAATTTGTGGGCGAACAACTCATGGATTTTGCATGACGATAACGCGCCTTCTCACCGAGCTACGATTGTGACTGACTTTCTCGCCAAAAACTCAACAAACGTGCTTCAGCAACCACCATATTCGCCGGATTTGGCTCCCTGCGACTTTTTCCTCTTCCCAAAACTAAAATTGTCCCTTCGTGGCACCCGTTTTGAGTCGATTGAAGCCATAAAACAAAATTCGGCGCGAGAGCTAAAGTCCATCCCGGAAAGCGCCTATAAAAAATGTTTCGATAATTGGAAGTGCCGTTGGCATAGATGTATTGGAGCAAATGGAGCCTATTTTGAAGGCGACCCAATAAATTTTGACGATTAAATGTAAAAATGTTGTTTTAATTGAAAATTCCCGGTACTTTCTTGACAGAGTAGTAAATTCATCATTATCATTCCGAACACATTTATAGCCTTCCTATCAGAAGACCGCGTCTTTGTAAAAGCTCAACGCATACCCTCCCAGAAATCTAGCGATATCTTGTGAGAGATTCAATCGGAAATACTATTAACCAATCGTATTCCAACTGTACGGAACTTCACACAGAATACGAAGCCCGTTTCCCGTTCTCGTTAGATTCGCTGTCCTCGCCATTAATCCCGATATTATCGTTGACATAAAGTTCTAATTGGTGCCGTGTGAGATGAAATCCGCGATGAATAAGTAATCTGTTACGATATGAAACGCCACAGATGAATATTAACGACGCATATTCATGCAATATGCATAGATTTTGATATGACGATGAAATGTTTCTCATAAGTTAATATCACAATTTCAAGTGGGGGTTATGAACGTTAAGGCTAATTGAATGGTTTTTGAAAACAATCCGAAATTATTCAATGGTATTCATTAACCCCGGAGAAATTAGTTATTTTCAATCCATGCAGCATTAAAAACAGTATATATTCAGTTCGCCAAAACTCTATTTTGCACAATATGGCGTTGATGACGTCACAATGAAGTAATCACTCAATTGTCATATACTAAGTCTACGAGTACATCTTTGTAATTAGATGTTCTACATGTGTAAAATCTAAGTTAATATTGTCCATCTTCTTCTAATTCATTACTAAAGGATCATTCAGTGTTGTCCAATATGAATATTTGGGAAAGTACTACATGATTATTGGTAAACACCTGATAAAGGTTATTTATTAATTTTAAATATAATAAGGTATGTACTTTGTTTAGATTCCAAAAAATCATTAAAATAATTTCAGACTCACTAAAAGGATATAACTGGAATATGTGGTAGTTAACCTACAAATGAAATATTTTGAGTAGACAAAATTTTTGTTTCTGCTCATCATTCTTATGAAAACAGATATCTTTCAAAAATGTTTAACATAATCTTAAGAATTTCATCATAAAACTATCCTACTAAGAATATTCAATATTATTGGATATCTAACTAAGTTACTTTTTAGAAACTCTCAAGATATGTAAAAACATTACTAAAAAACAAGTTTTAAGAGAGACTTTGCTTCGTCATTACTCAATCATATTCATATTCAATGAAATATAACATGAGTCAACAAAAAATATTATTTTCTCACTTTTTAAAATTCAGAAAGCTTCTTGGCTTTCTGAAAATTTGAATGGAGTGTAATGTTAACTCGAAATAAATAGTTCTGTGGTTTACCATTGATCTAAAAGATTGAAAGTCAATTTAACGGCCTCTGTTATAGCACAAGGACCATCCCTATAAAGAATGTTAAGGAAACCAAATAATTATATATTATGAATGAAATAAAATAAATGGAGGTTTATACTTGATAGAAGGTATATAAAATTATTTATATATTTTAATATTTACAGATATATTCTGTTTGCCTCCTACATATTTAATTTCAAAAAATTATATTTAATATTATAACTGAAGTTATAATATTAAATATAATTTTTTGTTATTAAATATGTAGAAAACTACTAGAATATATCCGTAAATATTAAAATATTTAAAGAATCCTTTATATTCAACTAAGCGTTTGACTTCTGAGCTGATTGTGGAGAATCTATACGACAGTAGAAATATACGACAGTATTGAATTCTCATATGAAAGGCTTTAACGCTACAAATGTTTCATTGGAACTTTCATGCCGTGTAGTTTGATCGAAAAAAACGGAATCGCTACCGAATTCAGCCCTGAGGCGTCAGCTGATAACACAATCACGTTTTTTACATCTCGAATTTTCCGATGAATAATCGACGCAAATTGTCGGTAAAAATCACGAGTATTCCAAGTTGATATTGGCTGAACTGTTCAATATTCATGAGATCTCTTTTCCGTGAAACTGCCGCCCCAACTTTCCAGCATTTTACGCCCATTCCAATATACCGCCCTAGTCGGTTAAATATTTATGAAAATTTCGCGTTTTTGAACTTACCGAGCAAACAAAACGCCAGAATTTCGCATTCGGTTTCATATTTTCGTTTTTCGATAGTTTCTCTAGTGAACTAAAATCTATACGTTCTACGGAATTCAGCATGATTTGTTGTGAGAATTCGTGCATGAAAATGTGGGCGATATTTCAAAGAACATAGTATTTATTTATAGAATGGTTATAATGAGATTTATATTTTGTATGAAAGGTGTTGGGATATCACAGCACAAACAGGGGCGTTTTTCAAAAATTCATAAAACTGTGAATTTTCTGAAGTATATAACAATAGTTATTGTAGAATCCACTCTCAAGGTTTTATTTGTATGATTGATATATCAAGAACATGTCTGAATCTAATATTTATAAGCTTATAAACCCATCATTTAATAGTGAATATAAATTCAACCTGCAAGCCAGAGAGAGTAGTAATATCGGGTGTTCTTTTTAGAGTGATAGAACTTTAAATTTAAAAACATAAAACACATTTAGATTAAGAGTGAAGCCAAATTTTTTTTTCATTTGAAAGATAATTTTATGACAGATATTGTTACATTGAATGTGGTTCTATAAATATAACAAGAAAATCTTAAGTGGTACAACATATTTTTCTCATTTTCGTATTTAGATACGTCCATTCTACCATAATATGCTATTCAGCTCTCATTATCACCAAAAAATTTTTTTAGTCGGCCACTGGAATTTAAAATAAAGGTAATTAAACCTTAAGAATTAAAAACTCCGTGAAATCTACTACCGTACTACGTTGTAACAGTATTTTTCTATCGGGTGTTTTGTTTAGCGTGATAGAACTTTCGATAGGGAAAACTATGATTTGACAGAAGGTAGAAGCCATGTTGTTTTGACATTTCTGTTCAGTAAGCATTGATAAATAATCATGGAAAGACTCACGCTGCAACAACGTTTACAAATTGTTGAAATTCATTTTCAAAATCAGTGTTCTATTCGCCAAACTTATAAAGCACTTCGTGAAATTTATAGTTTACATAATCGTCTATCAGAGCAGCTTATTCGTTGAACTGTCGATAGATTTCGGACAACATTTTCTCTACTCGATGCAACAACAACAACAAGACAAAGAACTGTACGTACAGAAGAAAATATCGTTGCTGTAAGTCATAGTGTAAATGATTATTCAGATTTGTCTATTCGTCGACGTTCACAACAAGTTGGACTCTGTGCATCCACCACATGGAAAATTTTGCGTAAAGATCTTGGTATTCACCCATACAAGATCCAACTGGTTCAAGAGTTAAAGCCACTTGACCATAATAACCATCGTTTGTTTGCTGATTGAGCCCAAGAACAGCTTGAAGTTGGTCTACTTTTTTATCGTAAAATTGTTTTACTACCAATAAAAATATATTTTACACATTTTCTTGTGATTCGAGTTTCGGGAAATGAACTATCCCATCATCAGACAACTGAAGACCTACCAGTAGTACAGAGTAATTAAAACAAAAGTGATAAATATTTTGGATATTTCAATACATTCTAACACCTAGTAGTGGTACAGAGGTTTACAAGCGGAACGTGATAAAAACCCGGTTAAAAAAGAGGGTCCTTCTAACAGATATCGGAATGTCGGCAATCGACAAAGAAGGTTGTTAAACAGATGGTACCCATTTAAATATCACAAATAATTTTTGAGGTTACATAGCTCCGTACAGTCATTATTTTCACGTTATTTTGTTGTACATCTCAAATATTTGGATTTACATAGCTCCATACAGTCATTCATTATTTTTTTAAATTATTTTTATTGTGAACGAATTTGAAAATTTCAATAATTAAATTTCTTTTCATTTGAATTTACATGTAAAATTTTCTTAAGATTTTCTTTTGTCGAAAGGACCTACTGTTTTCTAAAGAATGAGTCGCAAAAGTTAAATTTTTTGTTTACTTTTCATTAAAATCATTTTATGTTCGTTGAGAAAGGTTTCAAACAGATGTTACTTTTTGAATATCTCAAATATTTTCGATTTACATAGCTCCGTACAGTCGTTCATTATTTTTACATTATTGTTATTGTGAACTAATTCGAAAATTTCAACAGATTCTAGATAATCGAGTTCCTTCCCTCTTGATTCTACATGTGAAATTTTAAGATAATCTATTGTGGGAAAGAAATGACCGTTTTCTAGACAATGAGTGGCAAAAGTAGAATTTTGTTTATTTTTCCTGAAACTCATTTTATGTTCGTTGAACCTCGTCTTGAAGGAACGTCCTGTTTGTCCTATATATATACTACTGCACGTAGAACAAGATAACTCATAAACTCCTGATTTGTGTATGTTTGGAGTAGGGTTCTTTGCGTTAAATAATACCGATGATAACTTGTTTTGCGTTTTGAAGGCCATATTGACATCTGATTTTGCAAAACTATTGGCCACTTTCAAAATCAGATGTCAATATTGCCTTCAAAACGCAAAACAAGTTATCATCGGTATTATTTAACGCTAAGCGACCTACTCCAAACATACACAAATCAGGAGTTTATGAGTTATCTTGTTCTACTTTTGCCACTCATTGTCTAGAAAACGGTCCTTCCTTTCCCACAATAGATAATCTTAAAATTTTACATGTAGAATCAAAAGGGAAGAAACTCGATTATCTAGAATCTGTTGATATTTTCAAATTAGTTCACAATAACAATAATGTAAAAATAATGAATGACTGTACGGAGCTATGTAAATCGAAAATATTTGAGATATTCAAAAAGTAACATCTGTTTAAAACCTTTTTCAACGAACATAAAATGAATTCAGTGAAAAGTAAACAAAAATTCAACTTTTGCCACTGATTCTTTAGAAAACAGTAATTCATTTCAACAAAAAAAAAAATCCTGAGAAAATTTTACATGTAGATTCAAAAGAAAAGAAACTTGAATATTGAAATTTTCAAATTCGTTCACAATAAAAATAATTTAAAAAATAATGAATGACTGTATGGAGCTATGTAAATCCAAATATTTGAGATGTATAACAAAATAACGTAAAAATAATGAATGACTGTACGGAGTAATGTAACCCCAAAAATTATTTGAGATATTTAAATGGGTACCATCTGTTTAACAACCTTCTTTGTCGATTGCCGACATTCCGATATCTGTTAGAAGGCCCCTCTTCTTTAACCCGGTTTTTTATCACGTTCCGATTGTAAACCTCTGTACCACTATTAGGTGTTACCTAGAATCTGTTGAAATATTCAAAATATTTGTCACTTTTGTTTAAATACCTTTGTACCACTGTTAGGTGGGATAGTTCATTTCCCGAAACTCGAGTCACAAGAAAATGTGTAATATATATTTTTATTGGTAGTAAAACATAGTAATTTCTACAATTTGTTTTAATTAGAACAATAATACTTGCCACTTACAGCGAGAAACCGGACTTTTTCTGCCAGGAAAATAGAATGAAAACATTAATCGCACCTCAACAACTGGAATTACTTATGAATTTCTTATGAGAACATTTCACTTTGGAACGGGAATTTATCCGGTCTGAAAAAACCGGAGCAAACCTGTACCTTCGAAATTAAATTCTGCACCCGCGATGCATCCCGTGTTAATTCGTTCTTGAACTCCGACCGCTTTATGTCCCGCTCCGCCGAAGGCAAAGAAATTAATTTAAACCGGTTTTTTTTCCTATCTGTTCCAGGGGGAGAGATTCGCTATAAAATGCATCTGTGCCGAGGACAATTCCCAGAACAGGCGGACCTACAGCTGGACGAAAAACCGGGAATTGCTGCCGGTCAGGACTGATTGGGGAAGTTACGAAGTTCTCTACCCCGACGGGAGTATCTTGGAGGTCCATAAAGCGGAGGTAAATTGGATATACCGCCGATCGCAACGGGAAAAACACAATTAGAGGCATTTATTCGGGATGAGGTGTTTCTTTTGCCCAGAAGTTCTGGGTGCTTTGGGCCTTTTCCAGAGGTTGTTATTGCTGAACCGTAGCGTTGCGTTTCAACTTTCCTAATTTTCATTATTTTTATAATTCCTATGGGAGTAATTTCTTGAATATCAAGCAGATTAATTATGTTTCACCTCCCTTCAAATGTTAGTTTCAAAAAATTTATTAAAAGCTTCTAAAATCAAAATACAGTAGACTCGCGCGAGTGTGAACATAAAAAATTTTTTGTTTGTTCATATTTTCGAGCCACTCAAACTAGTGGAATGTGTGTAAAATACATGAAATAAACGTCTATAGGTTGAAAAATTATATGAAACAAAAGCTTTCAATGTTAAACTTTAATTAAAAAAAACTAAAAATTTGTCATTCGAAATAAGAAGTTATTTGCTTTCTTGGCTGATATCGGGTGTTTTTTTTAGAGTGATAGAACTTTCGATAGGGATAACAGTGATTTGACAGAAGGTAGAAGCCATGTTGTTTTGACATTTATGTTCAGTAACCATTGACAAATTATCATGGAAAGACTCACGCCGCAACAACGTTTACAAATTGTTGACATTCATTTTCAAAATCGCCAAACTTATAGAGCACTTCGTGCAATTTATGGTTTACATAATCGTCCATCAGAGCAGCTTATTCGTCGAACTATCGATAGATTTCGGACAACATTTTCTCTACTCGATGCAACAACAACAACAAGACAAAGAACTGTACGTACAGAAAAAAAGTTCTGCAGGTATCATTGAATCCTGAAAAATGCACTGTATGGTGTGCTTTACACGCTGGGGGCATCATCGGTCCATATTTCTTTAAAAACAAATTGTTGAAATTTATTTTCAAAATCAGTGTTCAATTCGCCAAACTTATAGAGCACTTCGTGAACTTTATGGTTTACATAATTAGCCATCAGAGCAGCTTAATCGTTGAACTATCGATAGATTTCGGACAACATTTTCTCAACTCGATGCAACAACAAGACAAAGAACTGTACGTACAGAAGAAGAAGTTGACCCACTTTTTCATCGTAAAATTGTGTTTAGTGATAAAGCTCATTTCTGGTTGAACGACTATGTAAAGAAGCAAAATTGCCATATATGGAGTGAAAACAATCCTCAAGAAGTTCTGCAACATCCTGAGAATCCTCAGGATGTTGTCAACTTGTTTGCGGAGCATTTTTCTTGTACGAGATTTGATGGAGTTGATGACCCATCGGAATATGAATGTAATGCAACAACCTTTACTCAGCTCCTGCCAGTTCTTGTGCCTGTTATCTCTGAGGATGAAATAAGTCCAATCACGTCCAAATTTTCCGAAGGCTACAGCTGGTGAAGATGACATTCCATCATATGTCATAAGTGATTACAGTTTCGTGCTTGCAAAGCCCCTATATTATATTATTGGTTTAAGTCTGAAAACATGTATCTTCCCTAAGAAATGGAAGAGAGCTCGTGTGGTCCCTGTATTCAAGAAGGGAGATGGCTGCCAGATTAAAAATTTTATACCAATTTCGATATTGTCCAATTTTGCGAAGGTTTATGAGGAGCTGTTCTATGGAGATACGTATTTCAGAGCCAGTTTATATTTTTCCTCGAAGCAATACGATTCCATAAAGCAAGATCTACTTTGACTAACTTGGCAACAATCACACAGTGAATTACTGAATGTTAAGATGATGGAGGTCAGGTTGATGTGGTGTATACTGACTTATCACGAGCCTTCTTCTCTGTCGATCACGATATTCTGCTGAAGAAGATCTCATCCTTCGGTTTCAGTCCGTCATATGTAAAGCCCACCAAATCATACTTGGAGGATAAAATAAATTATATCTTCTTCAATGATTATAGATCACTTGAGTATGTTCTTTCATGTGGAGTGCCACAGGGATCAAATTTGGAACCATTATTTTTCATCATGTATATAAATGATCTTCTCACTTCTCTTAAACGTTTGCCGATGACCTGAAGAGTTACTTGAGAATACGCAGTTCTGATGATTTGGTGCTGCTCCAGTCAAGCTTGGAGTATATTCATAGTTGGTGTTTATGCAACAAACTCATGTTGAATATGGAGAAGTGTTTTAAAGTAACATTCAGTAGAAGGTCACATCGGTTGACTTATAGCTATTATATAGCTGACAACTATGTTGGCGATAAAGATCAAATATATGACCTTGGAGTCCTCTTTGATTCCACGTTCAGTTTCATCCCAAATGTTGGAGAGTTGTGTGCGTCTGCTAGCCGCACTTTGGGCTTTATGTTGAGGTGTGGCTGGGACTTCAGTGATCTGTCAATTTTGAGGAGCTTGTATTTCACGCTGGTCATCAGAAGGTTGGAGTATGCACAGTTGATATGGTTTCCTCTTTACGACTGTCATTTGGTATCACTGGAGCGCATTCACAGAACGTTTTTCAAGTTTATCTTGTTTAGGCGGACTGGCATATATCCCGACCGTCTGATCTGTCTTTTATCATGGATGAGTTGGGGATATCGTTGCTTGCTAGGCATGAGAATCAGTGTGCTTTGTGATCCAAACATTTTTTTATTTTTGTAGACACAGGGATTATTGAAATTTTTGAATGCTCTTGGAGATTTTGCTTTGCCAATAATAAACGGCGTGAATTTGTGGGAACCTGATGTGTTTGCAAAACCAATGAAGGTTATTCGCTGCTTTGATATTTTGAATACAGGTGCAGTTTTTTCAGAACTCATTATAAGGTTTTATCAGGCATAATTTTCCAGTTCAATCCAACCTTATCAGCATTGTATTTCTGGTATTCTGGCCGTGAGTGAGCTCAAATTTCTTTATAAATTGAACCAATTCAAATTTGAACGAGGTCGTATAATGCACCTCTGATGATAGTTTTTCTCCACTAACTTTCAAAAATCTAAAACCACAACGAACCTTGATATTTTTCAGCCATCCATCACTCGCGCTAAATTTTTCATTTCCACTTTTCAAGATTTCATGAAGCTGAAGAGTTTTATATTTCATAATTACTCCTGTTATAGGCGAATTTAGTTCCCTCTGTTTGATAAACCATCAGTTTAAGGCTTTCTTTTTTTTCGGGTATTCAGCTTCGCTCAAAGTGCATTTTTCAATTTTATTTGACTTAAAATTCTGGTTCACAACACTCATGAGTTTGTTTTTTTTATCAAGCATACAGTTGACTCAGTATTCATGAACAATATTGAATCTAAAATTCACCAAAATCCCCTTATGTTTTTTTTTATTTGGTTGATACGGAGACGATATTTTCTGTTGCTTCATGGGTACAGACAATCTACTAAAAAAATTATTTTTGTTTATCGACGAACTACATTCTTCAATATTATTCACTATGGAAACGGAACATAATAACTTCAATAATTTTCATGATTTAACACTCACCAGAATCAATAGCTCCTATGAATTTTCAATGTTTCATGAATCACCAGAAAAGAAATCCTAATAATGAAACTTCAAAATGAAGGTGTTGCCAGGTGAAACAATGGAATAATAAACTAGTAGCAACATCTGCTATCAAAACCGCATGATCTCATTTCTACTCGTAAGATAAGACACAAATTTCATTCAGCAACAAATTTCGTAATTTTCACATTTATTTGGGCTAGCATAGAGCAAATGCTCAAATTCAGAGTATATGCTAATAGTTCTATGGCTGTTTCAGAAATCGGCAACTTACTCCTGCTTGGTTCAGGATGGAGCAACCTCGGCAGAAGCTTCAGTTGAGGTACTAGTTGTGACGGTCAATGGTGTAAGGACTTGTACAAGTGAAGATCACTTTGGGGTTTCGTGGCCAGAGACTGCTCCAGATTCAGAAAGCAAGCAGCCCTGTCCAAGAAACTATTCTGGCACAGCTCTTCGGAAATGTAGCTTGTCGACCAATGGAGCTAGATGGAGAACACCTGATTTCTCCCAGTGCACCTTCTTGGAGCTTCGCGATGTTTTCACTAAAGTAAGGATATTTATTTGCGAATTATTTCAGGTTTCCACTATCAAGGCTGCATTCGAATTTATCGAGGCAGTTTGGAAGTTTCCCTATTCGAATGTTTCGCTAATAGTGCTGCTTGTAAGCATTCTTTTCATATTTTAAATAATAAGCAGAATAATCCTTGAAATCTCTACAAATTTCAATTTAAAAAATCTCTTGAAAAGACTACGAGTTAAATTCAGCAACTGTTAAATAGCATGGATTTTTCGAAGGACGTTCATTTTCAAACATATTCGGTTTCAAATTCTGTATCGGTGCTATTTTTCGAATGAGGCGCTTGGCTCCTGACGCCAAGGACGTTCATTTTCAAACATATTCGGTTTCAAATTCTCTATCGGTGCTATTTTTCCAATGAGGCGCTTGGCTCCTGACGCCCTGGCGCCGGACGCCTCACCCCTGGCGTTACTCCGTCGTCGGAGCGTACGCCGTTCAGACTTGTCTCCGATGATGTCATACCTCTGACAACGCCCTGATTAGGTCACTACGGCCTTTCCAGCCCCCCGCAGCGGCATGTCATGCTTTCCTGTCTAGACACGTTTACGGCCTGTTGACCTAGCAACGGCGTGCATGCTTTTTTTTCCTGTCCAGACACGATCCGGACCCCCTGCCCCCCGGCCCCTACGCCATGGACCCATCACATTTCCGGAAAAACCCCCGACCGCAATCGACGACTTCCCAGAACTCGCATACCTAATACATATTTCCTGGAATTCTCACCGACTCTCAATTCCTGGAATTCTAACTGCCTACACGTCTACGGCTTGTGACGTCACTTACGATCTAGAACCGGCTTACGCGATTTGAGACAGTTCACTTGTGATACAGAACCTACCTTATATGTCTACTTATATACTCCCCAACACGTCTTGGCATTGATGCAATAAGATGGTCTATTTCTTCAGGGATACTGTCCTAAGCTACCTGTAGTTCATGTCTCAGAGCCGCCAAAGTCCGTCGATGCTAAGGTAAATTTCCAAGCCTTCTACTCATGATGTTCCAAACATGCTTTATGGGGAAAAGATCGGGGGATCTGGGCGGCCATGGCAAAATATTCATATGGGTCGCTTCAAAAATGTTTAAACTAACTCTGGCAACATGAGGTCGAGCATTATCTTGCTGAAATATTGGATTCTCGAGCCGGTTAAGGTAAGGGAGAACTTATGGCACTATTTCTTGAAGGTAACGCAGCGCTGTCATGTTACCTCGAATAAAGACTAAAGGTAAAGGTTCTTCCATGTGCAATAGCACCCTATACCATAACGCCTACTATCCGGTGTACATGACGCTCAATATCAAACTGAGGTTCACGTTTTTCTCCCCGACGTCGTCTTACCCTTCTTCGGTCATCATGTGCACCCAAGGAGAATCGAGGTTCATCAGAAAAGACGACCTGATGCCATTCCACATTCCAATGTTGACGTTTTCTGCACTACTGTAATCGTTGCCGGCGGTGCTCAACCGTCAGAGGTAACACGAGATGGGGTCGATAATGCTGCAGTCCAAAAGACCTTACCCGGAGGTAAACTGTTCGGACAGTTACAGGATGTTTCCCCCTGTCTCTGTAACTTGTCGTAGTGGGGGAGCTTGTCATAACGAGTGTCCTAGTTTCATTTATAAAATGGAGGATAGGGTTATGATGCCTAAAGCAGATGACTCGCAATCCAAACTTTCTTACTTTCATTCTTTCTTGCATAATACCATTCCATAATGTTGTGGGACATCATCCTTTTTCTACCGCAAGGCTTGGAATCGTACGGGGAAGCTGGCTCTGATTGACGACCAGAATCTGCGACCCTGCGATCGATTAGAGTTTTGTAATCCTTTCATTGGCAAAGGCGATACCCTGCTGAATCTCAGCGTGGGTTTTCCAACCTTCATCCTATTATCCGCTGAAGGATCTTAAAGGGTTGCTGAAGGAAAAAGGGAGACTAAAACGTTTCGAACAAGTTTCTGGACTTGGGAAATTCGCTCTGCTCGCCCCAAATTTGGCACTATGTTTAGATCCTGAAGCTCCCGCTGCGGGGTCCTGATTGGTCCGTTGGAGGACAAAGGGAGACTACGACGTTTTGAACAAGTGGCCTTGGGAAATTCGCTCTTCTCGCTCCTAACTTCGGCCCCATTCGTGGATCCTTAAGCTTATCTTACCCGCTGCGGAGTCAGATGTGCTCAGTTAGAGGGAAAGGGAGACTACGATGTTTCGACGAGGTTTGAGGGTCCTGGAAGATACGCTCTGCTCCCCCCCAAACTCTGGCGCCCTTTTGATCCTAAAGCCCAAACCTTTGATGCTTCGTAGCCTCGCTTTTAGCAGTGAACAGCAACAGCGGCCCTGTTGAGCGGGGGGTCCATGCTGGGAAGCTGTTATTTGTGTTGATTCGTTGCTTCAATCTTTCATAACCATAGAGACACTCTGCTCAAATGACTGAGTGTTGGGATCGGCACGGCGATCCTTCTCTTGGGAGGGCGGAGGTGACTTGTGAGGGTCCCTCACCTAGTTATGCTGGCGCGAAGTTCTCTATAAAACTTCCTTCAAAATTCCTATATTTCTCTTTCAGCTTATCGGGGGTCTGCTAGAGTGTCAAAACTTGAGCAGAAATCCGGGACAACCGTGATGACAATGGTACTTTTTATGTTATTAGATGCTCTGCTCACATTTTAACTTGTACAATTCTGAGTTACAGGATGGCCTTGTTCTTCTAACCACTCATCAGCCAATGATCTAGTTGTCGCAAATCGGTCTCTAATAGCCATAAGTCTTAGACGTCGATCTTGAACTTCATTTGGGCCCCTTCGACGTCCGGTGCCTTCTCTTCTTTCGATTTTGAGCATTATAAAACCACGCTTGACATGATCTCATAACCGTAGTTGGATTTCTGTTGGTACGGTTAGCGATTTCTCGAAATGACAACTCCGTTTCCCGTAGACCAATAATTCGACCTCTTTCAAATTCACTTAGCTGGCGATAAATTGCGCGTACACGTGCTCTAGGCATTTTAACAACAACTAAACATGGACTTTGTATCTCCTCGATCTGGTTTGTTGTAAAATATAAGAAATTCGCAAAAAATGACTACATATTTAAGTAACAAAAAATGTTTACATGAAGAGACCTTCACGATTTTTTTCTCCAAATTTTAATCATTTACTCCTTGCTATATTATCTATGTTTTACCCAGAAAAAATTTAAATTTAAACAACTCCTTCTGAGTGTTGCAGTTTCTTTGTCAGTTACTATAGTACAGATTGTCAGCCGAATTAATTTATTGGAATATAAATGTATTAATCATGAGCATCACGGTGTAACAGAATCCGACTTGAGCATGAGGACATCTTTCTGCGTTCGTAACGTTAGAAAATATCGGAAATACAGTTCTTTACTTAAATTGGCTCGCTAGAATATGTCATGTATATATATTTGCGTACAATATATGGAGTTAGTGTATAATTAATAACTTGAAGTTCCTGTATTATCCTGTATTTTTTTTGGTTGACTTATTCTTGAATCTGTATTAAATGTTGCGATATTTTTCTTTTTGTGTTAATTTTTGTTAAAATTATAATAATTATGCTGTGAGCACTAATCTTGGTATCGAATTACCTGGATGTGTTTTTTTGTGAATGAATAAAAAAGAAAATAAATGAAAGCTATAAATCATCTAAAAACCAGACCCTCTATCCGGTAGGGGCGCTCGTGTACACTGCACACACAGGGGCGGTGGGGCCTAGTTAATTGAAGATATAACAACATTTTTATTCTCGAAACAAGGGTGTTACGTAATCAATATGGAACGGATCCAAACGAAGGAAAAGAATGTGCAATATCCTAATTGGCAAAGTGGAAAATTCCGCCCCTCTCAAGGCAAATTGACGTGATCAAATGAGAAAACGCGATGGAAATTAACTCCAGGCAGACTGAGCGAATTCCTGAGAATTCTCCATCGCAACACCCGTTACAGTACTCGTGGAAATACCGAGGAAACATAATGAACCCTCACTTCGGACGATTACCATAAAACAGGAAGAGCGTCGATGGCGAATTTATTAACCACCTGTAATCCATTTTTCGGATGATTTCAATATCGTTTAACCGCCCCATCCCTACAGCGCGTCTACGATCATCCCCCAGTCACTTTCGCCCCGTCCGTTGCGCGAAACCGGAAACGATTTCGAAGCGAAACATTCAAATGAGAAATTCATCTTCCGTCGAGCCTGATGGGATCGATCGTTTTCGAATTGTGATATCGGATTTGACGACTACATCAACGTGGGGCTTATTTCTCCTCCATTAGCCGCTTTGTATCCGGTTTCCGTATACGCAGGATGTCGTAATGAAAAGGAGCCGCCTTGAATGCTTCTTCTAGTGGAGAGAAAACAAATTCCTTAAAATGGGTCTCTTTCAGGGGACGTTTTCCGACATAAATTTGAGGAGTTTGTTTGTCGGGCTGTCGGTATTCACTGAACGGAAACAGGTACGAAAAAGACACGTGAATTCTACCATTTAGTGTATTGGCATGTGAGCAAGTGACTAGGTAGCAGTCTCCACAGTCTGCCCCAAGAGGTAAAAAGTGTGATAGGACTTATGCCTTATCATTTCGCAACCACTCCGAAGAGCTGAACCCACAAGCTTTCAGTTTGGGCTTCAGTTCGAGAACCTACAACCGTATGACTGGTAGCAACGAAGCACTATCCACTACTGGCTCTACATGGTCAGTACTAAAGTTGTTGTGGCTCAGCCCTCCATTCCACTAGGGACCCATTTGGTCGATCTTCCACCACACGGATCCAGTGACTGGCGCAAATGGCATTCCTTTAGGCATCCACACTTTTCCCTCCATTTCACCGGGATGAAACTAGGGTCCTAGTTAAGACAAGCACCCCCAGCGCGTCAAGGTATAATGCCATGGGAGGCGTACGGCAAAGGCAGTCAAAAAAATAGGAAATTCCATGTTAACCTAGAAGACGACAAGGGTCCATGGAGCAGTGGAAAAATCGAAATTTCTCTCTAAATGGCAGTGGAGGAAGCTTCGATCAAATCATTGTATATTCATTTGATAAATGTTATAGTTAACTGAGTCATTTCTTATTTAATTCCATTTCAAGAAGAACAATCACGGATTAACCATATAATATTCACTAAGTAAGCCTTGCTCAAATGTTAACAGTTCCATTATTCAGATTTAATTCACTCAGTTTCTTACAAGCACCTCCGCCTTAATCCATCAAAGGGTTTTAACCCAACTATTCTGTGTAATTCCATTCTCCAGCATCTCGATATCATTTCATTACCCCGCCAGATATTAAGCCGCGGCCACCCCATTAATTGTGGTCCCCTTCATAACTCCCAGCCGACCTCCTCATCTGGCGTTACGACCGTTCCAGTTCCCGTGGAATCCCCTGGAGAAGAAAATAGACCCTATAACCCGATGAAATACACGGTCTAGGAGGAAATAAAACCAGCCGTTTCCTGTCGGTGCACATGTGGTGCAGTGATTGCAGGGCAATCTCGGAACGGACAAATACCTTTCCGATACTGGGTTCCGGGGCGGGTCTGTTGCACCTGCCCTGGTCAGCCAGCTGAATTTATTGGCTTGCTCGTTGATGATTGCATCACGTTGAGTCACTTGAGTTCTCTAGGCCTGAGTATCGTTGATCCATTTCCACGAAACACCGATGTTTTCAAATATTGAAGAAGGGGTTTTTAAATAGATAGAAGGCATTTTTCATGTAATAAATATCAAACAGAGTAATCCTCAGGTATAACGAAGTACTCTGTTTGATATTCAAGATATCAGATTCCTCAGAGTAATACTGTGGTATAACAGAAGTACTCTGTTTGATATTTGAGATATCAGATACCTCAGAGTAATTCTGAGGTATAACAGAATTACTCTCTTTGATATGACGACATCAGATATCTCAGAGTAATACTGAGGTATAACAGAAATAATTTGTTTAATATTTAAGATATCAGATACCCCATAGTGATTCTGAAAAATAACAGAATTACTATGTTTGACTTTTAAGATATCAGATACTTCAGAGTAATTCTGAGGTATAACAGAAGTACTCTATTTAATATTTAAGATATCAGATACCCCATAGTTATTCTGAGGTATAACAGAATTACTATGTTGGATTTTCAAGAAATCAGATCACTCAGAGTTTTTCTGAGGTAACACAGAATTACTCTGTATGATAGTTAAGATATCAGATACCTCAAATTGATTCTGAGGTATAATAGAATTACTATGTTTGATTTTTAAGATATCAGATACTTCAGAGTAAATCTGAAGCATAGCAGAATTACTCTGTTTGATATTTAAGATATCAGATACATCAGAGTGATTCTGAGGTATAACAGAAATACTGTGTTTATTTTCAAGATATCAGATACTTCAAAGTAATTCTGAGATATAACAGAATACTCTTTGGCATCACGACATCAGATATTGCAGAGTAATTCTGTTCAATATTAAATAAGTTAAATACCACAGAGTGATTCTGAGGTATAACAGATTTAATATTTTTGATTTTTAAGATATCAGATATCTCAGAGTTTTTCTGAGATATCTAAGATCTGAGATTTAAGAAATCAGATAACTCAGAATTTTTCTGAGGTAACACAGAATTACTCTATATGATAGTCAAGATATTAGATACTTCAAATTGATTCTGAGGTATAATAAAATTACTATGTTTGATTTTTAAGATATCAGATACTTCCGAGTAATTCTGAAGTATAGCAGAATTACTCTCTTTGATATTTAAGATATTAGATACCACAGACTGATTCTGAGGTATAACAGAATTGCTGTTCATTTTCAAGATATCAGATACTTCAGGGTATTTCTGAGATATAACAGAATTACTCTGTTTGATATTTAAGATGTCAGATACCCCAGAGTGATTCAGAGGTATACCAGAATTACTATATTTGATGTTCAAGATATCAGGTACTTCAAAATAATTCTGAGGTATCACAGAATTACTCTCTTTGATATAACGACATCAGAGTAATTCTGAGGTATGATAGAATTATTCTCTTTGATATTACATCAGATACCCCACAGTCATCTGAGATACAACAGAATTCTCTTTTATATTACCACATCAGATATGGCAGAGTTATTCTGTTCAATATTTGAGAAATCAAATGCCACAGATTTATTTTGAGTTATAACAGAATTACTATTTTTGATTTTTAAGATATCAGATATCTCCGAGTTTTTCTGAGGTATCACAGAAATAATATGTTGGATTTTTAAGATATCAGATATTTCAGAGCAATTCTGAAGTATCACAGAAGTTATCTGTTGGATATTCAAGATATCAGATTCCTCAGAGTAATTCTGAGGTATCACAGAATAACTCTGTTTGATATTTAAGATATCAGATACCTCAGAATAATTCTAAGATAAAGTAGAATTACTCTCTTCAATATTACGACATCCTATACCTCCGAATAATTCTGAGATATAACAGAATTAGTCTGTTTGATATTTAGGATATCAGTTACCCCATAGCGATTCTGAAGTATAACAGAATTACTATGTTTGATTTTTAAGATATCAGATATCTCAGAGTTTTTCTGAGGTAACAAAGAATTACTTTGTTTGATATTTAAGAAATCAGAAACCTCAGAGTAATTTCTTTAGTTTATGTTGGGCATTTCCTTAGTGGAATTTGTTTTCCATTATAACATTATGAATTAATGCTTGTTGAGTAATTTCGATTAATTTTCTATATTTTCTTTGGATTCTTGTACCTCCTTTTGATACTTTATAATGAGTGTTAATTTCATATGTCTAATGAAAATGAAACAGAATTTACTAACTAAAATACGATGTATTTTGGCAGCCTTCTCCTGCATATTGAAGTTATGAAGAGAAAATCCCCGGAAAAATACAAAAGTTGACATTTACAGAGCACCTAGAAACTATGTTGTTCACACCTCAGCGAAATGACAGAAACTGAAAAAAAAACCGAATGATGAACTTCAAACTTAAAATGTTGCCAGATGGAACAATGGAATTATAAACCAGTAGCAACATCTGTCGTCAAAACCGCACGAACTTATTTCTACTCCCAATAGAATACCGATATCATTGGGAAACATTGGATAAACTTAATCGTCTCCGGTGAATTTAATTCCTACTGGAACCTACCGAATGCCTGTTACATCAATAGATTCTGCATAGGCGAAAGCAAAAAAACGAAACGTTGTTTCATCAATTACGGGAAACGGTGAATGGGGGTAGCATTCTATTCGAACGCTCGAACATCGCATTCCAATATTTCCTCCCGGGAAACCAAATCGAGGTTCCATTAGAATGATCACTCGGATCGAGTCGTATCTGGATCAAAACCTCACCCGCAGCGGTCCCGGGCGCCTCCCTAACAACGGTTAGTTATTCACTATGATAAATGCCAGTAAGTGAGGTAAACTTCATTTATCTCATCGTCGAAAATTCCTCTTTTACTACGCCTACTCCTTGTTTCTCTATCAGTGGCGTGTAGTGTGCTTTTATTGGAGATGACAAATGCTGGACTCGCCGTATCAAGGAATTATTATACGTTCAAAGTTCAAAGTATTGTCCGTCGCTAACCTTGACTTTCTTCCATCTTTCTGACAATTGACGGATGGTATCGCAAAAATAGCAGGCTTTTTGGTCGCGATCCATGCATCCAACCATATTTTAGCTGGTGGCGTGAGCTAGAACTGTCATAGAATAACTACTCACTCAGTTAATCCCACCAAATTCACAGTATCATCTTCTCGCGATGAATATTCAGCTTAAACGATGGGAAATTGCTGGTGGAGTGGCTCTTAGTGTTTTCGCGGGTTCCCCTTGCTGGATCTTCATTGACTCTCGCCTCTAATTCTTCATCCTTAAATTTTGGTGGCGCTCTTTGGGGTCATTCTTCGTTGTAATGGCCATTTCATTATATGAAACACGTGCCATCTAATTAGAACAATGTAAATATTGTTTCATTTTGAAATCTACGTATTTCTGATCTGCAATTTCAACACCTCCTATTGATCTACTTATTGAATAGAGAAGTAAAAAGTAGGCATAATGTCTGTAACCGATCTTGTAGAAGTAGTATTCTTATAATAAGCGCTTTTAAAATCACGGTATGTTTCGATATTGAACCTTACACCCCTTGAAGTTAGGTAGAACCCGACATGGCGATCCTATCTCTAAATCAAAATTGCCACTTTTAAATCGGGCTTATCACTTCTGACACGTTCGTTCAGCTAGGGCATGATCACCATAAACTAACAGTTGGGATAGAAGATTCACCAATTTGAAAATAATTTTTTAATATTTCTCAGTTTTGTTCAATTGTAAATCGATCCATTTCGTTAATGTCAAATATTTAACTGACTTTCTGTCAAAACACGAATGACAAGTGTTGTCAGACTCGAAATAACTATCACTTCAAAATATTATACGATCTCTAGATGCTCCACTCTTTATTATTCTTGCTAAGGATGTGCAAGAAGTTCCTACCCAAGACCAAGTGTGTTTGACATTGTTCTTACTCTTTGTAAAATTAGACCGTAGACATATTCAAAGAGACCCAATTATGTACCTTTTTGTAGTGAGGCTAACATTATATCGCTTATTATTCAACTGGTCCAACGTAAATAAAGGTTGATTCATTTAGAGGTACTTTTAATGGTGGGGATTTAATTGCATATTGCGCATGCCTCGTGTTAACTGAAGTGCCA
Organism: Megalocaria dilatata; assembly: GCA_034642435.1. Lineage (NCBI taxonomy): Eukaryota > Metazoa > Arthropoda > Insecta > Coleoptera > Coccinellidae > Megalocaria > Megalocaria dilatata. The sequence goes on along the minus strand of CM067857.1, from coordinate 8,405,457 downwards.
TTTCTGTTCAGAAGTGTTTGACCATTCATAACGGAAAGACGTAGTCCAGCACAGCGTCTACAAATTGTTCAACTCTATAACGAATATGGGCGTTCTACGAGGAATGTGTATCGGGCGCGTAGAGCAACTAATGGTCCACATAATCGGACACGATTCGGAAGGTCGGTCGGCTTCAGTTCTTGCACAAGTTGAATTTTGTAAGCTTTTAAACAAAGATTCTTACGTAAAATATGCCGAGTTGTTGAATATGATAGGCCAAGCTGTTGAGAACGGCGACGAATCGACACTTCACGGTCTTCGCGTACACTCTCCGCTAGCACCCCTATATTTTCTTCACTACGTGCTGGGTGTGGTCTATTTGGTCGAGTATTATCCAATAATGAAAATTTGGTCCCAAACTTACAGATGGTAGAGCTAATTGTGCGTTCGGTAGTTTGATTATGAGGAACATAAGTTGCTCTAAGCGCCCGATACACATTACTCGTAGAACGCCCAATTTCGTAATGAAGTTGAACAATTTGTAGACGCTGTGCCGGGCTAAGTCTTTCCATTATGAATTGTCAAACACTACTGAACTGCAATGGCCCTTCAGTTAACACAAGGCATGCGCAATCATCAATTAAATTCCCACCACAAAGGACCTCTGAATGAATCACCCCTAACTACCAAGTCCTGTGTTGTCAAACTACTAATTTTTTCCTTTTAAAACCATCGTGAGCATTTAAGTCTCACCTTTCCTTTCTTCAAATATCAGTACCACATTCCTGAGTTTGAATATTTATTTGGAGTTTTGAGTTATTTAGAGTAAATTGGATATGGACAAAATGGTTCGTCGATGTGAAATATTTAAAAATACTCAGATTCTCATCCTCATTCATCCTATTACAGTTAAGAAACACATAATAAGTCAACACGTGGTGTTATGAATTTGACGAATATTGAATTTCTTGCGACGTTGCCAGCGCGAAACTATCAGATTTGTTCATCCTTGTCGCACTCGTTAGATCTGCTATATTCGTCTTTATCCAAACAATCTGAATGTTGTTCTCACCTCACAACACATAGGATTTCAATAGAGGAATGTTTCGATAATTGGTCTATGGATATAATCACACCTGACAAACTTTCACCCTTTGTGGTCTCCCACGCCACTGCTCAACCTCCCTCGATTAATAGGGCTCCCACCTCTCCCACTCATTACCGGTAATGAACGAGCTGATTTCTTCCGGAAATTCATCGACTGGTAGAGAATTGAGGGCGGACTCCAAATTTCTGGGTGAGATGTAAAAGGCGCGAGGAAATCAGACTGAATGGATCCGGTCAGGTAAATGGGGTGGACGACGTTGCTATCGGACCTGAATGGCGCAATTACTCAAATCGCATTGCTTTGCCTGAGTCGAGATGGCTCGGAAGTTTAACGAGTTCTCAACTGAGTTTGAGTTTCGACGGATTGGATCTTTCTGATTTTTGCGATTCAGTTGGGGAGATTATGCTAGTTTAATTCACAAACATGTGGAAGCTATAAGGAACTTCTTGATGATATCATTTCAGCGTCCAGATCGGGATAAAAGTTTATTTGTTACGGTGAACATACAAAATTTGACCCATCAAAAATTACATGAGGAGTCGAAGATATTATAAGATAATTTGTAAATTAGATAAATAATTTACAGACATGTAAGATAGAACTTTCGATGGAATAACTGTGATTTGACAGAAGCCGTGTTATTTTGACATTTCTGTTCATTAAGCATTGACAAACAATGAACTATATGTACAGAAAAAATATCGCTGCTGTAAGTCATAGTGTTAATGATTGTCCACATTTGTCTATTCGTCGACGTTCACAAGTTGGATTCTGTGCATCTACCACATGGATGCGTAAAGATCTTGGTCTACACCCATACAAGATCCAACTGGTTCAAGAACTAAAGCCACTTGACCATAATAAGCATCGTTTGTTTGCTGATTGGGCCCTGGAACAGTTTGAAGTTGATCCACATTTTTATCGTAAAATTGTGTTTAGTTATGAAGCACATTTCTGGTTGAACGGCTATGTAAACAAGCAAAATTGCCATATATGGAGTGAAAACAATCCTCAAGAAGTTCTGCAGGTTCCATTGCATCCTGAAAAATGCAGTGTATGGTGGCTTTACAGCTCTAGAGGCATCATTAGTACATATTTCTTTAAAAATAATGCTGGATCTAATGTTACAGTGAATGGTGCTCGTTACAGATCGATGATCAATGATTATTTGTTCCAAAATTCGAATGGTATCGACCCAGAAGTGTTTTGGTTCCAACAAGATGGTGCTACACCTCATGCTGCTACCGTAACAATTGATTTATTGAAAGGAATATTTGGCGATAATATTATTTCGAGAAATGGTCCAAATAATTGGCCTCCAAGATTATGCGACATAACACTACTGGATTATTTTCTTTGTGGTCATTGGTTTGTGCTGATAAACAATAGACACTTTGGAAGCCAACATAACACGTGTTTTTGATGAAATAAGGCCTGAATTACTCGAAAAAGTGGTCCAAAATTGGTCTGGTCGAATGCGGTTCCTCAGAGCTTTATTCCTCAGAGTTTTATTTGAATTTAAAGTTCAACTCTACAAAAAACACTCGATATCATTTGATGGTAACCAATTTGTCCTCTCTAATTCATTTTTGAGATTTTCGGTGTTCTTATGGCGCATATCTCTCACTTTTATTGTTTTTAGTTGTGTGCTGTCTGTATTATGAATTTACATCTCAGAAGCTGTACTTTATGGTCTGACAAATGGCACTGGAACGTTTCTGTACAAATGTCACCGAAATAAAAAAAAATATTATCTATCAGCGATTTGAAAGTCTTCGAAATTCTGGACGTCTCAAAGAACAGTTTTCCAAATCAAACTCCCCAAACAACTCTCCTATGTTGTAGTCTCCTGCAACAAATATGTCTTCTGGCGAAGGTTCATATCCTGCAAATCCTCCAAACATCGTCTGGAACGTAAAGGGAATTCGTCCAGGTGGGCCATCTAGCGTTTGTATTTCGAAGAAGTGGTTATTTCGAATCTGGCAACACATCTGTCATTTTTGTTTTGACAGAAAGTTAGTTTTATATTTGACATTAACGGATTGGGTTGATTAACGCTTGAACAAAACCAGGAAATTTCAAAGACTCATTTCCAATGTAGTAAATCTTCTATCTAAAATGTTACAAATTTATATTTGATAGATTCGGTCTTTACTTGGTGGAAACTCATTTCAATTAAAAAAATGTATATGAGGCAGTAATTTATTTCCACAAAAATGTTTGTACTACTACAACAATTGTTTCACCACGATGTGGCTTCTTCAGGTATTACATTGTACTGTGAGACAGTACAATATAATACCTAAAGAAGCCACATCGTGGTGAAACAATTGTTTTTGTAGTAAAAACATTTTTGTGGAAATAAATTACTGTCTCCTATATATTTTTTTAATTAATGTTACAAATTAACTTGAAAAATTCTAAAGAAATTAAATGCTCTCACGAGATATTTTACCGGATTTATATGAAATTGATTTTCGCATCAAGAATTTAAATAACACTTCTAATTTTATCATTCACTTAAATATAAAACCAACATAGTGTGTTGTTTTTTATTTGGGTAGCAATAAGTTAAATGTGTTCGATTCCAATACATTTCTATTCTCGCTTGTGCGAATATAATGCTTGAAAAATATTTATCATTGACGGGACACTGAACGTTCGGAAAATTGTTATTGAAATAATATATGATTGCAATTCGAAAATAATTGAATCTCAAATGTTACTAATCCAGTAATGCGATATTCTGTATGCTGGTTTTAATTTTATTTGCCCTTATTTGCAATCGTTTTTCATTTACAATTTTGTCTGATGTGAAATATTTAATATTGAGTTCATTGTACGTTGAAAGCATAGTGTTATTGAAAATCATAAAATTTTGTATATTATAAAGTTATTCCAAGGTTTTTTTGTGAAAGGCAGACATGATTAAATTTCAATACAATATAAATATTTCACTCTGGGGTTATTAATGGATCACAATAAACAAGATATATTTAATAGGGTATGTATTTTAGATATAACAATTGTTCGCAGTTCGAAATTTTACGTTCTGAATATTATTGAATCCATTTTTGGAAAATTTTACCAGTTTGTGGCATATAAACATTTTAGCAATCATCACAAATTAACTTATAAAATCCTGATTCATCATCTAGATCTAAACTTTTTATTGTTTTTAGTGCATTTACTGAGGTTTGAATCTAATCTGAATGAGATGAATGAAATTAACTAAAATTTCCCTTAAAGGGGGTTATTTCGAGTCTGGAAACATTCTGTCAGTCGGGTTTTTGACAGAGAGTTTGCTTAATATTTGATATTAACTACATAGGTCCATTTATACTTGAACAAAACTGGAAAATATCAGGAAGTCATTTCCAAGGTGGTGAATCTTCTATCCACAATGTAAGAAATTTACTTGGAAAATTTTAAAAAAATGAAATGCCCTCACGGGAATTTGTGGATCGACTTTTTTCGTGAAAACTGAATCGACATTTGATGAAACAAACCACTGACGTTCCCGTCCAGTGAGCACACCTGAAAACATTGCTCTTTTTGCCCAGAATGTGGCAGCATTCATCAAAATCAGATCGGCATCGTGCTCAAGAACTAAACATTTGTCGCACTTCTCTGAGGAGAATTTGTATTCATTATTATTCCTGTAGTAATCACCCAATATTATTCACGATTATTACAGGGTGACAAGAGAAACTTCGGATAAACTTTACTGTGTTCTGGAACAAAAGTATTTTAGCACAGCCAAATAATTTTCATTCTAAAATAGAAAGGCTTTTTACTTGATAGAAGAAATATAACAAAATTTGAATATCAAAACAAATTGAAATATGTTTATCTTCTACAATTTTAATTTCCAAAAGAATTTTTTATTCAAAAACTTTTAGAATTAAATTAATGTCTAAAACAAGCACCGCTTACATTTAATAGACGTATATAATCAAAACTCAATATACAATGTCAAATGAAATAAATAACCCAGCAGATATACGAAAGTAATTAAAATTAATAAATAAATATTCAAACGAGACAAAATTTTGTTTCTGGTTTTATCTTAAGAAATACTACTTGCCTTATAAAAACATGAACACACTTGAAGGACTTCCCAAAGAATATAATTTATTTGAAATATTTAATACATTTAAATATTCGAATAAATTATTTCAAAAAACTCTAAAAAATGTGCACTATATTTTCAAAAAACAAATATAATTCTAGATAATCCCTTCATCAGCCGTTTTTAATAATCCAAATATCAAAATCAAAAACATAACCTACATCACTCACGTGTTAAAAGACTTAAGCTTCGAACTACAGATCAATCAATGTTAGAACATAGATCAATCTTGAATATATAGTTGATCTGTAGTTCGAAGCTTAAGTCTTTTAACACGTGAGTGATGTAGGTTATGTTTTTGATTTTGATATTTGGATTATTAAAAACGGCTGATGAAGGGATTATCTAGAATTATATTTGTTTTTTGAAAATATAGTGCACATTTTTTAGAGTTTTTTGAAATAATTTATTCGAATATTTAAATGTATTAAATATTTCAAATAAATTATATTCTTTGGGAAGTCCTTCAAGTGTGTTCATGTTTTTATAAGGCAAGTAGTATTTCTTAAGATAAAACCAGAAACAAAATTTTGTCTCGTTTGAATATTTATTTATTAATTTTAATTACTTTCGTATATCTGCTGGGTTATTTATTTCATTTGACATTGTATATTGAGTTTTGATTATATACGTCTATTAAATGTAAGCGGTGCTTGTTTTAGACATTAATTTAATTCTAAAAGTTTTTGAATAAAAAATTCTTTTGGAAATTAAAATTGTAGAAGATAAACATATTTCAATTTGTTTTGATATTCAAATTTTAATTTTCATTCTATAAGATCCTCTACACTTTCTTGTACTCATATGTGAATTTTCAGTTTGATACCGCTTTATTTCGCAGAGTGTTAGAATGTCAAAGAAACGTAGTGCAATTTTGAAGCTGTTTCGTCAAGTTAAGCATCACCGCGAAATTTTCTTTTGCTCAATGTGCCTCAGCAAACCGTGTCCGATGCAATTTGCCATTTCGAGGAGCTTAACCATGATGGTTGTTGTCCAGGAAGTTGGAGAAAACGCACTGTCAATACGCCTAGCAATCGCAACTTCGTCAAGAAACGAGTCAATCGAAATCCCAGGGTCTCCATGAGGAAAATATCCCATGAGACCGGTGTCAACCGTGAATCCGTTCGTCAAATGTCCAAAAAGGAGCTCAACCTCAAGCCATACAAGCTCCAAAAAGTTCAACGCCTCACGGATGAAAACAAGTGCGTACGACTTCAAAGATGCCGCCAACTTCTTCGTCTCTCAGCATTCTTTCCACAGACGAGAAGCTTCTCACCGTAGAACAATCCCACAACCATCAAAACGACAGAGTCTGGTCCGCTGAGGCTCCTGGTACGTCGGCCATCATCGAACATCGTCGAAATCCGCAATCCGTTATGGTCTGGGGCGGAATTATCGCCAGCGGCAAAACACCCTTGGTTTTCGTGGATCAAGGGATCAAAATCAATCAAAAAGTCTACCACTGCGACATTCTCGAGGCCGTAGTACTTCCGTGGACACTGCAGCACTTCTTCAACACGCATTGGACCTTTTAACTGGACTTCGTCCGGATCACAAAGAGAAAATGACGCAAGAATGGTGTAAGACCCATTTTCCGGGTTTCATCACATCTGTAGAATGGCCTCCTTACTCGCCGGGTTTCAACCCCATGGACTATAGCGTGTGGTTGATTTTGGAGCTCAGGGCGTGTGCTACACACCACAAAAGTTCCTGCGCCGGGAATGGGACCGATTAACGCCCGAAAAGATGCGGCCCATTACCGAATATTTCAAGAAGAGTCTGAAGCTAATATATCGCCACCAAAGGAAGCCACTTCGAAACCGCTTAAATATATTATTACTGTTCCGTCTCATTAGAGACGTTCGAAATTATTCTCTCATTCGATACTTAGGTCTTTTACGTTAATATGCGATCTAGCAGTTTTGAAATATGTTTGGAACTGTTTAATTTTACTCGACACTTCAGATCACTTGTTCTCTAATTATTATATATGGCCTTAGAAAACCTGGAAAGTCAATTAGAGATTTGGATATATTTATGCCTGTTTATTTCACATGACGCAGCATTCGAAATTATAAACTGACTCAATCATTCTTTACTTGCATTAATTTAATAATTTTTCTGTGACCAATAAGAATATTTGGTTTGTTCATTGAGTCCACCTCCAAATAGACCTTCCAATCAATTATGTTGATTTTCCTCTTTTTGTTAGAAGGGGTACATCGAGCACCTCTAACGTTCAATCTTTGGAAAGACTGTAAAATCATTATTATTATTAGTAATGGTCAAAGTGATCGGTCGCATGTAACTTTTGCTACATCATGCATTATTATTATTCCTAATAGTCAAAGTAGTCGCATGTAGCTTTAACTACATTAAGCACTATCATTCGGGTAGTCAAATTTGTTGTACGTAGCTTGTGCTCGGTCCAAGCTATCGCGGTTATTATTGGTAATATAGTAATCCAGTCGATTGCCAAAGTATTGGCAAATTCATTACATTGTTTTCAGTGTAATAATCATACCTTTGACTTAGTTTATATACAGGAAACCAAGAATTATAATTCGCTCTTATCATAGTGTAATACGAGTGTTTTACTTTAATTCCTTAAAATTTTCGTTGGTTTATCTTATTGGATAAACAAAGCTGGTTCATCATCGAGATAACCACATACAAGTGCCCTCGTAGTAAAACTATTCGCCTACACATCAAAAATACAGTCCACTATAAACCTTTCGAAATTAATCATCGAGATTAATCAAATTGCAATTGCCTGTTACCTCAAAATACCGAATTAATAGACAAAATACTGCGGTAAACTAACCATGGAACGCTACAATTTACCAAATATTTATGTTATTATTATTCGTTGTTTTGTTGCTTGGAGTTAATAAAGTTGAAATGAAAAAAGTACCCAGTAATAATTATATTTTTTAACTGTATATACATTTAACTAAGAATTATATTTTTTAACATCAATATATTCGAATTCTCCTCATCGTCGTTGTGGTTTATCCCATTAGATAAACGTAGATAGTCCATCATCGAGGTAACTACATACAAAGTTCTTCTTCAAGTTGCCATAGTATGTTAGATTCAGTCCACAACAACCTATTGCGATTAATCATTGCATTTTGCCGTTGTTTATTGTTTATATACCCTAGAACTATAAGCAAAATACGGCAGTAAACTAACGCTACATATACAAGGGATTTCTATCAACTGAAGGTTCAACACAATTCGACCGAATATTAATAATTATATCTCCTCTTTCTTTCGGGTTTGCTCTTTGGACCTTCGATCCGGATAGTTCGACAATTAATTTCATCATTACTTCACTCTCCCTCAATATTGATTTCCAACATTATTTCACATTTTCCTTCAGTTCCAGGCCTATCGTCTAGGTTACGAAACATCATATGGGCCCTACGAAACGATGGGTGCCGTTTTACGACATATCCGAGGACGCCCTTTGCTTCCAGGGGAAGGCGCCCGCTTCTTGACCTTGGCCCGAAACGTCATCTCGACAATCAACAGCAGCCGATTTCAGACAATCGACGGAGGTCAGATCCTTTTCGACATCATCGATGGGATTATGGGACAGAAGAAGGCGCTCATAAACGGAGCGGTAAGTGAACTCAATTGGTGTTAAGAAATTTAGTGTTTAAGAGTGTTACTTCGTTACTCTACATTCTGGAGATTAGTCTATTTTTAAAATTAATATAGACCATGTTTGGGATTTGTTATTCATAATCTTCATAGAAAAACTGTATCGATTATGTATGTAATTAAATTCCTGTCAATATTCTATATTCTCTTTAGATTCCTTTAAACTTTTGAGTGTTATGTACAGGTTATTTAAATATTTTAATATTAGCCTTCTACATATTTAATTTCAAGAAATTATATTTAATAATTTTGACTTCAGGAATTCAATTAAATTAATGTCATATAAGTACCACTCATATCAAACAACATATAAAATAAACATTCATCATAAGACATCCAAATGATATAACAAAATTCAATAAATAAAAATTTTTAACCAAAATCCTATAAATTAAATATTTTGAGTAGACAAAATTTTGTTTGTGCTCATTAATCTTATGAAAACAGATATCTTTCAAAAATGTTTAACATAATCTTAAGAATTTCATCATAAAACTATCTTACTTAGAATATTCAATATTATTGGATATCTAAGTATAACTTTTTTATAAAATCTCTAGATATATAAAAACATTACTAAAAAACAAGTTTTAAGAGAGACTTCGTTTCGTCAGTTCTCAATTATATTTATATTCAATAAAGTATAACATCAATCAACAAAAATATTTTCTCACCTTTTAACAATTCAGAAAGCTTTTGGTAAATCAATACTGAAAATTTAAATGGAGTGTAATATTAACTCAGATAAATAATTCTGTGGTTTACTATTGATCTAAAATATTTAAAGGCAATTTAACGGCCCCTGTTATAGCGCACATATAATCTGTATTATAATTAAGTGGCAAATCCAAAGATGTATGAAAAATAGGGTGTTTACATTCAAAAAAATCGAACCTATATATGTATTTCATTTTCGGACATCCTGTATCTGGATGAAAATATTTTCAGGATGTGCGGATTGTACCAACTATCGTTTGGAAAAAACAATCAAGTCGATAGCTTGATTGGTTATGGATAATTTCCTTTCTACATTTTTCACGAACATCTCAGTTGAATTTTTTCTATTTACTGCTAAAGAATTAATTCCGATTTTATGAAGACCATTAGAGATCCAACTGCATTTATATTCATATGAAATTTCTTCAAAATTCTGAATATCAAAAAGATTTGATCTGTTAATCTCCTTCAATTTTAATTTTAAAAAAAATTTTCAAAAAATTTCAGAAATAAATGTCTCATAAGCACTGCTTATATTTAGTGGACGTTTAAAATCCAAATTCATTATACAATATCAAATGGAATAAAAAACCCAACAAATATTGATTCTCAATTAAAATTCAAAAATAACTAATATTGAATGTTTCGTTTCCAGCGTGCGCACCTGAACTCGTCAAACAGGCGTGGTACACATGTTTTGCCTGTGACAAAATGTTTTGTTCTGATCTTATATTCATGAAAACTAAATCTCTCACAAAAATACACAACATTATTTCAAGAAATTCTCCAAAACTAATTTATTTGAAATATTTAAAATGTTTAAATATTCAAATCAGTTACTTCAAAAACTCTCAAACACATGTACCACATCCTCAAAAACAATTAGAATTTAGATAAGGTCAGTTCAACTTTACATTTAAAAGATAAAATCAAATAACAATAAATAAACTTGTAAACTTACCATACAATTTTTGCAATCTATGTTTAATGCAGATTCAAACTAGGTACACCTTATATCCAAGGTACTTTATGTTCTATGCTGAACAGAAAGTTTGTAAAGCATTTTATGGCTTTCCTTAAACCAGTGGAAACTATGTAATAGATTTCTTTATTCAAAAACCTAATATAGAATAATTATATATTATGTATGAAATAAAATAACAAGTGGTTTTTTACATGATAGAAGATCTAAAAAGTTGATTGAAGAATTTTTTTCTATTTCTATTGTAAATTCAATTAGAAAAAAATTCTTCGATCATCTTCTTAGTTCTTAATATAAGTCCTTAGTAATAATAAATTCAAATTCGACATTTTTAGAAAACCTACCACTACTGATACCATAATCCATTCAGAATCCAATCAGTCATAGCAAATTAAAATGTTCACATTTCATAGTTTCATTCATAGACTTTCGAGCATCCCGCTGAATAAAGTCCATTTCCTAAAAGAAGTCATTATAATTGAAACTATAGCGGAGAACAATGGCTATAGAACTGAAATCTATGACAAAATGATTAAGAAAGAACTTATCACAATATTAAGAAAGAAAAATATCAGTTCAGATGATCCTTCTGAAGAAAAAAAAATATGATTTTCAATGGCTTATATAGAAGGTTTCAACCGTAGTATCTCAAATAGTTTTCATAAAATGGAAAGTTTTTAGCAGTAAATAGAAATAATTTAGCTAGAATACTGTGAAAAATAAAGAAAGGAAGCCCAACTTTTACAAATCCGGGATTTATCAAATTCATTGTAATGATTCTAATGCTACATATATACGACAGACAGGTCGATGTTTACAACATAGAATCAAAGAACATAGGATGAAAAACCAGAAATCAACCGGTTTTGCAGAACAGGTATAGAAAATAATTATTTTTTCAATGAGAGAGATGTCACTTTACTTTACAGGGTAAATTGATGGGCTATTTGAAGATTCTTCCAATCACAAAAGCCATTAAAAAAGGTGAATTCAACAAATTTCCAAATATTCTTTATGAACATCCCTATATTGGATACTGTTATTTCCTTGCGCCATAAAAATACGCAGATGTCCTGAGTGTAATAAAAGGACATTTTCAGTTTTAAATTTAGTTACTTTGTGTAGTCCTCTGAAGATGGTCAAAGGACCTAAACACGTGTCAGGATTCTGAGTGAACTGTGAAACATAAAGACTGTGTGAATTTTTTTCAATAAAATTGTTATAATGTTTCACCTAGAGCCAACCTCATACTCCAGTTATTTGAATATCAAGTGTTTTTTTAGAGTGCTAGAACTTTCGATGGGGATAACTGTTATTTGACAGAAGGTAGAAGCTATGTTGTTTTGACATTTCTGCTCAGTAAGCATTGACAAATTATCATGGAAAGACTCACGCCGCAACAACGGTTTCAAATTGTTGAAATTTATTTTCGAAATCAGTGTTTATTCGACAAACTTATAGAGCACTTGGTGCAATTTATGAAGAATCGTCCATCAGAGCAGCCTATTCGTCGAACTATCGATAGATTTCGGGAAAAATTTTCTCTACTCGATGCAATAACAACAACAAGACAAAGAACTTTACCTACAGAAGAAAATGTCGCTGCTGTAAGTCATAGTGTTAATGATGATTCAGATTTGTATATTCGTCGACGTTCACAACAAGTTGGACTCTGTGCATCCATCACATGGAAAATTTTGCGTAAAGATCTTGGTCTACACCCATACAAGATCCAACTGGTTCAAGAACTGAAGCCACTTGACGATAATAAGCATCGTTTGTTTGCTGATTGGGCCCTGAAACAACTTGAAATTGATTCAGTTTTTATCGTAAAATTGTGTTTAGTGATGAAGCTCATTTCTGGTTGAACAGCAATGTAAACAAGCAAAATTGCCGTATATGGAGTGAAAACAATTCTCAAGAAAATCTGCAGGTTCCATTGCATCCTGAAAAATGCACTGTAGGGTGTGCTTTACACGCTGGACGTATCATCGATCCATATTTCTTTAAAAACGATGCTGGAGCTAATGTTACAGTGAATGGTGCTCGTTACAGATCGATGATCAATGATTATTTGTTTCAAAATTTGAATGATATCGACCCAGAAGTGTTTTGGTGCCAACAAGATGGTGCTACACCTCATGCTGCTACCGTAACAATTGATTTATTGATAGAAAGATTGGGCGATAACATTATTTCGAGAAATGGTCCTATTAATTGGCCTCCAATATCATGCGACATAACTCCATTGGATTATTTCCTTTTGCGTTATGCCAAGTCATTGGTTCATGCTGATAAAGAAACAATAGACGCTGTGGAAGCCCAAATTATTTGTGTTATAGATGGAAAAAGGCCTGAATTACTCGAAAAAGTGGTCCAAAATTGGTCCTGTCATAATATTATCCTTCAAATAATAAGAAAATTGGCTTCAATCTTAATTTAAATGTGTTTTATTTCAATTTAAAGTTCTGTCACTCTAAAAAAACGCCCGAGTATGAGCCAACCTCATACTTCAGTTATTTAAATACAATAGTTTCAGCACTAGGTTACAAAGTGAGAAGGAAGCAAGTACAGCGACTATGAATGTCCCATAAAAAGAGGTATAAAACTATGACGCAAACTTCGCAAGTAATATTACTCAATTTGGATGAAACAAGAAACCCTGTGAGCTAAAACTTGGCGAACTTTTTGTACGATCTATCCAGACGACCTTGTTCTCCCTGAACTCCATCTCGAGTCTCCAGTAGCTGATGGGATATCGCTCTAGGCCACTTGTTCTGGGTACCAATAAAACCTGATCTCGACTGAAATCAGTTCTCCCGCGCGCGCTATTCGCGTGCCAAACTAACTGTCAATCACTTCTGGCTTGGCTGGTGCGAAGCCGCCTCCGGAGCCGTTCGAATAGACGGTCCCGGAATGGATCTTTAATCCCGTCTATGCCTACATATCCAGAGTAGGAAACCGGATTGTCGAGGATTGTGAATGTTTCCATGGAAAATACACTCGATATTATCGTTTCCGGTTGGATCTGGCTGGAATTGTTAGTATCCATCAGCTTCCAATTAGGAAACGTGATGTTTTTGGGAAGGGCTTGAGTAATTTACTATTGATACATCGTTTGTCTGACATAAAATAATATCAGAAGTGAAAATAGGTTCGTGCGGCTTTGATAACAGATATTGCTACTAGTTTAATATTTCATTCTTTGATCTGACAACACCTGTATTCTAAAGTGTCATGATTAGACTTTCTTTTCAGTATCTGTCATTTCGCTGAAGAGTAAACAACATAACATGTTTTTGCGGGGAGTTTTGCTTCATTACTTACAGTATGTCGAATAAAACATCCAAAGGTCATCATAGTTTAGTTGTGTAGTTCTGGAATTTCTGAGAAACAGCAGAGATTCAGCGAAAATAGGTCTGCTATAGATGCTATACATTCTGTCAAGAAAGTACCGGGAATTATCGATTTAAATCTGGCGGGGCAATGAGGCAGGTAAAAATTTTTTTTCCTAGGTTGGAACCACTGTCCTTAATTATTATGCCAAGCTTGAGCGGGATCTGTCAACTAGTGTGTTTGCAACAGCTGATTAAGTCAGTCGATGTCGGAGTGCGTGCCCATTTTTACTATGGGTGATCACGTTGAGCAAAGAATTTGTTTAAAGTTTTGTGTTGCCTGCCTCATTGTCCCGCCAGATTTAAATCGATAATTCCCGGTACTTTCTTGACAGAATGTACGTACCACGGCCTTTCTGGAACGAAACATTCGATATTACTTATTTCTAATTTTTATTAATAATTTATTTTTGTTGTTTTTTTATTCCTTTTGATATTGTATAATGAATTTTGATTTTTATACGTCTGTTAATTATAAGCAGTGTTTATTATTAGACATCAATTTAATTTTAAAATTTTTTCGAGATTGCAATTGTAGAAGACTAACAGATTAAATCTGTTCTGATATTCAAAGTTTTTAGTTATCCTTCTATCTGGTAAAAAACCGCATCTTTTTATTTCAACTCTACTGAAGAAAAGGATTCACCCCAACATAACAGAAGTGATCAAAAACCTGAACACCGATAATTGCACATACAGTGTTGTCCAACGAAGACTTAACACCTCGGTTTTCCGACTTTAAAATGAAAATGTGGAAAATCGTTCAGACCCGTCAATTTCTGATTCGAGGAGAAACAACTTTTCCGCTCTTCGCAGCTCCTAAAGGGGGTTAGTACAACCCCTTGATTTTGAATAGGGACGAGGGGTGTTACGATACCTCATATTGAAGATCTTATCGAGTACTATCTGATCCTGAAATTTCGCTTCAAACTTTTCATTGATAACGAATCAGAAATTGACGAGTTCGAGCGATTTTACATATTTTCATTTCAAAGTCGGAAAATCGAGATGTTAAGTTTTCGTAGGGCCACTCTGTATGTGAGGACCGAAAATAAATTGAGCAATAGAATACCTGTGACAACCAGTATCAGACAAGGAGACAGTCTTGGCCTGATATTGTTCAGCATTATGATGGATGGGATAATAAACGAAGTCAAGAAAGCTGGAAGAGAATAACGAATGGGAAACAAAGAGGTAAAAATTATATGTTATTCTGATTACGCAGTTATCACCTCAGAAGAAGACAACTTTCAAAGGCTCTTGTATAAGTTTAAACAAATAGCAAAAGCTTTAAATGCGCAAATATCCGTGAAGATAACAAAATCTTTGACAGTATCTGAACCGTGAAGATGTAAACTCGCAATATAAGATCAATAATGTCAGTCGAACGAAGGCATCATTAATTTCGGGATACTAGGAGCAAAGTCAAAATATATTAGACCTTCCTAAGACCAGTGATGATTTACGCTGAGGAGACCAGAGCAGATAACACCCTAACTAAGAATTACTGAAATGCGAACGCTAAGACCAATAGTAAAACACACATGACCACAAGAAAATTGAAGAAATAAGAGAGATATGTGACATCTAGGATGTGGCAAGATGAGCAAGAAGAAGATGAGATGTGGACAGAATGTCGGAGGACTGATTGGCAAAGATTGCGAGAAAGAAAAAACAAAATACATCCTAACCAATATGGTATAAAAGCTGGTCTTCAGCATCCCAGCTGTAGCTAGGTAATCATTGATGTAAGCATAGGACTAAGTCTTATCGTACGATGAAGATGTTTAAGAGAATCACTTGAATCGTGAAGATCCTCGCTCTCCTGCTCAGCCTCAATGAATTCAACAAAAAAAAATCAATCGCTTCGTCATACAAATACAAACCTTAAAAAATACGAAGATATCTTCGAATAGCCTCAAAAATCTCATTAAAACCAGGAACTGTATGATCATTCAGTATATTTGAATATTTATAATACAGAAAGGCTCTCTTGAAGTCAAACGACCCCTATTAATCTTATCCAGCATATTACTTTCCATCCTTTCGGTGCAGAACTTGCTCGCCTGGTGGCCAAGATCGGAAATTGGAAGATTAAATTCCCTAGGGAAGATGAGTGAAATATCGGCCGGGAAAGTCGGAAAAGCTGATGGCAGAAGACGAATTGACATTAATTCACTCGGCCCGAGCATTAGCGAGACCTCAGGACTAATTTGGAAACTACCAAGAGAGGGGACAATCAATCTGAGACGCTACGGAAGGTAGTGACGAGACCGTCTGATGGAAGGCTTTATTATCGTTCACTCTTGGGTTTTATCGACGTCAGTACGGAATTGGGTTCATCGAGATTCCTGATAATTAGGAAACCCTAGGCGAGCGCCTGTATTACGCCTTGGTTCTTGAAGACAGAGTAGTTTTTATGGTGTGTCTTTAAATATTGATCTAAGGAACCGTTCTAATGATGAAAATGATTTCCCTTTGTACGGTAGTGCTATAACATTCCCATTTTATTGTTATAGGTATCTTAACTTGAGTCGATAATGAAGGGTTTTCAAATAAAAGGCTCCATTTTGCTCAGCTTTCTATCTGGGTAGCTGCAATATTTTGACATTTGACAAGTTAAAACTACGCCATTAATGGAAGTGGAACGATGCTCGCAACAACGCAATGAAATTGTTAAATTTCACAACAAATTCACCGAGATCTTGTGATCTAACACCCTTAGAATTTTTTCTTTGGGGCCACGTGAAAGGTAAGGTCCATGCTGATGCTCCACAATCGATTCAATACCTTGAAGATTGAATTCATGAAGTTATCGAGGACCTAAAGCTGCAATTGTGCGAATTGGTTATGGAAAATTTCATGGAAAGGATATGGTACTACAATCGTAGCCGTGTCATTTGGCTGATATCGTTTTCCAATGTTAATGGCGTATCTTCCTCTTCAATATGAAGAAAACATCCATTAATTTCTTCCAAAACATACCTTTTAACATCAAAGTCAAACTTACTATTTAAACACCCTTTAGTTCCTGGAAGGAAATCTGGAAGCTTCTCTGCAAACACTAGCTGTTCTTAAGCGATTGATCAATCTTTCTGAAAGGCTGTATCACTTGAAAGGTTTTTGCTTCATAAATGCTTTGCTGAAGTAGGTGATATCGAAATTAAACTCCTTCACGACTGAGCTACCGAAACTTGAAGATGCACTTCACAGAAATAATCGAAGTTGATCGCCATGTTAGTAGTCTCAGCATCACGCAGTAGCTGATGATCGACCATCAAACTATTTTGAACCATTTGTACAGAGCTAGATTAAAAAAAAAACAAAGATCGATGTTTGTGTGTCTCACCAATCAAGATCAAAAAACATAATGTATCGAATTTCCATCTGCAAACCATTGGTCAAATGGAATGAAATCAACTCATTTCGTGAACGGATGGTGACTGAAGATGGGAAATGGGTCACATACGACAATATTGTTCGAAAATTATCGTACTCGATGTGCGGTGAAGCAGCTCAAACGCTGCCCCAACCAGGACTAAACGTCAGGAAGGTTCCACTCTGTATTTGGTGGGACTAGAAAGGAATCATTCTTTATATATAGCTTCTATCGAGTGTTTTTTTTAGAGTGATAGAATTTTAAATTGGGATAAAACACATTTGAATTAAGATTGAACCCATTTGTCTTTGATTTCAAAGATAATTTTATGACATTTATGTTTTAAAAATAATTTCCGGCATATGTCCACCACGACTAACTCTGAGGAACCGCATTCGACCATACCAATTTTGGACCACTTTTTCGAGCGATTCAGTTCTTATTTCATCAATACCACGAGTTATGTTGACTTCCAAAGCGTCTTTTGTTTCGGACTTATCAGCAGAAACCTATGACTTGACATAACATCAAAGAAAATAATCCACTGGAGTTATGTCGCATGATCTTGGAGGCCAATTAAGTGGACCGTTTTTCGAAAAAATGTTGTCGCCAAATCTTTCTTTCATTAAATCAATTGCTACGGTAGCAGCATGAGGTGTCGCACCATATTGTTGGAACCAAAACACTTCTGGGTCGATACCATTCAAGTTTTGAAACAAATGATCTGTAACAATGGATCTGTAACGAGCACCATTCAATGTGACATTAGCTCCAGCATCGATTTAAAGTGTGTAGAGTACACCATACAGTTCATTTTTCAGGATGCAATGGAACCTGCAGGACTTCTTGAGAATTGTTTTCACTCCATATACGGCAATTTTGCTTCTTTACGTAGCTGTTCAACCAGAAATGAGCTTCATCATTAAACAAAATTTTACGATAAAAAAGTGGATCATCTTCAAGCTGTTCTAGGGCCCAATCAGCAAAAAAGCGACGCTTATTATGGTCAAGTAGCTTTAGTTCTTGAACCAGTTGGATCTTGTATGGGTGTAGACCAAGATCTTTACGCAAAATTTTCCATGTGGTGGATGCACAGAGTCCAACTTGTTGTGAACGTCAAGGAATAGACAAATCTGCATCATCATTAACATTATGACTTACAACAGTGATATCTTCTTCTGTGCATACAGTTCTTTGTCTTGTTGTTGCATCGAGTAGAGAAAATGTTGTCCGAAATCTATCGATAGTTCGAGGAATGAGCTGCTCTGATGGATGATTATGTGAACCATAAATTTCACGAAGTGCTCTATAAGTTTGGCGTATAGAGCACGGATTTTGAAAATAAATTTCAACAATTTATAAACATTGTTGCGGCGTGAGTCTTTCCATGATAGTTTGTCAATGCTTACTGAACAGAAATGTCAAAACAACATGGCTTGTACCTTTCATCAAATCACAATAATCCCTATCGAAAGTTCTATCACTCTAAAAAAAAACATGCGATGGCGCAAATCCTTCTGGCGCAAAGCAGTATGTCAATATTATTATAAAACATTTTGCGTAAAATACGGAGGCGTCGAAAATCTCCGCTGGGAGCTGGCGCCTGTTAATAAGCATACATCATTGACCCCGAAATTCCATCGAGTAACTCATCGCAGAAATATCGCGAATAATAAAACCCAATGAAACGGTACTTTATGGCCATCATTTTCATACTCGAGGCTCAGAAAAATCTCTACGGAAAATTCTATCTCGACTTTCCTCACGCTCGACGTTATTCCGTGGTATTATACTTATATTTTCTGTTCTAGCAAGTGGAATTGCTACAGCGGCTCATCAAGGAAATGGCGCTGTTCCACTTTTCCCTGAAGGTAAACGGGACCCAGTCGATTTTCCATCGCAGTTCCGACACCATCGACGTGAGTCTGGCTGAATTTGATAAGACGAAATCGACGTTTTTGCGACTTCCCCTGTCAGGCAAAAGGTGAGTTGCAAACAAGTTAGGATAAGGTGTTTATAGCTCATTAGTTCAACTGCAGTTATCGCAATAACAACCATATGTTTTTGATATTGAGTAGCATAGAAAATTCTCAACACCCACTGATATTAGAAGTGGTACATCCAGAATGAATAATTTCTTCAACTTGATATTTCGACAAGATGAAGAAAGAATCGCAAAAAGTGTTATCAGCAGGAATTCCAAACCAGCTCTTCGGACGTTAATCGGTCCCATTCTAAGCTCAGGGAATGCTTCAGCGACTTCAAACTTTTGTGGTGTTTAGCACCCGCCCTGAGCTCCAAAATCGACCACACCCTGTGGTCCATTGGATTGAAATACGGCGAGTAGGGCGGCCATTCTGCGGATATGATGAAACCCGGAAAATGGGTCTTACACCATTCGTGCGTTATTTTCGCTTTGTTAGCCGGAGCGAAGTACTGTTGAAAGGTCCAATGGGTGTCGCCGAAGTGCTTCTGGGCCCACGGAAGTACTCTGGCCTCGATAATGTCGCAGCGGTAGACTTCTTGATTGATTTTGTCTGCAGTTTTCATTGTCACTCTGTAGATAAGCATGCATCATAAAGTAATTAAAAAAGAACCCAAGGTAAAAGAAATAGAACAATCAATACAAAGAAAAAGAAAGATGCCACATTGTATAGGGCAAGACACCTAAGATCAAACTCAAGTTCCCAGCAAACAAGAAGAAAAAAAAATATTTGCAACGTTGAAAATGTAGAGCGGTAGCTAAAGTACACGAAATAATGGAGTCATTCTTGAAGTATTATGAAAATATCCCAATCAAGAGCAAAATTATCAACAATATAAAAGACTTCAAAAAATGCAAATGATTTGAGAATAGTCCATTTTAACATACGCAGTATTGAAAAACGTTTTTGATGAGTTGCTGTTGGTCATGTAAACTCTTGATGTTATGGTATTAACGGAAACACGTTATATTGAAGAGATTTCTTTGTATTCGTTGGGGGAATATAACGTTATATATAATGCTGGGGACTTGAATAGAAATGATGGAACCTTTGTTTTTATAAAAACAGGGCTGGACATACTTACGAAATAATCAACATGGGTGAAATTAAGTGCAATAAAGATTAATATGCCAGCAAAAAATTACATAATAACATCTTCGTATAGATCTCCAGTCACTTGCCGAAAAATCTTCAACGTAGGATTAAATGAATACTTGGAATCTAACAATGTTAGAAGATATGGACATATCCTAAGGGGGGATGTAAATATCAACTTGTTGGATGACAATGATAAAGATGTTGAAGACTATGAGAATATTATGAGCTCCCATGGGTATTATATATCATATATTACTGAACATACGAGACCAGAAGTTAACGTGCCAGATAATTTTTTCTGTTAGACGAAGAAACGTAGATGAACTTGCGGAATCATATATAATTAGATATGACTGGCACTAATAAGATGGCAATAAATTTCATAGAGACGCTAAAATTCCATATCGCAAAGAATATATTTACTAGAACATATCGGAAGGGTGCCATCGTCAGAAAACCATGGATGACAAAGGGTTTGCTAAAATCAATAACCAAGAAAAATTAATTATATGCAAGTCTAAGAAGCAGTCCAAATGAAATAGATCTGAGAAGGGAGTATTCAGTTTATAAGAATAAATTAGGTAAGATATTACTAAGGAGTAAAAAACTATATTCCAATAAGATTATTGAAAAATTTGAAAATTCAAAAAATCAAGTATTGTGTAACATACAGTATGGTTTTAGAGAGGGAAGATCGACCAAAGATGGGGTATTGGAATTGACTTCTGAAATTTATAATTCATTAGACAAGAAAGCTCCTGCAATCTATGTATTCATCGATATCTTCAAGGTCTTCGATTCTGTCTCTCGCGGAAAATTGTTGATGAAAATATGAATAAGAGGACGTGTATTTGAACTACTTCAAATTTACCTTACTAATACAAGGCAAAGAGTGGATATTGGGGGTGTCGTCAGCGCATGGAGAAATGTCAATTACGGGGTTCCACAAGGAACAGTCCATGGTCCTATACTTTTCACAATTTATATGAATGATCTGCTCCGGTTGAATACCGAGGGTAGTGTCCTCAGTTTTGCCGACGATACGCCGATATTTTCCAAAGGTGAAAAAATGGTTTGAATACAATCTACCCACGTTAAATGAAGATAAGACTAAGCTCCCTTTCTCCTCATATGTCGCCAACTGACGAACATGGAACCGTAAATCTTGAGTGATACAGAAAATATCTCCGAATGTGAGTCGATAAAGTACTTAGGCATTATGATCGTCAGACATATGCGCTGGGATGTTCACATGAAAAGCTTAGTTACCAAAATAAGAAGCTTTCTCACTAGATTGAATTTTCTATTTTCTTATAATAATATAATAAAAAATTCATTTCTCTATCGTACTTTGGTAGCATAAGTCAAAAAGTGGCCAATAGTTTTTCAAAATCAGATGTCAATATTGCCTTCAAAACGCAAAACAAATTATCATCGGTATTATTTAACGCAAAGAACCCTACTCCAAACATACACAAATCAGGAGTTTATGAGTCACCTTGTTCTACGAGCAGTAATAAATATATAGGACAAACAGAACGTTCCTTCAAGACGAGGTTCAACGAACATAAAATGAGTTTCATTAAAAATAAACAAAATTCTACTTTTGCCACTCATTGTCTAGAAAACGGTCATTCCTTTCCTACAATAGATAATCATGAAATTTTACATGTAGAATCAAAAGGGAAGAAACTCGATTATCTAGAATCTGTTGAAATTTTCAAATTAGTTCACAATAACAATAATGTAAAAATAACGAATGACTGTACGGAGCTATCGAAAATATTTGAGATATTCAAAAAGTAACATCTGTTTAAAACCTTTTTCAACGAACATAAAATGAATTTAATGAAAAGTAAACAAACCTTCAACTTTTGCCACTCATTTTTTAGAAAACAGAAATTCCTTTCGACAAAAGAAAATCTTCAGAAAATTTTACATGTAGATTCAAATGAAAAGAAACTTGATTATTGAACTTTTCAAATTTGTTCACAATAAAAATAATTTAAAAAATAATGAATGACTGTATGGAGCTATGTAAATCCAAATATTTGAGATGTACAACAAAATAACGTAAAAATAATGAATGACTGTACGGAGCTATGTAACCCCAAAAATTATTTGAGATATTTAAATGAGTACCATCTGTTTAACAACCTTCTTTGTCGATTGCCGACATGCCGATATCTGTTAGAAGGCCCCTCTTTTCAACTCGGTTTTTTATCACGTTCCGATTGCGAACCTCTGTACCACTATAAGGTGTTACCAAGAATCTGTTGAAATATTCAAAATATTTATCACTTTTGTTTAAATATGACTGTTCCACTGTTAGGTCTTCAGTTGTCAGATGATAGGATAGTTCATTTCCCGAAACTCGAGTCACAAGAAAATGTGTAATATATATTTTTATTGGTAGTAAAACATAGTAAATTCTACAATTTGTTTTAATTATGATCAACTACCAAATAGTAACGGCTGAAACAATTCAGTATCTGATGATAGTTAGTATCATGTTTTTATCGGGCCTTGTTGAATTATATTTGTGTTTGTTTTCTGATCATGTAAGTTTGATTGGTTGGATAAGGTTGTTATTTTTCTGAGATCTTTGTCACGTGTACATTCGTTCCGTTAATTTATTTTTGCCATAATTTTTTGTGATATTTTGGATATAAATTTCAATGTATGATATTATATTGGTATTATACTTATAGATATAGATTATAGATAGTTTATTAAGAAGTTCATGCAACGCCACATACAAGCTGATACCAAAATATCAGCTTCTGTGGAGTTGAACCGTTTATTTACATGTTGTATTGGTTTTGCTCAAATTGTATCAATCAGTGAATAAACATTATTGTTATTCTTATTATTAAGTAATGTTGTTTTCTTGCAACACCCAGTTTAATTCATTCATTCCAGAATTCTTCATCTTCAGATACAAATAAGATGGAAAAATTTATAGGTGACTTGAAGAAACTTCACGCACACCATTTATATTTGGAACAAATGACTCAAAACCTAAATCTTGGGCGTGTGTCCCCGGCCTAAGGTCGATAGATAACCTCTGATGTTATATCACTAACGGCAACTCCGCCAGAAGCGAGCGCATAGGCTTCCTGCGGAAGAAAATGAAAGGATTTTCTCCGTTGTTCGAGGATGGGAATGATTCCACGAGATAGACGTGAAATATTAATATTGCAGTTTGCGTATTTTGTCTGTTTCTCGTTCACGGGAATTATTCAGAGGAGAACGCGCGCGCGGGGAAAGACGAGCTGGAGGAACGTAATAAGAAATTTAATTTCCATTTCATATTAGACAGAAACGAATGAGCAAGGAAATAATATGGCAAAATTAGCTCCTATAAGCCCTTCCTGACGATTCGTTTTCGGATATCGTATTGCTAAAGAATGTGGAACGCGAAAATGGATGGACAGGAATTTTCTAGGAGAGGGTTTCAACGTGACAATATGAAATCCAGCGAAAAATATTTATTAGGCTCATTTGAGCATTGGTACTTCAGTTGAGCAACGGAAGTGTTCATCAGAATCTTATTCTTCTCGTATAAACTGATCAAAAATTGAGGTGTGGGGTGTTTTTTTAGAGCGATAGAACTTTCGATAGGAATAACTGTGATTTGACAGAAGGTAAAAGACGTGTTGTTTTGACATTTTTGTTCAGTAAGCATTGAGAGATAATCATGGAAAAACTCAAGCCGCAAAAACGTTTACAAATTGTTGAAATTAATTTTCAAAATCAGTGTTCTATCCGCCAAACTTATAGAGCACTTCGTGAAATTTATGATTTACATAATCGTTCTTCAGAGCAGCTTATTCGTCGAACTATCGATAGATTTCGGACAACATTTTCTCTACTCGATGCAACAATAACAAGACAAAGAACTGTACGTAATATCGCTGCTGTAAGTCATAGTGTTAATGATGATCCAGATTTATCTATTCGTCGACGTTCACAACAAATTAGACTCTTTGTTTAATTATTAAACAAATAGCTTTTAATAATGAATATGATCCAAAGTTGATAGACAAATTATTGATGAATAAAAATAATAAAATAGCTTCAAATATGGTGTTTCCTAATATAAAAGAAAATTTTAAATATATTTCCTTAAATTACACTAAAGGTATTTCTGAGAAAATTGCTACATACCTCAAAAATAAATATAATTTGAGAACTTCATTTAAAACTAATTTAAACTTGAGTAAATTTATCAAAAATAATAAAGACTACACACATAAGGATGATAAATCTGGGGTTTATAAGTTAACCTGCGGTGATTGCCCTAAAATTTACATAGGTCAAACTGGAAGAACGTTCCGTCATAGGATGTGTGAACATTTGAAGAGTTTCCTCAATAATAAAAGCAATTCAACATATTCCAACCATTTGTTAGAAACAGGGCATACTTTCAACCATAACTTTGAAATTCTACATATAGAAAGCAAAAGTTATGCCTTAAATCTGTTAGAATCCCTAGAGATAAATAAACATAATAAAATTGGAATATTACTTAACGAACAAATAGATTCAAATGGCTCACCTCTGTTAAATATATTCAGATAAGCTGGAATTTGCAGGGACCTTTTTTTGGGTTATAGTGCCCAATAAAAATTTATTGTAGTTACTGTAATATAAATAGCCACGGATTTCGGAAACAAGCTTAGTTATTCAAAATGTGATCTTGCCTGATGATGCTACTGTGATAGCGAAACAATTGTTGTGAGTTTAACAATAAAAATTTGTGAAAATCAGAATAACCTTATTTCAAATTATTTAATATGGATTTTCACCAGGTAAGGACTGATACAATTCAATAAATTAGACTCTGTCACCACATGGAAAATTTTGCGTGAAGATCTTGGTCTACACCCATACAAGATCCAACTGTTTCAAGAACTAAAACCACTTGACCATAATAAGGGTCGTTTGTTAGCTGATTGCGCCTTAGACCACCTTGAAGTTGATCACTTCTTTAACGTAAAATTGTGTTTAGTGATGAAGCCCATTTCTGGTTGAACGGCTATGTAAATAAGCAAAATTGCGTATATGGAGTGAAAACAATCCTCAAGAAGTTCTGCAGGTTCAATTGCATCCTGAAAATGAACTGTATGGTGTGCTGTATGGAGGCATCATCGGTCCATATTTCTTTAAAAACAATGCTGGAGCTAATGTAACAGTGAATGGTGCTCGTTACAGATCGATGATCAATGATTATTAGTTTTAAAATTTGAATGGTATCGACCCAGAAGTCTTTTGGTTCCAACAAGATGGTGCTACACCTCATGCTGCTACCGTAACAATCGATTTATTGAAAGAAAGATTTGGCGATATCATTATTCCGAGAAAGGGTCCAATAGTTGGCCTCCAAGATCATGCCACATAACTACACTGGATTATTTTCTTTGGGGTTATGTCAAGTCATCGGTTTATGCTGATGAACCAGAAACAAAAGACGCTTTGGAAGCCAACAAAGCTCGTGTTATTGATGAAATAAGGCCTGAATTACTCGAAAAAGTGTTCCAAAATTGGTCTGGTCGAATGCCTTTGCTCAGAGCTAATCAGAGTGGACATATGCCGGAAATTATTTAATGTCATAAAATTATCTTTCGAATAAAAAAAATTTGGCTTCAATCTTAATTTAAATGAGTTTTATTTCAATTTAAACATCTATCACTCTAAAAAAAAAACAACCGATAGATATCCAAGAGAAAAATGTTTGCACTTAATCAAAATTTCAAGATTGCTAAACAGTTCATGTGAAGAGGCGTATGTTTGCGTATTACACACACACAAAATATGGTGCCCATGACACTGAATGGCCTAATTACAAAAAACTCATTTCTTGCACGTGTATAATCTTTTTTATGGTCAGTATGTGTTTTGATCACAATTGATATGGTGTAATATCAGTTATGGATTACTTATCATCTTGAACAATTAGTGTGTTGGTTAAACGAACGCTTAGCTCCACAAGAAATTGCTAACTGATATTGATTTCTCGCATATCACATTTTTGAATCAATGAAGTTAATAAAAATTTAAAAAAACAGGTCACTGCAGACTGAAAGCGCATTTGCGGTCTGGCTGAAGACGATGAATGCAGGCTGTATCTTGAGAACACTGAAACAGCCTTGCACATCGTCTCAGAGTGCCCAGCGGTGAGTCGCATCGGATTCGAGGTCTTTGTCCAGGCTTTTATAGCCCACAGCGAACTGAAAAAATTACCCCTGAACCAGATTATCGGTTTTATCCAAAAACTGGATCTCTTCGGGGAGATATAAATTAGGGGTGAACCACAATAGTCCGTGCGGACGCAGTGGTAGGGTGGACAGACGCCCGCTCGCCATGAATAACATAAACGAATAAAAATAATTAAAGATTATAAATTTAATGGTTCCGTTACTTTACGCCCTTCCCAAAACACATAAGAAAGATTGTCCTATGAGGCCCATTGTTTCTTATATAATTGCACTAGCGTCAAAAATTTGTGAACATCTCAACATCATTTTACCAAACTTGGTACATTATAGCCCAAAATATTCTATCAAAAATACTACTCAGCTGACAGAAGAACTAAAATCTTTTAAAATTCCCTCTAACGCGAAACTTTTTTCATTCTATGTTGTTAATTTATTTTCTTCCATATCTAATTTCGAAATTAATAATATAGTTCAAAATTCATTACAGCAAAATCAGTCACTCACCTCTGAAATTATACGAGAAAGAATGATTCTACTTGAAATATGCCTCAAACAAAGTTATTTTAAATTTAACCATAAAATTTATCAACAACCCTATGGGTTCTCCCTTATCAACACTTTCGAGAGAAATTTTCATGACCCATCTTGAAAATAAAATCTTTTCTTCTGAGGGTACTTTGATAAATAGAGTTCTTTATTGGAAATATGTGAATTATATATTTTGCATTTGGTTAGGATCTATTAGACAATCAGAAATGTTTCTGAATTTGTTATATTCATTTTTCAATTCTATAAGATTCACTATTGAAATCTGAAATTCACAAAAATCAATAAATTTTTTCAGATATTCAAATCACAAGAAATGCTAATTCCCTGAATTTGACATATTTGGAAAATCCACGTACATAGATTCATTAATACACAATAACAGTTCCCACCCTCATAAAATAAAAATGTCTCCTTTTCACACCTTTGTACGTAGATTACTATCAACCCCTCTTTCGATAGAAAACTTCAACAAAGAAATTGAAGTTTTGAAGTCATTAGCGTCAAACAATGGTTACAATACGAACGTAATCGATAAATTAATTTTTGAAAAACAGCATAAAAAGCTCTAGCTTCTCTATTCTTCAGGACAAAGAAAAACAAAAATTCTATAGGATACATTTCATACGACAAATAAGTAATAAAATTTGCAATAGACTAAAATAGAATAATATCAATATTATTTGTACAAATAAGAAAAACTTAGGTTCACTCTTAGTCAATAGCAAAGATTGTCCTGAAACGTATGAAAAAAGCGGTATATACCAATTATGTTGTAATGAATGCCCTGCATTTAACATAGGTCAGACAGGACGATCTATAAACATAAGGGTAGAAGAACATAAAAAAGTATATAACATAATAAAATAACATCTGGTTTGTCGGAACATTGTATAAATAACAACCATTTTATAGATTTCAGTAGAACTGAGATTTTACACATAGGTAATAAAAGCAGAAGAATGAACCTTTCAGAAAGTTTAGAAATTTTATTAGCACATGGTGAGAAGCTACCAATTACAAATGAACAACTTCAATTTAATTTATCACCATTGCTCTTATCTGTTAAATATTAGGACCCAACTAACACCATAATTTTACACTGTTCAAAATTCTACCTGTGATCTACCCTACCATTATAAATAGGATTTTATGTTTTGTTCTCTTCGGTTTTGAAAATGGACTAATGACCCGAAACATATATGTCAACAGACATCAAATAAACAGTGAAACTTGAGCCAAGTTGTTTTTATTTACTTTGTTAAGTTGCTGACTGTTAGTAGTTTTCGCGCATACTTTGCTAAACTCTATCCACTAACTTTGCTCCAGTTAGTAGAGCGTGTAATCGATATCGAATTAGGGGAAAGGCTGTATATACTCATGGAGGTGGAAGAGCAAGTCGCACAAGATCGGCTAATACGGTTAACTGCCAACGAAATCCCCTCTTCACAGCATCCCGAATTAATGGCTCATTCCAGCAAGCTAGCGATAGGACAGTTGCTGATCAAACAATCCGTTTCAATTTTAGGGCAAGAAGATCCGTTAGGCACCCGCGAGTTAGTGGGGAGCACCGCATTGGAAGATATCGCAACTCAAAGGGAGTCACTATCCCACACGATGCGAGAAAAGTTACTGTTATTTCTTTTCTACATGTATTGGCGTGCGGAAAAGGAATAAAACTAGTTTTTTCCGCACGCAAATGATAAAGAATAAATTGTCCTTATTCGTCATAGACACCAATGATGAGGTAACTATGGTAACGACGTGCTGTCGCGTCGTTCGTGCAGGAAAGTATCACTTTCCGCACTTGTTGGAAAATAACTATACTGGAAAGGCTTTTCAGGAAAACGTTAAGCACCAATAGTCTAAGCCATATCGTCGAGATCCACAATCCCCAGAAACGTTTCGCTAACAATCTTGGTCAGGACTAGGCTGTTCGAACCGTCAAGTCCCGCTAAACCCTGAAGCATTTCTCAGTATATCCTGGACGTGAGTTTCTGCGAACAGATAGATGGAATAATCTTCTAGTCCAGCATACGGACTTTCAACTTCGGCGCCCTCGAGTCCAATTAGGTGGCCAGGTCGTAGAAATGGGACCATCAGATTCATAAACGCATATCGACCGTCCTTTACTTTAAGCTTCCTTTAATGCGCCGGTCATATGTTTCCGACTGTTGGCTATCCTGAGAACTAGTGATTTTACGAATATAGTTGGTGATATTCTGTAAAAATTGTGAGTTATACGTCGGAACTTGTAAAAAGAAAAAGGAAAGAAGCATAAATCAGTCTTTGCATAAACATGGTTATGTGCAGAAGGCACTATATTGGAATTTATATCATTATTACGTGCGAATTGCTATATTTTAGTGAACGTGAGTAATATGAATGATTATGGAAGAAAAGAGAAAAAAGTATTACTTTAAAACCTGAGGAGGAACTACGTCTCTTGAAATTGATTGAAAAAGAGAATTGTAATGTTACATTATGAAGTCTGGCACAGAATAGGAACTGCTTTCAATGCAACAGTTCTCCATTGGGGAGATGGGGACCAGCTCAAAACCAAATATGACAAAATAAAAACTTAGACTAGAAAGTTGGTAGCTGCTCAACGCAGTCATATTAAAGGGACTGGTGGTGAGGCTCCATTGAAATTGAGGGAACCAATTTCCAAACAGTTGAGCCCAACTATTACGAACCCACTTGCCGAAGCGAGAGAGATGTATTATAAAAAAAACAGCTCTAGTAGAAGCTCAGCTAGTGGCTATCAAAGAAGAGAATTCAAGAAAAGAAGATTAAAATATTAGATTTGAAAATTATTGAGATGCACAGAAAATTAAATAATAATAATTAAATCTTTTTTATTTTGAACGCACTTTCTGGGAAAAGCGGTATTAGAATTTTATCCGCACTGCTGCCGACTATGAAATCCCCTCAAATTTGAATTGAGAACAGAAATTTCAATAACACATATTTTTATTCCTTTATTCTCACTTGAAACTTTTTCAGATGTTACCTAAGGTAAAACAATGAATCAGAAATACAAACATAGAAACCTATCTAAATACATGCCTTGTAAAATCTTATAAGAATTATATGAAATCTATGATAGATTGGGCCGTTGCTTGGTAGAAATCAGTTGTAATTTTCATTATAAAATAAAACACTTGTTTACATTTTCTACTTTATTTTTGGTATTGACGTACGTTTCGTCTTTGCTAGAAAGGCTAGAAAGGTATTCTGATGAAGTCTTTCTAGCAAAGACGAAACCTACGTCAATACCAAAAATAAAGTAGAAAATGTAAACAAGTGTTTTATTTTATAATGACAATTATATGAAATCTTGTCATGTTGAAGATACAAATTGAATATGAAGAATACTTTCACAAGTGACTAGCAAATTTATTTTCAATTAACACAAATATGAATTGTAAATCGGCAAATGTTCATTAATAATAGACTCTCTCACTTGACGAGCTGCATTAACTTTACTTGAATTTGTTTGAAACTCCTCTTTCTTCTGCAATCATTCATTTGGAAATATTTCTTTCATATCTACAGCTATATTGTGCAAAACAGCGTAGCAACAATAATTGCCCTTATGGTCGTTAACTTAACACTCATTCCTTCAGAAAAGATAGGAAAAAGACGTTTCTAAACTCCATACTTTCTCTCCACCACATTTCTAGTTCGTATAATTGACTGCTTATATAAATTTTCAACTGCAGTTAAAGCTTCGGTTACTTTGTCGTAAGATAAGTCTGCAAACTATAACCACTATCACTAAGTAACAAATACTGTCCAAATTTACCACTCTCAAATTGTCTCTTCAAGACACTGTTATTAAAGATGGTTTGATCATGTGTTGAACCAGGTCATCTATCTACAATAATTCTGATTCTCAAGTCTGAATCACACAAGTTTTGAACGTTAAGGGCAAAATAATGTTTTCGACATCGAAAGATCTCTGTGTCATCACCACCTGGAGAAGTGATTTTAATTAATGTGCAATCTATAGCACTAATGACACGTGGAAAACCAGCAATTGCATAAAACTTTTCTGCTGCTTGTATTTCATGATCACCTTCACACATCTTTATATATTGTGGACACAGGGATGCGATTGCAAAAGAAACTCTTGGAATAATTCTAGAAGCAGAAGGTTTAGAAATTCCCAAAAAAATCTCCGGCTGTTTGATATCAGCATATTTTCAGTTCCATAGAATCTCAATGTCAAAAGTAGTTGGTTCATCGGTTCAATAAAGCTGCCTCTGAATATTGTCAATTTAATGATTTGGTATATAGAAAATTATATCAACAAAATAATGAATCGGAGTCTGTTTAGCTGTTAGATGGGAAGTACAATTGATCTACAATTTTTTGAAGCAAAGATAAAACAGTTGGTTTTGTCAGGCGAAAACGATCAAAGAAATCTAGATAATCTAACATGGAAAAATGTCTCTCCTTCTGTAAAGTTTTGGTCTTCCCACAATTATTTCTTCATCATTTGATGAAGAACTAGAGCTTGAATCAGCATTCAACGTTTGGTGCAACATATTTTGTAGTACGCTAAAATCAAACAAAATGGCCAAATGTGACAGAAGAAGGTTATGTCCACTGTTTTCGTGTTTATCGGGCACCTGCGCAGTGTAGAGCTTCTCGTTAAAAGATCCTTCTCCAGTCGTAAAGGGCCGATTTTCTCACTTTAAGATAAAGGACGCTTTTAAGTTCCCTTCACCTTGAAACTTGCTTATGAAACACGTTTTATCATTAAAGGAGACTTTTTGGAAAA
Organism: Megalocaria dilatata; assembly: GCA_034642435.1. Taxonomy (NCBI): domain Eukaryota; kingdom Metazoa; phylum Arthropoda; class Insecta; order Coleoptera; family Coccinellidae; genus Megalocaria; species Megalocaria dilatata. The sequence continues at coordinate 8,373,457 of CM067857.1, read as the reverse complement.
AAGGAGGCTTTAATTTCGTTTACGAGGGTGGTTCAAATATGATCGAGACAAACTCTCTAGATGGCGCGCACGTATGTTTCGAAGGCTTTAATTTCGTTTATGAAACTGGCCGTTAGTCCTTCATTTCACTGGGATGAAACTAGGATCTTAGTCAAGACAAGCGCGTCAAGCTAAAATGTCATGAGGGCGTTCACTCACGATCAATAGATATTTCGGATTTTTTGGTTCACATTGAAATTATCCAGTTGAACGATCTGAAAAGATCATACCACAAAATCATAAAGATTCTCACGTTAACCTTCACCTTTCCACCATCTCCTAAGATATTTCATAAATGCCATCTGAGAGTTATACCTAATGTCGTCTCGAGCAGCGTAAAATCCGTTTTTACATTGGCTGGCATAAAAACCGAACGAATCGCGGGAAGTTTTTTCAATTAAGAGCAAATTTCACGGTATCGCGTCACGGGCGCGTCCATAAAGAGTCATCATTCTCTCGTTTTCACAAAACCCCCGGCCGTACGCGAAACAGAAACGAGCCGCGTAGATAATAAATCGGGATCCCTGGCGACAAGAAGAAAACTCAAAGTTCCCCCGTGTTATTAACATCTGTTTATTCGGAGTTTTTTCATCCGGGCGTGTAACGCGCACGCTGTACATCCGGCGGTCGTGGGCGTCTAGGGATTACCGCATGAAAATATCCGATACGATGTGCTCGCTTCTCGGATAATGGAAGGTTTTTTTTTGTTATGAAGGTAAGTCGGCTTGTCAGCGACGTTGCCAGTGCACTTCAGTCCTCGACAGATTGTTTGCAAGGCTGAGACCGTTTTGTAACAGGACAATCTTCAAAATGCACCAGTTTGCAAAAAAGTCGTTCATACATAAAAATAAATGTTCATAAAAGTAATATCTTGTAGGCAAAGAAGGAACGTTTTGAGTTTAACACGTTGACTGTTTTAGTCACGATGGAGCAGAACCCGGGAACGCATCGCGCTTTATGCGTACAACCGTATTATCGCAACAATGATTCAATAGTGCCTTCTCAACGTTTGTATCGTGAGGAGTATCGTACACGCCTTACACCAAGTGACGACAGCATTCAAAATGGATCCGTATGTTCGAGAATACAAATTTTTGATCGTCTCGGTCTTTATTTGACGGAAATTCATCTTCGATATAAGAAAAACAAATGTTAACTTCCGCTATTTTATTGATTTATACGACAATTGTTTCGTCATACCATGACTTCATCAGGTAAGTATTTGAACTGAAGTATACAATGCGAAACATGACCTTAAATACAAAGCTCTGGTACAAAAAATAGAAGGTGGAAAGAGATGGTTTACGAGTAATGAAAAATATTAAGTAGGGGGGAACTGTTTAAATCTTTTTGATCTTTTAATGTAATTTGTCTTTTATTATATCTATTGATCTCTAAAGTTTCTAACAGATTTAGTTTCTGACTTTTGTTTTCGATATATAATATTTCATAGTTCATATTAAAATTATGACCAGTCTCTAACAAATTCTTGGCATAAGTTGAATTTGGTCTATTATTAATATAACATTTTTCATGTTCTCGTATCCTTCTTTCGAATGAACTGCCTGTCTGTCACACATATGCACATGTGCAACTACTACATGTTAACTTGTAAACTCCTGATTTTTGGATTTTAGGAATGACGTCTTTATTATTTTTTATTCAGCTGTTATAATTTCACTTTTTCTTTAAATATCGTCAATCTTTTCAGATTTTTGGCCTATGTGAGTTAATGAAATAAATTTTTTTTGATTGAATTTTGAAATTTTGTATGTAAAAGTGATATTGCTTTCTTGTAATTTATTTTATCAAATAAATTATCTATACTTAACAGATTAAAATCATTATTTAAATATTTTATTATTTAAATATTTCAATATTAGCCTTCTACATATTTAATTTCAAAAAATTATATTTAATAATTATAACTTCTTGAATTAAATTGAACTGATTTCATATAAGTACCACTTATATCAAACGACATATAAAATAAACATTCATTATAAGACATCCAAATGATATAACAAAATCCAATAACTAAAAATTGTTAACCAAAATCCTATAAATTAAATATTTTAAATAGACAAAATTTTGTTTCTGCTGATTAATGTTATGAAAACAAATCTCTTTCAAAAATGTTTAACATAATCTTAAGAATTTCATCATAAAACTTTCTTACTTAGAATATTCAATATAATTGGATATCTAACTAAGTTACTTTCTATAAAATCTCAAGATGTGTAAAAACATTATTGAAAAAAAAGTTTTAAAAGAGACTTTGCTTCGTCAGTATTCAAATATATCATATTCAATAAAATATAACATCAATCAACAACAAATATTTACTCACCCTTCAACAATTTAGAAAACTTCTGATAAATGAATACTGAAAAATTTAAATGTATAATAGTATAAGGTTAACTTACAAATAAATAATTCTGTGGTTTACCCTTGATCTAAAAGATTGAAAGACAATTTAACGGCCTCTGTTATAGCACAAGGACTATCTGTATAAAGAATGTCAAGGAAACTAAATAATTATATATTATGAAAAAAAAACCTCAATAGATATAATAAGATCAATAGATATAATAAGAGACAAATTTTATTGAATGATCAAATAGATTTAAACAGATCCATCTCTTTCCACCCCTCTATTTTTTGTACAAGAGCTGTGTATTTAAGGTCATGTTCTGTATTATATACCTCAGTTTAAATACTCACCTGATGAATTTATGGTATGACGAAACTATGGTCGTGTAAATCAATAAAATAGCGGAAGTTAACATTTGTTGTTCTTATATATTCGATGATATAGGTACGACGGTAAAAATTCAACAGTCTGTCCGCCCTCGTTCAGTCCGTGACGAATAAACGATTCGAGGGAGACGTCAGTTTGTCAAAATCCCTCTTTATCCATCCAAAAACGAGGCCAATCATCAAACATAAAAAATCGCTTGCATTTGATTTTAAAGAAAGATTTGCATATGAAAGCCTATAAAATTCAATTGGATCTAGAATTGAAGGATACAGTCTATGCTAATCGGTTGAATTTTGCCAACGAAATGTTACGGCGGTTCGACAATTTTGATACTGGGCAAAGTAAAATCCAAAACGAAAGCATAAACGACTCCTGCACAGCCCCAAGGTCATTGTTTGGACCGCTTTGTCTGCTAGAAGCTTAATCGGTCCTTATTTTCACGAAGATCGTTGAGACCAACCACTCAATGGGAATAGTGACCGTTATTGCGATATGCTGCGAAACTTTTTGAGTCCAATTTCAAGATTTCAACTCAAGAACGTGTTTTCAACACTTGCCATACATCAAGCAATGAAGCTGTTAATGAATTATTCCCTAATGAGTTCATATCGCGTAGGGGTAACATCAACTGGCCTCCCAGAAGCCCCGACCTTAGTCCACTTGATTATTTTGCATGGGGATCCCTTGAAAGTAAGGTTTATGAGACCTTACCTGACGCAATTGAAGCAAAACATCAGGTCAGAAATAGCAACAATATCGAGAGCTATGTGTCAGCGTGTGATGGCCAATCTTCGTTTCCGATTAGAAGAGCGTAACGGTCACCAGTTAGAAAACAGCTTCTTCGAAATAATTTTCCACTTTGTATTGTAATAATTAACGGAAAACTTTTTTTAATTTTAAGTAGTTTTTGTTTTATCGAAGTAACAAATACCAAATACATTTTTTGGACTCCTCGTATCTTCAGATTCCAAACAAATCCTTCATGTCCACAGATGATACATAAACGTATAGTATTGAAAAATATCGGGTGTTTTTTTAGAATGATAGAACTTCAAATTGAAATAAAACACATTTAAATTAAGATTGAAGCCAAATTTTAGGACAATTCATGTTTTGAAAATAATTTCCAGTATATGTCCACCACGACTAGCTCTGAGGAACCGCATTCGATCAGACCACTTTTTCGAGTAATTCAGACCTTCTTTCATCAATAATACGAGTTATGCGGGCTTCCAAAGCGTCTATTGTTTCCATCGCAAAGAAATGAATCCAATGGAGTTATGTCACATGATCTTGGAGTCCAATAATTGGACCATTTCTCGAAATGATGTTATTGCCAAATCTTTCTTTCAATAAATCAATTGCTACGGTAGCAGCATGAGGTGTAGCACCATCTTATTGGAACCAAAACACTTCTGGGTCGATACCATTCATATTTTGAAACAAATAATCATTGAACATCGATCTGTAACGTAGAGTTCTTTGTCTTGTTATTGTTGTTGCATCGAGTAGAGAAAATGTTGTCCGAAATCTATCGATAGTTCGACGAATAAGCTGCTCTGATGAACGATTTTGTAGGCCATAAATTTCACGAAGTGTTCCATAAGTTTAACGAATAGAATACTGATTTTGAAAACAAATTTCAACAATTTGTGAACTTTTTTGTGGCGTGAGTCTTTCCATGATAATTTTTCAATGCTTACTGAACATAAATGTCAAAACAACATGGCTTCTACCTTCCGTCAAATCACAGTAATCCCTATCGAAAGTTCTATCACTCTAAAAAAAACACCCGATACTATGGCCTGAAGCATTCATGAATCACAATGAACATGTAAAAAAAACAGTGACAAAATGGCTGCATTGCCCTTTTCCGTGGAAAATATATTATAATATATCACTCAAAAGTTGGACGTTGACAGGTAAAAAAAAATCAGAATGGTGCAGTCCACGTGTTTAGCTAGTAAGCTCTGAAGAGGTGAGCGGAATAATATATAATGCTGCATAAATATAAGAATTATCAGGTTATGTTGCCCCTTCATCATCCCCTGTATAACCCACATTAGTATTAAAGAATGCAATTATATTTTCCCCACCAAAATTTGATAATCCTCCCGATTCAATCACCTGAAATCAGTGAGCATATTGCTTACTATTTCAAATGTTCTTGAAAGAATCATGGAGTGCCAGATCAGATCTTTTTATCAAGGTATAAAATCTTACCAACGAATCAATCAAGTTGCGAGACAGCAATGGCTGGTGTAGTTGACGATCTGTCGAAGGCGGACAACAACGATATGATTACTGCCCTGATAACACTAGAATTCAGCAAAGCTTTAGGATTCCCTTTCGCTTTCGTTAATACACGTGGTGCTTCACATAGACTATGTGGGCTTCAGTGAAAGCCCAAAAATCTAGTCAGGTCTTCCTATCTGGGAGATCTCAACAGGTGATTTCTCGTGGACAACATTCATCGCCTTCAGATCTGAAAGTTGGAATCCTCCAGGGAAATATTTTAGCCCCTCTTCTGTATATCATCTTCACAATCAACCTCCACGGATGCCTTACGAACTGCAAAATTCATTATTATGCAGACAACACGAACTTGTATTTCTCGTTTTTTTTTGAGTCAAATCTCTTTGGCCAATGAATTAATCAATTCGGATTTGAACATGTGAGGCAGATGAAGATCACCTCCTCAAACTAAATTCTAGGCTCATATAGCTCTGTCTTTCTCTAGAACATGTAAAAACCTTGGAGTTGTTATGGACTCTCAACTGCGCTTTCGCAAACTCATAAACAACAAATTTTGTTCAGCTTATAATACGTTGTTACTAATTTATACCTTCCGACATTGCCTTTCTCAAGATGCTATAAAGAACTGCTCTGTGACTCGCTTGTTTTGTCCCAATTCAATCACTGTCTGAGCGTTTACTATCCTTGTCTGGAAAGTGAAGATAAACAACGTATCCAAAGAATGCCAAATAGCTGCTACAGACACAGCGATTAGGCTGAATATATCTTCATTTTAAGATTCTTAAGTACAAGCCGTCGCGTTACATCCATGAAAGGATTCAATATAGATATGACTTTCATAAACACTCAAATGGAGCCCTTTACCACCTGTCGTACAGTCCAGTCATTGCTCCTTCCGATAACCATCTCTTCCGATCGATGCAGCACTTCTCCAATTAAGTCAAAAGATGCATCGCTGCATGGATAGCGCCCAAAGAGGACTTTTTTCTCGACAGAATCTATTAGTTTGCCAGAAAGGTGGGAAAAGTAGTAGCTAGCTTTGAACTTTGAATGTATAAACAATTTTTTACAGTAAGGCTCAAATTTTCGACAGAAACCCGCACGAATTTATTTATACGCCTGATATTAATAGCCTAACGAACCCCAATAAGCAAACGTTAACGGAATACTTGGTGCTGCGTCTTCCCCAATGGTATCATAAAATCAAATTACCAACTCATAATCCCAAGATCACAACTTCCTTGTCGTGCCATCTCCAGGATATCCCTTAATATCATTCCGACAACTATTCGTTTTGTCAAAGGAACATGCGAAATCTAGCAGATACCCGTCCGTGGATCCAACGCAAGGGGATAAGACCTACGCCCACTATTCAAATGGCGGGTACAGGTAAGAGAAACTCATTATCGTTATCTGTTAGAGGACTGTCCGAGGAAATCCACTTCCCGCAGGATCTCGTCCCCTATCTTCGCGAATTCATTACCAAATTCGCCCGAATGCATAATCCTGTGATATCGTGCCGTTTCCTGAATCATTAAGCGGACCACATCACAGAGCTGCAAGGGATTTATATACGAGAAGGAACACGGGAAATGAGCGGAATCCGTCGACGCTTCTACAGGGATGCCACTAGCATCGGAACTTCGGTAAAGTTGCAGTGTTTAGATATAAATACTATCTACAGAATCCCATTGAAAATATCCTTATAGTACCTAGGGAGTATGAATTATGGTTGTACAAAACTCTTTAATCGGAACAATGTATTTTATTATATTCGAGAGTTCCACAGGGGTCTCATTTGGGACCATTACTTTTTTTAATATTTATTAATGAAGTCAACTGATGTTTCAATAAAAGTTTTTCTATTAGGATTATAAATAAGTTCGTGTGGTGTTTTGTCGACAATTGAAGCTTTGTTGGAGAAAACTCGTTATACGTTCAAAGTTCAAGGTATTGTCTGTCATTAGCCACTGCTTTTTCCCACCTTTCTGGCAAATGACGGATACTTTCGCGAAAAAAGGGCGGGTCTTTGGTCGTTATCCATGCATCAATCCATTTTTTGACCACATTGTAGTTGAAAAAGTGTTGGCCATGTAGCATCGATCAGAAGAGATCGTAATGTGAAGGAACAATGTCTGGGCTGTACGGCGGGTGGGCTAGTACTTCCCATTTGAGCGACACAATATTTGTGCGTGCATTGTCAATCACTTTGTCGTGTCTATCAGCGTATTGCGATCATTTTTCTCGCAACGTTTGGCTCCAACGCATCAATTATCTTCGCTAGATCTTCCCTGTGATCCTTTCGTTCAATTGTAGCTGGTCATAATATACCACACCCAACTGGTCCCACCAAGTACACAGCAAACTTCAACTTCTTGCAACTTTTCTCGCCTGAATTTTTCTTCGATATTTCGTCTACAAGTCCTGGGAAGCTAAGACTGCCAGCGCCGGTGTTGAAGGATGCAGAATAAGAATTTTTCGAGGTTTTTGGAGATCACCTCCGATGGAAAACTTGAACATTTGAACATGAAACTATTATCTCAAATCAGCAGTGGTGTTTTGGGTGTACCCCAAACTGTATGGCAAGACTCGAAATCTGAAACCTAGATGATCCATTGGACATATACTACGTGATAAGATCATTACATATACCTCTCAAAACAGGGAAAAGGGCAAGGTTGCAGAAGCTGTACGAACATCAAAGACTTAGTCTAGGCATCACAGAAGCTGTGTATACAACTCTCATAGCAGCAACCGAGATTTTATTAGATCTGACCCTACTGTACATATATGTTAAAAAGAAGGTCTGATAAGATTAAACATATGGAGATTAGGAGAGGACATATGAAGATGTTGGAATCACTAAGTGCTGTTCTCATGAGATTCTTTGCTTGCTTAGGCATGCAAACTATGAAGTTATCATAGGTAACAGTTAAGAGAAAAGTTAGTTCAACTTCAGAAAATCCATCTCATTTGATATTCTAATAGATCCTTAAGAAAGCAAGGAACCAGTATATATGGTCCCCACAGAGGGAATCACTACCTTTGAAAAAGCCTATAACAACGCTTCAAACTGAAATCATAAATGTGCTTAAGTCTGTCTGTTCAGACAATACAAGGAAACTAGAATTTGTATTGCCTGAAATAGTTAGATGGCACTGAAGCAACTGATGGCCGAAGAGTGTAAATCAAAGACGAGGAGCTGTACAAAATGCCTGATATCACTGGCGAAAATCAACAATCTAATCCTGCACAGAGGAGCCATGATCAGGAATTTCTCTTGGTTACAGAACAGACTTGTCTTGTTCCATATTAATTTTTGTATTTAATAATTTTCCATAAGAACACTCTTTGATATCTTGAACACATAATTTGACATATTCAGACTCTGTTTTGTTCTCAAAACTTCATCTCCAGTGAAAATTGTGGATAATTAAATACGATACTCAATAACAGACTTCTTTTATTTTTCCATAATTTAAAAACAGCGAAGTTTTGAGACATATGGCAACACTGAGTATGCATGATGCAATTATGCATGTGCAATCATCACTGCAGCTCCCCAAAAATGAACTGTCATCAAGGATAAAATTTGTACACGAGGGAAATATTTGACTTAATTAAGTTTCATCCCGTGGAGAACAAATCTACCGAGAATTCACGGAATCTTTGTGCGAATCATGCGGTTCGAGCTTTGACAAACGTCAGGTATTCATTTGCCGAGAGGGATGATACTAAGCTCTGGGATTTCAAGCGTGCAGTCGACGAAAGAAGCTGGTTCTGCATGGACTGTCGCCGCGGGTTAATTAGCCGAAAGTTAATGAGGATTGTTCCGTAATATTCATACGAGCATTGTTCTCGAATGTCATACAGTAATGGGTTTCATAGATCATACAACCACTAGATGGCACTCATGACTATATAAAGCTCACAACTCGCGTACTGCCATAAAAAGCATCATTAGGACCCTGCTTAGTGCAATAAAGCAAATTTATTCCTGGACAAAACGGTTGTTCTCAGAATTCATCCCCACCTCGATTATTCTCAAACTCAGATTCTCGTCCATATTCCAACATCATGCTGAAGGATTCAAACGAAATTGAATTTCATAATTCACTCGAAAGAGTTATCTATTAACTATGTGCATCTCGAAGATCAAATAAAAAATTCATCCATTTAAATTATTACAGCAAGACCAAATAACTCACCTCCGAAATTATACGAGAAACAATGATTCTACTTGAAATATGCCTCAAACAAAGTTATTTTAAATTCAACCATGAAATTTAACAGCCCTATGGGTTGATCCGTATCACCATTTTTGAACGAAATTTTCATGACCCATCTCGAAAATAAAATCTTTTCTTCACAAGATAATTTGCTGAAAAAAGTTTTATATTGGAATGATATGTGGATGATGTTTTTTGTATTTCATAAGGTTCTATTAGAAAATTTCTGAATTTGTTAAATTCATTTTTCAGTTCTGTCAAATTCACTATTGAAATTGCAAATTCCAAAAAATCAATAAATTTTTCAGATATTCAGATCACAAGAAATGTTAATTCCTTTGAATTTAACATATTTGGAAAATCCACTTACACAGATTTATTAATACATAATGAGAGTTCCCACCCTCATAGAATAAAAATGTCTCCTTTTCACGCCTTTATACATAGGTTACTATCAACCCCTCTCTCAATAGAAAACTTCAAGGAAGAAACTAAAGTTTTGAAGTCAGTAGCGTCGAACAGTGGTTACAATACGAATGTAATAGATAAATTGATTTTTAATAAACAGTAATATTTAAATGAGGTTATTCTGATTTTCACAAATTTTTATTGTAATGTTTACAACTATCGTTTCGCTATCACAGTAGCATCATCGGGCAAGATTACATTTTGAATAACTAAACTTGTTTCCGAAGTCCGTTGCTATTTATATTACAGCAAGTACAATAAATTTTTATTGAGCACTAAAATCCAAAAAAGGGTCTCTGCAAATTCCAGCTTATCTGATTATATTTAACAGAGGTGAGTTATTTAAATCTATTTGTTCGTTAAGTAATATTCCAATTTTAATATGTTAATTTATCTCTAGGGATTCTAACAGATTTAAGGCATAACTTGTACTTAGTATATGTAGAATTTCAAAATTATCGTTGAAAGTATGTCCTACTTCTAACAAATGGTTGGAATATGTAGAATTACTTTTATTATTGAGGAAACTCTTCAAATGTTCACAAATTCTAAGTCGGAAAGTTCTTCCAGTCTGTCCTATGTAAACTTTAGGGCAATCACCGCAGGTTAACTTATAAACCCCCGATTTATCATCTTGATGTGTACAGTGTTTATTATTTTGAATGAATTTACTCAAGTTTGAATTGGTTTTAAATGAAGTTCTCAAATTAAATTTATTTTCGAGTTATATAGAAATTTTCTCAGAAATACGTTTAGTGTATTTTGAGGAAATGTATTTAAAATTTTCTTTTATATTAAGAAACACCATATTTAAAGCTATTTTATCATTTTTATTCATCAACAATTTGTCTATCAACTTAGGATCATAGTCATTATTAATAACTATTTGATTAGTTATGTTAATTTCTGAAATATAATTTTCTCGATTCATGTGAATATTAACTAATCTATGGATCATACAATAAAATGCTGATTATTTTTTATTTAAAGGGTGATTTGATTTACTGTGTTTAAGAGAATCCGTATAGGTTGGTTTGTGAAATATTGAAAAATCATGTAAATTATTTATTCGAGTAACAGTTAAATCAAGAAAATTAATAGAATTATTATGGTCGGTTTCCATAGTGAATTTAATTGAAGGATATATTTCATTGATGAATAATAAGAATTTTTTTAAAGTCTCTAATTTAATTCATCACCATTGCTCTCACCTGTAAAAGATTTGGATCAAACTAACACCATAGTTTTACACTCTTCAAAATTGTACCTATGATCAACCCCTACCATTATAAATAGGATTTTAAATTTTGTTCTCTTCAGTTTTGAAAATGGTGTAAAACCCCGAAACATATACTTATATCAAACATATACTGTATGTCAACAGATATCAAATAAACAGTGAAACTTAAGCCCAAAAATGTTTCACCAAGTGATATGGGAGAAATCAATATCACTCAATTTTATTTTGAAGTATTGATGATACGCAGTTTTCACAAAGTCCGAAATGAGTTTTCGATATTTTGCAAGTATATATTTACCAGAAACATAGCAAAAACAATTGGGATTAAGCACACAACATCTTCTTAAGGAAGCCATATCGAAAATAACAACAAAAGTATGAGCTATGGTAATGGAAATCCAAATCTATCAAATATCTGTATTCGCTATACACAGAGACTCTAAGATATTAATAATATATTAATATATATATATATATATATATATATACTAGCGCCATCTAGAGTATGCAAAATACATACAAGACATACCTTTGCGAGTTAATTCAAGTGAAGAAATGTATTCTCGATATTTTCACGTTACTAACGCATACTCATACTCCTTATTTTTTGATACAGATCAGCCAAATTAATTTATTTCAATGTGAATCTGGTAATTATGAGCATTACGGCAAATTACGGTCTGATTTGAGCATGAGGAAAGTTTATTCTGCGTTAGTAACTCGCAAAGGTATGTCTTGTATGTATTTTGCATACTCTAGATGGTGCTAGTGTAGTATTAATATCTTGGAGTCTCTCTATATAGCGAATATAGATACTTGACAGATTTGGAGTCACTAGCAATGACGAAAACTATTCAGTTTGAAACGTGAACATGTCTGCAAATTGCCTTTATGATCTACAAAACCTTGTCGAGTTTGTTGGAGCATAGAATTGTTATACAGATGTATATTACACTGCCTCGATTTCTAGAACTTTATATTACCATAGCTCATACTCCTTATCATCAACAAAATATTTTTAGTGTCTAATGAAAACAAAAATCTAAGTAAAATAGTAAATGAGGGGCGTTAGCTATAACTCGGAAACAAAAGCTGTTAGGGGAAATTTTTGCCATAAAAAATTACTGGAAACAAACAATTTTTTTGTGGACCAGTGTTATATTTTTGATTGTCTCGGTCTTTACTTGACGGAAATTCATCTTCAATATAAGAAAAACAAATGTTAACTTCCGCTATTTTATTGATTTTCACAACAATTGTTTCGTCATACCATGACTTCATCAGGTGAGTATTTAAACTGAGGTATACAGTGCAAAACATGACCTTAAATACACAGCTCTGGTACAAAAAAAAATAGAGGGGTGGAAAGAGAGGTATACAATTAATGAAAAATATTAAGTAGGAGGGATCTATTTAAATCTATTTGATCATTCAATAAAATTTGTCTTTTATTATATCTATTGATTTCTAAAGTTTCTAACATATTTAGTTTCTGACTTTTGTTTTCAATATATAATATTTCATAGTTCCTATTAAAATTATGACTAGTCTCTAATAAATGGTTGGCATGAGTTGAATTTGGTTTATTATTAATGTAACATTTTTCATGTTCACGTATCCTTGTCTGGAATGAACGGCCCATATATACACATGTTAACCTGTAAACTCCTGATTTTTTGTTTTTAGGAATGACGTCTTTATTATTTTTTATTAAGCTGCCTAAAGAATTAATAGTTTTAAAAGGGATGTTATATTTTTCTGTTTTCTTTAAATATCTAGCAATCTTTTCAGATTTTTGGCCTATGTAAGTTAATGAAATAAATTTGGTTTCGTTTGAATTTTGAAATTTTGGATATACAAGTGATATTGCTTTCTTGTAATTTATTTTATCAAGTAAATTGTCTACAACTAACGGATTAAATTTATTATTGAAAGCTATTTGTTTAATCGTTTTATACTCTTTGTCAAAATTTTCTTTCGTCATGGGTATGTTAACCAATCTATAAAGCATACTATTATAAGCTGACAATTTTTGTGAAAATGGATGGTTTGAAGTATAATGAATCGTACCGTCTGTATGTGTAGGTTTTCTGTATATGGAAAAGTCATGTCTATTATTAATTTTAGTGATTTTTAAATCAAGAAATTGATGCTATTATTTACTTTATCTTCCTGTGTGAATTCAATTGTTGGATATAATTTATTGATGGATTCCAAAAAGCAACTAAGTTGTCTATTTGTGCCATTAAATAAACAAATTATGTCATCTACATAGCGGTACCAATAAACGAAATCTTTAAAATATGGGAGTTTTTGGATATTGGTTTCTACGTGATCCATGAATATTTCTGATAACAAGGGGCTTATTGTGTTCCCCATTGTTAGACTTTCTTCGCCTAGATAAAACGTGCCGTTGAAAATAAAATAATTTTGATCTAGGCAAACGTTTAAGGCGTCTAATATTTCTGTTTCCACCCCTCTATTTTTATTTGTACCAGAGCTGTGTATTTAAGGTCATGTTTTGCATTGTATACCTCAGTTTAAATACTCACCTGATGAAGTCATGGTATGACGAAACAATTGTTGTGAAAATCAATAAAATAGCGGAAGTTAACATTTGTTTTTCTTATATTGACCAGTGTTATATTCGCGAGAAAATGTTTCAAGAGCGTTTGTATTCGACAAAACCGCAAATGTTTCAAACCATACTGAGGGCTGAAAAGTTACATCTATTCATCAAAATTTTATGATGTATTTCATTGACGATAACAAATATTCAAAGTTCAGTATCAATAAAACTTCGAGTATACAACCCCAACTTTCCAATCCCGCATGTTATACCCTCATTATCATAAAAGGATAGATACGCAGCTTTTCCCATATTGTTGATTAATACAGGCCGCAAGAGTAGCTCATATACAACGCATGGAGCCAGCCTATGTTTCCTTCCTCGGCATCTATGATTTACTGTTCCTTTTTTCAGCCAGCCGAAATGGTCCTCCTATAAATTGGAAGTGAACATGGAACTGGGAGACTGCGTTCCCATTCTAGCCGCCGTGGTCTACAGGAATTTATCGTCCTTCTTGCCCCACAGGTCTGCCATCCGTCTGGAGTAAGTATGAACATCGTCACTTCCGTGCGAACGAGCGTTGTTGCCCGCCCGTTTTTGTTCCATGAAATTCAGATCAGGGCGTTTTTTATGTAGAGCCATCGAGAAGGGAACACATGTAAGTGTTTTTGCGTGTTTTGTAGGCATGGTCGACCTTGTGTTAAACTGCACTTACGGGAGATTTAGGATTTTACCGTGCTGAAATAAACAGTTTCCTCCTCGTCTGAAGCTTCGATTTGATGTGAACTTCGTATCGTGTAGACAACTTTGAGCTTTCAGATATTATACAGAGTACTTTAAATTATCCGGGATTTTACGGAGTACTCTAAGATATCTGGGATTATACGTAGTACTCTTGTTAAAGCGCAAATCTCATGCGCAAGGTGTTTGCGCATGCACATTCTATAATTCCAATATTGTTGTATGAAGCATAATCTTTACACCGTGGTTGCGCTTAATTTCTCTATGAAAGAAGAACAACCATAGAAACCATAGACGACATTTCGTGTTAATGTTAATGTACCAAGTCAAAAAGGAAGAAAGTATCATAACCATTCAAGACCAATTCAAGAACAGAGCTGAAGAGAACCAGACCACAGGAGCATCATCCCAGGCAGCGGTGGCTCCAGCACATAAAGAAGAAGCTCAGTAAGATAAATTTGTATAATTAACATTTGTGACACATGTTCTCATACTTCAATATATTTCTTATACTTGTAGTATTCCTTTAATCCCTGAGACCAGGTTTAACATTTAATGCAATCATTTAATTCAATTAATTTGATTCATTCATTCAATACAGTCCACTTATCCATCATCTAGTTCGTTGCTCTATATTATTAGTTATATCTAATAATAAATACAACATCAATTCCAAACACACACCATTTATATTGAGTATATCTTAGAGAATCAAATACTACGTTGATTCTGAAATACGAAGGCTATTTTGATATACTGCCAATATTTCTACCAGCGACAATTTTCAGGCAATTTCGACTACACAGAAATTCCATTTGCAATAAACTCATTGCAAATTTACATTGGTCACTTCGGGCCTGATAGACATTCATGGTCCAATTACCCCGGATAATTCTTCATCCAACTTAATATTGTGTCATAAATTATACATTTTTAACGAAAAACTGACTTCCTTCTCACATCGTGCAATAATCCATACACATCACATTGAGTTCTTCGAATACTGATATACGTCATCAACCGCAAGCAGACGTCATCATATACCAGGCAGTTACACAAAGAAGCAAGCCTACCAAGAAGCAATTAGTTTGTTCAAGTGCAAAATTTCTCTTGAAAAGTGACATTTTGGAAGTTATTGGTACCTGTGCAGGATTACGACTCAAGCAGGTAAAGGTCACACCAAAACTATCCCTTATATTATCCCTTTTTCTCAGAATAATTCTAGTTGTTCGTTATTTTATCATAAGCCGTTTCATCCTTTTAATTTGTAACACTTCTACTCACAATCATTCCAATAGGTCATTCCATTTAAAAACGATTAAAATTTTATTTTAACCAATGATATATGTATCAGAATTCTAGGTTTTCGTTATTTTATTATTAGCCGTTTAATCCTTCTTCTCACAATTATTCTAATAGGTCAGTCTATTTAAAAACGATTACAATTCTATTTCGGAAGTTTAGTTGTTCATTATTTTCAAAGTAAAATTCTGTTCTCATTAGTGATTCACGCTTCTCAGAATTAAGCATCACCAATCTCAATTCGAAATGAATACTGATACCAGAATTAATTTTTTAAACGCTCGACGCGGGCAATGCAAACACGCTCTAACATTATGCGAAGGTTTTCTGAAATGCTTCGACATAGGAAAGGATTCACTAGTCACCCTAGATCATCGAATGCAGCGCATAGATGATGCATATACGGCATTTCTGGAATTAGAACCAGAGTTACAGAGTTTAACTCTGGTCGCGGATGAAGAATTCGGTATTGAGTTTGAAGAAAAATATTTCGAGCTCATAGGAATTGCCCAAAGGCTGCGAGAGTCAGCACCGGCAATAGACAAGAAAAGGGTAGAACAAATACATTGCGCTCGAATTGAGGACTTCAAGGTCAGTTACACGTTAGAGGATAACTCAAGATTACGAAATGAAAACATTCCGAAAAACATTTCGAACAATCAGAAATTAAGCCCGAACCCAAAAGTATTCGCGGCTGCAACAATCAAACAAAATTGCATCCACTGCAAAAAGGATCACTCCGTATCAACATGCGTGAAATTCTTATCAATGTCGCCTAGTGAACGTACTAGGCGAATCACAAACGTCTCCGCCTGTTTTAATTGTCTAGGATTAAATCACGGCGTTAAAGACTGTACATCGGGAAGCTGTAGAAAATGCAGACAAAAGCATCACACCTTGTTACACCCCGATATTCACGAAGTATTGCCTCCAGGAGCGAGGTATGTAGGAACCCACTTCCGCAACAATTATAACACACACGAAATCAGAAATTCGCGTTCAGCGGCTTTGAAATTGAAAAAGTATCGCAAAATGAACCACATCTTTCACTGTGGTGAAAATGGAAACACCTCCGAGGTTCTTAATCCCTCTCATCACGCTGTAGTGAACACAGACAGGACAACGGCCAAGGTAAGCGTCGTATTTGACTGTCCCCCGCAATCAACAACGGGTGTATCTCTCAATGATACACCTATAATCAGCTCTATCGTCCAGGACGATTCATTTGCTACCAATGTTTCGCCGCCGGTCGCTTCAACAGGCGATATAGAAAAATATCGTCAAACATTAGTGAACACAGACAGTACCACGGCCAAAGTAAGCGTCGTATTTGACTGTCCCCCGCAATCAACAACGGGTGTATCTCTCAATGATACACCTATAATCAGCTCTATCGTCCAGGACGATTCATTTGCTACACATGTTTCGTCGCCGGTCGCTTCAACAGGCGATATAGAAAAATATCGTCAAACATTAGTGAACACAGACAGTACCACGGCCAAAGTAAGCGTCGTATTTGACTGTCCCCCGCAATCAACAACGGGTGTATCTCTCAATGATACACCTATAGTCAGCTCTATCGTCCAGGACGATTCATTTGCTACAAATGTTTCGCCGCCGGTCGCTTCAATAGGCGATATAGAAAAATATCGTCAACCATTAGTGCATCCTGAAGATGCTACAGATCAAAAGGTTGTAAGTTCAGCTAACCAACACAAATTGAAACAAGAATATGCCTTGAACACGGTCACACCCGGAACATCAAGTGCGTCATTGTTGGTTACCCGCGCTCCTGATCAGCTCGCCGAACATACCTCGATATCAGAGCGCGATTCCTGCGTCTACGAACTCACTACTGGTGCAAATTCTTACCAGGACATTATCAAACTCCGCTATCATCTTCTTGGAAACCCAGAAATTGATAGTCATTACTTACGTAAGTGGGCTTCCAACGCTCCAAATGCCATCGAGTCTCATCCTGCTAATCCAAATAGCACACAAATGTCGCTCAATTTCGATGCTTCCGTCAAAACTCTAGGTATTCACTGGAACGCCACCAAGGATTTCTTATATTATTCAGTAATCATTGACCTTCGTGACAAGCGTGCCACCAAACGTTCAATTCTCTCACAACTCTCTAAATTATTCGACCCTTTAGGATTACTGGGACCAGTCATTGCTCATATCAAGCAGCAATTATGGCGGCCTAAAATAACTTGGGAGGAATCCATTCCTCCAGATATATACATATCTTGGACAGCTTTTAAACAACAACTCCCATCGTTGAACAACATCTGTTTCAGCCGCTGTCTAATCGCATGTTCGTCCGTCAATCTTCAACTTCACGGCTTCTCAGACGCCAGCGAAAAGGCTTACGGAGCATGCATCTATCTTCGCGCTGCCGACAATAAGGGAAATATCGACGTAAATTTGATATGCTCCAAATCCATAGTGGCACCATCGAAATCTCAGACGCTACCCAGGTTAGAATTATGCGCTACCCCATTACTCTCTCGTCTGTACGCTAATACACGACGAGCTTTGAATCTCGACCTTCAGGACATTCATCTATGGTCAGACTCGACTATAGTCCTTCATTGGATGAATACACAACCTCACCTTCTTAAAACATTTGTCGCTATTAGAGTCGCCGAAGTTCAGACTCTTACCGACAAGGACCATTGGCATCACGTTCCATCTCCAGATAACCCAGCGGATCTTCTGTCCCGCGGCCTCTTTCCTTCTGAGATATTAAAATCCAACATCTTGAGTAGTGGTCCACAATGGGTAACACTTCCCGAAGCATCTTGGCCCTTACAAGGCTATTTGCTACATGAAATACTCGAAATGAAATCGATGGTTTCCTGGATTTGTGCTCAGACTTTAGTTGTCGATCTTGATTTGCTCAAAAGGTATAGTCCATTTGATAAATGGAAACGTATCGTGACGTACATACGTCGATTCAGGCATAAGTGTAAGCGGACAAATGCTCGACTGATTGACTCCTTGAGCAACTCTGAAGTCGACGCTTCTTTTACAATCATTATTGAAATTGCTCAACATGATGCATTTCCTCGAAAATTAAAGGCGCTACAAAATCACCACCAAGCTTCTCTAAACGGAAAATTCTCCAATTTGAGTTCTTCTATCGATGAAGAAAGAATACTTCGATTTGGCATAAGATTGAAAAATTCTAAACTTCCACAGCATCGAATTCATCCGATATTATTCACATCCAAGCATCAAATAACCACGAATCTTATTCGTACGGAACATATGCGCTGGAATACGCTACATTCCAGACGAAAATATCACTGGCCTGTCAATGGCAGAAACGCAAACAAAGGAATAATTCACCAGCGTGTGCGCATGAAGCAAAGGCTTAAGGAATATCTACCTCTAGTTCTCATGACCAGCACTCGACCCTTTTTGAATGTCGGCGTCAAGTACTGCGTACCATTCTTTATTAAGAAGAAGCGTTTCAGAAACCGCAAAAAACGCAAGATTTTTGTTGCAATAAATGTTTGCACGGTCACTAGGGCTATTCATCTCGAATTGGTTAGTGACTTTAGTTCTGAGGCTTTCATAGCTAGCCTCAAGGGATTCTTCTCTCCAAGACATATCACTTGTCACTTCATACCGTCAAAATCAACACATGTTGGTGGCCTTTGGAAGGCTACTATCAAATCTTTTAAATACCATTTTGTTCGTACGGTAGGCGACATATTAAACTCATGTCCCATATCCCCTCTTTCATCAGACCCCCATGACCTTACTCCTTCAACTCCCGATCATTTACTGGTTGGTGGACCATTATCTGCTCAGTTGAATCTCCGAGAAGTACCAAATTCTCGATTCTCCGCCTGGCCACATGTCCAACAAATGAAGCAACACTTTTGGACACGATGGCAGAAGGAGTACCTGCACCATTTGATCACCCGAACTGAATGGCAGCTTCCTGAACATAACATAGGAGTGAATAGTCTAGCCTTGATAAAGGAAGATAATCTACCACCTCTCAATTGGTCCCTCGGCAGGGTCACAGAACTCCATCCCGGAGAAGAAGGAATCGTTCGAGTCACATCCGTGAAGACCTTACAAGCTGAATATAAGCGAAGTGTCAAGAAGTTATTTCCCCATCCATCAGTGATGCAACCAGGATTCAGGACCATTGATCAAGCCCATGCGCTAGACAAGTTTCTGCATACAACTGCGTGAATTTGTAACTTTATTTTAACTCTTTGCTTATTATCAATATCTCCCTAGTCGTATATCATAATTTGTTATATTTGTTTGTATTGAAATTGATATTTCAACGCCGGGGAATATGTTAAAGCGCAAATCTCATGCGCAAGGTGTTTGCGCATGCACATTCTATAATTCCAATATTGTTGTATGAAGCATAATCTTTACACCGTGGTTGCGCTTAATTTCTCTATGAAAGAAGAACAACCATAGAAACCATAGACGACATTTCGTGTTAATGTTAATGTACCAAGTCAAAAAGGAAGAAAGTATCATAACCATTCAAGACCAATTCAAGAACAGAGCTGAAGAGAACCAGACCACAGGAGCATCATCCCAGGCAGCGGTGGCTCCAGCACATAAAGAAGAAGCTCAGTAAGATAAATTTGTATAATTAACATTTGTGACACATGTTCTCATACTTCAATATATTTCTTATACTTGTAGTATTCCTTTAATCCCTGAGACCAGGTTTAACATTTAATGCAATCATTTAATTCAATTAATTTGATTCATTCATTCAATACAGTCCACTTATCCATCATCTAGTTCGTTGCTCTATATTATTAGTTATATCTAATAATAAATACAACATCAATTCCAAACACACACCATTTATATTGAGTATATCTTAGAGAATCAAATACTACGTTGATTCTGAAATACGAAGGCTATTTTGATATACTGCCAATATTTCTACCAGCGACAATTTTCAGGCAATTTCGACTACACAGAAATTCCATTTGCAATAAACTCATTGCAAATTTACAACTCTAAAGAACGCTAACCTTTTTATCGTGATCATCTAGTGACAGGAGAAAAGACGTTACGTTGTGTAGACAACCCAAATCACACCTAACGAGAGCAAGGTACTAGTGATGGGAGGTTCAAATATCCAAAACACAGTAGTGTCAGAATAATATATTTATATTAGTAATATTGAAAAGCAACAACCCTCAATAAATGGAGACAAACATTTATCAGCCTGCGGTTAAATCCTCTCTACTCAGTGGTTTGTAAAGCTCCACAGTGAATCTACCAGCGCCCTGGGTCTAAATGACTTATTTCTACATATCGTTAGGTCGGTAACTTGATCGAATCGAATATCATTGTAACACAACTAAAAGAGTTAGAGAGCAACCTGCAGTTACATGGGGTAAGAATTTGGATAGACAGTAAGGTGGGTAACGTGGTATGCCCAGAAGATCTCCTTGAAGAGGGAATCTAACATAATTCGACACATTCACACAGTAGCGTTGGATATTCGGAGATATTTTCTGTCTCTATAGATACGTCATCCTCTACCAGGATTACTCAGCGATTTACCCTAAAGAACGCCATTGGTTCACAAGGGATACAATCTCTCAAAGTAAGTAGGCGCATGCATATGGCAAATATGTAACACAAACTGAGTTGGACATTATAAAATATATACAGTATCTCATCACCTAGGCGTGTTAATTAATGGACGTTACAATAAAAGAAATAGGTAACCAGGGGATCACACAAGAGTACATGCAAATCAGTCACATATCAGGCACTTCGAATACCATGAACAGCACAAATAAAGAGCCACTATTAATAAGTATAACAGACAACAATCAGGATCGAGAGAAAGTGTACAAAATAAGTAGAGAACTAGTGAGGGTTGTGCCGCATTAGTGATATGCAAAGGCAATGTATTTTAGGAAAATATTCCGGTCGAATTGAATAACACTAAAACAAGAATACAAGAATGAAAAACGATGAGTGAAAGTACAATGAACGACCGTGCAATTACTAATTTTACATTGAAACTAATGTGGTATTCAAAACGTAAAGAATGCAATGAATCAGAAGCAATTAAAAGAAGTTTACTTACTAAGAGGGACTTTTACAAGTGCTATTATCTCGAGTATGTTTCCAAGGTGTATTTCCAAGAAGATTCCTCTCTGCCGCTTCAAAATAGAATGGAACGCCATAAGGACGTGTCTTTGTTATTTTCACCGAGCACATGTGTCAAGTTACAGTGCCACAGAATATTTGACACTGAATTAAGCGGGTAAATACCGTGATGTAATTTATATAATCTATAAGAGATTCTGTCACTCATACGATATAGAATACGGATCTCTTCAATGTCAAATATTAAACTAACATTCTGTCAAAACACAAATAACTGAAGAGCTGCCAAACTCGAAATAACCACTACTTCAAAATGCAAACAATAGATAGCTCACCCTTTATTCGACATCTTGATGAATGTAAGAAAGCTTTTGGGGTCTCATTGTTGGATAAATATTATTGTACGGTGAATGATTCCCTCTCTGACGTATTAGAGGATAGTTTATTCTATATTTTCGTCTGTCATTCAAATAAGACACATATCAGGCACTTCGAATGCCATGAACAGTACGAATAAAGAAGTAATATTAATAAATACAACAGACAACAACCAAAATCGAGAGAAAGTGTACAATATGAGTAGATAACTTGTGAGGGTTGTGCCGCATTAGTGATATGCAAAGGCAATGCATTTTAGGAAAACATTCCGGTCGAATTGAATAACACTGAAGCAAAAATACAAGAATGAAAAACGATGAGTGGAACTACCGTACAATCACTAATTGTACATTAAAACTAAGGTGGTATTCAAAACGTAAAGCATGCAATTACTCAGAAGCAATTTAAAGAATTTTACTCACTAAGAGGAACATTCATAAGTGCTATTCTCCCGAGTATGTTTTCAAGGTGTATTTCCAAAAAGATTCCTTTCTGCCGCTTCAAAATACAATGGGAACGCCATAAGGACGTGTCTTTGTTATTCTCACCGAGCACATGTGTCAAGTTACAGTGCCACGAAATATTTGACGCTGAAATAAACGGGTAAATACCGTGATGTAATTTATATAATCTATAAGAGATTCTGTGACTCATATGATAGAGAATACGGATCTCTTCAATGTCAAATATTAAACTAACTTTCTGTCAAAACAGGAATAACTGAAGTACTGCCAGACTCGTGACGTCTTAGAGGATAGTTAAATCTATATTTTCCTCTGTCATGCAAATTAGTCACATATTAGGCACTTCGAATACCATGAACAGTACAAATAGAGAACCACTATTGAAAAATATGACAGACAACAACCAGGATCGAGAGAAAGTGTACAATATAAGTAGATAACTAATGAGGGTTGTGCCGCTTTAGTGATATACGAAGGCAATGCATTTTAAGAAAACATTCCGGTCGGATTAAATAACACTGAAGCAAAAATGCAAGAATGAAAAACGATGAGTGGAACAACCGTGCAATCACTAATTTTACATTAAAACTAAGGTGGTATTCAAAACGTAAAGAATGCAATTAATCAGAAGCAATTTAAAGAAGTTTACTCACTAAGAGGAACTTCCATAAGTGCTATTATCTAGTATTTCCAAACAGATTCCTCTCTGTTGCTTCAAAATACAATGGGAAGGCCATAAGGATAATAAGTGATGTAATTTATATAATCTATAAGAGATTCTGTCACTCATACGATAGAGAATACGGATCTCTTCAATGTCAAATATTAAACTAACATTCTGTCAAAACACAAATAACTGAAGAGCTGCCAGACTCGAAATAACCACTTCTTCAAAATGCAAACAATAGATAGCTCACCCTCTATTCGACATCTTGATGAATGTAGGAAAGCTTTTGGGGTTTCATTGTTGAATAAATGTTATTATACGGTGAATGATTCCCTCTCTGACGTATTAGAGGATAGTTCATTCTATATTTTTCTCTGTCATGCAAATTAGTCACACATCAGGCACTTCGAATACCATGAACAGTACAAATAGAGAACCACTATTAATAAATACAACAGACAACAACCAGGATCGAGAGGAAGTGTACAATATGAGTAGATAACTTACGAGGGTTGTGCTGCTTTAGTGATATACGAAGGCAATGCATTTTAAGAAAACATTCCGGTCGGATTAAATAACACTGAAGCAAAAATACAAGAATGAAAAACGATGAGTGGAACTACCGTGCAATCACTAATTGTACATTAAAACTAAGGTGGTATTCAAAACGAAAAGCATACGATTAATCAGAAGCAATTTAAAGAAGTTTACTCACTAAGAGGAACTTTTATAAGTGCTATTATCTCGAGTATGTTTTCAAGATGTATTTCCAAACAGAATCCTCTCTGCCGCTTCAAAATACAATGGGAAGGCCATAAGGATAATAAGTGATGTAATTTATATATCTATAAGAGATTCTGTGACTCATATGATAGAGAATACGGATCTCTTCAATGTTAAATATTAAACTAATATTCTGTCAAAACACGAATAACTGAAGTGCTGTCAGACTCGAAATAACCACTACTCCAAAATGTAAAACACTAGATGGCTCACCCTTTATTCGACATCTTTATGAATGTAAGAAACCTTTTGGGGTTTCATTGTTGAATAAATGTTATTAAACGGTGAATGATTCCCTCTCTGACGTATTAGAGGATAGTATAATTTTATATTTTTCTCCGTCATGCAAATTAGTCACACATCAGGCACTTCGAATACCATGAACAGTACAAATAAAGAACCACTATTAATAAATACAACAGACAACAACCAGGATCGAGAGAAAGTGTACAATATGAGTAGATAACTTACGAGGGTTGTGCTGCTTTAGTGATATGCGAAGGCAATGCATTTTAAGAAAACATTCCGGTCGGATTAAATAACACTGAAGCAAAAATACAAGAATGAAAAACGATGAGTGGAACTACCGTGCAATCACTAATTGTACATTAAAACTAAGGTGGTATTCAAAACGTAAAGCATGCAATTAATCAGAAGCAATTTAAAGAAGTTTACTCACTAAGAAGAACTTTTATAAGTGCCATTATCTCGAGTATGTTTTCAAGGTGTATTTCCAAACAGATTCCTCTCTGCCGCTTTAAAATACAATGGGAAGGCCATAAGGATAATAAGTGATTTAATTTATATATCTATAAGAGATTTTGTCACTCATATGATGGAGAATACGGATCTCTTCAATGTCAAATATTAAACTAACATTCTGTCGAAACACGAATAACTGAAGTGCTGGCAGACTGGAAATAACCACTACTTCAAAATGCAAACACTAGATGACATATTAATCTTGATAAATGTGAGAAAGCTTTTGGGGTCTCATTGTTGGATAAAAGATATTATACGGTGAATGATTTCCTCTGTGACGTATTAGAGGATAGTTAATTCCTTATTTTCTTCTGTTCGATCCTATAAATTCATTTGCCTAAAAGTATCAATAAATCATTATTATTATTAATGTTCTCGGTATTGATTCATGAGTGGAGCGAACCAGGAAGGGATATAATTTTGTGAAACGGCTATGAAGCTCTAACGATCCAGAATCGAATTCCGCGCCACTTATACATCAGGAGCCTGTTTAAAAATCGATGAAATTGGAGAAAAAAAAGAAACAATCCGTGCAAACTCTGGCGCTGTAATAATAATTTATAATGGAAAACTGGAAGAGTCGTTGTACTCGTCGAATTTCACTGTGCAGCTCGTTAAAACTAACCCATCCCCGGGGGTTTCAGCAAGGATGGAGTGTCACATTTAAATTCCGCCGTTATTAGAATTGCAAAATGTAAATATCGCGTCGAATCCGGACGAATTCGCATTTTATCGCTTTTTTACGACTGGAGACGATTCAGCATATTCTCGAAGATGAAGAGATAACGGCCTGGGAATAATTGCCGCCAATTTACCTAATTTTCTGCTCACAGTATTAATTTAGACTGATGACGGGTTGATAACTCTCTGAGGCATCTTACTAGGGTGTTTGTCATCGTTGTGTTGGTAGATTTAGTGTTACAAAGCATTGATTTATATTCTAAACTGACCAACCAAACATGAAAATAATCTAGACTACATAGTTAATTAAAATGAACCAACCTGAAGAAATTATATTCCTCTCAATATTTGACCATCTGATAATTAATGCTAATCAGTTGGCTGTATAATTTCAATCCACCTCTTAAATAACTTGAGATCTCTCTTGGGAAAACGATGTCTAGGGCTGGTTAGATCTTGACACCCATGTATACAATATTTCTTAATATATCCCATTTTCAAGTACTGTATTGAACTCAATATTTGAAAATACACTAGTTTAGATGAACTAAACTCAACTCTCACGAAATTTAATAAAAAAAAATATGAGATGTACCCGAGGTTGGGCCATAACAAAACGTAAACAAAACCACCACTTCTTTTCAAAATATATGACCATTATTTCAACTATGGCTAACGGCTGATGGTAGCGGTACCTAGCGGCGAAATCAAAAAGTATAAGTTGATGGTTAGCGCTAACTATTGACTGGTGCATCAACTAAACACTTAGTTTTAGGTGGGGGCATAATATATAGATTGGACACTTCCCTACCCCCACCTAAAACTAAGTTTTTTACAGTTTTACAGTATTTACAGTTAAAATAAATAATTACATAAATATATTAAGGAAAAGACTCACCTTTGTATATAAGTTGACTCGTTAGAGTATAACTAGAGCAAAATTCATTAAATAATATCCATTCTGACAGAAATATTAATATTTCAATTCGTAAAAACACTCACAAGCTAAAATTATGAAGAAAAAGCATATTCAGGATACATAACAACTAGTCGAATGAAAATTCTTTGAACGTTAATCAAAACACAGTAATCTTGTTGACAGTTTATAAATAAAATTCACAGGGAGATTTCAATTCACAATTATTCAATGTAAAACAGCCAAAGTTGCAATAAATAAAAGTAATTTGAATTTAGATATCAAATTTGAAATTGATGAAGAATTTGTTGAAAAGATTTGTTATTATAATGAATCACATATAAACTTTAGTGAAATTATTGACAAAGAACAAGCTAAAATAAATATAACTCACCAGAATTATGTGAATAGGACAAATTTGATCAAAAATCACTTAATTCAATGAGAGATAGCATCTACGTCAGATATTTTCAAATGATTAATGTAAGAGATATTCTTGAAGATGTTTAGGCATCAATAGAATTGTAATAGCATCTAAGCTAAAGAAATTTAATCAATTTCATAAGTAATATTAAGTATTTTATAAATTATAAGCATTAGAAGTTAAAATTTGTTAAATTTTGACACTTGAAATACTTCACGAACGAAAAAGCAAGACTTTCACTGTTCTGTTCAACATGAAACATACATCGAAATGTAGTTTAAAAAATAAGCTAATTTTCAAAAGTAATTTCAAACCAGGAAATATTGTAAATTTTGTAAACTCATCAAAAGCATAATTTTTATACAATTTTGACAGAAGCTAGTAAGCTTAGAAATTCAACTTTTCTTGAAAACTATAAATAGGGCAGACACAGAAAAAGTCGGCAGTCTCCAATTATATGCAGAGTAGAATCCTTGTCGATCCATAATTAAAAAAGTGCCAAAAAAGTATCATCATCTGAAAAAAGAAGATTATTTGGTTATTGTGAATGGAAATTGAATCCAGAAAATACATTACCTGAATTTGAATGGAAAAAGATCATATAGAAATCAAGTTTCAAACGAATTTGGATATATTGAAGAAAATCAACAAAGTAGCCTGTGAATTTCAGAACGTTCTAGAATTGTTGTTTCCAACGAAACGAGTGTTATTCCTGAAACGAAGGGACAATTAAAAGGAACAATCATAAATTGATGAACAAGCTTACCAAAGGTATTAAAATTCAATACTGTTAATCTTTTCCCAAAGAAGTTTAGAAATAATAATCACTGTTTACATTAGAATTACGTTAGGATATTTAGATAAGGTTAGGTTAACATAGAATTAGATTTAGGTTATTGATCACTGATTATAATATTTCAAATTACTTTCATATAATATAATTTAAAAAATTCAATCTTTTAGAAATTTCAAATTGAACCCTCCCTCAAATATCAAATCAGATTTAATAATATTTTAATTTCAATTATTCAAAATTATAATCTTAAGAGCTAGCCGGAAACATAGAATACATCACATACATACAAGGGTGATCTAATTAGTATTCATTCACTAAAATTTCATTAATATAATACCATAACAATATATATATATATATATATATATATATATATTTAATATGTTAATTTCATCTCTTTTTTTATTTGGTAGTTTTTATATTTTATAATGAATAAATAATTATTGTTCAAACATGTATCTATTATTCAAATAGTGAGTTTGAAGACTGAAACGAATATTTGAATCTTCTTTCAGTTTTACCTAGGGCTAAAATTAAAACAAGTGTTCAGAAATTACTATGTTGTACTACTAAACAATTGAAATGTATTTGTTGTAAAGTTGTTTGAATGTAAGCATCTCAATGTTTTGGTAGTAAAACATAGTAATTTCTGAACACTTGTTTAATTTTAGCCCTAGGAAAAACTGAAAGAAGGTTCAAATATTCGCGCCAATCGTCGATAATGCAGAATTTTACAAGCAGAGGTAATGCAGTTCTCTTGAGAGTTGGTAATACAGTTTTCTCTAGTTGAATTTGTTTCATGCACCAGTCGCTACTAAAAAACGACAAACTTAATTCAGACTTTTTCCAGTCAGTGTTCCATCTATATAGTCTTGTTGATCTATAGGTGGGGGTAGGGAAGTGTCCAATCTATATATTATTGTTAATCTATGAAGCTAACGACTAACTTTATTTTTAACAGACGGTTACAGATACAGACATATAACAAAATGAATGCACAGAACATTATACACTAGTATTAATGTAATGGCTTAAGTATTAAATAAACAATTGTTGATACAATTTCAACAAAGCTTTATTTTTCCCATTTCATTAATCTCAAATTCAAACTTACTTTCTGTCAAAACACGAATCACAGAAGTGTTGCCAGACTCGAAATAACCATTACTTTTAATAGCAGACTGTAGATGGCAAACTCTTCAAATTCAAAATTGTTTTATCGTTATTAAAAAATCGTATAAGCCTCATCATCGCTAATACCTACAGACGGTCACAATGTTAACGTGCGCTATGGGGTAATGAACAACTTTTATCGAAGCCCGAAATGCTGCTCGCTTGTTAAACCGCCCCCGAATGTTCAATAAAAGCATCCATTCTCTGGGGGAAAATCCCAACAAGCCCTTTATCGGAAAGAATAAACATGCCGTATCTTCGATCTCCGGCAGACTCGTGTAGGTAAACACGTCCCATAACCAGTTAATTTAACAGATGGTGCCTGCTGCACCGCCGACCGTATTTTATTGGGCGTCACGCACAATTGGGCCGACAACGGAACCGCCACTGTGTGCAAGATCCGATTAATACGTCACTTCACGCGTTTCCGCCTTCGCAGACCGGAAATTGCGAGCGCTAAACGGCCCTTCTGGTCCACGCGGCTTGTTTTGGCGTCGGATTAACAGCAAGAAAACTGGACGGCAAGGAATACCCTCTTAACAATAATAATGATTATAATTTGCGAATACTGTATTGGAGGGGGTCAGGGGTAGAGCCTTATACAGTAAACCGTAAGGTCCCGGGTTCAACTCCCGTTTAAGTGGGCAAGAAATTTTCTAGTTGGACGGGTTTCGCCCACCATCTCATTGTTGGGTCGAAAATTAACAATGCTGTGATTTAAAGTGGCAGTAACAAAACCTAACAAGGACACAACTGAACTCCTAACTAGCTTTCAATCGCCAGTCTCAATTCGAACCAAAAACCTCTTTCTCATTTGCAGTTGGAGCTGTTGTTCACACCTTGAGAAACGGCGTTCAGCTTCTCTCTTGACTTCAGTTTATACAGCACCCAATTTCCTACCTTTGGATCATTTCCCTTGCTTTAGAACAAAGGCAGATGGCTGTTTGAGTCCAAGTGTTTTGCAAATTCCTCTTGCATTTGTGATGAATCTTCATCGAGCCTTGCCTCTAATTCTCCATCGTTCTTCTTCTTCCAAATTGAAATAGCCACTTCTAATACCTGCGAACCACTTCTGACACGTTCGTTCAGCTAGAGCATGGTCACTGTTCAAATTTACTTTGAACAAAGAATTTTTAATTCACTTTGCAGGTACGTAACAATTACGTCCCCAGATTTCAACAATTTAGGCCTTTCAAATATGAATCATTTAATTCCTAGAAACCTAAACGGGCCTTAACATCAATCAAGAAACGAGGATATTACTCTCTTAGATTAATTCCTAGAAACCTAAGCGGGCCTAAACACCAATTAAGAAACGAAGATAACATATGTTATCAAAACCGGACGAACTCATTTCTACTCCTAATATATTTTTTCAAATACTGGAATCTTCTAAACGAAAACGAATCGAATCAATGTTTATAGAAAAAAATGTCGTAAAATGAGACACAAACAAGATGATTATCAGATCCTCAGCATAAAAAAATCCAATAGTTTTTAATAGGCCAATGCAAAGTGACCTCTTGGCGATGGCCAGGTAAGGGTGGATTGAGTACCTCATCTTCAGACAATTTGGAATGTGAAGTGGATTTTAAATAATAAAACTCTTCCCATTATATAATATGACTAATAAGCCAGGAGTTCCTACTGAAAAACAATAATTATACAGAGTACAAATTTTGCTCCAAACAGAAAACAGCAGTGCGGTAAACAGTGATGGAGCCTTTATTATTCATTTCATATGAACTATCTTTGAAGAGAAAAATATTATACAGGGTGTCCAAGTTATATCTAGCCAGATTTCACAAGTGATTCTACAGGCAATTTGCCAAATTTGGCTAGAAATAACTTGGGCACCCGGTATATGATTAACGTTGTTTAGTGTGAATTGAGCATGTCTTCTCCCTACGTCACAATTGTTATTTAAACGTGCTGCGCCTGAGCTCAAGCGATGCGTCTCCGGTGAAATAGGTATTTAACTTTGTCATTCAATTTTCACTAGTAATTTTAATCACCAGACTATATATCTCACTGTTTTGAGTATTTTATCAAACAAAGGAAGTTTATTGGACCACACTTTCTAGAGTGTATAGTACGTCCCAATTATATTCCGTTGTAAAGTTATTCAAGATTCTACTTTTTTGTAACGTTTCACAATATTTTCACTAAAAAGCATAACTATCATCTCAATCAGAATTCCGGTTACACCATTAGAAAGAGCGGAAAATTCTTCTTAGACTAGTTTGGTTTCATGGACATTTTCGTGAAACACTTACTTATTATAGGGTGATTAAGGAAAACATTAATACAAAATTTTCTTCAGCCATAATCTTTGGTCGACGTTTACTCTGAATTGCTTCCCGTAAACCCAATGGAAATTATGTTAAAACACTTACTTATGAAGCTTTCAAACGACGTATGATACATTAAAGAAAAACTTTAATTTCATTGAGAAATTGAAGAATACTGTCAGAAATCTTTACATGCTCTGAAATATTTAATTTCCACAATTCCCATGTTTGGGCCCATAATAATCCACCTACAACAATTACGACTCATTACCAACACTAGTTCAGAGTTAATGTATAGCTAGTCATGACAAGATATTAAATTTTGGAGCCGATAATAATTCCAGAGCGTTTCAATTCTGCCGTTTTCAGATATATTTTAGAAAATGAAACCGAACTAGTCCAAGGAAAATTTTCCGCTCTTTCAAATGGTGTACACTGCATTATCATAGTTTATTTTCATCAGAAGTTTTCACAGTCACCTACTTCAGACAGCTATTATCGCTAATGAATATTATCTAAATTTCACTATCACGATATACTTGTTAAAGTAATAAAATGTGCGGTTTTATAAATCGCCCTTTAATTTTTATCCATTTTCCACTGCTCCATTCCCTCCAAGATATTAAGATTTCAATTCTTGGTTGAAACAGTTTCATGTTTCAAATGTTCGAGAATGGATCCGAAATATTTTTTTCTCTCTCTAAGCGGTAGCTCCGAGCACGTTTTCGGCACATCTGGTTCTACACAATTTTATTTGTTGTGTATACTGTTCACTGATGATAATTAGTTAATATAAATAACCAGAAGCTCTATACGGCCGTTAAGGAACCCACATTCTGTGGTGGAATAATTATGGACCTTCTTGGAGTAGTGTTAACGTTTTATTATTAACAAGCCAGTTTATAATATTGATAAACAGGTTCAGGTATTCATGTTTTCAAAATGAGGTATTATTATTATATATTCTGCTGCTCTTAGTTTTAATTACCGACAGAAACTGCTAATTCTTGTTATTTGTTGATAAATCACATGCTTTATTCACTTGAACCACAGTACTGAATTGAATCAGTCCTTACTTGTTGAAAATCCATATTAAATAATATTTAAATAAGGTTATTCTGATTTTAAAAAATTCCATTGTAAGATTATCACCAGTATTACTATCGTATACAGTGTCCAAGTTATCTGACTGAATTTCACAAGGTGATTTCTACAGGCAATTTGAAACAAAAAATTTCTATAGAGTATGATCCAACTATCTTTCGTTGTAAAGTTATTGAGGGTTCTACCATTTTGTAACGTTTCACAATTTTTTCACTAAAAACATAGTATAACTTGAAACCTATCATCTTAATCAAAATTCAGCATATACTATTGGAAAGAACGGAAAATTCTACTTAGAGCAGGGTGATTTTATAAAGATTTTTATGAAATACTTGTTATAGGTTGGTTAAGAAACAAATGATTAAAACATTTTCTTCAGCCATGGTAAAGGGTGATTCATTTAGAGGTACTTTTTGTGGTGGGGATTTAATTGCAGATTGCTCATGCCTCGTGTTAGTAGTCCCACGGGTTTTGAAGGCTGTAGACGTGTATGTCGGCTTTTTTCAAGATCATTAAGATGTAGACGTATAGGTTGAGTTTTCAAGGTCATTCGGTTGGAGGGTTTGAGGATGAGGGGTTGGAGAATGAGGGTTGGAGGCTGAGATGTATACGTGTAGGGCAGATACTTAGATTTTACCATGGGAATTTAGTATGTGTTTGTCCTAATATTGAGCTGTGTTGCATATCTACTACAAATTGTTGATGAATAAAAATAATAAAATAGCTGTAAATATTGTGTTTCCTGATATAAAAGAAAATTTTAAATACATTTCCTTAAAATACTTTAAAAGTATTTCTTTTTTGGAATTTTGAGAGCTCAATAAAAATTTATTGTACTTGCTGTAATTTAAATAGCAACGGATTTCGGAAACAAGCTTAGTTATTCAAAATGTAATCTTGCCTGATGATGCTACTGTGATAGCGAAACGATTGTTGTAAACATAACAATAAAAATTTGTGAAAATCAGAATAACCTTATTTAAATATTATTTAATATGGATTTTCACCAAGCAAGGACTGATTCAATTCATTATTTCTACTCTGAGTATTGTAGGGCAGATACTTAGATTTTACCATGGGAATTTAGTATGTGTTTGTCCTAATATTGAGCTGGAACTCGTGTTGCATATCTACTACAAATTGTTGATGAATAAAAATAATAAAATAGCTGTAAATATTGTGTTTCCTAATATAAAAGAAAATTTTAAATACATTTCCTTAAAATACTTTAAAGGTATTTCTTTTTTGGAATTTTGAGAGCTCAATAAAAATTTATTGTACTTACTGTAATTTAAATAGCAACGGATTTCGGAAACAAGCTTAGTTATTCAAAATATAATCTTGCCTGATGATGCTACTGTGATAGCGAAACGATTGTTGTAAACATAACAATAAAAATTTGTGAAAATCAGAATAACCTTATTAAAATATTATTTAATATGGATTTTCACCAAGCAAGGACTGATTCAATTCATTATTTCCACTCTAAGTATTGTCTTTCAGTAGGAAATCTCCTGATCGATTAGTCATATTATTAAATGTAAAGAGTTTCATTATTTAAAATCCACTTCACATTCCAAATCTTCTGAAGGTGGTGAACTCGATCCACCCTCAACCTGGCCACCGCTCAAGAAGTCGCTAGAAACATTCCATTGGCCTAATAAAAGCTAGTAGATTGTCTGTGTTTCCTTTTAAGGCGGTAAAGCTTCTACGTGTCTACAAAAGAAACCGAAATGAGCGAAGGAAACCCTTCCAACTTGAGAAG
The DNA here is from genome assembly GCA_034642435.1 of Megalocaria dilatata. Lineage (NCBI taxonomy): Eukaryota > Metazoa > Arthropoda > Insecta > Coleoptera > Coccinellidae > Megalocaria > Megalocaria dilatata. The sequence continues at coordinate 8,339,519 of CM067857.1, read as the reverse complement.
CAACATCATTAATTTCCCAATTATCAATACCCTTCCTCTGCCAGCATGAACAGCACTCCCCGATTTTCACCACATGACTGCCTTCTTCTAATAGATCCAGCAGGTCACATTATCCTGCATCGACATTTTTACCCCATTGTTTTCCTGATGGAGCAGGCGGACGAAGACGCCGTCTATGATGACGCGACAAAGATGCCACCTCGGATAAGACCCCTATTTTATTTTGTTTTGTCTCTTAGAGGCGGTATCTTCGAAGAATCTCTCCCGGAGACGCCCGTGGAGCGACGTACCGGCTTTTCCTCCGCATGCAAATGAACGAGCAGGAGTTTTCAGAAGAGGAAACTTCTCCGCAGTCGGCCCATAAAGGCGCCGATGTGATACCGTTATTGCGACGCGGATTAGCCGGCGTTATGAAGTCGCGCGGGGGCAGAAGAGGCTTTTCCGCGTTGAATACCCAAAAAGAAAATGGGCTGTGTCGTTGGCGAAACAAAGGTTGTTGGGATTAGGGGGCGAGATGGAAACGGAACGGCGGTTCGAGTTCACAATTAGCCATTTTTCTCGGCCGTATGAATTCGGGCGTACCGCTGCTATCTAGAAATGCTAATAAGACGCCCGCTTTATTGTATTTACCGAAAAAACATTACGAAGTTCGTCATTTTTTCGAATTGTTATCATTCCTCGTTATTATCCAATATCTTGAATGTTGAACGATCCATTCTGTTATACTTCTCTGCAAATTTCAATTCCAGTAAATCTCTTGAAAATTTTAAAATTTGAAATAAAACAAAATGTCTTATAAGGAATATAAATAAGTTCTAACGGCTTTTCGTGGAAAATTGAAACTTTATTGTGAGAAATTTAACTTCATCTTAATTCGAGAAGTACTGGTCAGCTAGGCCACGTTGCATCGATCGAAAAGATGGTAATTGGAAGGAGCAATGTCTGGGCTGTACAACGAAGTATGTTTCACTTACATGTGGCCGTGCATTTTCATGCACTTTAAAATGAAGTTATTGCCAGATGAAACAACCTTGAACTTTGTTCTCCTAAACGAACAAACGGACACGAACAAGTCACCTTTATTGAATATCTTCAAGTAATTTGGGAAAACCAACGTCTACCCCAAAAACATTCATTACCATGGACGTTATCTCTCCACTTAATTGAGAATACCCTAATGAATACCGTTCTACTTGTAGTTCCACTTTCATTAATACCTGTCACACATATACCGGGTGTTTCACGAATGATTGTACAGGCTTTTAGGGCAGATGCAGGACATTTTGGTGCGTCTGAATCAGTGCTCGAAATATGTCCTAACTATATTCGTTTACGAGTTACAGAATGTTTTATGTATTTTATCAAAAACTTTCAATCAGAATACCTCTTGAACGCCTGCATGGCTCTTCTTGAAAACTTGAGGGAATGAGTATAAGCCAATGCCAAATATTTGCCCATAATGACTTATCAATAGCACAGGTCCGGACTGAGAAAATCCAATTTTCAAAAAGCGAAATTCTCTTCAGAATCTACAATAAATACTCTTACAAACAAGCCTATTAGGATCAATGGCTCACTTCGCATCATCGTTTTATGAACCATTGAATATTAGGAATTTTCAATTAAAAGTAAACACGGGCCTATGAATCTCCGAATAATGCGAATCGATTCAACAGCAACATGACTTAGGTATTGTGTTGCATCTTATTACATTCAATACATGAATATAGGAACAATATCAAATATTTTTTGCTAAACTGAATTTAACCGAAAACTCGAATTAACATTCAACACTATTATAAGATATATATATATATATATATATATATATATATATATATATATATATATGTATATATATATATATAATAATAATAATAATAAAGTTTATTCGGTTAAATAAACAAATTACATCACTGAGGTATACAATACAATAAATATTTACTTATTTCAATACACAATCACACTAATAATGGTTTTATCTTTTCCCAACCTATTATTATAACTATAGATATTCACAAAAGGTTCCAAAAATTAATCCTTATATTTTATCCTCAAAGCATATGATAAAATTTATAGAATTTCAAAATGTTTCCAAACATTACTGTCTTGATGTTTGAAATGAAGTTCTCTGAGATATTTATATTAAAATCTTCAAATAATATACATATCAGCTGTTTGAGAATAGAGCGCTTCTGGTAATTTCCCGATATATTGCCAAAGCAATATGCTTTTATATACAACAAAGAAACAACAAATAAACAAGATAAACCTCCAAAACCACATAGTTGTGCGGAGGATCCCTCAAGCCATCTCCGAATGAGTAGGTACAGATTTTAGCACTGATGAGTCCCCAATTTAATAACATATTTCTTATTTTAATGAATTCACAATATTAGCGATGCTATGTCTATCAGTGTCTCTTAAGTAATTCCTTATAGTACTCCTAAACAAGCCGAAAGAATTAAGTGAGTGCAGCCGAACTCTCAGATCCAAAGGCAGAGAGTTGAGTACATGCGGGATAAGGAAAGTATGGGTCTGTTGTGCTCTTCCTCGAGTATCATAATCGTGTTCCAGGTAAGTGAGAATATTTTTGTTGTTATAGGTGTATATCAGTAAATTAAAAACATATATCTGCCTTATATCCAAGACCCCCGCCTCCAGATAAAGTTTATCCGTGGGATATAGTCTCTCCTTTTGTAGAATAATTCTTAGGAATGTATTTATATATAATAATATATATATATATATATATATATATATAAGACTATTATAAAATGGACTTCATAATAAAAACATAAAATGTATCTTATAAACATGTGTGGAACTGAAAAAAATTGACAAGAAATAAGAGAAAACATTAAAACTTGTTTTCGAAAATACCCCCTCTCTCTTCTAAACATTTTCTAGCTCTTGTGATCAAATGAGCTACAACATTCTTCAAAATTTCCGATCGATTTTGTATTGCTTCACATGCAGCTTGAAAACGATTAATCAGATGCTCCCTGTCCATGATTTCTTCACAGTAAACTTCATTTTCTTAAGTTCCCCCAGAGAGAATAATCCAAGATCTGGGAATCTTGCAGGCCAGTCCTGAGGTCCCTCTCTACCAAACCAATGATCTGGATAAACTTCATTCAAATGCGCTACAATTTCACGGATAAAATGTGCCGGAGCTCCATCATGTTGGATGTACATTCTTCCTGGAATATTGCTTCCATCAATCAAGAGTCCTGGCAAATGCTCGATTAAAAATTTTAGATATGTCACTCCATTCAGCCTGTGTAGAAGACTATAAGGTCCAATTAGGCGATTATTGTAAATTCCACACCAAATATTGACTGAAAAACGATGTTGTGAATTGTGTTTCCTAGTCACTTTCGGTTTACTCTGGACCAAATATGTGCATTGCGAACATTCAAAATGCCATCTTTTGTAAAGGTCGCTTCATGATTAAAAAGCGTTCTGAAGGTAGCTCGCTGGTTCCGCAAAACCCATCTGCAAAATCGCATTCTCCGTAGTTAATCGCCTGGATCCAAGGTTTGGACGGATGCTACTTTTCACGGTGCAGAACTCGCCAGACTTGACAATGTGGCAAACCTAAAACTGAACCAAGACGCCGAGTGCTAGTTGAGGGATTTTCTTGGACAGCTTCTATTATCTCTTCATCAAACTTGCTCCTTCTCCTTTACTTACTGACGGAAAGTGTCCAGTTTCACGAAGTGAGCGATTAACATGTTCGAATGTTTGGTGGTTAGGAATTCGACGATCCGGATATAGCCTTCGATATTTCCTAGCAGCTTCACGACCATTGCACTTGAAAAATCCATGATCTAACAACATATCAGTATACTCAGTATTCGTAAATGACGGTAATTCTCTTAATGAAAATTTTATGAAAACACAACAATCTACCACTTGCGTATTTTTCTATTCCAATAATTACCCGACAGTGGTTTGAAATGTCAAAATTCTAAGCATGAGCCACTTAGATTATGAAATGGGTTGAATTCAGAGTAAACGAATTTCTTTTGTGATCTTTCACAAAGCATTGAAAATAAATGATATATTAAGCTTCAGATCGATTCAAGCAGCATGTGAGAAGATAAATAGTGGACCAGAAAGAAAGGATAATGAAAGCTGCAGAATATTCAATACAAGAGCTAGCAGGTGTCAAAAAGAAATAGGGAAATTTTCGAGAACAAATCACATACAAAAATTGATGGGGGAAGGGGTATAAAAGAATTTATTTGCGAAAGTGTAAATAAGATGTCGAAAGGTATCTCGTTTTGTATGGGTGTGTCTATGAATCGAAAATACCAGATATTCAATAGCTCATAAAATATTGATGCGAAGTGTGCCATTATTTCAAATGAGCTTGTTTGAAAGAGTATTCATTGTAGATTCTGAGGACAATTTTATTTTCGAAAATTTGATGTACAGGGTGTTTTAAAATATGTGGGATAAAGAATATATGTTTCTCAGTCCGGACTTGCGCTATCGACAAGTGATGAGGTGCAAATATTAGGCATTGCCTATACTCATTCCCTCAATTTTGGGTGAAGATCAATGCAGGCGTTCAATAGTTATGCCGATTGAAAATTTTTGATAAAATACATAAAACGTCTTGTATCCCTCAAACTAATATAGTTATGACATATTTCGAGCACTGATTCAGACTCACCAAAATGTCCTACATCTGCCCTGAAAGCCTATACAATCATTCGTGAAACACCCTGTATAAGAACCTATGTAAGCTTTCACACAGTAACAGTTCAAATGTAGAATATGATTAAGCCACAGTGTTGCGAAACAATTGTCATTCAACAATGAAAAGTTTGTGGAAATTGGATTTTATTTATTACTAACAATAATTTACTGATGATTTTCGCAGAGATGGTACCGAGATCGAGTATATACTGACTTCTGAAGTGGTTGCCGTTTGGCTGCTGGATCCTCTCAAGAACGTGGAAATAAAGCCTATTAGAGAGGCCAGCATGTCCATGGAATTCCAGAATCGACCACAGAATTCCTCGTCGGGCAACTGGGAGACCAGATGCGCTGTCGCTGACTTCGCAATGTTCGAAAATTCCTGGGATATAACGTCCTGCAGCACGGAAAAATTGAACGACACAACAACCAGATGTTTCTGCACAAAATCCGGCACCTATGCCGTCATACTAGTCAACAAGCAACAAAAGGTAGGTTATGGTTGTAATGTGACTCAAACAAGGCTTTTGCCATCCTCAAGTGTTTTTTTCGGAACAATGTCGTCATGGGAATTCATTCTTTCTAATGAAGAACTTGAAAATTATTTCTGGATTCTTCAAAACTCTTAGGTTCTTGAGTTTGGGCGGTTCAACTATCAGTTCAACATCACCTTTTGACGGTGAGTTGAATATTACATCATTTAGTGAATAATGAACCGAATAATATTCAAATAAGGTTATTCTGATTTTCACAAATTTTTATTGTTATGTTTACAACAATCGTTTCGCTATCACAGTAGCATCATCAGGCAAGATTACATTTCGAATAACTAAGCTTGTTTCCGAAATCCGTTGCTATTTATATTACAGTAAGTACAATAAATTTTTATTGAGCACTAAAACCCAAAAAAGGGTCTCTGCAAATTCCAGCTTATCTGAATATATTTAACAGAGGTGAGTTATTTAAATCTATTTGTTCGTTAAGTAATATTCCAATTTCATTATGTTTATTTATCTCTAGGGATTCTAACAGATTTAAGGTATAACTTTTGCTTTCTATATGTAGAATTTCAAAATTATGGTTGAAAGTATGTCCTGTTTCTAACAAATGGTTGGAGGATGTAGAATTACTTTTATTATTGAGGAAACTCTTCAAATGTTCACAAATTCTATGTCGGAAAGTTCTTCCAGTCTGTCCTATGTAAACATTTGGGCAATCACCACAGGTTAACTTATCAACCCCCGATTTATCATTTTATAAGTTAACCTGCGGTGATTGCCCTAAAGTTTACATAGGACAGACTGGAATAACTTTCCGACATAGAGTTTGAGAACATTTGAAGAATTTCCTCAATAATAAAAGTAATTCTACATATTCCAATCAGAATTAATTCTAGTAATTCTTCCTTTGTGAAAAGTATATCGGTAACCTATATCTTCAATAATTTCATACCGTTACACAGTTCACACGAAATTAACCTACCAAATACAGAAGAAATATAAGTTTGTTGTAGTAGATGGCAACAGCTGAATTAATCAAGCAGACCGGTAGAGGGAGAATTTTAGCGGGAACCGGGAATTCATGAATGAAATAGTAGATTAAACACAAGCACTCTGTGGTCAGTGGTCCACATACCATAGACTCTGTGGTTCACATACCACAGACTCTGTGGTCGGGCCATGATTCAGCATTTTCATCAGGAGCTAAAACATACTAAAAATCAACCATAAAAAGTTGACTACTAAATTTTGGACAGATTTGCCGAAAATCTACTAAAAAAGTGGAAATCTACTAAATGTGGTAACGCTGATGGGCACCATTCACTGTAGCATTAGCTCCAGCATTGTTTTTAAAGAAATATGGACCGATGATGCCTCCAGGGTGTCACACCACAACATACAGTGCATTTTTCAGGATGCAGTGGAACCTGCAGAACTTCTTGAGGATTGTTTCCATTCCATATACGGCAATTTTGCTTGTTTACATAGCCGTTCAACCAGAAATGAGCTTCATCACTAAACACAACGTTACGATAAAAAAGTGGATCAACTTCAAGCTGTTCTGGGGCCCAATCAGCAAACAAACGACGCTTATTATGGTCAAGTGGCTTTAGTTCTTGAACCAGTTGGATCTTGTATTGGTGAATACTAAGGATCTTCACGCAAAATTTTCCATGTGTTGGATGCACAGAGTCCAACTCATCATTAACACTTTGATTTACAGCAGCGATATTTTCTTCTGTACGTACAGTTCTTTGTCTTGTTGTCGTTCTTGCATCGAGTAGGGAAAATGTTGTCCGAAATGTATCCAGAGTTCGACGACTAAGCTTCTCTGATGGACGATTATGTAAACCATAAATTTCACGAAGTGCTCTATAAGTTTGGCGAATAGAACACTGATTTTGAAAATGAATTCCAACAATTTGTAAACGTTGTGGCGGCGTGAATCTCTCCATGATAATTAGTCAATGCTTACTGAACAGAAATGTCAAACCAACATGGTTTCTTTTCTCTGTCAAATCACATTTACCCCTATCGAAAGTTCTATCACTAAAAAAAACACCCGATAGCTAGCCGGTGATACTGAAAACTCTGATACTGTATGTAACAATTATATTAGCAGTACAAATAAGTTTCCGCCGTTTTTTAACACAAATTAAATATTTATTATAGAAGAACGGTAATATAAATTTATTTAAAATATTGCCCATCACTTGCAACCACTTTTTCCCATCTCTCAGGCAGCATTCGAATCCCACGTCTGAAGAACTCCTTGTCTTTTGAGGCTATCCACGAATCAACCCAATTTTTGGTGTGCCATGGACCGGAACAGGTGATAATCGGACGGTGCAATGTCTGGTGAATACGGCGGGTGGGGTAACACTTCCCAATCAAGTGTTTCCAAGTACTTTTTCACGGGTGCCGCAACATGTGGACGAGCATTGTCATGCAGAAGAATAATTTTTTCGTGTCTAGAATAGTATTGAGGGCGTTTTTCCCGCAAAGCTCGGCTCAATCTCATCAATTGTGTTCGATAGAGGGCTCCAGTAATTGTTTCGCTCGGATTAAGCAACTCATAATACACTACACCTAGCTGATCCCACCAAATACACAGCATAAGTTTTTTTCCGTGAATATTCGGTTTTGCTGTTGATGTTGACGCGTGGCCAGGTAATCCCCATGATTTTTTTCTTTTCGGATTGTATCCACTTCTCATCACCAGTTAAGATACGATGTAAAAAACCCTTTTTTTATGTCTAGCTAGCAGCATTTCACTTAAGCATAATCGGCGTTCAATATCTCTCGGCTTTTTTTCGTAAGGAAACCAATTTCCTTGTTTATGAATCATTCCTAATGATTTTAAACGATGTGAGACTGCTTGCTGAGTGACTTCTAATGTTAGAGCAAGTTCATTTTGTGTTTGAGATGAATCTTCCTCCAATAATTCCTCCAATTCTGCATCCTCGTAAATGTTTGGCCTTCCACTGCGATCTTTGTCTTCTACGTCGAAATCACCGTTTTTAAACTTTTGAAACCACTCTCGACGCGTTCTCTCACTCAAAGCACCCTCACCATATGCTTCTACGAGCAATTGATGCGCCTCAGCAGCAGATTTCTTTAAATTAAAGAAGTAAACTAATATGTCCCGCAAATGACTCTTACTTGGCTCAAATTTTGACATTTTCAACTTATAAAAGTTATATTTTACCAATATAAAATCAATGATATTAATAGTTTATGTTGTTCTCGAATGTCGAAGCTATTTTTTAAGCCGGTTATCATCTGCGAAAGCTAACCGAAACTTCGTGTCACGCCATCTACAATAAAACGGCGGAAACTTATTTGTACTCCTAATAACAAGATTACGAATTGCTTACAAGCATGTGAACGAAACGAGAGCATTCTGATATGCGCACATTTTTATATCCTTTGGATGACGTTCAGCTGTCAACTCAAATATTCCTCGATCAATTAAATTATTTCTCTTTTTTTCAGAGCTTCGGCGAGAAGCTGGACATCCATAAATTCGTCGTGACCCTGGGATGCACTATCTGCTTTGTCCTGTCCATGGCCAGCGGCATCGTGTTATTAGCGCACTGGATCCAGAACAGGACATGTCTGCTCTTCGTCAAACTACAATGTTGTTTCTCGATATCAGGTGCAATGATCGTATTTGTTGTCGCTCTTGCAACAGAGAACAATCACAGCGCGGTGAGTATTGGTTGTGTTGGCAAGCCTTGATTGCTGGCTGCATCGCATGGGGTGATTGTGTTGGTATTGTATGGCTAGTTCCCAACAGGGTCTAATTCGCTCCTGAAGGGAGAAGGAAATCAGATCCAGAAATTGGATGTGTGGCCTGATTTCACGGCCATCGGAAAGCTTCCTTTGATTATACTAATTAATCGACTGTTTCATCATCTAATGCCAAACCAAGGTTAAAATTGTCTACCGACTGAATTCTTCTCAAAATTCTGATACACGGTACAGATGAGCCGAATTGATATATTCATGTTTCTCTTTTTAATCCTACATTGAGCATCTGTATGGTTTTTTTGCTATAAATTTGTGTCCTAAAAGTTTTATACATGCCTCATTATTTTGCACCTGACCAATATCAAACTTGTGTTTTGCAAAAAAATGGCCATATTTATTTATTGAAACTTCAATTTGATTTCTCTGATTCGTTCCCAAATGGTCTAATTTTGCTTCGAAAAGTTCTGTTGGTATCCCTCATTGAAATTGATGGTGTAATCATTGTTAACATTATTATTATGGACACAATCGATCTTTCTCTCTTCATACATATCTAATCTTTGATAAATATTCAAATCAAAACCTTGTTTTAATTGAAAATTGGAACTAGAATCTAGTCCGAGTAGAATATCACACTCAAAATTTTTCTCATTAACTACAAAAAGTACAACTTTTTTTTTGTATTATTGATTCTCATTTTTGTAATTATTTTTCCTGAAAATTTTGCCCTGCCACTGACTGTTTTGAATGTGTTTCTATCATCTTGAATGCATAGACATAACTTTTCTGCTACTTTGGAATTCAGAAGACTAACAATTGAGCCCGAATCATAAATTCCACATAATTCATTATTATTTATGAACACCTGCAATTTGATCAATGGCGGCAGTCTCAGTTTTTTTTTTTGGTTTGAAATGGCCTGATTTAATTCATCCTGTACCTCAACATTGTTTACAGTGTTTATGTTACCAGGTACGTTCTTTTGTTCAAAATTATTGGATTTATTCCTTAGCCGACATGAAGTCTACCTGAAAAACCATTCTTCTCACAAATTGAGCATGGTTCCTTCTTAACTGGTTTTCTATTTGTTTGTGAATAGGAGGGAATTTGTGCGGCAGATTTATTCATTCTATGATTTTCTTCATTTCGATCGTTGTCATCTTTGTCATCGTTGTCACATTTGATCGATCAATTCTATCTTGTGAAATATTTGGCAAACTTGTCACAATGAAATCAATCAATATGTCAGTTGGAAAATTATTTCGGAGATTTAACAACAAATTTTCTTTCCTAAAAGCGTAGTCAACTAAACTTCTCTTATTTATGTCAACTCGTTTCACAAAAACTCTCTAAGCAGTTATCTTTCCATATTTGAGAACTTTTGTGTAAACCTAATGTAATTAGGTAAGAATCAAACCATTCTTCCGCTATTCCATCCAGAAACAACCGTAAAATTAAAATTTTGTCTCTATCTTCTTCTACTTCACAACGCGTGCATTCCGTCTCGAATTTTTCTAACCATAAATTCACTAAAACACTCTCACCATCAAAATTATTCAGCACAAAATCCTCCTTTATCCTCTTGAAATCCTTGCTTTTTCTTGAAAGTTCTACCGTATCCTGTGGTTTTGGTGATTCTTGTCCAAATACTGTTCTCGCGTATGCGGGTGAATAAATCAGTTGTAAATATTCATTCTGAAACATCACATTTTCTTCGGCATCAAAATATATTTCTTTCAATTCCGGAGTTAATGAAATGACACACGTACGAAACGAACCTCTTACTTTAATCGATTTCAAGATATTCTTCACCTTCGGTAGAGCCAAAAGTTCATGATGGTCAGATATATCCTGTTCGTCCTTTGGTATTTCATAATATGTATTTTCCGTTCCCGTAGTTTGGATCCATTTGAATTTGCATGTATTTTTCTTCTCATTGGATGCTTCTAAAGCGATGCAAATCTTCATGGATGTCGTCATTATAGCTTACGTTCTCGATTAATAAGAATGTAATCAATAGACGATTTGGTGTCATTATTCTGGAAGATTTTATTTTCTTTAGTTTAAAATAGAACAGAATATCATACACAAAATAAAAAAATAGCATACAAAGAAATGAATTAAAAAATAGCTTACTAACCTGGAAGAAATCAAAAACAATGCTATTTCTTCGGGTTTCTCAATTCACATTTCTAACAACTAACTAAATAAACATGTGACACTTTTAGGTTAAAATCTTAGACATAGAACATAGAACATAGAAGTTACAAAGTTGTTTTCCCTTAAAATAACAGTTTTATTTTTACATATATATATATATATATATATATATATATATATTATATATATATATATATATATATATATATATATATATATATTTCCTACCACTTAGGGTAACATTTGGTACATTCCCTTCTTCCCTAAACAAGCTCGCTCCCATCGTAATATCTTTTTAAAATAGTATTTCCGCCTGTAATAAACTCCAGGATGGAGTATGTACATCTTCTCGCAACTTAAATAAATAGCTGGTGCGATACATTACTCATCTTGCGGTCCCGGCAAAAACCATTGTTCTGAAGCTAGGGAACTCTGAAGAATGTAATTAAGTTCTGTATAATGAAGTGCCCTGGTTCCGATTGCGAAACGAACCTTTAACCTCTTTATTTTCATTACGGGAGTAATGCTGCTTTTAAGCCGCGCTTTAGGACTGCTTTTCCATTGCTCCTTCATTAAAAAGTTTTTCGAAACAGTTGTTCGCCGATCAAGAGAGAAGTGGAATTTATAGGAAAATAATATTTATGGAGAATTACTTTTTAATCAAACTGAAATTTTTTCTTTATGGTGAGTAGATTGATTTCGTCTTTCACTGTAGCAAGTGATTTGAAAACTTGCTTATTGATATTGAATTTTTTTTCCTTAGAAAGTCTGGTAATGATTTTTTGTAAACTTTGGATGAAATTCCATTCTGTTGTTTATGATCTAGGATTTGTTACTTGAGAATGATGAAACAACACTATCGCGCTGTTGCAGTAATGATTAAAAATCTAACTATTCATTGTATTCCCTTTATCCATGATAGCCAAGGAGAGAATTTTCCAATAGAAGGTTTAATTTCAAATATCCCGTTATCTTGAATGGTGGAAAATTTTGAGCAATGTGAAGAGTCGAAACCGTTTTCTTTGCTCAAGAACAACTTGAAATAGCTTCAATTCAACATTTCTTGACTTCACGAAATATTTCATAAAATCAATTATACCTCAGTTATCCTTGTAGCCTCATCAAATTTAACTACATGTCTGGAAACGGTATTAAATTTGCTACAAGATCAGAAGTTCTGTGTGCCAAAAAATTTTTATTGAGGGCATGATGAGTAGATGAATATCACAATTCTGAAGTGAACCAATTCAGTCATATTTTTCCAATGGTTTGATTGACGAAAATGTATTAATCAAGAACATGTTTTTTTTCAGCAAAAAATAATTCATTTCGCATGATATATTAACTTTTGCACTAGCTGCTTGTCCTCTGCCATAATATCATAGCTAAGAAGATAACAACGAAACGTTGAAATAATCCAAACCTAAATTTGCTGTATCTTGAAGCTCTTTTAGATTGAATATTTAACGGCCAGTTCCATAAACAACATCAAAAGGCTCATTTATGATAAAATCCCTTCATGAAAAAGGATTCTTCAAATGGGACCGTCAGTTCCATAAACGCTCATCGACCGTTCTTTACTTAAAGTTTCCTTTAATGCGCCGGTCATATGTTTTCGACTGTTGGCTATCCTGAGAACTAGTGGTTTTACGAATATAGTTGGTGATATTCTGTAAAAATTGTGAGTTATGCGTCGGAACTTGTAAAAAGAAGAAGAAAGGAAGCATAAATCAGTCTTTGCATAAACATGGTTATGTGCAGAAGACACTATATTAGAATTTATATCATTATTACGTGCGAATTGCTATATTGTGGTGAACGTGAGTTACTTGAATGAATATGGAAGAAAAGAGAAAAAAGTCTTTAAAAGACTTTAAAACCTGAAGAGCAACTACGTCTCTTGGAATTGATTGAAAAAGAGAATTTAAATGTTATAGGATAAAGTCGGGCAGAGAATAGCAACTCCTTTCAATGCAACAGTTCTCCATTGGAGAAATGGCGACCAGCTCAAATCCAAATATGGCAATATAAAAACTAAAACTAGAAAGGTGGTAGCTGCTGAACGCAGTCATATTAAAGGGATTGGTGGTGGGGCTCCGTCGAAATTGAGGGAGCCAATTTACAAATAGTTGAGCCCAACTGTTACGAACCCACATACCGAAGCGAAGGAGATGTATTATTAAAAAACAGCTTTAGTAGAAGCTCAGTAGTGGCTATCAAGGAAGAGAATAGAAGAAATGAAAAGGAGCCTTCGAAGCTTAAAATATCATTAGATTTGCAAATTATGGAGATGAGGAGAAAATTAAATAATAATGATTGAATCTTTTTTTATTCTGAATGCACTTTGTGGGAAAAGCGGTATTAGAATTCTATCAGCATTGCTGCGGACTATAAAATCATCTCAAATTTGAATTAAAAACAGAAATTTCAATAACACATAATATTTTTACTTTTTTTTTATTATCTCGGTCTTTACTTGTCGGAAATTTATCTTCAATATAAGAAAAAAATAGCGGAGGTTAACATTTGTTTTTCTTATATATTTTTACTTCTTTATTCTTACTTGAAACTTTTTCAGATGTTACCTAAATAAAACAATGAATCAGAAATGCAAACATAGAAACCTATCTAAATACATACCTTGTAAAATCTTATGAAAATTATATGAAATCTTGTCATGTTGAAGACACAATTTCAATATGAAGAACAGTTCCACAAGCGGCAAGAAAATTTATTTTCAATTATCATACGAATATAAATTATAAGTGGCAAAATGTTCATTAATAATCTGACGAACTGCATCAAATTAAATATACTACTCTGTCAAGAAAGTACCGGGAATTTTCAATTAAAACAACATTTTTACATTTAATCGTCAAAATTTATTGGGTCGCCTTCAAAATAGGCTCCATTTGCTCCAATACATCTATGCCAACGGCACTTCCAATTATCGAAACATTTTTTATAGGCGCTTTCCGGGATGGACTTTAGCTCTCGCGCCGAATTTTATTTTATGGCTTCAATCGACTCAAAACGGGTGCCACGAAGGGGCAATTTTAGTTTTGGGAAGAGGAAAAAGTCGCAGGGAGCCAAATCCGGCGAATACGGTGGTTGCTGAAGCACGTTTGTTGAGTTTTTGGCGAGAAAGTCAGTCACAATCGTAGCTCGGTGAGAAGGCAAGTTATCGTCATGCAAAATCCATGAGTTGTTCGCCCACAAATTTGGCCGCTTCTTACGGATACGCTCACGCAAACGTTTCATAACGCCTAGGTAATACTCCTTGTTTACCATCTGACCCTCTGGAACGAATTCATAGTGCACCACGCTACGGATATCGAAGAAAACAATGAGCATCACCTTCATTTTCGAGCGGCTTTGGCGTGGTTTTTTCGGTTTCGGCTCATTTTTTGCCACCCATTCCGATGATTGCTGGCTTGTTTGCATATCGTACTCGTAGACCCAGGTCTCATCACCAGTTATAATGTGTTCCATGAATGTAGAATCGGAATTACAGCGATCCAGCATGTCTGAAGCAACCTGTTCGCGATGACGTTTTTGAAGAAAATTCAGGTCTTTCGGTACGAGTCGTGCGGCCACCTTTCTCATGCCCAAAATATCAATCAAAATCGTACGTGCGGACTCGTGGGATATCTTAAGATCATGTGCTATCTCTCTCAAGCTGGTACGACGGTTTTCCAGCACCCTTTCCTTAATTTTATCGACGTTATCTTCGATCGAAGCCGTCGATGGGCGTCCACTTGACGACCGTCCTTGAAGGCTCTGTACCACTGATATGCACGAGTTTTCGATAGAGCATTATCACCAAAGGCCTTTTGCAACATTTTCAATGCATCGGCACACGAAAATTCATTTGCAACACAAAACTTTAAACAAATTCTTTGCTCAACGTAATCACCCATAGTAAAAATCGGCACGCACTCTGACATCGACTGACTTAATCACCTGTTGCAAAACACTAGTTGACAGATCACGCTCAAGCTTGGCATAGTAATTAAGGACAGTGGTACCAACCTAGGAAAAAAAATTTTTCCTGCCTCATTGCCCCGCCAGATTTATATCGATAATTCCCGGTACTTTCTTGACAGAATGTATATACCTAAGTAAAATTATATGAGAATTATATGATATCTTGTCATGTTGAAGGCACAAATTGATTATGAGGAATAGTTTCACAAGTGACAAGCAAATTTATTTTCAATTATCACACAAATATAAATTGTAAATGCATTAACTGCCTTAACATTAGTTGAATTTGTTTGAAAGTCCTCTTCATCCTGCACATCATGCAATCATATATTTGGAAATATTTCGTTCATATCAACAGCTATATTGTGCAATACAGCGGTAGCAGCAATAAATGTCCTTATGGTCGTTAACGTTTCCAAACTCCATACTTTCTCTCCACCACATTTCTAGTTCATATAATTGAATCCTTATATAAATTTTCAGCTGCAGTTAAAGCTTCCGGTAACTTTGTCATTAGATAAGTCTGCAAACTATAACCACTTTCACCAAGTAACAAATACGGTCCAAATTTACCACCCTCGAATTGTCTCTTCAAGACACTGTTATTGAAGATGGTTTGATCATGTGTTGAGCCAGGTCATCTAGCTACAATATTTCTGATTCTCAAGTCTGAATCACACTCGGTCTGAACGTTAAGGTCAAAATAATGTTTTCGACATCGATAGATCTCTGCATTATCACCACTTGGAGAAGTGATTTTAACAAATGTGCAATCTATAGCAGCAATGACAGGTGGAAATCTAGCAATTGCATAAAATTTTTCTGCTGCTTGTATTTCATGATCACCTTCACACATATTCATATATTCTGGACACAGAGATACGATTGCAAAAGAAACTATTCGATTAATTCTAGAAGCAGAAGGTTTAGAAATTTCCATGAAATCTCCAGCTGTTTGTTATCAGCATATTTCCAGTTCCATAGAATCTCAATGTCAAAAGTAGTTGGTTCAACGGTTCAATACAGCTGCCTCTAAAAAGTGTAAATTTAATGATTTGGTATACAGAAAATTATATTAACAAAATAATAAATCGAAATTTGTTTACCTGTTAGATGGGAAGTACAATTGATCTGCAATTTTTTGAAGCAAGGATAAAAAAACTGTTGGTTTTGTCAGGCGAAAACTATCGAAAAACTCTCGATCATCTAACGTGGACAATTGTTGTTCCCTCCTAATTTCGGTCATGAAACTGACCGTTATTGAATATTTCAGAGATACGAGGGTGGTTCAAATATGATCGAGACAAACTCTGTAGATGGCTCGCACGTATGTTTCGAACGTCGTGGCTTGAGTATGTGATAGCTGGGTCTCTTACGAACAGTGTGGCATTTGTTTTCTTCAGAGCACGTGAACGTCAAGTGTCGACTGCCGTTGCGTAACGTATTATCATTCGTTTTTAGTGGGAGAAGACGTTGAAAACACGGATATTTTTGTGCGTTTGCAGAAGCAGTTCGATAGTGAGTGCCTGAGTAGGACTGCCATGTTTAAATGGGCCAAAACATTCAAGGATGACCACGAAACCGTCGAAAATGAGCCACATGATCGTCGACCGCGAACTAGCGTCACACCAGACAACATTCGCCGCGTAGAACAACTCATTTTGGAGGACCGTAGGATGAATGTTCGAGACATTTCAGCTGAAGTCGGCATCAGTATTGGTAGTGTAGAGTCTATCATCCACGAACACCTTCAATATCGCAAAATAACGGCGCCATGGGTTCCTAAACTGTTGAATTTTTAGCAAAAATTAACGCGGTTGGAAGTTTGTCGCCGCTTACTGACGCGATACGAGGCGTAGGGGGACGGTTTTTCAACGCGAATCTTCACTACAGACGAAACATGGGTACACTTTTACAGTCCCGGAACCAAGGTAACAAGTAAAGAGTGGAGGAAGAAGGAGGAAGGGGAGCCAGTCAAAGCTAAGACAACCTGGTCCGCGGGTAAGGCAAATTGTACTGTGTTCTGGGACAGGCAGGGTGTGCTGTACGTCAATTTCCTGCGCACTCAAGATACCATTAATGCTACATAGTACTCTAACATTCTGAAAACATACGTGAAACCCGCATATCGCTCGAAACGGAGGAGGATTGTAATACGAAGTGCGATTCTCCTCCAGGATAACGCGTGCGCTCATACCGCGCGTCTCACGCTCCATACATTATCGGAATTGGAGTGAAAGGTACTGAAACACACCGCCTACAGTCCGGATTTATCGCCCTGCGACTACCACATGTTTGGACCACTGAAAGAGTCCCTCGGAGGTCAAAAGTTCAACACCGCCGATGAGCACATGGCTGTCCGAGTTGCCCAAGGAATTTTTCGATACCGGCATCAAAAAACTTCCGGAAAGGTGGACAGAATGTGTGAATAATGAGAGAATTACCTAGAAAAAATGTGATTGTTTGTAAATTTTTCGATAATAAATAAACGTGTTAGATTATTTGTCTCGATCATGTTTGAACCACCCTCTTCTTGTGTAAATTGCTCTACATCTGATGTAACGCTATACTTTTCTTGTCAAAGTGGATCAATAAAATTCATTATTATTAGTCAAAATCCTGGCCTTCCACCGCCGTTTTTCACGCAAAACCGATGCGAAAAGGCGTGTCGCAAAACTTTCGCAAAACCGCGTGCTGCACGCATGAACCTTAAAACTGTTACGGCCATTATCGCAGCCTGCGAAACAGCCTTCTAATCGAAAAACAGCCTGATATCATTACGGGACGGCACAGAAAGATGCGTTCCCATTAGATATCGTCTGTTAAACTTGTAATTCCCACATAAACGCGGATGAATCAGCGCCAAGAAGACGGCGCGAGGCATAAAAACTCGTTAGGGTAACGTCACACGATCGGTTCGATCATCCATCTCCGTTTCGTTCCCATCTTGCCGTCGTCATCTACCGACTAAAATGGATTTCTGTTTCAGAGTTTCGCTATGTGCTTGATGGTCCTGCTGGAAACTTTCCTGCTTATCGCAGCGTCCACGCAGCTGAGCAAACTGCTGGTTGTTTACGCCGAGTTCGTGCAGTTTCCCAGGCCCGGCAGGGCCAAAATGACCGTTATTGGGATCATCACAGGTAAAAGTTTCACATCCAGCCGAAAAATCACCCCCGAACGTGGCGCAAGGGAGGGGAGAACCTCTAGACTCGCAGTTCAACGGATTAGAAGACGAGTTAACTCGCAACTTTTCTCGAAATGGATTAAAGTTGGTAATGTCTCGGCCCCCGAGACGCTAGAGGGTATTTATGTTGTAAAGTCAACTCGGTATAGTGTAAAGTCTTGTCTAGTTCGGAAGGACGTGCTATGCGGTTGTCAAGTAAAAATTAGAGCTCGTTCTTGGGGTGTTAGTTAACCCTTTCACGTCGACTATTTTCTTCATAAAATTTAACACTTTTTTTCATTGAATGATCAAATGATAACCCAAATAACACAAAACAAAGTTCATTCCATTTTGAGAATGTAACATTTTGCAGAAAATTGCATATACTATTTTTGTATAAACAGTTTTTCACAATACAGCTTCAATTTTCGAAAAAGAAACCGCACGAACTCATCTTTACCCCCAATAGATGTATGAAAATTACACCAAGGAGTCAATAATTTTTTTAATCAATAATTTTTTACACTTTACAGGCGTTCCACTGATAACAGTATTCGGGAACCACACAGCTCACAGGACTATGAACATCAAACTCAGAACCTGGTGGATAGTTACCGGAAGTTTGAGTTTCTACGTATTTATGACATGTTTCGTCATCATAATCGTACTCTATGTCTTTGTGTACATCGTGGTTGACAGCAAACTACATCAGTTCTCGAAATTCCACCAGAAGAGTCTCGGTTGTCTCCAACAAAGGTAAGATTGTATTACTCAGATAGATAATGTTCGGAGGGATCTAACTGAAATGAGTTTAAAAACTTTTTATCGGTGGTTATGTATTTCAGTCTTCACACGTAGCTACACTGCTCAAAAATTGAAGTGGATATTCGATAAAAAACTTGAATGAAATTTTCAGGATTTCTGTTCAGACTGTAGATAGTCCTACATATACAGGGTGTTTCACGAATGATTGTACAGGCTTTCAGGGCAGATGGAGGACATTTGGGTGAGTCTGAATCAGTGCTCGAAATATGTCCTAACTATATTCGTTTAAGAGATACAGGAAGTTTTATGTATTTTATCAAAAATGTCAATCGGCATACCTCTTGAACGCCTACATGGATCTTCATGAAAACTAGGAAGAATGAGTATAAGCCAATGCCAAATATTTGCCAATGATGACTTATCGATAGCACAGGTGCGGACTGAGAAAATTAAATTCTTTATGCCACATTTTGTAAAACACCCTGTACATCCAATTTTCAAAAAACGAAATTCTCTTCAGAATCTACAATGAATACTCTTTCAAACCAGCCTATTAGGATCAATAACAAACTTCGCATCATCATTTTATGAACCATTGAATATTAGTAATTTTCAATTTATAGTGCACAGACCATCTTCGAATAATGGAAATCGATAGAAATTCTTAGTAACATGACTTAGGTATTGTGTTGCATCTTATAACATCCAATACATGAATATGGGGGCAACATTAAATATTTTTTGCAAAACTAAATTTAACCGAAAACTCGAAGTAAAATTGCACATTTAATTGGACTATTATAAAATGAACTTAATAATAAAAATTTTAAATGTATCTCATGAACATGTGTGGAACTGAAAAAAATTGAATAAATAAGAGAAAAAATTATAACTTGTTTTCTCTCTTCTAAACATTTCCTAGCTCTTGTGATCAAATGAGCTACAGCTTTCTTCAAAATTTTCGGTCGATTTCATATTGCTTCACGTGCAGCTTGAATACGATTAATCAGATGCTCCCTGTCTATGATTCCTTCAGAGTAAACTTCATTTTTTAAGTGCCCCCAGAGAAAATAATCCGAGCATATAAGATCTGGGGATCTCGCAGGCCAGTCATGAGGTCCCCCTCTACCAAACCAATGATCTGAATAAACTTTATTTAAATGCGCTACAATTTCACGAGTAAAATGTGCCGGATCTCCATCATGTTGGAAGTAGATTCCTCTTGGAATATTGCTTCCATCATTTAAAAGTCCTGGAAAATGGTCGATTAAAAATTGTAGATATCTCACTCCATTCAGCCTGTGTGGAAGAATATGTGGTCCAATTAGGCGATTATTGTAAATTTCACACCAAATATTGACTGAAATACGATATAGTGAATTGCTTTTCCTAGTCACTTTCGGATTTACTCTGGACCAAATAGTGCATTGCGAACATTCAAAATGCCATCTTTTGTGAAGGTCGCTTCATCAGTAAAAGTTATCTGAAGATAGCTTTCTGGTTCCGCAAAACCCATCAGCAAAATCGCATCCTCGGTAGTTCATTGCCTGGCTGCATGGTTTGGACGGATTGTAAATGAAATGGATGCCACTTTTCACGGTGCAGAAATCGCCAGACCTGACAATGTGGCAAATCTAAAACTGAACCAAGACGCCGAGTGCTAGTTGAGGGATTTTCTTGGACAGCTTCTATTATCTCTTCATGGTTTACCATCGAACTTGTTCTTTCTCGTTTACTTACTGACGGAAATTGTCCAGTTTCACGAAGTGAGCGATAAACATGTTCGAATGTTTGGTGGTTAGAAATTGGACGATCCGGATATAGCCTTCGATATTCCCTAGCAGCTTCACGACCATGCACTTACAAAATCCATTAGCTAACAACATATCAGTATACTCAGTATTTGTAAATGACGGCATTTTGATAATTCTCTTAATGAAAATTTTATGAAAACACAACATTCTACCACTTGCGTATTTTTCTATTTCAATAATTACCCGACAATGATTTGAAATGTCAAAATTTTCAGCATGAGCCACTTAGATTTTGAAATGGGTTGAATTCAGAGTAAACGAATTTATTCTGTGATCTTTCACATAGCATTGAAAACAAATGATATCTTAAGCTTCAGATCGATTCAAGCAGCATATGAGAAGATAAATAGTGGACCAGAAAGAAAGGCTAATCAATGTTGCAGAACATTCAATACAAGAGCTAGCAGGTGTCAAAAAGAATTAGGGAAAATTTCGAGAACAAATCACATTCGAAATTGATGGGGAAAGGGGTATAACAGAATTTATTTGCGAAAGTGTAAATAAGATGTCGAAAAGTATTTCGTTTTGTATGCGTGTATCTATAAACGAAAATTCCAGATATTCCATAGCTCATAAAATGTTTTGAGGAGAATTTCACTTTTCGAAAATTCGATGCTCTATCGACAAGTGATTAGATGTAGACATTAGGCATCGGCCTATACTCATTCTCTCAAATATTCATAAAGATCCATGCAGACGTTCAAGAGTTATGCCGATTGAAAGTTTTCGATAAAATACATGGAACATCCTGTATCTCTTAAACTAATATAGTTAGGACATATTTCGAGCACTGATTCAGACTCACCAAAATGTCCTGCATCTGACTTGAAAACCTGTATAATCATTCGTGAAACACCCTGTATATAGTTCGTCTTGAAAGTATCCCGAAAAACAAAGCTCAATTCTAAATATTTAGTATATATTTTTGATTCTTGAATTAAAAAATTGAACAAAATATTCATCTTATTTACTTATACAACCTTTATGTAACTGTAAACACTTGACTAAACGTCGAGGTACAACTGAAACTAGATCACCCCCATGATTATCGGCGATTTTAGTCCACCAGGACTGTTATATATGTTTTCAACGGGACTAAGATCTACTGAAGCAGCTTGCATCCAAGCTTGAGTATAGGCCGAAAGTATGGAATCTTGTATTATCCTGCTGAAAACGCCACCCTATGTATATAAAGCATGCGCCGTTTCAAGGAGAAAATCGTTTAGAATGGCACAATACTTTTTTTTCATTATTAATAGTACCATCAACTATACATAATGACGTAGCACCTTGTTGAGATATTAATCCCCAAACCATTTTTTTGGTAATTTCGGAATTTTGAACGGTAACAGGTTTTTTTGATAGGATTTTAAAGTGATTTCCACCAAGTTAGAAACAATTTCATCAAGACATTATTAAAATTATTCTTGAAAACGTTGACAAAATTCTATCCTTCGTTCCTTTTGAAAAGGTGTCATTGTACAGATTTTTTTGGTTTCCTTAATATTTAGCCTTATCTTGTCATTGACATTCAGACGGTTTTGGATATATTTTCATATGTCGTTGATTTCCAAATCTGTTAGCCAATTTGGTAAATCCCAGGCGCATATTGTGTCGTCCTAAGGCCAATGAAGCTTTCAAATTGTTTCCTTTAATCTTACGCCGTCTTCCTTAAACTGGTCTGTACCTCATATCCATGCTATTTTTATCTTCTTTATTGTCTCATGTACAGCACTTTTTCCCAATTCAGTCAACAGCACAAATTTTTTAATATTTCAAAACCTTTTCTATACAAATATTCTACCTGTTTCCCTTTTTCTAGTTGCTACATTACTTCATAAATTGTATACCTATTGACAATCAACAAAATTTGACAAATAGTGTTACCATGCAACTTTGGCCATAGCCGACTGTCTGTACAACCTATTTTAGACATTACTTTTGTCTTAGGATGTTTAACAAATTTCATGAAAATTTATAACATCGCACATTTTATTACTTTCAAATCCAGATATTGCGATTCTAAGACTGTGTCCTGTATTTATATTTCAATCTCTGGTCGTTGAGAAAGCGATTTCTTTCGCATGAAACATAAATTCTTACCAAAAGAGTTAAGGAGCCCGATTATGTAACTTTAACGTACTTTTTAGATACGTCCCACACTAGAAAATTCAAAAGGAATGTTATAAAG
Source organism: Megalocaria dilatata (assembly GCA_034642435.1). NCBI lineage: Eukaryota > Metazoa > Arthropoda > Insecta > Coleoptera > Coccinellidae > Megalocaria > Megalocaria dilatata. The sequence continues at coordinate 8,316,476 of CM067857.1, read as the reverse complement.
CGGTTACGTGGTTTGAAAGTCAGCTTGTATATAGCCCCATCTTTTGGCAATTTATCAGAGCTAATGGTAATTAGCTGGCGCAATCTGGGCGATATATACCGCAGAGTTGGATATTAAGTTAGTTTTTGGGGTACTAAATCTCGCTTTTCTCCTGTACGACGACAATGATAATCGTAAAAAGGGAATATGTGGATGTTCTGAAGTGAAACTGGGGATTTTACGTACCGATAGTTGGTAGATAGTTAGTGCCATTTGGCAAACGAACGGACATTAAGGGTTAAAAAATTCAACTTCAGTTATCATCGTTGCAAATTGCTTTTCGTAAAGTTTTTGGGAGACCTAAAATGTTATATTTTCTCCTGCGATAGTTCTGGGTTCAACAATTGTAATTAATGATAAAGTATTGGAAAGTATCCTGAAACAACAAAGCTCAATTGTAATTACTTAGAATATATTTTAAATTCTTAAATTAGAAAATTATAACAAAATATTCATCTTATTCAGTTATACAACCCCCATTTTACTGTAACTCCATAATTTTCGATGATGGTAGTCCAAGACTGTAAAACTAACTGAATTAAATCATTTCATAAAATGTATACCTGTTGACAATCACCAATATTCGACAAATAGTGTTGTCATGCAACTTGGCCATAGCCAACTATCTAGTTTTTACATTACTTTTGTCTCAGAACATATTCAGTGCACCAGATTTTTGATAAAAGAATGTAGAAGACTTCTAAAGAATCAAATAATGAAAAGAGGTTTTCACTTGATAGAAGGGTTACTATAAAATTTAAATATCAAAACAGATTTATTCTGTTAGCCTCCTACAACTTTTAATTTCAAAAAATGGTTTTCAGAAACTTTTTTTTACTGAATCTTAAAAATATCAAAACAAGATTCATATGAGTTACAAAAAGTTTGAAAGGAGATAGTCACGTGTAAGGTAGGTATTTAATTAGGTCAGTTCGAATTTTATGAATAAGTTGAAGATGACACATTACAGTTAAAAAAGTTCTCTGGAAATTAAATGAATTTTCCTACATTTTGCTTACACCCCAAATCGTTATCAATAAAAATATGTATAAATAATGAAAAATAATGCTCAAATGTATATAGTGATTGATAAGAAGAGAAACACCCATTCATGAGTCTCTGGTTTTAGTTAATTTCAGTATGTGTTGGGGAAAAAATCAAAGATTGAAATTCAATTATGAATTTGATATTCATTCACATTGCTGAAGATATAACATTTTTCAATTATTCCAGGATGTATCTTCTGAACAGATCTGCGCTGATTTTTGGGTTCCTGATAACAACAACACTGAGTAGTATTGCCTACGTCAATCACAGCAGTCAAATTTACTGGAACTACGAATTCTGCATAATAAGCGTTTCCTTGGTAAGTTTTTCTTCATTTAAACTTCATCTGCAACTTATGCATTCATTTTTTACAATTTGAAACCAAAATCGCTAACCCACCACAGTAAAGGCTATAATAAAACGATGAAAGGAAACTAAAACACTCTAATTTGCGCTAGCGATTTTGTCCGTCCACACATGAAACATTCTAATTCGAAAGATACCTCATAGTGCGCCAGTGAAAAAATAAATACAATTTGTCTTTCCTGAATGAATCTATTTATTTCAACTTTACAATTGAAATAATGGCTCTTATTTAGAATATAATACAATTTCACAGTTAGTTCGAGGTCCGAGATTTACGTAAGGACTTTCTCCAAGGATAGTTACTATTCTTCATATGATTATCAGGTCTTCAGTTTCAGTTTGTTCCAAATGGCCAGTAGAGCATCCAGAACTAAGATGGTTCGGTAATAATATACTCTAAATCCGGCACAAGGCAGATTTTCTGGTATTAAGATAATCCAAGTAAAAATGCACTCCAGGAAGATTGTCCGATACTGAGATCTGCGGTACTAAGATCTCCGGTACTAAGATCTCCGGTACTAAGATCTCCAGTACTAAGATCTCCAGTACTAAGATCTCCGGTACTAAGATCTCCGGTACTAAGATCTCCGGTACTAAGATCTCCGGTACTAAGATCTCCGGTACTAAGATCTCTGGTACTAAGTTCTCCGGTACTAAGCCGCCTTCTGATAAGACGTCTTATAAAAAGCAATAAAAATTCAATATTTCACGATTTTCATGGATTAGGTACGTTAATTCGATAAAAATACAAAAATGTTGTCTTCGTGTAACCTCACAATACGAACAAACAATCTGGAAGAATCACGAATTTCAAATTAACACTATGGTGGTATTCAAAAATGTAAAGCATGTAATTAATCAGAAGCATTGAAAAGAAGTTTACTTATTAAGAGTTTCCAAGGGCGACTGTTATACATTCTGTCAAGAAAGTACCGGGAATTATCGATTTAAATCTGGCGGGGCAATGAGGCAGGTAAAAAATTTTTTTCCTAGGTTGGTACCACTGTCCTTAATTACTATGCCAAGCTTGAGCGGGATCTGTCAACTAGTGTGTTTGCAATAGCTGATTAAGTCAGTCGATGTCAGAGTGCGTGCCGATTTTTACTAAGGGTGATTACGTTGAGCAAATAATTTGTTTAAAGTTTTGTGTTGCAAATGAATTTTCGTGTGCCGATGCATTGAAAATGTTGCAAAAGGCCTTTGGTGATAATGCTCTATCGAAAACTCGTGCATATCAGTGGTACAGAGCCTTCAAGGACGGTCGTGAAGTGGTCGAAGACTTGCCTCGTTCTCGTTCTCGGAATTAAGGAAAGGGTGCTGGAAAACCGTCGTACCAGCCTGAGAGAGATAGCACATGATCTTAAGATATCCCACGAGTCCGCACGTACGATTTTCATTGATATTTTGGGCATGAGAAAGGTGGCCGCACGACTCGTACCGAAAGACCTGAATTTTCTTCAAAAACGTCATCGCGAACAGGTTGCTTCAGACATGCTGGATCTTTGTAATTCCGATTCTACATTCATGGAACGCATTATAACTGGTGATGAGACCTGGGTCTACGAGTACGATATGCAAACAAGCCAGCAATCATCGGAATGGGTGGCAAAAAATGAGCCGAAACCGAAAAAACCACGCCAAAGCCGCTCGAAAATGAAGGTGATGCTCATTGTTTTCTTCGATATCCGTGGCGTGGTGCACTACAAATTCGTTCCAGAGGGTCAGACGGTAAACAGGGAGTATTACCTAGGCGTTATGAAACGTTGGCGTGAGCGTATCCGTAAGAAGCGGCCAAATTTGTGGGCGAACAACTCATGGATTTTGCATGACGATAACGCGCCTTCTCACCGAGCTACGATTGTGACTGACTTTCTCGCCAAAATCTCAACAAACATGCTTCAGCAACCACCGTATTCGCCGATTTGGCTCCCTGTGACTTTTTCCTCTTCCCAAAACTAAAATTGCCCCTTCGTGGCACCCGTTTTGAGTCGATTGAAGCCATAAAACAAAATTCGGCGCGAGAGATAAAGTCCATCCCGGAAAGCGCCTATAAAAAATGTTCCGATAATTGGAAGTGCCGTTGGCATAGATGTATTGGAGCAAATGGAGCCTATTTTGAAGGCGACCCAATAAATTTTGACGATTAAATGTAAAAATGTTTTTTTAATTGAAAATTCCCGGTACTTTCTTGACAGAGTAGTATGTACTATTATCTTGAGTATGTTTGTAAGTCGCTCAGGAGGTTTATTTCCAAGAACCTTTCCCTTGGCCGCTTCAAGATACTATGGGAATGCCATAAGGACGTTATTTTCTTTGTTATTGTCACTAATCGCAAACGTGTCAAGTTACAATAACATAGAGTATTTAACACATAAATAACGCGGGTAAATATTCGTTTTTTTTTTTAAGTGATAGAACTTTCGATAGAGCTAAGTGTGATTTGACAGAAGGTAGAAGCCATGTTGTTTTGACATTTCTGTTCAGTAAACATTGACAAATTATCATAGAAAGCCTCACGCCGCAAGAATCTTTACGAATTGTTGAAATTTATGTTCAAAATCAGTGTTCTATTCGCCAAACTCATAGAGCACTTCGTGAAATTTATGGTTTACATAATCCTCAATCAGAGCAGCTTATTCGTCGAACTATCGATAGATTTCGGACAACATTTTCTCTACTCGATGCAACAACATCAACAAGACAAAGAACTGTACGTACAGAAAAAAATATCGCTGCTGTAAGTCATAGTATTTATGATTAACCAGATTTGTCTATTCGTCGACGTTCACAACACGTTGGACTCTGTGTATCCACCACATGGAAAATTTTACGTAAAGATCTTGGTCTACACCCATACAAGATCCAACTGGTTCAAGAACTAAAGCCACTTGACCATAATAAGCGTCGTTTGATTGCTGATTGAGCCCTAGAACAGCTTTTAAGTTGATCCACTTTTTTATCGTAAAATTGTGTTTAGTGATGAAGCTCATTTCTGGTTGAACGGATATGTAAACAAGCATAATTGCCATATATGGAGTGAAAACAATCCTCAAGAATTTCTGCAGGTTTCATGGCATCCTGAAAAATGCACTGTATGATGTGCATTACACGCTGGAGGCATCATCGGTCCATATTTCTTTAAAAACGATGCTGGAGCTAATGTTACAGTGAATGGTGCTCGTTACAGATCGATGATCAATGATTATTTGTTTCAAAACTTGAATGGTATCGACCCAGAAGTATTTTATCTCCAACAAGCTGGTGCTATACCTTATGCTGCTACGGTAACAATTGATTTAATGAAAGAAAGATTTGCCGATAATATTATTTCGCGGAATGGTCCAATTAATTGGCCTCCAAGATCATGCGACATAACTCCACTGGATTGTTTTCTTTGGGGTTATGTCAAGTCATTGATTTATGCTGATAAACCAGAAACAATTGACGCTCTGGAAGCCAACATAACTCGTGTTATTGATGGGATAAGGACTGAATTACTCGAAAGAGTAGTCCAAAATTGGTCTGGTAGAATGCAGTTCCTCAAAGCTAGTCTTGTTGAAACATAAATTTCATAGATTTGTGTTTAAAAAAAAATTTGGCTTCAATCTTAATTTAAATGTGTTTTATTTCAATTTAAAGGTCTATCACTCTAAAAAAACACCCGATACAATGACGTAATGGTGGAATTTATACAATCTATGAGGGATTCTGTGACTCCTATGATCCTTTAGAGGATACGAATCTCTTCACTCCTAATATTATGATTGAGTATATAATGCATTGTTCATTTAACAATTTCCCTTCATTGACTGAGGCTATTCTTCAAAGAAAGCAACTGCCCATACAAACGGAACAGTTATTCAAATTTCCTCACGGCTGTCAGCGAAAAATCCCAGATATTTCGGTAATTCGATAATTGCAGAGAATTCTCCGTAGTTTCTATGAATATCACCCATTTCAGCGACGGGACGCCATCTGCCTGAATCGGACGCTATGGAATTCGGACTAAAGCCCAAATTGAATATGAACGACCGGAAGTGTCTAGTTCGTGGAAAATAATTCAAAATATGCTCATCTAATGATTAAAATATGCAATCGTTCGGAATTCCCCTCGACGCTTTGCATTTAGGCGTGTTTGTTGTTTCCACCGGGCATTTATAGCCCATATCCGCGAACGGGCACATTAGCGAATTTCCTGTATGATGAATTCTGCACAATCCATTCATATTAATTGGTTCGATAAATTTCAATACGGGTTCCTACGATTTAATGGTTAAATGTTTATAACTTTTTTATGACTCAAAAATACTTCTTAACAAATCCATTGATATATCTATCGGGTGTTTTTTTAGAGTGATAGAACTATCGAAAGGCATAACTATGATTTGACAGAAGGTAGAAGCCATGTTGTTTTGATATTTCTGTTCAGTAAGCATTGACAAATTATCATGGAAAGACTCACGCCGCAACAACGTTTACAAATTGTTGAAATTCATTTTCAAAATCAGTGTTCTATTCGCCAAACTTATAGAGCACTTCGTGCAATTTATGGTTCACATAATCTTTCATCGGAGCAGCTTATTCGTCGAAATATCGAAAGATTTCGGACAACATTTTCTCTGCTCGATGCAACAACAACAAGACAAAAAACTGTCCTTACAGAAGAAATATCGCTGTTGTAAATCATAGTGCTAAGGATGATTCAGATTTGTCTATTCGTCGACGTTCACAACAACTCTGTGCATCCACCACATGAAAAATTTTCCGTTAAGATCTTTGTCTACACCCATACAAGATCCGACTGATTCAAGAACTAATGCCACTCGACGATAATAAGCGTCGTTTGTTTACTGATTGGGCCCTAGAACAGCTTGAAGTTGATCCACTTTTTTATCGTAAAATTGTGTTTAGTGATGAAGCTCATTTCTGGATGAACGGCTATCTAAACAAGCAAAATTGCCGTATATGAGGTGAAAACAATCCTCAAGAAGTTCTGCAGATTCCATTGCATCCTCAAAAATGCACTGTATGGTGTGATATACCCGGTGGAGGCATCATCGGTCCATATTTCTTCAAAAACGATTGTGGAACTAATGTTACAGTGAATGGTGCTCGTTACAGATCGATGATCAATGATTATTTGTTTCAAAATTTGAATGGTATCGACCCAGAAGTGTTTTGGTTCCAACAAGATGATGCTACACCTCATTCTGCTACCGTAACAATTGAGTTATTGAAAGAAAGATCTGCCGATAATATTATTTCGAGAAATGGTCCAATTAATTGGCCTCCAAGATCATGCGACATAACTCCACTGAATTATTTTCATTGGGGTTATGTCAAGTCATTGGTTTATGCTGATAAAACAGAAACAATAGACGCTTTGGAAGCCAACATAACTCGTGTTATTTATTGAATAAGGCCTGAATTACTCGAACATGTGGTCCAAAATTGGTCAATCAAATAAAAAAAAATTTGGCTTCAATCTTAATTTAAATGTGTTTTATTTAATAAAATAGAAAGGCTTTTTACTTGATAGAAGAAATATAACAAAATTTGAATATCAAAACAAATTGAAATATGTTTATCTTCTACAATTTTAATTTGCAAAAGAATTTTTTTATTCAAAAAACTTTTAGAATTAAATTAATGTCTAAAACAAGCACCGCTTACATTTAATAGACGTATATAATCAAAACTCAATATACAATGTCAAATGAAATAAATAACCCAACAGATATACGAAAGTAATTAAAATTGATAAATAAATATTCAAAGGAGACAAAATTTTGTTTCTGGTTTTATCTTAAGAAATACTACTTGCCTTATAAAAACATGAACACACTTGAAGGACTTCCCAAAGAATATAATTTATTTGAAATATTTAATACATTTAAATATTCGAACAAATTATTTCAAAAATCTCTAAAAAATGTGCACTATATCTTCAAAAAACAAATATAATTCTATATAATCCCTTCATCAGCCCTTTTTCAATAATCCAAATATCAAAATCAAAAACATAACCTACATCACTCACGTGTTAAAAGACTTAAGCTTCGAACTACAGATCAACTATATATTCAAGATTGATCTATGTTCTAACAAAATCAAAGAACAAAGTGAGTTATTTTAAGGTTTACTTAAATTCATTGACATTCTATAATGATATTTATTGAAGCCAAAATATAATTATATATTATATATAAAATAAAATAGAAAAGCTTTTTACTTGATAGAAGAAATATAACAAAATTTGAATATCAAAACAAATTGAAATATGTTTATCTTCTACAATTTTAATTTCCAAAAGAATTTTTTTATTCAAAAAACTTTTAGAATTAAATTAATGTCTAAAACAAGCACCGCTTACATTTAATAGACGTATATAATCAAAACTCAATATACAATGTCAAATGAAATAAATAACCCAACAGATATACGAAAGTAATTAAAATTAATAAATAAATATTTAAAGGAGACAAAATTTTGTTTCTGGTTTTATCTTAAGAAATACTACTTGCCTTATAAAAACATGAACACACTTGAAGGACTTCCCAAAGAATATAATTTATTTGAAATATTTAATACATTTAAATATTCGAACAAATTATTTCAAAAATCTCTAAAAAATGTGCACTATATCTTCAAATTTAAATTTCTATCACTCTAAAAAAAAACACCCGATATATCACACTCGAATACTATAATAGAATTCAATGTGCTCAGAAAACCCACATCCACTGATATATGTATTCCTATTGACTCCAATCACCCATATTCACAAAAAATGCCAGCGTATCAATCGATGATCCATGAGGCTTTCGCTTTACGCTTAACAAGAAAAAAGAGCGAAGCTGAAGTTCAAACCATAAAATCAATAGCCGCGAACAACGGTTTCAACCCCAATATATAATAATAGATAATTTATTTCGACAGAAACAATCTAAAAATATCTATAAACCAAATTTATCCCATTATGAAAATAAAATAAAATAGAAAGGTCTTCTACTTGAAGAAATATAACAAAATTTGAATATTAAAACAAATTGATATATGTTTATCTTCTACAATTTTAATTTAAAAAATTTTTATTCAAAAAACTTTTAGAATTTAATTAATGTCTAAAACATCACCGCTTATATTTAATAGACGTATATAATCTAAACTCAATATACAATGTCAAATGGAATAAATAAACCAAAAGACGTACGAAAGTCCCTAAAATTAATAAATAAATATTTAAAGGAGACAAAATTTGTTTCTGGTCTTGCTTTCAGAACGCCATTTGCATCTTAAAAACATGAACACACTTAAAGGACCTCTCAAAGAATATAATTTATTTGAAATATTTAATATATTTAAATATTCGAATAAGTAAATTCAGAAATCTCTCAAAGAAAAAAAAAATTTAATATTCAAATTTTCCATTATGAAAAGTAAAGAAAACAAAAAATTCATTTTTTTATCGTACTTCGGTAGCATAAGTCAAAAAGTGGCCGATAGTTTTTCTAAATTAGATGTTTATATTGCTTTTAAAACACAAAACAAATTATCATCCGTATTATAATATTTAACCAAAGGACCCAACTCCAAACATACACAAACCAGGAGTTTATGAGTTATCTTGTTCGACGTGCAGTAATAAATATATAGAACAGACGGGACGTTCCTTCAAGACGAGGTTCAACGAACGTAAAATAAATTTCATTGTAAATAAACAAACTTCTAGTTGCCACTCATTGTTTAGAAAACGGCTATCCTTTTCCGATAATAAATAATCATGAAATTTCACACGTAGAATCGAAAGGAAATAAACTTGATTATTCAGAATCTGTTGAAATTTTCAAATTAGTTCAAAATAAAAATAATGAAAAAATAATGAATGACTGTACAGATCTTGTTAAATTCAAAATATTTGAGATATTTAAATAAATAACATCTTTTCACCAATCTTCTTTGGCGTGCCGACATTCTAATAGTTATTAGGCGTCCTCTATTTTTAACCTGTTTTTATCACCTCTTCTACCTCTGTATATGCAAAAATACCCTGCCCTACTTGTTAAGTCTTCAGTTGTCTGAAGATGGGATAGTTAATTCGCGAAACTCGAGTCACAATTAACTCTGTAAAGTATCAATTTATTGGAAGTAAAACATATTAATTTCTACGACTTGTTTTAAATCCATTGTAGGTAGTTGATTTGAAAATAATCGCTAAAAACTGTTGAGAAATGGTTGTATAATTCCTCACAGAGCCAAATTTGCAAAAAACTCTTCTCAATAATTAAAAGAAGTTTTAAGAACTATGTTTGACTACCAACAAATTTAAATGTTAACATTCGTTGATTGACTGATGTAGCAACATTCTTGTTACTGCACTTTTAAACTATTACTTCAGCTTCAGATGACCAAAAAATCAACAAAAAATAGAATTCAAGTAGAGTAAAGATACAAAAGAATGACAACAGAAATATAAGTGCTATTAAATTTCAGTACAAGACAGGGAAGTTGGGTTTTAGATTTTATTCAAATATGTTAAATATTTTGGATTAGATTAGATTAGTTGCGTTCGTTTGGCTCTTTCTCATTTCCCTGAATACTTAAACTAGCACTAGTTTTTTGCATTTCACCAGTGATATAAGGGATATAAACAGCTCTAGATGGTCCTTGTTTCACAATCAATAGCCATCAATTGCTTCAGTCCCATCTGACTATCTGAGGTAACACAAATTTTAGTTCCTTTGTACTGTCTGGACAGATGAACTTAGACACATCTCTCTATAGGCCACATTTTGGTTTGAGATGTTGTTGTGAATTTTTCTAAAGGCAGTGATTCCTTGTGTATTCAATAGTGTACCAGATGTGATGGTTTTTCCAAAATTCATGCCATCTTGGCGGATACCGTAGATCGATTTATAATTGGCATCAAAGTCATACTCAACTAGCTCGGGAACAAAAGAAGTTCAACTCATAGTGATTCTGAAATCCTCATATGTTCCCTTCTAGGCCTAATAGTTTCCATTTTGAGAACATCATCGGATCTTCTTTTTCACATATATGTGCAGCAGGTTAAGATCCAATAAAACTTCTATTTGTGGTGTGGAAGCTGTATACGTAGCTCTTATGACGCCTAGACAAGCCAGACTTTGAAGTCTCTGCAAGTTTGTCGTTTTCACAGTTTTCTTTTGCCAGTTCACAAGCCTTACTACAGTAGTATATATCGAATGGATAATTCAACAATTTTTCTCATTACATACAGTGTAATAAGTAATAAAAAGCTTTAACTTGTTCGAAACAACAATAAAAGAAATTAGAGATAAACAAAAAAACTAGAATAAAAACAGTAGACGCAGTTTTTTTTTCATTATCTGTTTTTAACAGAAAGTGAAGGTAGAAATATATACTTACAAGTCAGTCGAAAACTCAAGAAAATGACTATTATTAATGAAATTATTGTAAATATGGCCCATGAATAGCGCGTTCTATTTTATTTTTGCTAGGTAATTATAAGCATCTCCCTTGGCAAATTATGGGTGAATATTTCAGACGAAAGTTGTAAGGTTCAGAAGCCAACAACTTTTGGTAATTAACAAGTTTCGAATATCATATAGTTTCCTCAAATATGGGGTAGATATTATAGGCAATTATCGGTCTATCCTGTTGATCAATACCGCTGTTAAAGAGGTCCAATGGGGATTTGAACATTTACGCAGTTTCTTTCACGAAAAGAATATTGAAGAAGCTATAGCGAAACGTAGGGTCAAATTTGAAAATAACAAAACAATTTATTTTTATGTAGATTTCGAAACACATAGTACTCTTTGAAATTCTTCGGAGATATCAGAGCTATGGAACGAAATCAGCTTCAATCGAGAATCATTATTATTCAAACTGATTACATTCTCTGTTGTTGTTGACCCAAATTTAAAAGTGAAATCGTTTTTATTTTGCAGGGAGGTACAAATATCGGGTGTTTTTCATAGAGTGATAGAACTTTAAATTGAAATAAAACACATTTAAATTAAGATTGAAGCCAAATTTTTTTTATTTGAAAGATAATTTTATGACATTTATGTTTTGAAAATAATTTCCGGCATATGTCCACCACGACTAGCTCTGAGGAACCGCATTCGACCAGATCAATTTTGGACCACTTTTTCGAGTAATTCAGACCTTATTTCATCAATAACACGAGTTATGCTGGTTTTCAAAGCGTCTATTGTTTCTGGTTCATCAGCATAAACCAATGATTTGACATAATCCCAAAGAAAATTATCCAGTGGATTTATGTTGCATGATCTTGGAGGCCAATAAATTGTACCATTTCTCGAAATAATGTTATCGCCAAATCTTTCTTTAAATAAATCAATTGTTACGGTAGCAGCATGCCTCCAGCATGTAAAGCACACCATACAGTGCATTTTTCAGGATGTAATGGAACCTGCAGAACTTCTTGAGGGTTGTTGCAAATTTTGAAACAAATAATCATTGATCATCGATCTGTAACGAACAATATTCACTGTAACATTAGCTTCAGTATCGTTTTTAAAGAAATATGGACCGATGATGCCTCCAGCGTGTAAAGCACACCATACAGTGCATTTTTCAGGATGCAATGGAACCTGCAGAACTTCTTGAGGGTTGTTTTCACTCCATATACGGTAACTTTGCTTGGTTACATAGCCGTTCAACCAGAAATGAGCTTCCTCAGTACACAATTTTACAATAAAAAAGTGGATCAACTTCAAGCTATTCTAGGGCCCAATCAGCAAACAAACGACGCTTATTATGGTCAAGAGGCTTTAGTTCTTGAACCAGTTGATCATGTATGTGTGTAGACCAAGATCTTTACGCTCCAACTTGTTGTGAACGTCGACGAATAGACAAATCTGCATCATCATTAACACTATGACTCACAGCAGCTATATTTTCTTCTGTACATACAGTTCTTTGTCTTGTTGTTGTTGCATCGAGTAGACAAAATGTTGTCCGAAATCTATCGATAGTTCGACGAATAAGCTGCTATGATGGACGATTATGTAAACCATAAATTTCACGAAGTGCTCTATAAGTTTGGCGAATAGAACACTGATTTTGAAAATAATTTCAACAATTTGTAAACGTTGTTGCGTTGTGAGTCTTTCCATGAAAATTTGTCAATGCCTACCGAACAGAAATGTCGAAACAACATGGCTTCTACCTTCTGTCAAATCACAGTTATTCCCATCGAAAGTTCTATCACTCTAAAAAAAACACCCGATACAATTCAAGGATTTAGGGGGTAAAACTTATTTGTACATGAAGAAATACGAAAAATGAAGACAATTGAACATCAATCCTAGACACTAAAGAATTATATAAGAGATTACTTAGTTTTTTATCACTTTTTATTAACTGAGTATACCAATGACGAGTTTCGTAGTGTTTCTTACATTTTCTAAGCGAATAAAACAAATTGTATCTCAACTATTATGCATATTCGTTTAAGGCTTCAACTTGTGCGAATCCTCGAGAAGTGGGGTGTGCCAAAGGTCATTTAATAGTTTTCTTCCTGAAACGTGCTTGAATATTTCTATGAATTATAGGATGTCAATTTTTTTCCTTTCGTTTACAGGTGGAATATTTCAAAATTGTCCATTTCTGTGGAGATATGATTGCTTTCGAAAAAATGTCTCACGAAATTAGTGTTATATTTCCGGTTCCTAAATGAATATTGATGTTTTTTGAACCTTTTTCGGAGAGATCTTCCGGTTTGTCCTATATATACGGTAATGCACTAATTTTCAAACTCCAGAATTATTCAGCTGGTTGTTTCTGTCTTCACCATTAAAAAAAAGTAATTAAAACAAATCGTAGAAATTACCATGTTTTACCACCAATAAAAATATATTTTACACATTTTCTTGTGACTCGAGTTTCGGGAGATGAACTATCCCATCATCAGACAACTGAAGACCTAACAGTGGTACAGAGGTATTTGAACAAAAGTGATAAATATTTTGAATATTTCAATATATAACACCTAATAGTGGTACAGAGGTTTACAAGCGGAATGTGATAAAAACCCGGTTAAAAAAGAGGGGCCCTCTAACAGATATCGGAATGTCGGCAATCGACAAAGAAGGTTATTAAACAGATGGTACCCAAATATCTCAAATAATTTTTTGATGTTACATAGCTCCGTACAATTATTCATTATTGTTACGTTATTTTGTTGTACATCTCAAATATTTGGATTTACATAGCTCCATACAGTCATTCATTATTTTTAAAATTATTTTTATTGTGAACGAATTTGAAAATTTCAATAATCAAGTTTCTTTTCATTTGAATCTACATGTAAAATTGGTAGTAAATTGGTAGTAAAACATAGTAATTTCTACGATTTGTTTTAATTATGATCCACTACCAAATAGTAACGGCTGAAACAATTCAGTATTAAAGAAGAGGTTGAAAATTTCATGTAAGGGTGTGAAAACAGTTTTCAACTTAGTTTTTGGAGAGATTTGAGTTATTTTTTGTAAGATTGGTTCAAAATATAGATATTTCGTTATTATTTTCTTCTTGTTTCAGAATAAATTGTTCTTTTTTTTTTTGTTTATGAGAAAATTTATGAACGATTAAATCTAAGTTATCAGGTGTTTATCAATCATTAACTGGTATCTACCCAAAAATTCATATTGGAAAAACCGAAAAATCATTTAGTAGTAAATTAAATCAAGAGGTTTTTTTCTCAATAATGTGTTGGATTCTAATTAATAAGTATAATGAGCTGTGGTGACAAAAAATTCTTCAACTTGCATCTGTATAACAGCTTATCATGGCGTTATTAGATATGACTTGAACATGAGGAAGTTTTCTACGTAGGGAACGCTAAAAAAACTAGGGATTACACTTTGTTGCTTGAATTGCTGTAGGTGTATGATTAATAGCTGATGTGAATCATCACGCAAAAGCTATTAACTTCACGTCATTTCTGTTCACTTTTCTTTTAAACAATATTTCGAATAAAGTGAAAACATTCTACTTGCAATTTTTGTGTTTTATGTTACTTCATAGTCCCGAAATATTAACTATTAAATCTAAGATGTAATGAATAGTAAAAATAATATATTATCTTATTTTTTAGGGCTTGGTGATCGTCTTCAGCTATGTGCTCAAAAAAGACAGTGCATCCTATCCAGACATTCTGGAAAAACTAAAGAATAAAGATAGAGAAATGATCATCGCCAACTCCAAAAATGACCACCTCACTTGTAAGTCGAATGAGTGCTTTAAATATTGGGTAAATATTTTCATTTTGGAGTTCAGAAGGTTTTTTCGATTTAAAAGTAGTGAGGCTGGATGAAGTTCCATCACAAATGCAAAAGGAACACGTAAGAACACTTGGTGTCATTGAACCAGACCTTTAGCACCAGTAAAAGCAAAAGTAGGAAAATGGTTTCCATATGCACTGAAACCAAGAGACATCGAACGCCATTTAAACAACTAGAAGATATAGCATTCTCAATCTTTTGAAGCCTTATAGCTCCAAACTAAGAAAAACGTCTTATTTTGATTTCAGATTTGTGTTAAAGAGATAAATTCAGAACCAAATTTCCGCAATATTTTGTGCGATCTGAAATGGAGATATTTACCGAACAATTTAATTCCTCAGGGAATTAAACACATTCCAAAATATACCCAATGCTTCATTCTGTTTTAGTTTACACCAAAGAAGAAGCCGAGGCTGAAAGCGAATCGACGCCAGAGACCAAATACGCTTCCAAGACGACCAAAGTACGTTTTGCCCCAGAACCGCAGCTAGATCTAATTGAACATCCACCAGAGGTGATCGCCTTCGACGTCCTGGAAAATTACAGGTGCAGTCCGAAAAATTTCAGGAGAAGCAGCTCCAGTTCCAAAGAGACTGAGTGTTTGGAGTTAGACCTGGTGATCTCCTTCAAGCAGGAGGAGCAGAAGAAGGTTAATCTGGTCAGACCCAGAATAGCCATAACGTCTTGTGATGAGGATGTGGTGCCTAACCGAGGCACTATGGAGTTTACGACTTTTCAGAAAAACAGCGAAGTGAAAAGTGAAAAATCAGTGGGTAGTGACTTAGACGTTGTATTAACTAGCATCTCACAAGACCTTGACTATCTTTTGAACCAAGAGGAAGATTTAATGGACACATTGAAGAGAAAACGTTTAAAGTCATCTCGGAAAACAGAAGAAGAGGAAGCAAGTGAGAGAAAATACCCTGAGGCGATAGCGGAAATATCAAGAACAAAGTGTTAAGACGTGTTGAAGTTTGCATGGATTACATAATTTTAATGAATGTTAGAGAGATGGATATAGATAGAGAAGAAACTTATCTTTTGGTGGTGAATATGAAATTTGAATTCCTTTAGTTCATTGAGTCAGCTATGAAAATGAGTGTAATCAATACTGAATACTAAGCAAAAAGAACAACTTCGATTAGGGAATATTCAGAATTTAAAATTCTGGTAGGTAGTACTTCTTAGCCGACTCAAAGGACCAAAATATTATGTATTAAACCTAAGTCAATTCGTTGAATTTTTCTACAAAATGTCATGACAATGCCGAATATCAATATGCCATTGTTAAATAACTATCAACGTCCTCTTTTCGCTGTCATAGCTATCTTCGATGTAGATGTCTGTAAATGTCCCTGTTTTCAGAATTTTTCGGTTGCTGGTCTGAGGATGTCCGGACGAGTAAAAACACGAATACGAAAAATACAAAAAAAAAAATAAGATGAAAATAAAATTTCAACGTTTCGCTTTCACAGTATACTTTCACAATATGAAATTAACTATTATATAATAATTATAATCGAAGAAGTGCCTTGACTGATATTAAAGAATTATAAATTTCGAAAAGTGCCTTATTTTGACTATATCAGAATTATAAATAAAATGTTCAGTCTTTTCCGAATTTTATTTGAACCCTTCACAAAAGTTGCTTGACTAGTTTTCTTCAATTTAATGAAGGTGGTTATTGTAAGTGTGTCAACACATCTGTCAATCTTGTTTTGACAGAAGGTTAGTTTGCTATTTGACATTAACGAAATGGATCAGGCTTAAACAAAACTGGAAAGTATTAAAAACTTATTTTCAAAGTGTTGAATCTTCCATCCAAACCATTAGAAATTTACGTGGAAAATTCAACAGAAATGAAAAGCCCTCATGGCAACTTGTGAACCAATTTGTTCGTTATTCGATTAAATAACCCGTTCACGTCGAGTAAGCATACCTAAAAACATTTCTGCTGTAGCTCAGAATGTAGCTGACCATCCATCAACATCAACACGTCAACGTGCTCAAGAACTCAACATTTCTGACACTTCTCTAAGGAGAATTTTCAATGAACCTCGGTATGAAAGCTCACAAAGTTCAACTAGTGCAAGAAGTGAAGCCTCCGATGCGTTTTTACTTCGCTCAATGGGCTAAAGATCACATGGCCGAAGATGAGCATTTTCCCAAATATATCATTTTTTAGCGATGTTTAGTTGCCATTCATGAGAATGAGCCCCAAACAATCGACACTAATCGTGTCGGTCATTTGAATTTTATTCTTGTTCATTCGTGAATATCAAAGTTCAATCTTTCTAATAAACTCATACGTTTGAAAAAATTTTCCTTAGTTTTTCATTGAGAGCCAATCAAAAATTCAAATTTCAAATGGCCCACCCCTTATTTACGCAGTTCACTAAGTATCTTAAATTCTCAAATAATTTCACTTCACTCATGATATATAGTGTATATAATATTTATTATAACAATATGGAAAGTAATTATATTGAATCACTACAGATGAGAAGAAAAGATTAAATTCAGTTAAAGTTATGGATTCATCAGTCTCCGTTTGTCCGTGGTAAGAAGATCTGAAATGGAAATTTTCATTTTAAAACCTCAGTTAACAGTGAAACATGAAATTTTGGTGAAAAACTCACTATTTGCATTGATTTTCTCCTAATTTTTTCTGCTATGGTCCATAAATGGCCAGCACCGTGGGCAGCTTTGCTTCCTTTTCTAAAATGTGGATTAATGGACAAATTGTGCCTCACAGAATTCTTCCAGCGATCATCGCCCTCTTTGTAGAACGGAAAATGTTCACTAGAAAAAAAGAGAAGTGAAAAATAGGATACGGCATTCATTTGTTGATGGCGGCCATATTATTGAAGCTACATCTGTCGAATTGGCTGTCATTTATTTAGTCTGTTTTGCCAAATCACCATGGACAGATATAGCGTTCAACAACACGTGCAAATGATAAAATTGTTTTATCATAAGGTTTTTTTTTGTTCGGGCAACGTTCCGCGCTCTTTTACCCATTTTACGGTTGCTATAATCGTCCTACGAAAAGGCTATTTGAAGGGTGGTAGACAAATTTTAGTCCACTGGTTCAATAAACTATCCACTCAACGATAAATGCAAGATCTACCGAAAACATCGCCGCTGTCCGTGATAGTGTGAAAGAAAATCCGAGGCAGTCGATTTCACGTCTCTAACAAGAACTCGGCTTTCGATCACCACAACTTCATTAAGCCTTAACTACTCAATGTCCAAGGTCTTAGAGAGAATTGTCTGTGAGCAGCTTCTTCACTTTGCGCTAGCACATGATGTTATACCTCGTGAACAACATGGATTTGTTCCTGGTCGTTCTACAATGACCAATCTACTGTGCTGCCTGAACGATTGAACTCATCCTTCAGATTCCTGTATTTGGACTTTTCCAAGGCATTCGACTGGGTCCCACATCGTCACCTTCTGTATAAACTACAACACCTGGGCATAGGGGAAGAATTGCACTCGTGGATCTAGGCTTTCCTCTCCCCTAGTGAGAGTAGTGGACGTTCATTCATCTGCGGATAATTTCGTGTCCAGTGGCGTTCCGCAAGGACCAGTCCTGGGTCCCATTCTCTTTTTGTTTTATACGTCTGATCTGCCTCGACTACTGAAATCTCCATGCGTACTTTTTGCAGAGGACACGAAGATATATAACTATGGATCGAATGGGAGGACCCTTTAGGACAATTTGTGGGATGTGGAGGATTGGTGTCGAAAATGGTTGTTGCCATTAAATACCAGCAAATGCCACGTTTTACACCTAAGCAGAAATAACCCCAAATCTTAATACGCAGTTGACGGTCACTGCTTGACTCCCGTTGACCACTATAATGATCTGGGCATCATAGTCTCCTATGACTTGAGCTGGTCTCACCATGTGGCGGCAAACGTCAAACAGATGACCTACATAATTCGGAGATCGTTTAGGGGTTGCAGTCTTGCAACGTGTCGAGCACCTTATTGCAGCTATATGCGTCCTTTGATGGAATATGCTGGACCTATGTGGTGCCCTTCTCTCAGGGGCGATCAACTTTTGCCCGAGTCTGTACAGCGTTGGAATACAAGAATTCCCTTTGAGAGTATAAGACCAGACTGTCACTCTCGTTTAAGACTACTGAATCTGCAAACTTTTGGGGATCGACGAAATAGAGTTGATCTTATTGTGACTTATCGGGCTCTGCATGGGTTCTTTGATGTGAATCTGGATCACCTCTACATGAGAAGCACGACCCAACTACGTGACCATGCCTTTAAACTGGCGGAAGAGAATTTCAAGACCACACAGCCGCATGGTATTGTGGTGCAAATTCAGTGAATTCCTTTAAAAACCGACTCGACCAGTTCATTCGAGACCAGAATCGCCTATAACTTAATTATGTAACTGCGAGTGCAGGTTTCTTTGTTAATTTGAGTTATAATTTTGAGTTTATGAGTGAAAACCCCTACTCTTTTCATTTGTTAATAATAACTTGGCGAATATTGCGTCGTGACTTGGGCCTGCGCCGAACAACAAAATTCAACTGAACCAGGATCAAAAGGTAAACGATCATAGACAGCGACTTGTGTTCGCTGAATGGGCCCTGAAGCATTTAGAAACTGTCCCTAATTTTCATCAAAACATCATCATAAGCGATGAGGTCCATTTCTGAATGAATGGGTACGCCAACAAATAAAATTATATAATGTAGGACGAAACCAATCCAAAGGAGATCCAAGAGCATCCAAAAAAAGGCACTTTTTGGTGTGGATCTTGAGTAAGCGGCGTCATTGGCCATATATTTTAAGAACGACGTAGGACAGACCATCACCCTCTGTCGAGCGCTATATGTCGATGATTACCAAATCCACAACCATACAAGATCCAAATGGTTCAAGAACTGAAGCCACTTGACCATAATAAGCGTCGTTTCTTTACTGATTGGACCCTAGAACAGCTTGAAGTTGATCTACTTTCTTATTGTAAAATTGAGTTTAGTGATAAAGCTCATAAAGCAAAATTGCTGTATATGGAATGAAAGCAATCCTGAAGAAGTTCTACAGATTCAATTGCATCATGAAAAATGCACTGTATGGTGTGCTTTACACGCTGTAGGCATCTTCGGTCCATATTTCTTCAAAAACGATGCTGGAGCTAATGTTAAAGTGAATGGTGCTCGTTACAGATCGATTATCAATGATTATTTGTTTCAAAATTTGAATGGTATCGACCCAGAAATGTTTTGGTTCCAACAAGATGGTGCTACTACTCATGCTGCTACCGTAACAATTTATTTATTGAAAGAAAGACTTGGCGATAACATTATTTCAAAAAATAGTCCAATGAATTGGCCTCCAAGGTCATGCGACATAACTCCACTGGATTATTTTCTTTGGGGTTATGTCAAATCATTGATTTATGCTTATGAGCCAGAAACAATACACGCTTTGGAAGCCAGCATAACTTGTGTTATTGATGAAATAAGGCCTGAGTTACTGGAAAAAGTGGTCCAAAATTGGTCTGGTCGAATGCGATTTCTCAGAGCTAGTCGTGGTGGACATATGCCGGAAATTATTTTTGAAACATAAATGTCATAAAATTATCTTTCAAATAAAAAAAAATGTGCTTCAATCTTAATTTAAATGTGTTCTATTTAAATTTAAAGTTCTTTCACTCTAAAAAAACACTAGATATTAGTTGATACAAAATTTTTTTCGCCAACACTGTGTTTTCGTCCGATAAATATTTTACACTTATAACTTCACTCATATAGGTATGGTATAGGCAAAAATTTGAAAAAAAGGGGTTTCAAATAGTTATTGGAGATTTCAACAATAACCACGAAATTATCCATATTAAAATTTCAGACCAGTCGTTTTAAAGCATTTGAAGGAGTTACTTATAAACGAAACACGTCATGTGAAAAACTCACAATAATAAATAGAAATCAATAAGGAGCTTCTACAATACCATTTCTCCTGGAAAATTTTTCTATTTGGTTCACATAAATTGAAAATCAAAACCGATGTTTACGGTACATAAAGACGTTTTTACTCTCATGCCATTTCATATCGATCGTTTCAGATGCAATAACAAGACTGTTCGCGTTTACGGTCCAGTTTTATGCCAGTTTAAAAATCATTCTTCAACAGTTTTCTATTGGACGAAGGTCCAAAAGACCTACCATAAATCGTTTCGTTATTACGACTTGTCGGTCGCTATGGCATCAAGAACGTAAATACAGCGTGCCAGGTACAAAACCCATTGAAGCACGATATGCGCTGATTTTATTCGTTTCCATTATTGTTTTCTTACATGAGAGTCGAAGTCGTCAAATTTTACTTCTGGAGAATTGCCCTTTTGGATTTATACTGGAGGGCACGATGGAAAGACCAGCAAGGGAACGCTTCTCCTTAGGGTTCCGTATCTCATAAGATCAATTTTTCGTAAATGCCATTTTCCAGAACTATCCGGTGTTTTTTTAAAGTGACAGAAATTTGAATAGGGATAACTGTGATTTGACAGGAGGTAGAAGCCATGTTGATTTGACATTTCTGTTCAGTAAGCATTGACAAATTATCATGTAATGACTCAGACCGCAACAACGTTTACAAATTGTTGAAATTCATTTTCAAAATCAGTGTTCTATTCGCCAAACTTATAGAGCACTTCGTGAAATTTATGGTTTACGTAATCGTCCATCACAGCAGCTCATACGTCGAACTTTCGATAGATTTCGGACAACATTTTCTCTACTCGATGCAACAACAACAACAAGACAAAGAACTGTACGTACAGAAGAAAATATCGCTGCTGTAAGTCATAGTGTTAATGATGATCCAGATTTGTCTATTCGTCGACGTTCACAAGAAGTTGGACTCTGTGCCTCCACCACATGGAAAATTTTGCGTAAAGATCTTGGTCTACACCCATACAAGATCCAACTGGTTCAAGAACGAAAGCCACTCGATCATAGTAGCGTCGTTTGTTTGCTGATTGGGCCCTAGAACAGCTTGATCCACTTTCTTATCGTGAAATTGTGGTTGGTGATAAAGCTCATGTTGGTCGAACGGCTATGTAAACAAGCAAAATTCCCATATATGGAGTGAAAACAATACCCAAGAAGTTCTACAGGTTCCATTGCATCCTTAAAAATGCACTGTCTGGTGTGCTTCACACACTGGAGGCATCGGTCCATATTTCTTTAAAAAGGATGCTGGAGCTAATGTTACAGTTAATGGTGCTAGTTACGATGATCAATGATTATTTGTTTCGAAATTTGAATGGTTTCGACCCAGAAGTGTTTTGGTTCCAACAATATGGTGCTACACCTCATGCTGCTACCGTAACAATTGATCTATTGAAAGAAAGATTTGGCGGTAACATTATTCCGAGAAATGGTCCAATTAATTGGCCTCCAAGATCATGCGACATAACTCCACTGGATTATTTTCTTTGTGGTTATGTCAAATCATTGGTTTATGCTGAGAAACCAGAAACAATAGACGCTTTGAATGCCAACATAACTCGTGTTATTGATGAAATAAGACCTGAATTACTCGAAAAAGTGGTCCAAAATTTGTCTGGTCGGTTCCTCGGAGCTAGTCGTGATGGACATATGCCGGAAATTATTTTTAAAACAAAATGTCATGAAATTATCTTTCAAATAAAGAAAAGGTGGCTTCAGTTTTAATTTAAACGTGTTTTATTACAGTTTAAAGTTCTATCTCTCTAAAAAACACACGATATATAACTTGGTCTTAGGTTTCTCAAGAAATAAACAATCTATGTTCTGGAAATGGGGTGAATATTTTCCTCTATTTCAACTGCAATATATTTGATAGAAAATCTTTGTTTGTTACTCTCTGCTTTATACAGGATGAGACAAAATAGGAAAAATAAGAAAACATTCAAATTTATTTTTGATGATTATAGTTATTCTACAACTAAATCCAAATTCGATAGTCCGTATGAGCTATTCTTTCAATGATTTGCCCAATACGCCTGCACATCCCACGAATCAAGTAATTAATAAAATTTTCAGGCATATCATTCCATTCTTCCTGAAGGGCTCAATTCCTGAAAAGTTGAGGGTGGGTTTTGACGATTGGATATTGCTCTCCCTAAATAATCCCATACGTGCTCAATTGGATTCACGTCTGGTGAGTTTGCTGGCCAGTTCATTCTCTAGATATTGTTCTCTTGAAGAATGTTTTGACCCTGCGTGTGCGGTTTGGTAGGGCGTTATCAACCTGTTAAATGGAATTATCCCCAAATTCGTTGCGCAGAGGAACAATGATTGGTTCAATGATGTTTTCTACGTAGATGGCACCAGTCATTGCTCGTTCAACAATAATCAGAGGCGTACAGATGTCGAACATTATACCCCCCCATCACATTATTGAACCGCCTTGAAAGGGCACAACTTTCCAGGCGAAATTGAGTCGCTCTAGTCTGCTTTAAGCTCTCCAAACCCTTTTTTGTTGACTATCACTTTGTGAACCGAATCGTGACTCGTCCAAAAAAAGTACGTTCCGCCATTATGGTAAAAGCCAGTCCCGATGGTGTTCTGCCCATTGCCGAAGTCCAGGTGAGAGCCGAGGTACTCTTAAAGGCCATCTTGCCCTTAAATTTGAGGAATGCAGCCGTCTCCTTATGGTAGTAGTTAAGACTACCCGTCTATAGGTCCTCAAAAATTGACTTCTAAGGGCTGTTGCAGATACCATTCGATTCCTTCGAGTAAAATTTGCGACATAGTGGCCTTCCCTTGCAGATGTTACTCTGGGTGGACCAGGCACCAGTCTCCAGGCAACGCTGCCAGTTTCCAGGAAAGTCCGTTGAATATTCAAACGTTGCGCAATCTGATGGTTCGACAAAGCTTCTTAATGTACATCTATTTTTGCCCGGTCAAACTGGGAAATTGGATGTCCCGGCATTTTCCACGGAATATTCTGAATATTACAACTCTCGTTAGTCGCTGAAAACTGATTAACTTCGAATACACCTGTATTCTCCCCAACAAGAAACATTTTTTGCTGGTTTATCGTTTTCATTCAAGTGATAAGATTCCACACACAAAAAATTGACATGTTACATTCAACAAGTTGAGAGTTGATGAGAGTGGCCAAGACTTTTGACGATCTGTGTATTTAAATAGAATAGAAATAATAAAAACAAAGAAACTTCTATATGATGTTAACCATCAAAAACATCACCGTTTTCGTTAATATAGTATTGAAAAAAGGTCCATTCAAGTAACCTTCTGCTTCACGAATCCGGAAAATAACACCAGCCTTAATGCCCAAAATCTACTGGTGTCAGATCTGGAGACCTGGGCGGCTGCGGTATCGATTCATCGTGCTGTTATTGCCCGGATTCGCGAAGCCATAGGAGATAGGTTGCAGAAATGGTGATGTTATCAAGGGTTAACATGACCTGGAAGGTTCTTTGTTTTTGATATTTCTACTAACTTTTAGTGTGTTTGGGTTCGTTTAGTATTGAGATACCTGTATCTACATTTTAATTGTTTCCGTGTGAGAAATTTGTATTTGTTCGAAAGAAAATAATAAATCCAAATAAACAATAAGACCAGATGGAACTTACGATATCCAATGGTATATACCAGAAACTGTCAATTCTCCCTTGTCGGTAAGAGCATGTTCTATTAATTCTGTGTACGTATAAGGCGGCTTGGTGAGTTCAGAAGGCTTTATTGTTTCTTGCGGAATTATTTCACTCTCTTCGGCAAAGATAATTTCGGTATTTCCTAAGTCGAAATCATTTCCATCTAGATCCTGAAAATTCCACGGATTTTTTTAAAACCTCTAATCCTTCACAACTTGAAGTGCTTCATGACAGATATTCACGAAAAATCAACTTACTGTGAACTCGAAGGTGAGGGTCTCTGGAAATACATCTAAAACGTTATTTTCTTCGATTAAAGTTGGTGTTTCAGCTGCAAAATAAAAAATAATGATGGAGATCTATTTCAACACTTTTAATGTTAATCGTTTTATTCCAATAATCCTCAGAGAAATCGTAAAAAATAAATTAAAAAAACAATTTATACTGCCGCCAAATTTTACTGTTTACACAGCAATTATTTCGTCATAACAATAAGAAAATACGGAAAAACGGTATGAGAAGCTTGGATTTCTTCGTGTACACGCGCTTATCATCATGGCACTGCAATTAAGACTGCTATAAGACAAACTAACATTTCGATAAGCAGCTGTGACGACTCACAGCTCAACGCGATCAATTTTTTGACACATGAGGGCACGTCAGACATCCTCCATAAATCTACTCTGCTTTACCACAACTTTCCGGTATTCCACACAGAGGGCGCAACAGCTCTACATGACGCTCAGTCCACCAATCCCTTCGGTTTCAAGTCGCGAGTGTTTTTTTTTAGAGTTAGCACCATCTTGTTGGAACCAAAACACTTCTGGGTTGATACCATTCAAATTCCGAAACAAATAATCATTGATCATCGATCTGTAACATTAGCTCCAGCATCGTTCTTAAAGAAATATGGACCGATGATGCCTCCAGCGTGTAAAGCACACCATACAGTGCATTTTTCCGGATGCAATGGAACCTGCAGAACTTTTTGAGGATTGTTTTCACTCCATATACGGCAATTTTGCTTGTTTACATAGCCGTTCAAGCAGAAATGAGCTTCATCACTAAACACCATTTTAAGATAAAAAAGTGGATCAACTTTAAGCTATTCTAGGGCCCAATCAGCAAACAAACGACGCTTATTATGGTCAAGTGGCTTTAGTTCTTGAACCAGTTGGATCTTGTATGTTATATTATCAAAAAATCCCCATGTTCTCTCAGCAAGTGGAAGAACAGTTGCCAAGCTGCCCGTAGAACGTTTCAACTCGAAAACAAGAAGACGAAATACCAGGCAATAGTTTGTCCGGATATGGATGGACTTTTAAACAAATGAATATCAGAATTCAACCCTTTTCTTTTTGAAAATAAAATGTGACGGTCTCATATTTGTATGAGAATAGATGAGCGATACAAAGAGCGCATCTACACTGGTGAGAAATTATTTTGTTTCAAGATTGAAATATGGTTTAATTGCCAAACTGGTTGTGTAATCTTGATTCCTAAGAAATGCCATAAAGGAACTGATCAGATGGCCTCCTCCAAGTCCCGATCTTACACCTCTAGACTTCTTCCTTTGAGGTATTTAAAAGATATGGTGTAAACATATGGGGTGACCACCTCATCAAAAGAATACATAACTACTGCAATATGCCAAAGCAAAGACAGGGGCAGTTGCGTAAAGCTGTGGATTCTATCCGAAAACGATGTAGACTTTGAACTAAAGAAGGTGACAGGCATTTTCAGAATTGTGATAAATTCCAAACTTCTATGAATAATAATTTTTCCTCAGATGATGTATATCTCACTGTTTGTACTTTTACAGTCTCAAATTCATTGTCTGAATATTTTGTCATTGAAAAGCTCTCAATAAGACGGTTTTTGCATATAATTTCCATGCGGAATTTTGAGTGAACTTTGACCAAAGATTTTGGCCGAAAAAAATGTTATAATCCTTTTTTCCTTAACCACCATATAATAAGTGAGTATTTCAAGAAAATCTCAATGAAACCACCCTAATCTTAGGAAAATTTTCCGCTCTTTTCAATGGTGTGCACTGAATTTTGTTTCATATGATAGTTTTCAAGTTATGCTATGTTTTTAATGAAAATATTGTCAAACGCTACAAAATAGAAGAGTGTTGAACAACATTACAACGAAACATAGTTGGACCATACTCCATGGGAATTTTTCTATTGCAAACTGTAGAATCACCTTGTGAAATTAATATAATTGAATAGCAAAAAAATTAGGAATTAAACACACGAAAAAACCAAACTTCAGAAATCATGTTGCAGAAAATCTACAATTTCATTCTAGGTAACCCAGAAATTTCAAATCGCTAATTCGTCTCATTCCAAAATTACCATGCTCGCAAAGGGATATCAGGAACTTATTGAATTTGTTAATGAATATAATTCATCAGACATTCTAGTGGAGTGAAGATATAAGCGTTCCAAAAAAAGTTTGAAAATAGCGTTCGTGCAAAAATAATTCCACATGGACTTTGACGCAAACAACAATCATAGATTTCAAATCATAATATAATATTCAATCCTTTTCGTGATCGAAGAATCAACATCGTAAGAAAATTATATATTCGTGTTATAATACGTCAATTGGTTTATTGACGCAGAAACTCGTTCCATGAAGTTACTGAAGTAATTTATTGGTGAATTAAGTCATAGGTTTTTTGGTTAAAAGATTATATGCTAATTAATCAATCAAAATGGCTATATTATTAGTTTGTTAAATTACGATAATTAGCAATCAATAGAAGTTATGCACTGTGAAAACCACTTATGGAATAAGTGTCCCTATGTTAGAAAATTTTAAAAATCACTGGGACACGTCAACTTTCAAATTCAATGGTGCGCTTTTTAAGTAAAAATTTAAATATACAAGGTGATTCTCGTAAATCCAGCACAGTCCATACTCTTTATTTTGAATGGATTAGCCTGTATATTTTCATATTTTTTAAAGCTCCTTAATAACCTGATTTCAACGAACTATAACGTGTATAGTCTATTATGAATAAAATCGAAGGAAATTGCGAAAGTGTTTATAATTGATTTCAAGAAACTGAATATACTTGAATTATATTATGTAGTTGATTTTAATACATTAAAATAAAGGCTCAAAATGTTTTCTACCTCGTTTTCGGCAACAACACAGTCTCCTTTAAAACACGTTTCAACCTAGGTTTAAAGTTTGAGTTCAAATATTCCGCACTTCTGTAGTTATCCTTTCTTTGAGGTCTGCGATGCTCGTCGACTGTGTTGCATAATCTTTGTTCTTCAGATAACCCAACAGAAAATATCCAACGGCGTGAGGTTTGGCGATCCAGCTGGCCACTCAATTGTACCTCTTCGTCCAATCCATTTTTTATTGAAGAAGATTGCGTTTAAGTAAATTCTGGCTATTGAAACATAATGGAGTGAGGTTCCATCCTGCTGGAACCAGACATTTCCATTCGGTAGGCTTGGATCTATTGCATCAGGAAATAAGTTGACTAACGCAGGAAAAACCTCGTCTCTGATCAAATTCAAATATTTTTTGGTTTCAAAGTGCCATCTACTGGCGTACCATAACGTTGAGGAACTGCTGGTATCCTGAGGGCAACGAATTTTGAAGAAAAAATTATAAACATACAGTTGGAAAATATTTGAGTTTGATCAGAAACGAAGTTGTTCCTGTGTTAGTCAACTTGATTCCTAATGCAGTCTTCTTGTCAAAAACGAGTGGAGAATTTTTTTAGTGTATTAAATTCATTATGTCATGTAATTCAAGTATTCAGTTTCTTGCAACCAGTTATAAATATAGTCCATCTTGAAAGTATGCGGAAAAAACAAAGCTCAATTGAAATTATTTAGTATACATTTTTAATTATTGAATTAGAACATTATAACAATATATTCAGATCATTTACTTCTACAACCTCCATTTAACTGTAAACACTTGAATAAACGTCGAGGTACACCCGAAATTAGATCACCTCCATGGTTTTCGGTCCAGGTCTGTAAAACTGACTGAATTAAATCATCTTTATTTCTTGGCGCTACTCGTTCAACATCAATCTTCATAAGTCAAGTTTTCAATGGTACTAAGATCTGGTGAAGCTGGTGGCCATGAAATGGTTGTCACTTGGTGTTCTTGCATCCAAGCTTGATTATAGCTACCACTCTGGATATAAATCATGCGCCATTTCAGGGAAAAAATCGTTTAGAATGCCACAATACTTTTCACTATTGATGGTACCATCAACTATACAGAGAGGCGTAGCACCACGCTGAGATATTGCTCCTCAAACCATTGTTTTGTTGGGAAATTTGGGAATTTGAACGGTAGCAGGTTGTTTTGATAGGATTTTTAAGTGATTTCTTCAAAGTTGAAAACAATTCTCATCAGATATAAAAACATTAATAAAATTATTTTCTTGAAAACGTGGACAAAATCTTTCGTTCTTTTTGTAAAGGTGTCATTATAGGGATTTTTTTGGTTTCCTTCATATGTAACCTTGTCTTTTCAGTGACATAAGGATGGTTTCTGGACATATTTATATTATGTTGATTTCCAAATCTGTTAGCCAATTTGCAAAACCCCAGGCGCGGTTTGTGTCATCCTAAGGCCAATAAAGCGTTTAAATTGTTTCCTTTAATCTTACGCGATTTTCCTGAAACTGGTCTATACCTCATATCCATGCCATTTTATATCCTCTTTATTGTCTGATATACAGCACTTTTGCCCAGTTCAGTCAATTGTACTAATTTTTTAACGTTTTGAAAACCTTTTCTATACAAATATTCTACCTGTTTTCTTTTTTCTAGTTGCTACATTATTTCATAAATTGTATACCTGTTGACAATCAACAATATTTGACAAATAGTGACCATGCAACTTTGACCATAGCCGACTATCTGTACAACCTATTTTATTTTGTCTTAGAATGTTACAAAAAAGAAGTATATTGAAATCATGAAAAATAATGAATTCCGGATACTTTCTAGACTGACTTTCGAAATTTCATCCGGTGTTATTCATAATAGACCATACATGATATAGTTCGTTGAAATCGGGTTATTGAGGAGCTTCAAAAATATATTATATACAGAGTATTCCATTTAAAATAAAGAGAACGGAGTATGCTGGACTTGCGCGAATCACCCTATATATTTAAATTTGTGGAATGAAATAAGAAATTACTTTGTTCTCTATCTCTTTTTATTATAACTGATATACAGTGACTCGAGTTTCGTAGTGTTTTCTACATTTTCAAACTGAATGAACAAATTAGATCTCAACTATTATACTACTCTGTCAAGAAAGTACCGAGAATTTTTAATTAAAACAACATTTTTACTTTTAATCGTCAAAATTTATTGGGTCGCCTTCAAAATAGGCTCCATTTGCTCCAATACATCTATGCCAACGGCACTTCCAATTATCAAAACATTTTTTATAGGCGCTTTCCGGGATGGACTTTAGCTCTCGCGCCGAATTTTGTTTTATGGCTTCAATCGACTCAAAACGGGTGCCACGAAGGGGCAATTTTAGTTTTGGGAAGAGGAAAAAGTCGCAGGGAGCCAAATCCGGCGAATACGGTGGTTGCTGAAGCACGTTTGTTGAGTTTTTGGCGAGAAAGTCAGTCACAATCGTAGCTCGGTGAGAAGGCGCGTTATCGTCCCATAGTAATCACCCATAGTAAAAATCGGCAAGCACTCTGACATCGACTGACTTAATCAGCTGTTGCAAACACACTAGTTGACAGATCCCGCTCAAGCTTGGCATAGTAATTAGGACCTAGGAAAAAAAATTTTACCTGCCTCATTGCCCCGCCAGATTTAAATCGATAATTCCCGGTACTTCCTTGATAGAATGTATATCCTGATTGTAGGCTTCGGCAGGGCTTCGAAGAGAGGGGTTTTCCAAAGTTCCGTCTGTTCGTTCAGTAGTTTTATCAGTGGTACGTGCCTCTTATATTTTTCAATTTCTATGGATTCTAGGATGTCAAGTTTTTTCCCTTTCGCTTCCACGTGCAAGATAACAAGGTTGTTCAATTCTGGGAACGTGTGATCTGTATTGAAGAAATGGTTCGCAAAATTGGAATTATTCTTCCGGTTCTTAAAAGCAGATTGATGCTCTTTGTACCTTTTATGGAAAGGTCGGCCCGTTTATCCTATATACACACTATTACACTGTTGACAACTTAATTTATAGACTCCAGAATTATTCAGTCGCTTCTCTTTGTCTTTCGGATTAAAAAAGAGATTAGAAATTTTATGGAAGGGTGTGAAAGCTGTTACTATGTTAATTTTTGACAAAATTTGAGCTATTTTTTGTGAAATTGATCCAAAATATGTAAGTTTTATGAATTTATTGTTATTATGATCTGATTTGGAAATGGGATAAATTTGTTTACGAATTAGTTGCTTTTGTTTTTTGTTTATGATGGATAAACTATCTATTCCGGATATTTTCTAGACGGACTTTCGATATTTCATCCGGTATTATTCATAATAGACCATGTATGATATAGTTCGTTGAAATCGGGTTATTGAGGAGCTTCAAAAATATATTATATACAGAGTATTCTATTTAAAATAAAGAGGACGGAGTATGCTGGACTTGCGCGAATCACCCTGTATATTTAAATTTATATTCAAAAAGCGCACTATTGATTTTAAAAGTTGACGTGTCCCAGTGTTTTCTATAATTTTCTAACATAAGGATACAAATAGTTTTATTCCATAAGTGGTTTCCATACTGTATATTAAAACGAATTGTAGAAATTACTATGTTTTACTACCAATAAATTGATATTTTACACATTTAATAGTGACTCAAGTTTCGGGAATTAACTATCCCATCTTTAGACAACTGCAGACTCAACAAGCAGAACAGGGTATTTATGAATATAAAGAGTGGTTAAAGAAGGTTTAAAATGGAAGGACGCTTAACAACTATTAGAACATCCGCACGTCAAAGAAGATTGGTAAACAGATGTTATTTACTTAAATATCTCAAAAATTTTGGATTTACATAGATCCGTAGTTATTCATTATTTTTACATCATTTTTATTGTGAACTAATTTGAAAATTTCAACAAAGTCTAAATAATCAAGTTTCTTTCCTTTTGATTCTGTATGTAAAATTTTAAGTTCATCTATTGGTAGTTGAACATAGTAATTTCTACAACTTGTTTTAATTATGATCAACTACCAAATAGTAACGACTGAACAGCTGAAATACTGTATATTGTTCGAATTTTATCCAAATAACTTCTAATTGATGAAACCATTTCAATTTCTTTTTCTGGGGAATGTGCTATCTATTTTTTAAAAACAGAAATAAGAAAGACCTTTTTGAATTCCATGTGTAAAATTTTTAGTGGAGGAATTTGTTATTCCTGAATAAATTTGTGCTGAGAACGTTAATCTGAATATACATACCTGGAATTGGTGGTAACTCGTGAATTTTGTAATTCAACAGCCAGGACAAATTGGAATCACCCCAGTCCGTTTCTAATGTATCAGTTTGTTGATAATTTCCCCTGATATCCTGCTGATAATAACTACACAAATTCTGATTGGCCACCATCCTATATTCCAAATATTTTACAAGGATTCGAGTAGACTTTGACCTATTCAGATATGGCACTAATAAAAGAAGATTTTGAACTGGTTTGATTTTCCTATCACTTTCAGTTTGCTGAAGAAAGGCGTGGCATACCATCTTAGTTACCCATAGTCATATTGACGTAACCAAGGTATCCAAAGGTTATGGACTAAATGGAAATATCGCAGGTTGATACCATTATGCATCTATGAAGCGGAACGTGCTGCAGATGTCTTCATGTCCGATTGAAACCCCTCATTCATATTGAACCACACTTTATTTCAAATCATTTAAAGTTCCAATGATAATAAGAAGCAAGCGTTAAAATTCATACCAATTGCTTAGCACAAGTCGTTCATTTCGCAGAGATATTCCAAGTAGAAGGTATATGAAAAAGAAACGATTTTGGCTATCAAAAGTCCCATATGTCTCCAGAAAGCAACACAACTTTTAAACAGAAAGTTTTTCATGTTCCTGCATTCTTAGGATTTCGCATCTATATATCAATCGTCATTATAAAATAAAACACTTGTTTACATTTTCTACTTTATCAGAATACCATCAGGTATTCTGATGAAGTCTTTCTAGCAAAGACGAAACGTACGTCAATACCAAAAATAAAGTAGAAAATGTAAACAAGTGTTTTATTTTATAATGACAATTACAACTGATTTCTACCAAGCAACGGCCCAATCTATCATAAATATATATCAATCCTTTATATATTATATTCGACTGGTTTAGCTTTTCTCTCGTGCCCTTATCAGATGGATTACCATTTCGTCCAAATATCTGTATATTCATGTATTGAAATGTTCGTGGAGTTTGGAAATGAGACGCTAATTCATTCCTTCAAGAAACTTTCTACAATTTTATTGTTGCTTTATCAAGCTCCCTTAAGAAACACGTAGTTTAAAATGAGTTTTTCACTTGCTAGAGAGTGTTTTCAATATCTTAAATATCAATCAGATTTTTTTCTGTTACATCAGAACTAAATGAAAAACCCCTTCAAATTTTTTTATTCTGTATATAATAATTATTTTTGGTTTTCGCAAATGCGCACAGCATTTTTAGATCTAACTGAATCTTGAACATACTTTCTTCAACGTCTGATATCGGACGTAGTTTCTAAAGAAAAGGAAATACTTTCAAATATCAAAACAGATTTCTTCTTTTAGCCTCCTACAAATTTTAATTTCTACCTCAATTTAGAAGACATATAAAATCAACACTCATTAAACAATATCAAATGGAATAAAAAAACCCAGAGAAATAAAAATTATCAAGTGAAATTACCAAATAAATACATGAGGGAGACAAAATTTTATTTCTTATTTTTATGAAAACCAAATATTTTTCAAAAATGCAAAACATAATTTTCAGAACATCGAAAGTCTTCAAGAAGTGTCTTAAGAAACACCTGTTAAAAGGTGCTCCTTGGAAGAGTTTCAACGTTTTAGTTTTAATTTTAAATATTGTTCATTGATAAATTCTACACATTTTTTTGCATGTCACTAAGAAAATAAAGTTTTATTATTATCATTATTATTATAATATAATAAGAAGAATTTTTTTACTTGTTTAAAGGAATATTACAAAACTTGAATATCAAAACAGATTTAATCTGTTAGTTTCCTACAATTCTGATTTAAAAAAAATTTATTCGAAAATATTTTAGGATTAAATTAATGTCTTATAAGCGCAGCTTACTTTTAACAGATGTATCAAATCAAAACTCAATATAAAATACCGATAATGATTGAAATTTCTCAACTTGAACTTGATGTTCTTATTTCAATATCCCTTGAATATATGAATATTTGAGAATTGCAAAAAATGCAAATTATTATTATTATTATCCTGATACTCCTAGATCTTCTGTGAAGATCCCTCAGAAGCTTTTTCAGCTTGTACGAGTTAGGAGTTCAGTTGTGTTCTGTGTAGGCTTTGTTACTGCGATCTTGCGCCACTTTAGGTCACAGCACTGTTAATTTTTGACCCAACAGTGAAATGGTGGCAGATACCCGTCCAACTAGAAAATTTCTTTTCTACCTGAATAGGATTCGAACCCTGGACCTCCCGGTCAATAAAAGGATATTAAATTACTTCGAAATTGTTTCAATGATGAAAATAATTGAGAGTTGCGGAAAAACTCGTCTTGAACAATTAGCATTTCAAACGAATTAGTTTAGAATTATATATAATATATTATATATTATATATTACAAAATTATATATATTATATATTATATATTATATATTATATATTATATATTATATATTATATATTATATATTATATATTATATATTATATATTATATATTATATATTATATATTATATATTATATATTATATATTATATATTATATATTATATATTATATATTATATATTATAGTTTTATTGTCAGATCAAAAATTGAAGTACTGAGTCTAAAGTGGCGTAAGAATACAGAAGTTAAACACAGTATTCGTAGGAAGCCATTTATGGATCCGTTAACAAGCATAAATTACATTGAAGCGTTTAATGGGTCTTCACAGGAAATTTAGACGTATGAGAAATAAATATCGAATATCTAAGTACGAATTTTTATCTGAAGGTTTAATGCGATCGTTTGACAGTATTTTGTAGCGATTCAACAAAATAAAGTTTCATTTCAATATTAAAATTCCTACAGGATGTTGGAGTAGAGGAGAAATCGACTAATTTAAACAACAGTTCGTCCGTAAATTGAGATTTTGTCACGGCTTTTCTGAGAAAAAGTATGGAAGTATGGAAATAAAACAAAATTTGCTCAATATATGTTGAATTTCTCATAGAAATTAGCACAAATCGAAGAAAACAGCTAACATAAAGAAGATGCCAACGTGTCGTCTCTTTATTCAGACCTCTTTCAAGCTTTTCTGGGCTCAGTGAACTTGCCTTGAAACATCTGGAAACGTTACAAAGTCAGCATATTCATATCTTCGATAAAATACTGAAGTGAGTTAACAAACTCAATCTTAATGCCTTTTATTCGAAATTTTACAGGGTCACTTAATTAAATCACAAAAAGCCTTAAAAATGTGTCTGAATTTATAGACGGAACGTCAACATCTATGCTGTTTTTTCAAAAACATTTTATGGACTCAAGGACAGTAAGTTAATATACTTAAGAAATAGCCGTATCTTGTATGATTCAGTCATTTTTCATCAATTCTATATCCAATTGAAAATAAAAAACAGACTTCTGTAAAGTTTTCGAATTCAGAGCTGAAAATAGTCTTAAGAGTAGACTGAACTCAGATCAGATAAATCTAAAAATTAGCATTTAGTGGTAGAATCATAAGTTGCATGTTCATGCAGAATTTCCTGAGGATCGATTAATCAGATGATCAAAAAAAATTTTGTGTGGATCATGGCTGATATGAACTAGCACGCGAAGGCTCCTGACTTAACATCAGTACTTTTCACCCTATTTGGATCAACTTAGAAACAGCCCGTATATGAATAGCGAAATATGCTAATATCAAAGGGCATATTAAATTACTTACGAAACCGTTAACGCGCTAATATGATTGATTAAAATAATTCAATAGGTGAATTATAGAAAAACTCGTATTGAATAATTAGCATTTCAAACTAATTTGTTTGGAATACCTACCTGGAAATATTGAAGTTGGCGAATTAAATATTGCTGTAAAACTTGAACAAATTATTTGACTCACTCGATCTTTTGAATCGGAGGCAGTCCCATGATTTCAGTTGGTCGCTGGCATTGTGGGATAGCTACTGGGGAATATGATGTTGCATTTTGAATTTTCTGTAGTTTTTGCTTTTTGTTTTTCAAAAGTGATGGTTCAGGAACACCCGGATATAAAACTATCGATTGTAAGTTCTCAACATACTCAATCATACATTGTTAATCATTTTTTCTTCAATTGAATCGGTCCTTAGTCGATGGATATGCCAATTGCATAAAATAATAAAGAAGAATTTCCACAATTTCATTGAATAAAAAATTCAAGTTCAAAATGTAAACTCCAAGGAGCCACAACGTTGGCGAAACAATTAATGTTTATTCGATTAAACCCTGGAATATTTAATTGATTCGGTCTTTTCTTTGTGGAAACTCATTTTAGTTAAAAAATATATACGAGACAATATTTTAATTTTCACAAAAATGTTTATGATACAACAATTGTTTCACCACGATGTGGCTTCTTCTGGTATCTACATTCTACTGGCTGTCCAGTGTAACCGAGTTTAAATACAGTGTTAAGTACGTAACAAAATAATGGAAAAAAGCACTTCCGGTAACCAGTGCAGAACCTTCCGTTGCAAGGGGTAAGTTTAAATGGACAGTAAGGTAAGGGTAACTGTGGTATGCCCAGGAGATCTCCTTGAAGAGGGGATCTAACATACTACTCTGTCAAGAAAGTACCGGGAATTTTCAATTAAAACAGCATTTTTACATTTAATCGTCAAAATGTATGGGGTCGCCTTCAAAATAGGCTCCATTTGCTCCAATACATCTATGCCAACGGCACTTCCAATTATCGAAATATTTTTTATAGACGCTTTCCGGGATGGACTTTAGCTCTCGCGCCGAATTTTGTTTTATGGCTTCAATCGACTCAAAACGGGTGCCACGAAGGGGCAATTTTAGTTTTGGGAAGAGGAAAAAGTCGCAGGGAGCCAAATCCGGCGAATACGGTGGTTGCTGAAGCACGTTTGTTGAGTTTTTGGCGAGAAAGTCAGTCACAATCGTAGCTCGGTGAGAAGGCGCGTTATCGTCATGCAAAATCCATGAGTTGTTCGCCCACAAATTTGGCCGCTTCTTACGGATACGCTCACGCAAACGTTTCATAACGCCTAGGTAATACTCCTTGTTTACCGTCTGACCCTTTGGAACGAATTCGTAGTGCACCATGCCACGGATATCGAAGAAAACAATGAACATCGCCTTCATTTTCGAGCGGCTTTGGCGTGGTTTTTTCCTTTTCGTCTCATTTTTTGCCACCCATTCCGATGATTGCTGGCTTGTTTGCATATCGTACTCGTAGACCCAGGTCTCATCACCTGTTATAATGCGTTCCATGAATGTAGAATTACAGCGATCCAGCATGTCTGAAGCAACCTGTTCGCGATGACGTTTTTGAAGAAAATTCAGGTCTTTCGGTACGAGTCCTGCGGCCACCTTTCTCATGCCCAAAATATCAATCAAAATCGTACGTGCGGACTCGTGGGATATCTTGAGATCATGTGCTATCTCTCTCAAGCTGGTACGACGGTTTTCCAGCACCCTTTCCTTAATTTTATCGACGTTATCTTCGATCGAAGCCGTCGATGGGCGACCACTTCACGACCGTCCTTGAAGGCTCTGTACCACTGATATGCACGAGTTTTCGATAGAGCATTATCACCAAAGGCCTTTTGCAACATTTTCAATGCTTCGGCACACGAAAAATCATTTGCAACACAAAACTTTAATCAAATTCTTTGCTCAACGTAATCACCCATAGTAAAATCGGCACGCACTCTGACATCGACTGACTTAATCAGCTGTTGCGAACACACTAGTTGACAGGTCCCGCTCAAGCTTGGCATAGTAATTAAGGACAGTGGTACCAACCTAGGAAAAAAAAATTTACCTGCCTCATTGCCCCGCCAGATTTAAATCGATAATTCCCGGTACTTTCTTGACAGAATGTAATTCGAGTCGACCGGAAAAGTTACTATCAAATGAACTGTATCTGGACTCTTTGGGGTGATCAAGGGCCAGAAAGGCTCAGATATTACTGAAGAACGAACCTAACACTACCTGAAGGGTCACACAAAACAATCCCTGGGGATATCACAATACCTCAGTTCTCCTTTTGTTCTTGACTGTTATAAATACTATTATCTCGAGTATGTTACTAAGTTGCTCAGGAGGTTTATTTCCAAGAACTTTCGTCTCGGCTGCTTCAAAATACAATGGAAATTCTATATGGACATTGTTCTCCTTTTGTTATTGTCACCAATCGCCTACCTGTCAAGTTACAGTGCCACAGACGCGGGTAAATACAAGGATGTAATGGTGGAATTGTAACTCGTATGATCCTTCAGAACTTTGAAATTCGTGTGTCTGCTAGAAATACCTTAGAATTTTAATTATAACGACACTTTTTGCTATAGTCTCAAGCCGTGCGGCGTGCACGTGTTTCTCTGTCTGTCTCTATCTCTCTCTCATAGAAAGCAAGCCAGTTATTTTCGTTTCGTCTCTCTATTTCGCATTAAAGAGTGTGGTATCGCGACGATTATTTTTGTTGAGTGTATTAGGTTTATTTATCGTTACATTTGATGATGATGAAACTAAATTTCGATTTCATCATAATCGAGTACAAGCTTCATCAACAATATCTCTAGTACAAGAGTTTCAGAGATTGACATTAGATAAGCATGAAACGAAGGCAAAATCAGTCATTGATCTCATTACTGGAGATAAAGGCATTTCATTGTGTACGTTCAACGCCCAAAGCCTTAGTAAACATTCAGTTGATTTAATCGATTCTGTTACAGAAAAAACGAACATTTTGTTATTATCAGAGACATGATTGGAAAATCAAGAAGAATGTGAGATTGTAACACCAAATATGTCGGTCATTATGGACAATATTCAGGACTTGCACATAAGACGTACAAGTGTTTATGTGTAGCAGAGTGTGTAATGGAAAACGGCGTTACTTTAATCATGGCAGTCATATATGTCTCACCAAATAACAAATTAATAGATATTCAGGAATTCATTCTTCGAGCACTGCTAGAGTATTCTAAAGATGTATCTCAAACGCTTAGCAGATACAACAGAAATTTAGATAAACGTCCACTCATTTTGGCCGGTGATTCTAAAATCAACTTCAGTAATGAAAAATCAAAACCATTGCTACAGTTTCTAGAGGAGGAATTTGATTTAAGAATAAACAATAATCCAGCAGAATCAACAACAAAATATAATTCTACCATCGATGCAGTTTTTTCAAGACATTTAAATAAAATAGAATCCCAAACATATGTTTTCTACTTCAGTTACCACAAGCCACTTATTTCTAAAATTGAGCCTACTAATTATCTATTATTATTATTATTATTATTATTAATTAAGTTTATATTACATTATATTTCTTAATAATAAAAAAAATATTATTATAACTTAAAAAAAATAAAATTTTATTACAATGCCTTCACTAATTGATCGAAAGGAACTTCGTTCCATCCGGGTGTCCCGTAACACCTCTAAATTTTTTTTGCTATAATTTTTGAAAGGTGCCCATGTCTAGAATTTCTCAGAAAGCGATTACACTGCTTTTAATAATTATAA
The DNA here is from genome assembly GCA_034642435.1 of Megalocaria dilatata. Lineage (NCBI taxonomy): Eukaryota > Metazoa > Arthropoda > Insecta > Coleoptera > Coccinellidae > Megalocaria > Megalocaria dilatata. The sequence continues at coordinate 8,277,117 of CM067857.1, read as the reverse complement.
ATTAGACCTTTCATCACGTAGACCGAAATGCAGATACCTAATAGCTGGATTAATTCTCCGAACCTCTACAGATTTAATCTAAAAAATCTCCTAAGAACTTTTTAGAATCAAATTGAATAAAATGCACTGTTTCACAGTGTTTCTAAGGCAATTTCAATCCTTCTACTATCTGTAATATTAAAAAAAAACTTTCAGAGTGAATTTTCAAACTATATTCGTCTAAATTCAGAATTTATAAAATTTCTTCTACAATTTTAATTTCAAAAAAATTTGTATTCAAAAAACTTTTAGAATTAAATAAATGTCTACAATAAGCTGACTCTACTTTAATTAGACAATTTCAACCTGAATAATGTACCAAAATTTTTAGGCTCAAAACTAGGCACACGCGATTTTCTACAAGAAATCACCTATTTAACACGAACAATAAACGATAAAGGACGACCACCGGTACTCTTTAATTCCTTGGTCCCGGAACTTAGCACTATATTCAATTTCTCTAATTCTTCCGACTCAATTCTTCAACTTAAACAAAAAAAAATACTAATATCACTCAATATAATTATAATAATGCTAAATTCTGAGACCAATTCGAGCCTCGCACCGCTATCTTTTCTCGACGATCACACTAGTTTTTCCGACGTGTCAAGACTCCCCAACAAACTTTCTTCTGGCCCTTATAATATCTCGTACACGTCGGTTTTCTCCTTCCAAATTTTTGATTCTTTCACCCACTCAAAACTGCAACTTAGCACTTTCCAAAATTTCGACGTCAGCGTTTTTCTCTGGAACTTTCCGTTCCTACACTTATCTGAAGGAATATGTTTACGTTTCGTACAATCAGCTCTTATGAATTTTTTAATCTGTAGTTTGTTATTATAATATATAGGCCAGAGTGAAAGAATTTCCTTTCATGAAGCCGTTCGTGCGTGCCTCGAAAGCGAATTCCTAAGTTTAACATTAACTGGTCTACAGATTAGAATAAACAAATTAATTCAGGTGCATTGAACCTCGCGTTAAATTTGCTTCTATCCACTGAATTAATCCCTGTATCATTACAGCCTTTTAGTGAATTCTAAACCTTGTTGGTTTATCACAACATATCTGGTGATAACCTTGAAAAAAATTCTGTGTTTTCTTTTCAATGTTATTGTCGAGTGGAAAACCTGAAAATAGGCTAAAGACCAATTGAAATTATTACGAATCAATGTACCAATTTCAACTATTAATATACGAGAAATCTGATTTTCATGGCTTCGTATAAATTTATAAGCAACTTCTATATATTGCAGTTACCATGAGATAGGACTTTATGATACATCAGCCATAGTGGACTATATACTCAAGATAACCAGAAAGAGGGAACTTTATTACATTGGACATTCGCAAGGAGGGAGCGCATTCTATGTATTAACCTCTTTACGACCAGAGTATCAAAAAAAATTCATCCAAGCATCATTAATGGCTCCAGCTGATTTTATGGAAAACTTCAATAACACCTTGATGTTCCAACTTATCAATCGTCGAAAATATATGGAAGTGAGTAGCCAAACAAAATTAATGATATTTTATGAAGATTTCTATCGTCGTGTGACATCCGATGCCTTCTCTCCACCTCTTCATATCATCCCATTGACCTTGTCTCAAGTCATTTGAGCTCATAGCCTTCATCACATCTTCCAACCCAGACTTCCTCAGTCTACCACTCTTTCTTCGATATGTAGGTACCCATTACATGACCTTCCTTGGCAGTCTCTGGTCATTCATTCTCTGCAGGTGTCCATACCAGATTAATTGTTTGGTCTCGATATCTTTGTATATTAAAAAATACATGGTTCAATGGCTCTGAAATGTCGTAATCATTTAAATGTGCAAAAAACGTGTTAATTGGGATCCAATAGCTTGTATTAATTTCCCTTGAAATTATGAAACTGAATCTTCTTATCCAGGTTTTTTAAATGAAAGATAAGTGAGCATTTCCTAACAATTCGTATTCAGAAAATTGCCCAATTCACTAATTATAAATAATATATTGAGATATTCATCTGTCGGTATCTAATTGTTGCAATACGCAAAAAATGAGTAGACTTTTACTTTTATTTGAAACAATAGAAGTTTAGATGAGCCTCATATATAAAGAAAATTTATATTTTTCAACACGTGGACTTACAGCTGGCCGCTACTATGAAAGCCGATAACCCGAAAGTTTTAAAGATGAGAAATAGGTTGAAAAATTGGGTAATTGAAACAGGAAGGAAATATTATTAAATAATAATAAATCAGCAATTACTCAAATAATGCCCCTTCATCGAATTATAGAATAGATACAATATGTACTTGCCGGATATGACCTTTAGCCTAAATAAATTCAGTGGTTTCATCTTTAGTTGAGCAAATGTAGTTTACAGTTATCACTTTTGATATATTATGAATTTAGCGGAATTGTTTTTTGTCTTCGTTTTCTTTTCGTCTCAGTTTCTTTTTAAAATTTGTTGTTTTATTTAGTAGAAGTAGTTGTTTTATTTAGTTAAGTAGTACTGACTATGTAATAATGTTTCGTTAAGTTTATGAATCACGTTCAGGCTCACGCCTCTGTGATCGTTTATGTCTGTAGATAGCTTCTCAGAATAAACTATATTATTATTATATTATAGAAAGCAGTAGAGAAACAAAAAATTGGCGAGTTTCCAGTTAAATGGTTAAATTTGACCGCGTACACTTATGGAATGTGCACGGATTTGCCCTTAAGAGCCATATGTGAAGGCTTGTACCAAATACTCACAGGTGGCGATGCTACCAATCTTCATTCAGTAAGTATGCATGTAATGATTATAAATGAACTTTTTTCTGCTACGTTGAAATGAAAGAATACTGAAAAGTTCTTAAAATTATGTTGTTATTGTTGACCAGAAACTGAACATGTTTTCAAATGTTTGTCGAGGGCAAAACATACGTACCACGTGCCTTTCTGACGAGTTCAGGTGCGTATGTTTGGAACGAAACATTCGATATTACTTATTTTTAATTTTAATCAATAATTTATTTTTTTGGGTTTTTTTTTATTCCATTTGATATTGTATAGTGAATTTTGATTTTTGTATGTCTATTAAATGAAAGCAGTGTTTATTTAAGACATTAATTTAATTCTAAAAGTTTTTTTCCAATATTTTTGAAATTAAAATTGTAGAAGACTGACAGATTAAATCTGTTTTGACATTCAAAGTTTCATTTTGAATTTTTCATATTATGCTAACACAGATATTCAGGTTTATTCCAACGGCATCAGCCAAACAACCACTTCATTATTTGCAAAATATGGACTCAGGTAATCATGTCTATTAATAATCATTTCACCAGAATCATTTTAAAATGAGAAAAAGGGAGCAAGTAAGGTGCTAAGGTTTTTGAAAAATCATAAAATCAATAATTTCCACTCAAAAACAAATTTACAAATTCACATTTAACACCATAGTTGAACTGCATTTTGGAAAATTAAGTGTGGATATGTGTTAAATTCAGATCCTAATGAATCATGAAAACATTGTTCATTCACCAAAAAGGTGATGTGCGTTTTTCCAGACAATATACTATGACAGAAACAAAAATAACCAGAATTTCGAAAATATTACATAATTAGGGTATGTTTTTGTAAGTTTGACTTTATATGAAATTATTCCATAATTAAAATTTGAATATCAGGACAGATTCAATCTGTTAGTCTCCTATAATTTAAATTTCAAAAAAATTTCATTCAAAAATTTTTAGAATTAAATTAATGTCTTATAAGTACAGCTTATATTTAATAGACGTATAAAATCAAAACTCAATATACAATATCAAATGGAATAAATAAACCAATAAATATAAATTGTCAATTAAAATTAATTTAATAAATATTTGAAGGAGACAGAATTTTGTTTCTGATCTTACAATTATGAAAACTAATTCCTTTTCAAAAATACAAAACTTAGTTTAAGGACTTCTCAGAAATTATAATTTATTTGAAATATTTAATATATTTAAATAAGTTACTTCTAAAATCTCTCAAAACATGTATTATATCTTCAAAAAACAATTAGAATTCCGATAAGGTTTTCATCGGTCGAACTTCACATTTACAGAAATAAAATCAATCAACAGCAAATACAACTAACCTACAGATTTCTTGTTATCCTCGTTTGAACACCAACTTTAAAATCCAAGATATTCTATGTTCGTCACAAAAATCAACATTTGTTGTTGATGAGGCTACGAGGATAACTGAAGTATTATTGATTTTATGGAAAATCTTGAAATATTTCGTGTAATCAGAAAATTTTAAATTGACTTTTGTTGCAAATTATGATAATCAACATAAAACATTTTTTATTGTCTAGGAAATATCAATCTAATTTTCTTGCCTCTTCAATATTTTAATATTTTCAGGTTACTTTAGGCCATGGTATTATGGAAAGAAAAAGAACTTGAAGATTTATGGAAATGCTGAACCTCATGATTATCCCATAGAAAAAATTCAAGTACCCATAGCGATATACTATGTTAAAAGTGATACTTTCGTTTATGCCCGGGACGCAGAAAATATTTGCAATAATGTACCAGGACGTATTTGGCACCAAATCCCAAATGGCACCATCTTGACTTCATGTTTTCGCCAGATCTGTTGAAAGATCTCGTCGAACAGTCACTATTCAGTTATATGAATACATTCAAAGATGAAGACTAATAAATAAACTGTTAAAATCTATTATAGAATTTTCAATAAATCCCAAACCAAATGAAATAATATAAAATAAAATAGAAAGGCTTTTTACTTGATAGAAGAAATATAACAAAATTTGAATATCAAAACAAATTGAAATATGTTTATCTTCTACAATTTTAATTTCCAAAAGAATTTTTTATTCAAAAACTTTTAGAATTAAATTAATGTCTAAAACAAGCACCGCTTACATTTAATAGACGTATATAATCAAAACTCAATATATTTGTTATATTTCTTCTATCAAGTAAAAAGCCTTTCTATTTTATTTTATATATAATATATAATTATATTTTGGCTTCAATAAATTTCTTTATACGGTGTCAATGGATTTAGGTAAACCTTAAAATAACTCATTTTGTTCTTTGATTTTGTTAGAACATAGATCAATCTTGAATATATAGTTGATCTGTAGTTCGAAGCTTAAGTCTTTTAACACGTGAGTGATGTAGGTTATGTTTTTGATTTTGATATTTGGAGTATTAATAACGGCTGATGAAGGGATTATCTAGAAGTATATTTGTTTTTTGAAAATATAGTGCACATTTTTTAGAGTTTTTTGAAATAATTTGTTCGAATATTTAAATTTATTAAATATTTCAAATAAATTATATTCTTTGGGAAGTCCTTCAAGTGTGTTCATGTTTTTATAAGGCAAGTAGTATTTCTTAAGATAAGACCAGAAACAAAATTTTGTCTCGTTTGAATATTTATTTATTAATTTTAATTACTTTCGTATATCTGCTGGGTTATCTATTTCATTTGACATTGTATATTGAGTTTTGATTATATACGTCTATTAAATGTAAGCGGTGCTTGTTTTAGACATTAATTTAATTCTAAAAGTTTTTGAATAAAAAATTCTTTTGGAAATTAAAATTGTAGAAGATAAACATATTTCAATTTGTTTTGATATTCAAATTTTGAAATAATATAATATACAAATATTGAGTGTTTTTTTAGAGTGATAGAACTTCAAAATGAAATAAAACACATTTAAATAAGATAGAAGCCAATTTTTTTTTTTTTATTTAAAAGATAATTTTATGAAATTTATGTTTTGAAAATAATTTCCGGCATACGTCCAACACGAATAGCTTTGAGGAACCGCATTCGACCAGACCAATTTTGGACCACTTTTTCGAGTAACTCGGGCCTTATTTCATCAGTAACATGAGTTATGCTGGCTTCCAAAGCGTCTATTGTTTCTGGTTTATCAGCATAAACTAATGACTTGACATAACCCCAAAGAAAATAATCCAGTGGAGTTATGTCGCATGATCTTGGAGGCCAATTAATTGGACTATTTCTCGAAATAATGTTATCGCCAAACCTTTCTTTGAATAAATCAATTGTTACGGTAGGAGCATGAGGTGTAGCACCATCTTGTTGGAACCAAAACACTTCTGGGTCGATACCATTCAAATTTTGAAACAAATAATCATTGATCATCGATCTGTAACCACCATTCACTGTAACATTAGCTCCAGCATCAGTTTTAAAGAAATATGGACCGATGATGCCTCCAGCATGTAAAGCACACCATACAGTGCATTTTTCAGGATGCAATGGAACCTGCAGAACTTCTTGAGGATTGTTTTCACTCTATATACGGCAACTTTGCTTGGTTACTTAGCCGTTCAACCAGAAATGAGCTTCATCACTAAACACAATTTTACAATAAAAAAGTTAATCAACTTGAACCTGTTCTAGAGCCCAATCAGCAAACAAACGACGCTTATTATGATCAAGAGGCTTTAGTTCTTGAACCAGTTGTATCTTGTATGTGTCTAGACCAAGATCTTTAGGCAAAATTTTCCATGTGGTGGATGCACAGAGTCCAAATTGTTGTGAACGTCGACGAATAGACATATCTGGGTCATCATTAACACTATGACTTATATCAGCGATATTTTGTTCTGTACATACAGTTATTTGTCTTGTTTTTGTTGTTGGTTCAACGAGTAGAGAAAATGTTGTCCGAAATCTATCGATAGTTCGACTTATAAGCTGCTCTGATGGACAATTATGTAAACCATAAATTTCACGAAGTGCTCTATAAGTTTGGCGAATAGAACACTGATTTTGAAAATAAATTTCAACAATTGGTAAACGTTATTACGGCTTGAGTCCTTCCATGATAATTTGTCAATGTTTACTGAACAGAAATGTCAAAACAACATGGCTTCTACCTTCTGTCAAATCACAGTTATCTCTATAGAAAGTTCTATCAATCTAAAAAAAACACCCGATAACTAAACGGAAGCAGAACTATCATAAATAAAGAGTATTAGCTATGAATAAGTCAAGTTTTTCCAGACATTTTCCTAAAATTACTCATCGATGTTTTTTGCGAGTTTGTTCCAGGAAACAGTGTGATATCATTTTAGCCTAAATACCTGTAATTCGATATTAAACAGTTCTGATATCTGCATTTGTTATCTGAAAAGAAGAATGATACTCACCAGTCATTTTTAGGAAATTAAGAATAGACATAATGATCACCTCATTTTGGGAATACAATTTAATTCGATTCGTTTTCAAAAGAAAAACAAAAACATCAAATGTTCAAATAGTAACAGCTGATTGCCACGGTTTTGGACAGATTGAACATCTGGCGCGACAACATCCATTTTGAATTGTTTTGAGTTTCATTCTCAACACTGTTGAAACGGGGTGTCTTAATGTTTTGCTCTAATTGGAAAATAGTGCAGCTGAAGCTCATCGTATCGGAAGTTTACGGAGACAATGCCCCAGTTGACAAGTCATGAAGAGAATGGTTTCGGCGCTTCAAAAATTTTGATTTCAGCGTTGAAGATAGAAGACGAATTATAGACGTTACTCGATGAAGATCCGAGTCTAATGCAAGACGAATTTGTTCTTTGGGGGTGAGTAGTGTCTGTAATCTATGAGCCTGATTCAAAAGCCAGGCTATTGGGTTCCTTATGAATTTTAACCCAGAGATCAGGAAAAGCTATCATTTTCTTGTGAGCAGCTGCTTCAAAGACGAAAAGAAAGGTTTTTTCACCGGGTAGTAAGTGATGATGAAAAGTAGATCTTTTAGGAAAACCCCAAGAAAAAATTACAATGTTTTGTCAGGCCAATCGTTACCACCGACCCTCAACATCAATACCAAAGCTGAACATTCAGGATTCGAAAGTTATGCTATGTCTGGTGGAACCAAGTTGTGTACTACTACGAGAGGCGTTCAATGTATTCTCGGTATAAGCACGAAAGAAAACTTTTGGAAAATTCTATTCTTCAATGTTGTCCCCTAGAACTTCAATACATTTGTTAGATCGAGAAATGAGCTTCTCTAAACCTTGTAAAAAATATTCTTCCGGCTTCTCCTCAAAATAGGTATTGACTGCTAACTTCAGTTCTTCATCGTCGGAAAATCGCTTTACAAAAAGATATTTTTTCACATTTGACCGATGATCCCTTCAGCGTGTAAAACACGCAATGCAGTGCATTTTTCAGGATGCAATGGAAGTTGCAGAACTTCTTGAGGATTGTTTTCTTTCCATATACGGAAATTTTGCTTTTTTACATAGCCGTTCAACCAGAAAGGAGCTTCATCACTAAACACAATTTTACGATAAAAAAGTGGATCAACTTCAAGCTGTTCTATGGCCCAATCAGCAAACAAACGGCGCTTATTATGGTCAGGTGGGTTTAGTTCTTAAACCAGTTGTATCTTGTATGGGTGTAGTCCAAAATCATCACGCAAAATTTTCCATGTGGTGGATACACAGAGTCCAACTTGTGATCGTCGACGAATAGACATATCTGGGTCATCCTTAACACCATGACTTATATCAGCGATATTTTCTTCTGTACGTACAGTTATTTGTCTTGTTGTTGTTGTTGTTGCATCGAGTAGAGAAAATGTTGTCCGAAATCTATCGATAGTTCGACGAATAAGCTGCTCTGATGGACGATTATATAAACCATAAATTTCACGAAGTGCTCTATAAGTTTGGCGAATAGAACACTGATTTTGAAAAAAAATTTCAACAATTGGTAAACGTTGTTGCGGCTTAAGTCCTTCCATGATAATTTGTCAATGTTTACTGAACAGAAATGTCAAAACAACATGGCTTCTACCTTCTTTCAAATCACAGTTATCTCTGTAGAAAGTTCTATCACTCTAAAAAAAACACCCGATAACTAAACGGAAGCAGAAATATCATTAATAAGGAGTATTAGCTCCTGGGTGTTTTAATGTTTTGCTCTAATTGGAAAACAGTGCAGCTGAAGCTCATCATATGCTTGCGGAAGTTTACGGAGACGATGCTCCACTTGACAAGTCATGAAGAGAAAGGTTTCGGCGCTTCAAAAGATTTAATTTCAGCGCTGAAGATCGACGACGAATTACAGACGTTACTCGATGAAGATCCGAGTCTAATGCAAGACGAATTTGTACTTACTTTGGGGGTGAGTAGTGTCTGTACGTTTGAAATCTATGGGCCTGATTCAAAAGTCAGGCAGTTCAGTGTTTCTTATGAATTTAAACCAATAGATCTGGAAAAGCTCTCTGGTATAGGCATGAAAGAAAACTTTTGAAAAATTCTATTCTTCAATGATGTCCCCTAGAACTTCAATACATTTGTTAGATCGAGAAATGAGCTTCTCTAAACCTTGTAAAAAATATTCTTCCGGCTTCTCCTCAAAATAGGTATTAACTGCTAACTTCAGTTCTTCATCGTCGGAAAATCGCTTTTCACGAAGATATTTTTTCACATTTGGGAATAGGTAGTAGTTACTGGGGACCAAGTCTGGACTGTACAGAGGAGGAGTAATTTCTTCGAAGAAACATTCCCGCACATCAGCCCTCACCACGCGGGCCTTGTGTACCGGAGCGTTGTCATGAAGCAGCTGCGAGTTTTCCTCGCCTTTTTCCTTTAATTGCTTCTCTTGAATTACGCAAAGTGGTTGCGTATGATGCTGCTCTGATACTTTCGCCCTTTTTAATGCATTCTATCAATAAAATACCTTTTGAATCCCAAAAGAATGTAACCATTATTTATCCAGCTGATAGGGTAACTTTAAACTTATTTACGGGCTGTGCACCCTTTTCAGTCCACTGCATGAAATCTTGTTTACTTTCCAGGTCACAGTGATGACGCCACGTCTCATCCCCAGTAACCAGCCGGTTGAAAATAGTCGATAGGTCCACAGAACTCTAAAAACTCCTGCTAACATCTTGATTTTTATTCTAGCATCTTCAAGTAACAGTTTTTCCATTTTTCTCACATTTTCTTCAGTAGTGCCGCTAACGTGCCCGCCTGAGCGAGGGTCGTCTTCACTGCTTTCTCTGCATCTTTTGAATTCACTTGACTACTTTTGAACGGTGGATAACGACGGGGTACAGTCTTAGTAAACAGTGACCATCTGTTCATGAATAGTTTTCTAACTTTTTCTCTGCTTAGTGAGGAACTTTGGAACGGCGCGATGCTCGATTTTCTTGATCATTGTGGCGTTAGTCATTCTGATCTTTTCTCACCGAGGATACCTAGAAAAAAAAATGATCGTAAATTAGTGAACTTTTATATTTATACCTTCTGAGTGTCATTAGTAAATGAGATAATTAAATTACTTACATTATTAGCAAATCACCCCGATGCGAAAATAAATTGAACGCCCCTTGTATGTTTATCTGTATTGGAACTGCTATAAAGTCTGACATGAACCGGAAATAATTCTTTTGAAGTCGTAAAAGCTTTAATACGAGTTTGAAAAAATTGATTCGATCAGACAGTAAATAATGTTGAGACATCTAACACCTTTTAAAACTAATTAGAGTGATCTACTGGCTGTCGGAATAATTGAAATTAGCAGTAGTTTAAAAGTTTTATGGACAAATAATTCATATAACCCGTTTTTTTGATTTGGGGGCAACATAATGATTTTAGTGAGAACTCAGTCGGATGCGTTGACAGGAGGCTAGATATGAATTTCGCATTTTTTATGGTTTTCGTTCTTAGTTTTTCAAAAGTGAAGGATGAAGCACACCCAGATATATGGATGTCGATAGTAAGTTTACAGCAATTTTTAAAATGAAATTTTTTAACCTCCACAGAAAACATTTATGTGGAATGAAATGATAATTACAATTTCAAAAACACTGACTCGACAAAAACAATGTGAGCCCTCTTGTATATCAAAAATGAACCAATTTGTACAAATTTCTGATACTTTTCGTCTGTCAAAATTTCAATAAATTATTTAAGAAACTCTTTGAATGAATACATCAAGTTTACCTGAAGTAACACCTTCCAGAAAACGAGTAGATTGCGTTTACCAGCGTTTTTCTCAGAGAATCAACACAAAATCAATGATGAAACAAATTTATAATTTGCGTACTGACTTATACTCCTAATGCTAAAAATTCTCAAAATATAAACATTTGATTGAAAGGATAAGGATCTAAGAGCGCCCAAAATAGGATTTTGAAATATGCAGAAACCACATTCAATTACCAATTAAGATCTATATGATGATTATTCCTCAATATGTCTACATGATAAATAAGACCTATAATCAACACTTCCTAATTATTAAAAAGTAATGAAACTATAATACGCTAATCAAAAGATCGTTAAAATTTAATGTCGAATAGAACGATTGTTAATTTCGTTGTGAATCCACCTATCACTTAGAAGGTAGTGTTATTACAGTCTTTAAATCAATTAAAAATAAAACTATAAAAATAAGGAGTTGAAAATTTTTTCTTTCGATTGAATGCAGCCGGTATGGATTTAGCAATTATTCTTGAAAGAGAGAAGATTCCTATTAATTGAATAAGTTGCTGGTCAGTTTCTATGTGGAACTGTTTTTTCATTTACCATAAAGATGAGTACAAATTATTTGAAAGAGATTATCATGTTTTTATCTTCTACTCTAATCTAACTGTTATCGGGTGTTTTTTTAGAGTGACAGAATTTTCGATAGGGATAACTGTAATTTGACAGAAGGTAGAGGCCAAGTTGTTCTGACATTTCTGTTCAGTAAGCATTGACAAATTATCATGGAAAGACTCACGCCGCAACAACGTTTACAAATTGTTGGAATTTAATTTCAAAATCACTGTTCTATTCGCCATACTTAAAGAGCGCTTCGTGAAATTTATGTTTTACATAATCGTCCATCAGAGCAGCTTATTCGTCGAACTATCGATAGATTTCATACATTTTCTCTACTCGATGCAACAACAAGACAAAGAACTGTACGTACAGAAGAAAATATAGCTGCTGTAAGTCATAAGGATAATGATGATCCAGATTTGTCTATTCGTTGACGTTCACAACAAGTTGGACTCTGTGCATCCATAACATGGAAATTTTTGCGTAAAGATCTTGCTCTACACCCATACAAGATCCAACTGGTTCAAGAACTAAAGCCACTTGACCATTATAAGCTGATATAATAAGTTTGTCTGCTGATTGGGCCCTAGAACAGCTTGAAGTTGATCCACTTTTTTATCGTAAAATTGTGTTTAGTGATGAAGCTCATTTCTGGTTAAACGGCTATGTAAACAAGCAAAATTGCCGTATATGGAGTGAAAACAATCCTCAAGAAGTTCTGCAGGTTCCATTGCATCCTGAAAATGCACTGTATGGTGTGCTTTACACGCTGGAGGCATCATCGGTCCATATTTCTTTACAAACGATGCTGGAGCAAATGTTACAGTGAATGGTGCTCGTTACATATCGATGATCAATGATTATTTGTTTCAAAATTAATTGGCCTCCAAGATCATGCGATATAACTCCACTTGATTATTTTCTTTATGGTTATGTCAAGTCATTGGTTTATGCTAATAAACGAAAAACAATAGACGCATTGGAAGCCAACATAACTCGTGTCATTGATGAAATAAACCCTGAATTACTCGAAAAAGTGATCCAAAATGGTCTGATCGAATGCGGTTCCTCAGATCTAGTCGTGGTCGACATACTACTCTGTCAAGAAAGTACCGGGAATTTTCAATTAAAACAACATTTTTACATTTAATCGTCAAAATTTATTGGGTTGCCTTCAAAATAGGCTCCATTTGCTCCAATACATCTATGCCAACGGCACTTCCAATTATCGAAACATTTTTTGTAGGCGCTTTCCGGGATGGACTTTAGCTCTCGCGCCGAATTTTGTATTATGGCTTCAATCGACTCAAAACAGGTGCCACGAAGGGGCAATTTTAGTTTTGGGAAGAGAAAAAAGTCGCAGGGAACCAAATCCGGCGAATACGGTGGTTGCTGAAGCACGTTTGTTGAGTTTTTGGCGAGAAAGTCAGTCACAATCGTAGCTCGGTGAGAAGGCGCGTTATCGTCATGCAAAATCCATGAGTTGTTCGCCCACAAATTTGGCCGCTTCTTACGGATACGCTCACGCAAACGTTTCATAACGCCTAGGTAATACTCCTTGTTTACCGTCTGACCCTCTGGAACGAATTCGTAGTGCACCACGCCACGGATATCGAAGAAAACAATGAGCATCACCTTCATTTTCGAGCGGCTTTGGCGTGGTTTTTTCGGTTTCGGCTCATTTTTTGCCACCCATTCCGATGATTGCTGGCTTGTTTGCATATCGTACTCGTAGACCCAGGTCACATCACCAGTTATAATATGTTCCATGAATGTAGAATCGGAATTACAGCGATCCAGCATGTCTGAAGGAACCTGTTCGCGATGACGTTTTTGAAGAAAATTCAGGTCTTTCGGTATGAGTCATGCGGCCACCTTTCTCATGCCCAAAATATCAATCAAAATCGTACGTGCGGACTCGTGGGATATCTTAAGATCATGTGCTATCTCTCTCAAGCTGGTACGACGGTTTTCCAGCACCCTTTCCTTAATTCTATCGACGTTATCTTCGATCGAAGCCGTCGATGGGCGTCCACTTCACGACCGTCCTTGAAGGCTCTGTACCACTGATATGCACGAGTTTTCGATAGAGCATTATCACCAAAGGCCTTTTGCAACATTTTCAATGCATCGGCACACGAAAATTCATTTGCAACACAAAACTTTAAACAAATTCTTTGCTCAACGTAATCACCCATAGTAAAAATCGGCACGCACTCTGACATCGACTGACTTAATCAGCTGTTGCAAACACACTAGTTGACAGATCCCGCTCAAGCTTGGCATAGTAATTAAGGACAGTGGTACCAACCTAGAAAAAAAATTTTTACCTGCCTCATTGCCCCGCCAGATTTAAATCGATAATTCCCGGTACTTTCTTGACAGAATGTATGCCGGAAATTATTTTCAGAACATAAATGTCATGAAATTATGTTTCAAAAAGGAAAAAAATTTGGTTTTAATTTTAATTTAAATGTGTTTTATTTCAATTTTAAGTTCTATCACTCTAAAAAAACACTCAATAGAAGTCTTGCATTTCCCTCGTATTTGGATTTTAATGTGGTTTCCAATAAGAGATTTCAGTTTTAATAGTCCGCTGTCTGGGCACTTTTGAAGCTGAATCTTTTGACATTTGACAAGTAAAAACTACGCCATTACTGAAAATGGAAAGATACTCGCTTCAAAAAAGCAGTGAAATTGTTAAAACTCGCTACAAAAATGGTAAAAATTGTGTAGTCACAGCTCGCAAAACTAAAGTACCTTTGAGCACCTTCTCGGCCGGCAAAAAATGGTCCAAAATAGGTTAGTTTTACAACTTTGTTGTCATTATTATCTGAAGCAAATATACCCCATATTCCAAAACAGATAATAATGTCAAAAAATTCGTAAAGCTAACACATTTTGGACCAATCGAAAAATAGCTCAAATATTGTCAAAAACTAACATATAAACAGTTTTCACACCCTCACCCAAAATTTCCAACCTCTTTTGTAAGTTTGACAGTACAGTGGGACAAACCAGGAGATCTTTCCAGAAGGATCAAAGAACACCAATCTTCATTTAGGAACCAGAAAGATAACTCTTTTACGAAATATTTTTTTTGAAACCAATCATATTTTCCCAGAATAGGACAATCTTGAAATATTGCACCTGGAAACGAAAGGAAAATACTAGATATCCTGTAATCCATCGAAATAATTAAGCACAAGGACGTTTCAACAATAAAACCATTACATGAGCAAACTGGCTTTTGGCAAACTCCATTTCACGAAGCTTCGTATAAGCTGAAATCTTCAACGAATATATAGTCCGTCTAGTTTTAATTCTTGAATCAGAAAAGTATAAAAAAATTTCATCTTATTTACTTATACAACCTCCATTTCACTGTAAACACTTGACTAAACATGGAGGTACACCCTAAACTAGATCACCTCCATAATTTTTGGTGATGGTAGTTCAGGACTGTAAAACTGAATTAAATCATATTTCTTTCGTGGCGCTGCTCGGTCATCTTCAATAGTCTCCATATGTTTTCAATGAGACTAAGATCTGGTGAAGCTGCTGGCCATGAAAAGATTGTCACTTGGTGTTCTTGCATCCAAGCTTGAGTATAGGCCGAAGTATGGCATTATGCATTATCCTGCTAAAAACTCCACTCCTCTGGATATAAAGCATGCGCAGTTTCAAGAAGAAAATCCTTTAGAATGCCACAATACTTGTCACTATTAGTGATACCATCAACTATACTGAGAGGCGTAGCACCACGCTGACATATTACTCCCCAAACCATTATTTTGATGGAAAATTTGGAAATTTGAACGGTAACAGGTTGTTTCGATAGGATTTTTAAGTGAATTCCAGCAAATTAGAAAAAACTTCAATCTGATATAAAGACATTATTGAAAATATCTTCTTGAAAACGTTGACAAAATTCTATCCTTCGTTCCTTCTGTAAAGGTGTCATTACAGGGATTTTTTTGGTTTCCTTGATATGTATCGTTGTCTTTTCTGGACATACTTTTATATTTCGTTGATTTCCAAATCTGTTAGCCAATTTGCGAAACTACAGACGCGGATTGTGTCGGCATAAGGCCAATAAAGCGTTTAAATTGTTTCCTTCAATCTTAAGCAGTCTTCCTGAAGCTGGTCTATGCCTCATATCCATGCCATTTTTATCCTCTTCTTTGTTTCATATTCAGCACGTTTTCCCAGTTCAGTCAATTGCACTAATTTTTTAACGTTTCGAAAAATCTTTTCAATACAAATATTCTACCTGTTTTCTTTTTTCTAGTTGCGAAATTATTTCATAAATTGTATACCTGTTGACAATCAACAATATTTGACAAATAGTGTTGCCATGCAACTTTGGCCATAGCCGACTATCTGCACAACCTATTTTATACATTACTTTTGCCTTAGAATTTTACAAATAAGAAATATATTAAAATAACGAAAAATAATAAATTCTGGATACTTTCTAGACGTATATAAAATAGTAGAAGTTCAATTATATTATCCTGAATTTAAATTTATTTTAATTACTTCTATCAAGTGTCGACTGGCATTTTGATTTAATCACAAAAATTAACCAGTACTGTTTGATTCAGACAGACATTGTGTTTTATTCGATACTTGAAAGATACGCCTTTGGAACCATAAACTCTGAAACCTCGAGGTTGACCAGAAAAATTTTCACTGTTTATTCCATACAGTCGTTGAACAACTTTGAATACTTTCCATTTTTTATGTCCAGATGGGCACCTCATGTCGTCAATTAAACGCAAAATCGCACAAAAAACTTCTGCAAGAATTAATTAATCAATTGCAGTTACAGAAAGACTCAGATCGTAGTAAATACCTATCATTTCAAGTTCGTTAGTGCATTATTTCAGCCGGAAATCTCAGAATCATAGAATTACGGGTAGTACAAATGGTTTTTTTATGCAAAAATTTTTTACCTCACTGACTTACAATTCGAATGCATTATAATGATTTTAATGAAAATCATTTGCTCAATCACTCTAGGAGGTACCTAGCATAATGCTATTGCATTTTGATTTTTGTGTACTCTTCGCTTTTTGTTTTTCAACGGTGTTGAGTCAAGAGAACCCGGATATAGAGTTATCGTTAGTAAGTTCTGAATAATTTTTTAAATCCTATTTTCTCTTTTGTAGTGAACGTTAATTCACCAGAGATATTTTTGGTTTTCAATCAAGTTTTTCATATTTGTCTTATTGAATTTTACGTGTAAATAACGCTCAAATCACCCTTATGATCCAGCCTAGAAAATTGATATTAAATGAGGTTTATTTTTTATTTTTATTCTTATTATACGACAACGATCATTTCGCTAACACAAGTAGTAAGTGGTATCTTACATATTTGAATAACTAAATTTGTTTTTGAAAGCGGCTTCTACTTATAGTCCGTCTAGAATTTTTTGAATACTTTAATATTAACAGATATATTCTGTTAGCCATATTTAATTTAAAAAAATTATATTTAATATTATAACTTCAGGGATTAAATTAGTTTCATATAAGTACAGATTGTATCAAACGACATATAAAATAAACGTTAATTATAAGACATCCAAACGAGATAAGAAAATCCAATAAATATAAATTGTTAACAAAAATCCTATAAATTAAACATTTTGAATAGATGAAATTTTGTTTCGGCTCATCTCTCTTATGAAAACAGATATTTTTCAAAAATGTTCATCATAATCCTAAGAATTTCATCATAAAACTATCTTACTTGGAATATTCGATATTATTGAATATCTAACTGAGTTACTTTTTAGAAAATCTCAAGATATGTAAAAACATTACTAAAAAACACGTTTTAAGAGAGACTTTGCTCGTCAGTAAAATTTCTATCTGTCGTTCCTTTTATGAAGATGTCATTATAAGGATTTTTTTGGTTTCCTTGATATGTAGCCTTGTCTTTTCAGTGACATACGAACGGTTTCTTGACATACTTTTATATTTCTTTGATTTCCAATTTTTTTAGCCAATTTGCGAAACCTCAGACACGGATTGTGTCGTCCTAAGACCAATAAAGTGTTCAAATTGTTTCCCTTAATCTTACGCGGTCTTCATGAATCTGGTCCACGCCTCATATTCGTGCCAGTTTTTATCTTCATTATTGTCTCATATACAGAGCACTTTTTCGCAATTCAGTCAATTGCACTAATTTTTTAACGTTTCAAAAACCTTTTCTATACTGTCCACCTGTTTTTTTTTCTAGTTGCGACATTATTTCATAAATTGTATATGAAAATTATGAAAAATAATATATTCCGGTTACTTTCTAGGCGGACTTTATATCAGAAATAGTAAAGGTTCTAATGTAGACCCTTGGGGCACACCAGCTTGGTCTCAGTTCAGAATACATACCATCTTCAAATACTGTTTGATATCTATCACTCAAAAAGAGTGGAAAATTCTCACTGCATCCGATTGCATCCATACAACCTCAGTTTCTTCAGCAATATGCCTTGTGGAACGCAGTCAAAAGCCATTGACAAATCAATAAATCATCAAAGACAGTACTCTGCCTTTACGAAGCAACCCACAGCTAATTCCACAAAGTCCTCTACAGTCTTGGTTGTGCTCTTATCCTTCTTGTAAACAAACTGCTCACTCAATAGTAGACTATTCCTCTCAAAAAATGAAATTACTTATTTTAAAATTATTTCCTCAAATATTTTCGATATGATCAGTATCAACGAAATTGTCTCACCCCTCTTCTGTCAGTTATTATCTGTCAGAGTTTGTCATATAGCTTGTACAGGGTGACAAGAAAAACTTCTGACAATTTTTAGCGTGTTCTGGAACAAAAGAATTGTAGTGCAGAATGGCCGCCCTACTCGCCGGATCTCAAACCAATGGACTAGAGCGTGTGGTCGATTTTGGAGCTCAGGGCGTGCGCTAAACACCACAAAAGTTTGGCGTCGCTGAAGCAATCGCCGGAAATGGGCCCGAAGAGCTGCGACCCATCGCAAAAATTTCAGGAAGCGTCTGAAGCTATGTATCGCCGCCAAAGGAAGCCACTTCGAAACCGCTTAAATATATTATCTGCAAATGTGTATGTTATTATTATTCGTTTTGTTTAATTTCTTTTGTTTAATGAAGTTAAATGAAAAATGTTTGTTCAAGGTTTTTCTTGTCATCCTGTAGACACTTTGTATAATATTGATGACATATTTATTTCATGAAAAGCGATTATTATTGGAGAATAGATATATTGTATCGAATTTTCACAATGCATTCACTAAGAATGTAATGCATGACGCGTTTCGATCATGATATCATTGTCAAGCGTAACACTTGACAAACTGATCTAACTGCTGAATTTTTCCCGTTTTATTGAATGCTTACTGTTCTTATCCATTCCTCCCGATTTCTAGACGGAAATACTCCAAAAGTACGGCTTTCCCGCAGAAAGTCACGAATTAGTCACTGAGGACGGCTACATCCTCACCATCTACCGCGTTCCACACGGTAAGAACGGAACTGGCGTCAATCCTAAGCCGATACTGATGCAACACGGCCTTTTTGGAATGGCGGAGAACTTTGTTGTAGCCGAAATGTTCGGAAGTAGCATGGCTGGGTACTTCGCCAACCGCGGATACGACGTTTGGTTAGGTAACTCCAGAGGAAACCGACACTGTAGAAGACACGTACGGTTGGATCCTGAAAAGAGGAAATTCTGGGATTTTAGGTGAGCTGGTTCATTTAACTGAAGTGTACAATGGATTTCTATCAAGCAAAGGCCATACGAAGTAAATACCATCAATTTATTACTTTAGTACTTTTAGTAGCTCTGAAACTCTGAGGTGAAGGGTTTACCCTTCTTTAACTCAGCGGGGACGGTCAGTCAGGTAATTTAAGACTAGTCGTGTCCTCTATATGACACGCCGGC
Organism: Megalocaria dilatata; assembly: GCA_034642435.1. Classification (NCBI taxonomy): domain Eukaryota; kingdom Metazoa; phylum Arthropoda; class Insecta; order Coleoptera; family Coccinellidae; genus Megalocaria; species Megalocaria dilatata. The sequence continues at coordinate 8,257,563 of CM067857.1, read as the reverse complement.
AAGCTGCAGCAGAGCAAAGCAGAACTCTGGACGAGAAGTGAACAAGATGGTCGTTATAAAAAATACTGTAATTTTTTTAACTGGGATATAAGTATGTAAAAAATATTGAACGTAATAATTATGATATACTAACTGACAAAGAAACTGCAACACCCAGAGGTGCTGTTTAAATTAAAATTTTTTTTTTGGTAAAACAAAGATAGTATAGTAAGGAGTAAATGATTGAAATTTGAAGAGAAAAAGGAAGGATTCACAAGTTTTTAATAAATTTGTTAATAATGTGTTTGTTCACCGCGATTATCTATACACTTCCCAACACGTCTTGCCATTGATGCAATAAGATGGACTATTTCTTTTTGAGGAATACTATCGCAAGCTACCTGTAGTTCATGTCTCAGAGCCGCCAAAGTCCGTGGGGGTTGGGGTAAATTTCCAAGTCTTCTACCCATGATGTCCCAAACATACTCTATGGGTGAAAGATCGGGGGATCTGGGCGACCATGGCAAAAGATTCACATGGGTCGCTTCAAAAAAGTTTAAACTAACTCTGGCAACATGAGTTCGAGCATTATCTTGCTGAAATATTGGATTTTCGAGCCGGTTAATAAAAGGGAGAATATATGGCTCTAATTTTTCTTGAAGCTAACGCAGCGCTGTCATGTTACCTCGAATAAAGACTGAGAGTGACCTACTTGCATGTGCAATAGCACCCCATACCATAACGCCTACTGTCCGGTGTACATGACGCTCCGCCCAACAGGCATTAGATCTTGATGGGGGCGCTCTCTTGACTAGGACCCTAGTTTCATCCCGGCGAAATGGAGGGTTAAGTCTTGGTGTCTAACGTAATGCCATTTCGCGCCAGTCACTGGACCTGTATGGTGGAAGATCTCTGAATGGGGCCCTAGTTTTACTCAGGTGAAATGGAGGGCTGAGCCGGTTGATTAACTCAGTGACAAGGGAGTCTGTCGCAGCACAGAGCTTCCCCCTTAAAACCAGCGTACTCTACCCTATCGCAGTATGAATCTCCGGATTCTGTGTAATGGCCGAGTGCGTTATGTAGCATACTGCGTTACCTCGGGGGGGTGGTCTTGCCCACAGGTGTTACTTGTACCACCTGACCACCCCATTGGTGTTGGACTAGAGGGGGCAGTGGTTGAAAGTCCGCATGCTGGACTAGGGGGGTATTTCATTTATCTGTTCGCAGACCCCCATTTTCGGGATATTCTCATGAAACGACTCGGGGTTTAACGGGACTTGACGGTTCGACCGGCCTATCCTGGCCCCTGGATCTGTGCGTAACTATTTAGGGTTTGTGGATCTCGACGAAATGGCTCCGCCATTAGTGCTTGACGCCAGGATCAATCAAATGACCTCACATGGGTTCGGTGGGTCAGGACGTACAGTCCGCTAGACGGTGCTCGTACCAGGATCAATTGTAGTCGTCAATCTTGAGTTTATCTTAGTTCATGGGACTGCGTTCGGGTGGATGGATAAGAATTCCCTCCGGCGGGTGAGTTGCGTCTCAAACCAGCTCGGGTACTGTCCTGCTGAGCCAGTAGGGGTTGGATAGTGCTTCGCTGCTACCAGTCAGACGGTTCTGGCTTTCGAGTCGGGGCCCAAACTGGAAGCTGGTGGGTTCATCTCTTCGGAGGGGTTCTCGCCACGTGTGATGATATGGCGTAATCCTTATCACACTTTCTACCTCTAGGGGTGGACTGTGGAGACTGCTTGGTAGTCACTTGGAAAAGAGGTCTCCCTCAAATAGCCAATAACTATTTTGGTAGAATTCTCCTGTACATGACGCTCAATATCAAACTGAGGTTCACGTCTTTCTCCCCGACGTCGTCTAACCCTTCCTCGGCCATCATGTGCACCCAAGGAGAATCGAGATTCATGAGAAAAGACGACCTGATGCCATTGCACATTCCAATGTTGGCGTTCTCTGCACCACTGTAATCGCTGCCGGCGATGTTCAACCGTCAGAGGTAACACAAGATGTGGTCGATAATGCTGCAGTCCAAAAGACCTTATCCGGCGGCAAACCGTTCAGACAGTTATAGGATAGCCTTGATCTCCTTACCACTCATCAGCCAAAGATCGAGTTGTCGCAAATCGATCTCTAATAGCCATAAGTCTTAGACGTCGATCTGTTTCATTTGTGCCCCTTCGACGTCCGGTGCCCATTCTTCTTCGATTTTATCAAACCATGCTTGACAACATATCATAACAGTAGTTGGATGTCTGTCCGTTCTGTTAGCTATTTCTTGAAATGAGAACCCCGCCTCTCGTATACCAATAATTCGACTTCTTTCAAATTCACTTAGCTGGCGATAAATTCCGCGTACACGTGCTCTTGGCATTTTAACAACAACTAAACGTCGACTTTGGATCTCCTCGAACTGCTGGTTTGTTGTAAAATTTTAAAAATTTGCAGAAAACGACTACATATTTAAGTAACAAAAAATGTTTACATGACCTTCACGATTTTTTCTCCAAATTTTAATCATTTACTCCTTGCTATACTTTCTATGTTTCATCAAAAAAAATTTTAATTTAAACAGCTCCTTCTGAGTGTTGCAGTTTCTTTGTCAGTTAGTATAATTTTCCATCGCACTGCGGCTTCTTTTTCAAACTTCGGGTGAGTCTCACAAAAACCTACACATAATTTCAAAAAAATTCCCAAATGTATGCTTTATTCCAAAGTGTTTCGTATAATTTCAGTTATCATGAGGTAGGAGTATATGATATATCAGCTATGGTGGATTATATACTCAAGACAACAGGAAAAAAGAAGCTCTACTACATTGGCCATTCTCAAGGGGGGACAGTATTCTATATATTAAACTCTGTGCGACCGGAATATCAAAAAAAAATCATTCAAGCATCTTTATTGGCCCCAGCTGGTTTCATGAGAAATTTCAATAATTCCCTTATTCTACCACTGGCCAAACGTCGAAAAATGATTGAAGTAAGTAACGAAGACTGTTGCTGTACATATTCTTTAGAAAATGTTGAAGTAAAAATGTTTTTTTCTAGACATTGAAATATATTTTATATATTGTGAGGTCATTTTGATATTTTTTGAACAGACTGACAATAAAAACTTCGGACAAACATTTTTTCATTCAACTTTATTGAACAAAAGGAATTAAACAAAACTACAAAAAATAATAATAACATCATTATTTGGTAATAATATATTTGAGATATTCAAGATTACTTGAAGGACAGAAAACAAATAGTCGTATTGAATGTGAATGAGGAAAAATATTCCTCAACGGAAATTACTATAACTTCTGGGATACCACAAGGCACTAATTTAGGACCTATTTTATTCGTTGTCTATGATGACGATCTCCCAGAGGCTTTGGAAGGTGATCCTGATACATTTCAAGAAACGGTATCACCAGCATTGGAAACGAGTTCTTACACTTTGGCTGATGATACTAATATAACAGTATCTTCCCAAGATCTAGAATCTGTGACTGTTGGCTTAACAACTGCTTTATCGAACGTCAGTGAATAGTGCATCTGCAATTCACTAACTCTTAATTCTGATAAAACAAACATCATGTTGTTTTCCAGCATCAGGACGCATCTTAGTTTTCCAGCGTGCATTAACTTTGGGAACCAGCGAATACCAACAAGCTTAAATACAAGACTTTTGGAACCACGGTAGACAAACACCTAAACTGGGAATAACACTGTAACTTCCTGATATCAATGTTAAATTCGGTAGTTTACACACTGAAGGCTATTAGATATCAAGTTGATATAACCACAATGAAAACCATCTATTTTACAAATTTTCAGTCACTTCTTCTATCTTACGGCATTGTATTTTGGGATTCCAGTTCATCAGTAGGACATATTTTTGTAACACAAAAATTAGCAATCAGAACTATGTTCAATTTGAAATCAAGGTCATCTTGTAGGAACTACTTTTAGGCTAATAACATTTTAACTCTTTCAGGTTTTTATTGCTACAGAGTTTTGCTATTTTTGCGAAAACATCATTATTACTTTGAGAGTTACAAAAATAACAATTTTACCAGAAGAATTCAAGAATACTTTTTCTCGATCCATAAATATTCCTATACTGAAAAAAGCACACTTTGTATGAGTATTAAATTGAATAATCTCCTACCGAAAGATATTCAGGACATATCAGATTACAATCGATTTTCTTGTCACCTTGTATATAATTTTCAATATATATTGTCATGGAATTTACAATCAAATTGAATAATTGCCTAAATATATTAAGGAAAAGACTCACCGTTGTATATAAGTTGACTCGTTAGAGTATAACCAGACCAAAATGAATTGAAAAATATCCATTCTGATAAAAATATCAATAACTCAATTCATGAAAATACACTCATATTATGAAGAAAAAACATATTTGGAGTACATAACGACTAGTCAAGTGAAAATTCTTTGAACGGTAATCAAAAATCAGCAGTATTGTTGACAATTTATAAATAAAATTCACAGGTAGATTTCAATTCACAATTAAAATAGAAAGGCTTTTTACTTGATAGAAGAAATATAACAAAATTTGAATATTAAAACAAAATGAAATATGTTCATCTTCTACAATTTTAATTTCATTTCAAAAAAATTTTTTATTCAAAAAACTTTTAGAATTAAATTAATGTCTAAAACAAGCACCGCTTACATTTAATAGACGTATATAATCAAAACTCAATATATAATGTCAAATGAAATAAATAAACCAACAGATATACGAAAGTCATTAAAATTAATAAATAAATATTTAAAGGAGACAAAATTTTGTTTCTGGTCTTACCTTTAAAAACACCAATTGCCTTTTAAAAACATGAACACAGTTAAAGGACTTCTCAAAGAATATAATTTATTTGAAATATTCAATATATTTAAATATTCGAATGAGTTCATTCAGAAATCTCTAAAAAATGCACTATATCTTCAAAAAACAAATATAATTCTAAGCAATTCCGTCTTTAGTCCTCAATAATATTCCAAATATCAAAATCAAAAAACTTACCTATATCAAAACCTCAGCACGTGTAAAATGACAAATGCTTCGAAACACAGATCAACTTTATAATTCAAGATTGATCTATGTTCTAACAAAATCAAAGAACAGTGTGAGTTATTTTTAAGGCTTATTTAAATTCATTGACATTCCATAATGAGATTTGTTGAAGCCAAAATATAATTATACATTATATATAAAATAAAATAGAAAGGCCTTTTACTTGATAGAAGAAATATAACAAAATTTGAATATTAAAACAAATTGAAATATGTTTATCTTCTACAATTTTAATTTCAAAAAAAATTTTTTTTAGACATTAATTTAATTCTAAAAGTTTTTTGAATAAAAAATTTTTTTGAAATTAAAATTGTAGAAGATAAACATATTTCAATTTGTTTTAATATTCAAATTTTGTTATATTTCTTCTATCAAGTAAAAGGCCTTTCTATTTTATTTTATATATAATATATAATTATATTTTGGCCTCAACAAATCTCATTATGTAATGTCAATGAATTTAAATAAGCCTTAAAAAAAACTCATAGTGTTCTTTGATTTTGTTAGAACATAGATCAATCTTGAATTATAAAGTTGATCTGTGTTTCGAAGCATTTGTCCTTTTACACGTGCTGAGGTTTTGATATAGGTTAGTTTTTTGATTTTGATATTTGGAATATTATTGAGGACTGAAGACGGAATTGCTTAGAATTATATTTATTTTTTGAAGATATAGTGCATATTTTTAGAGATTTCTGAATTAACTTATTCGCATATTTAAATATATTAAATATTTCAAATATATTATATTCTTTGAGAAGTCCTTTAAGTGTGTTCATGTTTTTAAAAGGCAATTGGTGTTCTTAAAGATAAGACCAGAAACGAAGTTTTGTCTCCTTTAAATATTTATTTATTAATTTTAATGACTTTCGTATATCTGTTGGTTTATTCATTTCATTTGACATTATATATTGAGTTTTGATTATATACGTCTATTTAATGTAAGCGGTGCTTGTTTTAGACATTAATTTAATTCTAAAAGTTTTTGAATAACAAATTTTTTTGAAATTAAAATTGTAGAAGATAAACATATTTCAATTTGTTTTAATATTCAAATTTAATTCACAATTATTCAATGTTAATACAGCCAAAGTTGAAAAGATTTGTTTCTATCTTAGTTATATTCGAACTTTAGTGAAATTATTGACAAGGAACAAGCTAAATTAAATATAACTCACCAGAATTATGTAAATAGGACAAATTCAATCAAAATTCAATTAATTAAGAAAAACATAATGTCTACGTCAGATATTTTCAAATGATTAATGTAAGAGATATCCTTCAAGATGTTTAGGCATCAATAGAATTGTAATAGCATCTAAGCTAAAGAAATTTAATCAACTTCATAAATAATTTTAAATAATTTAGAAGTTATAAGCATTAGAAGTTAAACTTTGTTAAATTTTGACACTTGAAATACTATACGGATTAAAAGCAAGACTTTCACAGTTTTGTGAAAATAGGCTAATTTTCAACAGTAATTTTAAACCAAGAAATATTGTAAATTTTGTAAAATCATGGAAAGCATCATTTTTCAATAATTTTGACAGAAGCTAGTAAGCGTGAAAACTATAAATGGGACAGACACAGAAAAATTGAATCAGCCTCTAAATATTCAGATTAGTGTCCATGTCGATCCATAATTAAAAAAGTTCCAAAAAGTATCATCATCTAAAAAAAGAAGATTATTTGGTTATTGTGAATTGAAATTGAATCCAGAAAATACGTTACATGAATATTGTGAATGGAAACATCCCCATTTACAATCAAGAATACATCAATTTATATCCATAAGAAGCAATCAACTAAGTGAGCTGAGAGATATAAACCTGCCGGAAATATTCTACAGGAAATAAAACAAAATCCTGAAATAGAGCAAAGCTAACATCAAAGGAACATTGTTAATGGACAATTAAATTTACCAAAGGTAGAAATTAGTTTATTTATGTAGTTTTCCAATTTAAAATTCAAAACAAATTATTGATGGTTTACGTTAGAATTACGTTACGATATTTAGATAGGGTTAGGTTAGAACATAGAATTAGAATTTAGATTCTTAATCACTGGTTATAATATTTCAAATTACTTCCATATAATATATAATTTAAAAATTCAAACTGAACCCTCCCTAAAAGATCAAATCAAATTTAATAATATTTAAATTTCAATTATTCAAAATTATAATATTAATAATACAAGCAACTACATACAACGGTGATCTAACTGGTATTCATTCAGAAATTATATATATTTAAAATATATCAAATTAAATCCACTAAAAAGGAGTAAAAGCATATTAAAAAGTTTCATTTAATTAATTCCATAACAATATTGTAGACGTTTGAAGATATTATTCTGAATTTAAATTCATTTACAAAATTTTTTCTATCATAAAGGATTCTCCAATTAGAGTTAACTACGCCATTACTAAAAATTGAACGATACACGCTTCAACAACGCACTTAAATTGTTAAATTCGCTACAAACATGGTTGGAAAACCTTTATATAAAATCAATTACAGTACATGTAAATTTATCAGAAATTTTCGGCTCAAAATTCATTATTTCTTCATACAACTATTACTTCCATCATTTTTACATTACAGAGAATGGTAGAGAACGCTAAAATCGGCGAATTTCCACCCAAATGGTTCAATTTGACCGAATTCGCTTATGGGATGTGTAGCGATACGCCCTTGAAGGCCCTATGTCAAAGTTTCTACAACGTACTGGCAGGTGGCGATTCTGGAGAATTTTATCCTGTGAGTACGAAACAAACAGAAATTATTGATAAATCAAGAAATCAGAAGAGATACTTATTGATTCGAAAATTTTCAGCCTATGCTAACACAAGTGTTGAGGTTAATTCCAACGGTAGCTGTCAAACAATTACTCCATTATGCGCAAAGTGTTGAAACAGGTGGGTATTTTAAAGAAATCAAAAATATGGCGATTGCACCAAATATGTCTCAATAAGATATTGCTGTGGAAAAAGATACTTGAACTTGAATTTTAATTTTCGTTTTTTGCTAATAATTTCATTGTTTATTATTTTTCATTATTATTATCCTGATAATAAATAATATTCAAATAAGGTTATTCTCATTTTCACAAATGTTTATTGTTATGTTTGCAACTAAAACCCAAAAAAGGGTCTCTGCAAATTCCAGCTTATCTGAATATATTTAACACAGGTGAGTTATTTAAATTTATTTGTTCGTTAAGTAATATTCCAATTTCATTATGTTTATTTATCTCTAGGGATTCTAACAGATTTAAGGCATATCTTTTGGTTTCTATATGTACAATTTCAAAATTATGGTTGAAAGTATGTCCTGTTTCGAACAAATGGTTGGAATATGTACAATTACTTTTATTATTGAGGAAACTCTTCAAATGTTCACAAATTCTATATCGGAAAGTTCTTCCAGTCTGTCCTATGTAAACTTTAGGGCAATCACCGCAGGTTAACTTATAAACCCCCGATTTATCATCTTTATGTGTACAATATTTATTATTTTCAATAAATTTACTCAAGTTTGAATTGGGTTTAAATGAAGTTCTTGAATAATATTTATTTTTGAGTTATGTAGCAATTTTCTCAGAAACACCTTTAGTGAATTTCAAGGAAATGTATTTAAAATTTTTTTTTTATATTAGGAAACACCATATTTCAAGCTTTTTTATTAATCAACAATTTGTCTATCAACTTAGGATCATAGTCATTATTAACATTTATTGGTTTAATTATGTTAAGTTCTGAAATATAATTTTCTCGATTCATGGGAATATTAACTAATCTATGGATCATACAATTAATTGCTGATAATTTTTGATTTAAAAGATGATTTGATTTATTGTGTATAATAGAATCCGTGTAGGTTGGTTTGTAAAATATTGAAAAATCATGTGAATTATTTATTCGAGTAACAGTTAAATCAAAGAAAATAAATTCTGTTGCTTCACAGGTACAGACAGACTTTTAAAAAAATTCTTTTTATTCATCAATGAAATACATCCTTCAGTTAAATTCACTATGGAAACCGAACATATTAATTCTATTAATTTTCTTGATTTAACTGTTACTCGAATAAATAATTCACATAATTTTTCAATATTTCACAAACCAACCTATACGGATTCTATTATACACAATAAATCAAATCATCCTTTAAATCAAAAATTATCAGCATTTAATTGTATGATCCATAGATTAGTTAATATTCCCATGAATCGAGAAAATTATATTTCAGAACTTAACATAATTAAACCAATAGATGTTAATAATGACTATGATCCTAGGTTGATAGACAAATTATTGATGAATACGAATAATAAAATAGCTTTAAATATGGTGTTTCCTAAAATAGAAAAAAATTTTAAATACATTTCCTTGAAATACACTGAAGGTATTTCTGAGAAAACTGCTACATACCTCAAAAATAAATATAATTTAAGAACTTCATTTAAACCCAATTCAAACTTGAGTAAATTCATTAAAAATGATAAAGACTGTACACATAAAGATGATAAATCGGGGGTTTATAAGTTAACCTGCGGTGATTGCCCTAAAGTTTACATAGGACAGACTGGAAGAACTTTCCGACATAGAATTTGTGAACATTTGAAGATTTTCCTCAATAATAAAAGTAATTCTACATATAGAAAGTAAAAGTTATGCCTTAAATCTGTTAGAATCCCTAGAGATAAATAAACATAATAAAATTGGAATATTACTTAACGAACAAATAAATTTAAATAACTCACCTGTTAAATATATTCAGATAAGCTGGAATTTTCAGAGACCCTTTTTGGGTTTTAGTGCTCAATAAAAATTTATTGTACATACTGTAATATAAATAGCAACGGATTTCGGAAACAAGCTTAGTTATTCAAAATGTGATCTTGCCTGATGATGCTACTATGATAGCGAAACGATTGTTGTAAACATAACAATAAAAATTTGTGAAAATCAGAATAACCTTATTTAAATATTATTTAATATGGATTTTCACCAAGTAAGGACTGTTTCAATTCAATATTATCCTGATACTCCCAGATATTCTGTGAAGATCCCTCAGAAGCTCTTTTCAGCTTGTGCGAGTTAGGAGTTTAGTTTTGTTCTGGGTAGGCTTTGTTACTGCGATCTTGCGCCACTTTAGGTCACAGTACTGTTAAGTTTTGACCCAACCGTAAAATGGTGGCAGACACCCGTCCACCCAAAAAATTTCTTTTCCATCTGAACAGGATTCGAACCCGGACCTCGCGGTCACGAGCCCAATGCTCTCCCACTGAGCGATCCACACTCATTTATTTCTCAGTTGTTATCAAAATCGGAACTTTCTGTTATCGGGCGCTACGATGATGAAATTAAGTGGTATTGAAACAGAAACCTCACTTTAGAAGTTTCTTTATTGCCTGTTATTTGAAATCCCTTTCTGCGACTATGCACTTACATATTTCCAGTGCTTCGTTGTAGTTCCTTGGTCCCGGAACTTAGCACTATATCCAATTTCTCTAATTCTTCTGCTTCAATTCTTAAAATTTCAAAAATGATTACTAATATCTCTCAATATAATTATAATAATGCTAAATTCTGAGACCAATTCGAGCCTCGCACCACGATCTTTTTTCGATTATCTTACTAGTTTTTCCGACGTGTCAAGACTCTCCGACAAACTCTTTTTTGGCCCTTATAATACCTCGTACGCGTCGGTTTTCTCCTTCTAAATTTTTGATCCGTTCACCCGCTCAAAATTGGGACTTAGCACTTTTCAAAATTTCAGCTCTTTGTCGAGCCACACATGTTAATTTCGACGTCAGCGTTTTTCTCTGCGACTTTCCGTTCCTCAACTTATCTGAAGGAATATTTTTACGTTTCGTACAATCAGCTCTTATGAACTTTTAAATCTGTAGTTTGTTATTATAATATATAGGCCAGAGTGAAAGAATTTCCTTTCATGAATCCGGCTTTCGTGCGTGCCTTAAAAGCGAATTCCTAAGTTTAACATTAACAGGTCTGGAGATCAGAATGAACAAATTAATTCAGGGGCATTGAACCTCGCGTTGAATTTGCTTTTGTCCACTGAATTAATCCCTGTAGCTTTACAGCCCTTCCATGAATTCTAAACCTTGTTGGTTTACCACATCGGCTCTTTGGAATAGAGATAGTCTAAAGGCTTAGTGTACATGGAAATGGCAAGTGTGAAAACTATAATTTTTGAAAACGTTGAGCTATCCCGTTTACAGAGTACTCTAAAAGATCCGAGATTTTACGGAGTACTCTAAGATATCTGGGATTATACGGAGTACTCTGAAGAACGCTAACCTTTTTATCGTGATCGTCTAGTGGCGGAAGAATAAGACGTTACGTTGTGAAGACAACCCAAATTAGACCTAACGAGAGCAAGGAAGCAGTGACGGGAGGTTCAAATATTCAAAACACAATAATGCCAGAATAATATATTTCCATTAGTAAAATTAAAAGGCAACAACCCTCAATGAATGGAAACACATTTATCAGCCTGTGGTTAAATCTACTCAACGCAGTGTTTCTAGCAATCACTCACACTCAGAATAGCGTTGGATATCCGGAGCTATTAACTGTCTCTATACAATATGTCGTCCTCTACCAGGACTACTCAGCAATTTAACCTAAAGAACGCCAATGGTTTACAAGGAATGCAATCTCTCAAAGTAAACGGGCACGTGTATATTGCAAATATGTAATACAAACTGACTAGAACATTATAAAATAGACACAATACCCCATCACCTGAGCGTGTTAATGAACGTTATAAAGCAAACTAAGAAATAGGTATCCAGGGATCACAAAAGAGTACAAACAAATCAGTTACATATCAAGCAGAGCAATTAGTAAGAACAGATAATAAAAATCCATATTAGCAATTATAAGGCAGATAAAGAACCACTATTTACAAATACAGCAAACAAAAACCAGGCAGCGAGAGGAACTATACAATACAAATAGATAACTTGTGAGGGTCCTGCCGCTTTAGTTATACACGAAGGCAATGCATTTTAGTTAAAACATTCCGGTAGGATTAAATAACACTGAAGCAAAAATACAAGAATGAAAAGAAATGAATGGAAGTACAATGAACGAGTGTGCAATCAGTAATTTCACATTTACACTAAGGTGGTATTCAAAAATGTAAGGCATTCAATTAATCAGAAGCATTTAAAAGAAGTTTGCTTACTAAGAGTTACCAAGGGGGACTGTTATAAGTACTATTATCTCGAGTATGTTTCTAAGTCGCTCAGGAGGTTTATTTCCAAGAACCTTCCTCTTGGCCGCTTCAAAATACAATGACAATGCTATAAGGACATTGTTCTCCTTTTTTATTGTCACCAATCACATACGTGTCAAGTTACAGTGCCACAGAGTATTTGACACATAAATAACGCGGGTAAACAATGACGTAATGGTGGAATTTATATAATCTATGAGGGGCTCTGTGACTCGTATGATCCTTAGAGGATACGGATCTCTTCAACGCTAAGGATTTTTCTAAAACATGTTACTTTTAACATTAACAGATACAAATTTATTTGAAAACTTACGCATTTAACAAACAAAATAGGTTATGTTGATACAACCATAGATAAACTACATTTCCATATTATAGTTTGTCTATGCAACTGCAGACTAGAGAACAGAGACAGATAAATTAGGATGCATTCGGGAATACATAGAATTTTCTAATTATGAACATGATAACAGTAATCATGAACTTATTTCCGTACTCAAGGAAAATACAAATTATTAACTCAAAATTGAAAAAACCATTGGGCTCAATTTATTTTTATAAAATTTGCAATGAATGAAATAATTCAAGTTAAGTATGACACTCGAGGCTAGCGCTATCTGTTGGATGACTTTCAAGAGCTCGATTGAACTGAAGTAAACTGCACTTTCTCCATTATTCAAGAGAAGTGAAATTATCATCAGAAAAATTTCTTTCCTCACAAAAAGTTAAAGAATTTTGGGAAACCGATCTCAATAAGCGCTTCTCAATGTGATGGAGCGAATAGGGAACAGATGTTATGATTTCGGCTGTTTCGATTGAAATTTGGAAACAATACCATAAGGATATTTTTTCAGGTCACTTCAGTCAGTGGGATTATGGAAAGAAGAAGAATCTGGAGGTTTATGGCACTGCCAAACCCCCTGATTACCCCATAGAAACAATTCAAGTACCAATAGCGCTATATTATTCTACCAATGATAATTTAGTGTATGTGGCAGATATAGACTTGATTTCCACCATGCTACCAAAATGTACTAGGAAGTATTTGCTACCAAATCCAAAATGGACCCATTTGGATTTCATATTTTCAAGAAATCTGGTAAAAGAGCTACATGAACCTGTACTTACATACATGGATACATTCAAAGATGACTAATTTCGGAAAAGATCAAATACTTAAATGAATTGATGGAGTAGCATAACATTTTGTTCGTTTAAATAAAAATTTCAACATGTTCTTACACTTATAAATAATGCTCGTTAGGCTATACCTGTAATGTTGGCAAGTTTAGATTTAATTCCTACATTTCTATTAAAATGCTTCGATATTAATGAAAACCAAGAAACTAAAAAATTCTCAACACGTTTATTAATGAACTTATATTTGAATATTTACGAAACCGGAATACATCTGTTGATGAAACTTAAAATCTAAAGAGGGATAGTATGAATATTCTTAAAACAATCGTAGAAACTTGGCACAAAAAAATCAATGCTCAAAATGATGTTCAAAATTGACATTATAAATGGAACATATGTTTCTATTTCTACTATATTTTATTGGTACGTAATTTTTGTCCATACTATTATAATTTCCATCACAGTACATGTTTCACTGTTCAAAGAAATGTAAACAATATATAAATATGAACTTCAAACTATAAAATGAAATAGAAAGGCCTTTTACTTGATAGAAGAAATATAACAAAATTTGAATATTAAAACAAATTGAAATATGTTTGTCTTCTACAATTTTAATTTCAAAAAATTTTTTATTCAAAAAACTTTTAGAATTAAATTTATGTCTACAACAAGCACCGCTTACATTTAATAGACGTATATAATCAAAACTCAATATATAATGTCAAATGGAATAAAAAACCCAACAGATATACGAAAGTAATTAAAATTAATAAATAAATATTTAAAGAAGACAAAATTTTGTTTCTGGTCTTAACTTTAAGAACACCAATTGCCTTTTAAAAACATGAACACACTTAAAGGACTTCTCAAAGAATATAATTTATTTGAAATATTTAATATATTTAAATATTCGAATAAGTTAATTCAAAAATCTCTAAAAAAATGCACTATATCTTCAAAAAACAAATATATATAATTCTAAGCAATCCCGTATTCAGCCCTCATTTAATATTCCGAATATCAAAATCAAAAAACTAATCTATATCTCTCCACGTGTTAAAAGACTAAAGCTTCGAAACGCAGATCAACTATATAATTAAAGATTGATCTATGTTCTAAGAAAATCAAAGAACAGTGTGAGTTATTTTATATATAATATATAATTATATTTTGGCTTCAATAAATCTCATTATGGAATGTCAATGAATTTAAATAAATCTTAAAATAACTCACACTGTTCTTTGATTTTGTTAGAACATAGATCAATCTTGAATTATATAGTTGATCTGTGTTTCGAAGCTTTAGTCTTTTAACACGTGGAGAGATATAGGTTAGTTTTTTTATTTTGATATTTGGAATATTAAATGAGGGCTGAAGACGGGATTGCTTAGAATTATATTTGTTTTTTGAAGAAGAGTGCACATTTTTTTAGAGATTTTTGAATTAACTTATTCGAATATTTAAATATATTAAATATTTCAAATAAATTATATTCTTTGAGAAGTCCTTTAAGTGTGTTCATGTTTTTAAAAGGCAATTGGTGTTCTTAAAGGTAAGACCAGAAACAAAATTTTGTCTCCTTTAAATATTTATTTATTAATTTTAATTACTTTCGTATATCTGTTGGGTTATTTATTCCATTTGACATTATATATTGAGTTTTGATTATATACGTTTATTAAATGTAAGCGGTGCTTTTTGTAGACATAAATTTAATTCTAAATGTTTTTTGAATAAAAAATTTTTCGAAATTAAAATTGTAGAAGATAAACATATTTCAATTTGTTTCAATATTCAAATTTCAAACTATAAATTCTAATTGTTTCACAAAGGATTCCCCTCAGAATCACTTTTTAGCTACTTCTTCATCCTATAGAAGACTTTAAGGTCTCTTGATTTTGCAGGCTGCCTTTATGTCTTGGACTCTCCTATGAGATAGAACTCCCTGTGTCCTTCCATTTTTAGGTGGTCTAATTATCGTCGGCTTGATGGTTGCCGGCCATCTTATCTATTTTAATCCATCGTGGTTGCGCCTTTTTTCTTCATGATTCGATTGTGTACGCCACCAACAAAAATGATCTCAATTCCTAAATCAAAAAGACCTGTAACTGCAAAAATACCAGTTGACCCAGATAGATCAACTTCTTACTGTGCTCATGAGCGCCGTAACACAGTCGAGAAGTATATTTATTCCCAGGTCGAATTAAAGTACTACTTACTTGGTCCTCCGCTTGTCGTTTTTGGAAACTAAACATTCAGGACACGTTCTGACTCTGACGTTTGCGAACGCGAAGTGTGTTCCTTGTTTTAGGTGAGTATAAGCAGTTTTCCACTCTAAATTACTCAACCCTTCAGTTTCAGGAAATTCTTAAGGTATCGCAACTGAATCGATTAAAAAGATACCAGAATGGTAAACTACCTTCTGACTCTCACAGAAGGAACAGTCACGTATAAACATCGAATTCATACAGGTAAAGTAACCAACTATCGACTCTGTAAACGACTTGAAATGTCTTTCAATAGCCTATCATTATAATAAGGAGGTTCCAGCTCTAACAGTCAAACCAACGTTTTATCACCAAAATCAACGACAATAGACTAAGGCAAGGCGATTTCGAGCTTTCTGCATGCCCTTTTTTCCTTTTACAAAATTATGTTTTCATGCCTTCCAGAATCTCTTTAAATTCTACATTCCACTCTCGAAGATTTAAAATGGGGGAAATAACGCCGAAACAATTTTATCTAGCATTCACCAAAGGACATTTCAAATCGGACCATACCATCTGAATAAGACTCTGGGGCCACTTCATCATCCACTCTAAGCAATGAAGCTAACTCCTCGATCAAAAGAGCTGTCTTCGATTCGTCTAAAGTGAGCACTACACCTTACCTAAATCCCGGCAATGCTTGGCTTGGTCTCTGCGCTGACCTAAAGACTTACTTCATAGGCAGAAAGATCAATACTAGACCAAAATAAGGTGATTCCTAGCATTCTGCATATCCTTTTCTTCTTCTAAAAAATAATGTTATCATTAATTTCAATAAATCTCACATTTCCCTTCTGAAGATTGACAAATTATTTCCAGCTCTTCCTATCAAATCGGACCATACCCAGAGAGATTCATCTAAAGCAGACTCTAGAGTCTAGATTCACATCATCATGACATCAACGTCCAGGGCGAACTAAGTCCTTGTTGAAACGAGCTATTTTCAATTAATCCAAGGTGAATATTGCAGCTTAAGTGAATATTCTCCCCAACCTACCACTACGATGGACTCAAAAAGATAAAATGATTCCCAATTAACGCTGCCTTCTCGTGGTAAGTCTCAAATTACTGCGAGTTTTGCATCCATGTGGGGTAAGAAAAGAATTAATTACATCTTCGTTAGTTGACGTGAGCCAGAATGCAAATTATCAACGTTCCAGAATTCACGTGAAACGTCTAATGCATAGCTCATATTGAAGTCCGCCCTTCTTCAGCCTATTCACCACATAGTTATTGAATTCAAATAAATTGTTCCAAAAGTTCTGAGGAACCCATAACATAGAGCTCATGCTTAGATACGAAGCTGTACAAAACACTTGCTTCATTCTGATTATTCAATACTACATCAAAACAAAATCAGGAGAGCCAAATAAAACAACATTAATTAATCCACAGATTCTGTATATCCTATATTCAGATGGCCAGTATAGAAACATTGCATAAATGCTACGAGTAGCTATTGGCAAAAACATCTAATAAATAATCAAACCGCAGTCACATGTAACATACATAAATATCATAAATTTTGAAATAGTAAACAGTTAATTAATAATCACAGGTACTGAAATGCAAAGATTAGGGATTACGATACATTATTTCTAATGGCCCACGTTGGGCGCCAATGTTACACATTCAATTTATGATCGTTGAATATATAATATCAGAATCACTCTGCGAGAGAGGTTATAAGTGTGGTTTCAGTTGTACCATTGGATGAAGGGCACCAAGCAATTTTTTCCGATCCCTGAATTGCTAGCTTCTTCTGAGAAAACGCTAATTCAAAGGAGAAAATAATATCGGTTTGTCATGATCTAGACAAGACGCACAATCAATAATTTAAAAATACTGAATACTAAGTACTACTCAGAAGAAATTATTTCTTCTTTTTTCATCATTAAGGAGCAATAAGGAGCTACGGTAATAGAGAGTTCTACAAATCGAGACAGTGTATCATACATCTGTATGACATATATTTGATAGATTCGGTCTTCACTTGGTGGAAACTCATTTTAAATAAAAAAAATGTATATATGACAGTAATTTATTTCCACAAAAATGTAACATTGTAAAATGTAACAGTGTAAAATTGTAACATGAAACATTTTTGTGGAAATAAATTACTGTCATATATACATTTTTTTATCTGTATAACAATTCTATACTCAAACAAACTCGATAAGGTTTTGTAGATCACAGAGGCAAATTGCAGACATGCGCACGTTTCAAACTGATTGGTTTTCGTCAGTGCAATGTATACTAGTGACTCCAAATCTGTCCAGTATCTATATTCGCTATACACAGAGACTCCAAGATATTTAATAATACACTGGCGCCATCTACAGTATGCAAAATACATACACAGAGACTCTAAGATATTAATAATACACTAACGCCATCTAGAGTATGCAAAATACATACAAGACATACCTTTGCGTGTTCATTCAAGTAAAGAAATGTATTCTCGATATTTTCACGTTACGAACGCAGAATAAACTTTTCTCATGCTCAGATCAGACCATTAATTGCCGTAATACTGAAAAATTAGCATATTCATATTAAAATAAAATAAATCCGGCTGATCTGTACCAAAAATCGTCAATAAGAAGTATGTGATTTACAAAGCGAAAACTGGAAACTACATGAGTCGCATTACCTTCGACGTTACTTCAAGCTATTGCGACAGAGATGGCGCAAGCTGTATCAGATCCAAATATTGGCAGAATTCTACCAACGAACAATATAATCACCGACTATTAAATAATGTGACCGATGAAACCATGAATGAATAAAAAAAACATTCTCATTCAATTTCCACTGAACTGCGGTTTTCAGTAGTTACGACCGGTTTCGACTGTTAGACCACTATCTAATGAAGAGACAGGCAAGACTTACAGGAATTGAAATAATTTCAACAGGTACAATTTAAGGAGATATTATGGATTTACAATATTGCAGTTTAAATAGGGGTGTCACAGTAACAAATAATATTCGAGGTTATTCAAACAGGGACTCTTTAAAGAGGAGTTCCCCATTCATACACCTATGATTTAATACCAATTCATTATAATCTCGGCGCATAATAATATCGGTGGTTAGGAATGTCTTGATGCGAAAAATTAATTATGGATCACCAAACACTCTTTCAAATATATATTTGAAAGTTCATTAAACTTTGTATATACAAAGTTCAATGAATTTATATTCAGTAGTTAATTCTCGCTGAAAAAAGGACAAACTATTGGATGGAGTAATTCGTTACTTTATGATAATTCATTTTAAAAATAGAATGAAATAAGAAAGTACTCCGTTTTCTATCCGTCTTTAATACTGAAGATACAGCGACTTTTATTAATTTTAAACGATGGCAAATGGCTGGTTGAGTGACTCCAAGTGTTTTTGCGTTTGTGTTGGATCTTCAACGAGCCATGCCTCTAATTCTTCATCGTTAAAATTTGGTGGCGCTTATGATCGTTCTTTGTCTTCCAAATCAAAATTGCCACTTTAAAAAATGGCAAAACACCTGACACATTTGTTCATCTAGAGCATGGTCACCATAAGTACTCACTAAAATACGATTGCTTTCGGCAAACCTTTATTTCATATTGAAGTTATTGAAGCTCTCGAAGGAAATGCGGTGTTGTGAGGAAGCTTCTACCTTTTAATTAGGGAAACGGCGTTTCGTTCTGAGTCTGCGCACTTGAACTCTTCAGACAGGCGTGGTACTCATCTCTGCCTGTGATGCCAGTTACCATGTGTTCCGCTTTGGAACGGTAGTTGAACGCTGTGTCCCTTGCCCTATTTAAACTCAGCGGGGACGGTCAGTCGTGACTAGTCGTGTCCTCTATATGATACGCTGGTCAAGCTGCAACAGAGCAAGGCAGGATTCTGGGCGAGAAGCGAAGAAGGTGCTCGCTACAAAATGCTGCAAAAACAATTTATTGGGTACAAAAGTTGACATTTTCAAAGCACACGGAAACTATGTGATTTAGACTTCAGCAAAATGAGAGACACCGAAAGGAAAGGCTAATGATGACACTTCAAAATGAAGGTGTGGCCAGATGAAACAATAGAATAATGAATAAGTAGCGACATCTGATACAAAAAACGCACAAACTTATTTCTACTCCTAATATGAACTGCCGAATTATTAACACGGTTGTTCTTGTCTTTAGCATTAAAAAAGGGGTTAGAAATTTTATGTAAGGGTGCGAAAGCTATTTTTATGTTAGTGTTTTAAAATATTTGACCAATTTTTTTTATGAAAGAAAAAATTACCCTGATTTCGCGAAACATTTCTTAGAAATTAATCTTCCCACAATAAGACAATCTTGAAATACTACATCTGGAAGCAAAAGGCATAAAACTAGACATCCTGAAATCAACAGAAATATTCAACAATAAGGACGTTTCAGAAATGAAACTATTAAACGAGCAGACGGACCTTTGGCACAGCCTACTTCTTGATGTTTTTACACAAGTCGTGGCCTTCAATGAATATAAGGGATCTTTCATCAGCAGCGCCCCATTTTGTTTTGTAAATAAAAGGCATTATTTATTTGAAAATTATTGAAATTTTATTTCGTTATAAAGTACAATGGATACCATTTGTTATTAAATAAAAAATCATTTAAATGTCCACCTCGGAAACGCTGAAGTCGTTATAAAACCTTCGAAACCAATTTGTTTATTCAGATTGAAAATGTAGTGAAAATTCGAGTTACTGTATCTTCAGTGATGAAATGTGATAGAAAACGAAGTAGAAACTATCTAAAATAGCTATGAGCCAAATTTATCCCATCATAAAAACGGAAGAAAATAAAAAATTAATTTCTCTGTCGTACTTTGGTAGCATAAGTCAAAAAGTGGCCAATAGTTTTTCAAAATCATATGTCAATATTGCCTTCAGAACGCAAAACAAATTATCATCGGTATTATTTAACGCAAAGGACCCTACTCCAAACATACAAAAATCAGGAGTTTATGAGTTATCTTGTTCTACGTGCACTAATAAATATATAGGACAAACAGGAATGTCCCTTCAAGACGAGGTTCAACGAACATAAAATGAGTTTCATGAAAAATAAACAAAATTCTACTTTTGCCACTCATTGTCTAGAAAACGGTCAATCCTTTCCCACAATAGATAATCTTAAAATTTTACATGTAGAATTATCGAGAATCTGTTGAAATTTTCAAATTAGTTCACAATAACAGTAATGTAAAAATAATGAATGACTGTACGGAGCTATGTAAATCGAAAATATTTGAGATATTTGAAAAGTAACATCTGTTTAAAATCTTTTTCAACGAACATAAAATGAATTTAATGAAAAGTAAACAAAAATTCAACTTTTGCCACTCATTCTTTAGAAAACAGTTATTCCTTTCGACAAAAGAAAATCTTAAGAAAAAAATTTTAATGTAGATTCAAAAGAAAAGAAACTTGATTATTGAAATTTTTAAATTCGTTCACAATAAAAATAATGTAAAAAATAATGAATGACTGTATGGAGCTTTCTAAATCCAAATATTTGAGATATACAACAAAATAATGTAAAAGTAATGAATGACTACGGAGCTATGTAACCCCAAAAATTATTTGAGATATTTAAATGGGCACCATCTGTTTAACAACCTTCTTTGTCGATTGGCGACATTCCGATATCTGTTAGAAGGCCCCTCTTTTTTAACCCGGTTTTTTATCACGTTCCGATTGTAAACCTCTGTACGACTATTAGGTATTACCGAGAATCTGTTGAAATATTCAAAATATTTATCACTTTTGTACCACTGTTAGGTCTTCAGTTGTCTGATGATGGGATAGTTCATTTCCCGAAACTCGAGTCACAAGAAAATGTGTAATATATATTTTTTGGTAGTAAAACATAGTAATTTCTTATTTCATTCCATTTTCAGGACAAACTTAGTTGTTCATCAGGTATTTGGTTTACATGCATGGCGAACCTGTCAAAATTTCAGATTGATTTCAAAAAATATCCACTCATCAATTGAATAGATTACAGAAGTGTAATTATTAACTAATATTGAATCAATTTTTCTGGAAATTCTAACATTTCAGTGAATCCTACTATCACAACAACAAATCGCGAAATCTCCCCAGAATATTCAGAAAAAATTATTCAGAGACAGAAAATCTCAGATAGTAGTAAGTACCTATCATTGCAAATTCGTTGGTACATTAAACTCAGCCGGAAATATTGAAATTAGCGAATTACAGGTAGTACAAATGGTTTTTTAAGCACAAATCCTTTACCTTATACAGCCTCAGAATTCGAAGGCAAAATAATGATTTTAATAAATAGTTTATTTAGAGACGGGCGCGTTGACAGGTATATGGCACGATGCTATCGCAATTTGCTTTTTGTGTACTCTTTGCTTTTTGTTTTTCAACAGTGGTGAGTCAAGACCATTCGGACATAGAGCTATCCTTAGTGAGTAGTCAACAATTGTTTAATTTCTTAAGGAAGTCTTGTAAAAAAGATTATTTCATCGAGAAATTCATAGTTTTCAATGCCGCATTTCAAATCTGTCATATTGAACAACATATTTAATAACGCTAAATACACTTTCATGCTGCAGTGTAGACAGTATATAATCCAACTTATATAAAGAAGTGAGTTCAGAGGACAAAATATAGAGAACACTTCACAGAAAACTTCGTCCTGAAATTATTCCATGGGGGATTCAACTCCTTCTTATTCCTATGCTGGTGATCTGATTAAATTTTCAATCAAAAATTATGATTTGTAGGTCTTATTGGCCCAACTATTGTTTCAAAATTTTAAATATCATGCAGATTTATTCTGTTAATCTCCTACAAATTTTATTCAAAACTATTAGAATTTATATTTGATTGATTCGGACTTTACTTGGTGGAAACTCATTTTAATTAAAAAAATGTATATGAAACAGTAATTTATTTCCACAAAAATGTTTGTACTACTACAACAATTGTTTCACCACGATGTGGCTTCTTCAGGTATTACATTGTACTGTCTGATGGTATTCAGTGTAATCGAGTTTAAATACATTTTTAGGTACGTGACCAAATAATGGAAGCACAAGTCATAAAAACTCTAGGTGTTTATTGGAGTTTGCCGCTAAAAATGCCATTAAGGAAAAATATTCAGTAATGTAGACTTATCAACATCTGTTTGTTCGTTCAAAAGGATTTTACGGGCATTACACCTGTTGATTTCAAGAAATTCTAAAAGTGTTAATCTAGAACTTTTGCTTTCAACGTGGATAATTTCATAATTATTTTTGAAATTATGCCTGAATTCCTTAAGATGATTAGCATATGTCGAATGTACAGAATTGGATATATAACCCCTTTTTTTCTTGAATGATCTACCAGTCTAGCCAATGTATACTAGGGCAATCTTTGCAAGTCAACTTGTAGACTCCGGAATTATTTTCTTTATTTGTTCGATCTTTATTGTTTTTTTATGTAGGTACTAAGGTTATTAATTGTTTTAAAAGCCGCGTTATAATTGAAACAACTTTTGAAATATTTAGCAATATTTTTAGATAATCCATTGACATAAGATAACGAAAAATATTTCTTTGTATTGTCCTCTTGTATGATTGGGTACACGAGATTTAATGCCATTTTCTTTTGTTTATTGGATACCATCTTGTCTATAAGAAAGGGATTGTAACCGTTGTTTGACGCTATTTGTTTAATAATATTTAATTCTTTCAAAAAGTTTTCTGAATTCAAAGGGACATTCAATAACACACAATCGAAGAAGAAAAAAATCAAAGTATTAATTTTCTTGACCTCACTATAACAAGATTAAATAAGTTACATGATTTTAGTATTTTTCACAAACCAACACATACAGACATCACAATACATAAAACTTCAAACCACCCCACCAACCAAAAGATATCAGCATATAATAGTTTTATTTTTAGATTATTGAATGTCCCTTTGAATTCAGAAAACTTTTTGAAAGAATTGAATATTATTAAACAAATAGCGTCGAACAACGGTTACAATCCCTTTCTTATAGACAAAATGGTATCCAACAAACAAAAGAAAATGGCATTAAATCTCGTGTACCCAATCATAAAAGAGGACAATACACAGAAATATTTTTCGTTATCTTATGTCAATGGATTATCTGAAAATATTGCTAAATAATGCAATAGTTGTTTCAATTGTAAAGCGGCTTTTAAGATAATTAATAACCTTAGTACCTACATAAAAAACAATAAAGATAGAACAAATAAAGAAAATAAATCCAGAGTCTACAAGTTGACTTGCAAAGATTGCCCTTTAGTATACATTGGCCAGACTGGTAGATCATTCAAGAAACGTGTCCAAGAACACCAAAGGGGTTATATATCCAATTCTGTACATTCGACATATGCTAATCATCTTAAGGAATTCAGGTATAATTTCAACAATAATTATGAAATTATCCACGTTGAAAGCAAAAGTTCTAGATTAACACTTTTAGAATTTCTTGAAATCAACAGGTATAATGCCCTTAAAATCCTTTTGAACGAACAAACAGATGTTGATAAGTCTCCATTACTGAATATTTTTCCTTAATGGCATTTTTAGCGGCAAACTCCAATAAACACCTAGAGTTTTTATGACTTGTGCTTCCATTATTTGGTCACGTACCTAAAAATGTATTTAAACTCGGTTACACTGAATACCAACAGACAGTACAATGTAATACCTGAAGAAGCCACATCGTGGTGAAACAAGTGTTGTACTAGTACAAACATTTTTGTGGAAATAAATTACTGTTTCATATACATTTTTTTAATTATTAGAATTTAATTGAATAAATGTCTTAGAACACGCTGTACCAATTTAGTAGATATAGAATTAGCACTTATTGCACAGTACCAAAGGGAATAAAATAATTCAAAGTCTAATAAATCGTCAATTAAAATTACTTAATAAATACCTGAAGGCTACAAAATTTTGTTTCGTACCTTGTTCCTTTCCAAAAATGCTAAACATAACCGCAAGAACTTCTTGAAGAAGTTCTTTAGGTTTGGAAAGGACTTTGGTTTTCATAAAACAAGATACGAAACAAGCATCAATCGATATTAAAATAAATTAGTTACGCTGATCTTTACCAAAAATCATTAATAAGGAGTATGAGCTATAGTAATAGAAAGTTCTAGGAATCGAGACAGTGTAACATACATCTGTATAACAATTCTATACTCAAACAAACTCGACAAGGTTTTGTTGATCACAGAGGCAAATTGCAGGCATGGGCACGTTTCAAACTGTTTGGTTTTCGTCAGTACAATGTATGCTAGAGACTCCAAATCTGTCAAGTATCTATATTCGCTATAAACAGAGACTCCAAGATATTAATAATACACTAGCGCCATACACAGAGACTCTAAGATAATAATAATACACTAACGCCATCTAGAATATGCAAAATACATACAAGACACTCTTATTAAAGAAAGGTGATGATAAGAAATTTGAAAATTATAGATCAATTAGTCTTTTAACTGCATTCTCTAAGATATTCGAGAAGGTTTTGGCTGATAGTTATAATTTTTTTTAATGAATTTAGGATTTTCAACAAAGCCCAGCACGGATTTATTAGAAAAAGGAGCACAGAAACTGCTATTTTTGAGCTTGTACAGAACATAGTGGGAGTCTTTGAGAGGGGGAAACTACTATTGGTCTCTTCCTCGACTTATTCGATTCTGTCGATCACGAACGTCTTCTCTGGAAAAACTGGTATCAGATACAACCAACTTAAATTAATTAATTGGAGCACCGGTCCCAACATGTTCGACTGGAAACAAGTGGACAAATTTTTGAGTCATCTGAGAAATTAATAAAAGAGGAGGTTCCACAGGGAAGTAAGTTTGGGCCTATATTATTTATGGTTCAAGCGAACAACCTATCAAATGAATTCGAGGATGCTGATGATCTGTATATGTATGCAGATGACACACACAGAGCAGAGTAATAAGGTTACACCTCTCTAAAAAATTTTATTTTAGAGAAATTCTCTAAATTAAATAAATGTCTTAGAAACACTGTCTAATGTATATTAGACGTTCATCGTTAAAATCCCTGTATAATCTAGCTTATGAATATGGCTCGTGTTATTGAAACTTTGCTATTTCAAACAATTTTTCTCAATTTCTAGACTGAAATCCTTCAGAAGTATGGATATCCTGTAGAGAATCATGAGGTAATCACTGAGGATGGCTACATCCTCACTACATACCGGATTCCTCACGGCAAAAACGGCACTGGAGTTAACCCTAAGCCCGTTATCATCCAGCATGGAATTTTTGGAACAGCGGAAAATTTTGTTATTGCCGAAATGTTCGGAAGTAGCATGGCTGGGTACTTCGCCAATCACGGATACGACGTTTGGTTAGGTAACGCCAGAGGAAACCGACACTCTAGAAGACACGTACGGTTGGATCCTGATAAAAAGAAATTCTGGGATTTTAGGTGAGTTAGCTCATCAGCTCCATTTTTGACAGACGTTGACATGCTTCTTTGGGTTCGGCTCAGTCAGAAGACGCCACTTCGAGACTTGCTGACTGGTTTGCATGCCGGACTCGTAAGCCCACGTACCGTCACTTG
Source organism: Megalocaria dilatata (assembly GCA_034642435.1). Lineage (NCBI taxonomy): Eukaryota > Metazoa > Arthropoda > Insecta > Coleoptera > Coccinellidae > Megalocaria > Megalocaria dilatata. The sequence continues at coordinate 8,231,176 of CM067857.1, read as the reverse complement.
TTACAATGCGTTTTATAAATGTGGTGTCAGACGGTTGTTGATTAACTACGCCACTGGAATACGTGCCGCTACTAAGCCGAGCAACCTTGAACCTACTGTCACAGCGAAAGTCTGTTTCCGGCTTCTTGTTTCCGACCGCCACTGCTGGATAATTCATTTCGAATTCGACGTATAGAATCCTTATGAAATTTTTCACGAATAGGAACGTCATAATTTCTCTTCTAAACACCAAATTCCTGTTTCGAAAGTATTGGGAAAATAGGAAAAAATTTCAAATGACTAATTGCGCAACCATTAAACCATTTTTTTGTCAATCAACAAAATAAACTGAGATATTAAACCTCAAATCTACCTAGAAAGTATCAAATCTCTAGCTTTTCTCTTCAAAAGTTAGAGTGTTTACGAAATCACGAACTTACGAATTGATCGTACATTTCTAAGATATTATCCTACATTAAACTTCTAATCATCTCTTCAATCAAAAAATGTCAGCCTATAATAGCTTCATCCTGTAGCGACCACCTTCTTATCGATGCTCACTGGAGGGGGAGTGTGTAGCGAGCACCTTCTTCGCTCCTCGTCCAGAATCCTGCCTTGCTCTGTTGCTGCTTGAGCGACGTATCATATAGAGGACAAGACTAGTCTTAAAATTTCTGACTGACCGTCCCTGCCGAATTGGAGTAGGGCAAGGTGCACAGTGTTCAACGACCGTTCCAAAGTGGAGCACATGGTTATTGGCGTCACATGCAGAGATGCGTACCACGCCTGTCCGAAGAGTTCAGGCTCGGAACGAAACTCCGCCTTCGCTAATTAATATGTAGAAGCTCCCCCGTAATACCCGCATTCTTCGAGAGCTTCATTTGGTGACCCACGTCGTGATTGGAAGGTTTGCTTCAAGAGCGAACCATGCCCCATCCATCATTTCGAGGCAACCTTTCCTTTCGTTCCACAGATCCCCACTGGAGATGGCAACGCGGCCAAACCAGCGGCGGACTGTCATTTTCCTGATCACAACGCCCTATTCGCTGACCTCATCGACGCTCACTGGAGGAGGAGTGTGTAGCGACCACCTTCTTCGTTCCTCGTCCAGAATCCTGCCTTGCTCTGTTACAGCTTGACCGGCATATCATATAGAGGACACGACTGGTCTTAAAATTCCTGACGAGTTTGAGTAGGACAAGGCACACAGTGTTCAACAACCGTTACAAAGTGGAGCACACTGGCATTACAGGCAGAGATACGCATCACGCCTGTCTGTAGAGTTCAGGTGTGCAGACTCGGAACGAAACGCCGCCTCCCTAATTAAGAGGTAGAAGCTCCCTCATAAGAACCCCCATTCCTCAAGAGCTTCAACCCATAGATCAAAGAACCCCCAGAATTTTTCCAAAGAACTCAATATAATCAAACAATTAGCATCTAACAATGGTTTCAACCCAACCCTTATGGATCAGATGATAAATAATTAATAGAAAAAGATAGCATTAACGCACGTTTACGCTTCCACAAAAGACTCCATTCACAAAAAAATCATACGAATTTCATATATAAGTAGAATATCCGAAGACATTGCCAATTATTTTAAGAAAAATTTTAATTAGGAAGCAGCTTTCAGAACCATCAACAACATAGACAAATACATTAAAAATAATAAAAATAAATCAAACAAAGATAATAAATCAGGAGCCTATAAGTTGACTTGTTAGGATTGATTAAAGTCACAAACAATAATAAATTTCAGTTACCTTAGTATTATTCATTACAACTTGATGTGAAAATCGATTACGTGGCGAAAAAATTCAAAATAAATTTAAATCTCCGCCTTAGTTCGAACCCACCACATAGAGATTCATTATAGTGTACTACTTATCAGGTGTTTCTTTTAGAGTGATAGAACTTTAAATTGAAATAAAACACATTTAAATTAAGATTGAAGCCAAATTTTTTTTTATTTGAAAGATAATTTTATGACATTTATGTTTTTAAAATAATTTCCGGCATATGTCTACCACGATTAGTTCTGAGGAACCGCATTCGACCAGACCAATTTTGGACCACTTTTTCGAGTAATTCAGTCCTTATTTCATCAATAACACGAGTTATGTTGGCTTCCAAAGCTTCTATTGTTTCTGGTTTATCAGCATAAACCAATGACTTGACGTAACCTCAAAGTAGAGTAGTGTCGCATGATCTTGGAGGCCAATTAATTGGACCATTTCTCGAAATAATGTTATCGCCAAATCTTTCTTTCAATAAATCAATCGTTTCGGTAGCAGCATGAGGTGTGACACCATCTTATTGGAACCAAAACACTTCTGGGTCGATACCATTCAAATTTTGAAACAAATAATCATTGATCATCGATCTGTAACGAGCACCATTCACTGTAATATTAGCTCCAGCATTGTTTTTAAAGAAATATGGACCGATGATGCCTCCAGCGTGTAAAGCACCCCATACAGTGCATTTTCAGGATGCAATGGAACCTGCAGAACTTCTTGAGGATTGTTTTCACTCCATATACGACAATTTTGCTTGTTTACATAGCCGTTCAATCAGAAATGAGCTTCATCACTAAACACAATTTTACGATAAAAAAGTGGACCAACTTCAAGCTGTTCTAGGGCCCAATCAGCAAACAAACGACGCTTATTATGGTCAAGTGGCTTTAGTTCTTTAACCAGTTGGATATTGTATGGGTGTAGACCAAGATCTTTACATTTTCCATGTAGTGAATGCACAGAATCCAACTTGTGAACGTCGACAAATCATGGATCATCATTAATGACTTACAGCAGCGATATTTTTTTCTGTACGTACAGTTCTTTGTCTTGTTGTTGTTGTTGCATCGAGTAGAGCAAATGTTTTCCGAAATCTATCGATAGTTCGACTAATAAGCTGCTCTGATGGGCGATTATGTAAACCATAAATTTCACAAAGTGCTCTATAAGTTTGGCGAATAGAACACTGATTTGGAAATAAATTTCAACAATTTGTATACGTTGTTGCGGCTTGAGTCTTTCCATGATAATTTGTCAATTCTTACTGAACAGAAATGTCAAAACAAGATGGCTTCTACCTTCTGTCAAGTCACATTTATCCCTATCGAAAGTTCTATCACTCTAAAAAAACACCCGATATATTGAAACAATATATTACTTCGAAGAGGGTTTTCTTCAATATTTTAAATATTGCTTGCATAAAAAAAAAGAATCAAGCATAAATAATCAAAATTAATTCTTTCCTTTATTAATTTACTAGATTTGTAATGGTTTTATCGTACTCCGTCTGTTTTTTTGAATCTTGGGGATGCTAGAACACACATTGTTCGATACTGCTAATTTGATTTCTCATTTCGAAAAAAAGTATGAGAATATTCTACCTTATCTCACAGAAATTCTGTTCGTTTCAGTCACCACGAGATAGGACTATATGATATATCAGCCATGGTGGATTATGTACTCAAGACAACAGGGAAAAAGAAACTTTATTACATCGGGCATTCGCAAGGGGGAACAGCATTCTATGTATTGAGCTCTTTGCGACCGGAATATCAAAAAAAAATCATTCAAGCATCATTATTGGCGCCTGCTGGTATAATGAAAAACTTCAATAATACCTTATTGCTACCATTAATCAAAAATCGAAAAATTGTTGAAGTAAGTAACAAAATTAAAATCTAAAACCCTCTTTTGTACTCCACAATTATATACAGAGCACTTTCGTGCGCTCTAATGTCATTGTCTTAAACGATGGCAAATGGCTGTTGAATGAGTCCATGTGTTTTGGCGAATTCTTCTTGCATTTGTGATGGATCTTCATCAAGCCTTGCCTCTAATCCTTCATCCTTTGGTGGCACTCCCGGTCGTTCTTCGTCTGTCAAACTTTAATTTCGCCGTTTAAATATTGACGTACAGCTTTGTCAAGTATTAATTGCAGGTATCCCTGGTACGGTACTACTTACGCTAGGAGCGCTAATTTCGTAGAATTACGACGTAATTATACAGAATATATCTGTAAATATTTAAATAATTATGATTTCTTTACCGACTGGATCGACCTCCATTATGAACATTTTTGGCTGAATCTGTTTTATTAATTGATGAATTAGTGGAGTTGAATGAGCTAAATGTTAGTTTGCCTGACTTTCTTTCGAAAAATAAAGTATCAATTAATTTTGGATTATTCGGAGGGTTGTTTAAACCTGGGATGCCTTAGATTTTGGTTTTGGAGTTATATTGGGCCAATTAAGTCGATATTTTCGGATTAACCAGGAGAGGCAATCTTCTTTTGCTTCTAATCCTAATAATTATGTTCAACTACCAAATAATTACGGTTGAAACAGTTCAATACTTCTCGATGTCATTACAATCTTCAATGAGCACCATTCTTACATTACAGAGAGTGATAGAGAATGCGAAAATTGGGGAATTTCCACCCAAATGGTTCAATCTGACCGAATTCGCTTATGGAATCTGCAACGATACGCCATTGAAGTCTTTATGTACAGGCTTTTACAATTTAATTGCAGGTGGCGATTCTGGTGAATTTTATTCAGTGAGTATGAACCAAACATCAATAGAACTTCCACTGAAGTTGTCGGTAAATCGAGAAATCAGATCTACTGATTCATTTGAACTTTTCAGCCTATGCTAAACCAAGTGTTGAGGTTTCTTCCAACGGTAGCTTTCAAACAACTAGTCCATTTTGCGCAAAATATTGATTCAGGTGAGTATTTTACAGAAATTATCGATTTATGACTATTTCATCACAAAGTTTTAATATATTAGCTACAGGAATTTCCAAAAAAAACTACTGTTCGCATATTAAACAGTGGAATACGACTGCTATCCATATGCATAACATATCACTCCGTTCTCAGACAAAAATTACTAATATCTCTCAATATAATTATGACAATGCTTAATTCTGAGACCAATTCGAGCCTCGAACCACGATCTTTTCTCGACGATCTTATCAATTTTTCTGGCGTGGTAAGACTCCCTGAAAAACTCTCTTTTGGTCCTTTTAATATCGCGTTCGCGTCAGTTTTCTCCTTCCAAATGTTTAAGTTCGTTCACACGCACAAAATTCCTACTTGGCAATTTTCGAAAGTTTCGGTGCTTACGGGACCACACGTGTCGTCGATTCCGACGTCAGCGTTCGCCCACAAACCAATACACTTTCCGGTCAGTAACTCATTCTGAAGGAATATATTTGAATTTTTTACAAACAGCTCTTGTTGAGCTGTTTAATCTGTAGCTGATTATTCCAATGTATAAGCTGGAGTAAAAGAATTTCCTTTCATGAAGCCGCTCGTTCGTGCCTCGAATCCGAATCCTTAAATTTATCAGTAACTGCTCTGGAGATAAGAATAAACTAATTCGTTCAGGAACATTGAACGTTGCTTCAACGTGTCCTATATCAACCATTTTATCCTTTAAGTTGCTATTTTCCACTGAATTAACCCATGTATCCTTACAGCCCTTTTATGAATTTTATATCTTGTTGGATTACCACACTATGGTAAAGTTTTCCGAATCAGGTGAGTGCAACTTGCATCTGTGTTACAGTTCTATTCTAGTGTATGGCGCTGTAGCGTGGTGGAAGAAAGGCCAACAAACGGTTGGCGAACAAAAGCTCACCCGACTAAAGAGACAGGCTTGCCTTGCAATTACAGGTGCGTTTCGCACCACACCCCGCGGCAGCCATGGAGGTCCTACTAAATCTACCACCCCTACACCTACTCGTGCAGAGGGAGGCGGAACGGACCACATACAAACTATATCAACTGGCGATTGACAGGCCAGAGCCATTAGTGATGGGAGGCTCAGGAATGCTGGACGAGCTTTTAACGAACAGTATCCTATCGATGCCCTCGGATCTAATGTAAAAAATCACGAGCCAGGAACGGAATTTCAATGTAATCGTCCCCAGCCGGGACGAATGGACCCAGCATGCTTAGATTCTATTGAGAACCGACCTTGGCTTGTTCACAGACGATGAACGGAACAGGAGCGGGAGTCTATGGAAGTAAACCGAGAATTAACATCTCATTGAGTCTCGGTCAAAACGCAACCATATTCCAGGCAGAAATATTTGCCATTTAGACCGCGGCGGAACTGCTGATAAAACGGCAAATCTACCACGGTAAAATCAAAATATTTACTGATAGTCAGTCGGTACTGAAAGCTCTGGAATCCAGCTGTTTTACATCCAAAACAGTCTGGAGTTGCCGCACGGCTTTAAACAGGCTCGGTATGTATAACGGAGTCACTCTGGTTTGGATACCGAGCCACTCAAACTATTTGGGTAACGAGGAGGCGGATCGGCTGGCATTTGCTGGAGCTGCGCTGCCTCTGGTAGGACCGGAACCATTCCTGGGAATACCACATGACGTGGCAAACGAGGCGATAACAGGCAGAATGAACTTAAGGCTAGAGTCTTTCTGGCGGAGCCAGTCTGGCCTGAAACATTCGAAGTTGTTCCTTGGAACAGCTTCGAACAAAAATATGGCGAACCTAGCGCTAGGTTTGGATAGGGCCAAACTAAGAACACTTGTCGGAATTATGACAGGTCACTGCAGACTGAAAGCGCATTTGCACAAAATCGGTCTGGTTGAAGACAATGAATGCCAGGCTGTGTCTTGAGGACACTGAATCAGCCATGCACATCGTCTCAGAGTGCCCAGCGGTGAGTTGCATCAGATTCGAGGTCTTAGGCCAGGCTTTTATAGCCCACAGTGAACTGAAAAAATTACCCCTGAACAAGATTATCGGTTTTATCCAAAAACTGGATCTCGTCGGGGAGATATAAATTAGAGATGAACCACAATAGTCCGTGCGGACGCAGTGGTAGGTGAATTCTACCAGAATAGTTATTGGCTATTTGAGGAAGGCCTCTTTTCCAAGTGACTACCAAGCAGTCTCCACAGTCCACCCCTAGAGGTAGAAAATGTGATAAGGATTACGCCATATCATCGCCCGTGGCGAGAACCCCTCCGAAGAGATGAACCCACCAGCTTCCAGTTTGAGCCCCGACTGGAAAGCCAGAACCGTCTGACTGGTAGCAGCGAAGCACTATCCAACCCCTACTGACTCAGCAGGTCAGTACCCGAGTTGGTTTGAGACGCAACTCACCCGCCGGAGGGAATTTTTATCCATCCACCCGAACGCAGTCCCATGAACTAATATAAACTCAAGATTGACGACTATAATTGATCCTGGTACGAGCACCGTCTAGCGGACTATACGTTCTGACCCACCGAACCCATGTGAAGTCATTTGATTGATCCTGGCGTCAAGCACTAATGGCGGAGCCATTTCGTCGAGATGCACAAACCCTAAATTGTTACGCACAGATCCAGGGGCCAGGACAGGCCGGTCGAACCGTCAAGTCCCGTTAAACCCCGAGTCGTTTCATGAGAATATCCCGAAGATGGGGGTCTGCGAACAGATAAATGAAATACCCCCCTAGTCCAGCATGCGGACTTTCAACCACTGCCCCCTCGAGTCCAACACCAATTGGGGTGGCCAGGTGGTACAAGTAACACCTGTGGGCAAGACCACCCCCCCGAGGTAACGCAGTATGCTACATAACGCACTCGGTCATTACACAGAATCCGGAGATTTATACTGCGATAGGGTAGAGTACGCCAGTTTTAAGGGAGAAGCCCTGTGCTGCGACAGACTCCCTTGTCACTGAGTTAATCAACCGGCTCAGCCCTCCATTTCACCTGAGTAAAACTAGGGCCCCATTCGGAGATCTTCCACCATACAGGTCCAGTGACTGGCGCGAAATGGCATTACGTTAGACACCAAGACTTAACCCTCCAATTCGCCGGGACGAATCTAGGGTCCTAGTCAAGAGAGCGCCCCCATCACGTCAAGATCTAATGCCTGGGGGGCGGCAGTGGTAGGGTGGACAGACGCCCGCTCGCAATAAATAATAATAATAATAATACAGTTCTAAACTCAAAATCAGCCGAATAGGTTTTGTTGATCGCCGGGTATAAGCAGCTGACATGCATGTTTCAATGCATATCTTGCCATTGAAAGACCCTTTACATCTAGAAGCGAAACGGAAAAAACTAGACATCCTGGAATCGATAGAGCTATTAAAGAATAAGCAAAATTTAGCTATAAAACTACTAAATGAGAAGACGGACTTTCGGCACACTTATTTTTCCAAGTTTTGCATAAACCGAAGCTTCCAATGAATATATAAAACCTTTGGAGTACAATTTATTATTCAGTTCGAAAATGTAAAAATTACGAAACGCGAGTCACTATATCTTCAGCAGTGAAAAGTGATAGAAAATGAAGTAATTTCTTCTTTTTATTTTTAGAAGTTTCGATTGTGAAATTTGAAAACATTACACTGACAATATCTGAATGAAAAATTACTACATGCTATCAAATTTAAATTTTTGCAGGTCGCTTCAGGCCATGGGATTATGGGAAAAAAAAGAATCTTGAGATGTATGGTACTACCGAGCCCCCAGATTACCCCATTGACACAATCCAAGTACCAATAGCTTTGTATTATGCTTCCGGTGATACTTTGATTTATGCACCAGATGTAGAATTGACTTGTACCGTACTACCGAAATGTACTAGGAAGTATTTGCTACCAAATCCAAAATGGACCCATTTGGATTTCATATTTTCAAGAAATATGATTAAAGAGCTTCACGTACCTGTACTGACTTACATGGATACATTCAAAGATAATGATTAATTTCGCACATAATAAAATACATGAATAAAGAGTTGAGCTGGCATGAAATTTTATTCATTGAATCAGAAGATTTTACAACTTCTTATACTTTTGAAGATCTTTAGGAAGCAGCGCTGTGATGGAGCTTACAGACCTCTTATTTTCGAGAGGTAAACATATTTCTTCCTGACTAACACACATGGACGATGACTATATGGTGCAAACGTGTCAATGATGCCTGCGAGTCTTGTTCCACAATTGGAACTAAGGTATAAATAAGGTAATAAAGAGTATAAATAAGTTCGTGCGGTTTTGCTAAAAGATGTCGACGAACTTCTTTATACGTTTAATGAAACACCCTTTATATGAAAGTTTACACCCCAAAACTTCTTCTGATTACCACTCTAGAAGAGCTGTTACCCCGTCATAACTACCTTTTTATCTTATTACTTGTCACATGAGATAAATTAATTCCTCAGATTGCTATGTTCCAAAAATTCATTATTCTTGTACTAAAAATAAAACTCGTTATGTATCAAGCAAATACATCATTATCGTTTAAGTAATCAACTTCGGATCTTGTAGCTTTCATTATTAATCCATTAGTGATCAACTCCCTAGCTTTGTCAAAGTTTGTGAATTATATCAAGCACTACACAAATTTATTTCATTATTTGATATAGAATTGAAGAATCAAGAAATACATTTTATTATGTTTAAATTTTATTATGTATATATACAGTCGGCTCTCGTTAATTCGAAACTCGAGGGACTCTTGAAATATTACGAATTATCGAGTGTTTGAAATATCAAATGGTTTGAAATTTGTGAGAGAAAATGAATAAAACTTCGAATTAAGTGTTGGTTAATTTTTATTTATTAATATAAAAATGACAAGAATTAAGAGGTACATTCGTGTACATACATGTATTCGTAATGTGAATTAATTAATCTTTCGAAAGAACTTTGTTATACTGGTTTGCTTTAAAGCACAATTCTGCTGCTCACACTGCTCAATAACTTTTTTTAAGAGAAAAAGTGCCTGAAATGCTTTTTCATCACTTTCGTTTTGTAGACAGAAGCTTTGTAAGGTATCAAATGAGGATCTTGCTTCCTTAACTTACACCTCTGCCAAAGGTTCCGATGTATCGTCCTCATCTTCATCGTTACTTTGCGTATCTGTCGCAGATAAAATTTCGCCATCGGTTAGTGAACCTGAGACAGCAACATTTTCATCCACTTGAACAAAATCAGAAAAACTCACACCGCTGATGTCAACTAATCGTTCTATTGCTGGTTCTTCATCATCTATAAGTATTGGAAGATTTTCTTGATTTTCTTTTAAGAAACCGGATTTTTTGAAGCAGTTGAGAATCGTTAGGGGTGTTACAGCTCTCCATGCTTTGTCAATTAGTAAAATAGCTGTCAGAACCGTGATATTTGCAGTTAGCTGTTTGTCGAGAGATTCTAAAACGATCTTAACAATTTCTTTGCGATAGAACGTCTCAAAATTATGGATAATCCCTTGGTCCAATGGTTGCAATTTGGAAGTTGTATTTGGCGGAAAGAAGTAGAGTTCTACGTTAGACAATGTAGGAGGACTGTTGTGGACAGTGCAGTTGTCTAAAAATAGTAAAATTTTCCGCTTTTGTCGTTTCATGTCCCCATTAACTGTTAAAAGCCAATTGTTAAAAAGTTCTGTCGTCATCCAAGCTTTTTTGTTAGCACGATAATCAGTTGGAAACGATTTCACTCCTTTGAAACATCGCGGTTTCATTGCTTTTCCTATCACTAGGGTTTAAGTTTTTCCGATCCATCCATATTTACTGCAAGTAAAACTGTCAACCTCTCTTTACTATGTTTTCCTCCGTGACATTTTTCATCTTTAAAAGTAAGCGTCTTGTCCGGTAAACATTTAAAAAATAGGCCAGTTTCATCAGTATTTAAAATGTCTCGGGCATCATAGTTTTCAATCAAGGCTTCAATTTACCGTGCCAATCTAAACAAACTGCATCATCAACACTTCCACTTTCCCCACAAACTTTTTTAAAAACAACTCCATTTCTCTTTTTGAAATTTGTAAGCCACCCTTCACTCGCCGCAAAGTTTTTGATGCTTAGAGTAGACGCGAACTCTTTTGCTTTTTCCTTCAACAAGTTCCCGCTAATAGACACTTTTTGTCCTCTACACTGTCTTAGCCAAATGACCAGGCTTTCTTCCAGACGAGGAAATTCACCTTTAGTAGTTCTTTTCCGTACTCCAGCAGTTTGAGCAGCATTAATTTTCTCCTTGTGCTTTATTATTGTTGAGAGAGTACTCAGAGGAATCTTAAATTATTTTGCAACATCACTCTTCTTCTCACCTTCTTCTACTTTTTCGATTAACTTTTTCTTTTCAGCAATCGTCAAACACCTATACTTTCTAGGGCTCATAACTAACACTAACTTTTAATCTGCATACCAACGAAAGAGTAACAGTAACTGAATAACTAAACAAACCAATTCGTAAGAAGTGTGTGCGTCAAATAGTCAAACTAATCATAACAAAAACAAGGCTCCTGTATCTTGATACAAGTTTGAACTTGTCGCAAAATGTACTTACAATCTTTCCGCCTCTTCTCTCTGCAACTTTGAATTGTCGAGTGTTGGACGCTGATGAGTTCGAATTAACGCGTCGTTTTGTTAAATAGCAATGATTTTTTCGTTCGAATTACCAAGTGTATGAAAATGTATTGATTTAGTTCGAAATATAAAGAGATTTAGTAGGGAACTCGTGATAACTTTGAATTATAGAGAGGTTCGAATTATCGCAGGTTTGAATTAACGAGAGTCGACTGTATATATATTATTATAATAGGGGACCGGAAAGTAATGTCATTTCTGGGCATGTCGATATTTAATTGTCATCTGTACTTCGAAGTCGTGTCAAAGACATTTCAAGGTTTTAGATAATTTTGGAATAGTGGATTTTCTTGTATTTGTATGTTAATATACATACTTATATAGTTTTTGTTAATACATTTGTATTAATACATTTCAAGTCGGGATGTAAAAAGGTTTCTTCCGAGACATTGAAAAATATTTTATATTGATTAAATATAAGGATATCAATTTGATAGTTTTTGTATATAGTTTCAATATATAATGTTGAAGTTAGAATATATAATTCTGAATTTAAAGTCATTTAAATTTTACTTCTATCAATGATTGACTCACATTAAAATTGGTTTTTTAAATTATGAAATAATTTCATATAGAGTCTTTATATCACAATATATTCCTCAATTATTTATTATTTTTCAAATTCTGGTTATTTTTCTTATCATGGGACATTATTTGGGGTGAATAAGTTTTGTTATTGTTTCTGTGTTCCGAGTACAAATAGTTATAGGTTATACGTAACAATACGTTGATCATTTCTGTTTTATTTTGGATACTTTAAAGCTTACTTCAAGTTTTTTCGGTCCATGTTTTATCTTATTTTGGTAAGTTGAATTTTGATCTTGTTATATATTTGAATCTGAATTCAATATATTTCTGATGAGGTCATATAGGGCGAAATAGCTATCAAATGTTCGAGTTCTCGTTCAATTATTTTTATTTGATCCTTTATTTTGATAATTTTAGATAATTTTGGAATAGTGGATTTTCTTTTATTTGTATGTTAATATACATACTTATATAGTGTGTTTGGTAGAGTATACGCGGAATTGTTCATTCTGAAGTGCTGAAACCTGGACAAACTGTTAATGGAGATCTTTATTGTGAACAATTGGATCTCGAGTGAACCAATCATTTTCAGCAGAAAAGGCGTTATTCTGCAACACGACAATACAAGACCATAGTGTGCAAGACGAATCATGCAAAAAATCAATGAATTGGGGTGGGAGAACTCCCTCACCCACCATACTCGCCTGATATCGCATCCTCGGATTTTCATTTCTTCCAATCGCTACAACATTTCCAAAAATGTCCAAAATGCCATCTCGAAATATTTTCCTCAAAAACCAATTGATTGTTATAGAGCTTTTTGGTGGGAATGAGCTTAAGACAGATTGGAATGTAATTAAAGGACAACTGAATATAATTACTATTAATTGAGGGATCAAAACAAAAAGGACTTCTGATTAATTTTCTTTATATGAAGCTACAGTAAACATATGCCAGTGTAAAAAATTAATAAGTTAGCTCAGTCTGAAAGTGTTCAGTTAGATGTACATCTTTCAGTTGCCAGGGCAAACATTGTCTTCTTTTCCTTGGAGTTTTGTAGAAGCTGCCTCTACTAAATTCTTTTCGTACAGGCCATCCAAGTTCACTTTTTCTGGAGCCTTATAAGCATAACTTTGAATAAAATTAATGACAGTCTTCCTGTCTACCTTAGACATTTCTAATCTGATTCCCCAAGCTACCAAAATTAAGGGCTAAAAAAGCTCATGTCAAGATTCAATCTGCAATTGAAATATACACTGTTGTAGTTTGGAAAAAATACTTAAGGTAGACCTTACAATGAGCATAAAGCTTAACCTGAAAGTTAAAGCAACTCCTAGGAAGAATTCTTCAAACCATACTATTACTGATGTTGGTTGATTCCACCAAGGGTTAACCATATAATCATAGAAGATAACAATGATTATAAAGTTAAGTATTACATTTTTACAGCCTACCAGAGTACTTTTTTGGAAAATGTTATAAACTCACCTTCTTTGTGTTCAGTTCGTTGAAAGCAGTTATAACATACTGATATAAACAACCTTTGAGGATATTCTTCAAAAGTTCAACTTCATTTTGATCTGCACAAGGGTGATACAGCATTACAATAGATCCATGTTCTAAACTATGAACCCATCTTTGCTTAGGTACAAATGTATACTCTCCATATTTAGGCCACAAGGGTCGATGGTCTCCGCTAAAGTGAAAATTGTAGAAGAATACAAACTAAGTGTACCAGCTTTTGCCTGAAAAAATTTGAGACAACCTAGGCGACACCTGCCAACTTGGATACAAAATAGCACGTTTCCAATGAATAATAAACTGTAACATTCAAGTTTAAACTAACAAAAAACAGAAAACTAGTGAAAGCATCAGGTGTCGCTATAAAGTTCTAAATAGAATAAGGTTCTTAGACATCTTGATTGATAAAATTCAAGATCTTAAATAATCATCACATAGAATAATAAAATTTCAGATAATACTCACAAAGTAGGAATAACTTTATCATAAATTATAGATTCATTCATGCAGTGATGCCAGGGCTACAATGAAAACTAAGGTAATAGTAATTTATGAAATTTTTTATGGTACTCAAGCAAAAAATTTCATTGGGGAATATATTTACCACAAATGCTTTCGGGATAGAATCTTTTATCAAAATTGGATGTACTCTTGGATCAGGGCGATAGAGTGATCTATCATCAATACATGTGTAGCTTTGGGGCCCTAAATCTCCATCAACTACTTTAGGATCCTAAAAACACAATTTCATGGTAGATAACTGATAAAATATGTAATAGTTATTTATTTCATCATAAAACATATTTGCATACTTGACTTTAATCTTTTTCACGTTATTCAGTACTGTAATGAAGTGTTTTCCAGACTACTCGAAAAAAACTATGAAACACATTAGGTTTTTATAACATCCATAGGAGGACAACAGTTTTCTTTAAATACAGCCAAAACATACATCCAGATTTATGAAATTTCATAAACCCACACTTCTTTATTACCGAGCTCAGTTTCTTGAAACAATGATATAAACTAAATTTCTCATAGATATATTTCTGAATATGTGGATACTTATTTAGGCTTAAAACCTACCTTGCAAATTTCTAAAGATAATATACTTATACATGGATGTTCTATTAAAAACTTAAGGCAATTTCCAGAAAAAACAGTGCTTTCCATATTTTAAATTACAGAAAATAGGCTAAAAGGGCATTAAAAATGGCATAAAAAGGGTTTACCATTAATCTGGGTTATAAACTTTTACCAGCATACTAAATAAATTGCCTCTTGGATGAAACATTACCTCACCCCAATCACAATTAACATTCTTTACACCCATCTGAATTCTTCCATGATAATCTGTTTCATATTTTGCTTCTTCATCTGGGTTTCCATTCATTGGATGTGAATCAGGAAATACCTTGCCTGTCCATTCAGAGTCTATGGATGTAAGACATATTTTATAATATTAATTTCTTCATTTTATTGGGTAAAACTGGAATAAGTCTTTATCTCACCCAATACATTAAATATGGATTATTCAACTAGGATAAAAGTAGAAAGAATTTGCAATATTATAAAACAGGATGAAATTAGTACTACTGAGTTAGATATGATTATTCTCTTGGGTATCTCCATAAGATTCAATGCAATGATTATCACTACCTAATCATTAAAAAGTAATAAAAATACAAAAGCAATCAAAAATTCATTAAGGTATAAAGTGAAATAAATCCATTATCGAATTCGTTATAGTACAACAAAGTCACGTACCATTTATAGAAGCCGTGGTTACAGCTTTTAATTCAATTATAAAAACAACTGTAAGAGAAAGAAACAACATTTTGTCTTTTTAGCTGAAGAAATTTCGTTAGCACTTTTTTATTTAGTGGTACTGAATTATCGTCTATACCGTCAAAAGATTATAATCAACTGCGATTTACACATTTCGTGTAATTGCCATTCTTTATAGTGTTATAAACTCCGATAAGAATCTTATTTATCCCTATTAATTGAAATTGGAAATTTAAATTAAACCAATACAATCGAGGTTAGATTAGTTCTTCAGGTACATTGACAACCTGAGTAATCTATGTTCAAGTGTCAAATTAGCCCATAAAAATATTGACATTTGTGTAATGTAGTGATGGTTAAAATTGTGACAACTGATTAGTGATCAGAGTAATAAACATCTATGTTTATTTCATAGACGTATTAGGATAATAAGTCTATGGTTTATTTGAATCTCTGAGATTTATTTTTTATATTATATTTGAATCTCTGATTAAAACATCTATGCTTATTACTGAGATTCAAACATAAATTAAAGATTGATTTATTGAAGAAGCATATGTTTTTATTTTTGCCTGCTTTTTGGATTTCTGATGAAGATAAAAACTATTACGACACATTCGTGTTTAAATTGTTGACTTCATATTTTCTTAAAATTCGTAATATTTCGGAAACTTAAGATGTCAAGCATTGAAATTTTGAGATTTTCTAGGAAGAAGAAAAGTTTTCTATGGTAAAACAGGTGGAAGTAAAATACAAGAGACCTTTTCAAAATTATGAAATGAGTCTAAAGCTCTTAATTGAAAGAATTTTTGTTACAAACCATATTAATTCAATAAGAATTTTATGATGAAAGCACCTAAAAAGGTTTGTTTTCTACATTATTTGTAAAATGCCTCCATAAGTAAACAAAAAAATTTAAAATTTTCAGGCACTGCACACTTTTATAATACTTGTTGCTTTAACAAATATTACATTTGCTAGAGAGGAATGGGTTGATCCTCATGATATGAATATAAGAGTAAAACCTTTAAGAAAGGAAGAAAGCAAAAATTTCAATAGGGAAGAACACAATCCGTGCAATTGTAATAAAAAGAATTTTGAGAATGAAAACTCCTTTCATCTACGGAAAATTATTCGTTTGATATCAGGAATGACTTATTTCGATAAGAAGTCTGAGGTTTATAAAGGTGTTATTGATATTAGTCTCAATATAGAAGATTATGATTTTTTAAGGAGTGTTATGTCTGACCAGTTGAACGATGAACAAATCTTGAGACGACTGGATGAAATATTGGATAAGTCACTTGAAAAGAACATCTACAGCACATACTTATTCTCAAGTATAGAATATGTATCTTGGATAATATTCAATGAAACTGTTTTATTATGTTTCGGATTATTGGGTGTTTTATATGTTTTGTGGAAAATACAGCCACATAATTACAACTTCACAACTCTAATCAAGCTATTCCTTCCTGTGGTGTATTTATCTGACTTTGTTTTGAGATATAGGGCCAAGTTAGAGGTAAACTAAAAAATTTTTGCTTTTATAATGAAAGTTGTGAATATTTTTTTAAGGAAGTGGAAATCGATAAATATCTGGAATTTGAAAGCTATAAAGGCTGCGACCCAAATAGTTTAAGTTGGACTGAGTGGATATATGATAAATTCACTGGATGTGAGTTCTAGAATTAGATGCAGTTTTTGATTCAACCTAAAATTTAAAAATGCTTAACCAAATTATTTTTCAACTATTAAACTGTTTTTTATTTATTGTAGATTGTCGAAATAACAAAAAAAAATACATGTTATCTCAACGTGCTGGAATACATCTCTTCACTCCGTTGAGTGTAATTAGCGAGCAGTTAGATGTCATTGTAACATTCTTGAAGCACTTAGGTGCAGGGCTTGGAAGTTTTATGTGCTCTTTCATGGGTGAGTTGATTGTTAAACAATTCTGACTAATTTTAAGTCGAAGCAGCTGATGACACAAATAAGAAAACCAAATATGGTAGACAATTGTAAAATAAGGGTACTTTCAGTAGGAAATAATAAACCTCTATGAAAAATTTTTTATGTTTTTCTTTGTGATAACACTGAGTTTTTTTTTTTCAGAACAAATGCCTTGGTATGTAAAACCTTATGCAGCAGTACTTGGTTTCATATTGGTATTTTTTGTTCTGCTAATGTTGGGTTCTTATATTCTTCGGATATCTCCTAAGTTCAACCTTTTTCACATATTTCAATTTGAAATTTCTCATCCAGAACCACCTAAACAAAACAATGAAAACCTGACAGTGAAAGACAGCATATCCGGGGATAATTTAAGGATTTTGTTGAAATCAAAATGTCAAGCTAACTTTATTCCAGGAAAAAGTGTTCAGAAAAACAATTCTGTTACATACAAGACAAAACAAAAGGTTTCAGTGAGGAAAAGAATATTGAAGCCTATTGGTTTCAGTAACCAGAAGCTTTTAGCAATTTCTGATAGAGAAGTAGATGAATCAGAAACAGATGAATAATGTTGGGAATGAGCATTCATTGAAAAACGAATTTGAAGTTAGCCCAGGTGGCTTAAAATAAGTGAGTTTGTCTCTCTGAAAATTGAATGAGTACACTAATAATAGCATACACATCAACTAAATTAACACCCAAGTCCTAAGTATGAATTTTCAGGAGCTGGTTCGCTCGATTAATTCCAGAAATTCGTAGTTTAAAATTAGAGCTTTCAATAAAGTAAGTAAAGTTTTTCCTTTACTTCATTAATTTAAAATGCTTCACCAAGTAATTTGTGACAAATCAATATTTTTAGAGCAGATGGAAATTACATTTCACTGGAAAAAATAACAAACACTAATTCCATCAAGTCTCTTTCATTCATTTTGCCTTACTGTTTTGAATAATGTTATTGGGCCTTTTTTATATTTTAGTTTATTTTAAAATTAATTTGTCCAAGTCACCATAAAGACCAACTATGATATATTTGTTAATTAATTTAGGAGAAATTGGATACAATACTATTGTTAAAGATTTATTTATATCCGTTGATTATATTTTTTTAAATGTCTTTGGTTTTACAGAATAAATTAATTGACCAAACATTGAGTAATCATTTCATTGTTGATTATCTTAATATATATAAATCTCGTATCACAATGTTTGTCCTCAATGGACTCCTAAACCACTTAACCGATTATAATAAAATTCGCACACCATGTGCAGTTCGATCCAACTTGAGAGATAGGATAGTTTAAATCTCAAATTATAGTCGCAATTTTAATTTATTGCTAATTATTTGTCTGTTATTATTTGACAGTCACAATTATCTTTTAACTCCAAATGATTTTAACAGATGTTGATACCTTTCGACTGGGTTGAGTAAGTAATCAATAGATGGCGCTGCTATGAAGTCAAATAAGGAGATCACCATATTTTTTTACAAATAACATCCGTGTGAAAAAGCATAGTGGACTCCGTACTGATGTTCTCTTATTGTTCCTCTTAGATTGTTTACTATAATGTAATATAACAAAAACTTTAGCCACAGCAACGCGTGGCCGGGTCAGCTAGTAACTTTTAAAATTTGTTTTGATTCTATACTCGGGGGCAAATGGCATGCATGCAGGCAGTACAAACTGATTGGTTTTCGTCAGTTCAGTGATGTCAAGTGTCCAAAGTTAAAAGTACCTAAAATTCTTCCGAAAAATCCGTAGAATTCCACAGATTTGTTCAAATGTCAAAAATTCATATAGTTAATAGATCATTTATTAACCCTGAAATACTTCAAAGTTCAAATATTTTGAGGTTATAAAGAATGCATCATCGAACATTAAAAACAATATATTAATATTTTATTTCTCTATTCTCTAACACACTAATTAATAAAATTTGAATATCAAAACAGATTTAATGAGAAACTAGATACTTACTCTCTTTTTAGCTATCACAGTGTTTATTATTTGGGTAGTTTTATTACAACCTAACTTGTTATTCAATATTTTTGAGTCTGGAAAACATTCTTTCAATAGTTACTAATTCTTCGACAATTCGGAATCCTACATTATGTTGAGCAAAGAAATTCGAGAGTTTTATCTCAGCTGTAGAAACTTTTGCAGAATGTAATGTTTTTTTTTAAATCGCTAACAGGTACCACCCCTTGCTTCTTACCATAGATTAAAAATAATATATAGTCTTGTTGATCTATGCTTCTTACTTATGTGAAGTTATCGATGGATTTCCAGCCACGCTTTATGACGCGCGGTGGGTCGATCGTGGGATAGAGGCGAACCGACAGGCGGCGTTGCCAAACTTTCATTTGTTCTAAAATTTGTGTTATCCAATGATTTTTTGAAGTGTTGAATCGGGAAAGAATGAGATTAATAAATTCCGAATTATCTAGTGCAAAACTGCTCAGCAAAAATTCTGAAATGAATCACTCAATTCTCGCGAGTCTTTCTTTTACAAGAGAAAATCATATCTCGGAAAGTAGGAACCGCACATTGATAATTATTTCACTTTAATATTCATATTGAAATGCTGTAAATAAATCAACTTAATTTTTACCATCGACGGGAATTCGTGATATCGAAAACACCGTCCATCCACGGATTTCACTTAACTCTCGAAAAAAATATATATCTCCGAAGGTAGACACCGCTCAGTGATGATTTTTTCACTGTAATATTTTTATTTAAATGTTCTAAATGAATCAACCTCCAGGTGCATTTGTAAACTTCCTACCTAAACCTAAACTTGAAATTTTCAAGGGAAAAGGACTGTTGGACAAGCGCACAAAAGCTTCTTTTCACTGACGTGAAGTCAGTGCTTGCTTAAATGAATATTTAATAATAAAATGAACAAACATGTAACGACAACTTTATTTTCACTATAAACGAAATAGGTACCTAAATAATTAGGTCACTACTGTTTCATCTAGTTCTTCATCCTTTCTTTCAGGCTGTAGAGCAACTTTTTTAAGAACTTTTACTACTAAATTATTGAGAGACTTCCTGGCTCCTTCGTCTAGTATTTCTAAGCATTTTGTTTGAACATCAACTCCCTCATCCCTCAGTTTTAAGATTGCTACAAGGGCTCTTTCAAAATTAGTCTTAACATGCCTACAATTGTCCTTAGTTCCATTCACCAACGTGGAAAGCACATATTTGACCAGATCGTCTGTCCAGGTTTCTGTTGGTACATTTTTAGCTAGAAGTATGCAAACTTTGGCAAAATGCTGTTTTGCTTCGTTAGCTGCGCTGTTAATAATCTGAAATGAAAATATATTATGCTTAGCATTATTATTCAATCAATAAGTACCCATGTGAGCAATAAAGATGCAAGTTTGATAAAAAGGTTCTTTTAGTTTAGAACAATTTTTTAATCGTTTCTATTATTTCTTCAACTGTTTGAATTATACTATTTGTCTAACACTTCAAAATATGCTTCTGTTTCAAAGATACCATGGAGTCCTTATTTGAGCTTAATCGATTTACTTTGAAATACCAGATAAGATTATTTCTACGAAACTTCTACATAATTTAATTCAATTAAAACATTGTTTCTATTTGAGTAGACATAAACAATTCTCAAATATCATACAATATTCAAAAATATAGAGGAATCTATACAAAATATAGACTATTGACAAAAATTATAATTATAATAATATTAAATAACATACTTAGCTGATACACCGGTTTCATAGGAACATTATGAATAAGAATTCTATATCAAAAAATGATCTATATAAATTTAAAAATATAGGACATTCACTATATAAAATGGGACATTCCTCAATTTTGCCCTTTCCGTAGTACCGGTTCATTTGACCTACCATCCTAATGAACTACCCGAAAAAGTGTTATCAATCGATTATATTGATCAATTGACTAACCTAGTCAAATAAATGTCATTGCAACCTAACGTAGAAAAGAAAAAGGCAAAGTTGTCTGATAACTAATAAAACCCTTTAATTCCCGTACAGTTTCCAGTGTGTTTGCTACAAAAGAAAGAAAATGGACATTCTCAGAGATCAAAAACATTGTACCTACCGATTAATTATATCTATCCACCAAATAGGTAGATTAATCGACTGCACTAATATTCGTTTTGAATGCACAATATTAATTAATTATGGTTATGAAAGAGCTATAGCTTCTCCAAAAAATATTTCTTGTTTCCAACACAAAGACTTACTTACCCTGACTAACGTTGAGAGAAGGTCCTGTGGTAAGGCTAAATTATTCTGCAGTAGATACTTGAAAAGGTAACCACAAGTTCTTATCGCTACCCTGAGA
The DNA here is from genome assembly GCA_034642435.1 of Megalocaria dilatata. NCBI lineage: Eukaryota > Metazoa > Arthropoda > Insecta > Coleoptera > Coccinellidae > Megalocaria > Megalocaria dilatata. The sequence goes on along the minus strand of CM067857.1, from coordinate 8,209,647 downwards.
ATTTGGGACTCCTGAGATAAACAATACAGCAATTGTGCTGTAATTGGACTTTGATACTTTTCCCATACTTTACCTGGCGATTCCTTGATTATAACAGATAAGACTAATGCAGCCGTGTGTTGATCAAGAGGAGAGTCCCTATTTTCACCTGAAATATATAAAATATGGTTATGAATAAATTTTAAATACCATACAGCGATAGTTTTTCGAGATGTAAACAAACTTAATAGGGTGAAGTCTATATTCATGTCCTTGATTAGACATATTGCACAGGTATATACGAGTATACTAAAGAAATATGTGCAACTTGACTAATTAACTTCAAAAGTTGACCATAAAATGTAATATCACAGATAAACTAGATAACATTAAAATAAGAATACCAGCACTATTTGGAATAAAATCAATATAGGTCAACTCACATAAAATTTCTTGCGTCAAAATTTGGTTCAAATCATCCGGGTTGAGCCACTGACATAAAGCTCCAAGGCAACCTGCAGCGCAGACTCTGCAAACATTATCTCGTCTCCAATAATGATCTAGTCGTCGTAGGGTTTTTAACATCTGTTGTCTAATAAAGTCTACCATTTTATCTCCACCGTTGGAAATTACTTCTCTCAAAGCATGGAGCGCCGTTTCTCTAAAATCGTGTTATAGAAATTAATCAGAAAGAATAGTTAATTAATTATGTTCCTATTATTATTACACTTATGTTCACTATTGAGAGAAGAATTGAAACAGGCAAAAGACTTCAGAATTAGAATCTCAAATAGGTTTTGTCGCTATAGCCAAATAGTTCAGGAATTTTTTCTCCCAAACCTTGACCTAGGGGATTTGAGGTTTCAGCAGGATGGAGCATCGGTACACACTTCACGATATTCAACGGAGGAATACTTCCTCGACCACTTCATCTCCTTGAGATGAGGTAGCAGGCCTTTCATGGCCTGCTTGGTCACTTGACTTGGCGTCTTGTGATTTCTTTCCATGGTGTTACCTAAAATGCCTTCTGTATACGTACCGTCCACGGACACGGACTCATTTTAAGTACAAGCCATCAACGATATACCCATTAATTCTTGAAAAGTTTTAGAAGTCTATTGATAAGGGGGCCGTTTCTTTTGAGTCATGCAATATTTGATAATGTATGATAAAAAACACTCCTTTTTAAATTATTCCTTCAAATCAGCAAAGTAGGTCAAATTGCAATATTGAAAAGGATGAAGAAGCTCTCACCCGTCATCTGAGCACAGCGCTCTTAATCCATCATTCATTCAATCATTCTGATCGTTAATAAAGTATTTAATTTTGAAAATATATCAATAATAATTAAAAATATATAATTACCCTATTGACGAATCATATGCCCTCATAATAACGCTATAGATTTCTGCAAATAACGAATCAGGCCTCAAATGTATTTTGATCAAATTGCTTGAGGTATTTGCTGCTCTCAATCTTACCTCTCTGCTAGGATCTTCCTTTAGTATTTGCAGAATTGTTGACTCTAGCTTAGGTACAAACGTCTCCATCAATATTCCAGCCTAAAAATAACATTTACGTTTCAGATACTGAACTGTTACTATTTGGTAGTTGATCATAATTAAAACAAGTTGTAGAAATTACCCGACGACTAAAATTCAAAAGTCATTGAGAAAAACTTTGTCAGATATTTCTTTGTTTAGCCCACCAAAACTTTACGGTCTAATAAAAACTCACAAAGAAGATGCAATTCGCCCAGTTGTTTCCTTTATTATTAGTAGCCCTACCTATAAAATAGAAAAATCATAAGTTTCAAATAATACCTTATCCAACAAGACAGATAGCATTTCCAGTACAGCCATCTTGATGTTCGGTGTATAACGGTCACCCAAAATCCTGATGAGAGGTCCAGTGATTACTATGACATTCTGTGTCAGAGCCCCGCTGGTGGTAATTTTTATGATTTCGCACAATGTTAGTATGGCTATTTCCTTATCATCGTTGTCCCCGTCAAGAAATGCCTCACGCAATATAGGAATAATAGGGGAAATAAGAGATTGGAGGGTATCCGAAGTGTCTTTCAGATCCCACATATCATAGTTAACAGCTTGACTGACGTCTTGAACATGGATGGGAAGCTGTTTGGAGTCCAGGTTCTGTAAAATATTTAAGCAGAAGTTACCTTGTTTATATAAATTGGTGTGGTAATCAAATGTAATCATTGTTCGATTTCTTAATGCGACATTAGTCACGCCAAGACCAATTATAAAAATGTAATGAAATCAATGATGTAATACGATTATACAAAGGTGGTTCAACAATTATCGTGTGCATTTTTAGGAATATTTCTTGAGTGTTTTAACAAATTTGCGTTTGATTTGAATAATTCCGTTATACATGACGATCCACTTACTATAAGGAAAATTTTTGTTTTTAACATATTATTTTTTATTATAATATAAAACATATCTTTTGGATAATTCGATAAACGATGCTGAATGTTTTTATCTAAAATTGGGGTGATTCGTTCTCTAAAATGACGTTATACGGGGATGGGACAACACTACACAAATAATTTTTTATTTTTAATATCTTTCGGATGAATTATTGAAATTGATGCTGCAATATAATTGGTTCAACAATTATGATCAGGTTCTTTTTTGATTCAGTGTATGTTTAAATCATTTTATGAGTGTTCTAATTAATTTGTATTTGTTTTGTAAGAATTTAAAGGAAACTTGTTGTCTTTAATCTTTCTTTTAGTTTTAAATAAGAAAATACCTGTCGGTTGTTTAAATAAATATTGCTGAGTTCTCTTTTCTGAAATGTGATTATACAGGGGTGGTTCATATATGTAAATCCGAAATTCTAATTTTATGAAGGTCATTTTGATGTTCCTATACGCAAGGTAAATGTACCGGTTCAATCGACCTACCTATTATATTGATCAATCGACTATACTAGTAATTAATTGGAACGAAGTTCCTTATCGCGCGTTGCGAAAGGGGGCTAGATGGAAAAAATTAAGACGAAAAGTTGTAACGACACTTTTTGCTTAAAAAAATACAAATATAAGTGCCATGGCAACGGACCACAGACGTATCGGTCGGCCGCGCGGTGCTAAACGTTCTTTCGTAAAACTCGCGACAGGCGAAACCCGTCACGGATATACGTACGCGGACCGAAGGTCCAAGAGGCCAGCCGCTCAATAAAGCCGTTTTGTTTCGCGGATGACTTTCCGTTCCGTCGATGCAGGCGGATGAAAGTCGGAAATTTCGGGACCATTGCGGCGGTCGCCATTTGTAAACAAACAGGCCCCGCCCACCGTGACCTCGGACCGCGTCTGTGGTGTACGTATAGGGGTCGTTCGAGAAGACAAGTACGGTGGTCGTCCGAAAATTTTCGTGCCGTCGGAAAAAATGGCTGTATCTCGCGACGGGCGAAGCCCGTTGCGAAAATACCTGTACGGACCGAAGGTCCGAAAGGCCCCCTACCAGGTAAAGCTATTATATTTCACGGATGACTTTCCGTGCCTTCGATACGAGTGGATGAAAACTGGAATAATTTCAGGACTTTTCCCGCGCTCGCCATTTTTAAACCAAACATCGCATCTGTCATATACGTATAGGGGTCGTCCGCGAAGTCGTATACGACGGAGGTCCGAAAATTTTCGAACCGTCGGGAAAAACAGTTATATCTCGCGACGGGCAAAGCCCGTCGCAAAAATACGTATGGTGATCGAAAGTCCGAAAAGCCTCCTAGCCAGTGAAGCTATTATTTTTAACGGATGACTTTCCGTTCCTTCGATACGAACGGATGAAAACGGGAATTGTTATGACTCGCCAATTGTTCGACCTTGAAGCGCTTCTGAGATGTACGTATAGAGGTGATCCGTGAAGTAGAGTACGAGGTAGGTCCGAAAATTATCGGACCGCCGGAATGAAACGCGTTTCTCGATAAATATCGATCGAAAAGGCGAATCAATCGAAAAATAAAGATCAATCGACTACACTAGCATTATTTTAATCATGGCAGTCATACATGTCTCACCAAATAACAAATTAATATTATAGATAGATATTGAGGAGTTCATTAATCGAGCACTATTAGAGCATTCTAAAGATGTTTCTCAAACGCTTAGCAGATACAACAGAAATTTAGATAAACGTCCACTGATTTTGGCCGGTGATTTTAACATCAACTTCAGTAATGAAAAATCAAAACCATTGCTACAGTTTCTAGAGGAAGAATTTGATTTAAGAATAAACAATAATCCAGTAGAATCAAAAACAAATTATAATACTACCATTGATGCAGTTTTTTCAAGACATTTAAATAAAATAGAATCCCAAACATATTTTTCCTACTTCAGTTACCACAAGCCAATTATTACTAAAATTGAGCCTACTAATTAAGTTTATATTACATTATATTTGTTAATAATAAAAAAAATATTATTATAACTTTAAAAAAATTAAATTTTATTAAAATTCCTTCACTAACTAATCGAAAGCAACTTCGTTCCATCCGGGTGTCCCTTGACACCTCTCAATTTTTTTTTTTTGGTTTGGTTACAGAAGGGCTATAGCTTCTCAAACATTAATTTCTTGCTTTTAACGCAAAGACTTACCATGGCTAATGTTGAGAGAAGTTTCTCTGGCAAGGCTCTATTATGCTTCAGTAGAAACTTGAAAAGGTAACCACAAGTTCTTATCGCTACCTTAACAACCTGGGATTCCTTGTGAGACAAACAATACAGCAATTTTGCTGCAATATTATCTTGAAACATTAACCATATTCTGCGTGCCGATTCCTTGATTATAACAAATAAGACTAATGCAGCCGTGTGTTGATCAAAAGGAGAAGCTCTTTCTTCACCTAAAATGTAAAATATGATTATGAATAAATTTTAGAGATTATACAGGGATATTTTTTATATATGTAAACAAACTTAACTTGTTTGAAAACGGACCGAATTAATTTGTACTTCCAGTAAAATCAAATCACCATATTTCAACTCACATAAAATTTCTTGGGTCAAAAGTTGCTCCAAATCATCTCGTTTAATCCACCGACACATAGCCCCAAGGCAACTTGCAGCGTATTCTCTGCAAACATCTTCTTGTCTCCAAGAATGATCTACTTGTCGTAGGGTATATAGCAAGTTTCCCTTAATTAGGTTTTCCATTTTATCTCCACCATTGGAAATTACACTTCGTAAAGCGTAGAGAGCCGTTTCCCTGAAATTGTGTTAGAGAAATTATCAGAAAGAATAGTAAATTAATTGTTTTCTTATTATTATTACAGTTATAACTAGTAATTGAAAAAATTCAATTTTCACAAACTTAAAAAGGTTCTTAATTATGTATTGACAGATTTTTATTTTTACCCCACTCAACAGATTAGTTGTAAATTAGAAAAGTGTGAAAAGCACTGATGTGAAGTCAGGAGCTTTTGCGCCCTAGTTCATATCATCCACAATCCTCGCAAAAATTTTTTTTGTCTTGTAATGATGAAATTTTGCACGAACATGCACTATATTATTCTTCTAAATGCTGAATTTCAGATACATCGAACAAATATAAATCTTATGCGGATCAGCGTTGAGTGATACCTTGAACATTATAACTTTCGAACGGAAAGAGACAAACTTGAAACTTTCAGGGTAGGTTTGTGACCTAAATATCTCGTTTGGGGTCATTATTGGGCTAAATCGCTCGAATGCAGTTATTCACATTTGCTATTTACTATCATTTTGATTAATATTTTCCAAACCATAGATTCGATTGATCTAAAATTTGAGGTTCAGAAAAATAATGATAACCGACATATTCTTGCAAAATTTCATGGGGAGCAGCGTTAATCGCTAAAAAAAACCATAGCAACAGCCCCACGATCGACTTAAATTTAGCTTATGGATGTTCAATGATGACGAAAAGTGCAAAATTTCGTGAAGATCGTATAAATAGGGGACAAAAAAACTTATTCTTTGAGGATCGTGGGTGAATGAACTAGCGCCTAACTATTCACATTTTTTTCAATTCATTTATCAAATGAGCAAAATTAGATGCCGCACCCTGTAAACGAACTGGCCAGTGGATCTAATGCAACATTGAAGAGGATTAATCGCAGAAAGAAGCCTCAGCTCATCATCTGGAAGCACGCAGCTCTTAAACCATCATATTAGCCCATAAAATAAGTGTATTCTGATTGCTAATAAATTATTAAATATATTTATTTACTTATTGTTTCTTACCTTATTTCCGAATCATATGTTTTTATAACCAAGGTATGGAGCGCTAGAAAGACAGAACCAAGTCTCGGAGGTATTTTGACCACGCAGCCCAAAGCATTTGCTGCTGTAAACCTCACTTCTTTGCTAGGATGTTTCTCTAGTATATCCACAAAAGCTGACTCTAGGTATGGTGCAAACACCATCATCAATTTGCTCACCTAAAAATAACACGTTATCGGTATTCTGACTTTTTTTGTATTGGAATGCATTCTGCTACTACATCTACATAATCTTCTACAACCCAATTAGAAAAAAATTAAATTTTCAATTGATTTCAATGTAAAAAACTTATAACCATTAAGTGTATGTATGTATAAAAAGTAATATTGAAATAAAGACACTCACTAAAAGTTGGATTATTCAAATAATTATTGGCTAAGATATGTCAATGATTGAAAATCTGGTAGAATACAAGATCAATTCAAGGAATATCGATAATGTTGTGATCAATTTCCTCCAAAGCTTAGCCCCCGGCTAACTGTGTCACATGACGAATGTCTATTAAAGCCTGTGAAATAGGGAATACATTGCGTAATCTTCTATCCATAATGTCCTAGACGTGCCTGATGGGTGAAAGACCCATCGGAGATCGGTCCAAGATAGATCTTGCTACATGCGGTCGGGTATTATTTTGTTGGAAAGTGGATAGAACAAAGTTTGAAGAATGTTCTTCTTAGTCTTGTCCAACCAATATTCATCCTCAAATAGATTTTGGATTCGCCGCTAAAAACTGGTATTCCATTTCTGGTTCCAGTGTAGTCGTTACATCAGTGTTAAAGAGTAAAAGGTAATACGAAATAAGAATGCTATAAGAATAGAACTTATTGCAATAAACAATAAGCATACTAATGGGAATCCTATGTTCTGTAAGCCAGCAATCTACAATAATTTGTTCACAATTCTTGTGGAAGTGATGCCATCCCTCAGAGCCAAAAAGGCGGCGATCTTTACCATTCCATAGTTCTGTGGCGACATCTTGTGCCCCTTGCTCTTATTGTTCAGCCTTGACAAGAATCCACTATAGTATCTCCCTTGTCTCCGGAACTTGCCGCGGTGGCTTGTCATGACTAGGATCCTTGTGAAATGGAGGACTAAGTCGTGATGCCTAACACGGAAGTCTGTTGCGCCACAGGACTTGCACCCTTAAAACTAACGTTACTCTACCCGATTGCAGAGTAATCTTTCAGATTTATCTGTCCGAAGACCCAGTGCGTTATGAAATCTACTGCGTTACCAAGAGAAGGTGGATTCGTACGGTAATATTCGTATTTCTGGCCACCCAATTGGTGTTGGACTGGAGGGGACAGAGATTGAAAGTCTGAATGCTAGACTAGAAAGGTATTTAATTTTAACGGGTCCCGACGATGCAACCGATCAACGACTCGAATCAGGACTGTTTGTGAGACATTTCTGGGGTTTTTGGGTGTACGATACGGTTGAAGACCGTTGGTGCTTAAACCAGGATCGATTGAAAGACTTCACAAGGGTTCGTGAGTCTTGACGATACGATCTGTTGTTAGTGCTTGAACCAGGATCAATTGAAGCATCTATTCCTGGTTTTGGAATTTGCGGCTAGGTGGTGAAAATCAGGACCTTCGGCGTGTGAGTTGCGTCCCAAACAACTAGGGTACCGACCAGCAGAGCTAGTATCGGTTGGATACTGCTTCGCTGCTACCAGTCACGATGTAGGTTTTCGAACTGAAGCCGAAACTGGAAGCGGGGTGGGTTCAACTCCATTGGAGGGGCTCTAGCTTTGCGCGTTGATAAGGCCTTATCACATAACCTGTTTTCGGACATTGTGGAGAATACTTAGTTGCATGCTCACATGCCAATAGTACTTATGTGATACCCACTATAGTATTTCAGTTTATTCTGAGATAATTTCTCTGAAAGAAGAACTGGTATCCCTCAAACTCAATATTCTACCTCGTTCAAAATCACTGCTACAATCGAACGGTATGGTGATGTAACCGTATGGCATACCTTCATCTTTACAATGAAAGAAACATCCGTTGATTTTTCTTAAAATATACTCGTTTTTTATATCAAAATGAAACCTCTTATTGGAAAACTCTTTATAACCTATCGGGTGTTTTTTTTAGAGTGATAGAACTTTCGATGGGGATAACTGTGATTTGACAAAAAGTAGAAGCCATGTTGTTTTGACATTTCTGTTCAATAAGCATTGACAAATTATCATGGAAAGACTCATACCGCAACAATGTTTACAAATTGTTTAAAAATGCCATTAAGAAAAAATATTCAGTAATGGAGAATGATCGACATCTGTTTGTTCGTTCAGAAGAATTTTACGAGCATTATACCTGTTGATTTCAAGAAATTCTAAAAGTGTTAATCTAGAACTTACCGTCTATATTTCTGACAATGGTTTAATAATGGGAAATCCACTCAGTTCAATTTTAGCTAAAATATTCATGGCCGATCTGGAGTCAAAAACACACCTGAATCTTATAAGCAAATATTTTCTTTATTGGTATAGATATGTAGATGACATTTTTTGTTGTTTCAAAGGCACCGACCGACAACTACATATCTTCAGGAATTTCATTAATAAACTCCACCCAAAAATCAAATTCACAATCGAAGAAGAAAAGAATCAAAGTATTAATTTTCTTGACCTCACTACAACAAGATTAAATAATTTACATGATTTTAGTATTTTTCACAAACCAACACATACAGACATCACAATACATAAAACTTCAAACCACCCCACCAACCAAAAGATGTCAGCATATAATAGTTTTATTCATAGATTATTGAATGTCCCTTTGAGTTCAGAAAACTTTTTGAAAGAATCAAATATTATTGAACAAATAGCGTCAAACAACGGTTACAATCCCTTTCTTATAGACAAAATGGTATCCAATAAACAAAAGAAAATGGCATTAAATCTCGTGTACCCAATCATAAAAGAGGACAATACACAGAAATATTTTTCGTTATCTTATGTCAATGGATTATCTGAAAATATTGCTAAATATTTCAAAAGTTGTTTCAATTATAACGCGGCTTTTAAGACAATTAATAACGTTAGTACCTACATAAAAAAACAATAAAGATCGTACAAATAAAGAGAATAAATCCGGAGTCTACAAGTTGACTTGCAAAGATTGCCCTTTAGTATACATTGGCCAGACTGGTAGATCATTCAAGAAACGTGTCCAAGAACACCAAAGGGGTTATATATCCAATTCTGTACATTCGACATATGCTAATCATCTTAAGGAATTCAGGCATAATTTCAACAATAATTATGAAATTATCCACGTTGAAAGCAAAAGTTCTAGATTAACACTTTTAGAATTCCTTGAAATCAACAGCTATAATGCCCGTAAAATTCTTCTGAACGAACAAACAGATGTCGATCATTCTCCATTACTGAATATTTTTCCTTAATGGCATTTTTAGCAGCAAACTCCAATAAACACCTAGAGTTTTTATGACTTGTGCTTCCATTATTTGGTCACGTACCTAAAGATGTATTTAAACTCGGTTACACTGAATACCATCAGACAGTACAATGTAATACCTGAAGAAGCCACATCGTGGTGAAACAATTGTTGTAGTAGTACAAACATTTTTGTGGAAATAAATTACTGTCTCATATACATTTTTTTAATCTTAATATTAATATTAAGGGCTGTAACTTTCACAGGATTTTTTTCATAATTTCCAACAATATTTATGATATATTTAAGAAAAAAAAAATCGATTTCTTTGAATCAGTCTATCATACATACCTTGGCCATCAACAAAGACAGCGTTTCCAGTATAGCTATCTTGACTTTCGACGTCTGGATATACGGTTTACGTTGGTAACTCAAAATCCGGAGGAATGGTGAAGTAATTGACACGATATTATCCAACACCTCCTTGTTGCTGGTCGCTTTTATGATCTCGCTCAATGTTAGGATAGCCAGCTCCTTCTCATCGTAATCTCCGTCAACAATATCCTCGAGCAGTATAGGGAGAAGGGGGAAGATGGGAAATGGCAGGCCATCTGAAGTGTCATACCTGAAAGTTTCCTGAATCTGTTTGGGGCCCAGGAGCTGTAAAACATTTGAGCAAAAATTAACAAATATTGCATTATGTCAACAGAAGCTTCTTGCGCGCTAGTTCCAGGGAACAACTTGCTATCGTTTCGCCCAAATGTCTGTAATTTTCGCATTTTGAGCTGAAAATGTTGGACTCACTGATGAAGAATGTTATTCTGCAGGCCGGCTGCTAACTTTCGAATGGATAGAGCTAGAGCTTTGTAACTTTTAGGCAAGGTATGAGGTCTAAATGACGCGACTAAGCTCGTTAATTGACAAAATCCGTTCAATAGTTTCGCAGTAATTCACGTTTGAAAATTTCCTATATCTTTCCTAATATTTTGAAAACTACATACTCAAATTTTTGAAATTCAGCATTTAGAAGTAGAATGATAAGGTGCATGCAACATTTCGAGAGTATCGTGTAATTAGAAAGCACAAAAAATTACTTTGTGAGGATCGTTCGAAAATTTTTCTCAATATTTTCAAAACTACAGCTTCGATCAATGTGAAATTCAGCATTTGTAAGAACTATAATAAATCGTATGTTCTTGCAAAATTTTGTGAGGATCGTATAATAAGAAGACAAAAACAATTCATTTTACGAGGATCATGGGTGATATGATTACCGCGCAAAAGCTGCCGACTTCATGTCAGTGCTACAAATTTTAATCTAAAATGTCTGTTGAAAAATATTTATGATTAAAATTAATAAAATGTCTTAGAAATACTGTTTAATTTTATAAACATACAGAATTATAAACATATATATACTCAGTCAACCGATACAGAATCAAAAGATAATTAATTTATTTTAAAAAAAATTTTAAGCGATTATTTTTGATTAAAATTTGTAGAGGTTTAGGAGAATATTTATTATTAATATTTGAAAAAAACCTTCGAATATTCAATGTATGTTTATTCACTTCAGTGTTATTATTTTGATTTTCACAAATTTTCATTGATATTATAATACAACAATTGTTTTGCTACCACAGTAGCATATTCAGGTAGATCTATATCTACTCAACTAATAATAACAATAAAAATTTGTGAAAATCAGAATAACCCTTTTTAATATGGATTTTCATCAAGTAAATACTGATTCAATTAAACGGTGAAGATATGTTATTATTAACTATCATTTAATCATAGATATTATAAAGACAAATATAGGATTATTTGTCTTCTTCTGTTTCCAAAATAAATTAAAAATCAAAGCAAGTTTTTTAGTCCTATGTTCCAAAGAATTAAAAAATATATAATGTTTACATTATTCGTGATTGCAAAGTATTCCTTTCATCTTGGGACATCTGAATATGAAGGTAAGTGGAGAGCAAAATAGAAATAAAAAAAACGCTTATTATGGTTGAAATTTGACCTACCTGGTTTTGGGGCATTCATTTTTACCGAATGAAGATAAATCGTTTGGAATGATTGATTTGACATCAAAGGATAACATCGTTTCATGAATTTCAAAAATATAGACTTACCCTTTATTTATGAATTTGGGCTACCAGTGAGTAAAAATAAGAAAATAAACATGGAAAAATTGCTTCATTTCATACCACCCATTAACCAGGATTATTTTTATTATTAAGGAATTTCTGGAAATAAAATTTAAGTTGCCAAATTTTAAATGTTCTTAAAGTAAATACAAACAAGAAAAGCCATGATTTTAGAAATTTTAAAAAGCAATATATATTTTTCCATATACTGAATACCATAATATTCAAGTTTGACTTTTCCTGAAGGAAATCTTTTTCTTTCGATGTTTTTTTTTATACAAGTTTAACTTTGAACCACAATATCTCAAAACTACAATTTTGGTTCTCGTAGGCTCATATGGAAGCATATCGGGTGTTTTTTTTAGAGTTATAGAACTTTCGATAGGGATAACTGTGATTTGACAGACGGTAGAAGCCATGTTGTTTTGACATTTCTGTTCAGTAAGCATTGACAAATTATCATGGAAAGACTCATGAGATCATGCGACATAACTCCACTGGATTATTTTCTTTGAGGTTATGTCAAGTCATTGGTTTATGCTGATAAACCAGAAACAAAAGACGCTTTGGAAGCCAACATAACTCGTGTTATTGATGAAATAAGGTCTAAATTACTTGAAAAAGTGGTCCAAAATTGATCTGGTCGAATGCGGTTCCTCAGAGCTAGTTGTGGTGGACATATGCCAGAAATTATTTTTAAAACATAAATGTCATAAAATTATTTTTCAAATAAAAAATAAATTTGGCTTCAATCTTAATTTAAATGCGGCTTATTTCAATTTAAAGTTCTATCACTCTGAAAAAGACACCTGATACTTTGGTGAACATTTAAACGTGATAATACTTGTTTCATTTCAATCTATTTACTATAACAACTAGAGCAAATTTTGGTGCAGTTACAAAATGCTTTGTGACAGACGTCACAGAGATTGGTATCATTCTTTTTTTTTTTGAGCTGAGCAGATGACACAAATTATTCCAACATAACCTTATAGGAAACTTTATCTTTCTTTGTTTCTAAGAACACAGTCACAATATCTTCATGGATAGGTCGTCTCAAAGTCGACATATTTTTGCGTTCTTTCAACGGTGGTTTGTTTGATAAGGCTACTTTGAAGCCTCGGCATATATAATAATTGTTCCTATTGATGGCTTTTCAGCCACTTTTGATTACCCATTGTTTGTAGATGATGAAAGAATTGAAATTTACAAAGGAAATGGACCATTGAACAAGAATGTTTCTGACTTTGTATTAGTCATTTTCACCATTTTATATCTGCAACATACTCCATGTACTTTGGTTGGATGTTTTGTACAAAATGAACTGAGTACATGTAACAAAAACTTTATTTTCACAATAAATCGAACTTCGTAAACAAAGTTTGTTTCAAAGAGCTTCACTAAATTCGACATCACATAGTAAAAATCAAAACATGGATCTCTATTACACGATATTGGAAATGTAGATATATGACGAATTACTTCAAGTGACTGAATATGAACTAGGAACCCAAATAATCAGGTCAATAGTGTTTCATCTAGTTCTTCTTCCTTTCCTTCGGGTTGCAGAGCAACTTTTTTAAGAACTTTTACTACTACATCATTAAGAGACTCCCTGGCTCCTTCGTCCAGTATTTTCAAGCATTTGGTTTGAACATCAACTCCCTCTCTCAGTTTTAAAATTGCTATGAGGGCTATTTCAGAATTAGTCTTAACATACATATTTTTTTCCTTAGTTCCATTCACCAACGCTGGAAGCACATATTTGAGCAGATCGTCTGTCCAGGTTTCAGTTGGTACATTTTTGGACAGAAGTATGCAAACTCGGGCAAAATGCTGTTTTACCTCATTATCTGCCCTGTTAGTGCTCTGGAATTAAAATATATTACACTTAGCATTATTATTTGGTCAATCAATAACTACCGACGCAAGCAATGAAGACGCAAGTTTGACAGAAAATTCTTCAAAGGTTTCTACCATTTCTTCAACCCTTCCAAAAATTTCACAAAATCTTCAAAATATTCTTTTGTTTCAGAGATAAGTTCGTTATTTCTAGATTTTCTATCATATTTTCTTCTTTGCTTGGTATGTAATTCAAGGATTATTATCATCTAATGTGCGAATTTTCAATGCCGGACTGATAAAAATCGATTGGTTTTTGACTGAAATATCTCGAGATGGCATTTTGGACATCATCCAAATTTTTTACCACTAAGAAAATGTTGTAACCATCGGACTAAATGGAAATCCGAGAGTGCGATATCGGGCGAGTTTGGTGGGTGAGTCAGTCAGTACCTCCCACCCCAATTCATTAGTTTTTTCCAAGGTTCGTCTTGCACAGTGCGGTCTTACATTGTCGTGTTGCAGAATAACGCCTTTTTTGTTGACAATCGCCAGATACTTTTCGAATAAACATTGGTTCGCTCCAATTGTTCATAATAAAGAACTGCATTAATCAGGTTTCAGCACTTCAAAATGAATTCCACATATTTTTAACCCTATATATTAAAAAAAGTAAGCGACATGGCAACGGACCACAAATCGTCGTGACGTCACGTAGTGCTAATTCCCAAACGCAAAAGATCGCGACGGGCGAAGCCCGTCGCCGAAATACCGGCGCGTACCAAAGGTCCGCCGCCTAACGAAGCCGTTTCGGTTCGCGGATGACTTTCCGTTCCGTCGATACGGGCGGATGAAAGTCGGAAATTTCGGGACTTTTCCCGCGCTCGCCATTTGTAAACAAACAGGCCCCGCCCACCGCGACCTCGAACCGCGTCTGTGGCGTACGTATAGGGGTCGTCCGAGAAGTTAAGTACGGCGGTCGTCCGAAAATTTTCGTACCGTCGGAAAAACGGACATATCTCGCGACGGGCGATGCCCGTCGCGATAATACGCGTTCGGACCGAAGGTCCGATAGAAAACTGGAATAATTTCCGGACTTTTCCCGCGCTCGCCAATTTCAAACGAACAAGCCCCGCCCACCGCGGCACAAGCCAAGGGATGACCAAACGGGGGTGACCAAAGACGGATTTGAACGAAAAGTAGATCCGAACTAAATTATAGAAAATTATTAAAAAATATTGATCAATCGATTCTACTCGTATTATTTTATTATTATTATTATGATTGTGTGAAGATACCTCAGAAGCTTTTTGAGCTTGTGCGAGTTAGGAATTCAGTTGTAGTAGGCTTTGTTACTGCGATCTTTCGCCACTTTAGGTCATAGCACTGTTAATTTTTGACCCAACAGTGAAATGGTGGCAGAAACCAGTCCAAGTAGAAAATTTCTTTTCCACCTGAACAGGATTCGAACCTGGACCTTCCCGGTCACGAGCCCCATTGAGCTATCCACATTATACATATACTCCACCAAACACACAGAAACGTCTTTTTGAGATGTAATGTACTTCGTGGTGATTCATTTTGAAAGATCCACTGCCTTTTGTGTTTTGTTTTATCATAAAAGACCCATTTTTCGTCTCCAGGGATCAAGCGATAAAAAAAAACGGTTCTGTATGGTGCCGTTGAAGCATTACATTGCATGTAATGGATCGGTTGACTTTGTTCTCACCTTCCAATCTGCTGCAAATATTCTTGGATGATCCACCAAGTCAAGGATGTTTGCGAGTTCCTTAATTGCGACCTGACAAATGACAATCAAATATCGACATACGCAGAAACGATGTCACTTTCACCCCTGAGACTGGCGTGGCTATACCCCAAGCGCAGTTTATCTGTCCAACGGGCAAGTGCGTCAGTATTAGATCTGTTATGGGGGAGGGAGACAATGATGTGTTAGATTCTTAGAGTTCGTGATTTCTGACATCAAATTGAACCGTTACTATTCCAAGGTTCTCGAACTAGAAATTATCGGAATTTGTCTCGGTGCTTTGTTGGTCTTGATGATATGGCAAGACCAATTGAGAGACTCTCAAGGGTTTGTGGGTTTTGACGATATAATGAGCTGTTAGTGCTCAAACAAGATCAATTGAGATATCTATTCTCGACGGTGTGGGTTTTCACTTTGCGACTGGTAGGTGAAAACTAGCCCCTTAGGCATGTGAGTTACGTCCCAATCAACTTGGGTACTGACCTGCATAACCAGTAGATATTGGTTAGTGCTTTGCTGCTACCAGACATGGCCTAAGCTTACAGGTGAAACCTACTGGAAACAAGGGAGTTCTACCCCTTTTGAGCGATGATAAGGCGTAGTCCTTATCACACAATCTTTGGAATTCATGGATTCAATATCTACAAATTCGATTTTTTTCGAATTTTCTAAAATAATAATATACGGGGGTGACTCGGCACAATAATATTTTAGACATGTACATTCATCTCTCAGGTGAATTAATAAAATTGATGCTGCAATACCACAAGGGTGGTTTAACAATTATAATTTGTAAATCCGAATTTTTTCTCTTTTTTGATTGAGTGTATTTTAAAATTATTTTATTAGTATTATAATCAATTTGTGTTTGATCTGTAAAATTTTATATAAGATAAGGAAAAATGTAGTCTCTTTTTTTTTAGTTTAATAGAAGAAAATACCTGTTTAAATCAGCATTGCTGAGTTTTCTTTTCTGAAATGTGATTATACAGGTGTGGTTCAACATACACAAAAATCCGAATAATTTTCCGAAGTTTCTAAAATGACAGATTCAAAAATTGTGAAGGAAATGTTTGTTCCTAATTTTATAAAGGATATTTTGATTTTCCCAAGGTAAATCTACCGATTCAATTGATCTACCGGTATATTTGAACTACCTTTTATATTGATCAATCAATTATCAATTAATTGAATAACTAGTAATTAATTATGGTTATGGAAGAGCTATAGCTTCTCCTTAAAACATTTTTTGCTTTCAATACATAGACTCACTTACCCTGACTAACGTTGAGAGAAGGTTCTGTGGTAAGGTTAAATTATTCTGCAGTAGATACTTGAAAAGGTAACCGCAAGTTCTTATTGCTACCTTGAGAATTTGGGACTCCTGAGATAAAGAATACAGCAAATGTGCTGTAATATACCTTTGATAAGTTTCCCATACTTTGCCTGCCGATTCCTTGATTATAACAGATAAGACTAATGCAGCCGTGTGTTGTTCAAAAGGAGAATCCTTATCACCTAAAATATAAAATGTGGTTATAAATAAATTTTAAAGACCATATAACGGAATGTGTTAACAAACTTTATACCGTTAAGTCAATATATTCATGTCCTTGATTAAACAACAAAGTTAGAAAAGAGAAGCTTCAAATTAGATTCCAACGTTTCATTTGTAATTTAAAAAACAGAAATTCCACAAAATTTTAAGAAACATGAAAGAAATCTATAAAATCCGGTTATCAGATGTGTTCGAATGTTAACAGAATCGGCTCAATGGCTCCCGGGTGATTCTCATTTGAAATTTTATTCTACAAATATTTTCAAAACTTTTCAACTCACATAAAATTTCTTCTGTCATAATTTGGTTCAAATCATCTGGGTTGAGCCACTGACACAAAACTCCAAGACAACCTGCAGCACATTCCCTGCAAACATTGTCTTGTTTCCAATGATGATCTAATTGTCGTAGTGTATCTAACATCTGTTTCTTGATTGGGTCTGCCATTTTATCTCCGCCACTGGAAATTACACCTCTTAAAGCGTAGAGCGCCGTTTCTCTAAAATTGTGTTAAAGAAATTATCATAAGAATAGCAAATTAATTGTGTTATTATTAATACAATTATGTTAAATATTGATGGAAGAATTGAAACAGGCAAAAAAAACTTAGAATCAGAACCTCAAATAGGTTTTGTCATTGTGAAAAATAATACTTTTATGTAAGTTAAAAATATTCTATTTCCATTCTTTGAGGAAGTGGCCTTTTTTTGGTTTTCATCCATTTTTGTTTTTTGGCAGTTCAAATCTTCAAAAGACAAATTTCATGGTTTTCCGTTCGGTCTTTATCGAGATATTGAAGGTTATGGCTAAAGGTACCATGTTCAAAATTGTGCATGACAATTTGGGTATGAAAAAATACTTTATCAAGTGGGTGCCGCGTTTGTTTACAGAATAACAAAAACAACTACGAATTGATGATTCGGAGCGCTGTTTACGCCTGATGAAGAGGATTTCTGCGTCCTTGCATAAAAATGGATGGAACATGGATTCATCACTAGGCCAAAAGGAAAAAACTGCTGTTGCGTCAAGTTAATGCTCAGAACAACAAATCGATGGAAATGATGGTGAAATTGGAACGATTTATGCTTTGAATTGTTTCCACACCTCCCATATTCATCAGATTTGACCCTATCTGACTTCTACTTCTTAGCAGATCTCAAAAAGATGCCCCAAAGAGATTTGGCTCCAATGACGAGATTATAGTCAGAACTGAAGCTTATTTTGAGGCAAAAGACGAAAAACGTTGGACTGTGTTGTTGAATAAGGTCGAAAGTCCCTTTGTCTACTTCATCTTTTTGAGAGGCGACCTTCCGTGACCTGCTCGGTCACCTGACTTGCCTCATTGTGATTTCTCTTTATTCTTCTATATACCGACCATCCGATGACTCAACTTGAGGACGACCTATGCCTAGGTCGATTGAAACGATTGAAAATCATTGAAATGCTTAAAAAAGTCGAGCAAGGCGACTTGTTCAATGTATTGACGATGGAGGCATACAATCTTTGATAGAAAATTTTAAATGAGGAAAAAACAAAAGAGATATCGTCACTCCTTTTTTAAAATTAATCTTTCTAATCAGCAACGTTAGCTGCACTTTACAACACTCGAAAGTAACTGGCTAGTACATCTGATTCAACATTGAAGTGGATTAATCATTGTAGAAATCTTCAACACGATATCGGAGAGCTCGCAGCCCATAAAATAAATTCTGATTGGTATTAAAGTATTAAATTAAAAAAAATATATTACCTTATTGCCGAATCATCTGTTCTCATAACAAGGTGATGGATTTCTGTAAAGACAGGATCAGGTCTCAGATGTATTTTAATCAGACACCCCAAAGCATTTGCTGCTTTCATCCTCACCACCCTGCTGGGATCATTTAGCGATTTCACAAATGTTGTCTGTAGCTGTGGTAGAAACTGCTTCATCAATATTCCCACCTAAAAACACACTTATGTTCAGCGATATTCTAACAAATTATTTTATATATCAGAATGCTTTCTGCTATTACATCTACATAATACTCCACAAACCAATGAATTAATTGAATCGGCGGATATTTATTACGAATATGTTAACACGAATTTGAGTATGGTGAATAGGAAGTTTTTCGAATTTGGAACATGTCCCGATAAACAACAAGCATACTAATGAGACTCCTATGTTCAGTAACGTCCACAATCGTTCTTGTGGAAATGATGCCATCGCTCAGAGCCAAAAATTGAAGAAAGCGATCTTACCATTCTATGGTTCTACCCTTAAACTATTCCACCTCTTTCAAACTCATTGATTTAATGGAGATCTCACTTTTCCATTAAGTAAAAGAAGTTTTGTTTCTTGTCATTCCAAAACTACAGCAAATTTTGCATGTTGAAGCCTATTTTCTACGGTTATGTTATTTATGGCGAGCGGGCGTCTGTCCACCCTACCACTGCGTCCGCACGGACTAATTTATATCTCCCCGACGAGGTCCAGTTTTTGGATAAAACCGATAATCTTGTTCAGGGGTAATTTTAAATTTTTAAATTTAATAATTTCAGTTCGCTGTGGCCTATAAAAGCCTGGCCAAAGACCTCGAATCTGATGCGACTCACCGCTGGGCACTCTGAGACGATGTGCATGGCTGTTTCAGTGTCCTCAAGACACAGCCTGCATTCATTGTCTTCAGCCAGACCGATTTCGTGCAAATGCGCTTTCAGTCTGCAGTGACCTGTCATAATTCCGACAAGTGTTCTTAGCAAATGCCAGCCGATCCGCCTCCTCGTTACTCAAATAGTTTGAGTGGCTCGGTATCCAAACCAGAGTGAATCCGTTATTCATACCGAGCCTGTTTAAAGCCGTGCGGCAACTCCAGACTGTTTTGGATGTAAAACAGCTGGATTCCAGAGCTTTTAGTACTGACTGACTATCAGTAAATATTTTGATTTTACCGTGGTGGATTTGCCGTTTTTCAGCAGTTCCGCCGCGGTCGCAATGGCAAATATTTCTGCCTGGAATATGATTGCGTTTTGACCGAGACTCGATGAGATGTTAATTCTCGATTTGCTCCCATAGACTCCCGCTCCTGTTCCGTTCGTCGTTCGCGAGCCGTCTGTGAACAAGCCAAGGTCGGTTCTCAATGGAACCTCAGCATGCTGGATCCATTCGTCCCGGCTGGGGACGATTACATTAAAATTCCGTTCCTGGCTCGTGATTTTTGACATTAGATCCGAGGGCATCGATAGGATACTGTTCGTTAAAAGTTCGTCCAGCAGTCCTGAGCCTCCCATCACTATTGCCTCTGGCCTGTCAATCGCCAGTTGATATAGTTTGTTTGTGGTCCGTTCCGCCTCCCTCTGCACGAGTAGGTGCAGGGGTGGTAGATTTAGTAGGACCTCCATGGCTGCCGTGGGTGTGGTGCGAAGCGCACCTGTAATTGCAAGGCAAGCCTGTCTCTGTAGTCGGGTGAGCTTTTGTTCGCCAACCATTTGTTGGCCTTTCTTCCACCACGCTACAGCGCCATACACTATCCGTGGTCTAATTACCATAGTGTATAGCCAGTACATCTGCCTGGGCTTTAGGCCTCAGGTTTTACCACAGATCCGCCTGCAAGTCCAGAAAACCCATTCTGGCTTTATGACACACTTTATCCAGGTGTGCATTCCAGGTGAGGGTCTTGTCCAGGACTATTCCCAGGTATTTTGCCTCAAATGAGAATTGTATTATTTCACCACGGATAGTCGGCGGTGCTAAACCATTCAACTTCCGTTTTTTAGTGAATGGTACTATAACTACCTTTTGCGGGTTAAGAGACATGTCTTCCCTTATACACTATTTATCAATAGTGTTCAGTATCTCTTGAAGGACGGCCGATATCGTCACCTCCGATTTACCTTTCACTATGATTGCCAAGTCATCAGCAAATGCTTGAACGTCGACTCCCCACAGCGAAATGATCGCTAGCAGGTCATCAACGAGAAGAGTCCACAGTAAGGGGGAGAGAATACCTCCCTGCGGACAGCCCTTCGCAGCCTTGAACTCGAAGACCTCATCATGGTATGAGGTCGTTATTGTTCTGCTGCATAGCATTGCCTGTATCCATCTACAGATTAGTGGGTCGATTCCTCTCGCAGCGATAGCCTCAGCGAGAGAAGCCGGCAGCGTTTTGTTAAAAGCACCTTCAATGTCCATAAATGCTGTTAGTGCTATCTCTCGATTATCGAGAGATTGGTTTAATTTTCCGACCAGATTATGCAATGCAAGTTCTGCCGACATGCCAGCCTGGTAGGTGTATTGATGAGGGCTAGGGGGATATTCTAACAAATTATTTTATATCAGAATGCTTTCTGCTATTGCATCTACTCCATGATACTCCACAAGCTAATGAATTAATTGAATCGGCGGATATTTATTACGAATATGTTAACACGAATTTGAGTATGGTGAATAGGAAGTTTTTCGAATTTGGGACATGTCCCGATAAACAACAAGCATACTAATGAGACTCCTATGTTCTGTAACGTCCACAATCGTTCTTGTGGAAATGATGCCATCCCTCAGAGCCGAAAATTGAAGAAAGCGATCTTATCATTCTATGGTTCTACCCTTAAACTATTCCACCTCTTTCAAACTCATTGATTTAATGGAGATCTCACTTTTCCATGAAGTAAAAGAAGTTTTGTTTCTTGTCATTCCAAAACTACAGCAAATTTTGCATGTTGAAGCCTATTTTCTACGGTACCTGAATACTAGATATATTATGGAATGTGAAGTCCAGAAAGTCTGATGAAACTATCAAATCAAATAAGTTTCTCAACATACCTTATCCAACAAGACAGACAGGGTTTCCAGTACAGCCATCTTGATGTTCGGTGTAAAACGGTCACCCAAAATCCTGATGAGAGGTCCAGTAATTGCTATGACGTTCTGTTGCAGCGCCTTGCTGCTAGTTACCTTTATGACCTCGCCCAATGTTAGGGTCGCCAGTTCCTTCTCATCATTGTCTCCATTAAGAATTGCCTCACGGAATATGGGAAGAATGGGGGAGATGCCCTTGGCCAGGCAGAAACCTGGGAGAACATCTGAAGTGCCTTTAAGATCCGACATAGCATACCTGACGGCTTGACGGACATCTTGGACATAGGTAGGAAGCTGTTTGGAGTCCAGGTTCTGAAAAATATTATTATTAAGACGCATATAGGATATACATATATATAGGAGAATTCACTGCTTTTCTTTCTTTCTTCATTTGTTTTCAATTAATATAAAAATTAAAATAAGTTTTAAAAATACTACTGGCGTCACGACTGGCTACCGTATCCGATAAACCACATTTTTCAGTACATTGTCAATTGTTTGGTGCTATTGGATTCTTAAAACATTATATCACTTATAAAGGGAGATTTCCTTTGATGTAAAATTAATCAAATAGTTGAATGAATGGAGTATGGGGTTGACTCCAGGTGAAACATAACAATTTTATTTAAAAAAAAAATTACACAGTTTTTATGTTTCACAGTTTATTCAGAATCCTGACACGTGTTTCGGTCTTTCTATCATCTTCAAAGGAGTACAAAAAGGAACTAAACTTAAAATTGAAAAGGTTCTTTACACTTTCAATGTTATTCACACAGATATTCAAAAGGCCTTTGACCAGATTGATCATAGATTATTGTTGTTGAAACTTAGGTCTATTGGATTTTCGCACCAGTTGTTGGTGTTGATGCAGTCATATTTTTCGGATCGTCTTCAATATGTTGAGTATGGGGGATGTGAATCTGCACCCTATCCTGCCACATCCGGTGTACCGCAGGGGAGCAATTTGGGCCCATTATTGTTTCTCATTTATATCAACGATGTGTCTCTTCAACTTGACTGTATGCATCTGCTCTTCGCTGATGATTTGAAGATATATGCTGAGATTGGTGATCGTTGCGATTGTCTCAGGTTACAATCTTCCTTAGACAGGGTCAATTTATGGTGTTCTAACAACGGACTTAAACTCAATATTGGTAAGTGTAGAGTGTTTATCATTCTCTCGCAAACTGTATCCTATTCATTACGAATATACGTTGGATGGTCAGATTCTCGACAGATATGTTGGGTTCAGGGATCTGGGAGTTTTTTTTGACCATAAGCTTTCCTTTTCGGAACATATAGGTCAGATCACGGCGTCAGCCTCTAAAACATTGGGTTATTTTGTCAGAGGCTGGAGTGGCTTTGTGAACCCTTGCACGATTAAAACGCTGTACTATTCTTTCATACGTAGTAAGTTGGAATATGCTTCTGTGATTTGGACTCCACTATATAATAATTCTGTCGTCGACTTGGAGGCTGTTCAAATACGGCGTTTGAAATATATCTATTTCAGATGTTATGGGAGGTATCCTGTGAGAGGATTCGACCACTTTGTCCTCACCATTAATTTCGGAGTTGAGGTGTTGAAGTTGAGACGTGAGCGTTTCGCCTTGACTTTCCTTTACAGGATTTTGGATGGTACTATTGACTCGCCATTTCTTCTAAGCAAAATAAATTTTCACGTACCTAGGCCTGGTCTGAGGCGGAGTTATACCTTTTATGTTGATTAGAGCAGATTAAATGTTATGTTACGTTCTCCTATAACTTTTATATGTACTATATATGATCAATATTGTAGTCAACGTGATATTCATTTTAATAAGTTATCTTTAATTTTAACATGCCATTTAGAACGGCACACTGGGATATTGTAAGTTTTTTTTTCTTTATTTATTTCTATTGTGTAGACGTGTTTGAGCCGTGGATGCTATTTTGATTTATATTCGCATATATATATGGGTATGTTCATACATAGTTATGTGTTTTTTACTCACGGCACGAATTTGATGGGTTGCTTATGATTTTCTTCATTACGTTAGCAAAGGAGTCTTTTATACATATATTTGTTTTTCTATTTTGTATTTTAATATTTTCTCTGTAATTGGGTGTAAACCTGTTGGGAATAAATGTATTATTATTTTATTACACTTAGGACATCTATGAATTTTTATGGCGCATGGAAATAACAGCATCCAATATAGGGGTGTTCCCAAAGACTATTTGGGAATTTGTTAAATAATCCCTTTTCTCAATGGCTTTTTTGATTGAAAGAATCTCCAAATTCAATTCAATTCATTTATTCATATCAAACTACAAATATTCGACATTTAACAATTTGGAGTAGTCTAGCCTAAACTTAAAGTTTGTATGCCGACATCCTCCGTACATAATGAATAATAAAAACAATAGTTCACATAAGGTCAACTCAATTACGCTCAACCAAGAGAAAAAAAAAAAAAAAACCAAAAACACTACTTCGCAGAAAAAAAAAAAGAAAATCAAAAACAACCAGATTGAATGCCCAACACCTGTACCAAAGCTTATCACAACCACACTATCGTCCAAGTATTCTATAAAAAGCCTCAGGCTTGTCCACAATAAACGATAACAATTTTTTTCTATCCTTTTTCCTCCTAGGGTTAAAATTCATTTTTATTTGGCCAGGCAACAGGGAAAAGAACTTGGCACCATGATAAGGCAAACTGCGCTGCAAGTGGCTACCGCAAAATCTTGGAACTGAGACAGTGAGGTTGGATGTGTATCTCGTGTTATAACCATGATCTACTAGCGTATCATTTCTAAAAAATTGTCTCAGCAAACACTCGTATATATATAGTTGTTTAAAATTAAGTTGTTTAGTTTCCCTATACAATATTTCAGTACTATATAAACGTCCCACCCCATGAATTATTTTCAAGATTGTGTTCTGTACCGTCTCCAAAGCTTTAGCGCAACCACCAAACATACCACCCCAAATGGCCACTCCGTAACGAAACACTGACAGAATTAGAGACTCATATACTTGGAGGAGGGCTTCTTTTTGTAAAATATTCCTTAAATTATAAAAAATATAAAATGTAGAACGCGATCTCTCAACCAAGGACTCCACGTGTTTATCCCACCTCAAAAACTGATCAACGACCACTCCCAAATACCTTACCGATTCAGCTTTGGCAATCAAAGGACAACTACACCCTACCCCATTACAGTCCGGAAAATGTAGCGGAATCGAAGAGAACCTAGGCTGACCTTTAGCTGTTATAGAAAAAGCTGTAAACCTCGTCTTCGCTATATTCAGTCTTAATCTGTTCGTCATCAACCAATAACGAATTACTGCTAATCCGTTTGTTGCCCTCTCATATACCTGATCCCAGTTGTCTCCCACAAAACAGAGCGAGTGAGTCATCGGCATATGAGATGATTTCTAATCCTAGACTGTTCAACAGATCATTAATGAACACAAGAAAAAGTACCGGGCCGATCACCGTACCCTGCGGTATTCCCATCTTTATCACGCCTGGTTCACTCAGTACCCCCTCAATTCTGACAGATTGCACTCTGCCCTTCAAATAATTACCGAACAGATCAAGACATTTTCCTCTTATTCCAATTTTTTCTAATTTTTCGATCAGTAACTCGTGATTCACTGTGTCAAACGCCTTTGCTAGGTCAAGAAACACCGCCGCTATCTTCCCTCCGCCATTCATAGTATGTACTACCCGCTCCACCATTACCTCCATCGCATCTACCGCAGATAAACCCTCCCTGAAACCGAACTGCCCAGGATCTATCAACTTGTATTTATTGAGGTAAGCTGTTAACCTCTTCTTTAAACTCTTTTCAAATAATTTAGCAATGTTGCTGATCAAAGAAACAGGCCTGTAGTTTGTCATTTGCTTTCTATCACCAGATTTATAAACACATATGACCTGGGATTTTTTCCACTCTGAAGGGATCATAGCTGTCTCCAAAACTAAGTTGAACACATGTTTCAGTGGTTCGAGTATAAGATGGTGTATACTTTTTAACAGTTTGACCGATAAGCCATCAGGACCTGCGCACGAGTTATTCTTCAAGGATGCAAAATTATCTATGAGTTCGACAGTAGTAATCGGATCTAAGTACATAGACCCGGAATGTATGGACGGACCACCACTTTTATACGACTTAACCCTTTCATAGTTGAGGTCCATTTTCTCTCCTATGTTTATAAAAAAATTATTGAATTTATTCGCCTTGAGAAAACTATCAGTCACCGCCACATTCCCCTCATCGATTATTTCGCCTGGAATACATCTCCTATTATCACGTCTGTTGTTGATTTCATTTATTGTTTGCCACATTTTCTTCCTATCATTACCGGCCATTTCGATTTTATTACGATAAAAGGATTCTCTTGTGTATCTGATCCTTACGTTAAGTTGGTTTCTGAATTTTTTATACGCCACTTTCTTTTCATCCGTAAAATTTTTGTTCAAGTCCCTCTTCAACTTGTCCCTCCGTTTAATATCCGCTATTAGTTCCGTTGTTATCCACGGTTGTATCCCCTTCGTATTTACTGTTTGAACTGGTTTTTTGTATGAGGACATCTTAATATACCCATCGAGCGTCTTAATGAACTGGGAGTGCGCCGTGAGTGGGTTAGTCTTTTCAGTAACCGACTGCCAACTTTCTCCCGCCATGATTGATGTAAGTCTAACATAGTCTATATTCTTGATGTGTTTCTCTGCTTTTTGTTCATTACGACGGCTACGAGAATCTGCGATGGACCGCAGTACCAAAATTATGGGAAAATGGTCAGTCATGGAAGCTTGAATAACCCCTGCCAACAATGACACTTTATGACCCATCATGGTTTTTATCCTGACGAACATATGATCAATGATCGAACCAGATGTTTCCGTTAGTCCATCAATTTACCCTTATTAACATTATATAGTAGTGACATCTTTCTCATTAAAAAAATGATTATTTTCTATACAATGTTCTGCAAAACCGGTTAATTTCTGGTTTTTCAAAATAGACATCCTATGTTTTTTGATTCCATGTTCTAAACATCGGCCTGTCCATCCTATATGTGTGAACATATACTGACCGAAAAACATGTCAAGATTCTGAATAAACTGTGAAACATAAAAACTGTGTGAATTTTTTATAAAATAAAATTGAATAAAATAAATAAATGAATGGTTTCTTCATTTCAGCTCATTTCAAACATACAGTGATTTCCCTGTGACGCAACAAAACAAAATTTTCCACTTCAACTAGACTTATGATGTGGTAGATACATTTTTGAAATTGCAATTGAAAACAACAATCAAAATATGATAAAGTATCTAGATTGAGGTGATGTTAGCTTCCAGGCTAACTGGAAGTTCTAAAGAGAATAATCCTTTTTCGAAGAGAATTTTGTATTGAAAAAAGTCCCTAGATCTGAATCAATGCCTTTATTCATTCCCTGTATCAGTCCAATAAGATATTACTGTATGTAACCCAACATCTAAGTCAACTCACCTTTGTTATGGCATTCAAGGCCTCAAAGGCCATTTTCAGTACTTCTGCATCACTATCGGTGCATAGAAGGATCAAACCTCTCAATAGTTGCGGTACATGCGTGACATAAGAAGCTTTAGAGTTTGCACAAAAGGCACACAGAAGGGTGGCTGCAGCTCTTCTCTGATTCGCATCGTCATTCTTGATGTTCTCTAGCATGGTATCTATAACGATCCTCACGCCAGATTCGTCCCCTATCGACAGTACCAGAGCCGTACAATACTCCAATTGCTGCAAAAAAAATCAGAGGCATCGATTAGGACAATTTAGACATTTCAAACAATTCAATTGATAAATGTGATGTTCGATACTGAATTTGGTTATTGTTAATTGTAATTTTCATACCAAAATATTGCATACATAATTAGGGGAAATGTTGATTCTTCGAAATTATAATTCAACTTATGTATAAATTTCCAAAATTGATTAAAATTCTAGATTGAAGTTTCTTCAAACAATTCCAACACAAAAGAATAAATCTGAGTGTATTTGATGCCGATATGAATTTCCTAAAAGGATATCCATTCCAGAGAGAAAATTGTGAAATTTCCATTCACACTAAAAAAATTTTACAGGCATGACTAACTAAATTTTCCAAAATAGAAGGAGTCTATAAAAGATAGGTTAAAGTGTGAAGTATAGTTTTAAAAAAATATATCAGGTGTATAAAACCAGATTTTTCTATAGCTAGGCTAGTTCAGATTGCTTCTGCGGCGCCATCATCTCTCTTTAACCTTTAACATGTCGAGTTTTATGTCTATGAACTGCAATTTGTAGTTAGCCTTGGTTTTCTGTAACCATTTGAAGAAAACTGTTGCAGAATCGCATCAAATGCTTGTTGCGCATTTGGTAGCTCTAAACACTGTGTATAGGGTGGTTCAAAAAATTCAAAACTGGTTATTTTGACTTGAGAAACAAAGAGCGTGGGAAACCACCGGAAAAGTAGTTCGCAAACAATGAATCGCAATCCTTATTGGATGAAAAAATAAATCCGATCAATCTGAAATTTGGCATTTAGGGGTGGAATAATAACGTGTATGCTTGTCCCTAAACTGATGGCAGATCTATAGGGAAATTTCGGTTTCATGCTTCTGTACCTATTAAAAACCTTTCAAACGCAAATCGTTATACACCAGTTTTAAAATGTAGTAATATTACGAAACTCGGGTCAAGGTATCCTCAATAAACACAAAAGACAAAAAACTTAAGAAGCGCGCAAATAGAAGGACAAGTAAATTCTAGTCTGCAAATTCGATGAAGAAACTGGAATTAAAAGCTGTACACTGCAGGATCAATCATCATTTCTTCGAAATTAAACTCAATCGTACGAAAGAAAACTATCATCAGAAGATTCTAGAATTCAAACAGAACAAAACAATCATACCAGACTTGGAGACTGCCAGAGGCTAATCAAGTAATCATCCATCATATCCACAAGCCAAGTTTTTGGTAATTTATAGGTATTAAACTCCATTGTAAGAAAAAATATCGTTTCAAAACACTGTGTTTACACTCATACTATTCTTGAAAGTATACTGAAGTAAAAGCCAATACAATTAAAAGTTTATTTAAAAAGTTGTTACACTACTTGAAGAAGAAGTACACTTATCAGTGTACTTCTTCTTCTTCAATCTTTTTTCAATGTGCCTGGCTGGTTGTCCATTTGTCAGTGTATTTTTAGGTTAGGCCACAGATTAGAATGATTTGGTTAACTCATGGTAGAAATTATTTATAATTGAGACATGTTCTTTTTTATATTAAAATTTGTAGAGGTTTTAGAGTATTATTCTGATTAATATTTTAAATATTTGAAAGAATATATAAAATTTCAGAAACGGTCATTGAGACAAGAAAATTAATTAATAAAGAAATATTTACCTGAGCTTCTTCTGGGGTTCCTCTGGAGGATGATAGAGCCACTTGTAGAGCAGGCAATATTCTAGGCAGGTACTTATTCAGGGATTCTCCAGCTACAGAGGCCAAAATCGACAAGGCCTTCGTATTAGTGGGAGGGGCGGTAAGCTGAGGAACAAGATATGGTAACACCACCCTTGATTTGATGGCCATTACTTGTCGTAGACCATCTAGAGTACGCTCTACAGTATTTGGATCTTCATCGTTCTGAAAGGAAGAGAACAACATGAAAATAGTAGTAAAATATTTTTCAACAAGTGGTCAGTAGTCGTATGTGCTATTTCAGAATATATGGGAATATTTGGACCAAAAAAAAAAAAAGAAAAATTTAGAATAAACTTTATTTATTACTTAAGTTTTGAGAAAGACAAATGAAAATAAATATTTATAATCCGAAATAGCTTTACTCTTTTTCAAAATATTCCTCTATGATTGTTTCCATCTTTACTTGACAGAAATTCATAATTTCAAAATATTCCCCATTAAAATTAATACTTCAGACAGTTACTGAATTGTTTCAGCCGTTACTATTTGGTAGTTGATCATAATTAAAACAAATTGTAGAAATTACTATGTTTTACTACCAATAAAAATATATATTACACATTTTCTTGTGACTCGAGTTTCGGGAAATGAACTTTCCCATCATCAGACAACTGAAGACCTAACAGTGGTACAGAGGTATTTAAACAAAAGTGATACATATTTTGAATATTTCAATAGATTCTAGATAACACATATTAGTGGTACAGAGGTTTACAAGCGGAACGTGATAAAAAACCGGGTTAAAAAAGAGGGGCCTTCTAACAGATATCGGAATGTCGGCAATCGACAAAGAAGGTTGTTAAACAGATGGTAACCATTTAAATATCTCAAATAATTTTTGGGGTTACATAGCTCCATACAGTCATTCATTATTTTTAAATTATTTTTATTCTGAAGATTATCTATTGTGGGAAAGGAATGGCCGTTTTCTAGACAATGAGTGGCAAATGTAGAATTTTGTTTATTTTTTATGAAACTCATTTTATGTTCGTTGAACCTCGTCTTGAAGGAACGTCCTGTTTGTCCTATATATTTATTACTGCACGTAGAACAAGATAACTCATAAACTCCTGATTTGTGTATGTTTGGAGTAAACAACGCAAAGGACCCTACTCCAAACATACACAAATCAGGAGTTCATGAGTTATCTGGTACTACGTGCAGTAATAAATATATAGGACAAACAGGACGTTCCTTCAAGACGAGGTTCAACGAACATAAAATGAGTTTCATAAAAAATAAACAAAATTCTACATTTGCCACTCATTGTCTAGAAAACGGTCATTCCTTTCCCACAAAAGATAATATTAAAATTTTACATGTACAATCAAAAACGAAGAAACTCGATTATCTAGAATCTGTTGAAATTTTCAAATTACTTCACAATAACAATAATGTAAAAATAATGAATGACTGTACGGAGCTATGTAAATCGAAAATATTTGAGATATTCAAAAAGTAACATCTGTTTAAAACCTTTTTCAACGAACATAAAATGAATTTAATGAAAAGTAAACAAAAATTCAACTTTTGCCACTCATTCTTTAGAAAACAGTAATTCCTTTCGACAAAAGAAAATCTTAAGAAAATTTTACATGAAGATTCAAATGAAAAGAAACTTGATTATTGTAATTTTCAAATTCGTTCACAATAAAAATAATTTAAAAAATAATGAATGACTGTATGGAGCTATATAAATCCAAATATTTGAGATGTACAACAAAATAACGTAAAAATAATAAATGACTGTACGGAGCTATGTAATCCCAAAAATTATTTGAGATATTTAAATGGGTACCATCTGTTTAACAACCTTCTTTGTCGATTGCCGACATTCCGCTATCTGTTAGAAGGCCCCTCTTTTTTAAGCCGGTTTTTTATCACGTTCCGCTTGTAAACCTCTGTACCACTATTAGGTGTTATCTAGAATCTATTGACATATTCAAAATATTTATCACATTTGTTTAAATAGCTCTGTACCACTGTTAGGTCTTCAGTTGTCTGATGATGGGATAGTTCATTTCCCGAAACTCGAGTCACAAGAAAATGTGTAATATATATTTTTATTTGTAGTAAAACATAGTAATTTCTACAATTTATTTTAATTACTTCAAACATTTGACTGAAGATGGGATAGTTAATTCCCGAAACTCGAGTCACAATTAAATGTGTAAAATATAAATTTATGGGTAGTAAAACATAGTAATTTCTATAACTTGTTTTATTTATGATCAACTATCAAATAGTAACGGCTGAAACCGTTCAGCATCTGTATCCTCTAACTTCATGCGATAAGTTACTAATCTGCACTACTTTCTATGATTACTATTACGATAAAATTATTGAACTCACCAACTGGTTCAACATAGCTGGAAGTATATCGTCTAGGGCTTTAGCTCCTACGGTAGAATGTAGGGAGTCAAATGTCCTAGCTGCAGCTTGTCTGACTTCAGGGAGCGGATCGCATAACGCCTTCCTTACAGTGGGTACCAGGGAATTGACAAAAGTCAACACCATATCCTTGGATGTTGAAGACATTATTTCAGACAGACCAATGCAAACACCCTGTCTTTGATCTGGACGGTCTGACTGCAAGCCCCTTTCCAATATCGGAATTATCTCTGGTAAAACACGTTCGCCGAGTTTTCTCACTAAGTCACCCAAGGTCCTGGCTGCAACTTGCCGTTTGTCATAGCTGTCGCTAGCCAGACAACCTATACAACAAAAAAATTATCAAAACACTAGAAACAAGAAGGCGGTCGTCTCTAGCTGTTGTATTTCTTCCTCATCCTGAACCAGGTCTTTAGTTAGTCTTGGTAACATTGAAATACTCATTGTACGCTTGAGAGACTTACACCAAAGTTGTAATGTGGATTTAAATTAGTATACAAAGTCCATAATAGTAGCTTTTTTCACAATTTTGAAGAAAAAAACTTTTGAACATTTGTTATGAAGCTATGTACAGCTATTTCAATAGTTCTGAAAAATCTTCAACAGTGGAATCAGAGTGTATATTGAAATTTTCAACCTGGACATGCTCACCTAATAATAAACCAAACAAGGTCGGCAGTATTTCCCTTAGCGTTCTCGGAGTGTTGGTAACTACTACCTTCCATACATGAAGCGCCGCCTGACGTACCATCAGCGCAACATCTGATCTACCCATGTAGAGACCTGCCAACACTCTGTTCCTTCTCTCTTCTCCAAGGGAATTGATGATGGCATAATGAGATTGTTCCGTACCAAAGTTGTCATCTTCGCTGGCCGTTTCTGTGCTCATCTTTCCAGTGACACCAGAAATACGATATAGAAGGTCTCCCAACAATTGAACCGAGCTACAAAAATTAAATTTGTGAAGATTCTCATCTAAATTATCAAGATATTATGAATAACACTGAAATCGCAATCTAACAGTCAAATCTGGTTGTACTTATTGAATAATAAAGTTCAGTGGAAATTAGATAAGTTTTTTGTTTTTTCATATATACAGACTGACTAAAAACAATTTGCAATATACATCCTTAGAATGAAAGCCACAGATTACATATTGTACTATGTAAAGTACATTATTAAATATATCAATGATTAGATTAATCCTTCTAATGCTTTATTTTCCTCGGTAACTTATCACTTTAATATTTTAGAAACCACAAAGAAAATACCTGTATCTGATCCTCCAGTTTTCGTCAAATAATCCCTTTTCCAACTCTGGTAACAAGAGCAGAATTGCAGAGTCAGCATACAACGTCACAATTCTTTGACCGGCTTTTAGTGCTGTGTCCCTCACATATTCATTTTCATCGGCCAGTGCCTTCAATATAGGTGTGATGATTTGACCTGTTGAAATGCAATTAACATTAATCAGCTCAGTTTTACTGAGCACATCAAAATAATACATAGCATTCACAAAATCAAATAAAGGAAATATGATTCTGTCAATAGATAAATCACATAAATATTTATGAATTTGAGTCTAAAAAAACTTTCCCTACATATATGTTTCGTACCACGGTTAGTTTACCGTGGTATTTGCCAATTATTTCAGTATTTTAAAATAATAGACAATTGCAAATTAATTAATCTCGATAATAATTCCAATGGCTTCTAATGGACTGTATTTTTTTTTTATTAGCGGTGATTTTGACTTCAAAGAACACTCTATGTGCGGTGGTCTACAGCTTCCTTTATCTGATAATGATAAACCACAACGATGATGAGGAACTGAAGTAAAACACTTATAACAAAACAAACTAATATATTTTGGTATCACTGTATATGATACCAAGCTAATGTGATGACAATTACACTACAAACAAGTGTAAGGTGGATTGCTACGTTTACAGCAATCGCGTTAAGCTTGTACAATTACAAAGCTACATGCTACATGGCTACATGCGACAACTTTGACTATTACTCGAATAATAATGCATGATGTAGCAAGGGCTACATGCAACCAACTACTTTGACTATTACGAATAATAATGCATGATGCAGCAAGGGCTACATGCGAACACTTCGATTATCACGAATAATAATGATTTTACAGTCTTTTCAAAGACTGAACGTTAGAGGTGCTCGATGCACCCCTTCTAACAAAAGAGGGAAATTAACGTAAATGATTGGAAAGTCCATTTGGAGGTGGACTGAATGAACAAACCAAATCTTCTTATTGGTTACAGAAAAATCATGAGAATAATGCAAGTAAAGAAGGATAGAGTCAGTTTGTAATTCCGAATGCTGCGTCATGTGAAATTAACAGGCATAAATATATCCAAATCTCTAAATGACTCTCCATGTTTTCTAAGGCCATATATAATAATTAAAAAACCAATAATCTGAAGTGTGGAGTAAAAATAAACAGTTTGAAACAATCTCAAAACTGCTAGATCCCATATCAACGTAAAAGACATAAGTATCGAATGACAAACTAATTTCGAACGACAGAGCCGTCTCTAATAAGACGGAACATTAAAAATATATATAATCAATGTAAAATTGATCATTGTTTAGAAAAACAGTTATCTTCCATTTTATGAGATTGTATACAACATGTACAGATTTCTCATATTAATTTTTATTCTAAAGCACATTACACCGAGAAAAACAATAGAATTCATTGAAAAAAGAAATTTTAAAACACTGATAAAAGATACTGAATTGTTTCAGCCGTTATTATTTGGTAGTTGATCATAATTAAAACAAATTGTAGAAATTACAATGTTTTACTACCAAAAAATATATATTACACATTTTCTTGTGACTCGAGTTTCGGGAAATGAACTGTCCCATCATCAGACAATTGAAGACCTCGAGTCACAAGAAAATGTGTAATATATATTTTTTGGTAGTAAAACATAGTAATTTCTACAATTTGTTTTAACACTGATAAAAGATTAGCAGAAGCATTCAATGAAGAAATAAAATCAGCATTAAAAAGAGAATGTAGTATAATCGCACATAAAGATATAAATAAACTCAATGAACCCCTTAATCAAACTTCATAAAATAAAATACCCCATCAACTAACTTTAATACTATAGTCCATCTAGAAAGTATCTGGAAAAAACAAAGCTCAATTGTAATTATTTAGTATATATTTTTAATTCTTGAATTATAACAAAATATTCATCTTATTTACTTATACAACCTCCAACTGTAAACACTTGACTCAACGTACAGTTACACCCAAAACTAGATCAGCTCTATAATTTTCTGTGATGGTAGTCCCGGACTGTAAAACTGACTGAATTAAATCATCTTTATTTCGTGGCGCTGCTCGTTCAACTTCAATCTCCCCCATCCCCCAATCTTACGTGAGATTTTTCAAAATGTGGGTTTCTTATGTAAACACGTTGGATTGTTTGAATATTAAAACAAATTAATATATGTTTATCTTCTACAATTTTAATTTAAAAAATTTTTATTCAAAAAACTTTTAGAATTAAATTAATGTCTAAAACAAGCACCGCTTATATTTAATAGACGTATAAAATCTAAACTCAATATACAATGTCAAATGGAATAAATAAACCAAAAGATATAGGAAAGTCCCTAAAATTAATAAATAAATATTTAAAGGAGACAAAATTTGTTTCTGGACTTGCCTTCAAAACGCCATTTGCATCTTAAAAACATGAACACACTTAAAGGACCTCTCAAAGAATATAATTTATTTGAAATATTTAATATATTTAAATATTCGAATAAGTAAATTCAGAAATCTCTCAAAGCATGCACTATATCTTCAAAAAACAAATATAGTTCTAAGCAATTCCGTCTTCAGTCCTGAAATATATTCAAAATATCAAAATCAAAAAACTAACCCATACCAAACAACTCACCACGTGTAAATGAATAATGTTTCGAGACATAGATCATCTTTATAATTCAAGATTTATCTATGCTCTAACAGAATCAAAGAACAGTGTGAGCTATTTTTAAGGCTTACTTAAATTCATTGACACTGCATAATGAGATTTATTGAAGCCAAAATATAATTATATATTATATATAAAATAAAATAGAAAGGCCTTTTACTTGATAGAAGAAATATAACAAAATTTGAATATCAAAACAGATTTAATCTGTTAGTCTTCTACAATTTTAATTAAAAAAAATTTTTATTCAAAAAACTTTTAGAATAAAATTAATGTCTAAAACAAGCTCCGCTTATATTTAATAGACGTATATAATCTAAACTCAATATACAATGTCAAATGGAATAAATAAACCAAAAGATATACGAAAGTCCCTAAAATTAATAAATAAATATTTAAAGGAGACCAAATTTGTTTCTGGTCTTGCCTTCAAAACACCATTTGCATCTTAAAAACATGAACACACTTAAAGGACCTCTCAAAGAATATAATTTATTTGAAATATTTAATATATTTAAATATTCGAATAATATTTCAATTAAATTATATTCTTTGAGAGGTCCTTTAAGTGTGTTCATGTTTTTAAGATGCAAATGGTGTTTTGAAGGCAAGACCAGAAACAAATTTGGTCTCCTTTAAATATTTATTTATTAATTTTAGGGACTTTCGTATATCTTTTGGTTTATTTATTCCATTTGACATTGTATATTGAGTTTAGATTATATACGTCTATTAAATATAAGCGGAGCTTGTTTTAGACATTAATTTTATTCTAAAAGTTTTTTGAATAAAA
The DNA here is from genome assembly GCA_034642435.1 of Megalocaria dilatata. Classification (NCBI taxonomy): domain Eukaryota; kingdom Metazoa; phylum Arthropoda; class Insecta; order Coleoptera; family Coccinellidae; genus Megalocaria; species Megalocaria dilatata. The sequence goes on along the minus strand of CM067857.1, from coordinate 8,173,117 downwards.
ATTTTTTTTAATTAAAATTGTAGAAGACTAACAGATTAAATCTGTTTTGATATTCAAATTTTGTTATATTTCTTCTATCAAGTAAAAGGCCTTTCTATTTTATTTTACGTTGGATTGTTATTGTAAAAATAAAAAAAAAATTTACTTCGTACTTTTATTTACGACTAGTAATCAATATTGCTGAGAGTTATAAGTGTAATAAAAATTTAACAATAGAATACTTAAATCGTGACTACTGTGATTAAAAAAAAATTATCTACTCTAATTCAGTCCATGGAGAATCATGCGCGGTCTCAAGAGAGACTATTGGAACCAACATGTCCATATGATTTTCAGTAAAATCATCTGCTCCTTCAACTTCGTTACCAAAATAGTATGATTTTTTTTTGTTTCAATCAGAAAAAAAATTGCGTGATATTTGACGAGACCCCCCCCCCTCTCTCCAACGTAAGATTAGATGATATTTGACTCGACCCACTCCCCCCCTTAAACATCTTCTTGAAATCGTTGACAAAATTCTATCCTTTGTTCCTTTTGTAAAAGTGTCATTATAGGGATTTTTTTGGTTTCCTTGATATGTAGCCTTGTCTTTTCAGTGACATACGGACGGTTTCTGGACATACTTTTATATTTCGTTGATTTTCAAATCTGTTAGCCAATTTGCGAAACCCCAAGCGCGGATTATGCCGTCCTAAGGCCAATAAAGCGTTTAAATTGTTTCCTTTAATCTTCCGCGGTCTTCCTGAAACTGGTTTATGCCTCATATCCATGCCATTTTTTATCCTTCTTATTGTCTCATATACAGAGCACTTTTTCCCGGTTCAGTAAATTGCACTAATTTTTTAACGTTTTGATAACCTTTTCTATACAAATATTCTACCTGTTTTCTAGTTGCGACATTATTTCATAAATTGTATACCTGTTGACAGTCAACAATATTTAACAAATACTGTTGCCAAGCAACTTTCGCCATAGCCCACTATCTGCACAACCTATTTTATACATTACTTCTGTCTTAGAATGCAACAAAAAAAAAATATATTATGAAAAATAATAGATTCCAGATACTTTTAGATGGACCTCGAATAAATTAACATTTGTTTAAACTTACCAATATATGGTGTGAACTCATTAGTAAACACTACAGGCATATATATAAACATCATTATATATCCATCCTTGACGTGCGGGGCTATGTCACTGCGTTCCGCTGTACTTATAATTTCTGGCATGAGTTTGTGCAATTTCTCAACACCTAGACCTCCGACCACCTCCGACAAACCTTGAGCAGCACCCGAGCGATCCACCGAACTGGACTCAGATGTTAACGTCTGCATCAACCAGGGCAAAAGATCTTCGAAGCTCGATTCACCCATACCTCTGACCATAGCACCCAAAGCACGGGCACTTACACTCCTCACCTGAAAATTTCAAATACAAACCAATATTAAATCATAACTTATTCTTCAACCACCTTCAAGAAGAGCCACTTCCAAGTTATTTACTGCTTAGCGTTAAACCGAAGATGCACTTTAAAACCTACCTCTGGGACTGGGTCGAGCAACGAATTCTTCAAGCCAGGTATGATGTTTGGTAAATATGGTAAAAGATCCTTTTGATCCGTTAGTGAGTACATATTACCGATAATTTGTGCTGCCATCTTCCGTGTTTCCGTGGAACGATCAATAAAAGCCCTCTGTACAACAGGCATTATGAGTGCCAGAGAAGGAGCGTCAATAAAATGGACAAATTGAGTGTCTAGTAATGTCTGAAGGCACGCTGATGTCTTATTTGATGGGTCTTGTAGCGCCTTCAGAAGAACGGGTACAATTGCTAAACAGGAGAAATTTTAATAAGGAGTTTCATAATTAAAGAAAAAATTTGAATTTTTAAATTTCACAAGGCTTATTATTTCATATATAAAATTTACAAAAAAAATTAGGTCTACCCATATCCACTGTTTTTTTCACATTTTTACTTTTTTTTGCTTCATCCATAATTGGTAAACTTGCTGGTTTAACAACAATGTTTAACACTGTTTTAGATTTGATCACAAATTATCTACCATAACATAAAAAGTACGCAGACAAAGAATTGCACGTCTTATTGGATGAAGATGATACTCAAACTTAAAAAGAACTAGCGAATCAATTGAATGTAGAACAGCAAGCCGTCTTCGTCGTTTAAAAGCTATACGGAAGATTTAGAAAGTGGGAAAATGGATTCTTCATGAATTGAATGAAATGCTGCTCGATAAGACACAAAAGAAAGTTATTTCTCCATGGAACTTACCTTGAATTTCCGGGTTACGGATAACAGAACCAATAACTTTGAGTGCATCAGCTCCAGCTTCTTGTACTTTCATGTGAGAGTCACTGAGGACTTCTATCAACTTTGGCACAATACTTGGTAAACAAGATGACAGCTGTTTGGGGGCGCAATATGCCATGGCTCCTAACAATTCCACAGAACCTGATAAAAAGAATAAATACAATGTTCAACTGTTTATATATGTTTAATACACGAAACTTGCCAGTTTTAGTTCTCCAAGAATCTTCATTAAGTGCATCCAGTAGAGATGGCAGGATAAGCTTAACCCCGTGACCAGAAAGTTTACTCATTATAACTTTAGCTGTGTCATCTGCAGCTGTGCGTACATGCTGGCTTGTATCCCCAAAGCACTGCAGCAAATGGGGTAAAACATGGACAATATATGGTTCGAAGAGCTTGCCAAGCATTTGAAACAGCATTTCGAAAGCGAACAGGGCTCCTAAAAGAGTCCAAAGTTAGTTTGATGTATATTAACTTTAAAAATTTAGGGAGACAACCTTCTCTGAATTTGTAATTTTTCTTATCTTGAATGGCATCAGTTAGTTTGGCCATGAGATCTTGTTGTTTCAAAGCCAAAATTCCCATTCCTTTGATCATACCAGCTAAACCATAAGCTGCTCCTTTTCGTTCCCCATACTTGTCACCTTTTAGCAACTGATGAAGAAGTTTGTTCACTAAACCAGGGGCTTCATCTTTCACTGATGCACATAGATGTGGTAAACATTTCGCTACTGCTTCTTGGACCTGAGATAAAAAAAAAAGGTTGGAATTCCAATGTTTAATTCAAATGTAAGATATCTAAAGTCTTAGTTTATGCACTTATATCTGAGGAGGCAGAACTATTTGCCATTGAGACCGCGGCAGATCTGCTGATAAAACGGCAAATCCACCACGGCAAAATCTGCTATCACTTTGTAAACCGAATCGTGACACGTCTGAAAAAAGTACGTTGTGCCATTGTGGTAAAAGCCAGTCTTGGTGGTGTTCTGCCCATTGTCGACGGGTACTATGTCCAGGTGATAGCTGAGGTACTCTTAAAGGTCTAGTTATGGTACTGGTTGAGACTACCCGTCTATAGGTCCTCAAAAATGACTTCGAAGGGCTGTTACAGATACCTTCGCGTAAAATTTGCGATATAATGGTCTTCGCTTGCAGGCGTTGCCCTGGGTCGACCAGGCACCGGTCCCCGGGCAACGCTACCTGTTTCCTTACTGAAGTCCGTGGAATATTCAAACTTTGCACAATCTGGTGGTTCGACAAAGCTTCTTGATGTAGGGCTACTATTCTTGCCTGGTTAAACTGAGAAATTGGATGTCCCAGCATTTTCCACGGAATATTCTCAATATTACAACTCTCGTTATTCGCTGAAAACTGATTAACTCCGAATACACCTTTATTCTCCAGAACAAGAAACATTTTTTGGTGGTTTCTTGTTTTCATTTAACTGATAAGATAATTAAGATTCCACACCTTGTTCCTTGTTGAACAAGCCAGGAGATCTTTCCAAAAAAGTTTCAAAGAACACCAATTAAGAACTGGAAAGATCACTCTTATTTTGCAAAACATTTTTTCAAAATAAATCATGTCTTCCCAGAATTAGACAATCTTGAAATAATGCATCTGGAAGCGAAAGTCAAAAAACTTGACATCCTGTAATGAATAGAAATATTTAAGCGCAAGCATGTTTTAGAACTAAAACTATTAAACGAGTAGACAGATCTTTGGCACACCCCACTTCTCGTTGTTTTGCAGAAGCCAAAGCTCTCAATGAATATATAATTGTTGAGATACAATTTGTTTATTCAGTTCGAAAATGTAATAAACAATACGAAACTCGAGTCATTGTAAATTCAATAATAAAAAGTGATATAAAACGAAGTACCTTCTTAATTAAAACAAATTGTAGAAATTACTGTTTTACTACCAAAAAATATATATTACACATTTTCTTGTGACTTGAGTTTCGGGAAATGAACTATCCCATCATCAGACAACTGAAGACCTAACAGTGGTACAGTGATATTTAAACAAAAGTGATAAATATTTTGAATATTTCAATAGATTCTCGGTAACACCTAATAGTGGTACAGAGGTTTACAATCGGAACGTGTAAGAAAACCGGGTTAAAAAAGAGGGGCCTTCTAACAGATATCGGAATGTCGGCAATCGACAAAGAAGATTGTTAAACAGATGGTACCCATTTAAATATCTCAAATAAATTTTGGGGTTACATAGCTCCGTACAGTCATTCATTATTTTTACATTATTTTGTTGTATATCTCAAATATTTGGATTTACAAAGCTCCATACAGTCATTCATTATTTTTTACATTATTTTTATTGTGAAAGAATTTGAAAATTTCAATAATCAAGTTTCTTTTCTTTTGAATCTACATGTGAAATTTTCTTAAGATTTTCTTTTGTAGAAAGAAATTACTGTTTCCTAAAGAATGAGTGGCAAAAGTTGAATTTTTGTTTACTTTTCATTAAATTCATTTTACGTTCGTTGAAAAAGGTTTTTAAACAGTTGTTACTTTTTAAATATCTCCAATATTTTCGATTTACATAGCTCCGTACAGTCATTCATTATTTTTACATTATTGTTATTGTGAAGTAATTTGAAAATTTCAACAGATTCTAGATAATCGAGTTTCTTCCCTTTTGATTCTACATGTAAAATTTTAAGATTATCTATTGTGGGAAAGGAATGACCGTTTTCTAGACAATGAGTGGCAAAAGTAGAATTTTGTCTATTTTTCATGAAACTCATTTTATGTTCGTTGAACCTCGTCTTGAAGGAACGTCCTGTTTGTCCTATATATTTATTACTGCACGTAGAACAAGATAACTCATAAACTCCTGATTTGTGTATGTTTGGAATAGGGTCCTTTGCGTTAAATAATACCGATGATACCTACTCCAAACATACACAAATCAGGAGTTTATGAGTTATCTTGTTCTGCGTGCAGTAATAAATATATAGGACAAACAGGACGTTCCTTCAAAACGAGGTTCAACGAACAAGTTTCAAGAAAAATAAGCAAAATTCTACTTTTGCCACTCATTGTCTAGAAAACGGTAATTTCTTTCCCACAATAGATAATCTTAAAATTTTACATGTAGAATCAAAAGGGAAGAAACTCGATTATCTAGAATCTGTTGAAATTTTCAAATTACTTCACAATAACAATAATGTAAAAATAATGAATGACTGTACGGAACTATGAAAATCGAAAATATTTGAGATATTCAAAAAGTTACATCTGTTTAAAACCTTTTTCAACGAACATAAAATGAATTTAATGAAAAGTAAACAAAAATTCAACTGTTGCCACTCATTCTTTAGGAAACAGTAATTTCTTTCTACAAAAGAAAATCTTAAGAAAATTTTACATGTAGATTCAAAAGAAAAGAAACTTGATTATTGAAATTTTCAAATTCGTTCACAATAAAAATAATGTGAAAAATAATTAATGACTGTATGGAGCTTTGTAAATCCAAATATTTGAGATATACAACAAAATAATGTAAAAATAATGAATGACTGTACGGAGCTATGTAACCCCAAAATTTATTTGAGATATTTAAATGGGTACCATCTGTTTAACAACCTTCTTTGTCGATTGCCGACATTCCGATATCTGTTAGAAGGCCCCTCTTTTTTAACCCAGTTTTTTATCACATTCCGATTGTAAACCTCTGTACCACTATTAGGTGTTACCGAGAATCTGTTGAAATATCCAAAATATTTATCACTTTTATTTAAATACCTCTGTACCACTGTTAGGTCTTCAGTTGTCTGATGATGGGATAGTTCATTTCCCGAAACTCGAGTCACAAGAAAATGTGTAATATATATTTTTTGGTAGTAAAACATAGTAATTTCTACAATTTGTTTTAATTATGATCAACCACCAAATAGTAACGGCTGAAACAATTCAGAAGTAATTTCTAATTTCATTCCATTTTGAAATGGACTACCACAACGTAACAAACTACTCCATCTAGTAGCTCCAATTAAAATCATATCAATGAACACGGCTAGTTTTTAATCATCTTATGGAATACTCAACTCAGGGCACTTGTCAATTTTAATAAAACACCAATGTTAATATAATTGCTCACAGTTTGAGATGGTGTTGACAGTGCTTGAATCAATCTCATCACAATAGGTTTAATTCTAGGATCATCTTCATCCAAATGGCGGGCTAAAGATCCCATCAATATGACAACAGCTTGCTTAACAGCATCAAAATGCGCAGATTTTGAAGAGGTACCCATGAATTTATCAAAAACTGGCCACAAAGTACCAACAGTTTCCTGAAAGAAAAACGAATTAAATCATCAACTTTTTGTCGAAGATGGGTTTCATTACTTTTCCATGCAGATCAACCAATTTCAGGGCAGCATTGAGCATCTCTGTCCGTACTGTTTCATTTCTGTCTCTCAAGGAAGAATTAACAAAGAACTCAATGATGTCCCCTATTTGTTCGGGTGTTATGAGTGGTGCTATCTCATTTATAGCCAAGGCTACACCTCTCCTAGGCTGCCAAGTATCAATTGCTGGCTCAACTTCCCTTCCAAATTCGTCTAATATCGGAGGAATCAGCTAAAACAATTACATTTAACATTTTTTGTAAATAAGGGTTACTCGAGAAAATTACCTCCAATTTATTCTGATAAAGTTTAAGCAAGGCGTCTAAAGTAGATTGAACTTGGTTTCTATTCATTCCTAAAAGTTCGGCTAGCGCTTTTGCAGCAGCGGCTTGAACCGGCTTCACACAATTTTCGATATCGATCAACAACTCGTCAGATAATTCAGTGGGAAAACTCATTTCGCCAAGTTTCCACAGCTCATCCGCTAAAACACTGATTTTTTTTTCAAACAAGATGAATAAAACATGAATAAGATTGAAAGTTATGTTCCAATATTCTTACCAGTTTTCTTTCATTTCATCATATTTGGCAATCCATATTCTCTTATTCAGTTTGAGAGCATATTCCGAATCAGTTTTGAAGGTTGGTAAACAGTCAATAATGATGGTCAAGGCTCGGAGAGCAGCATCCCTCACAACACCTTCTGGACGTTGCAGAGCTTCAAGGAGAACGTCTATTTCTGCCTTCGATGCTTCGGCGCAGTCCATTTTACCGCTCAAACATTTAGCAACATCAAGGAGGCAGGCCTCAGCTTGCGTTTGGATCCTTCCAGAGGTTTGATCTATAATTTCGAGGTTGGCATGTAGTCGCAAAATTGGAAGTTTGGTGATTATTAAAAAAATGCTTTGATCTGCAGGTAGTATTACTGAGAAGATTTTAATATGAAAATTAAAGAAAGAAAATGCGAGAATCGATCAACTACTATCATATACTGTCAAACTATTCTTTTCTGTTGTCTAAAACAGTGAACAATTGTACAGAACACTAAGTGCCCTTAAAAAAAATAAGAATAAAATGAAAAAAACTTACTGATAACATGGATCAAAAGCTCAAACATCTGCTCACTGGGTAAATACCTTGGGTGATAAATATCTTTCGAACCCAGTCTATTTTTGCTCAAACTTCCATTTGAAGTGTCTCTAGGCATGGAATAGTCTGTAATGAAAGTTTCGGCCAAACCTCCTCTCAATTTGGAATGTTCGGCAATGATATGAACACCCGTCAACAAGAAATCCTCATGTTTCTTGGCATAATCGGAAAGAAAACTGCTTTTCAAGAATGGGAATGTATAGCAGAAGGCGGGCGCACTCAATAAGGTTGGTTTCTTTTCTTCATTCTTTCTCTTCACTGTCTTCTCATATATGAGATTCATTGTTCTCAACTGAAAATAATAACCATTCATTCTTAGCATATTTCCTTAATACAGAGGTAATAAATCCGTAAACATCTCCATAGTGCTCTCATGGCAAGACTTTATACACACCTAATATGTACTCTAATGCAGAACTGAAGTAAAGGATCTTTCAATGGGAATGCCTCATTTTTAAATTGACATTAGTCACGCATGGCAGCCATTATTTATTTGTGACACTGACAGTTTTATTTGTTAATGTCTACCATTTAATCATGGAAAGGTACACACTCCAACAACGTTTACAACTAATCCAAATTTATTATAAAAAATTACGATCTGTTACTCTAACTTTATGTCCTTTAACTCCAATTTTTGGTTGTTATAATCGTCCGGATAAAAGAACATTGAAAGTTTAGTGAAGAAGGTAGAAACCAATTTTACACATCATGATGTTACAGTGCCAGTGAGACAGAGAAATGCAAGAAGTGAAGAGAATATTGCTGATGCGAAGAAATGATAATCGGTTGAAGTCAGCATATGCTAGTATTAGGTCTACCGGAAAGTTCTGTTCGTTTTTATTTAGAATGAAACAAAAGAATAAAATTTTCATACTGTGAATAAACTTTAATGAATAAGATAACTGCCATCATTATTTATGACTTCTTGCCAGCGTGATGGCAATTTGTATATCCCATTTTTGAAAAATGTCTTATCTCTAGAGGCCAAAAATTGGACCAGTGCTTGTCTGATATCTTCCTCCTCCTTGAATTGTTTGCCCTGCACGAAATTTTGTAAGGGCAGAAACAAGTGATAATCGGAAGGTGCTAGTTCCGGTGTACTGTGGATGCGATAGAATTTCCCAGCCTAGCTCTGCGACTTTCTGACAAATCCCCTGGCATGACATTGTCATGAAGCAGTATGAGGTCCTTCCTATTAAACATGGCCGGCCTTTTGTTGGAGTGAGGTTTTTAATTTATCCAATTGCTGACAGTACATCTCCGAATTTAGCCTTTTGTTTGGTTTCAACCTCTCAAAATGTATTGGGCCTCGAATGTACCACCATATACACAATATTCTCTTGTTCAGGCTCAACTCTGGTTTAGAGGTGGAGGGGGCAGGTATTTAGGGTTCACAATATGCTGTTTTCCTTATGTTTGCATCCCCAGTTATGATCCGGTCCAAAAAGGGTTCCATTTTGGTAACTTATGTGGCACCCACCTCGAATACTTTCACACAAACCCTAGTTTGTGTTTTACTAAGAGCGTGTTCACCGTAAGCTTCAAAAAAATTTCAATGCGATTCTGTGTCAGTTTTCTTCGAAGGATAACAGAAAACCAATACTGTGCGCTAATCGTAATTCGTAGGCAGAACTCAACATGTTTAAGAACATAAAAAAATATACCCACCTATGCAACTTGGGTTGTTGTGTTGAAAATCTTCATCAGATTTTTTATAAGCAAACTCAAACAATACTGCACATCTGCTTTTTGGGATGTAAGCCAGGCCTTTGATAAAGTCTGACATTCTGGACTATTGTATAAAATAAAGAAATGTCTGCCATTATACTGCTACAAGCTGATGAGATCTTATCTTACTGGAAGGAGATTCAGAGTACGGGTGAATGATAAAGTGTCTGATTTTTATCCTATTCAGTCCGGTGTTCCCCAAGGAAGTGTTATGGGACCGTTTTTGTATATACTGTATACGGCAGATATGCCCACAAATGCGAATACGATAATGGGAACTTTTGCAGATGATGCTGGAATTCTTGCAAGCCATGAAGATCCCAAAGAGTCATCTAATAGATTGCAAATTCATCTTGATGAAATAAAAGAATGGCTGCATAAGTGGAAGATAAAAGTTAATGAAACCAAGTCAGTTCAAGTAAATTATACCCTTCGAAGAGACTAGTGTCCACCCATCTTTATAAACAATATAAAAATACCAAATTCCCCAACTGTTAAATATTTGGGAGTGCATTTAGATAGCAGATTAACCTGGAAGGAGCATATTATTAAAAAAAGGAAGCAAATAGACCTTAGAACTAAAGAACTGAATTGGCTTATAGGTAGAAAATCGAAACTTTCATTAGAAAACAAGCTGCTGATATATAAAACGGTCATAAAGCCCATATGGACATACGGAATTGAACTTTGGGGATGTACAAGTAAGTCCAATGTAACTCTAGTCCAGGGAAGCCAATCGAAAATACTGAAATTGCTAACAAATGCTCCATGGTATGTATCAAATCAAACCCTGCATGAAAATTTGAAAATACCTTATGTGAAGGATGTCATCAAGGAACAGAGTCAAAAACATCACACTAAGTTAGATGGTCATATAAACGACTTACTACAACCGTTGCTTCAACCTCAAGACATGAGAAGACTCAAAAGGAACTGGCCAGCTGATATGAAGTAGATTTAAAATGGTCTTTTCACTGGAGAAGACCATATCAAATCATCAAAGCTCTGTAGACAGCAAATTAGCTCATAGAATTGTTGTTATTCTGATTGATGAATAAATGATTAAAAAAAAAAGATTTTTTATTGTCTCGGTCTTTACTTGGCGGAAATTCATCTTCAATATAAGAAAAACAAATGTTAACTTCCGCTATTTTAGCGGAAGTTAACATTTGTTTTTCTTATATCTTCATCAGATGTTAAATGGCGCTGTAGAAGCGGACTTACAGTCTCGAAACTGATGGATAGCACCATCTATAGGAAAATTCTAATTTCATACTTCTATACCTGGTAGAAATTAATAAACTATAGCTAAACCCAAACTTCCAAATTATCAATAAGATATCAATACTTTTCTCCTGCTTGATTTACACTTGTAAACCCATAACCCTGTGAATATTTACCTACTAAAATTATTCAAATACCTGTAACTTCCGTCTGTACTTTCACTTAATAATAACATAACATTTGAAACCTGTCATACTTATTGAAAAATAAAGTTCAGTGGAAATATTTTTACCATAGCTTTATTAAGGTCCTCTTCCTCCCAATTAGCATCTAGGTCGCACTGCGGTTTCAGTAGCCTCAAAGTGATGAAAGCAATAACTTCACCTGAAGTATCGTTGTTTGGAAAAACAACACATCTGAGGTCGGTAAATAATTTGGATAGATAAGGCGCCGCAAGAGGGCTCTGCAGATCTTTTATTAGAACAGGCAAGAGATCTTTTAGGTACAGAGATACTTCTACTGGATTACCCATAGCAGCAGCTTTTATCATCGAGACTGAGTTTATAATGATAGTATTTAACTAAAAACACAAAATTGAAGGGTATTGAAGTATTGGGGAAACTCGTGACAATTACCTCTGATAACCTCGTCCTTACAGCCTGTTCTTTAGCTTTCTGATTATTAATAGCTTCTATTTGTTTTTGGGTGTATTTAGGAGCCTGAATTTTTCCCGCCTTCCTCTTTTTTTCTTCAAGCTCACGTCTTAATTGAAGTTCCTCTAACTGTTCCTTGTAACTATATACTTTACTCTCCCTTTTCATATTCATCTCTTTGTTTGAATCGTCCCTTAACATTTTTGAAGAAATTAAATCATATTCAGCTGCCATGAACTTCTACTTACCCTGGTATCACACTTTTATCAAAAAGTTCTCCTTCGGGGGTCAAGAAAGTGAAATAATCCTCTTTACTTATTTGACAAATCCTTGCATCTTGTAACTGATTAATTACCGTTTCAATTAACGGTGGTAAAATCTTTTCAGGACTAATTTGTACAATGCTAGCTAACGCATATTGTTTTGCCTAGGGAAAAATCAAAGTCAGGTAAAACATTTGAAATTATAACCTCAATAAAAAAATCACAAACAGGTAGAAATATAATTACAACGGAACAAAACTTGTTTCACTCACCGAAGAAGTATGATAGTTTTCTATAAGATCGTTCTTGAATTGTATATTGTACTTATTAACCAATTCCTTTGGTTGTATTCCTAAATGTTTAACTACCTTTAACCATAACCCTGGAGCTGCCGACGTGACAACTGGATGATGACATGGCAAAAGAGCATCTAAAGCCAACAATTCTTTATGTTCGACAGACAATTTGGTCGATGAACATAAGGTAGAAATACATTCAACTAATGCATGAGGCGATATGTCGGTAGAATCAGTCTGATCTTTCAATCTCCTTTCCAAAGTATTCTAAAAATCAAAGCGATCATATTAGGCATTTAAGTCAGCATATCCTTGACCTACCACAGAAATAAAAGCAACCAACTTACTTTAACAGCTGCTGAGTCTAAAAACACGGTGAACTCGTGGAAAAGAGCCCTTGACAATGAGGAACCTCTGTTGTCGTCATTAACCATGCTCTTCAAGATAGGGAAACAAATTCTTCTTACTTGGGATGTACCAGAAGTTACACAAAAAATTACCGCTTTGTACAAGGGAGAAGTTTTGCCTCCAAGCTTGTCTGGATAGTTCAACAAGAGTTTCTCACAAAGTTCCATCACAAGAACCAAACCTTCAAGTATGAGAACGAAGATATTATCATTACAAGTTAACTTGTAAACTCCAGATTTACTGTTTTTATTAGTTTTATTGTTGATTTTGATGCGAATTCTCATATTATTAATCGTCCTCAAAGCTATATTATAGTCTAATTCTCCTTAAAATACTCAACAATGTTATCTAATATTCTATTCATCTAAGGAATAGAAATGTAATTTAAAAGGGGTTATATTACTTGGTGAAGGGTTTGTTTCAATATCTTAAATATCAAACAGAATAATTCACACCTCTCAAAAAATTTTAATTTTAGAAAATTTCTTAAACATCTTTCAAAAATTAAATCGAATAAATTGTCTTAGAAACATTGTTTCGTCTTAGTAGACATATAGAATTAACAAATATTGTATCAAAAAGAGATAAAAAGAATCTGAACTAAAGATATAATATTGACTGAAATTACCTAACAAACTAGTCAAAAAACAAACAGTGAAACATTCTATATTTTCTTTAGATTATTTTTATTTCTTCTTAATGCTGTGCGATGTTTATTAATTTTACATTCTGTCAAGAAAGTACCGGGAATTATCGATTTAAATCTGGCGGAGCAATGAGGCAATGAGGCAGATAAAAATTTTTTTCCTAGGTTGCTACCACTGTCCTTAATTACTATGCCAAGCTTGAGCGGGATCTGTCAACTAATGTGTTTGCAACAGCTGATTAAGTCAGTCGATGTCTGAGTGCGTGCCGATTTTTACTATGGGTGATTACGTTGAGCAAAGAATTTGTTTAAAGTTTTGTGTTGCAAATGAATTTTCGTGTGCCGATGCATTGAAAATGTTGCAAAAGGCCTTTGGTGATAATGCTCTATCGAAAACTCGTGCATATCAGTGGTACAGAGCCTTCAAGGACGGTCGTGAAGTGGTCGCCCATCGACGGCTTCGATCGAAGATAACGTCGATAAAATTAAGGAAAGGGTGCTGGAAAACCGTCGTACCAGCTTGAGAGAGATAGCACATGATCTTCAGATATCCCACGAGTCCGCACGTACGATTTTGATTGATATTTTGGGCATGAGAAAGGTGGCCGCACGACTCGTACCGAAAGACCTGAATTTTCTTCAAAAACGTCATCGCGAACAGGTTGCTTCAGACATGCTGGATCGCTGTAATTCCGATTCTACATTCATGGAACGCATTATAACTGGTGATGAGACCTGGGTCTACGAGTACGATATGCAAACAAGCCAGCAATCATCGGAATGGGTGGCAAAAAATGAGCCGAAACCGAAAAAACCACGCCAAAGCCGCTCGAAAATGAAGGTGATGCTCATTGTTTTCTTCGATATCCGTGGCGTGGTGCACTACGAATTCGTTCCAGAGGGTCAGACGGTAAACAAGGAGTATTACCTAGGCGTTATGAAACGTTTGCGTGAGCGTATCCGTAAGAAGCGGCCAAATTTGTGGGCGCACAACTCATGGATTTTGCATGACGATAACGCGCCTTCCCACCGAGCTACGTTTATGACTGACTTTCTCGCCAAAAACTCAACAAACGTGCTTCAGCAACCACCGTATTCGCCGGATTTGGCTCCCTGCTACTTTTTCCTCTTCCCAAAACTAAAATTGCCCCTTCGTAGCACCCGTTTTGAGTCGATTGAAGCCATAAAACAAAATTCGGCGCGAGAGCTAAAGTCCATCCCGGAAAGCGCCTATAAAAAATGTTTCGATAATTGGAAGTGCCGTTGGCATAGATGTATTGGAGCAAATGGAGCCTATTTTGAAGGCGACCCAATAAATTTTGACGATTAAATGTAAAAATGTTGTTTTAATTGAAAATTCCCGGTACTTTCTTGACAGAGTAGTATAAGTATACTAAACAGGAACTGTATTTCTAAGACATTTTACTTAATTTAATTTTTAAAAAATTTTCAAGAAACTATTCATTAATATTTCATTTAATTGACTTGAGACAGTTCTTAATCCAATAAACCCAGTAAATTTTTCATTTTATGAATTTGACAATTGTTTTAAATATTAAAAAAAGTTCTTTACCATCTGCTGTTGCACTGGATAGAAATTTCTCGGACACGAAAACCTGCTTATCCATATCAAGAACAGCATGCCACATGTTATGGAAACCATTTTCCTTATCACTATTGAGACTAACAACATTTAAAAGGACACAAACTGCGCACAACCCTTCAGTAACCGACTGTGCTTGCGATGACTGATTCACGGCGTTTTCCACAGACTTTAATATGACAGGAATTAATTCTTTGGATGGTACGAATTTACTTCTAAGCATCAGTTTGAGATAAGTTGTCCGTACTAAAGGTGTAGCCGTTTTAGCAGTCATTCCCGTCTAGAAGGAGAAAAGAAGAAAAATATATATTTATGTCAATGGCAAGAAATCAAACAGCTCAAACTCACCTTCGTAGCATCAATTAACTTCTTTGGAATATCGTTCTCTAATTTTGAAGTCCATAGGGACAACATTTCCAAACAATGACAAGTAGTTTTTTCAGCTACTTCGATCGATAAGACTTTAATAAAGTAGTCGATTACTTTAGGAATCAAGACTTGCACACTATCTTTGTCTAAGTTTGTATGACAGATGCTAAGTTTTCCAGCTCCCTGTAAAAAAATTTCGAAATAAAAGTAATTTCAAGAATTCTTTAACTACATACAAAGTGCTCTTTGAAATTAAAATCTCCGCCACACTACATTAGATACAGTCCAGTAATCATAGCGATTAATTGTTTCTAGTTATTAAAACGATAAGCAAAATATGGCGATAAACTAACCATGATATGATGCAATGAGCTTACCTCCAAAACGCCAATTTTGTGATCTACCACAGTCAATTTTCCTTGGGAACCATCTAAGACGGAGAAAATCTTTTTAATGAGACTTTCTATAGAGTTAGCTTGAGTGATTCCCAAAGCAAGTGCTTGCAGGGAATTCGCAGCATCATCTCGTGCTTGATCGTTCTTGGAATATAAGTTCGCTGCAAAATTGGAGAGTCATTATGGTTGTTTCTTTTATCTCCGAAATAAGTTACCTATCAAACTCTCTCCAATACCCATTGCATGTGGGCTCAAATCAAGTTTGACACTGGAATTTTTTATAATCATGGGCATACATCCTAATAATATTTCCGGACTTCTCAACATCGCTTTCTGAATGGCAGGCAATAAGGATTTCTTGAAATGTTCCTCTGTGATTGAAAAAAATATTGGGCCACAAGCTGATATCAGCTCTATTGAAGGTTTAGTTTTGCAGCTGATGAAATTTTTAATATAAGAGTCTAAAACACCTTCCTGAAAAATTTAAAATATTTCTCATGAACTCTTAAAAAAAATAAAAGAAAATGTACTCACCACATACGCCTCGAATAAAGTGGTATTTTTAATCAAGGACAATCTTTTGGCAATCGCAGCAGCAAATACTACCACAGATGGAGTTTGCTCTAATTTTTTCATAGTTTCTAGATACAGCTTCTCACTATCTGGTACTTTTTCAAGAGCAGCATTTATCTGATAAATTAATATTGGCTTTATTTATTACAGCCTTATACAAGCATTTCTTGAAGGTGATTCACTCTCTTTTAAGTTTTATGAGAATAATTTTAAATGCGACATTATGAAATTCAAGTCACCTATTCTTTAAAAAGTGATAGCGGTAATAATTATTTTCGAGGGATTTCAGACAGGAGTGGTCAAGAGAGAAGCCAATTGCTAATCCAAACTTTATGTCCTTCCACGAAAATAATTTTTTCTAGGAAGGTTAACCTCCTAATTCTGTCTTTCACACTTTACTTTCAAACTTCAAGATCATATAAATGAAGGTATGGAATATTATTTTTGATAGGTTTTATTTATCACTGTCCACTGAAGATTATAGATGAGAGTTTCAAACTCTATATGTGCTATATTTTTGAATATACTACTCTGTCAAGAAAGTACCGGGAATTTTCAATTAAAACAACATTTTTACATTTAATCGTCAAAATTTATTGGGTCGCCTTCAAAATAGGCTCCATTTGCTCCAATACATCTATGCCAACGGCACTTCCAATTATCGAAACATTTTTTATAGGCGCTTTCCGGGATGGACTTTAGCTCTCGCGCCGAATTTTGTTTTATGGCTTCAATCGACTCAAAACGGGTGCCACGAAGAGGCAATTTTAGTTTTGGGAAGAGGAAAAAGTCGCAGGGAGCCAAATCCGGCGAATACGGTGGTTGCTGAAGCACGTTTGTTGAGTTTTTGGCGAGAAAGTCAGTCACAATCGTAGCTCGGTGAGAAGGCGCGTTATCGTCATGCAAAATCCATGAGTTGTTCGCCCACAAATTTGGCCGCTTCTTACGGATACGCTCACGCAAACGTTTCATAACGCCTAGGTAATTCTCCTTGTTTACCGTCTGACCCTCTGGAACGAATTCGTAGTGCACCACGCCACGGTTATCGAAGAAAATAATGAGCATCATCTTCATTTTCGAGCGGCTTTGGCGTGGTTTTGTCGGTTTCGGCTCATTTTTTGCCACCCATTCCGATGATTGCTGGCTTGTTTGCATATCGTACTCGTAGACCCAGGTCTCATCACCAGTTATAATGCGTTCCATGAATGTAGAATCGGAATTACAGCGATCCAGCATGTCTGAAGCAACCTGTTCGCGATGACGTTTTTGAAGAAAATTCAGGTCTTTCGGTACGAGTCGTGCGGCCACCTTTCTCATGCCCAAAATATCAATCAAAATCGTACGTGCGGACTCGTGGGATATCTTAAGATCATGTGCTATCTCTCTCAAGCTGGTACGACGGTTTTCCAGCACCCTTTCCTTAATTTTATCGACGTTATCTTCGATCGAAGCCGTCGATGGGCGGCCACTTCACGACCGTCCTTGAAGGCTCTGTACCACTGATATGCAGGAGTTTTCGATATATCATTATCCCCAAAGGCCTTTTGCAACATTTTCAATGCATCGGCACACGAAAATTCATTTGCAACACAAAACTTTAAAGAAATTCTTTGCTCAACGTAATCACCCATAGTAAAAATCGGTACGCACTCTGACATCGACTGACTTAATCAGCTGTTGCAAACACACTAGTTGACAGATCCCGCTCAAGCTTGGCATAGTAATTAAGGACAGTGGTACCAACCTAGGAAAAAAAAAATTTTACCTGCCTCATTGCCCCGACAGATTTAAATCGATAATTCTTGGTACTTTCTTGACAGAATGTATATAGAGCAATTTTTTTTATAGAATTTGTTATTCATAACATTCATATGAAATAGTTTACTCTATCGGCTATATAGGTCATTTAATTTCTGTAAATTTTCTTTATTTTCTATAGATTCCTCCATTTTTTGAAGTGTTGTATGATATTTGAGAATTCTACAAGTCTATTTGAATAAAGCATAGATTTTCTAAGACATTTTGATTTAATTTTATAGGTTTCATAGTTCGAGATAAACGCTTAAAGAAGTTCTTTTGTTCATCAATTATTTACATCAGTCAATATTATTGACCATGGAAACTGAATCTGACAATAGTAATCATTGATTTAACAACCAGAAAATCCAATAATTCACATCAGTTTTAAATTTTTCACCCAATCCATTAGCTTTCAACAACATGATTCACAAAATAGTTAACATTCCAATGAATCTAGGAAATTTCAGTTGCCTTCTAAATATTATTGAATAAATAGCCATTAATAATGACTACAATTCTTCAATGATAGAAGTTGTTCATGAATGAAAATCATAGAATAGCATTAAATGTGATATAACCTAAATTAAAAGAGAAATTTCAGTATATTTTCATACAAAAGTTATTTCTGAGAAGTTTGATACATATCTTAAGAATAAATATAATTTAAATACCTCATTTAAAATAAATTTAAACCTAAGTGAATTCACCAAAAACAGTAAAGATTATATATTCAAGGGGTGTATTTGTGGTTAGTTTCTGACGTTTGCCAAAAAGTTTACATAGGACAAATAGATAGAATTTTCAAAAAAAAAGATTGAAGGATATTTAAAAAATTTCCACAATGAAAATAATTCCACTTATTCAAAGCATTTATTGGAAATGGGACGGGATGTAACCAGAATTTAGAAATTTCGCATGTTGAAAATAAAAGTTTCACTCTATTAGTAAGAAGCACTAATAATAAATAGACATAATAAAATCAAAATTTTCCCGATGTACAAACAGATGTGAACAGTTTACCACTTTTGATTATTTTTTGTTGACACCAATTCTTAGTAAAACCTAATTTTAGAGTTACTATAGGCCTCATTATGTTATGTTCAAGTAGTATTAAGAAAAAATTTTGAAAAGGCCATTTTTTTTATTCTTTAAATGTGGTGACGAAATTAGAAGCATTTTGAAATGAGCAAATATAACAAAAACAAAAAAGTTTAAATATTGAACAGAAAGTAATTAAATAAGTCAAGGAATGTTATCGGTGAAATTAGTTGGTAGGTCTAGACTAAACCTAATTTAAAACCTAAAAGAAAGCTGAGAGAGTAAGCCATCTTCCAAGAATGCAAAATGCTTTAGTTTTCTTACCAAATTGAATGCCTTTGTTGACCTCTTCACATTACTTCCAGCTTCTACATTAGAATATAGGACCGACTGTATTTCCACAATTTGAGGAATATATTCTAAAATCACTTTTTCATCATGTTTCCAACCATTTGTGAGTAATATACATGACCAGTGCAGAGCATATAACCCAGTTTGGCATGTGTTTGAACTACAAGATGAAAATAATATTCCATTATTAAAAAATTTCCTTCTGTTAGAAAGAAGTATCAAAATTCATTGATTCTTACGTTACTACTAGATTTTTGTGCAACTTTGCAATATCTAGTAAGATTCCACATAATCCTTTAATGGCGTTCTCTGGATGACGTTCGATAAGAGCGAGTATCAAATTTCTTACGAGTTGTTGAGATGCGCTGTCTCTATATCTTGGTAAAGTCAATTGAATAACTTTACAAATCCCTCGAACCACTTGAATACTAACACCTACAATCAATTGATGATATTTTTCTACAGAAAATTGGCATTTTTAAGGTTTCTTACCGGGGTTGGATAATACATTTATCACATTTTCAACTACTTCTTTTCGTCCTTTTAAACTTGCAGTTTGAACCCTGTAAGGGAGGTCCTTCAATGCTTTCGATAGCTGAAATACAGAGTAGTTAGATAATTACGATTTATCAACAACACGTATAGATTTCATCTATATTTTATACATTATTACCTCAATATCTCCCATATTTTCATTACAATTATTTCGCCATGCACAACAAATGGGAAAGGATTATTTAGGTTAGAGGTTTTATTGACAGTTGGTTGTCGGTTTACAGTAGACACAGAAAAGAAAGTCGTCTTCACATATTTTCCACAAAACCTACCGTGTTCTTTATACAAGAGAAAATAATACTAAAGATATGTATGTAACAACAGTTTAATTCAAACTTATTTTACAACTTGGTGGTAATCATTCAATTCTATTTAGTTGTATTTGAAATTCTACGTAAACTCTTAAATTTTCAGAATTTTCTCTACTCTAGCATACCAGTATAGAAGGAATAAAGGCGTAGTATTTGTGTTATTTGCGTGATAACAATCCAAAATTATCCTGTAACTTCCGTAAGGTAAGAATTTTGGGAATGTGGTGGACTCCGGTGCAAAAGTATCCACATAATAGGTGACTCCCTGAAAATTTTGCTCATAGAAAATATCTATATGTCATTTGGATAAATATAACTTATAATAGAATCATGCAAAGAACTGGTTTAATGACCAACGAATAATGATGATAAAAATGATCGTGAGGAAATAGAAGACCAAAAAATTATTTTGGAGAATCGTGGGTTATATGAATTAGCGCGCAAAAGCTCCTGCTTCACGTCAGTGCATTTCACTTTTTTTACCTTCTTCAATCCACATGCATCAAAATGCCCATGAGCCGATATCATGTCTTTAAATCCTAATATGTTTTGTTCCCAGGCTTTGCATAAATTTCCAACAACAGAAGTCCCAGTTCGTTTGTATTCGCTTCCCAAAAGCTTATCAACGCTTATTTTGATCTGAAAGGAGAGATTCACAAATTGTTACTGTGTTAAAACTGACAACTTTCTAATTCACCATAATTTTTTTATCCAAGATATCTGTAGCCATTGTGAATCTGAGAGTCAGAGATATGTCAGTTGTGTTAATTTTTTTTATCGTGAATATTACATCTTCAGTTACAATACTCCTTTCGTAAAAGGGAAGTTCGGCTTTGTCATGAATAATTTTATATACTTGCTAAAAAGGAATATTTAAAACGAACATCGATTTTTCCCCAAATAAAATTACTCACATTTGAAAATGTTTCACTAGCGAAAACCAGTAAAATTATTGAAAACGATGGTAAAAATCGGCAATACATTATGTTGTCAACAGTTAACTTTTCGGGAGTATCATTTCCAATAGACTTGTAAGTTATTTTATTAATTTTATAATGAGATGTTATCTCTTTATTCGGATGTATGAATTAATTTAACCGAACAAAATAGAATGTTTAGTAATTACTGATAATTAAAGATATATTTGAAACGAGTAAATTATATTTGACTGATCATAATAGGATGATCACTACATTCATTTGAAATGAAACTTATATCGTCAATCATATTTGTAATTACTTATTAGGTATTTATTTTCATACCAGTAATATAAATCCTTATCTACATGAATGTGATTACTGCTCATTTCTTATTTCATAAAATGATACCACCATATTTCTGTTAACATAAAGAAATCTCCACTTCTTGATTTTTTCTTCACAAATGGCATACATAGACATTGTCCATGGTTAGATTCATCCTCGGACCCTAGTCCTCTTAAGGCTACCATAATCAGCGTTATTATCTTCGAAAAAAGAGCTTCATGAAAGGGAATTCTTTTACTGTGGCCTATATATTGTTATAACAAACTACAGATTAAAAACTTCATAAGAGCTGATTGTACGAAACGTAAATATATTCCTTCATACGAGTTAATCAACGGATAGTTTCAGCGAAAACGTTGACGTCGGAATTAACAAGTGTGGCTCGACAAGGAGTTGAGCTTTCGAAAAGTGCTAAGTTGGAATTTGGAGCGGGTGAACGAACTAAAAAATTTGGAAGGAGAAACCGACGCGAACGACGTATTAAAAGGGCCAAAAGAGAGTTTGTCAGGGAGTTTTGATACGCCGGAAAAACTAGTAGGATCGTCGAGAAAAGATGTGGTGCGAGGCTCGAATTGTTCTCAGGATTTAGCATTATTATAATTATATTCAGTGATATTAGTAATTTTTTTTTTGAAGTTTAAGAATTGAGTGAGAAGAATTAGAGAAATTGAACAAATAGTGAGTACTAAGATCCGGGACCAAGGAATTAGGAGAACCGGTAATTGTTCTTTATCGTTTATTGTTCGTGTTAAATAGACCATTTCTTGTAGAAAATCTCGTGTGCCCAGTTTTGGTTTGAATGTATGATATTGTAGTCTAGAGGTAAGAAGTATCTAAAAATCTTGGTATATTATTCAGGTTGAAATTGTCTAATTAAAATAGAGTCAGAAATTAAGAAGTAGGTCGTAATTATTATGTTTGAAGAATTCAAATAGAATTAAGAATTATATAAATGATTCGCAGTGCTTGAGAGATCTGCATCGTCCTCTCCTTAATGTCATCTTTATTTAGAATTTATTGAGTTTAGGATTGATAACTATTGTATTTTGGTACACTTTATCATTATATTTCTTAAAATCCATAATTGAGTTTCATTACCATTTTCATTATCACAGAGAAAATTTATTAACATTAAAGACCTTCCATTCTCGCGAAGGCCGTACCCTTCCTAGGACCGCTCGACTAGAATTGGTTCGCACCCCATTCGTAAATAAGTCAATCTAGTAATATTTTCCATCCTACCACTTCCCACAAAGAGGTGGCTTATTACAAATTAACTGAAGTCAAGCAAGGAAGAAACAAAAGAAAAATTACTGAATGAGTACATGACTGTTCTTAATAGATTCGACCAGTTCATATGGAAGGCGGTGAAACAAGCCTTCCATATGAACAGGCTTATATCCCCCTGTGATGACCAAAAAAGAAAAATTTTTGCGTACCACCTAGCCAAGGTATTTACTCCTAACAACAACGATTCTGATGATGAAGTGGAAAAGGGTTTGTTGGAGAATCTTTTAAGCGTCCCACCAATAAAATATTCAGAGTAGCTGAGGTCGAAAAGGAGATAAAATGCTTCAATATTCGAAAATCGCCAGGAATGGATGGAGTGACTCCAAAAATAGTTAAAGAGTTGCCGAAAAAGGGAGTAGTTCTATTGACATATATTTTCAATGTCATCCTGAAAGAGAATTATTGGCCAAAGAAGCTGAAACCTGCAGAGATAATTTTTATTCCTCAACCAGGAAAAGATTATAGCAGGGTCATTCATGTCGTTCTATCTACTTTCTGTTATCTCAAAAATCCTGGAGATACACAAATTGAATTCAGACCGTAACATAGAGGAATGGATACCGCTGCACCAGTTCGGATTCAGAACAGGATAGGATTGGATAGGATCGTCGGGGGCCACCAATGAAGCTCTTTAGCGATGCATTATTTTGAGGGAGCTTTCAAACCTCTTAATTTCCGGAGGTAAGCGTTTCGTTCCTGCTTGCAAGCCCCTGAATTCATCAGAGTGGCAATGGGATGCAGGGCTGCCAATGACGCCTGTGACCTTGTTCCACTTGAAATGTCGGTGTCGAACGCTCTACTTGAAGCCGGTGAGGAGGGTGAACTAACTACCGGAAAAGAACAACAATAGTCCCTGCGGACGCAGTGGTAGGGTGGACAGGCGCCCGCTCACTATAAAATAATAATAAAAAGTATCGGATTAGCGGTCACGTCCTCTATGCGCTACGCCAGGAAGCTTTAGCAGAGCGGAATTCTGGGTAATAGCTAAGGAGCGGGCACGTCGCCACAAATGCTATCCTCGGAAACAACTTCAA
The DNA here is from genome assembly GCA_034642435.1 of Megalocaria dilatata. Lineage (NCBI taxonomy): Eukaryota > Metazoa > Arthropoda > Insecta > Coleoptera > Coccinellidae > Megalocaria > Megalocaria dilatata. The sequence continues at coordinate 8,149,455 of CM067857.1, read as the reverse complement.
GTCATCCGTATACAGCAACCCAAAAACTTCAATCTCATCTAGCATCTCATTGATGAATAATATGAACAAAAGTGGGTCCAAATTTGAACCATGAGTAACTCCGGGATGCGTGAAACAAAAACAAAGTAGAAACATATTGTCTCCTATTAGACAAGTATGTCATAACTTCGCAAGCTTTGCGAACATCCAAATTTATATACCAACTTCATAATAAGCCGTCGGTGATCAACACTATCGAATGCCCTGCTGAAATCAGTATATATTACATTAAGTTGTTCAGACTGATCCAATGTTTTAACTAATTTCTTTGAAAACAAAGCCAAGTTAGTCTAGCTGGAACGATGTGCCTTGAAAAACATGTTCGAAGTCTAGTATTAAAGTCTAACTGATGGTTAGCACCATCTATAGGAAATTTCGGTTTCACGCTTCTACTCCATTATTCTGGTATAGACGCGTGGGTGCGTTGCATTCGCTAGGCATTAAAGCTGGCACTGATGATGGAGACAATAAGCTTCGAACCATGCTGGTGTACCACTTATGTCCCGACGATATCTATTAAACACGATTTTAGTTCTAAACTATTGCACAGATATTATATTCCCAATTCGAAAAACTTTCTGTTACCATAGCTTATACTCTTTGCCATAGCTAATCCTCCTCATTTTTTAATTAAAATAATCTATAGTTTATGTTAAAAGTGAGAAGTTATGATGTTGTTATGATTAAAGATGATGAAAACTAAAAATTTAATTTGATATGTTTTTAGGCCAAACTAAAAAAAATTAAGAAATTCAGTAGCGAGTATTTCCTTCTGTAGCAGTGATAACAGCTTGCAAACCACGAGGCATCCTTTGGATCACCTATTGTGAAATATTGTCCCATTCCTGCACAAGAACTATGTGAAGCTCTTTAGAATTTCTGGGAGCGGACACATGTCTCCCCAAACATGTTCTATCACATTTAAATCTGGACTTCGACCAGGTCAAACAAATCTTATGATTTGAAGCAAGATAAGCAGCAAGTCTTCGAGCAGAGTGGGGCTGTACCTATCATACCTAGTTTAAGAAGATAATCCAACAGCATACGTTTACATCTATCACTTCTCGAAGAAAAACTGCCGTGACCATTCTGTTGCTCAAAGCATTAAAAACGAACTGTCGTTTCTAGCTGTTGTAGTCCTTACTTGTCCTGAGCCAAGTCTTCTAGTGAGTAGGCTGATCTCTTCGAAACGTTGGTAATCAAAGTTTCTCGCAGTTTTGCGCTAACCGCAGCCATCTTCTATAGCCACCTCAATTCGAGCCGCAACAACTGTATTTATTTTTTAGCCATTTCAACACTTACAATGGCAACACAACTGAATCAAACATTTTGCAATAGACAGATAAAACTACTGAAACAAAAGATATGTTGATAATGGTTTTTAGGAATTTAGGTGATAGATAGGACAAATAAACATTTTGATAGGTAACAATTCTACTTTTAAATTAGAGTACTGGCAAAGATCAATGAAGTTGTATCCAATACTAGGTTGAGCTCAGTGTTTTATGGTAATTGTAACTCTCAACATTTCTGAAAAAAAACTATTTTGATAGATGAACAAAGACTTCTCACATAAAAAATTTTTTTAAAAGGAGTCTATAAAAAAACTTCAACTTTACTTGGGTTTTAATAAAATTGTCACCTATTGTATATTACAAAATATAATATAAATAATGCTCATTATTTCTATACAAGAATCAGTATTCCGTAAATCATTTACAAATATCAATATCTTCTTGATATTACTTAATTCCGAATATTTACAAAGTGGTTGTCGGGGGTGTAACGAAAGAAGGTGATGCTCCTAGATTTATTGTAACCTCTCCAGAGTTCTGTTCTGATTCCTGTGTTGAAGCAGATGGAATCGAAGCAGAGTGGTGTGATGAAGCTGGTGGTTGATTTGGAGAGTTTGACAATGCATTGGGTTTAAGATCTCTTGTAGATTTTGGTAGCAGTGGCTGCTTATCTTGATGTTGTTTTGATAGACGTTCGTGGAGAGCCTTCAATGCAATTTGTCTGAAAAACGTTGAGATATTACTATGTGTGTTTCAAAATAAATAATCTTCCTACAAGGATTTTCCTATTGGAACAAACCCATAAATATTAATGTACGAGGGCGCTTAAACTCATTATGTCAAGCAGACGCTTCTATGAATTTTTAAAGAGAAGAGAAAGTAAAATTATCTACATAATTCATTCTCATTAGTCATTCAGTGGAAGGCCCTTTATAGTTTCTTACCTCCTTCGTTCTGCATCATGTTGGTCACTTCCTGGTACTATCATAACTCCAGTTGGATTTGCGATATCGTACCTTCTTACAACTTTCTGACACAAGCCAATTTTCACAAGAATGCTATGAATACTGTTGCTAATCACTACAACTGGTGGTTGTATAACATTGGGTAGAAAACTGAAAATTTTCACATTAAAATTAAGGTAAAAATCAAAGAGCTAGATCACCTTGCAAATGTGAAACCATCGGCCATATCTCCTCTGGATCCGTTGCTGTGTTTCTGATAAAACCTTAGATACACCCAACTGACAATTAATCCACTCAAAAACATTACTGGATAAGTCCCATCCAAGAAACCCACTAACCAACAAATTAAGGAAACAAAAAATACCGTTAGTGGTATATTTTTGTTGCTTAGCTTTCCCAGAGGTGTTTTAACAATCACTAGATTAGGCATTATTTGCTTCACAGCCACTGAAACGCCTGCAATATATCCTGCCAGTCCATGAATGTGAACTTGAAAAAGTAACTCGTCATTGCTGGTAAAAGCAAAGAGAACCATGTAAAATATTGTTGTTATTACTGCCACCCCAAAATTGACTATGGCAAAAAACGATAGCATCTCCATCTGCCCCCATAACGGCTCTATCAGCTTGCCACACAAACCCACTGTCACTATATCAACTAAAACTTCCCAAAAATATATCTCTAAGAAACAAAATGTGAAAGCAGTCCATAGCCAGAAACCTGGTGGCATTAAGAGCCCGGGTGTAACTGAAATGACTCGAACTGCATCATCTGAATAGGATAAGCAGTAGCTGAATAGAACAATTCCACATATTGTCTTAACAGAAGCACTTGTATTGCCAAGTAAAGCTCCAAACTGCTGTCGTATGTAGGGTAAATTCCTACTTAAGGCCCTAAAAAATGACATCCTTTTCCGCAACTAACCAAAATACTCCTTGATTTTCCGATTTCAGTTTCACATAATGTTGGTAGAGATTCGGTTTGGAGATCTGATAGGATTCCTTTATTTTCACAATATTTGGATAATATTTCTGTGGATCTTTTGAGGTTAACATTCATTTTCTTTACTTGACATTAAACAAGTCTATGATTTGATAAATTTAGGTAACGATATTCTTTTTTTTACTATAAAACCATGTGTTTTCAGTAATAAATTGAATAGTTCGAAGTATCAATTGCATGAACAACACAACCATGCACCCATTTCCAATTCTTCTAGGATACGTTTTTTGGAGGGAGCATGAATTCTCCTGTCATAAAGTACCTCGTCTGGACTTTTATGTCAGATCATAAGTGCTTAGGCTATGCAATTGGTGAAGTTATCCACGTTTTGGGGAGCAACTGTTTGTAACGTGTATGAATGGGATTGAACAAAATTGTCGTGCAAAGCAAACATCCCTTATTCAAAGTCTCCTCTACTCAGTAATGATTTACTCTAACTGGTTTATTCAAACTATTGGCCTCTCTAGAAGTAATATAACAACGATTAATAGATTTGAGGCAAACCACTGCTGTGTACTCCTGTAAATTTATTTAAGATCCAGGTTGTAGATGATGACCTTTGTGAATGTGGAGAATGAAGAGAATTGCAACCATAGACGTATTATATTAGTTAGGATAAAAAGTATATGATTGCCAGATATTATTTTCATGCCCTTAATAAACTTAATTAAATATAAGAATTTATATGAAGATGTTTCCCAATCAAACTGCCCCCCTCAATACTCAAGATTTTATATTTTCTGATAACGTTCTTGTCTACAAGTCACTCTACGGTTTTCTTAATTAATGTTGGTATAAACCTTGATGTTGTTGTGCACTACAATAATGATTACATTATCCTTTCGGTTCCTCTACTTATGTTTTTTTTCACCCCTTCCGCCCCGGAAGGGGTGAAAACAATCTAACCTTGCTGTACATTCGTTAGACCAAAGTCTATATCCACTGCTAACGATGCTGTTCGTCTCTCCTTGAAAATAGAATCATGTATAGATGGCCCCGCTGCCAAACACAATAAAGAAAAAGAAGAAATAATCGCTGCAATCTGTGGTTACGTTTATATTCTGATTTTATGATTACCTCTGTTTGGTGTGTGCGCTTGTTTGAATGTTACCAAAACTAACCTATATTTATTTCAAAGGAACTAATTCAAAATGAGCGACAAAGGTGTTATAGATATTCGTTTGATTACCAAACAAGAAGCGTAAGTGAATAATAAAAATCTAAATTGGGTAAATTTTTCAAAACAATGTGTATTTTAGGTTTGCTCTTCCGGATGTTCTTCATACAATACCTGTAAGTGTTGATGAAAAATCATTAAATGATACTGTAAACCAATTGTTGAAAGAAACCCACGATGATTACTTAAAACCACTAGAATTCGATTTTGTTGTAATAGGCGAACTATTAAGAACAAGCCTAGGTGAACACTTGAAGGACAAATCTGTTTTTACTGAATCAACCGTTGATGTGGAATATGTGCAAAGGACACCAGCTCCTGAACCAGAAGATTCTATTTTACACGATGACTGGATATCAGGTATTCACACCTGTGCTGGAAAATGGTAACTATTTCAACTATTTTCTGACAAGAACTTGAAATAATATATTATTGGTATTTTCTGCAGAATCGCCCCAACCTTTTAACTTTTTAGTAAATTTTAGTTTGTTTTCAAAGATCCTATCTGCAGATTTTCTGTGGTACACACCATTTCATTGGTGAATTTAAAAATCAAACCATAAAATTCGTCATCACTGTTTGTCGCATACCACCATTCATCCTAATGATGATCATTGGAGAGCATGTTAAAAAATAAGTACTTATAATATTTAATTTTTTACATAGGGCTAGATTTAAATCGATTTTTTGCTGTTAATAGTAATCGGTATTAATGGTTTCACTGGGTTTTAGCAGCTCATAATAGATTACACCCCTTTGATCCCACTAAACAGGGTGCATTGTCTTCTTTCCAAAGCGATTTGGTCTTACAGTGGATGGTGATGGCTCGTCTTTGATTTACCAATGATTTACGACGTTTAGGATTCTCAATATACTACTCTGTCAAGAAAGTACCGGGAATTTTCAATTAAAACAACATTTTTACATTTAATCGTCAAAATTTATTGGGTCGCCTTCAAAATAGGCTCCATTTGCTCCAATACATCTATGCCAACGGCACTTCCAATTATCGAAACAGTTTTTATAGGCGCTTTCCGGGATGGACTTTAGCTCTCGCGCCGAATTTTGTTTTATGGCTTCAATCGACTCAAAACGGGTGCCACGAAGGGGCAATTTTAGTTTTGGGAAGAGGAAAAAGTCGCAGGGAGCCAAATCCGGCGAATACGGTGGTTGTTGAAGCACGTTTGTTGAGTTTTTGGCGAAAAAGTCAGTCACAATCGTAGCTCGGTGAGAAGGCGCGTTATTGTCATGCAAAATCCATGAGTTATTCGCCCACAAATTTGGCCGCTTCTTACGGATACGCTCACGCAAACGTTTCATAACGCCTAGGTAATACTCCTTGTTTACCGTCTGACCCTCTGGAACGAATTCGTAGTGCACCACGCCACGGATATCGAAGAAAACAATGAGCATCACCTTCATTTTCGAGCGGCTTTGGCGTGGTTTTTTCGGTTTCGGCTCATTTTTTGCCACCCATTCCGATGATTGCTGGCTTGTTTGCATATCGTACTCGTAGACCCAGGTCTCATCACCAGTTATAATGCGTTCCATGAATGTAGAATCGGAATTACAGCGATCCAGCATGTCTGAAGCAACCTGTTCGCGATGACGTTTTTGAAGAAAATTCAGGTCTTTCGGTAGGAGTCGTGCGGCTACCTTTCTCATGCCCAAAATATCAATCAAAATCGTACGTGCGGACTCGTGGAATATCTTAAGATCATGTGCTATCTCTCTTAAGCTGGTACGACGGTTTTCCAGCACCCTTTCCTTAATTTTATCGACGTTATCTTCGATCGAAGCCGTCGATGGGCGACCACTTCACGACCGTCCTTGAAGGCTCTGTACCACTGATATGCACGAGTTTTCGATAGAGCATTATCACCAAAGGGCTTTTGCAACATTTTCAATGCATCGGCACACGAAAATTCATTTGCAACACAAAACTTTAAACAAATTCTTTGCTCAACGTAATTACCCATAATAAAAATCTGCACGCACTCTGACATCGACTGACTTTAATCAGCTGTTGCAAACACACTAGTTGACAGATCCCGCTCAAGCTTGGCATAGTAATTAAGGACAGTGGTACCAACCTAGGAAAAAAAAATTTACCTGTCTCATTGCCCCGCCAGATTTAAATCGATAATTCCCGGTACTTTCTTGACAGAATGTATTTTTCATCACAGATGGAGAAATGACTTTATTTTGTGTCTGTTGAGCAGTAGTTCACTTTTCAATTTTCTTGCTGCCTTTCATTTATTTTATGTGGAACCCATTTTCCCACTTTCTGAATTTTTCTCATTGCTTTCAAACAAAAGGAAATTGCTTTGAGTATCGTCTTTATGTAATAAGACTTGAAATTTGTTGTCTACAAACTTTTTGTTTCTCACGTCGCAGTCCCTTTTGAATTTTTTTAATCACTTGAAAGACTTGTTTGCTTCATTCTTATATCTACATTCTCATTAATTTATAGGATATTGACTGGCTGTTATGACAAATCCGTGAATATACGGACTTCTCATGGAAAATCCATTGTATCCCTTGAAAACCACTTTGATATCGTTAAAGATGTTAAATGGATTAGTGAGTTTGACCCTCAAAAAGGTTTCGTTAGTGTGTCAGATGACCTAACAGCTATACTGTGGAAATGGGAAGAAGGTACGACAAACGCCAAGCCTGCTTTCACGTTAAAGGGTCATTCTCGAGGGGTAGATAGCGTTGGTGTCAGTCCAAATTGCCAGAAATTGGCTACGGGCGGTTGGGATACAACTCTTAAAATATGGTCAGCAAGTTTAGACAAAGATGAAGAGGAACCTGCTTCTAAAAGGAGCAAGGGTAAAATCAATGCTGATGTTAGAACCCCAATCCACACCCTTGAAGGCCATAAACAAGCGATATTGTCTGTTCATTGGATGGATGATTATACTATTATAACGAGTTCAATGGATCATACTGTTAAAGTATGGGACGCAGAGGTAAGAAATTTTATTATCGCAGTAATCAAATTTTCATAAAGGATAGATGTTATTTTAGAGGCTACTATGATAAGATAAATACTACTTAAAGAATACATTTTTCCTCTGAAGACATTTGGTAAGATGAGTGGCCTTTAGACAGGCCGTGTTCTATTGGTCTGCTTTTATTTCAAAAGATAATGAATTAACAAATTAATCAAAATATTGTCCATAACCGCATACTACTTTTCTCTATCTCTCAGGCAATTTCCAGAATCTCGTCTTGGAAAAACTTCTTGTCTTTTTAGGCAATACTGAGGCCAGTTTTCAATCTCTTTGAAAGAAATGAAGCGATGGCCTTCTAAATCGAAACAGCCCCTTAGAAGGTGCAGTATCCGGAGAATACGGCATTTGATCTTTTCTAGATATTTTTTGACAACTTTTAAGATGTGTCATGCAAAAGAATAACTTTATCATGTCTTTCTTTTCTACCTTTGAAGCAGCTGCTCACAAGAAAATATTCGCCTTTTCAGATCTCGTGGATTCAATTCATACTGTACCTAATTACCTTGCTTTTGAATCAGGCCCATAGATTTTAAACATACAGACAGTGCTTGTTGGGTCACCCCCAATGTAATTGTAAACTCGTCTTGCATTAGACTTGCATATTCATCAAGTAAGGTCTGTAAATTATCTTCCTTGAATTTTTTTTGACTGTTCCAAGCAAGTCTGTCTTTAACGCTGAAATTGCTACTTTTAAAGCACCGAAACCATTCCTTACATGACTTGTCAGTTAGATCAAGTTCAAATACGGAAAAACATTGTTCTTTGGAGTTAGTCTAATAAAGTGACTAGAGACTGTAGCATAGAATCCTTTATAACGTTGAATTTCAAAATTAGTGTGACATTTTTTCTGGATCGTTATCCTTTTTTTTTTTTCAGTTGAATGGAATAAAGAATGAAATTGTAGGCCAAAAAGCATACCTATCCTCGAGCTGGTCACCGTTGGCAAACTGTCTATTAACCAGTTCATCAGATTCATATATAAGATTATATGACCCACGATCCACAGAAGGAGTGGTGTGTAAATCTTCGTTTATATCGCATGCTGGTTGGGTGAGTTCTGTGGCGTGGAGCTCCTACAGTGAACATTTGTTTATTTCTGGGGGTTATGATAGTAAGGTGAAAATGTGGGATACCAGAAGTCCAAAGGCACCGCTGTATGATTTACAGGGTCACGAGGGCAAAGTTTTGAAAGTAGATTGGTCCAATCCGCGGTATCTACTTTCCGGAGGTACAGACAATTATCTGCATATATTTAAGAATAATTTGTAAGTAAGAATAATTTGTACATTTTGTAAATATAAAACATACATCAAATGGTTATTTCATTTCAATTATTGCTTATAACATTATTGTATTTTTGTATTATTTATTAACATAATTGGAAAATACTGAATTGTTTCAGCCGTTACTATTTGGTAGTTGATCATAATTAAAACAAATTGTAGAAATTACTATGTTTTACTACCAATAAAAATATATATTACACATTTTCTTGTGACTCGAGTTTCGGGAAATGAACTATCCCATCATCAGACAACTGAAGACCTAACAGTGGTATTTAAACAAAAGTGATAAATATTTTGAATATTTCAACAGGTTCTCGGTAACACCTAATAGTGGTACAGAGGTTTACAATCGGAACGTGATAAAAAACCGAGTTAAAAAAGAGGGGCCTTCTAACAGATATCGGAATGTCGGCAATCGACAAAGAAGGTTGTTAAACAGATGGTACCCATTTAAACATCTCAAATAATTTTTGGGGTTACATAGCTCCATAGTCATTCATTATTTTTACATTATTTTGTTGTATATCTCAAATATTTGGATTTAGAAAGCTCCTTACAGTCATTATTTTTTACATTATTTTTATTGTGAAATAATCAAGTTTCTTTTCTTTTGAATCTACATGTAAAATTTTCTCAAGATTTTCTTTTGTCGGAAGGAATTACTGTTCTCTAAAGAATGAGTGGGAAAAGTTGAATTTTTGTTTACTTTTCATTAAATTCATTTTATGTTAGTTGAAAGAGGTTTTAAACAGATGTTACTTTTTAAATATCTCAAATATTTTCGATTTACATAGCTCCGTACAGTCATTCATTATTTTTACATTATTGTTATTGTGAACTAATTTGAAAATTTCAACAGATTCTAGATAATCGAGTTTCTTCCCTTTTGATTCTACATGTAAAATTTTAAGATTATCTATTGTGGGAAACGAATGACCGTTTTCTAGACAATGAGTGGCAAAAGTAGAATTTTGTTTATTTTTCCTGAAACTCATTTTATGTTCGTTGAACCTCGTCTTGAAGGAACGTCCTGTTTGTCCTATATATTTTGATGGAATAGTTCATTTCCCGAAACTCGAGTCACAAGAAAATTTGTAATATATATTTTTTGGTGGTAAAACATAGTAATTTCTACAATTTGTTTCAATTATAATTGGTCAAGTTTAATCACAAATTATGGATAGAAGGTCCAAAAAGCACCCCTATGGTGTTAAAGCCCCTTCGTTATACACCCAGAAACATGTATTTTTATGAGTTTCTTGAAATTTGGCAGATACAACTAAAATTGAGTATATGGAAGTTTTTAGATAAGCCAAATTGTTTGATGATAACAAAAAATATGTTTCTTGACTTCTAAGGATGTGATTGAATTTTTAATCAAAAATAGATGAAAAGCACTTGCGTGCTTCATCATATCACCCAGGATCCTGATGAAATTTTGCTTTGTCGTTATTTTACATATAAATGCAAAATTTAAACCTAATTGACCATTGCTATAGTTACGTTAGCGCTTAACACTGCCCTGTCCACAAAATATATCTTCTAATCACACGATTGAAGTTTGCGTGTCATTATTCTTCTTCACAATAACAACGGATTTGTAGTTTCGAAGATACTGGGAAAAATAAGAGAAAATTTCAAATGTGAATAACCGCGGAACCGATTTTGTCTATTAACGAACTTAATCGAGTTCTTCAGGTCCCAAACCTACCCTGAAAGACTCAAATTTCTTACTCTTTGCGTTCGAAAGTAGGAGTGTTTACCTGGTCGTTTGGGACCATTTTCGGCTCAGAAATTCGAAAATTGCGGACATTTGGGCTAAATGATAGCACACAGTTCTTTTTTGTACTCCTTTGAATATGGTCGGAAGACCGAAACACGTGTCAGTATTCTGAATAAACTGTGAAACGTAAAAACTTTGAATTTTTTAAATAAAATTGTTATAATGATTCACCTAGAGCCAACCGCATACTCCATTCGTTTAACCAGTAGAATAAATCCTTTCGTGTATCCCAGGCATCATTTAAGTTGACTGCAATGCATTGCATGTATTGCGGCCGTTTTTCTCGTAATGCTCGGCTCAAACGCATCAAATGTCGTCGGTAGACCTCCCCTGTGATCCTTTCGTTTGATTGTAGCAGCTCATAATAAACCACACCCAGCTGGTCCTGCCAAATACACAGCATGATCTTCCGCAATGAATATTCGGCTTGACAGTTCATGCTCAAGCATCCATACGTAGCCCCACGTTTTGGATTTTTGTAATGGACCCACTTTTCAGCGTCAGTCATAATTCGATGCAAAAATTCCTTTCTTTTTTGCCGCTAAAATACGATGACGAAGTAAAACTCCCTGCAAATCACGTTATTCGGTAAAAAGATACATTTTCAGATCACACAGGAACTATATTGTTCACACTTCAGCGAAATGACAGATACTAAAAAGAAAGCCTAATGATGACACTTCAAACTGAAGAACCAGATGTAACAAAGGAATAATAAACTAGTGCGACACCGCACGAACTTATTTCTACTTGAACGTAATTTGCTTTTAATGAAGTTCACTACAAAAACACAACCAGCTTCAGCAGAAAAATTGACCCAACAATAACCCTTTCCTGAAATTTCAACAAAAATTCTGCATTACCGACTGGTAAATAGATTTGGCTATGCAACTATAAACGCAACTAATGTATCAACATTTGCATACCCATCAGGCTCAATATCAACTATTTATGCGCCCTCAAATACGGAAAACCAGTGTTCTTTGGAGTGATTCTAATAAACTGAGAAGGGATTGTAAATTCTATAGACGTCGATTTTATTATGGAGTCTGTTTATTTGCGGCATTGGATAAAATAAGTAAATCGTAGCTGCCCTAGCTGGTCAATTGCACCTTCGTTTTTTTAGGCCACAAAAAAGCATTGCTCGTTCTGTGTACTCCATCTAGCAGTGGCTACTTTTATTTAATAGGATCTGTGCAAAAAAGGAATTTATTGACCATTGACTAGAGGTTAGTTCTGCCGCTTGCAGAATTTCAATGGGTGAATTGTGCTCGATCAATGTTTCAATAAATTTTGCAGATAAAATCGTTCCGTGATCAGAATAAATAACTCATTCATTTGCGCACCTGTAAATTTAAAACCAGTCTGGTCAACTTAGGACATATTTTGATCAAAAAAGGAAATGAAGATGCACAAGGAATGAAGATGCACAGATTATCTACAGATAGGCTAATAGTCATTCAACATTTGCAATGGTCATAAAAAATAAATATACTTTTTTAATCTAGAACTGACCTCAAGCCGGTCGATCATCAGCAAAGTCGTATCTTCGCTAGTTGGGTCCTTGAAATGCATCAAAATGATCCGGATTTTTATAGAAAATTAATCTTCAGTGATGAGGTTCATTTTCACCTCAGAGGCTACGTTAATGAGCAGAATTGTCGCATTTGGGGCTAGGAAAATCCAAGAATGATTACTAGGAAAATCCAGGAACCCTCTCCATCCTCAACGTGTCACTGTTTGGTGCGGTTTTTGGGCTGGCGGTGTAATGGAACCTTACTTATTCGAAAATAAGGCTATTGCAACTGTTACGGTGAATGGACTGCGCTACCAAGCTATGATTAAAGATTTTTTATGGCCAGAATTAGGAAATATTGATGTGGACGACGTTTATTTTCAACAAAACGCGCTAGGTGTCACACAAGCAACGAAACAATCGCAGTTTTGCAAGAAAAGTTTCCCGGCTGTGTTATTTTTCGAAGAGGTAACACTTTTTTCTTTGGGACCACTCGAAGATAAGGTCTACGAGTATGCCAATGCTCCACAATCGATTCAAGACCTTAAAGATGGAATTCCTGAAGTGATCAAGGACATATAGCCGTAAATGTGCGAATTGGTCATTAGTGAGACCATTTTCGACTCAGAAATGATGTGGTAAACCAACAAGGTTTAAAATTCATGAAAGGGCTGTAATGATACAGGGATTAATTCAGTGGCCAAAAGCAAATTCAACGCGAACTTCAATGCCCCTGAATCAATTTGTTTATTCGAATCTCCAGACCAGTTAATGTTAACCTTAGGAATTCGCTTTCGAGGCACGCACGAGCGGCGGCTTCATGAAATTCTTTTACTCTAGCCTATATATTATAATAATAAACTACGGATTGAAAAGTTCATAAGAGCTGATTGTACGAAACGTAAACATATTCCTTCAGATGAGTTTAGAAACGGAAAGTCTCAGAGAAAAACGCTGACGTCGAAATTAACACGTGTGGCTCGACAAAGAGCTGGAATTCTGAAAAGTGCTAAGTTGCAATTTTGAGCGGGTGAACGGGTCAAAGATTTGGAAGAATAAAACCGACGCGTACGAGTTATTATAAGGGCAAAAAGAGAGTTTGAGAGAATTTAGCATTATTCTAATTATATTGAGTGATATTAGAAATTTTTCTGTTTAAGAATTGAGTCAGAAGAATTAGAGAAATTGAATATAGTGCTGAATTCCGGGACCAAGGAATTAAAGAGTACCTGTAGTCGTTCTTTATCGTTTATTGTTCCTGTTAAATAGGTCGTTTCTTGTAGAAAATCTCCTGTGTCCAGTTTTGTTTTGAATCTATGGTCTTGGAGTCTAGGGGTAAGAAGCATCTAAAAATTTTGGTATATTATTCAGGTTGAAACTGTCTAATTAAAGTAGAGTCAAAAATTAAGAAGTAGGTTGACATATCTCTTCGTAATTATGATGTTTGAAGAATTTAAACAGAATTAAGATTATATAAATGATTCGTAGTGCTTGAGGAATCCGAATCGCCCTCTCCTTAATTATTCAGTGTGTTCTTTTTATTTAAATTTTATTGAGTTTAGGATTGATTAAACTATTGTATTTTGGCACACTTTATCATTATACTTCTCAAATTCTATAATTGAGTTTCATTACTATTTTCATTATCACAGAGAAAATTTATTAACATCAAAGACCTACCATTTTCGCAAAGGCCGTCCACATCCCACAAAGTGGTAGCTTATTACAATTCGAAAATTGCAGACATCTGCAAAGAGTCACCTTTAAGAACAGCCTGTATATTTTTTATTACTCTGATGGATCGTGAAATACTTAAATATTAGAACCTGGACGTTTGCGCGCTATTTATGGTAAACCCTATGTAAATATTGATGTAATTCATACAATAAACCGAGCAGTGAAGTTCGTTATTTTATTTAAACCATAACATCTCATTTATTTGCGGAAATACTAACAGTTTAACTGCCGTTAAGCGATATATAAAGGCCGTAAAATTGCTCGTAATAGATCTTATCACTGACAACTTTCTCTGGTTTTACGTAATTCCATAGTTATTGACAATTAAATGCATAGAATGGCACCATGACTTTTTTAACTTGCTATGATGGCACCTTATTGTTTATACTCGCGGTCCAGCTAAAGTAATAAGAAAGTGTTCTTCATGCCTTAAACAGCCTCGACTCCTCAATTATTTACTTTCTCCTAAATAAATTCAAGTTACGCTTTGTTACTTCATCATTTTCATCGTCTCTTGCTGTTTAGCGATATACGGGGTGTGTACGGAAAAGAAACTGATCCAAGAAACGTGCTAGCGGTTCTGTACTACACATATAGGTTGAAAGCGATGAGTTCTTGGAGTAGATTGACATAAGATTCACTTGTTAAATTGTCAGAAAGGAAAAAGGAATCCACCTAAAATTACAGGCCAGACATTCAACTTTTCTGGATGCTTGTGCGCTTGTCTCTCAGAATTCTACGATTAGAATAACTCCTACAAATTTACAGTTGTCTGCTGACATTAAACCTAGTTGCTATGGTTTCGGTAGCATTTAACGCTGCTCTGCCCACAAAATATATAATATATTTTTAGTCTTCTAATGATACAGAGTGACAAGAAAAACTTCGGACAAATTTTACTGTGTTCTGGAACAAGAGTGGTTTAGCGCAAGTAAATAATTTTTATTGTATTAGACTTTATACTTTCTTGTACTAATATGTGAATTTTTAGTTTGATATTACTTTATTTTAGAGAGTGTTAGAATGTCAAACAAACGTAGTGGAAATTTTGGAGCTGTTTCGTCAAGGTAAGCGTCAATGCCAAATTGTTCGTTTGCTCGATGTGCGTCGACAAACCGTGCCCGATGCAATTTGCCATTTCAAGGAGCTTGGCCATCATGGTTGTCTTCCAGGAAGTGGGAGAAAACGCACTGTCAATACGCCTAGCAAACGCAACATCGTCAAGAAGGGAGTCAATCGAAACAAGCTCCAAGAAGTTCAACTCTTCACGGATGAGAACAAGCGCGTACGACTCCAAAGGTGCTATAGGCTGTTCCGCTCACAACCTTTTTGCTGTGGTTTTGAATATTTTAATCATATGATCCCCATGAAACCGTTAAGCAACGTGTATGTCATCATTCTCCTTTTAAAACCAAAATTTCAGATCATTGATAAATCGGGTTTGTATTGTAGTTTGGAAAATCTTAATAAAAACAAGGGACAATTTTAAATTCGAAACCACTGGACTGATTTGGCTAAATAACAAAGTCAACCAAGATATTCAGGCTTCAAACGTACCCCGAAGGTCTCAAGTCTCCATCTTTTTCCGTTGGAAAGTTATAGTGTTTAAGGTAGAGCTCAACGCTGATCTGCTCGCAATTTTATTTTTAAGTTCTACTTATACCATCCTCACGAAATTTTGGTCGATCATGTACGTTATTACTTTACTCCTAAATACTAAATTTCAAATCGATCGAAGCAGCAGATTCGAAAATATTGGGAAAAATATGATAAATTTTCAAACGTGAATAACTGCGAAACTATGGAACCGATTTTGTCGATTTACGAGCTTAGACGAGATATTTAGTGCCTTCAACTTCTCTGAAAGTTTAAAGCTTCTAGCTTTTTCCGTTCGAAAGTAAGCGTGTTTAGACGGACCGTACAGAATTACTCGGATTCTTCAGTGAGTTCAACCTAGTCGTTTAAGACAATTTTGGACTCAAAATTCGATAATTGGGCTAAACGATAACACGCTGTTTCCTGGAACAAGCACCCGAAAACAATTTCAACCTAAATAAGTTCTGTTTTTTGCATAAAACTCCTCAAGCACGTCCCTTCAAGATAATCCATGACCTACCACGATAAAGCAAACGTTTCCAGCCACCGTCGTTTTCTACGATTCACACATACACCTGACTTCTCTAGGCTAATAGAATTATGATAATTCAGTGGTAACCCGATGTACCTTCAGCGAGCAGCGTGATTCTCGATAGTCTGTTGTTTTAGCCTCTGCTACTTCTACCACACCACTTTCACTGCCGTCTCCGCATGTTGTTCGTCTTTGACTCGGAAGAATTGTTTTTTCGAGTGGCCGGTCTTTCGCGCGAACGAAAATTTGAAATAGTGGATTGATTTTTTCACTTATTGGATGGTCGTTTCCTTGAGGATTTTAGCCTAGGATCGAAGTACCTTTTTGAAGGTGAGAAAAATGTATTTTTCATACTGCTGTGTGTTCATTGGGTAATAATGTACTTGGTTCATATTTTCATTCATTATAGTTTGTGGGCAGTGTACTTGTGTTTTTCTGATTTATTTTTTTCTGGTAATAAGTAGTTAGACTTGAAAAATTAGAAATTTTCATTTTTAGAATGAGAATATATAAAATCATTGACTGGATCTCAGAACATTTTAGCGAGCTGATACAAATAGTTGGAAAAATTTCACTGATTCACTAGTAAGAAGATTTCGTTTCTTGAAAACTTCAATCTTTTTTGATCTTCAAGAAAAATTCATAGTTTTCTGGATAATTTGTGATAGGATTTCAGCAATTCAATTATATCCTTAACTATGGAGTGATGTGATTTCCAGGAAAATCTTATTTTCTCTTAATCTATGATTAAAATGCACAAAAATTTTTTTTAGATAACTCATTTTAATACATTCAAAATGTTTTTCTGTGATCTCCATGAAATTTCGATAAAACTATAAAATCTTTTATATCATATCTAGATAAAAGTTGGACTAGTATATTTTCAGATATGAAGGAAATAAAATTTCAAAAGGACACATTTAAAAGTATATTCTGCATCCATTCAAGAACTCGAAATATGAAGTCTATTGCTAAAGTTATCGTTCAAATGAACAAGATTGATCACGAATGTTGATTCTGGGCGTAATGTATTATTCAGATATCAGTTTCGACTCAAAATATTGCAAAAAACAGACATTTAGATTGATGACATGATAGTTCTACAAGCATGCATAGTTGAATAATATTTCATTATGTCATATTCAAGATGTGACAATTCTCTATACTTTTAGCAATGTACAGGGGTTTCTAAATCGATGCGAACAATTTCAAGAGCTATTTATTCAGCAGCTCTTTAATGGAGTCTATCATATAATTTTATTCTGAACTCCTTTGCCCGTTCAAGTTGAAATTTGACGAAAAACGCTTATTAAACGTCACTCTTTTCAATTCTGAGATTTCACCACAAAGAGGTGGAAAAATCAACCCTTATATTATTTTGCATCAGAACTTTTTGATACTCTAACATTTTTCAAATTGAAAAGTTGATTCAAAAAGATAAATTCCATAAGAAATTTTTTTGCGTTTTGACCTTTTCTCCAAATTGTTAGTTTGATTACAAAAAATTCAAAAAATGCTAAGATTCTCTCCTAATAAATTCACAGATGTTATAATTTGTTGATAGAATTAAGTAGACAGTTGTCAAATATGATTCTAATATTTTTTTGTCGTTATTGGCAATATCATCTGATATTCTATTTATGAAAGTAGTAGAAATGTTTCTTTTAGTAAAATTTTTTGTTTTATTTCATTCTAAATCTTTTGTAACAGGGTGAACTAAATTCATTTTTTTTTCTTTTGTTTTTTGTTTATTATAATTGGAAAATTTTGAATTTAGTTCACCCTAAATGACTAAAAGATACATGTATATTCCTTTATAGCAGATAAAATTGCCAAGTATTTCGAAATAAAATTTGACTCGAATGCAGATTGTAGAACGGTTAATAATTTGGGAATACGTATGAAAAATAACAAAGATTAAATAAATAAAGACAATAAATCTGGAGTCTATAAGTTAATTTGCAGTGATTGTCCTATGATATATATTGGTCAAATAGGTAGATCTTCACATAAAAGGTTCAAAGACCATCAATCTTTATTTAGAAACCATAAAAATAACACTAATTTTGCGAAACATTTTTTCGAAACGAATCATATTTTCCTCGAATTAGGCAGTCTTAAAATATTGCATCTGGTAGCGAAAGGAAAAAGCTAGATATCCTGGAATCCATCGAAATATTCAAACACAAAGATTACGTTTCAACAATAAAACTATAAAATGAGTAGACGGAATTTTGGTACACTCCACTTTTCGAAGTTTTGCACCTGCCAAAGCCTGAAACTTATCGGGTGTTTTTTTTTTAGAGTGATAGAACTTTAAATTGAAATAAAACACATTTAAATTAAGATTGAAACTAAATTTTGTCTTTATTTGAAAAATGATTTCATGACATTTATGTTTTGAAAATAATTTCCGGCATATGTCCATCACGACTAGCTCTGAGGAATAGCATTCGAACAGACCAATTTTGGAACACTTTTTCTAGTTATTCAGGACTTATTTAATCAATAACACCAGTTATGTTGGCTTCCAAAGCGTCTATTGTTTCTGGTTTATCAGTATAAACCAATGACTTGACATAATCCCAAAGAAAATAATCCAGTGCAGTTATTTCGCATGATCTTGGAGGCCAATTAATTGGACCATTTCTCGAAATAATGTTATCGCCAAATCTTTATTTCAATAAATCAATTGTTACGGTAACAGCATAAGGTGTAGCACCATCTTGTTGGAACCAAAACAGTTCTGAGTCAATACCATTCAAATTTTGAAACAAATAATCATTGATCATCGATCTGTAACGAGCACCATTCACTGTAACATTAGCTCCAGCATCGTTTTTAAAGAAATATGGACGATGATGCCTTCAGCGTGTAAAGCAGAACCTGCAGAATAGACAAATCTGGATCATCATCAACACTATGACTTACAGCAGCGATATTTTCTTCTATACGTACAATTCTTCGTCTTGTTGTTGTTGTTGCATCGAGTAGAAAAAATGTTGTCCGAAATCTATCGATAGTTCGATGAATAAGCTGCTCTGATGGACGATTATGTAAACCATAAATTTCACCAAGTGCTCTATAAGTTTGGCGAATAGAAAACTGATTTTGAAAATGAATTTCAACAATTTGTAAACGTTGTTGCGGCGTGAATCTTTCCATGATAATTTGCTAATGCTTACTGAACAGAAATGTCAAAACAACATGGCTTCTACCTTCTGTCAAATCACAGTTATTCCTATTGAAAGTTCCATCACTTTAAAAAAGACACCCGATGTATATAGTCCGTCTAGAAAGTATCCGGAAAAAACAAAGCTCAATTGTTATTATTTAATATATATTTTTAATTCTTGAATTAGAAAATTATAACAAAATATTCATCTTATTTATACATACAACCTCCATTTAACTGTTAACACTTGAGTAAACGTACAGGTACACCCAAAACTAGGTCAGCTCTATAATTTTCTGTGATGGTAGTCCAGCACTTTAAAACTGACTGAATTAAATCTTCTTTACTTCGTGGCGCTGCTCGTTTAACTTCAATCTTCATTAGTCCCCATATGTTTTCAATGGGACTAAGATCTGGTGAAGCTGCTGGCTATGAAATGGTTGTCACTTGGTATTCTTGCATCCAAGCTTGGGTATAGGCCGAAATATGGGATCTTGCATTATCCTGCTGTAAAATGCCAGCCCTCTGGATATGAAGCATGTGCCGTTTCAGGAAGAACATCGTTTAGAATGCAACAATACGTTTCATTATTAATGGTACCATCAGCTATCCAGAGAGGCGTAACACCACGCTGACATATTGCTCCCCAAACCATTATTTTTGTGGGAAATTTGAACGGTAACAGGTTGTTTTGATAGGATTTTTAAGTGATTTCCACCAATTTGGAAACAACTTTCATCAGATATAAAGAAATTATCTTCTTGAAAACGTTGACAAAATTCTATCCTTCTTTCCTTTTGCAAAGGTGTCATTATAAGGATTTTTTTGGTTTCCTTGATATGTAGCCTCGTCTTTTCAGTGACATACGGATGGTTTCTGGACATACTTTTATATTTCGTTGATTTCCAAATCTCTTAGCCAATTTGCGAAATTGGCGCAGATTGTGTCGCCCTAAGAACAATAAAGCGTTAAAATTGTTTCCTTTAATCTTATGCGTTTATTACCTTAACGCCTTAACACCTTAACCTTAATTAATAACTGGTTTATGCCTCATATCCATGCCATTTTTTATCCTCCTTATTGTCTCAGTTCAGTCAATTGGACTAATTTTTTAACGTGTCGAAAACCTTTTTCATACAAGTATTCTACCTGTTCTCTTTTTTCTAATTGCGAAATTATTTCATAAATTGTATACCGTTGACAATCAACAATATTTGACAAGTGTTGCCATGCAACTTTGACTATCTGCACAACCTATTTTATACATTACTTTTGTCTTAAAATGTTACAAAAAAGAAGTATATTAAAATTATGAAAATGATGAATTCCGGATAATTTCTTTGACTATATAATAGTTAAGGTATAATTTGTTTTTAATCAGTTTGAAAATGTAGTAGACACTACGAAACACTGTGTATTCAGTTAATGAAAAATGATGATTTCATTCCAGAACACAACTGAACTAACTCGCACAAGCTGAAAAAACTTCATAGGGATCTTCATAGTATAGAAGATCTAGGAGTATCAGGATAATATAAAAATAATTTAAAAACGAACAAAGTAACGGACTACTCCATCCAATAAAATTATATTCATCAGTCAACTAGAAGATTATATTATCATTCAGGATGGTCACTACGATATTAATTGCTATTGTAAATCGTTTTAAATTCAATTCTCGCCTGAGAATTCCTTCAGGTGTTACAATTGCACAATACAAATTGCTCAATCTCAACCCTATTACCAAACATCCTTAAGGACGTCCATAGTCAAACTTGAGCAATTCATCAAACGAAATATTTCTGTCGCCCGTATATTCTAGAATTCATATGGAAGCGTCAAAAACCAAGGTTGAATGAATATTAACTATGCTTCCAACCAGAAATATAAACAATCCAACCGGACATTCGTACAAAACAAACTAGTCTCGAGAATTAATTTTTACGTTTGGAATTAAATTTTCTGCGAAACGAAGATGGCGGATTTGGGGCTTCTTGGTAGCCTGATGCGTTTGAAGATATCCTCATTAATATTCATCCTTTTGCGTTGCTTTTATATCGCAGCGCAAATATCGCGGACTTGGTATGGGGTCTATTTGAAAGTTTGAGCACGTATGTAACGGATGAAGGAATGTACAGAGAATTTGATTTTGAGGTGCACCGGGGCATTTGTATGACATACGACAACTACCTGTCTTGCTTGAACAATGGTTTTATCTTATCTTGCAGCTATAAGCTCCCCAGTATTTTTTTGAAGTGTACTTACTATATATTGAAAATTACAGATAATAGCTGGATTAATTCTTCAGAACCTCTACAGATTTTTATCTAAATAAATCTGTAAAAACATTTAGAATTAAATTTTAAACATGTCCTTGATAACACTGTATCACTTTATAGACATATATAATCAGCACATGTGGTGGTAATTAACTGATAAAGAATCAAAGGAAACACAAATTATTGACCAAATTATTTAAATTCATCACCTAGTATCGGGTGTTTTTTTTAGAGTGATAAAACTTCCCCTAGGGATAACTGTGATTTGACAGAAGGTAGAAGCCATGTTGTTTTGACATTTCTGTTCAGTAAGCATTGACAAATTATCATGGAAAGACTCACGGAACAACGTTTACAAATTGTTGAAATTCATTATCAAAATCAGTGTTCCATTCGCCAAAATTATGGAGCACTTCTTGAAATTTACGGTTTACAAATCGTCCATAAGAGCAGCTTATTCGTCGAACTATCCATAGATTTCGGACAACATTTTCTCTACTCGATACAACAACAACAACAAGACAAAGAACTGTACGTACAGGAGAAAATATCGCTGCTCTAAGTCGTAGAGTTTATGATGATCCAGATTTGTCGACGTTCACAACAAGTTGGACTCTGTGCATCCACCACATGGAAAATTTTGCCTATACCCATACTGTATGGTGTGCTTTACACGCTGGAGGCATCATCGGTCCATATTTCTTCAAAAACGATGCTGGAGCTAATGTTACAGTGAATAGTGCTCGTTACAGATCAATGATCAATGATTATTTGTTTCAAAATTTGAATGGTATCGACCCAGAAGTGTTTTGATTCCAACAAGATGGTGCTACACCTCATGCTGCTACAGTTATAATTGATTTACTGAAAAAAAGATTAGGCGATAACATTATTTCGAGAAATGGTCTAATTAATTGACCTCTAAGATCATGCGACATAAGTCCACTGGATTATTTTCTTTGGGAGTCAAGTCATTGCTTTATGCTGATAAACCAGAAACAATAGACGCTTTGGAAACCAACATAACTCGTGTTATTGATAAAATAAGGCCTGAATTACTCGAAAAAGTGGTCCAAAATTGATCTGGTCGAATGCGGTTCATCAGAGCTAGTCGTGGTGACATTTGCGGGAAAGTATTTTCAAAACATAAATGTCATAAAATTATCTTTCAAATGAAAAAAAATTTGGCTTCAATTTAAAATTAAATGTGTTTTATTTCAATTTAAAGTTCTATCACTCTAAAAAAACACCAGATATTTTGACACTTTAAAATAGTGCGAAATTCAAAATGAAAGAAGAAAGAGCCGATACATTCAAATACCTTGTTAGACGAATAACCAAAATACAATCCACCATGAAAGATAAATGATGAATAACGCAAAAATTCCAACTGCTGAAGATATTCTCGAACGTATCCCACTCTGATCTGAGCCTTTTTCCCCTATTTGGCGCCACAGAACAGAATTATCTGTCTATCAATCACTCCACCCTGTGTTTATGTGCAATTTATTTCTATGGATTCTCACACCATCTTCTACGATTATCCGGTGCCTTTTACGATTATCACACCGATTTTACATAATAAATTCCCAATATTCTTCAACTAGCGCAGAGGTGTTGACATGACCGAGTATACAATCTGTAATTTCTTAATAGTTTCAGCTGCACCGGCATGTGAATTCACTGCACTTTATTTTGAAGGAACGATTCATCAACTTCATTCAAACTACAGGTTTCCACTCGGCGGGATTAGCATAGAAAAACATAACTATATATTTCGAAACGGCTCACGCGGTACGAAAAAAATAATTCTATGGTTCGTGCGTGAAGGGAAAGATAATATGGAGATGACTTGATTGTGAACCTGAATTGGATTTGCTTATAGATACAAGAACGTTTTTGGTGAAATTTCGTAATCTTTGTTCAGATGGTTGTAACATAAAATCAAATTACAAGTTTTAAATTAAAAATTTATATTATTTACAGTATGACTTTTGGAAATATTAAGTACATATACAGGCTGTCCGGATTTATCGTTAATATTTTCTTCGAACGTTTTTAAGGAAAAATGATAGAGGTTGATAGCGTTTTCCATTGTTAATGGCATACCTTCCTCTATACAATGAAATAAAACCTCTTATTGGAAAACGTTTTAGATCTCAATATTAGAGTTTAATAGTTTTATATTATACAGTTCGTTTATAGAGAACTTAGCATGAGCGACTCTGTGCGCTCATACGTTATTACAAATTGGGTCGAAAAATTGAATAATTCACATTTCTACACCCTGCACTTGCTCAATACGAAATAATATAGGAACTAACGACAATGTAATTGGCATGAAACATGTAAGGGTTTCACTTCATCGCATTTACAGCAATTTCTATGTATCATTACAGCCGTTAAACCATCAATAATGGTATTATCGGTTTTATTGCTAGTACTTTCTAAGTCGATTTTTATTCCAGTAAAGACTACAGGCGTTCCGTTGCACCATTCGGCTATGAACGTTATTACTACGTCCGTAATTAGCACACTTTCGAGTGATTAATATATCGGCGGAATTTCTCATCGGCAAGGTAGGTTGGCGGCATTGTAAATTGACGGACGCGTCTGTTTCACATGCCGTACCAATATCTGTGAGTTTTAGCTAATTTAATGGCTTGATTTTGGCTAATCTGTCGAAAGCTTCTGTATTTAGCGGAGCAACGTCTTGGAGAGATTCGAAATCCATTGAAACTTTCACTGAAGTCATTGATTATCGTCTGGTTTCTGTGTTTCGTCCAGGTTAATCAACGAAGACAATCTAGCGTCGAAAAATCTATTGTTCCATATTAGTTCAGACATAAACGATTTTCTTGAACCAATGAGTGTGGACAGCTCAGCGATAGAGCATCTGGCTCGTGACCGGAAGGTACAAGTTCGAATTCTGTTCAGATGGAAAAAAAATTTACTAGTTGGACGGGTGTCGGCCACTATTTCACTGTTGGGTCAAAAATTAACAGTGCTGTGATCTGAGGTGGCCCAAGATCGCAGTAACAAAGCCTACCCAGAACACAATGAACTCCTAACTCGTACAAGCTGAAAAAGCTTCTGAGGGATCTTCTGTGAAGATCTAGGAGTATCAGCATGATAATAATAATAATCTTCATTTAGATTAGAAATACCAGTTACAACCCCAATAACTTTTATTGCCATTGTCGGTTTCTCTCCAACTAATTGTCATCCTACTTCTAGTCCCATTTGCTGTAATACCTGTCAATACACATATAAAAACCTTTGTAAGCTTCAACTCAGTATCAGTTCAAATGTAGAACATGATTAAGCACCAGTGTGGCGAAATAATCATCGTTCATCAATAAAAAGTTTGTAGAAATTGAATTTTATTTACTACTCGTATAATTTTCTACTTTATTATAAAGTTTCGGTAATCATTAACGATGGAATCAAGAATTAACGGAATGAAATAAGGAATTACTTTGTTTTCTATCACTTTTTATTACAACTGTTATACAGTGACTCGAGTTTCGTAGTGTTTACTACATTTTCAAACTGAATGAACAAATTAGATCTCAACTATTATATATGGGGATTGTAGGCTTCGGCAGAGCTTCGAAGAGAGGGGTTTTCCAAAGTTCCGTCTGTTCGTTAAGTAGTTTTATTATTGGTACGTGCTTTTTATATTTTTCAATTTCTATGGATTCCAGGATGTCAAGTTTTTTCCCTTTCGCTTCCACGTGCAAGATAACAAGGTTGTTCAATTCTGGGAATGTGTGATCTGTTTTGAAGACGCAAGGTTCGCAAAATTGGAATTATTCTTCCGGTTCCTAAGAGCAGATTCGTGCTCTTTGTACCTTTTATGGAAAGGTCGGCCCGTTTGTCCTATATACACACTATTACACTCTTGACAACTTAATTTATAGACTCCAGAATTATTCAATCGGTTCTCCTTGTGTTTCGGATTAAAAAAGAGATTAGAAATTTTATGGGATGGTGTGAAAACTATTACTATGTTAATTTTTGATAAAATTTGAGCTATTTTTTGTGAAATTGGTCCAAAATATGTTAGTTTTATGAATTTATTGTTATTAAGATCTGATTTGGAGATGGGGTAAATTTGTTTACGAATTAGTTGCTTTTGTTTTTTGTTTATGATGGAATTTATTGTTTTGGTTTCGAACTGATTTTTTGTGGCTATTTGTCTGATTGTATTCAATTCCCTCTTTAACGTAATATTATCTAAAGGAATTGAAAATGCTCTATGTACCATTGATCTATAAGCAGCTAGTTTATGATTGATCGGATGGTTTGAAAAATTTGGTATTGTTGTATCAGTTGATGTGGGTTTGCTATATACTAAAACTGTTAGATCTGTTAGAAACTTGAGAAATCAATAGATATAACAAAAAACAAATTTTATTGAATGATCAAATAGATTTAAATAGATCCCCCCTACTTAATATTTTTCATTAATTGTATACCTCTCTTTCCACCCCTCTATTTTTTGTACCAGAGCTGTGTATTTAAGGTCATGTTTTGCATTGTACTATATATCAAAGGAAATTTCATTATTACTGTTAATTAAAGTTATGTCCAGAAAATTTATTTTATTATCAAATTGTGTTTCCATGGTGCATTTGACCTTATTGTGCAAACTATTAAGATATTCTAATGTTTCATTTAATTCTGAATGTGTTCCGCAGAAGCAAGCCAATATATCGTCTACATACCTGTACCAAAAAGTGATATGCTTTGCGTGTGTGGATTTTAGAATTTTTCTTTCAAAACGGGACAAAGATTTCAGCGAGTAATGGGCTGAGAGGTGAACCCATGGCAAGTCCATCTTTCTGTTTGTAGAATTTACTATTGTATTGAAAGTAATTTTCTTCCACCACAATACAATAGTAAATTTTACAAACAGAAAGATGGACTTGCCATGGGTTCACCTCTCAGCCCATTACTCGCTGAAATCTGTATGTCCCGTTTTGAAAGAAAAATTCTAAAATCCACACACGCAAAGCATATCACTTTTTGGTACAGGTATGTAGACGATATATTGGCTTGCTTCTGCGGAACACATTCAGAATTAAATTAAACATTAGAATATCTTAATAGTTTGCACAATAAGGTCAAATTCACCATGGAAACACAATTTGATAATAAAATAAATTTTCTGGACATAACTTTAATTAACAGTAATAATGAAATTTCCTTTCATATATATAGAAAACCCACATCAACTGATACAACAATACCAAATTTTTCAAACCATCCGATCAATCATAAA
Organism: Megalocaria dilatata; assembly: GCA_034642435.1. NCBI lineage: Eukaryota > Metazoa > Arthropoda > Insecta > Coleoptera > Coccinellidae > Megalocaria > Megalocaria dilatata. The sequence continues at coordinate 8,122,766 of CM067857.1, read as the reverse complement.
CTAGCAATAAATTCATAAAACTAACATATTTTGGACCAGTTTCACAAAAAATAGCTCAAATTTTATAAAAAATTAACATAGTAACAGCTTTCACACCCTCCCATAAAATTTCTAATCTCTTTTTTAATCCGAAAGACAAAGAGAACCGACTGAATAATTCTGGAGTCTATAAATTAAGTTGTCAAGAGTGTAATAGTGTGTATATAGGACAAACGGGCCGACCTTTGCATAAAAGGTACAAAGAGCACGAATCTGCTTTTAGGAACCGGAAGAATAATTCCAATTTTGCGAACCATTTCTTCACTACAGATCACACGTTCCCAGAATTGAACAACCTTGTTATCTTGCACGTGGAAGCGAAAGGAAAAAACTTGACATCCTGGAATCCATAGAAATTGAAAAATATAAAAGGCACGTACCAATAATAAAACTACTTAACGAACAGACGGAACTTTGGAAAACCCCTCTCTTCGAAGCTCTGCCGAAGCCTACAATCCCCATATATAATAGTTGAGATCTAATTTGTTCATTCAGTTTGAAAATGTAGTGAACACTACGAAACTCGAGTCACTGTATATCAGTTATAATAAAAAGTGATAGAAAACAAAGTAATTCCTTATTTCATTCCATTAAAATGAACTATCACAAAGTAACGGACTACTCCATCCAATATTTCAAGAATTAACAAAAACAAAGCCCTGTTGATAATATTTCTCCTAACTCTTACAGCTGTTATAATATTCTTAAGATGTCTGTTAAGAAGACCAAGGTGTTTCAGAATGTCAAATCACTATCAGCGTAGAAATTAAAATAGGCACTCAAGAAGTTGAAAAAGTTAGGAAAAATCCGATAAATAGAATCGAACAAGCAAGCACTGACTGAAACAAATCCAAAATGTCAAAAAAAATTCCGCCGCCATCTATAGAAGTTTTGGATTAGTGAATAAATCATCGTTGTACATATTTCACAATATTTTCTTCATCAAAGAATCATACCAACTCTCTTTTACAGAAGATGCCAATGTCAAATATATATGGCACGTCGACAGACGTGGATAGTGACGAGTCCCTCCCGCATTTGGATCCAGCCAGTAGTCATTACGTGGATCCTTGGGATTTGGAAAATTACGCTTATCTGAAAGAGCATTTGGATTCGGACATACCATCAGATCCAACAAGTCTCTGCGATTTCGTTGAGGCCCAATCTTCATTCGATTACGTTCCAGTGTTAGCTTCAAAAGCGTACCCGGACACTTTGACCACCATGAGATACGAGACTATGATGGCGGATCAAGGAACCTACGCCTGCATCGATGAGCTGATTTACGAGAAAACCAGACCACAGAGCGAAGCTGTTTACGATGTATCCTCCAGGAGGAATTTCCATCACGGCAGGCATTCAGGTAAAGTATCTGAGAATTCCAAAAATTCCATAGAGATGAAGAGAAGGCACATGAACATGGACTGAGTGAGTTTGCTGATAATATACCTTTCTCTTTTCTGTAAGTCAATAGAAAGTGACTATAGTATATATGACAGAGACCAAATTAGAACTCCTTTTTCGATCACAGATCTGTGATTCGACATTTGTTGGAATTATTTTGAACCTACAGAATGGTATATTTTTTTGTAGAATAACTTTAACTTCAAAAAAATTAATTCGGCTGATCTGTACCAAATATCATTAATGAGGAGTGTGAGATATGGTCATAGAAAGTTATACAAATCGAGACAGTGTAAAATACATCTGTATAATAATTCTATGCTCAAACTCGATAAGGTTTTGTTGATCACAAATTGCAGAAATGCGCACGTTTCAAACTTGTTGCTTTTCATCTGTGCAATGTGTATAACGAATATAGATACTTGACAGATTTGCAATCGCTGGTATTCTTTGCACTGATTAATACCAACAAGTTTGAAACGTGATGACTATATCAACCTGTACACAATTGTGGGGTCCTGAAATCGATTGGACATCATCGTCCATTAATAATAAATAAAATAGATGAATTTATTTTGTTACTCTTGAAAACGTTTTAATCCTAGACCATAAATTTGTTTTCTACCTAAATGTCAATCTAGTCTTCTATTCCATCTATTCTTGATATAAACCATTCACAGATGAAGAGAATAACTTGACAGCGCGAACAACACCATCGAGTTCAATAAAATTCCAACAATTATTGTTTAATTGATCGAATAATTGCTCCGTATCTATATCTGTTAGTCAATCTGATCTTATTATCCGCAAAACGAAGTTCCGATGCTTGACTACTAATTAAGGAGCACAATAGATGATGTCTTTTTAATTTTCATCCATTCAAATTTCGCGGAGGTTTCGTCAATGACGATTGCCTTCTATGGCAGAGGCACATTAAATGTGAAACATCATTACCTTCGTATATAAGTGTGCATTATCTGATGATTTCTCGGTTGGTGGATTTAGAAACTGAGTACTTGAACGTCTTTGGCTTTAGTTTCTGCGCAATCTTCAGTGAAAAACAATTTCAACGTTTATTTGTACATGAAAAGCGTGAAATGGTAGTTATTTGCTTGCGAAACAAGTTTTTCACTGGGTATTCATAGAAGTGAAAAATCATAGAAATCAAGTGAATTATTTTTACGTCGAATTATTACCTTCTGTGATGAGATACCGTTAAGTGATGTTAGGACATGGACATCTATGGCAATCTGTCAGAATGATAAACTGCTTTACAAAATTTAAGGAAGTTCACAGAAATGGAGATTGTTTTTGAAAGTGGCCTATTTTTGGTCATATAGTGTTCATGCATCATAAAAGAATGTTTATTATTTTATACGAGTCTATATCTTGTGTATATGTAATATAAGTAAAACACGCAAAAATACATTATTCGGCATTTTTCCGTCAGAGCTAAAAAAAAACGAATGTAGAATGTCGAAAGGACGACCTAACGAGTAAAAGCATTTTCATTTCCGCATGATTTTCCGTTTATTGCTACGAACTAAAGCAAATGTGGCATTTCTCGTTTTGGAACGATTCCGGAGATCACAGACAATTAGACGCGCCCTCTCAGCGCAAATGTCATACCGGTACATTCGACCTACCGGCTCATTGAACTATGCGAAAAATCTCATCAATCAATTATATTGCTCAATCAACTAAGCTAGTCTTTATTATTTTATTGAATTGAAATGAATTTCCATCAAGTAAGGACCGATTCAATTAAATACAGATTAAGAATTTGTGAACTTTCTTAACTTTCGTGGGGCAGTTTATGTAAGTGTACATTTCGATGTGTACGTCGGATGCGCTCAACTGGTCATCTGAAGTACCTGCCCATTTACGTCCAGCCATTCGAGAAGTCTTGCGAAATAAAACTCTGTAATAGGTGGATTGCTCGTATCCATTCGATAAAATTGCCAGATTATTTATCTTGCCTACTTTACTTTCATTTTCAATGTTGGTCGCGTAGCAGATTCGAATGATCGAACGTCGTCCTAAAAAAAAGTTACTAGAACTGGAAACCAACGATTACGAGTAGATTGTCCGTCTTTAAGATGCTGAAAGTGCACTTTCCCGCATTTGGCGAGACTGCAATTGATGGATAGAGAAAGATTGGAATGGAGTCTGATATAATTTTGGTTTGTCGTTAGAATTAACTGCTGTAGTGAGACTGCACAGGTGGTCTTGAAGTAGTAGCAAATAAAATTTAATTTCCACATACTTTTTATTATTGAACGGCCATTGCTTCGCCACACTGTGGCTTAATCGTGTTCTACATTTGAACTGATACTGTGTGAAAACTTACATAGGTTTTTATATATGTATTGGAAGGTATTACAGCAAATGGGACTAAAAGTAGGATGACAGATATTTTTCCCAATTAGTTTGAAAGAAACCGACTATGGCAATAAAAATTATTGGGGTTGTCACTGGTATTTCCAAACTAAATGAAGATACTCAATAGAGGTGACCCTTTGGTATCCGCTTGTTCGTTCAGGAGAATCTTCTGGGAATTATATCAAGTGATTCTAAGAATGTTAATCTAGACCCTTTTCTTCTCGATATGGATAATTTCTTATTCGTTATTGAAATTATGTTCAAATTCTATTAAATGATTGGCGTATGTGGAATGTGTGGAATTCAATTCCATTACGTAAAATTGGACAGAAAAGGCCACCGAGCACCATTTAAATTCAGACAAATTTTAAATCTAGAAAAATGAAAGGTTATTCACAGCGAGAAAAACTAAACTTAAATTAACATAAAATATTTGACTCTTCTTACTAACAAACATCAGCTCCGTCAAAATGATTTGTAGAAGTTATAACAAGAAATTCGAGAATACCTACGCAAGTCGGTGTTACGAAATTTCAAATCGACCATATCGATAGAATTTAAATTTCAAATCCTGTATTATCCTCGAAAATCATCTACTAATCATTTTTTAAGTTGGCATTCTTGAAATGTCAACCGGAAACAGTTTCGTATGCTTATTACTTCACAGGATACAAACTATGTGGTAAAAATGCCACTCAGTTCATCTGTTTATTATGCATTTTAATGAGATTTGAACTAGAAGGCGTTGGTATCAGGATAATTTAATATATTGCACTTATTCAATCTTCAAAACATAAATATCTGATAATATCCACTTTCACCTTCTTCTAAATAAAAGTGGTCGGTTTTAAACCTTCGTATTTATCCAGAAAAAAAATAAATATAGATAAAATAGACAAGCAGCGGTCTTCCAATGACAATCGTATGTGGGTCAATCGGTTTTAGGAATTCGAAACCAGTTTTCGAGTTGGTAGATCGGCACCGATGACTTTGAAAGATGTTAATCGTCTATTTACGATCTTCAAGATCTAATTGACCGGTAGGTTTTCACAGGATAACTAGTTTCTGTGTACTTTATCGCTTTTCACACCTATGCTTGAAGGCTGTTTTTGGGCAGAGATTTCTTTTGCGCCGTAAAATGAAGAAATATTGAGTTTGTTCAAACGTTACTAAAATATGAAGAAAAAAGCTACCGAAAGTCATAGTAGTTTAGTGGATGTTCATGGCGACCGTGCTCTAGATGAACTGAAGCGGTTTGCCCGATTTAAAAGTGGTAATTTTAATGTACAAGGTGAAGAACGACCCGGAACGCCATCAAAGTTTAAGGATGAAGAATTAGAGGTAAGGCTTGATCAGGTTTCATCACAAATGCAAGAAGAACTGGCAAAAACACTTGGAGTCACTTAACCAGCCATTTGCCATCGTTTAAAAGCAATTGGAATGATCCGAAAGGTAGAAAATTGGTTGCCGTATGAACTGAAGCCAAAAGACGTCGAACGCCGAACTACTGCTCCAATGGCAAACAAGAAAGGGGTTTTTGCATCGAATTGTTACTGGCGATTAAAAGTGGGACCATTACGATCATCCAAATCGTCGGCAACATATGGATCAACTATCAACCCATTCATAGCGAGAAGATCATTCTGTGTATCTGGTGGGACCAGCTGGGTGTGGCGTATTAGCATCTGCTACAATAGAACAATAGTATCACAGGGAGGTCTACTGACGACAATTGATGCGTTTGAGCCGAGCATTGCGAGAAAAACGGCCACAATACGCCGACAGACACGACTTATTTTACAGCATGACTCATGTTGCATCGCCCTTTGAAATGTACTTAGAAACGGGAAGTACTATCTCACCAGCCGTACAGCCCAGACATAGCTCCTTCCGATTACTATCTCTTCCCATCGATGCAACATGGGATGGCTGACCAGCACTTCTTCAATTACGATGAAATCACAAAATGGATCGAAGCTTCAATTTCCGAAAAAAAGGCAGAAACTTATTTATACTTCTTACAGTGGGTGATCCAATTATTACGGCCAGTTTCATAAACCACATCAAAAGGCTCCTCTATGATAAAGTCCCTTTATGAAAAAGGATCCTTTAAACGTCACCATCAGTTTCATAAACGCACATCCTTTACTTAAAGCTTCCTTTAATACGCCGGTCATACGTTTCCGACTGTTGGCTATCCTGAGAACTAGTGATTTTACGAATATAGTTGGTGATATTCTGTAAAAATTGTGAGCTAAGTGTAGGAACTTGTAAAAAGAAATAGAAAAGAAGCATAAATCAGGCTGCGAATTGCTATATTTTAGTAAACGTGAGTTATATTAATGAATATGGAAGAAAAGAAAAAAAAAATATTACTTTAAAACCAGAGGAGGAACTAGGTCTCTTGGAATTGATTGAAAAAGAGAATTTTAATGTTTTAGGATAAAGTCTGGCAGAGAATAGCAACTGCTTTCAATGCAACAGTTCTCCATTGGAGAGATGGGGACCAGGTCAAATCCAAATATGACAATATAAAAAGTTAAACTAGAAAGGTGGTAGCTGCTCAACGCAGTCATATTAAAGAGACTGGTAGTGGGACTCCATTCAAATTGAGGGAGCCAATTTCCAAACAGTCGAGCCCAACTGTTACGAACCCACTTGCCGAAGCGAAAGAGATGTATTATAAAAAAAAAACAGTTCTAGTAGAAGCTCCGATAAACAACTTGAGTTGTTTTAGTTTAATCATAACTTATATAAATTTTCAGCTGCAGTTATAGCTTCCGGTAACTTTGTCATAAGATAAGTCTGCAAACTATAACCACTATCACCAAGTAACAAATATCGTCCAAATTTACCATTCTCAAATTGTCTCTTCAAGACACTGTTATTAAAGATGGTTTGATCATGTGTTGAGCCAGGTCATTTAGCTACAATAATTCTGATTCTCAAGTCTGAATTACACACAGTTTGAACGTTAACATATTTCGTAGTACGCTAAAATCAAACAAAATGGGCTAATGTGACAGAGGAAGGTTATGTTCACTGTTTTCGTGTTTATCGAGCACCTGCGCAGTGTCGAGCTTCTCGTTAAAGGATCCTTTTCCAGCCGTAAAGGGCCGATTTTCTCACTTTAAGATAAAGGACGCTTTTAAGTTCCCTTTAACCTTAAAATTTGGTTATGAAACACGTTTTATCATTAAAGGAGACTTTTTGGGAAAAAGGAGGCTTTAATTTCGTTTATGAAACTGGCCAGTAGAACCACAGTGAAAAATCAGCAATTCTGGATATTGTAGAAAAATTATACCAGTTTTTTATATATATTGGTCAGTTTTTTATCGAAAAACAAAAAAACATATAAAAAGTTCAATAATAACTGACAATTAAACTTTTAACATTCAGAATTTCGCCTCAAACCTAATATTTGGTACTACCACCTTTTGCGTCTATGACTCCCTGGCACCTTTTGGGCATGCTTCCTATGCATTTTTGACAGTTTTCTCTTATTTTTTCGCAACTGTACCACACTTCTATTGAACGCTCCATCAGTTGACATTCACTACTGATTATTTCGTTTGCAATTTCTTTCTTCATCAACTTCCAAAGGTTCTTGATCGGGTTGAGATCTGGAGAATTGCCAGGCTAGTGTAGAACCTTTACTCGGCTATCAGAAGGAAATTTGGCAACTTGTTTAGCCTAGTGGCATAGCACCGAGTCATCCATGAATATGTAGCGCCCATCTGGAACCACTTCTGGGCCTGGCGAAGCATTTTTCTTTCAAGGTCATTCATATACTGCTCCCGTCTTATTGTTCCCTCAACGACGTACAGGCGACCTGTTCCTTGACTTCTGATTATAGATCACACCACTATGCTTGACCGTTCGAACGATGCAGTCATTCTTAAATTTTTTCCCCTTGTCTTCTCCTCACAAATTCAGATTTGTTCATGAGAATTTGCACGGTTGATTCATCCAAAATCTGACCTGGAACATTTAGTAATCCTATAAGTTTAATGTTTATTTATCATTATATTTGTGAATCACCTGTTTCCAATCATCAATTGTCCAGTCCTTGTGATATTTGGCCCATTGGATTCTTTTTTTCATCATGGCTGGGGTGAGAAGAGGTTTTTTTTGGAGGTCTTCGAGCTGTCATTGGTGAAATGTCCACCCCTGACTCTTGCATGATTTTTGACCTTCCTGCGTGGCTGTTTTATGTTTGCCATAACAATATCACGTATTTTTCGCTATGGTGTTGTAACTTTTTCGACGACATTTTCCTTTGCGTTGTGGGGATAATCTGAGTTTTCATCCATTTTTTTCTTCATTCGGTCTACTGTTGCCCTCGAAACTTTAGTAATGGATGCTATTGGAGTAATCTGAATTTGATACCAAATATTTTATCTCAGCTGTTTTTCTGGGTGTGATGTCTTTTGACTTTCCCATTATAATTTAAATTTTTTTTTTAAGCAAGTGGGGTAACAAACACGGAACACGGACTTGACTGCTAAAATCACGTGAAAATTTAGCACAACATTATAATACGTCGATAAAAAGTACCAAAACAAATCAGAACGTCTTATAAAACCATAAATAACGTGAAAATACACAACCCCAGAGCGAGGCTGCTTAGCTAGAACTAACAACACTGATGCAACATGGCGTATGAGTTAATTGGTGGGGGTATCTGCGGTGTTGCTCCTACGAATAAACATACTCGAGTATCATAATTGAACGGGAAAAATCAGGTTAAAATGCTTCGTACCCTAATTTCAGTTCATTTCATAAAGAAGTGTTCAATTGTTTAAGGTGGCTCTAATAATTTTGATCACTCACTGTAAATGACCACCAAAAAAGTGGAAAGTTAACCTTTTAGTGTGAATTAAGGCTTCACATGTGATTATCAAGCCTTTGTTGGTTCCTGCGAATTTTTTATTTATTTTATCTTTTTGAGATCACACAAAATTCCTTTCTCTCCATTTTCATGTTGTTGGTCCTCCTGACCGATAGGAGTCAGAGAGGTCAAAATTACCGGATCTGAAACTAGAGAACCATCTTCGGCATTTACGAACGTCTAATTCACTTGGATAACCATCGCAAATGTTTTTGGTCGCAACTGTTGCGTTACTATTCTTGGGAAACACAAAAAGCATACAATGCCGGATATGCCCTTTTGGTATATGGCTGACCATTTCACCTCAAACAGCAAAAGTCTAATATTTAATTATTTAGAAGTGAACAAGTCACAATAACCCTAAAATGTCTTTGACACGACTTCTTCTTCTCAATGCCTGACAGCCTGGTGACTAACTGGCTCTTAATAATACTAGGCAGAACTTGTGGGCTCAACGCGTCCTCCGCTATGTACCCAAATTCGATATTTCTTAACCAATTAGCATCTTGGCTCCAGGAGGCAGCAGGAATCTAAGTAAAAACTCATACCAAATTGCTGCTGAGGAACAAATTGTAGTTTATTTATTGTGTTAAGTGTTCAAATCATTTAAGTCTGTCGTAAGCATTTATAGAGGTCTAAAAAGTACCAATACAGTGGGAAAGGTTTACAGCATCGCATAGGTAACATACAAGCAAAAAGACAGCAGATTCAGGCTACAGAATAGATCTACATTTAGAGTAAAATATATTTTTTTAATGTAGCAGCTATAATTTCAGCTATAATGTCAACTGAAGTACTTTCTGAGTGGAGGTACATACAAAATCATAAATCGAAAGGAGGGCTGTAAAGTTAACTTACTCAGTTCTCGATAAAATTTGCTACAATTTACAGGACATTCAAAAACAAAAAATATATTGACACGACTTCGAAGTACACAATGGGCTGACAACTGACAATCAAATATCGACATGCGCACAAACGATAATACTTTCAGGTCACATATTATAACATAACAACACAACATTGAAATTTCAAACCGAAGTTATAATGTATTTATGCATCTGCAGACGAATGTGCAATTTATGATACAAATCCTGAATTTATCAAATCATTCACGATCAGAATGCAATATCCGCTTCCTGAGTATCAGAATCATTTCCTTTCGACAAAAGTTATTGAACTTGCGATTGATCATTGGGTAGAACGGCTTAATATTCAACTCGCGTTGTTTCTACATTTTTTAAACATTACGGAGCTATAAATAACGGATGGTACTGACAAATGCATACTCGAAATAACACACTCACCGTCTAAAAATGGAGCGAAGATGAAACACCCACATTATGTAAATCGGGAATGCATAATTCATTTTATTGTTCTGTGCGTGCATCGAACCTGCGTTTTTATTAGGATATTACATAAAGATTGACCGAAGGAGATTATTGTTGCATAAAATGTAAATTCGAGCTAGTAAAAAAGGATTTGCTTCAGGTAGGCAAGTGGAGATTGGCGAAAGGCGAATGAGACGAAGAAGCGAACTAGATCACGCTTCGCATATAATTTCCGTTTTGTGAAGAAAATAAATAAATTTACCCACGTTCTCATTATGACCGCGTCTACCATCTATCGGAATTTATCTTAATAACATAGTTAGGTAATATTCCAATCTTGCCTTAAGAGCTGTATTGGTTATTCTATGCTTCTCAGCATAGAATGTCGATTGTTTCAGAGATTGTTTTAAACCATAGACTTATTATCCTAAATTTAATACGTCTATGTTTTGAACATAGACATTGAGACTTGACTCGGTCCGCATTAGTCTTCAAAATAAAATCTAATCATTGTATACACCCAATTTTCAGATTATCCTTTGAACAATACCCCCTAGAAATATGTACAACATGTTCGGAACATTTGGAAGGGCTTTAATAGAAGTTTTTCTTTTTTCGTAGATGGCGCTCATTGAAAATTTAACGGGCTGTTTAGTTTTGGCCATAGATCGAATTATTAGTGTTTAAAGTCTGTGGTTCTGGTATTAAAACATTTTTTCTTTCAAGTTCAATAAAACTTAAAGAGCTGCATATGACAAAATTCGATAAAAACGGAGGGAGTTCTATATTTAGAAAATTCTGGCAAATTGGTATTGCTTTGATGTCATATTCACTCAAAACTATAAAATCTTTTGGGCCTATAGGAAATGATTTCTGTTCAAAGTCAATTCTATGTATCCATGATGCCGTTTGTAACCCGTTAATTTTCGAAAGCCTTTAGTCTTTAAATTTGCGGGGTAGGTTTTAAGCCAAAATATGGTGAAAAGCACGGACGTGAAGCTTTTACTTTTGCGCATATTCATGTCTGCCACGAAATTTTGTATTAGGCTTCTTGTAGTTATTTTACATCTAAATGCTACATTTAAACTCAATTATATAATTATTGTTATGGTTTCAATAGCACTTAACGCTGCTCTGTTCACAACTTGAGATCCTTTTCAGCTCAAAATTAGAAAATAAATATTCCCCTGCGAACAATTTACTATTTCCTCAATTGAAGTACGCTGATTCTTTCAATTTTCGACATTTTTTGCTTCAAACAATTCATCTCAGTTGTTAAAGTCTGTTGATGAGTTGAACTATTTTTTTTCTTTCAGAAATCAGGGTTCCTGCCTATAACCACGTAAACTCATCCATGAATCACCACGATAGAAAGAAAAGTAAGAAGAATCCACCAGCTGCAAGAAGATACGGTAACAGAGACCGAAGCATGAGTTTTGCTTATGGCGATGGGTAAGATTGTAACTATGCAAAAACAACTAAAGTCCATTCATACATTATAAACCCTGACCCAGTTATTGGACTCCAACTCGTTTCTACTCTCAAAACCAATGAAAAATTCAGAAAGGAAAACTTATAATTAAAACCGAGATTGTTAGGAGCGTTTCCTGTCAATGGAGAAGACGTGTATTCAATATGATGAAAGGTCGCCAACGTATTTCGGCCCACTAACTACACTAAAATGAAAATAATTTTAAAAATTAACTACAATTTTATGTGAAAAAGAAATTAAAACTTTCATTGTAAAACTATAAAGATTAATTAATACAAAGTTGTAGTGATAGCATGATCAAGCTAGCTTTGGCTTTACACATAGATGTTTTTAGATAATAAATCTATGGTTTTACACTATATAACTATTTAATATATTTCACAAAATTTTGATATTAAGAATTGACTAATGACATGTCCAAATTGCTTCCCTGAAAAACTTGTACTTAAGGAAATATTTGACCACCTGTATGAAGAAGGGAATTGCAACAGTATTAGAACAAAAAAGTTGTTCTAATTTAATTAATATTGACAGTCAATCTGTACAGCTAGATTCTTCAAATTTCATCGCGGACTTTAATGAAAAAAGTACCTAATCTATACAGCTCTACTGCCTCAATATTTATTGAATTGCTGTTCCAGAAGTTTTTAATACATAATAATAAGATAATTCAGTATTGAGTCTAATAATAGACTATAATTTCTTAAATATTTTTCAGATACAATACATATGGATATCACACACAGGGCATTTACAGTAAGGCAGAAGAAAAGTTGCAATCCGAAGATATTTACTACCCCATTTACGATGACCCCAAAAGTATAAGAAAACCTGAGAACTTTGGACTGAGTAATTATGGTCACTTGAAAATCGACTATTCTTATAGCTGGAACAACTTGAATAAATACATCGTTGGTTGACAAATCTATGCAAATGCGCAAGAAATTTGCATAATGTGGGTGTCAACGCAACACACTGTATTTATTGATTGGTTTAAAGGCGAGTTTGTACAGAAAAAAAAAATTAAATAAACTAGGAATACAAGACAAAAACGGTTTATGCAGGCAACTGCAATAATATAAAAACTAAGCAACAAAGAAAATTTCAATTTTATGAATTCTGAAGTTGGTATTGGATCAGGGCATTTTCAGAATGAGATACAATAAAATAAAGAGAAGCAGCGCCTTTAATGATGTGGTACATGTTTAACTTATTTCTTATATTATCTACTTTATAAACTCGCTTTAAGTATTTCAGTGGTTTCTAACATTATTGTTAGTAGCTTTTTTTGGAATAGAAATGAACTGAAATATTTATTTTTGCACTGAATATATGTCTTGAGAAAGTCAAGAAACATTTATTTTTCAGTATAGTCAAAATTTCCTCAATCACATATTCTTGGCCTATAAATACTATTGTATATTTTTTCTTAAATCAATTTAGAAATTATTTTTATACTGAAAAATTTCTGACTACCAAATTTATTTTCTATATGATATAAAAAATACTGTGTTTTCTATAGTATATGCTTAATCAAGTACTGACTGTAGCGATAGTGGTATAATAAAAATATTTAATTCTTATGTAGATTTTTAGGACATAAAGGTACAATTAGAGTAATAACATTTATCCATTAATTTTAATGATGTTATTGAATAGTATCGTGTGATAATATTGTAAATATAGGAATAAATTAATGACTAAATTTATTTAAACCTTAGGATACTATATCCATTTATACTGGATGTTAGATTAATCTGTTCTAGCAAGATTTTTTTTTGTATTGTGAGAAAATGATTGAAAGAAAGTATTCTAGAACTACTGAAATGAGAATGAAAATTATATTATTTGAAGTTACATTCGGCTAAATTCTATTTTGATTACATTAAGTTTTCAAATTTTTGATTGTCTCGGTCTTTACTTGACGGAAATTCATCTTCAATATAAGAAAAACAAATGTTAACTTCCGCTATTTTATTGATTTACACAACAATTGTTTCGTCATACCATGACTTCATCAGGTGAGTATTTAAACTGAGGTATACAATGCAAAACATGACCTTAAATACACAGCTCTGGTACAAACATAATTTTAATATGAACAAAATTTGAATATTAACACAAATTGAAATATGTTTATCTTCTACAATTTTAATTTCAAAAAAATTTTTATTCAAAAAACTTTTAGAAATAAATTTATGTCTAACAAGCACCGCTTACATTTAATAGACGTATATAATCAAAACTCAATATATAATGTCAAATGGAATAAATAACCCAACAGATATACGAAAGTAATTAAAATTAATAAATAAATATTCAAAGGAGACAAAATTTTGTTTCTGGTCTTACCGTTAAGAACACCATTTGCATTTTAAAAACATAAACACACTTAAAGGACTTCTCAAAGAATATAATTTATTCGAAATATTTAATATATTAAAACATTCGAATAAATTATTTCAAAAATCTCTAAAAAAATGTGCACTATATCTTCAAAAAACAAATATAATTCTAGACAATCCCGTCTTCAGTCCAAATATCAAAAACATAACCTATATCACTCATGTGTTAAAAGACTTAAGCTTCGAACTACAGATCAACTATATAATTCAAGATTGATCTATGTTCTAACAAAATCAAAGAACAGTGTGAGTTATTTTAAGGTTTATTTAAATTCATTGACATTCTATAATGAGATTTATTGAAGCCAAAATATAATTATATATTATATATAAAATAAAATAGAAAGGCCTTTTACTTAATAGAAGAAATATAACAAAATTTGAATATTAACACACTTTATCTTCTACAATTTTTTTGAAATTAAAATTGTAGAAGATAAACATATTTCAATTTGTGTTAATATTCAAATTTTGTTATATTTCTTCTATCAAGTAAAAGGCCTTTCTATTTTATTTAATATGAACTATGAAATATTACATATTGAAAACAAAAGTCAGAAACTAAATCTGTTAGAAACTTTAGAAATCAATAAATATAATAAAAGACAAATTTTATTGAATGATCAAATAGATTTAAATAGATCCCCCTACTTAATATTTTTCATTAATTGTATACCATCTCTTTCCGCCCCTCTATTTTTTGTACCAGAGCTGTGTATTTAAGGTTATGTTTTGCATTGTATACCTCAGTTTAAATACTCACCTGATGAAGTCATGGTATGACGAAACAATTGTTGTGTAAATCAATAAAATAGCGGAAATTAACATTTGTTTTTCTTATATTAAGTTTTCATATCGAAATCTCAATATTTGTATCCAAAATTAAAGTCGTAAGAAAGGGCAGTACTTTCAGTCTATTATTTTTTTAAATATTGGATGGAGAAGGCGGTTAGTTTGTGATGGTTACTTTTAAAAATGGAATTAATATTAAAGTACTTCGACTGTGGAATTCCTCACTTTTCGAAATTCTGCACAAACCAAAGCCTTCCATAAATATATAAAACCTTTAAATCACAACTTGTTATACACCAGTTTCGAAATGTAGTAAGCCTATGAAAATCAGGTTACTATGTTATTTTCGAATTTTTTCAACACTGATGAAGAAATCAAGTCTGGCCAGTAAACACAGCTTTCGAGTGAAAACTGGACATTTGAGACTAGAGTTCATTAATGAGCAAAAACATGCCAAGGGTTCTGCAGTTATTGGCATTAGAAATTTTTTCATTTTTTTTGACTACAGTTCTGATTGATCTGAAAATTGATACTTAGAAGTTAATGACGAGCTTGTTCCTGCAAAATTTTGTGACAATCACGTAATTGGAAGAACATATTTTAGGAGCAGCGTTTTGCGCTAAAGGAACCACAACAAAATAATCACAAAAACGCTAATGGAAAATTTCATGAAAATTGTGGGTGGTTTGAGTAACAACTGCAAATGAAGTCATATTCATGGACATCTAGATGAAAGTGTGTGGGACGAAGGTATTCTCCACAAACTCCAGCAATTTGACACCCCATTGACAGAAAATATTATAGGAACTTCTCAAGGGACTTATGGTGTACCATAAGGCTGCGGCATAAACTACGCAACATCTTCAAGAATCTACCAAACTATATGCAAACCAATATTAGAATAGGAACATCAAATATAACTGTAGGAGATCCACCCCTAATAATATCGAAGTATAGCAGAACGCGCTAGTTTAAAAATTAAAGAAGTTAAATATGCCTTCCGGGAAATCCATGACCAAATGATCTCTATGAAAAAATGAAAATCTCACAACCTCCAAATCCTCCACATAATTGCTCAAGATCCAAACCAACAACAAAACTCCTAATGGACGAAATAAGAAACCTTTTTGTGTGTGTCGCCCATAATCTGTCTGAAGATAACAGGGCCAACCGATCCATCACATGCAATGTATTGCTTCAACGGCACCATTTGATCTGTTGATCACTGGAAACGAAAAATGGGTCCTGTATGATAATCCAAAACGCAAAAAGCAGTGGCTCTTTGCAAAAGAATCACCACGAAGTACTGTGAAGGCGGGTTTATGTACCAACAAGGCGCTTCTGTGCGTTTGGTGGAGTACGTGCGGAATTGTTCTTTAAGAAGCGTTGAAACCTTGACTAACTATTAATGCAGATCTTCATTGTAAGCAATTGGATCAAGTGAACCAATTTTTAATCGAAAAGTATCCGGCAATTGCCAACAGAAAAGGCGTTATTCTGTGACACGACAATGCCAAAGAACCCAACATACTAGTCTGATATCGCACCCTCAGACTTTATTCCGATTTCTTAGTGGCAAAAAACTTGAAAATTGGGATGATGTCCAAAATGCCATCTCGAGATATTTTACTCAAAAGCCAAATGATTTTTATCGCCTCACATTTTGTTAGGTTTATATGTAATACAAAAAGCTTGAAATGTACCTGCAATTATGCATGAAAATTTCCAAAATGTATATCATGAAATTGATACAAAATTTCTAGTTCATTTAAAAATCTTCGTACAATTAGTTGAATAACGTAATGACATTATTAGGAGTACAAGTAAGTTTCCGCCGTTTTATTGTAGATGGCGCAGCACGGAGTTTCGGTTAGCTTTCGCAGATGATAACCGGTTTAAAAAATAGTTTGGACAGTTGAAAATGTCAAAATTTGAGCCAAGTGAGCGTCATTTGCGGGAAATATTAGTTTACTTCTTTAATTTAAAGAAATCTGCTGCTGAGGCGCATCAATTGCTCGTAGAAGCATATGGTGAGGGTCCTTTGAGTGAGAGAACGTGTCGAGAGTGGTTTCAGAAGTTTAAATATGGTGATTTCGACGTAGAAGACAAAGATCGCAGTGGAAGGCCAAAAATTTACGAGGATGCAGAATTGGAGGAAGATTAATCTCAATCACAAAAAGAACTTGCTCTAACATTAGAAGTCACTCAGCAAGCAGTCTCACATCGTTTAAAATCATCTTCTATAATAAATATTTAATTTGTGTTTAAAACCGGCGGAAACTTAATTGTACTCCTAATAGATAATTGAGAAACATTCAGGAAACAAATGATTCAATCGCTAAATAATGAAACACCAAAAATATTAATCAAACCTATTAAAATTGCACTGCTCCAACAAGCTCTCGATAAATACATATATATTCATTGTAATCAGTCATCTGGTAGGAGAACCATAAGTTCATTGAAAAAAAAACCAAATTTACATAATATATTTATTAATTACGTCACTCACAAACTTAAAGGAAATAGGTCCTTGGCTTCCTTACGGAGAACTTATTCATAGATTTGTGGTTAGTACGCTTAGGCAAGGGGAATCTTATGCTAGAATCATGGAACTGCTTGATGCTTGGTCTTCTGGTGGCTGAAGCAGCTACAACTTCTACCTTGATGATCTAGGAAAGAAATTATCATTAGAGCAACTTATATTCTTAAAATGTCAATGTTACTTACTTGTATTGAGTGGGCTCTAGCTCTGTGACGAGCTCCCATATCTCTGTAACATTGGGTAACGGCAGCAGACACAGTCAAGTCCCTGTATTCCCTATACATGTTGTGCGTTCCGGATCTGGAATCGTATCTCAACCAGATACCGAAGTTCTTAATTTTCAATGGCGATTTCTCAAGTATCCTCCTTACAGACACGATTTCACCAGTGGACTTCTTGAATTTTTTGAGTTGTCTCAAGAAATACCAGAAACGAGACTTTGCCACAATACGATCCGGAGCAAAAATCCTCATTTTATACAAAGGAGTTGTTTTCTCCTTTTCAGAGGGCAATTTACGCCCAATAACTTCATATTCTTTCAACTGCAACAAAGATAACCTTAATAATATAACACGTGTATGTACAAGCAACAAATAGACTTAACATTACAAACAATTCTCAAAAATAATGCCTAAGTAGATTAATATTATGTACTTGAAAAACAATGATTGAAGTAAGAAAATAAACACAAACCTCGCCTTTTGCCTTCATCTTGATATTTTACACGTCTTCACGAATCCAAAAGAACTTAAGCTTGGGGAGTGCAGCGAGTAGAAGGTTCTTATTTTCTATGGATGTAACATCTATGTACATTGGTCGTGATTTCTGTGAATTTCTTCCTTTCACAAATGGCCTAGCCTAATATTACAATATAAATCATTATTTGATTTTAATCAAATACCCATGATTTTGATAGTTATTGTTTTCATTTTTATTGTCATTTATAATTTTTCAGAGAATGTCCAATGAAAAAAGTACTGAGGGTCCTCCACTGCAAGGAATCAGTAAAATTTTTAATGGAAGAACCATCAAAGGAAGGGCTCATGTCTGTATCTCATGGAAAAAAATTATAGATTTATTGAAGATTTACAATTACAGGTTGCAATGGCAACATATGCAGTTGTGGGAGGATTAATTTACTATTATTTGACAAGACCCCCTCGACCTCCATCTGAAAAAAAGAAGGAAGAAGATGATGATTGCCTTAAATTCAGCTCATATAATCTTCCACCTATGTGAAAATATAAAATATTTCGTAATTATATTATAAAAAATCTATATTTTTATGTTGGTATCTTATTTAAAATTCTGTGAATCATCTCATTTCCCGGCAAACGGATCGTTCGTTTTCTCGAGTTCAATTCAGGGACCCGAGATCGATCAGAAATATGTTACGTCAACTTTAAAATTAATTCGTATTGAACATATTAATTAATAATTAATAATTCTTTCTGTACATACGCAATGCTTTTTCTCAATCAAATGAAATAAATCTGTGATATTTGAGTATTTTTAGAAGAAATATATATATATAGCTGTCAGGTGAATATAATATTGAAATTATTATAGAAGGCTATTGAATTCAGCATTCTTTACCTTTGGCTTGAGCAGTGATAAATAGGCATATCTGATTTACATTTTTGCATAATAAATTAAAACTACTATTTTTTCAAGTAAGGAGACATTATATTGAATTAGAATATATATTATTTGAATAATGTTTTTCAGTATGAGTGCCATAAAATCAGAATCTGAAGGGAGCGAAAATAATGATAGAGGAGTGAGAAAATTTGTTGACGATTGGTTAATTTATAATACAATATTAGGAGAAGGTGCATTTGGAGAGTAAGTTTATAGTTTAGATCAAAATAAAATGTTATGTTGCTTTTATTTGTAGAGTAAGGTTAATAGCAAATAGAAAAACTAGAGAAAAGATAGCATGTAAAATAATGGATGTTGACAAGTACAAAGGCAGTGAAATAGCAATCACTAGGGAAATTAAAATACATTCCGTTCTTAATCATGAAAATATTATAAGGTATTTTGGATTGAGGAAAGAACCAAACAGGGTTTATTTATTCTTAGAATATGCTCCAGGAGGTGAACTTTTTCAGCAGATTGGTAAATGACTTAACGTTGAAATGTTTTGATGAAATTTTAATTTCAAATACTTTTTATAGAACCTGGCGTTGGAATGTCTTCTCGTGAAGCTCAGTCGTACATGAAACAGCTGGTCAAAGGAGTATCTTATTTACACTCAAAAGGCATCACACATCGTGATATAAAACCAGAAAATATTCTTCTGTCACATGATGGAATCTTGAAAATATCTGATTTTGGTATGGCAACATTATTTAGACATAAAGGAAAAGAAAGAATGCTTGATAAAAAGTAAAGAAACCTTTGTTTTCTTACTAAATGAATTTCGGTCAATTCTAATAATTTCAGATGTGGTACAAAACCATACTTGGCCCCTGAAATACTTCTGGGACCGTACAATGCAGTGCCAGCTGATATTTGGAGCTGTGGTTGTGTTTTGGTTGCCATGCTAGCTGGAGGTAAGAAATTGAAAAAGAAATTGGCACATGTTATAATTGTGAATATTTCTAAAGATTTTGGTTTACATTCAGTTAATTTGATACTCTGCCAAATACAAAAATTTCATTGAGTGACTTATGTAAATAATAATTTTTTTTTAACTTTGGATTCACATTCACAGACATAAGATGTCTGTTGTATTTAGAGAATTATTTTAATGGAATGAAATAAGGAATTACTTTGTTTTCTATCACTTTTTATTATAACTGATATACAGTGACTCGAGTTTCGTAGTGTTTACTACATTTTCAAACTGAATGAACAAATTAGATCTCAACTATTATGTATGGGGATTGTAGGCTTCGGCAGAGCTTCGAAGAGAGGGGTTTTCCAAAGTTCCGTCTGTTCGTTAAGTAGTTTTATTATTGGTACGTGTCTTTTATATTTTTCAATTTCTATAGATTCCAGGATGTCAAGTTTTTTCCCTTTCGCTTCCACGTGCAAGATAACAAGGCTGTTCAATTCTGGGAACGTGTGATCTGTATTGAAGAAATGGTTCGCAAAATTGGAATTATTCTTCCGGTTCCTAAAAGCAGATTGGTGTTCTTTGTACCTTTTATGGAAAGGTCGGCCCGTTTGTCCTATATACACACTATTACACTCTTGACAACTTAATTTATAGACTCCAGAATTATTCAGTCGGTTCTCTTTGCCTTTCGGATTAAAAAAGAGATTAGAAATTTTATGGGAGGGTGTGAAAGCTGTTACTATGTTAATTTTTGATAAAATTTGAGCTATTTTTTGTGAAATTGGTCCAAAATATGTTAGTTTTATGAATTTATTGTTATTATGATCTGATTTGGAGATGGGGTAAATTTGTTTACGAATTAGTGATAGAAAAACAAAGTAATTCCTTATTTCATTCCATTAAAATGAACTATCACAAAGTAACGGACTACTCCATCCAGAATTATTTTAGTTCATTTGATATTTTAAATAGCTAATGAAAGTAAGTTGGGGATATTTAGTGAAGATTAAGATATACTACTCTGTCAAGAAAGTAACGGGAATTTTCAATTAAAACAACATTTTTACATTTAATCGTCAAAATTTATTAGGTCGCCTTCAAAATAGGCTCCATTTGATCCAATACATCTGTGCCAACGGCACTTCCAATTATCGAAACATTTTTTATAGGCGCTTTCTGGGATGGACTTTAGCTCTCGCGCCGAATTTTGTTTTATGGCTTCAATCGACTCAAAACGGGTGCCACGAAGGGGCAATTTTAGTTTTGGGAAGAGGAAAAAGTCGCAGGGAGCCAAATCCGGCGAATACGGTGGTTGCTGAAGCACGTTTGTTGAGTTTTTGGCGAGAAAGTCAGTCACAATCGTAGCTCGGTGAGAAGGCGCGTTATCGTCATGCAAAATCCATGAGTTGTTCGCCCACAAATTTGGCCGCTTCTTACGGATACGCTCACGCAAACGTTTCATAACGCCTAGGTAATTCTCCTTGTTTACCGTCTGACCCTCTGGAACGAATTCGTAGTGCACCACGGCTCATTTTTTGCCACCCATTCCGATGATTGCTGGCTTGTTTGCATATCGTACTCGTAGACCCAGGTCTCATCACCAGTTATAATGCGTTCCATGAATGTAGAATCGGAATTACAGCGATCCAGCATGTCTGAAGCAACCTGTTCGCGATGACGTTTTTGAAGAAAATTCAGGTCTTTCGGTACGAGTCGTGCGGCCACTTTTCTCATGCCCAAAATATCAATCAAAATCGTACGTGCGGACTTGTGGGATATCTTAAGATAATGTGCTATCTCTCTCAAGCTGGTACGACGGTTTTCCAGCACCCTTTCCTTAATTTTATCGACGTTATCTTCGATCGAAGCCGTCGATGGGCGACCACTTCACGACCGTCCTTGAAGGCTCTGTACCACTGATATGCACGAGTTTTCGATAGAGCATTATCACCAAAGGCCTTTTACAACATTTTCAATGCATCGGCACACGAAAATTCATTTGCAACACAAAACTTTAAACAAATTCTTTGCTCAACGTAATCACCCATAGTAAAAATCGGCACGCACTCTGACATCGACTGACACACTAGTTGACAGATCCCGCTCAAGCTTGGCATAGTAATTAAGGACAGTGGTACCAACCTAGGAAAAAAAAATTTTACCCGCCTCATTGCCCCGCCAGATTTAAATCGATAATTCCCGGTACTTTCTTGACAGAATGTATTCACATCAGTATTGCCATATCATAATTTTTCATTAGTAATCCTTGCAGAACATGTATGTAACTTACTACTTGATTCTCTTATCTCTCCAGAGCTATTATGGAATTGTCCACATGAAGACTATCCCGAATTTACACGTTATAAAGAGGGAAATTATCTAAATAGCAGCCCCTGGAATAGACTTGGAAACACACCTTTGAGCTTGGTAACCAGGATATTAGATATAAACCCTTCAAAAAGATTTTCTCTGGAGAAGATCCTCAATCATCCATGGATGACTTATAACTTCTCTTGTGGTAAGTATGTGCAATGGATGTTACCTGGTTCAATATATAATATACAAACCTTTTTATGCTTTCACTGGATAAGTGTAATAGGGTTGTTGTTACTTTGGTATTTTGGTTGTATGATTTGTTTTGAAATGCATAAAGCTAAATTACCAAAGCACTAACTACTTCTCAACTCTACCGTGGTTCAACATAACTTCTAACATTAGAGTAAGTTAGATAAATTTTAATTGATTTGGTATAGTTTTCTCTTCCTATTTAACCCATATCGATGCTTTTACTCTGATAATAGGTTTAGCCAATTATCTATAAAATGGTTTAAAGTAGACATCCCCTCAAAATTCTTGCAATTATGAATTTACCTAACGTAAGTTCTTTATCTCTATTATTGAACATGGTGGCCACAAAACTGGAAAACCTGGAAATGTCAGGGAATTTTCAATCTACTGAAGAAAAATTTAAAAAAATAAAGAATTAGATAACTAGTTATTAAAATGTAATCTTGCCTGATGATGCTGCTGTGATAGCGAAACGATTGTTGTAAACATAACAATAAAAGTTTGTGAAAATCAGAATAACCTTATTTAAATATTATTTAATACGGATTTTCACCAAGTAAGGACTGATTCAATTCAATAAAGAATTAGATGATCTTGATACTAAGAATAAATATATAAAGGAACAGCAATTGAAAAATCGTTTAGATAAGAAGAAAACCTAGTCGAAAGTAGTCGTCGAGATATTCATCCATAGATGATGAAATTGAAAAATTAAAGAATAAGTGAATAATTATAAGATAAAGAAAAGAGCATATATGTATTAGGAGTACAAATAAGTTTCCGCCGGTTTATTGTAGATAGCGCGGCACGGAGTTTCGGTTAGCTTTTGCAGATGATATCCGGCTTAAAAAATAGTTTGGACATTCAAGAACAACATAACCTATTAATATCATTGATTTTATATTGGTAAAATATAATTTTCATAAGTTGAAAATGTCAAAATTTGAGCCAAGTAAGCGTCATTTGCGGGAAATATTAGTTTACTTCTTTAATTTAAAGAAATCTGCTGCTGAGGAGCATCAATTGCTCGTAGAAGCATATAGTGAGGGTGCTTTGAGTGAGAGAACGTGTCGAGAGTGGTTTCAAAAGTTTAAAAACGGTGATTTTCACGTAGAAGACAAAGATCTCAGTGGAAGGCCAAAAATTTACGAGGATTCAGAATTGGAGGAATTATTGGAGGAAGATTCATCTCAAACACAAAAAGAACTTGCTCTAACATTAGAAGTCACTCAGCAAGCAGTCTCACACGGTTCTTCTATAATAAATATTTAATTTGTGTTAAAAAACGGCGGAAACTTATTTGTACTCCTAATATTACATATGATGTCTTGTTTTTTTGCACTAAAGGTGTTAAATTTTCATATTTATTTAATAAATATCAATAAAACAAAAGTGTTATAATTTCTTATTTACTACACTTTTCCTAGGGAATATTCTTTTAACCACCATGTTGAAGTAACAAGCGACCTTGAACCCCCTCCACGGGATTTTCGCAAACAATTTTTGCGGAAAAGGTAGTTTTAAACGTTTTGGACAAAACTGTTTTCGTAGCCGCTGAAAACCTCAGAATGCCCTCCTTTAGAGTCGAAAGGCTTTTTCCCGACGGGATTTGCAAAAAAATGCTGATAAGAGTCTAAAGTCTAAAGACCGATCTTTCAATTAAAAGCACTTTTATTCCCGTAGTATTCACCGTTTATTCGCTACGATTGAAAGAAGATATGACACAAATTTGCCAGAGTTTCGCAGATCACAGATATTCCAGGCTACTGAAAGGAAGCCGATATTCTAGAATGTCGACCTTGAATCAGCTAGGTATGATGTATAGGGGTGCTCCAACAAGTATGCTGCATTATGATTATACAATACGGGTTCATCAGTTATATGCATTCTTAAAATATTATTCATCGATCGATTATATTGATCAATCAACTAAGCTAGTATCATTCATTAATATCTACAACATGTTCCTTAATTGAAGGTATAAACGATGGGAGTACCAATGTATTTAATTTTCAACATACCACATACCGAATTATTTCAAGACATATTATCTGCACTTTACAAAATAAAACAACTTTTATTGTTTACAATTTATTTTTCAGATCAAACAGACAGCTCTTCAGATAACAGTTCTAATGGTCTTCATGCCATAAGACGGGCCTCCATGATGGAGGCTCCGGCTGATAGAGAATCCCCTCATGTAACCCTATCGCAACCAAACCTGCCAACGAGACCTGTTTGCTTGGAAGATATCGTTGATAAACAGATGAAGATTAACAAGAAGCGAGATAATATTTGGTTCTCTCAGCCTATACATAATGAACACCTAATCATCAGTTCAGAATTACACTTTACACAAACTCCTATCACTAAAGTAATATCAAGAATTTATGATTTTCAATTCCGTATTTTTAATTTTACGTTTCTTTTAGGATAACTTTAGCGATCTGATACAGAGAATGACCAGGTTCTTTGTTACCACACAGACTGAAGAAAAGACTGCGGAAGCTTTGTGTTCTGTATTGGATGCCCTTCATTACACTTGGACTATCGATGGTTCTGGAGCGGTAAGCCACATTTCCCAGAGTTGAACATTTTGATTACGGTATTAAACTAACTTTCCGAAATTTTCAGATTTCCATCTCGACAGTGGATAATATGAAGAATCAACTAGTGTTCAAAATAACTATTTTCAAAATGGAGGGAAAGATCCTGTTAGATTTTAGACTGTCCAAAGGCTGTGGTCTTGAGTTTAAGAAGAAATTCATAAAACTCAAGGAATGCCTCTCTAATATTGTTTGTAGAGTTTAATTTTTTATATTTGTGTTTCATCATTGTTCCTTTATTGTTCCGTTTTGTTAAGACCAATTTTGTAATGAAGTTTTATAAAAGACTGATGATTTTTATTTCATCGCAGAATAAAAATGGTAGAAAGTGTCACAGATAAAACTTTTACTTTGTGGACAAAATTTGAAGATTGATATACATTCTGTCAAGAAAGTACCGGGAATTATCGATTTAAATCTAGCGGGGCAATAAGGCAGGTAAAATTTTTTTTCCTAGGTTGGTACCACTGTCCTTAATTACTATGCCAAGCTTGAGCGGGATCTGTCAACTAGTGTGTTTGCAACAGCTGATTAAGTCAGTCGATGTCAGAGTGCGTGCCGATTTTTACTATGGGTGATTACGTTGAGCAAAGAATTTGTTTAAAGTTTTGTGTTGCAAATGAATTTTCGTGTGCCGATGCATTGAAAATGTTGCAAAAGGCCTTTGGTGATAATGCTCTATCGAAAACTCGTGCATATCAGTGGTACAGAGCCTTCAAGGACGGTCGTGAAGTGGTCGCCCATCGACGGCTTCGATCGAAGATAACGTCGATGGTATACAATTAATGAAAAATATTAAGTAAGGGGGATCTGTTTAAATCTATTTGATCATTCAATAAAATTTGTCTTTTATTATATCCCACGAGTCCGCACGTAAGATTTTGATTGATATTTTGGGCATGAGAAAGGTGGCCGCACGACTCGTACCGAAAGACCTGAATTTTCTTCAAAAACGCCATCGCGAACAGGTTGCTTCGGACATGCTGGATCGCTGTAATTCCGATTCTACATTCATGGAACGCATTATAACTGGTGATGAGACCTGGGTCTACGAGTACGATATGCAAACAAGCCAGCAATCATCGGAATGGGTGGCAAAAAATGAGCCGAAACCGAAAAAACCACGCCAAAGCCGCTCGAAAATGAAGGTGATGCTCATTGTTTTCTTCGATATCCGTGGCGTGGTGCACTACGAATTCGTTCCAGAGGGTCAGACGGTAAACAAGGAGTATTACCTAGGCGTTATGAAACGTTTGCGTAAGCGTATCCGTAAGAAGCGGCCAAATTTGTGGGCGAACAACTCATGGATTTTGCATGACGATAACGCGCCTTCTCACCGAGCTACGATTGTGACCGACTTTCTCGCTTAAAACTCAACAAACGTGCTTCAGCAACCACCGTATTCGCCGGATTTGGCTCCCTGTGACTTTTTCCTCTTCCAAAAACTAAAATTGCCCCTTCGTGGCACCCGTTTTGAGTCGATTGAAGCCATAAAACAAAATTCGGCGCGAGAGCTAAAGTCCATCCCGGAAAGCGCCTATAAAAAATGTTTCGATAATTGGAAGTGCCGTTGGCATAGATGTATTGGAGCAAATGGAGCCTATTTTGAAGGCGACCCAATAAATTTTGACGTTTAAATGTAAAAATGTTGTTTTAATTGAAAATTCCCGGTACTTTTTTGACAGTAGTAAATGAAGTAATTGTAACAGTAAGTTTCTTAATTACAAATGTTATTTTAATCAATTCTGAGAATTTTTGAAACTTTCAGGGTAGATTTGGGACCTAAATATCTCGGTGGAGTTCGTTAATCGGCAAAAATCGGTCTAATGTTCTGCAGTTATTCACATTTGAAATGATTTCTTATTTTTTCCAATATTCTCGAAACTACAGATCCGAACGATCTAAAACTTGGTTGAAACAAGTTGTAGAAGTTACTTTGTTTTACTACAAATAAATTGATATTTTACACATTTAATTGTGACTCGAGTTTCGGGAATTAACTATTCCATCTTCAGTTGTCTGAAGATGGGATAGTTAATTCTTGTGTAAAATATCAATTTATTTACTGAATTGTTTCAGCCGTTACTATTTGGTAGTTGATCATAATTAAAACAAATTGTAGAAATTACTATGTTTTACTACCAATAAAAATATATATTACACATTTTCTTGTGACTCGAGTTTCGGGAAATGAACTATCCCATCATCAGACAACTGAAGACCTAATAGTGGTATTTAAACAAAAGTGATAAATATTTTGAATATTTCAACAGATTCTCGGTAAAACCTAATAGTGGTTGATAGTTAATTTCTCGAAACTCGAGTCACAAGAAAATGTGTAATATATATTTTTTGGTAGTAAAATATAGAAATTTCACAATTTGTTTTAATTATCAATTTATTGGTAGTAAAACAGTAATTTCTACAACTTGTTTTAATTATGATCAACTACCAAATAGTAACGGCTGAAACAGTTCAGTATCCAAAACTTGTTATTTAAAGGTAGAATAAAAAATCTAAATTAGAGAATTCTCCACTTATGGTACATGGATGTTTAACAAGTAATTAATATTCCTTTGAAAAATCAAGTGAAATTCGAGACCAATCTCATCCATTTCTTAAACCTTCTTACTCACACAAGTTAGAATTGAAGTGATAGTATAAGCAGACTATAAAGGGTGATTCATTTACAGGTACTTTTTGTGGTGGGGATTTAATTGCGGATTGCGCATGCCTCGTGCTAACTGAAGTGCCATTTCTGTTTAGTAGTGTTTGACAATTCATAATGGAAACATATACTTAGCCCGGCACAGCGTTTACAAATCGTTCAACTTTATTTCGAAAATGCGCGTTCCATGAGGAATGTGTATCGGGCGCTTAGAGCAACTTATGGTCCGCATAATCGGATTACCGAACACACAATTAGCTCTACCATCCGTAAGTTTAAGACCCAATTTTCATTATTGGATAATACTCGACCAAATATACCATACCCAGCCCGTAGTGAAGAAAATATAGGAGCGGAGAGTGTACGCGAAGACAGTGAAGTGTCGATTCGTCGCCGTTCTCAACAGCTTGGCCTGTCATATTCGACAACTTGGCGTATTTTACGTAAGGATCTTTCTTTAAAAGTTTACAAAATTCATCAAGTGCAAGAACAGCCCGTGAAACCATGGCTTTACTGCAAGAGCGATTCTGCGAACGGATCATCTCACGCTTTGGACCAACGAATTGGCAGGCTAGATCGTGTCATATCACACCTTTCGACTTTTTCCTTTGGGGCTATGTAAAGTCCAAAGTTTATATGGATAAGCTGACAACAATTGAGGCATTGGAGGCCAATATTACTCATGTATTTTATGTAGGAATACTCAGACGCGTAATTGAAAATTGGAACTTCAGAATGGACGTTGTTAACAGTGGTCGCGGACAACATTTGAGAGAAATTATCTTTAAAAAATAATTGTAAACAATGGTTCTTTTGTGTAATAATAAAGATTATAAAATAAAATTGTTTTTATTCATTTTTTTATTAAACAAAAAATACCTCTAAATGAATCACCTGATACATGCTGCTTTATATGCACCAGATATCTATTGATACTTTGTAATTTAATTCAAAATTTTTCCCCTACATTCTGAAAACACGTTGAAAAATCTAAGAATTTTACGCTGGAGATCTCTTAATTTATTTACACCTACATTATGGGACGCACCCTATTTAAATTAAATTACAATAAATAAATAAATTAAAATAAAGCAAATTTTAGTCGAACGGACAGTCCGTGTTTGATTTGGTATCGATGCAATACATTCCTTGTGCACTGCAAATAAAAATATTAGGTTTATTGAATTTTGTTCTGTGAAAATGACTTACCCATAGGGGGTATCTTCACCCATGGGAATGCCATTCCGGGAAAGTAAACCCCAATGATTTTTATCCATCTTAGGGCATTGCGTACTGCAAGGGTAAGCAATGGAGGAGTTTGTTTTTCGTACCGTGTTTGCGAAGAAACAAGCGCTCTGGAAATGACTACAACGAGCTCTCCCTAAAATTCGAAGCAAAAGTATCAATTCTCATGTTGTTTATTCATTCAAGTTTCTAGAAATTACTGTTATGAAAAAGGCTTTTTACTTTATAGAAGAAATATAACAAAATTTGAATATCAAAACAAATTAAATGTTAGTCTTCTACAATTTTAATTTAAAAAAATTTTATTCAAAAAACTTTTAGAATTGAATTAATGTCTAAAATAAGCACTGCTTACGTTTAATAGACGTATATAATCAAAACTCAATATATAATGTCAAATGGAATAAATAAACCAACAGATATACGAAAGTCAGTAAAATTAATAAATGAATATTTAAAGGAGACAAAATTTTGTTTCTGATCTTACCTTTAAGAACACCAATTGCCTTTTAAAAACATGAACACACCTTAAGGACTTCTCAAACAATTGTAGAAGACTAACATATTTAATTTGTTTTGATATTCAAATTACTGTTATGGTTAATCCATTTTGAGAAAGGAGAGGGATTGATGTTATTTTATATTCATTATTTGAAATTTTCAACAGATTCTAAGCATCTTGTCTTTTGATTCTTCACGTAAGATTTTCTGGTTAAGTAGACTATGTGGATCTGTCAACAAATATTAAGTAGGTGGTTCTGTGCACTAAGTTGATCTACCGGCTAGATAGATCAGCGAGCGTACTAATAAACTATCTTAACCTAAAGATCTCTATGTGTAAGTGAGCAAACACACAATTTAGAAATTATTAAATTTAATTAAAAAAATGTACATGAGACAGTAATTTATTTCCACAAAAATGTTTGTTCTACTACAACAATTGTTTCACCACGATGTGGCTTCTTCAGGTATTACATTGTACTGTCATGGTATTCAGTGTAACCGAGTTTAAATACATTTTTAGGTACATGACCAAATAATGGAAGCACAAGTCATAAAAACTCTAGGTGTTTATTGGAATTTGCCGCTAAAAATGCCATTAAGGAAAAATATTCAATAATGGGGACTATCAACATCTGTTTGTTTGTTCAAAAAGGTTTTACGGGCATTATACCTGTTGATTTCAAGAAATTCTAAGTGTTAATCTAGAACTTTTGCTTTCATCGTGGATTATTTCATAATTATTGTTGAAATTATGCCTGAATTCCTTAAGATGATTAGCATATGTCGAATGTACAGAATTGGATATATAAGCCCTTTGGTGTTCTTGGACACGTTTCTTGAATGATCTACCAGTCTGGCCAATGTATACTAAAGGGCAATCTTTGCAAGTCAACTTGTAGACTCCGGATTTATTTTCTTTATTTGTTCGATCTTTATTGTTTTTTATGTAGGTACTAAGGTTATTAATTGTCTTAAAAGCCGCGTTATAATTAAAACAACTTTTGAAATATTTAGCAATATTTTCAGATAATCCATTGACATAAGATAACGAAAAATATTTCTGTGTATTGTCTTCTTTTATGATTGGGTACACGAGATTTAATGCCATTTTCTTTTTTTTATTGGATACCATTTTGTCTATAAGAAAGGGATTGTAACCGTTGTTTGACGCTATTTGTTTAATAATATTTGATCCTTTCAAAAAGTTTTCTGAATTCAAAGGGACATTCAATAATCTATGAATAAAACTATTATATGCTGACATCTTTTGGTTGGTGGGGTGGTTTGAAGTTTTATGTATTGTGATGTCTGTATGTGTTGGTTTGTGAAAAATACTAAAATCATGTACATTTTTTAATCTTGTTATAGTGAGGTCAAGAAAATTAATACTTTGATTCTTTTCTTTTTGATTTTTGGGTGGAGTTCATTAATGAAATTCGTGAAGATCTGTAGTTGTCGGTCGGTGCCTTTGAAACAACAAAAAATGTCATCTACATATCTATACCAATAAAGAAAATATTTGCTTATAAGATTTAGGTGTATTTTTGATTCCAGGTCGTCCATGAATATTTCAGCTAAAATTGAACGATGTGGATTTCCCATTATTAAACCATTGTCAGAAATATAGACGGTTCCGTTAAATTGAAAGTAGTTTTGTTCAAGATATATTTCCAGGCAATTAAGTATATCATTCATTTTGATGGGATTGGTATTATTTTTAATTAATAGGTTTTTTACAATTTGTATTGTTTCAATTGGAGGTATACTAGGGAATAAATTTTGTACATCAAAAGAAATTAATCTACAATTTTTGGGGAATTGGATGGATTTAATATTGTCTATAAGTTGGGTGCTATTTTTAATAGCGTATTTAGCTCAAAAGTTTGTTTCGGTTTGAATAATAGAAATTAAAACTCTAGATAATTTTACGCTTGGTGATGTAACGAATGAAACTACTGGTCTAATTGGATTATTTTCTTTATGAAGTTTTATTAATGAATATAATTTTGGGATTTATGGGTTCATTAAAGTGAGCAAATGATTTTTTGGGAAGTTATTGAAAAGGCTAACAGATTGGTCTATTATATTTTTTATTTGTTTTTGGACATGTTCAGTGGAGTCTTTAGTAACGGTTTTATATTTATCTGGGGTTAAAAAAGCAGTAGTTTTGTTGAAATAATGATATTTTGGAATAGCAATGATACAGATGTTGATAAGTCTCCATTATTGAATATTTTTCCTTAATGGCATTTTTAGCGGCAAACTCCAATAAACACCTAGAGTTTTTATGACTTGTGCTTCCATTATTTGGTCACGTACCTAAAAATGTATTTAAACTCGGTTACACTGTAACAAGTACACACTGTACAAACATTTTTGTGGATATAAATTACTGTCTCATATACATTTTTTTTTAATTAAAATGAGTTTCCACCAAGTAAAGACCGAATCAATCAAATATTTAATAATTAAATTTGAAACTTACTCAGTCTATGGCCTCTACAGCCAGGTTGCGTCCTTCCACCATTCACACAAAAATCTACGTGGCCGATTTGGTTCATTTCACCCAAAAATCCGGCATTCGTGTGGATTATCATAACTTGGTGAGCATCATCTCTCGTCAACATCCAAACATTATCAGCGTACTGATCAATCAGAGGTCTCGCCGGATCTAAACCTGAAATAAAGAAAAACGCGTTTTTCTATCTTTGTGTTAGGAGTACAAATAAGTTTCCGCCGTTTTTTAACACAAATTAAATATTTATTATAGAAGAACGGTAATATAAATTTATTTAAAATATTGCCCATCACTTGCGACCACTTTTTCCCATCTCTCAGGCAGCATTCGAATCCCACGTCTGAAGAACTCCTTGTCTTTTGAGGCTATTCACGAATCAACCCAATTTTTGGTATCCTCATAAGATGTGAACCGCTGCGCCGTCAGAGCATGTGCCATGGACCGGAACAGGTGATAATCGGACGGTGCAATGTCTGGTGAATACGGCGGGTGGGGTAACACTTCCCAATCAAGTGTTTCCAAGTACTTTTTCACGGGAGCCGCTTTCACTTAAGCATAATCGGCGTTCAATATCTCTCGGCTTTAATTCGTACGGAACTCAATTTCCTTGTTTATGAATCATTCCCAATGATTTTAAACGATGTGAGACTGCTTGCTGAGTGAAACGGAGGGCTGAGCCGGTTGATTAACTCAGTGACAAGGGAGTCTGTCGCAGCACAGGGCTTCTCCCTTAAAACTAGCGTACTCTACCCTATCGCAGTATAAATCTTCGGATTCTGTGTAATGGCCGAGTGCGTTATGTAGCATACTGCGTTACCTCGGGGGGGTGGTCTTGCCCACAGGTGTTACTTGTACCACCTGGCCACCCCAATTGGTGTTGGACTCGAGGAGGCAGTGGTTGAAAGTCCGCATGCTAGACTAGGGGGGTATTTCATTTATCTGTTCGCAGACTCCCATTTTCGGGATATTCTCATGAAACGACTCGGGGTTTAACGGAACTTGACGGTTCGACCGGCCTGTCCTGGCCCCTGGATCTGTGCGTAACTATTTAGGGTTTGTGGATCTCGACGAAATGGCTCCGCCATTAGTGCTTGACGCCAGGATCAATCAAATGCCCACACATGGGTTCGGTGGGTCAGGACGTATAGTCCGCTAGACGGTGCTCGTACCAGGATCAATTGTAGTCGTCAATCTTGAGTTTATCTTAGTTTATGGGACTGCGTTCGGGTGGATGGATAAGAATTCCCTCCGGTGGGTGAGTTGCGTCTCAAACCAACTCGGGTACTGACCTGCTGAGCCAGTAGAGGTTGGATAGTGCTTCGCTGCTACCAGTCAGACGGTTCTGGCTTTCGAGTCGAGGCCCAAACTGGAAGCTGGTGGGTTCATCTCTTCGGAGGGGTTCTCGCCACGCGCGATGATATGGCGTAATCCTTATGACACTTTCTACCTCTAGGGGTGGACTGTGGAGACTGCTGTGTAGTCACTTGGTAAAGAGGCCTTAGGCCTTCCTCAAATAGCCAATAACTATTCTGGTAGAATTCACCTGCTTGCTGAGTGACTTCTAATGTTAGAGCAAGTTCTTTTTGTGTTTGAGATGAATCTTCCTCCAATAATTCCTTCCAATTCTGCATCCTCGTAAATTTTTGGCCTTCCACTGCGATCTTTGTCTTCTACGTCGAAATCACCGTTTTTAAACTTTTGAAACCACTCTCGACACGTTCTCTCACTCAAAGCACCCTCACCATATGCTTCTACGAGCAATTGATGCGCCTCAGTAGTAGATTTCTTTGAAATAAAGAAGTTAACTAATATTTCCCGCAAATGACACTTACTTGGCTCAAATTTTGACATTTTCAACTTATAAAAATTATATTTTACCAATATAAAATCAATGATATTAATAGGTTATGTTGTTCTTGAATGTCCAAACTAATTTTTAAGCCGGTTATCATCTGCGAAAGCTAACCGAAACTCCGTGCCGCGCCATCTACAATAAAACGGCGGAAACTTATTTGTACTCCTAATATGTTTGACGTTTCAGGCAAGATGGATTAGCTGTCAGGCATGGACACGCGACAACTTTTTTTGACTTACCAAAAAGATTAATACCTGAGTTTTATCTTCTTAGTAAGTCTAGTTGCTATGCTATAATTCTTACCAACTATTCGATGTTGTTTCCGATTCAGATGGTTACTGACCATACCACAAATATGCGCACCCAAAGAGTGTCCCACGCATGTTGTGTCTTCTGCGGCAGCACCATTATCCATCATGAAAGCGTATAATTTCGCAGTGCATTGCGCAACTAGTCTGGTGTTCGATAGAGCAGATAGGTAGCATGGAAATCTGGTCAGGGGCCTCCAATCGACCGTTAAAATGTTGTAATCTTGTCTGGAAAGATATGCTGAAAATATAGGATGATTGCAAGTTCAAATCATTCAAATTAGAATGTTGAAATTATGGTTAATTTAGGCACAAGGTGTTGCAAGCGTTTTCATTAGGTTTAAACAGTGAAATACTCTGATCAAGAAGGCAAGAGTGAGTAATGGTACAAAATTGCGATGGAAGTGGTTCATAATCAGCATATTGGCACGTTTTTCAGTAGTGTTAATCGGAGTTTCATTAATTTTTTTTATATAAGTCGGCAATTTACTCTATTTAAAAAAAAAATGTGTGTTGAAAACTATAAACATATGCGTCATGTTGTACTACTACGGGAAAAGTTGAAGGCAGACAGACAATCATTTCGCGATCTCAACAAATTTTTGGGCGAAAGAACAATTAACCAAAGACAACGCCGGGAATTATAGGCCAGTAGTCTCAAAGCGGGCCGAGAAAATTGTGTCCTAACTCCCATTTCTCTTCTTGCTTTCCAACTGAACTATACCCCAACAACAGCATTATAGGTCAGGCTTACTCAGGTGCCTTGACGATTGGACGAAGACATTAGATTCTCATATTCCCGTCCATGTCTTATAATTTGACTTTTCTGAAGCTTTCGAAAGTGTTCTAAGTCCTCAAGTTCGAACATTGTGCCATTTGTGGCCAACTCCTTTCGCGGATTGCCGATTTCATAGAAAATTGTGACATTGTCGTCAGGATCGATGAATCTGTTTCTGAAGCCTTTTACACTAGCAGCAGAGTGCCCCAGGGTTCGTTACTGGAACTTCTCCTCTTGCTCGTATATGTGTCCGATCTTTCTTACACAGTTAATACAACTCACTCTTTTTATGCAAAGGACTTGAAGTTTTATGGATATGGTTGTTCAAACCGGCTTCAGGATGATGTGGACAGGATTAAGGAGTTATTTAAGATTTCGTTGCTGCCATTGAATGTCGAAAAATGTTAAGTCTTACATCTTGGCAGAAGATACTCACTGAACAATTAGAGTCATTGAATCCACAGAACATCAGAACGCCCTGGACGTCACGATAACAGAATACCTTCCATGGTCTACCCATGTCAGCAAACTGGTCGCCAAAGCTAATCTTAGCATGCTTTCTGAGAAAGTGCTTACTTTACATCATTTATCTGCAAAATTCTGTACATGTCGTGCATAAAATTCATAGACTAGAAGCTGTTCAACGAAGAATAACTAGAATTCAGTATGGTTTACATCGCGTCGGATATGAAGATAGACTGAAACCTTGTGGTCTTCAACCCTTCAATGAAGATCGCGAGAGTGGTGCTTTAATTATTATCTTCCGCGCGTTTGCACGAACTATTTAGCAGTGATTTGCAGGATTTGTCTGTGCTAAATACTGGTAAATTGGGAGATCATCAGTTCAGTATCTACAGATATAAATAAAGTCATCAAGGGAATACTCCCTTCCGAATCGTATTTTCCATTTAAATATTGAAGAGCGGTTCACACTATAAGCAAATTATCAAAGCTATTAAATATCTTGCCATAAGAGATTATCTAAGTAAAATACAAACATTTAGGCAACTGTTCTAGTTTACTAAATCACAAATTATCATTTTGAACTTACCATTTCTGAGTATGGTCATCGGTGTTTTGCTTTCAGTCCCATTGAAGCCATGCACAATTATTACATTTTTTCTGTTGGGTCGCCACCCGGAAAATTTTAAAGAATATGGATTCCTTAGATCGATTCTTATACGTGTCTTCCCAGCCTCGCTGCAAACATATTCAGAGATGAGCTGAAGAAAGTGGCGAATTTAAGATATTTAGGGGTATTTTGTTTGTGATAAACGAAGCTGTACCGATACAGAAACTTTGGCTTAGAAAAATCGCCCATAAATAATACCGCAATAAAAGCCTTACAACGCTTCAAGAGTTAAGATAGGATCTTCTGCTGCCTCTCCGCCACACTTTTTGAAATATATTTAAATGAAGTACTGAAGAATTGGTATAAATCATGCAGTATAATAGGAGTACCACTGAGTGAAGACACAACCCTATATACACTTCATTTTGCAGACGATCAAATGGTAATTGCTCAGGATAAGGAGGATTTGGAGTTCATGGCGTGTAGACTCTTCAAAAACTATGAAGAATGAGGCTTATCACTTAATGAAGTGATAACTCAATATCTTCGGGTAGTAGGAGATGAAATTGAGGCTCTTGAATTTGATCAACAAGAGACCATAGATGCCTGTAATGAATATACCTACTTGGGAATAAAAATTGATGAGGAAGGATGAACAGAGAAAGATATTGAACATCGAATCATGAAAGGAAAACAAGTAATCGGCTGTCTGGACTCCATTATTTGGTCCCAATGCATATCCCGTGAAGAAAAACACCTCCTTTACAATACAGTTTTTGAGCATAACCCTGTATGGATGAGACACATGGCAGATTAACAAAACCCTGGAACGTCTACTATTACCACGTATTAGAGAAATAATGGAAGTGTCAACAACTATTTCAGAGGAAATACAGAAACGATAACTGAAATGCCATGGACATGTTGAAAGAATTGATGAAGAATGTATTCCAAAAAGATGAAGTGAGTGCCACCAGAAAGAAGGAAAAGAGGTAGGCCAAAGAAAACATGGATGGAAGGAATAGAACGAGGAATGTCTGAACGTAATCTACGTCCAGGGGATTGGGCAGACCAAAGAGGCTGAAGACTTAGAATCGGAAGGCGTGGGGCGCTATAAAAACCGAGAATATATATATAATAATAGAAGCGATAGACTGAAAGAATGATATAAGGTACTCACTGGGTGTAGAGGTAGAATTTTATATCATTGTCTGGACATTCATTAGTTTTTTTCAGGAGACATCGCCAGTATTTCAAATCGTAGATATTCCATATGCCACCTATAACACCTGAAAACAAAATATTCGTTCAATTATTAGTAGTGTAGCGAACAACTTCTTAGCTCCTCGTAAAGAAACCTGCCTTGCTCTGTCGCAGTTTGACCGGCGTATCAATAGGGGACACGACCTGTCTAAAGATTTCTGACGAACCGTCCCCGCTGGGTGCAAATAGAGCAAGGCACATAGCGTTTGACGACCACCGTTCCAAACGAAACACATGGTCACTGGCGTCACAGACAGAGCTGTGCATCACGCCTGTCTGATGAGTTTCAGATGCGCAGACTCCGAACGAAACGCCGTCTCCAGAAACAAGAGGTGGAAGCTCCCTTCCAACCCCGCATTTCACTCGAGAGCTTCAGTAGTATAAATAAGTTTGTAGGGTTTTCTTTCGAAAAATTGAAGCTTCATCGAGAAAAATTTGTTATATGTACATTCAAAGTTCAAAGTATTGTCCATCGCTAGCCAATGACACTACCTTTTTACCTCTTTCTGGCAATTAATGGATCCCATCCCGAAAAAGGCCGGCTGTTTGACCGCTATTCATACATCGATTCATTTTTTGACTTCATCGTAATTGGAGAACTTTTGGTCAGCCAGGCCATGTTGCATCGATCGGAAGAAATGGTAATCGGAAGGATCAATATCTGGGCTGTACGAAAGGTAAGGTAGGAGCGTTTTTACGTACGTTTTAACGGGCGACGCAACATGTGTCATGCTGCATAGTAACTTTGTCCTATCTGTCGGCGTATTGCGGCCGTATTTCTCGTAGTGCTCGGCTCAAACGTATCAATTGTCGCCGGTAGACTTCCCCTGTGATCCTTTCGTTCGATTGTAGCAGCTCATAATACACGACACCCAGCTGGTACTACCAAATACAGTGCAAGATCTTCTCGCTATGAATATTCGGCTTGACACTTGATGATGCCCGACGTTTTGGATTGTCGTAATGGACCCAATTTTCATCGCCAGTCACAATTAGATGCAGTTCGAACAGTTGTTCACACGTGAAAATGTGGAGACGCACCCACTCCCTGCCAAGAATTCCGCTGTGCTCTGCTACATCTTCTCGGCGTATCACATAGAGGACGCAACCGCTTTCCGATACATAGTTCACCGTTCTCGCCGGCTTCAAGTAAAGCCATGTACAAGCGTTCTGACATCAGCGTTCCAACGTGGAACAAGGTCACAGGCTTCATTGGCAAGCTTGCACTTAATTGCCAATCTGAAGAGTTCAGGGTTTGCAAGCCGGAACGAAACGCTTAGCTCCCGAAATTAAGAAATTTTCAAGCTCCCTCACAACACCGATTCCTAAAGAGCTTCGAAGTCTCAGGCTTCAGTTCATATGGCACCCAATTTCCAACTCCTGGCGAGTTTAGCCATTCCTTTGTATAGTGTCCATTCCATTGTGTAGGTTTGACAGTGGTAGATAAGGGGTGGGTTATTTGAATTTTTGATCGGGTATAAATAAAAAACTCATGAATATTTTTTCAAAGTTGTGAGTTTATTAGAAAGGTGGAGCCTTGACATTCACGAATGGAAAACAATATCATTAAAATGATCGCCACGACTGGCTGCAGTACCCCCATCTGATCAACCTAATTTTTCAGTACATTGTTGATTGTTTGGGGCTCAATCTCATGAATGCCACGTTCGATTTCTTGTTCCAAGGCCAATATGGTAAGGGTAACACTTATCTTTAACAGATTCCCGAGGTGAAAATGAGCTTCATCGCTAAAGATGATTTTTCTGGGCCATGCAAAGCCCATTATGAGTAGTGGAAACGAGATTCATCCCTTTGGAAATAAGTCTTTAATATTTCTAAATTTTGTTCAACTAACTTTCTATCAAAACATCGTCATTTTTGACATTCGGTCTATCAGTTAAATCTCTCAGACGTCTTTAAAGCCGTCTTCGAGACGTGTGAAAGTCTGAGAAAGACATCTTAAAGGAGTTTTAAAGATGTCTCTGTAGTATCTGGGTCAAAGTTCATATTTTAATCAACGAAGAGGTGGAAACTACAGAATGAGTAATGATGTGAGTCGATGTCCTCTTTAAGTTGAAGAAATACCTTCGAAATTTTTTCGGAACTTCATATTAAACGAAATATTCACGTGAAAAATTTTGTATGAGACAGCTTTCATAAATAATGGGGTTTTTCAATAGGAATGATACAATTTAAAATGGTTATAACGGTAACACTGTATATTATTTTTGACATTTGCCATGTCATTTGTGTTCTAGGTTATGTCATTTAATCATGGAAAGATACATTCTTCAACCACGTTTAGAAATTGTTGAATTATTTTATCGAAATCAGTGGTCATTTGTGAAAACTGCATGAAATTTAAGAAGAATTCACGTACGACATTATTCAGTTAATCGACTCACTATTCATCGAATTGTAGACAAATTTGCAGGCTGCTTTAGTGACTCGATATGGAGGAATAAACATCTTAACATGAAGACAAAGGCAAGAATCTACAAGGGCACCATAGGAACGATCATGACCTACATAGGCGGGACTAGAACCGACACATCTAATACAAGATGTATGGTGAAAACAGCGAAAATCAGAATTCTTCCTAGAATTGCTGGAAAAACTTTGTACGACAGGGAAAGGAGTGAAGACATAAGAATCTGTGAAGTACAAAACATCCAGGAGTGGATAATCAACAAAAATAGAGAATGCACACAGAGAGAATGGGGCATGATAGAATCGTGAAAGGAGCTAGAGACAGCTCACCTCTAGGTAGGAGGAGTATCAACCGTCCAAGGAAGAGATGGGTGATAGATTACGCCCCGAATAGGGACATCATCGATGGAGAACAGGCTTTAAGCCTACATGGAAGAATGAAGAAGAAGAAGACATGTTTATGATGATAATCCAACATTAACTGAGAAATTAAAAATGAACATTGATCGTACCATTGATGAAATACAGCCAAATTTATGTGAGAGAGTGAATGAGAATTGGGTTGACAGAATGCAGTACGTACGGAGAAGTCATGGTGTCATTGTATCATCGCTATTGGAATACTCTTTACAAACAAGTCAAATCTGAATCCTTCCTGAGAAGGATAACTAGCAAAATAATTGATATTGAACGACCGAACGACCGAATGAAGACATTTCCATTTATGATACTTACAGTTAGCACCAAAGCCCATAACCAGGAACCAACAGCACCACAAGAAAAACCTCATCTTGACCAGTCCTTACGACACCCTGTCAATACTAGCGCAATCACTCACAAATACGCGGCGATTTTACCATCATCACTATCCATCGACACCAACGATGACCGCGGGGTCAGAGCCTGAGTTCATGTCAGTCCGAGAGACCCAGTTTCAGGTAGCCGTGAACTAGGAGCTCGTCCGCCGGAAGATACCGCTGGCGAAGTGGTCCACTGAGTGGAGAACCAGACCGGGCGTCTCCTCGGCGAAATAATTTTTACCGCAATGTCACAAATTGTGTCGAATACGGAACAAACCGATTAATCGCAGTTTTGAAAGGTGGTTTGAGATGTAGGACGGGAAAAATGTATTATTCGGTCACGCCTGAAGGATTGTTGGAATTCGATAGAAATAATGATAACCAGATTTCTAATTATTCCTTTCACTCGAGTTAGAAACGAAGATTCTCGTTTTCATCTTGTACTTTGAAGTAGTAGTAGTACTTTATTGATAATAATCAAACGGCTATCGATCAAAGTCTTCCTGTCAGTTACATTCATAATTAATGTTAAATAAGGTTTATTCTATGGGAAAAAAAGTTTGCTCTAAAGATAACAGGTATTCAAAAATTGGCAGCGCTAGTAGTTTGGTCTTTGGTGTGCTTTCTATGTCATAATGATGTATGTATCAATGGTTCCATATTAGCCCTGTTGGTGTGTTACTTGAAAATTTTTTGCTCAGTTCTTGTGGTTTTGAAAATATTGGCTCTATTTTTGTTGATTCGTTTAAGAGCTGGTTTGGTGGGTTATGCAACGAGTTGTTTGGGTGTCTAATTTTGGTAATTTTTTCTCGAACTTATTATTTCGGCTACTTCTAAATTATTGAGCGTTGATCTAGAAGAGTTCAGAATGGGGCTGAATATCATCTATCTTATTAATTGAACTAGCAGTCTTCACATTGATGCCCAAGTTTTTATAGGTGAGTGAAATGAACCGCTCGTGTAATGGCTGATGTTTTCTGGAACCTTGTCATCCGGTAGCGAAATACGCCATGTATTTCAGATAGACTGTTTCGGTGGTGCCAAAATCTTTATCGATGTCCTGTCGAACTGACTGAGGATTCGGTTCAACAGTGGACCAACTTGTATCCTTCGTTTCGTCATGGTTAACGAGTCCATCTTGGTGTATATCACCACCAAAGGAAACAACTGAGGTCAAATATAGGGTAGATTGTAGCAAAATCTATTGGTTTTCAAGATTTCTCACTCAGATATTTGAAATATCCAGCATACTTTTCCATTATCTGCTTGTAAGTTTCAGTCTGCCTTATGACAGCAGATTCATTAAAGATTTTCGGACAGGCGTTCGATATCTTGGTTGAAGGATGATATGTGGATGGGAAGTTAGACAAGATGAATAAAAAGACATAATTATGTGTTCTGTCATCCGAAAGTCGAATAAACGCCATCTCTAGCAATTATAGAACAGTTCTATTGAAGAAACAGAAAATCCATGAAAATGAAAAATATATTGTGATTCGAATTGTACCAGGCGAAGAGAAGAAGTTTTACCACCTGTTTAGGACATAAAAATCACTTCTAGAACTTTAACTCGGCTGTCAGAAAGAAATTTAGTAACTTTTTTAGCCTTGTGACATGGCGCCGAGCCATGCATGAATATGTAGCGCCCATCTGGGAACCACTTCCGGGCCAAGTCTTTCACGGACATTCATTGTCCTGTCTCATTGTTCCTTCAACAATGTAGAGGCGACCTGTTCCCTGACTGCTGATTATAGATCACACCAACATGCTTGACCGTTCTAACGATGCAGTCGTCCTTAAATTTTTTCCCTTGTCTTTTCCTCACCAATTCCGATCTGTCGATGAGAATTTGTAAGGTTGTTTCATCCGAAAAGCAGACCTGGAATATTTAGAAATCCTATTAGTTTATTTATCATTATATTTGTGAATCAACTGTTTCCAATCATCAACTGTCCAGTCCTTGTGATATTTGGTCCACTGGAATCTTTTTTTCATCATGGCTGGGGTGAGAAGAGGTTTTCTGCAGATCGGAATGCTGAGAACCCCAAATCCTTTATTCGTCTTCGAGCTGTCATTGTTGACATGTTCACCCCTGACTCTTGCATGATTTTTGACCTTCCTGCGAGGCTGTTTTATGTTTACCATAACAATATCACCTATTTTTCGCTCATCTCTTTGTTGTAATTTTTTTTCGACCAAATTTTCCTTTGCGTCGTGAGGTCATATCTGAGTTCTCATCCATTTTTTTCTTTATTTGGTCTACTGTTGCTCTCGAAACTTTAGGAATGGATACTATTTTTCTGTTGGAGTAATCTGAATTTGATACCAAAGATTTTACCTCAGCTGTTTTTCTGGCTGTGATGTCTTTTGACTTTCCCATTATAATGTAATTTTTTTTCAATCAAGTGTTACAAAAATAGAACAAGGACTCGACTGCTAAAATCACGTGGAAATATAGCACAACAATATAATACACCGATAAAAAGTACCAAAATAAACCAGAACGTCTCGGAAAACCATAAATAACGTGAAAATATACAACCGCACCACGAGGCTGGTTAGTTAGAACTTACAACACTGATGCATCATGGCGCATGAGTTGATTGGTGGGGGTATCTGCGGTGTTGCCTGTTTTGCTTCTTCGAATAAATATACTCTAGTATCATAATTGAATGAGAAAAAGCAGTTTATAATGCTTGGTACTCTAATTTCAGTTTATTCCATAAAGAAGTGTTCAATTTTTGAGGGTGGCTCTAATAATTTGATCACCAATCGTAGAAGTGTACAGTACCTAGATGTAGGAACAACTCACTTCCCAGGCATCATTTTCCTACCTTTCACATTCGATGTAGGTATTCAATTTTGATTACGGAAGCAAGAAGAGAAAGTCTTTCCCCTTTTGAAGTTCAATAGCACTCACAATTTTTTTATCAACCTTGATATCAAAGCAATTTCACACACCAGTCTATTCATCCTGAAGGAGAACATGGGGCGATCCTACTGTTAATAATCTGAAATGTTTGTAACATGCACTTGATGCCATTATTTATTATAAAACAGATTTCCCACAGGAACATTATATACCCACTTCTACAAATACCAAATACAAATGCAAGCTTCACCAAACATCCTCTAGTTAAAAAAGGGTTCTAATATCTAAACAAAAATATAAACATCTGCAGGAACTGACTCGAATCATACCAGCCCAAGTTTTGCCATAACTTACCTTTTTACGACAAATAGAAGAAATTTTTGTTAATTTTGAAAATAATGTTACTTTTGTTATCGTTTTTATTTTATATAATAATTATATTTCCCATTTTGGAAAGAAAAACGTGAAAGATCGTCTTAATGGGTGCAAAATGTTACAACCCAATAAGTTTTTCAGATGAAAAATATTATAACTAAAAATGGTTTCGATACTTGGTAGAAGGTTTTTGTCAATACCTCAAATATCAAACAGATTAATTCTGTTACACCTATTTACAAATTTTGACTTCGGAATGTTTCTTGAAAATTTTAAAGAATTAAAATGAATAACATTTTTTAGAAACACTTTTCTTATGAAGTAAACATATAAAGAAAGATAAGAATATATAAATTATGACATTCTAATAATATGTACCCAACGATTGATCATGAAGTTTCGTCAGAGTCCTCATCGGTGCAGTTCGTAAAACGCGTTTTTCGTCCACTTTTCACGGAGTGCAGCGATTTACGATTTTTCGCGCGCGCATTCTAGCTGACCATCGATAAAACACATTGAAAGAAATGTAGCGGCGGTAATTTTTTTTTTTTTTTTTTGGGAACATTGCTTGTGTCGTTTCGCCTGAATAATTATCGAAGATTGGCAACGATTTGTGAATAATATTCATTAAAATAATGGCCGATTCTGATAGTAGAAATCAGCCTTTACAAAAATTCGATTGCACGCACAACGTACTGCTAAACAGCCCATTCGAGAAAGCATGAAGAATGTATTTTATGCATATAAAGTAACGATACAATCGGTGTTATGCAGGCGATTCAAAAGCTTTAGTATCGAGCGATTAATTCTTAAATATTTTGAACATGTCCTACAAAGGAAGATTATCCGATATATGGTCAATATAAATAAGTGTTAATCTATAAATCTCTACATAAACGTACATAATACGAATAAATTAATGTTAATATTGTGCGAAGCCATCTTGTGGTTGTTGATTTTAGTCACTGAAATCAATAAAGTAACATAGCGAGATGACAGAAATCTGACGCCGACACCTCTCCAGAATAATATTTACTGCTCGTTCCAGTTTAACTCTTTGGTTTATTATTTTCTCAGATAATAGAGTTGTGTGTTCGAATATCAAACATTTGTTAATGCGCTCTAAAAGTTTAACAGTTTATTGAACTGAAACTGAATTTGGAATAGGAAATAAATA
This sequence comes from Megalocaria dilatata, assembly GCA_034642435.1. Lineage (NCBI taxonomy): Eukaryota > Metazoa > Arthropoda > Insecta > Coleoptera > Coccinellidae > Megalocaria > Megalocaria dilatata. The sequence continues at coordinate 8,077,880 of CM067857.1, read as the reverse complement.
ATTATTTATGTGAAATTTTTTACGTTCTCTCCAACATATACTACTCTGTCAAGAAAGTACCGGGACTTTTCAATTAAAACAACATTTTTACATTTAATCGTCAAAATTTATTGGGTCGCCTTCAAAATAGGCTCCATTTGCTCCAATACATCTATGCCAACGGCACTTCCAATTATCGAAACATTTTTTATAGGCGCTTTCCGGATGGACTTTAGCTCTCGCGCCGAATTTTGTTTTATGGCTTCAATCGACTCAAAACGGGGACTCAAGCCACTAAGGGGCAATTTTAGTTTTGGGAAGAGGAAAAAGTCGCAGGGAGCCAAATCCGGCGAATACGGTGGTTGCTGAAGCACGTTTGTTGAGTTTTTGGCGAGAAAGTCAGTCACAATCGTAGCTCGGTGAGAAGGCGCGTTATCGTCATGCAAAATCCATGAGTTGTTCGCCCACAAATTTGGCCGCTTCTTACGGATACGCTCACGCAAACGTTTCATAACGCCTAGGTAATACTCCTTATTTACCGTCTGACCCTCTGGAACGAATTCGTAGTGCACCACGCCACGGATATCGAAGAAAACAATGAGCATCACCTTCATTTTCGAGCAGCTTTGGCGTGGTTTTTTCGGTTTCGGCTCATTTTTTGCCACCCATTCCGATGATTGCTGGCTTGTTTGCATATCGTACTCGTAGACCCAGGTCTCATCACCAGTTATAATGCGTTCCATGAATGTAGAATCGGAATTACAGCGATCCAGCATGTCTGAAGCAACCTGTTCGCGATGACGTTTTTGAAGAAAATTCAGGTCTTTCGGTACGAGTCGTGCGGCCACCTTTCTCATGCCCAAAATATCAATCAAAATCGTACGTGCGGACTCGTGGGATATCTTAAGATCATGTGCTATCTCTCTCAAGCTGGTACGACGGTTTTCCAGCACCCTTTCCTTAATTTTATCGACGTTATCTTCGATCGAAGCCGTCGATGGGCGTCCACTTCACGACCGTCCTTGAAGGCTCTGTACCACTGATATGCACGAGTTTTCGATAGAGCATTATCACCAAAGGCCTTTTGCAACATTTTCAATGCATCGGCACACGAAAACTCATTTGCAACACAAAACTTTAAACAAATTCTTTGCTCAACGTAATTACCCATAGTAAAAATCGGCACGCACTCTGACATCGACTGACTTAATCAGCTGTTGCAAACACACTAGTTGACAGATCCCGCTCAAGCTTGGCATAGTAATTAAGGACAGTGGTACCAACCTAGGAAAAAAATTTTTTACCTGCCTCATTGCCCCGCCAGAATTAAATCGATAATTCCCGGTACTTTCTTGACAGAATGTAGATTCAAAAAGTTGATAATTTATAAAAGGATAAAAAATTCTTCTAACCTTACCCACATTTTTAGGACCATTACTACGACTCTGTTCAGTTATATACCTATTATATTCTCTTTTGGAAGGTTTCTTCGCGTCTTCATGTTCGGTACATCCGTATTCACAGTGAAATATCTTTGAACACGAACGAGCATTACGACGCGAGCATGATCCAGATGATCTAGGGCGGCTGGGAAGCAGAGAATTGCTCCATTATATTCGCAATGAAGAAGCGACAAGGACCATTAGACACATTGTTTTTATCGTACGCTAGAGGGCTCTGAAGGGAAACGGTATCAAGCCGATTGTTTCGCTGATGAAACCGACGGCGTTCAGCCACTCCGAGTTTAACGCACGTTGGTTTTCATTCGGAAAATGGGTAAAATAATTGCTGGAGGAAAAATTCTGCAGGTAAATGAAAATTTTGTTAAAGGAAATGTCTCTGTCGGCGAGTTCTATATTTGTGTGAACACTTTGAAAACTAATTACAGAGGTTCACGTGGAATTTATCTGAATGTATGAATAAAATAACTAAAACTGGGTGTCAAAATTTCACAAAATTGAACTTCTAATGCTTCTAACTTATGAATTACTTAAAATTACCTATGAAATTGATTACATTACTTTAGCTTACATACTATTACAACTTTATCGATGAATAAGCATCCTCAAGAATATTTCTTACATACATATTTTCAAATTTTCTGACGTAGACACTATTTTTCATTGAATTAATTGATTTTTGATTAATTTTGTTCTTTTTAAATGATTTCGGTGGGTTAGATTTAATTCAGTTTGTTCTTTGTCAATAATTTCACTGAAGTTTACATATGATTCATCATAGTAACAAATCTTTTCTACTGTAGCGAACAACTTCTTCGCTCCTCGTCCCGAAACCTGCCTTGCTCTGTCGTAGTTTGACCGGCGTACCCATAGAGGACCCGACCAGTCAACAGATTCGTGACTAACCGTCCCCGCCAGGTTCAAATAGAGTAAGGCACTGCGTTTGAAGATCAGCGTTCGAAGCGGACGCATGGTCACTGGCGTCACAGGCAGAGCTGCGCATCACGCCTTGTCTGATAAGTTTCAGATGCGCATGCTCGGAAACGAAACGCCAACTCCCTAACTAAGAGGTAGAAGCTCCCTCGCAACATCCGCAATTTACCCGAGAGCTTCATTGGTGACCCCGACGTGATTCGGGAGGTTTGCTTCAAGAGTGAACCAACCCATTCATTAGGTGGCCCTAATTGCCCCCTATCCATATTCCGAGATGGCCCTTTCCTTTCGTTCCACAGATCCCCGCTGGAGATGGCACCGCGAACAGCCCAGCGGCGGACTGTATCTTTGCCTGAATCCAAAGCCCTATTTCGTGACCCCTATCGACGCTCACTGGAGGGGGAGTGTGTAGCGAACAACTTCTTCGCTCCTCGTCCAGAAACCTGACTTGCTCTGTTGTAGTTTGACCGGCGTACCGATAGAGGACCCGACCAGTCAACAGATTCGTGACTAACCGTCCCCGCCAGGTTCAAATAGAGTAAGGCACTGCGTTTGAAAATCAGCGTCCCAAGCGGATGCATCGTCATCGGCGTCACAGGCAGAGCCTGCGCATCAAGCCTGTCTGATGAGTTTCAGATGCGCATGCTCGCAAAATCCACATTTCACCCGGGAGCTTCACTACAATTTCTTCACAAATTTCAAATTATTTCTATTCCTTGGCTTCTTTGGCTGTCTTTACATTGAATAATTATTAATGGAATGCTCCCTATGAATTGTATTGGAAAAATTTCAACTAGATTCCTGATATTTGATCATCGTTTAAAGAATTTTTTACTCGACTAGTCATTATGTATTCCAAATATGCTTTTTCTTCATAATTTTGGCTTGTGAGTGTTTTTAAGAATTGAAGTATTAATATTTATATCAGAATTGATCTTAGTTAATTGATTTTGATTTAATCATACTGTAACGATTCAACTTATATACATTGGTGAGTCTTTTTTCCTTATATTTTTGTATGATTATTTATTTTTAACTGTAAATTTCTTCATAACATATGTATATATATATATATATATATATATATATATATATATATATATATATATATATATATATCCTTAAAAATTCTCGAGCTCGAAACAACTCATCTATGCACACATAATCTCCACCATCCCCATTAGAACACGTTCCATTTTCGTCCAGACTTCATACGTAAGGACGGGCCACTCAAAGCGACAATTTATCCTTTGAGCCGTGAAAATTCCCGGAAACACTCCGACGAAGCTAGATCTAAAAAGGATTAAAGAAAGATGAGTATTGATTCTGGCATCATACCTACCCATTTGGCACGCTCTTTCTCTCGGAAAAAAGTGGAATATTTATTGAGCCGGTCGGATTTGCCATTCATAAGCTAAAACCGATTCCGAGGGCAAATATCTGTTCGTGATTTTCTTGAATAATTCTGCACCGCACGTCGAATTCGTGAAAAATAAGGCGGTCCCTTTTTGTTCGAAAGAAGAAAGGTTTATGACGTTCTGTGGTGGAGTTACGGTGTTGAATTTGGTGGATGCGGTGGGTACCTTGAAATTCGAAGTTAAAGAAATTATTGATGAAGGGACTTTGAATATGAGTTATAGTTTATCAAATAGAGATTTCTCGGTTTCTAATACATTTTTTTCTTATTTCCAGGTGTTCAGGTTAATCGGTTCTTACTTGATCGAAACCATAAAATTTAAAATTAGAAAATAAAATAGAAAGGCCTTTTACTTGATAGAAGAAATATGACAAAATTTGAATATTAAAACAAATTAATATATGTTTATCTTCTACAATTTTAATTTAAAAAATTTTATTAAAAAAACTTTTAGAATTAAATTAATGTCTAGAACAAGCACCGCTTATATTTAATAGACGTATATAATCTAAACTCAATATACAATGTCAAATGGAATAAATAAACCAAAAGATACACGAAAGTCCCTAAAATTAATAAATAAATATTTAAAGGAGACAAAATTTGTTTCTGGTCTTGCCCTCAAAACGCCATTTGCATCTTAAAAACATGAACACACTTAAAGGACCTCCCAAAGAATATAATTTATTTGAAGTATTTAATATATTTAAATATTCGAATAAGTAAATTCAGAAATCTCTCAAAGCATGCACTATATCTTCAAAAAACAAATATAGTTCAAAACAATTCCTTCTTCAGTCCTGAAATATATTCAAAATATCAAAATCAAAAAACTAACCTGTACCAAACCACTCAACACAAGTTTTTTTTTTAATAAAATTTTTTAAATTAAAATTGTAGAAGATAAACATATATTAATTTGTTTTAATTTTCAAATTTTGTCATATTTCTTCTATCAAGTAAAAGGCCTTTCTATTTTATTTTATATATAATATATAATTATATCTTGGCTTCAATAAATCTCATTATACAGTGTCAATGAATTTAAGTAAGTCTTGAAAATAGCTCACACTGTTCTTTGATTCTGTTAGAGCATAGATAAATCTTGAACTATAAAGATGATCTATGTCTCGAAACATTATTCATTTACACGTGTTGAGTGGTTTGGTACAGGTTAGTTTTTTGATTTTGATATTTTGAATATATTTCAGGACTGAAGAAGGAATTGTTTTGAACTATATTTGTTTTTTGAAGATATAGTGCATGCTTTGAGAGATTTCTGAATTTACTTATTCGAATATTTAAATATATTAAATATTTCAAATAAATTATATTCTTTGGGAGGTCCTTTAAGTGTGTTCATGTTTTTAAGATGCAAATGGCGTTTTGAGGGCAAGACCAGAAACAAATTTTGTCTCCTTTAAATATTTATTTATTAATTTTAGGGACTTTCGTGTATCTTTTGGTTTATTTATTCCATTTGACATTGTATATTGAGTTTAGATTATATACGTCTATTAAATATAAGCGGTGCTTGTTCTAGACATTAATTTAATTCTAAAAGTTTTTTTAATAAAATTTTTTAAATTAAAATTGTAGAAGATAAACATATATTAATTTGTTTTAATATTCAAATTTTAAAATTAGAAATACAAAATCACATTCCTGAAAAACTATATATTCATTGTGACTTCTGTTAAGGCACAAACTGCCGCCACAACATGTAATCTCATGCGCAAAACACTTTGCGCGTGCACATTCTATAATATTTTCTATATTGTTGTATAATGCATAATCTGTGTACTGTGGTTGCTTCCAAATTAGCTAAGTTTCTCTATGAAAGAAGAATGACCACAGAAACCATAGACGAAATTTCATGTAATTCTTGATGTATCAAGTCAAATCTCTCTATTCTATTCTATTCATTCTCCATTCAACCATTCAGTCACCCAGAAACCATGGGATATAGCACACACAGAAGAAGTACAGTAAGTTAATTTTGTATACATTATCATTTTATAACACATATTATATACTTCAATATATTTTCTACACTTGTAGTATTCTTTCAATTCCTGAAACCAGGTTCAAACATTTAATACATTCATTTAATACAGTCCACTTAAGTCTTATCTAGTTTTTTACTCTATATTAATAGTTATATTTAATAATAATTCCAACACCAAGTCTACACACAGACTACTTATATTGAGTATATCTTAGGGATTCAAATCCTACGTTAATTCCGAAATACATAGGCTATTTTGATATATTGGAAATATTTCTAAACAGCTACAAATTCTTAGGCAATTTCGATCACACAGAAATTCCATTTGCAATAAACTCATTGCAAATTTACAACTTCCTTCAAGTTCATAAGACGACCTAACCTTTAACTAGGAGTGGTTCAATCGAATTAATTTTTATTCATATAAAACAGCATTTAATAGTATCTGTCAACATTCAAATTTTCTATACAGAAGGAGCAAATTCGACTGAATAACAAAATATTGAAGATTCAATAATTTCTCCTTTGAATATGTACCTGTGTCTTCTCGTTTGATCCTCCTTAGCTGTCGATGGGTTGGGTTTTCCGCCTGAGCCTGTACGCTGCTGGATTTTGAACAGTCTCTATCACGCTTTAAGGTCCATGGTCTTTGCGTATTGAATGTTGAAGCACTGCTTTCGTACATCCTTCTCAACATGCCTCGCCCACGTCTTCCTGGGAGCCGACCACTGCCCCCGCCATGTCTCTGGGCATTGTCGCCACAGAATTTTGTATGATATCCGTTCTACGTCCATTCTGCAAACGTGTCCAAATCATCCCAGTCTCTTCTGCTGGATCAGAGCCTCTATGGTTGGTTGGGTGTGACATCTGTCCAGTATGAAGTCGTTTCGAAAATGATCTCGGATAGGAACTCCAAGGATCTGCTAAAGATGGCATATGGAAAACGCCGAGCTTGTTTAGGTCGCTCTTTAGCAGTGTCCATGTCTCGGCGCCATATAGGAAAACTGGTATGATGAGCGTTCGGAAGAGACGGATCTTTGTCTGGAGTGATTTAGTGGCTTTTCTCCAAATGCACCACTTAAGTGAAGCGAACGCAGCCATGGCCTGGTTTACCCTGATGTGGACTTCAGGGGTACATCGTGAATTATACCGGTTATGTTACTGGTATGTGAGCATGGCTCTTTCATCAGGTGACTACTCAGTAGTTTCCACAATCCCCAGGAAGCTTTCTGCTCAAGTTTTGACACTCCAGCAGACCCCCGATAAGCTGAAAGAGAAAAGATAGGAATTTTGAAGGAAAATTATAGAGAACTTGCGCCCGTACAACTAGATGAGGGAACACCACAGGTCACCCCCTCCTCAAAAAGCATCGCCGTGTCGATCCCAACACTCAGTCACTTGAGGAGAGTGTCTCTATGATTGTGAAAGATCGAAGCATCGAAACAACACAAATAACAGCTTCCCAGCATGGATCCCCCCACAAAGAACCGCTGTTGCTGTTCGACTGCTAAAAGCGAGGCTCCGAAGCATCGTAGAGGATGGGCTTTAGGATCAAAAAGTGGGACCAGAGTTGGGGGCGAGCAGAGCGAGTCTTCCGGGTCCTATTCCCGGTCGAAACGTCGTAGTCTCCCTTTTTCCTCCAACGGACCACTTCCGATACCGCAGCAGCTAAGTAGCCTAAGGATCCACGAATGGGGCCGAAGTTGGGGGCGAGTAGAGCGAATCTTCCGAGATCTCACCCCGGTCGAAACGTCGTAGTCTCCCTTTTTCCTTAAGCAACTATTTAAGATCCCTCAGTGGATAAGTAGACGAAGGTTGGAAAACCCACACTGAGATTCAACAGGGTTTTTCCTTCGCCCGTGTATGGATTACAAAACTCTAATCGATCGTAGGGTCGCGTGACTCGTCAGCCAAAGCCACAACTCCCCCGTACGATTCCAAGCCTTGCGGAAGGAAATGGATGGAAGTGGGACAACATGATGGAACGGTGTGCAAGAAAGAAACAAAGTAAGGAAGTTTGGATTGCGAGTCATCTGATTTAGGCATCATAACCAAATCCTCCATTTCATGAATGAAACTAGGACACTCGTTATGACAAGCTTCCCCACCACGACAGGGTCCTCTGTCCTCTACGAACATCAAGTCTGTGATGAAATGGTCGGAGTCATACTGCATATCCCGCCTTTCTCCAAATGTTCTTTTCATGATGGCGTCGACGACGATGTTGAAAAGCAAAGGTGAAGCCACATCCCCTTAGTCGGTAAATGCTCCAGACAGTTCGTTTCGTACTCACACTTGGCTGGTCAAGCCATTGTAAACCGACTGGAAAAGTTGGATTGGCTTTGACGATATGTGTTCGGACTCCAAAGACGTCCAGAGCGCGGGCCAGTTAACGCAGTCGAAAGACGATTTGAAATCGATGAAAACTAGAACCGTTCGCTTTCCACATCTGATTCTTTCTTCCAGCAGTTGACGTAGAGAAAAGACTTGGTCAGTACAGCCCTGGTGTAGCCAGAATCTGCACCTGTAATAACGGTTTCATAAAAAACAACGTTACATAGTGATGAAAAGTAATTAATTCCACTCACTCAGCTGATCGAAGTTGAAATCAAATAGTTTTTTCAGAAATTCAGAAAAATCACAAACATAAAAACATCTATCGGACATTCGCAACACGTGCTATATTGATGGAAATTTGAACATATTTCATTTTCCGTTTAATTGTTGTACCGACCGCCAAATAAACTAAATCATCACAGCAAGCTCCTCAATTTGTCCCTATTGAACGTTCGTTAATTTATTATTCATTTCGCGCCGTGTAGCGTTTTCCTAAATTGAACTCAATTTGTCATGTTGGTATCGTTATTTGTTTACGTACAATTATTCTGTGACAGCACATGTTTTAGACTGATTATTTCTCGCGAAACAAATCGTCCATGGCACAATGACGGGCGTCTTCCTGAATACCAAATAAGAAATTACCGGCATATTGAATTGCTTCGAGTGTTCGATCACAACAGATACAGATCGGAGTACATTAAAATTTACAATTGTTGAAGGACATGTGACTCTGATCGTTTAATCTATGGCTGCGAGGATGTGGTTATCCGTATGAAACAGGCAGTGAGAACGTGTCAATCAGACACGTCAACCGACATAATTCCATACGACGACCATAGAATAATGTATGAGCAGTGGACGGCAGCGTTCCAAGACTGATTAACTCTTCTTCAATTACCGGTCACCTGAATCATGGAGGTATATTTTTTATTTTGTAGTGGCCTAATTTTCACGCGCTAAAAGGAATTTTTGGTGTTTGGGCATTCTTTTCTGGTGTTACTTTGGACACTGTTTAAAAACATGCGAGATTTAGTGCTTAAACATTGAAGAGGATCATTTGCTTGCATATAATAATATATGAAGTGAAATAAAAAGCGATTTGTATATGTGCTGATTAATTTATTGAATAGAGTGTATAAATACGGTTAACCTGTCATTTCGTTGAAGTGTAAACAACATAGCTTCCTTTGCAACATGACCCATTCTGAGTCGACCGTTAACACGTATCGGGTGTTTTTTTTAAAGAACTTTAAATTGAAATAAAACACATTTAAATTAAGTTTGAAGCCAAATTTTGTTTTATTTGAAAGATAATTTTATGATATTTATGTTTTAAAAATAATTTCCGGCATATGTCCACCAGGACTAGCTCTGAAGAACCGCATTCGACCAAACCAATTTTGGACCACTTTTTAGAGTAATTCAGGCTTCCTCTCATCAATAACACGAGTTATGTTGGCTTCCAAAGCCAACTACCGTCTATTGTTTCTGGTATATTAGCATAAACCAATGAATTGACATAACCCCAAAGAAAATAATACAATTGAGTTATATCGCATGATCTTGGAGGCCAATTAATTGGACCATTTCTCGAAACAATGTTATCGCCGAATATTTCTTTCAATAAATGAATTGAAGCAGCATGAGGTGTAGCACCATCTTGTTGGAACCAAAACACTTCTGAGTCGATACCATTCAAATTTTAAAACAAATAATCATTGATCATCGATCTGTAACGAGCACCATTCACTGTAACATTAGCTCCAGCATCGTTTTAAAGAAATATGTACCGATGATGCCTCCAGCGTGTAAAGCACACCATACAGTGCTATTTTAAGGTTGCAATGGAACCTGCAGAACTTCTTGAGGATTGTTTTCATTCCATATACGGCAATTTTGCTTGTTTACATAGCCGTTCAACCAGAAATGAGCTTCATCACTAAACACAATTTTACGATAAAAAATTAGATCAACTTCAAGCTGTTCTAGGGCCCAACCAACAAATAAACGACGCTTATTATGGTCAAGTGGCTTTAGTTCTTGAGCCAGTTGGATCTTGTATGGGTGTAGACCAAGATCTTTACGCAAAATTGTCCATGTGGTGGATGCACAGAGTCCAACTAGTTATGAACGTCGACGAATAGACAAACCTCGATTATCATTAACACTATGACTCACATCAGCGATATTTTATTCTGAACGTACAGTTCTTTGTCTTGTTGTTGCATCGGGTAGAGAAAATGTTGTCCGAAATCTATCGATAGTTCGACGAATAAGCTACACTGATTTTGAAAATAAATTCCAACAATTTGTAAACGTTAATGCGGCGTGAGTCTTTCCATGATAATTTGTCAATGCTTACTGAACAGAAATGTCAAAACAACATGGCTTCTACTTTATGTCAAATCACAGTTATCCCTATCGAAAATTTTATCACTCTAAAAAAACACCCGAAACTTAGAAATACTCAAATCGAAAAAAAATATATTTTTTCTTGAGAGAACGTTTCATTGAAATCACTGGTAAAATCTATTGTATGAAAATTTCGAATTTTACTTTAACATCAGAATGAATATTTTAGTTCGAAATAGTTCCTTCAGATTTTTATACAAATCGTAAACCTGATCTCGATTAGGTCTAAGTAATGTTAATGAAATTATTTTTATTAATTTCAATAAGATTGAAATAAAAGAGCGAAATATTGTTGAATTCAGCCTTCTGAATGGTAGAGGAACCTCAGTAAGATCAACTTTGACAGTTGAATGCCCAGAAGTAGTTATGTTCTATTCAATGATTTTCACTTCACAAGTGGTTTTAAAATAAACACAAAAGCATTTATAACGACTAGGAGTAAATGGACAAAAACTTAATCTGTGTTGTTAGTATTGAAAAAGCATTTGTATAAGTTTGAGATTTGAGAATTTAAGATACTCTGATATGTGGCCATTTTTGAAAATATGAAAAATCACCACATAGACAGGGACAATCTTAAAAATCGTCGATATATGTAATTTAGAATTAGAAACGAATCATTCCCCTCTCCTCAACATGTATCCCCACTTCTAAACATGTATCCCCACTCTGCCCGATGCACAACATGAAACCACGCCTTGCTCCCTCCATAATATGATACCCCCAACGCATTCTGTAATCCTACACATTCCAAGATGATGTAAGTATCGAAACACATCGTATATTACATTATTAGTGACTACATTGTGAAAATTTGATAAAATACATTGTTTTATTCTCCTATGTTCTTTGAAGCATTTTCATACAATCGATAGTCGCAACTTTCCATACAAATTTAGGATAAATGTGAAATAAAGTTCATACTAAAGAGACTGTTTTCTCTTCGTATTACGACATTCGTAACTGTTACAATAAACGGGGTCAATCCTATTCGTTTTAGATGCTCCTTATCCCAATCTGATAAAAATACTTTCATTGCCAAGATATCTCAACAATTCCTCGTCATAAGAGGAGATAAGCGAATCCTTGTCTTGACAGGCTGTGTTGCTCGTATAAATCATGACCGAGAGGTCAGTTTGGCGTTCTAGCCCCTGACGTCGAAATCTCACACTCTTTCTTTAATTTACGATATCCATTCACGGTCTATTTTCGTCTCTTAGACGATGGCGCCTAGGCCATCCATCTTGCAAACGGGGCCTAATAAATCTCCTTAAAGATGACCTAATGACGGCTCAGCATCTAAAACGTCGAAAAGCTCATCGGTGGTGCCTTTTCTATGGTTTTATCGGTTAAATAAGCGTCGATGTTGATGATTCGGTAGCGCAACAACGTTTACAAATTGTTGAAATTTATTTTCAAAATCAGTATTCTATTCGCCAAACTTATAGAGCACTTCGTGAAATTTATGGTTTACATAATCGTCCATCAGAGCAGCTTATTCGTCGAACTATCGATAGATTTCGGACAACATTTTCTCTACTCGATGCAACAACAACAACAAGACAAAGAACTTTACGTACAGAAGAAAATATCGCTGCTGTAAGTCATAGTGTTAATGATTATCCAGATTTGTCTATTCGTCGACGTTCACAATAAGTTGGACTCGGTGCATTCACCACATGGAAAATTTTGCGTAAAGATCTTGGTCTACACCCTTACAAGATCCAACTGGTTCAAGAACTAAAGTCACTTGACCATAATAAGCGTTGTTTGTTTGCTGATTGGCCCTAGAACAGCTTGAAATTGATCCACTTTTTTATCGTAAAATTGTGTTTAGTGATGAAGCTCATTTCTGGTTGAACGACTATGTAAACAAGCAAAATTGCCGTACATGGAGTGAGAATAATCCTCAAGAAGTACTGAAGGTTCCGTTGAATCCTGAAAAATGCACTGCATGGTGTGCTTTATATACTGGAGTCATCATCGGTCCATATTTCTTTAAAAACGATGCTGGAGCTAATGTTACAGTGAATGGTGCTCGTTACAGAGCGATGATCAATGATTATTTGTTTCAAACTTTGAATGATATCGACCCAGAAGGGTTTTGGTTCCAACAAGATGGTGCTGCACCTCATGCTGCTACCGTAACAATTGATTTATTGAAAGAAAGATTTGGCGATAACATTATTTCGAGAAATTGTCCAATTAATTGGCCTCCAAGATCATGCGACATAACTCCATTGGATTATTTTCTTTGGAGTTATGTCAAATCATTGGTTTATGCTGATAAACCAAAAACAATAGACGCTTTGGAAGCCAACATAACTCATGTTATTGATGGAATGTGGCCTGAATTACTCGAAAAAGTGGTCTAAAATTGGTCTGGTCGAATGCGGTACCTCAGAGCTAGTCGTGATGGACATATGCCGGAAATTATTTTTGAAACATAAATGTCATAAAATTAACTTTCAAATAAAAAAATTTGTTGCCTGTAAAGTCGGTATACGGGCGAAAGTTTTACGTGACAACGACTTTGAGTGGTAAAATAATTTTAATGTGAATATTCATTCGTATAGTAGGAAGAAGGATGAAATAATAGTAACAATTTAAAACATTTATTTATACAAAGAATTATATTTAAAACATTAATTTATACAAAGAATCTCGCACTGAATTTCATATTAACAAAATTTTATTTATCAATCAGTTGTTATAAGTTATTAATAAATTTAACTTGTTTTACATTGTTATAAATATAAAAACTAAATTTAAAAGTTAGAACATTTATTTAAATCACATTAATTGTTAATATCAATCGATTTTAATTCAAAGTGTATTTTCTAAAAGGAGAAAACTAATTCACATTTGATCTTTGAATTTGTAAATCGCGCGCTTACGACCTTGCGCAGTGATTAGTCGTCTCGGTTTGAATGTTTGAAAGTTTCGATTTGACAGGTTGGAGGTTAAACATTGTTATTTCAATTTTTTACATAGCAAGTCGCGCTCATTTTTTCAAGTTAAACAAATTATTATTGGTTGAGAAACGATTTCTACTACTTTTTTGATTGAAAACTACCACAACATTGTGATTACTACAACATAACCTATTCACTTATGTCTTAGTCATTTATTTCATCATGTTATATTATCAGTCTGAAATTATTTACCTTTGCTGTTTGAATTGTTGCGATGGACGAAACTACCTTCACATTATCACTACACAATCGTTTTACAATTAACTGGCAACGTGTAAACTTGTATGCAGGCGCCTAAGCGAAATAGAAGCGCAAGACATGAACCGGTGTGTATGCCTATCTCTCTCACTCTCTCTCTCTCGCTCTGTCTCTCTTGCTCTTAGGCGGGCTAACTGTGCTCGAGTGGAAGGGACGCGTGCCTTTCACTTTTTATGTCTGTCTCTCTCGCTCTTAGGCGGGCTAACCATGCCCGAGTGGAAGGGACGCGTGCCTCTCACTCGCTCTCATTGTGAGCGCATAACGTGAGCGGAGCGTAACGCAGTTTCTTGAAGTGTCACCCGGCAAACCAATTTATAAGACGTTGTCACGTCAAAAAAATTTGGCTTCAATCTTAATTTTAATGTGTTTTGTTTCAATTTAGAGTTCTATCACTCTAAAAAAAAACACCTGATACATGGGAGTTCAATTATAATGTGTCATGTTTATCGCAAAATACGAGTTTTGTTCTCATGCCGCCCTAATTTCGTGTAACCTTCCAGCTCTGAGCACCACGTTACCGACAAGCGTACTCCTGCGTCTACCAAATATATTTGATTTTACTTTAAGCCTTGGTCCAATATAGGATTCAACCACCAACTTTACAACAAACTTACAACGTCATCTTTAACATCTCCCCCAACTCTGTTGGAGGTGTGCTGGCAACCCTGCCGTGATTTCTTCTGAGTCGTCCCTGGAAGTCGAGAATCGCGAATACGGCACTGCTTAGGGCGAGGGGTTGAAGTTGAAGGCATTGGCGCGCCAAGAGCTTGAACTGCGACATCGACGTGCCTTTATTTTGAATGAAGTGACCTAGGTAACGGTCGATAAGCCAGATGTATGAAGAAAAAGATAATTTTGGGGACTATTAGGCAGAGAGATCAATCAAAAATTCGTTTTTGTCGTTAGCGTCCAAGGCTGACACATTAGCGAGTCCTTGATTATAGATATTTGGGAGAATTATACCCTCCCATTTTATGTTATTTCACTATTATTAGTTCATTTAATCGAAAGCAAATCAGTTCCTATATTATTTACGTATTATGATTTGACAATTCAGACATCTTTCATTCAACAGCTTTAACAACAGTTTTCATTACAATAATTGAAGGTAAGTGAAAAAAGCAGTAAGCGTGTGCCCATGTTTAGGAGCGACACCTGTTCAGGGCTGATAACTGACTGGCAGAAAAATGAAATTTTCGAATCTTCCACGACAGTATAAAGAGTTTTCCAATAAGAGGTTTCATTTTGATATTGAACAATATATTATCTTGCCTTTCACGTGGCCCCAAAAAAAAAGTCTAAAGGTGTTAAATCACAAGATCCCGGTGGCCAACTGTGATCACCTCTTCGAGAAATAACACGGCCTTGCAAAATTGCTATTCTTTCCTTGCTTGTGGAGCAAGTAGCACAGTTTTAAAACAAATTGTAGAAATTACCATGTTTTACTACCAAAAAATATATATTACACATTTTCTTGTAACTCGAGTTTCGGGAAATGAACTATCCCATCATCAGACAACTGAAGACCTAACAGTGGTACAGTGGTATTTAAACAAAAGTGATAAATATTTTGAATATTTCAATAGATTCTAGGTAACACCTAATAGTGGTAGAGAGGCTTACAATTGGAACGTGATAAAAAACCGGGTTAAAAAAGGAGGGGCCTTCTAACAGATATCGGAATGTCGGCAATCGACAAAGAAGGTTGTTAAACAGATGGTACTCATTTAAATATCTCAAATAATTTTTGGGGTTACATAGCTCTGTACAGTCATTCATTATTTTTGCATTATTTTGTTGTACTGTATATCTCAAATATTTGGATTCACAAAGCTCCATACAGTCATTCATTATTTTTTACATTATTTTTATTGTGAACGAATTTGAAAATTTCAATAATCAAGTTTGTTTTCTTTTGAATCTACATGTGAAATTTTCTTAAGATTTTCTTTTGTCGAAAGGAATTACTGTTTTCTAAAGAATGAGTGGCAAAAGTTGAATTTTTGTTTACTTTTTATTAAATTCGTTGAAAAAGGTTTTAAACAGATGTTACTTTTTAAATCTCTCCAATATTTTCGATTTACATAGCTCCGTACAGTCATTCATTATTTTCACATTATTGTTATTGTGAACTAATTTGAAAATTTCAACAGATTCTAGATAATCGAGTTTCTTCCCTTTTGATTCTACATGTAAAATTTTAAGATTATTTATTGTGGGAAAGGAATGACAATGACAAAGGAACACGACGACCAAAAATTCTTTAGTTTTGTGAATTGTGACTGTTGAATTTTCAGCATTTTTGTAGTGAATTTTAACAATTTCAATGCAATGTTGGAGCTTGTAGCTTTCCGTTTTTAGTAACTTGTCCAATGTCAAGAGATGACTACTTCAAAAGTGACAGCTGCCCAGAGAGTGAGATATTCAAAATGAAACCTCCTAGGTATATTCAGGTCAATGCCTTCGACACTGTCAATCATTAGAAACTTCTGAATAGTTTGAAGGGCCTTAGCATAAGAGGAGTTGTTCATCATATGTTCAGGTAAAACCTCGAGGACAGAGTATAATATGTGCAAATA
This sequence comes from Megalocaria dilatata, assembly GCA_034642435.1. NCBI lineage: Eukaryota > Metazoa > Arthropoda > Insecta > Coleoptera > Coccinellidae > Megalocaria > Megalocaria dilatata. The sequence continues at coordinate 8,061,519 of CM067857.1, read as the reverse complement.
GAGGACTTCAGAAATGGTCTTCAGTATGACTGGTCTACCACAGGAAACAGTATTGGGTCCAATGCTGTATTTGATATACAAGAATGACTTCCTTTTTTCTTCCTCTTGGGACTATAGCACTTGGGAAGAAGTTGAGATCAAAGCAGAGCGAAGCCCAAATAGAATAAAAGACTGACTGAATGAAATGGAGTAAACAATGAAATTGGATGAAACAAAATTTGTGATAGTCTTGCAATAAATACAGCTTTCCTTAAATTGAACATCTGCCCTTGAGGGAATTGCGTTCCCATTTCGCTGAATGGGGTAATGATCGCATGGCCGAAGATGAGTATTGTACCAGAAAAAACCTTTTTAGTGATGAAGCATATTTCACCTCGGAGAACTATTTTTTGTGAAGATCCGTTAAGAATAAGTGTTATGCTAACCATCCAGAAACGATTGATGACTGACACAAAATCGAAGTTACCATTCATGAGATTGATCCCCAAACAATCGACAATGTACTGAAAAATTGAGTGGATCGGATGGAATACTCTAGCCAGTCATGGCGATCATTTGAATTATATTGTTTTCCATTCGTGAATGTCAAGTTTCTACCTTTCTAATAAACTCATGTGTTAATTACTGGAGTCCGTCCAGAAAGTATCCGGAATTTATTATTTTTCATAATTTTAATCTACTTTTTTGTAACATTCTAAGACAAAACTAATGTATAAAATAGGTTGTGCAGATAGTCGGCTATGGACAAAGTTGCATGGCAACACTATTTGTCAAATATTGTTGATTGTCAACAGGTATACAATTTATGAAATAATTTCGCAACTAGAAAAAAGAAAACAGGTAGAATATTTGTATTGAAAAGATTTTCGAAACGTTGAAAAATTAGTGCAATTGACTGAACTGGGAAGAAGTGTTGTATATGAGGCAATAAAGAGGATAAAAAATGGCATGGATATGAGGCATAGACCAGTTTCAGGAAGATCGCGTAAGATTAAAGAAAACAATTTGAACGCTTTCTTGGCCTTAGGACCACAGAATCCGCGCTTAGGGTTTCTCAAATTGGCTAACAGATTTAGAAATCAAATAGATATAATAGCATGTCCAGAAACCATCCGTATGTCACTGGAAAGACAAGCCAACATATCAAGGAAACCAAAAATTCCTTTTATGACACCTTTACAAAAGGAACGAAGGATAGAATTTTCTAAACGTTTTCAAGAAGATAATTTTAATAATGTCTTTATATCTGATGAAAGTTATTTCTAACTTGGTGAAAATCACTTAAAAGTCCTATCAAAACAACCTGTTTTCGTTCAAATTTCCAAATTTCCCACCAAAATAATAGATTGGGGAGCAATATCTCTATATAGTTGATGGTACCATTAATAGTGACAAGTATTGTGACATTCTAAACGATTTTCTCCTTGAAATGGCTCGTCTATACATCTCAATGAATTATGTACACTTTTATACGCTTGACAATGATGTTGTTATCGAAACGCACTGAGTATAACATTCTTAGTGAATAAATTGTGAAAATTTGATAAAGAATAATATAATAATGAACTGTGTGAAAACATGAATGATTTAAATCCTCTCAGACGTTTTTTGGTGATGAGGTCATTAAGTGACGAGTGTCATCAAGAACGTCTGAGAGGATTTCTATTCATGTCCTCACATATGGATTTTACTTTATGAAATTTTTACCGGATATGTGAGAACGTGAATGATTTAAATCCTCTCAAAATTGCACCAGATTTCATTGACACCATTCGTTTATCTTTTTGAGATCTTTGTTCAGGGAATCGATTTTCGGGCATCTTTGGGGGTGAGAATCAATGGTGCTCGAAGGTTTGTCACTGGTGAGAGACGACATTAAGTGCTATCATTCGCGAAGCTCAGAATGTGGTTTTCGGACGTATCGGATTTTTTTTAGAGTGATAGAACTTTAAACTGAAATAAAACACATTCAAATTAAGATTGAAGCCAAATTTTATTTTATTTAAAAGATAATTTTATGGCATTTATGTTTTAAGAATAACCTCTGGCATATGTCCATCACTACTAGCTCTGAGGAACCGCATTCGGCCAGACCTATTTTGGACCACTTTTTCGAGTAATTTAGGCCTTATTTCAGCTAAAACAAGAATTATGTTGGTTTCCAAAGCGTCTATTGTTTCTGGTTTATGAGCATAATCTATTGACTTGACATAACCCTAAAGATAATAATCCCGTGGAATTATGTCGGATGATCTTGGAGGCCTATTAATTGGGAAATTTCTCGAAATAATGTTATCGCCAAATCTTTCTTTCGATAAATCCATTGTAACGGTAGCAGCATGAGGTGTAGCACCATCTTGTTGGAACCAAAACACTTCTGGGTCGGTATCATTCAAATTTTGAAACAAATAATCATTGATCATCGATCTGTAACAAGCACCATTCATTGTTACATTAGCTCCAGCATCGTTTATAAAGAAATATGGACCGATGATGCCTCCACCATACAGTGCATTTTTCAGGATGCAATGGAACCTGCAGAACTTCTTGAGGATTGTTTTCACTCCATATACGGCAATTCTGCTTGTTTACATAACCGTTCAATCAGAAATGAGCTTCAAACACAATTTTACGATTAAACAGTGGACCAACTTCAAGCTGTTCTAGGGCCCAATCAGCAAACAAACGACGCTTATTATGGTCAATTGGCTTTAGTTCTTGAACCAGTGGGATCTTATATGGGCGTAGACCAAGATCTTTACGCAAAATTTTCCATGTGGTGGATGCACAGAGTCCAACTTGTTGTGAACGTCGATGAATAGACAAATCTGGATCACCATTAACACTATGACTTACAGCAGCGATATTTTCTTCTGTACGTAAAGTTCTTTGTCTTGTTGTTGTTGTTGCATCGAGTAGAGAAAATGTTGTCCGAAATCTATCGATAGTTCGACGAAGAAGCTGCTCTGATGGACGATTATGTAAACAATAAATTTCACGAAATGCTCTATAAGTTTGGCGAATAGAACACTGATTTTGAAAATAAATTGCAACAATTTTTAAACGTTATTGCGGCGTGAGTCTTTCCATGATAATTTGTCAATGCTTACTGAACAGAAATGTCAAAACAACATGGCTTCTACCTTCTGTCAAATCACAGTTATCCCTATCGAAAGTTCCATCACTGTAAAAAAAGACACCTGAAACTAAGAGGATCCTTTATGTGGATCAGGAAAAGGATGGTCGACACAACTGAGCCTTGGGGCACTCCAGCGTTACCTGCCCATAAACTAATATTGCTCGAACCGGAAGGCCCTTGGATACTAGAATAAAGGAACTTCGGCGCTCTCTCCTGGATAATAAGACGGATAACACGTGTGCGGACCATCTAATAAAAGAGAAACATGATTTCGATGAGCGTTTTCAGATTTTGCACGAAAAAAATAAGCGTAGGAAGCTGAACCTGTTAGAAAGTTCAAAAATAAACCGATTAAAAATTTATTGAATGACCAAATCGAGTTATCTACTTCACTTCTATTGGATCTTTTCTCCTAGGAACCTGGTGGTTTTTCCAACGATAGACCGGTTGTTTATAAGGACTTGAAGAAGGTTCTATGTAACGAAACGAGTCATGTGGGTAACTGCCAATAGTAAATAGAAATCAACATATATGCGAGTTATTTAATAAAAGTGTGTAATAGATTTCTGTCAAAACACTAACCTGCAATATTTCCAAATAATGAATTACGGTTGTGTAACGCAACGATGTTCCATTTTCGCGGAGGGTCTACGGCCTACCCAGGCGCCCAAAAGGGCGTCACGCCCCTGGGTTCGGCGCAAGACAATCTGTCCCGGTCAATACTCCAGTGAATCTCGATACACCGTCTCCGTCGGATAGTGTAGGACCAACAGAGCCGTTGGTGTTGGTTGTGTGTACACGCGTTCCGTTTTAATCGACTCCAAGTGGCACATGTGACTTCGTACATTTTTCTGAGGGATTTTCGACAAGAACGTCCGTCGACGATATCGACAATCGATGGCATTGTGACTGTGTTCCGAAAACTTCTGTGACTGAATATGTGGATGGTTAGAGTATTTGGTGCTAAGACCAGTGGCATGGGAAACCTGTGAAGCGAGCATGAGGAAAAAGTCTTCCCAGGTTTCTTTTTGGCTATTTTTCGTTATTATTGGTGAGTATTATGCAATACCTTTTATAAAAAAAAGGAGATAAGTTCACTTTCACATCTAAACTTCGAATGAAACAATATGAGAAAAGGAATTTTGTGTAAAAATTTAGGAAGGCTGCGAAAAACTATACCAAATGAGCCTTATGCGACTTAAAGGTGTGAACTGTTGTTAATTTAATTTTTGCAATCATAATTCTGGAATCTGGGTAAAACCGTGATGGAACGCCAATAACTACAAAAACATCAGGTTTTTTATGAAAAACCTAGGTGTCATGCAATCTAGGAATCTTATGCTGAAGAGCTCATAGAATAACATAATTCAACAGTGGAAAGGCGAATAATCAACAAATACGAAGGCAGTGTCATACAAATTCATAACAAAATCATACAAGATATCGATGATAATGATGAGTGCAGTTGGTTGGAAAATATTGCAGTAGCTGTCAATTGACATTAAGTATGTCATAAAATAATATTTGCAGGTTGAACAAGCCTAATAAACAACTTTTCACTGATTAAATTCCTGAAAATATAATTCTTGATTAGTCTGGATAGAACTGTGATGGAACACGAATAACTACAAAAATATCAAGTTTTTTGTGCAAAACCTAGGTGTTAAGCAATCTAGGAGTTTCTTATGCTAAAATGAGAATATAGAACAATATCAAACACATAGTTTAAAAGAGTGGAAAGGCAAATAGTCCACAGATAAAAAATGAACAACAAAATCATACATGATAATAATATATGCAGTTTTTTTAAATAGATAAGAGTTTCAATTGAAATTTTTACTCATTAAATATTGGTTGTGAACGCTTTGAATATATTTCTAGTTTTTTGAAATCCTGTTTCTAGTGGTTAAAAATCGATTCAAATCAATTTGCATGTTTTGAATTGTTGAAACCATGTCAAAATGAGGAAATAATTTGTAAAAAAACAAGTTCCAGCTCCTGAATAAGGTAGTAAATCTTGGATTAAAAATCAGCATAACGGAAACAGGTACTTACGAGTAGCTATCGTCTATATTTCAAACTGAATATATCGGGTGTTTTTTTTTTAGAGTGATAGAACTTTAAATCGAAATAAAACACATTTTAATTAAGATTGAAGCCAAATTTTTTTTTATTTGAAAGATAATTTTATGACATTTATGTTTTAAAAATAATTTCCGGCATATGCCCTCCACGACTAGCTCTGAGGAACCGCATTCGACCAGACCAATTTTGGACCACTTTTTCGAGTAATTCGGGCCTTATTTAATCAATAACACGAGTTATGTTGGATTCCAAAGCGCCTATTGTTTCTGGTTCATCATCATAAACCAATGACTTGACATAAACCCAAAGAAAATAATCCAGTGGAATAATGTCGCATGATCTTGGAGGCCAATTAATTGGATCATTTCTCGAAATAATGTTATCGCCAAATCTTTCTTTCAATAAATCAATTGTTACGGTAGCAGCATGAGGTGTAGCATCATCTTATTGGAACCAAAATACTTCTAGGTCGGTACCATTCAAATTTTGAAACAAATAATCTTTGATCATCGATCTGTAACGAGCACCATTTACTGTAACATTAGCTCCAGCATCGTTTTTAAAGAAATATAGACCGACGATGCCTCCAGCGTGTAAAGCAAACCATACAGATTACATTTTTTAGGATGCAATGGAACCTGCAGAACTTCTTGAGGATTGCCTTCACTCCATATACGGCAATTTTGCTTTTTTACATAGCCGTTCAACCAGAATTGAGCTTCATCACTAAACACAATTTTACGATAAAAAAGTGGATCAACTTCAAGCTGTTCTAGGGCCCAATCAGAAAACAAACGACGCTTATTACGGTCAAGTGGCTTCAGTTCTTGAACCAGTTGGATCTTGTATGGGTCTAGACCAAGATCTTTACGCAAAATTTTTCATGTGGTGGACGCACAGAGTCCAACTTGTTGTGAACGTCGACGAATAGACAAATCTGGATCATCATTAACACTATGACTTACAGCAGCGATATTTTCTTCTGTACGTACAGTTCTTTGTCTTGTTATTGTTGAATCGAGTAGAGAAAAACGTTGTAAACCATAAATTTCACGAAGTGCTCTATAAGTTTGGCGAATAGAACGCTGATTTTGAAAATAAATTTCAACAATTTGTAAACTTTGTTGCGGCGTGAGTCTTTTCATGATAATTTGTCAATGCTCACTGAACAGAAATGTCAAAACAACATTGGCTTCTTCCTTCTGTCAAATCAAAATTATCCCTTTCGAAAGTTCTACCACCCAAAAAAAACACCGGATAGGTAATGATACATACACAAATATATTCGTTAAAGTTCGTGAGAATGGCCGTTCAAAGGAACGACTGGATATAAAAATGGTAATTCTCAGTGGAGAAGATCTAAAGACTTGAAATTTTAGGTATATGTTTGCAGTCTGTATATGTCAGATATGACCCAGATTGGACAAAATCGACTCGATGGTTTCTGAGTTATTACCGTTTGAAATTTTTTTTTTTAATTTTTGCGAAATTACAAATCCTATCGATTTCAAATTTAGGATTAAGATGCGAAATAACGACACAAAGCTGGTTTGACTTCTGGTTCGAGATTGTCAGTAATGCAGCATCCTGAAAGTTTAATTTTGTTCACTTGTTGTATACCTACCAGTTACCATTTTTTCGAGATTATTATTTTATTATTACCATAATTTCAGTTTTTTCAAATTGATGAATATGCCGTGATTATGTCCCTTTTGACAGATTTGAGGATTTCTCACTCTCTGAGAATATCTGATGTAGTTAAGTATTTCTCCGTTAACCTTAATACCCTTCTCAACGTCTTTCAGCGACTGAAAATTTCCTCGGAATATATTTGAACACAGGACACAACCCTGTCTGACTCCTCTTTGAATTTCAACTTCTTCCAGTATACTTGATTCTGTTTTGACATTTGCTTCTTGGTTGGTGACGTTGGACATCCCTGTAGAAGTCATTCCATTGTTTTGAAGTGAATAATCAGTCTGTACAAAAAATTGTACCTAGCATTTGTAGATTACAACAAGCTTCTGATATGATGCATCATACCTATCTTATAAATGCTCTGATCAATCAAAGTATACCAGAACCATATAATCATATTCTATAACAAGTTTATCACAATTGCTCAGCAAAAATCAGCTTGAAAATGTAGGGAAGCCCTTTGAAATCGAAAAAGGTGTACGTCAAGTATTCAAAATTAAAATTTTTTCCAACTTCAATTGACTGTACTGAAAAAAATTGTTCTACATCAGTTTGGAAAGTTACTTCAATAGTTAGAACATTTAATAAGAATTCTAAAATGCTATAACACTAACTACATTCTTTTTTAGATTGGACAAAGAAGGTTTTTCTTAAAGTAATTCAGTTTCGTTTTATGAAAAGATTTAATAAATTCAAAAAAGATGCTCAAACTGCCTTCCTTCAGCTGCAATACATTCCCATAAATGAGGTGCATGTTGCGTTTGTGTGGTATACACAGACAAACAAAGTTCGTCGTAAATAGATCAAAACTATCCAAATCAAAAGCAAACAAATCTAATAGACGAAGCCAAAAGTCGTAAGTACACAAATAACACGATCAAATATGGAAAGATGCGCAGTAGAGCAAGGGGCGTAGCGTACTGATCTGTATTGTGTTTAAGTCTGCCAATACCAAATAATGGCGTCACTATCTGTCTCACTCACATTTCATGGAAGGACTCACCCCATCTCATTCAAACCAGATTCTTAAAGTATTGGATGCACTTGAATCATTTTTAGAAAGTTCGAAGAAATTGTGTTTCTTTAATAAAGACCGTATTTTTTGACCGATCTAAGAAATAATGTAGTAAGTGTTATACCATTTTAGAATCCCTAATAAATGCGCTAAATTTTAAAATAATTTGCCAAACTGACGTAGTACAGTTTTTTTTTCAGTACACTCAGTTAAAATTGTGCGAATTATTAATTTTGAATACTTGGTTCGGCAAAAAGTGACATTATTTTCCAAGCTGGAATAAATGGCGCTTATAATTGAAGATCACAGGTTACAGAAGCACTATTCGGAATAACATAGAAAACATAAAATTTGAAGAAAGTAAAAAATTATAGCAACAGGAGTTAAAAAATCATCACAGGGTGTGCATTTGGTCGAATAATAAAAAAATTTGTTGCCTGTAAAGTCGGTATACGGGCGAAAGTTTTACGTGACAACGACTTTGAGTGGTAAAATAATTTTGATGTGAATATTCATTCGTATAGTAGGAAGAAGGATGAAATAATAGTAACAATTTAAAACATTTATTTATACAAAGAATTATATTTAAAACATTAATTTATACAAAGAATCTCGCACTGAATTTCATATTAACAAAATTTTATTTATCAATCAGTTGTTATAAGTTATTAATAAATTTAACTTGTTTTACATTGTTATAAATATAAAAACTAAATTTAAAAGTTAGAACATTTATTTAAATCACATTAATTGTTAATATCAATCGATTTTAATTCAAAGTGTATTTTCTAATTCACATTTGATCTTTGAATTTGTAAATCGCGCGCTTACGACCTTGCGCAGTGATTAGTCGTCTCGGTTTGAATGTTTGAAAGTTTCGATTTGACAGGTTGGAGGTTAAACATTGTTATTTCAATTTTTTACATAGCAAGTCGCGCTCATTTTTTCAAGTTAAACAAATTATTATTGGTTGAGAAACGATTTCTACTACTTTTTTGATTGAAAACTACCACAACATTGTGATTACTACAACATAACCTATTCACTTATGTCTTAGTCATTTATTTCATCATGTTATATTATCAGTCTGAAATTATTTACCTTTGCTGTTTGAATTGTTGCGATGGACGAAACTACCTTCACATTATCACTACACAATCGTTTTACAATTAACTGGCAACGTGTAAACTTGTATGCAGGCGCCTAAGCGAAATAGAAGCGCAAGACATGAACCGGTGTGTATGCCTATCTCTCTCACTCTCTCTCTCGCTCTGTCTCTCTTGCTCTTAGGCGGGCTAACTGTGCTCGAGTGGAAGGGACGCGTGCCTTTCACTTTTTATGTCTGTCTCTCTCGCTCTTAAGCGGGCTAACCATGCCCGAGTGGAAGGGACGCGTGCCTCTCACTCGCTCTCATTGTGAGCGCATAACGTGAGCGGAGCGTAACGCAGTTTCTTGAAGTGTCACCCGGCAAACCAATTTATAAGACGTTGTCACGTCAAAATGCAATATAATTTGAAAAGTACACGACTTTTTTCTGATGACTACTATGATCACCCCCTGTTACCCGATTCCGGCTTGACGTCGACTTATGGGGGGACCCTGTATATGGTCTTGATTGCTTGTGTAAGGTTGGCTGGTATCCCTATCTTTGTCACTGCTTTGTATAGTTCTCTCTTGACACCGTGTCATGAGCTTTCCTAAGGTCAATACACGTCATATTTACTTATCTGTTTTAAGCTTTTTTCTTCTCTATTGTCTGTTCTATATTATAAATGTGATCTAGGCATGATTTTCTTGCTGTGAATCCTGCTTGCTCTTCACCGATTTCACCTTTTTTGCCCTCCTCAATTTTGTTCCTTAGGATCCTGCCATATTGCCTTCCCATTGACGCTTATTCCCCTGTAATTCTTGCATTCTTTTCTACTTCGTTCCTTATCCACGTATCAGGTGTCATTTTTATTCCCATAGTTGAAACGTAGCGCGAGATTTTCAGTAAAATCGCTCTTTGAAAGATTCCCACGAGTCGCCACTGCTTGAAGCCCAATATCACCCCCGCTATCTACACTGAAATCCTAGGACAACTTCGAGTGCTTCTCTTCTATCGAACGAACGTAACGCAAAAAAATAACGTTTCTCTCTCTGGAAAATTCCCAATGGTCCTCAAGGATATCGTCTGGATATTCGATCATCTTGTTAGAGGAAAACTCCTAGGGACTAATTGCATGAAAGGAAGACGAAGAACCATCGAACAAACGTCAGAGGTGGAGCTTTTGAAAGCACCGGACTTTTTCGGACTATTTCAGTTGGCAATTCGCTCGTCTTTTTCCCTTCCGACTTCATAAACGTTGCTTTCAATTATTTTCCACTTATTACGAAAACGCCGTCTTGGTCGCTGATTGGATTAAACTGGGACTTTCCGGATTCCACTGCTCGGAAAATGCAGTTTCAACGGTGTTGAAAAATGGTTTTTTCAAGGAGACGGCAGGAAATGAAGTATTTGGAGTTTTTCGCCTGTTAAATCTTTTATATGAGGTTTCACCAGAAGTAGATGTTTCGGTTTAGGATGAAGAATATCGCAATATGGGATCGTCATGATAAGAGTTTTTTTGAGGTTTTTCTACTAAGAGGTCCTTCACATGAAATTATTTTAGTAAAGGTCTTCCTTTAACAATTTTAAAATGAAACAACAAAGATTTGACATCTCAACTTAATTCATGCTTCATTTTGAAGCTTGAGAAATGCAGTTATGTTCGGAATAAATATCGCTTAAATGTCCATCAAGGCATCGTTCACACTGACGCACCGGATCGCTATAATTTTTGATCACTTTGTTCAATAATTCCGGCTGTATCTCGCCACTAACGGCCAGTTTCATAAACAACATCAAAAGGCTCCTTTATGATAAAGTCCCTTTATGAAAAAGGATCCTTTAAATGGGAGCATCAGTTTCATAAACGCACATCCACCGTCCTTTACTTAAAGCTTCCTTTAATGCACCGGTCATATGTTTCCGACTGTTGGCTATCCTGGGAACTAGTGATTTTACGAATGTAGTTGGTGATATTCTGTAAAAATTGTGAGTTATGCGTTGGAACTTGTAAAAAGAAAAAGAGAAGAAGCATAAATCGATCTTTGCATAAACATGGTTATGTGCAGAAGACAGTATATTGAAATTTATATCATTATTACGTGCGAATTGTTATATTTTATTACGTGGGTTATATGAATGTATATGGAAGAAAAGAGAAAAAAGTATTACTTTAAAACCTGAGGAGGAACTATGCCTCTTGGAATTGATTGAAAAAAAGAATTTTAATATTATAGGTTAAAGTCTGGCAGAGAATAGAAACTGCTTTCAATAATAATAATAATAACATTTATTTCAGTAGCTTTGCTAATTCATTACATTTAAATTTTTGTAATTAACAATAAAAAAAAAATTTCTCCTAAATTCCAATATTTTCTCTTGTATACAATAAACATTTTCTCTTAAATAATCTTAAGGTATTACTATTTTTTATTTCGTAAGGAAGCGAGTTAAACTCGATCAAACCTCTATGAAATAGGTCCTTTTGCCCTTGAGCTGATGTTGTCGGAATGACGAAAAAATCAGTTCTATTACGTGTATTATATGAGTGAATATCGTGTACAAATTTTAGTTGATTCAACAGATGATCTGGATACAATTGATTCTTTATTTTATATACTATAACCATTGTATTAAAGTAAATAGATTGTTTCACACTAAGCAATGACGTTGCGTTTAACATTTTCTGTATACTGGTAACTTTACTACAATTTAGAATTACTCTCAATGCTCGATTTTGCTGTTTTTGCAACCTATTTATCTCCGCATTGTTCAATAGAAATAGGACCGATGAGCAAAAGTTAATGTGTGGAAGTATTGTCGTTTTGTATATTAGTAATTTTGACCACTGACTGAGATCTCTACTTATTCTTCCCATGAAATTTACCTTTTTAGAAATTTTATTTGTTACATAATTTGCGTGATCTAAAAATGACAGGTTGCTATCTATATTGACTCCCAGATACTTACAAGTGTAAACTCTTTTTATACTCTGATCACGGACAGAAATTGCACAATTAGAATCTTCCACTGAATGTTTGCTCTTAATGATCATGTAGTTCGTTTTATTAATATTTAAAGATAAGCTATTTTCCCCTAACCAATCTGAAATAAATACCAGTTCATTATTCACTATTGTGACAGAGTCATTTAAGTTGTCCCCTATATGGTATAATAGAGTGTCATCTGCAAATAGCTGTAACTCACAATCTCGTACACAATTGACGATATCATTGATGTATAGTATGAAGAGGTCTGGACCCAAAACTGTTCCCTGTGGGACGCCATGTCGAGTTGGTATTGATGTAGATGTGTAATTTTGATATTTAGTTCTCTGCGATCTATTTTCAAGATAGGCAGTAAACCACTTAAGGACTGTCGATTCGAATCCATATTTGTTCATTTTTGATAACAATCGTTTTCTGTTGATAGTTTCAAATGCGCGCCTAAAATCTAGGAATACCACCACAATAACTTTCCCGTTGCGTAGAGCACTCTTCCATCTCAGCAACACTGCCTGAATAGCACTCTCACAAGAATTTCTTGCTCTGAACCCTGCCTGATATGGTGTTAATATTTTGTTATCTTCGATATATGTACGAACCTGCTCACTTACTATTAGTTCTAATAACTTTTCATATACAGGCACCATATTTATTGGTCGGAATTCCTCACATTTATTAGTATTATTAACTTTTTCAATAGGTATAATAACGGAAGTTTTCCACTTCTCTGGAAATTCTCCTTTTTGTAGACTATTGTTAACTAGATTTAAGAATCTGTCTCCGATTATTTCAATTGACAGCTTGACAATCTTATTCGTTATTCCATCTACGCTACTGGTTTTATTTCCTAATTTTTTAGCAATGGCTTTCATCTCATTAAGCTCAATCGTCTTGAATTTTTCAAATTTACAGCCGGGTTCTTTCATAATTTTAATATTCACTTCACTGTCACCAGTATATGCTTCTCGTGTAATTTGTTCAATACTTTCCACAAAGTATGCGTTAAACTTTTCTGCTATTTTATTGTCCCCTTCAACACACTCCCCTCCGAAAATAATATTATCCTTTTTCTGTACTATGTTGGTACCTTTCATGAGGTCCTTTAGTGTTTTCCACATTTTAGTAGAATCAAATTTGACTTCATCGATTCTTTCATTATAATAACTCTGTTTTTGTAATCTAATTTTTGTTACTGCAATGCAACAGTTCTCCATTGGAGAAATGGGGACCACCTCAAATCCAAATATGACAATATAAAAACTAAAACTAGAAGGTGGTAGCTGCTTAACGTAGTCATATTGACTGGTGGTGGGGCTCCATTGAAATTGAGGGAGCCAATTTCCAAACAGTTGAGACCAACTGTTACGAACCCACTTGCCAAAGCGAAAGAGATAGTGGCTATCAAGGAAGAGAATAGAAGAAAAGAAGAGGAGCATTCAAAGCTTAAAATATTAGATTTGCAAATTATGGAGATGAAGAGCAAATTAAATAAAAATAATTGAATCTTTTTTATTTTGAATGCACTTTCTGGAAAAAGCGGTTTTAGAATTCTTTCAGCATTGCTGCAGACTATGAAGTCCCCTTAAATTTGAATTAAGAATGGAAATTTCAATAACACATAATATTTTCATTTCTTTATTCTCACTTGAAACTTTTTCAGATGTTACCTAAAGTAAAACAATGAATCAGAAATACAAACATAGAAGCCTATCTAAATACATACCTTGTAAAATCTTATAAAAATTATATGAAATCTTGATATGTTTAAGATACAAATGGAATATGAAGAATAGTTCCACAAGTGACAAGAAAATTTATTTTCAATTATCACACAAATATAAATTTTAAATTAGCAAAATGTTTATTAATAATAGACTCTCGCTTGACGAGCTGCATTAACATTAGTTGAATTTGTTTGAAAGTCGTTTTCCTCCTGCAATCATTCATTTGGAAATATTTCGTTCATATCTACATATTGTGCAAAACAGAGGTAGCAACAATAATTGCCCTTATGGTCGTTAACACTCATTCCTTTAGAAAGTATAGGAAAATGACGCTTCCAAACTCCATACTTTCTCTCCACCACATTTCTAGTTTGTATAACTGACTGCTTATATAAATTTTCAGCTGCAGTTATAGCTTCCGGTAACTTTGTCATAAGATAAGTCTGCAAACTATAACCACTACCACCAAGTAACAAATACCGTCCTAATTTACCACTCTCAAATTGTCTCTTCAAGACACTGTTATTAAAGATGGTTTGATCATATATTTCCAGTTCCATAGAATCTCAATGTCAAAAGTAGTTGGTTCATCGGTTCAATACAGCTGCCTCTGAAAATTGTCAATTTAATGATTTGGTATACATAAAATTATATCAACAAAACAATAAATCGAAATTTGTTTACCTGTTAAATGGGAAGTACAATTGATCTGCAATTTTTTGAAGCAAAGATTAAACAGTTGGTTTTGTCAGGCAAAAACGATAGAAGAAATCTAGATCATCTAACGTGGAAAAATGTCTCTCCTGTAAATTTATGGTCTTCTCACAATTATTTCTTCATCATTTTATGAAAAAGTAGAACTAAAATCAGCATTCAACATTTGGTGCAACATATTTCGTAGTACGCTAAAATTAAATAAAATGGGATGTGACAGAACAAGGTTATGTCCACTGTTTTCGTGTTTATCGAGCACCTGCGCAGTGTCGAGTTTCTCGTTAAAGGATCCTTTTCCAGCCGTAAAGGGCCGGTTTTCTGACTTTAAGATAAAGGAGGCTTTTAACCTCAAAATTTGTTTATGACACACGTTTTATCATTAAAGGAGACTTTTTGGGAAAAAGGAGGCTTTAATTTCGTTTATGAAACCGGCCGTAAGAGGTCTTTCACATGAAATTATTTTAGTAAAGGTCTTCCTTTAATAATTTTAAAATGAAACAACAAAGATTTGACATCTCAACTTAATTCATGCTTCATTTAGAAGCTTGAGCAATGCAGTTATGTTCGGAATAGATATCGTTTAAATGTCCATCAAGGCTTCGTTCACACTGACTCACCGGATCGCTATAATTTTTGATCACTTTGTGCAATAATTCCGGCTGTATCTCGCCACTAAGTTCATCAAAGTCTGTGGCTTGTTGGCATAGACTTGTACTTTATTGGTCCATCTAGAAAGTATCCGGAAAAACAAATCACAATTTAGTATATATTCTTAATTCATGAATCAGAAAATCATAAAATATTCATCTTATATATTTATATAACCTCCATTTAACTGTAAACACTTGACTTAACGTCGAGGTACACTCGAAACTAGATCACCTCCATAATTTTCGGTGGTAGTAGTCCAGAACTGCTCGTTCAACTTCAATCTTCATTAGTCCCCATATGTTCTCAATGGAACTAAGATCCGGTGAAGCTGCTGGCCATGAAATGGTTGTCACTTGGTGTTCTTGCATCCAAGTTTGAGTATAGGCGGAAGTATGCCATCTTGCATTATCTTGCTGAAAATGCCACCCCTCTGGATTTAAAGCATGCGCCGTTTCAAGGGGAAAATCGTTAAGAATGCCACAACACTATTAATGGTACCATCAACTATACAGAGAGGCTTAGAACGACGCTGAGATATTGCTCCCCGAATTTTGGTGGGAAATTTGGAAATTTGAACGGTAACAGGTTGTTTTGAGAGGATTTCATCAGATATAAAGACATTATTAAAATTATCTTCTTGAAAACGTTGACAAACTTCTATCCTTCGTTCCTTTTGTAAAGGTAAAGGATTTTTTGGTTTCCTTGATATGTAGCCTTATCTTTTCAGTGACATACGGACGCTTTCTAGACATACTTTTATATTTCGTTGATTTCCAAATCTGTTAGCAAATTTGCGAAAGCCAAGGCGCGGATTGTGTCGTCCTTAGGCCAATAAAGCGTTTAAATTGTTTCCTTTAATTCATGCCCTTTTCCTGAAACTGGTCCAGGCCTCAAATCCTTGCCATTTTTTATCCTCTTTATTGTTTCATATACAGCATTTTTCCCAGTTCAGTCAATTGCACTAATTTTGAACGTTTCGAAAACCTTTTCTATACAAATATTCTACCTGTTTTCTTTTTTCTAGTCGCAATGTTATTTCATAAATTATATACCTGTTGTCAATCAACAATATTCGATAAATAGTATTGCCATGCAACTATGGCCATAGCCGACTTTCTACACAACCTATTTTATACATTACTTTTGTTTTAGAATGTTACAAAAAAGAAGTATCTTAAAATTATGAAAAATAACAAATTCCGGATACTCTTTTACGACTAATTTGAAGTTCTCCTGAAAAATCTCAAAATCTGATATGTTAAATTTCCACTATGAACTGCTCGATGCGAGAAGCCTCAAGAATCGTTACCTATATTCATATTTATAAAAGTTGACGAAGGTACATTTTCGGAGACAAACTATTGGCAATATATTTATATGAAGTTTTTTATTTCACTTTTGAAATCCCAATAATTGTTGTTTAAAAATAACGAATGTTGTTCTGGAAAACATAGATGAAAAGATATTTATGTTGGTATATTAAAATTATCAGTATTACTCTGAGTAATTGTTTGATTTGTCCAAATTTGTCTGATTTATTTGAAATATCTCATTGAATAAATATTTATGATAAGTTATTAAGTTAATATATATAGTTCACTGTTACTCAAACACATTGCACCTATTTTGATTAATTTTTTCCTACCTGCTACTGTTCTAAAAAGAAGTTCAGGTGTTTACCAATTATTAAGAGTAAATAAGTACCTGCACCTTTTTTTCAAAATTAACATGTCAATATTCCATAGTTTCATTCATATACTTTTGAGCATCCTGTTGAACGAAGTAAATTTCCGAAAATAAGTCAATATAATTGAAACTATAGCGGTGAACAACGGCTATAGAACTGAACTCATTGACAAAATGATCAAAAAGAAAACTTACCAGAATATTTTAAAACAATTTTATATCAATATAAATGATCCTTATGACGAAAAGAAAATTTGGTTTTCAAGGACTTATATAAAAGATTTCAGCAAATGGATCTATAATGGTCTTCATATAGGGAATTAATTCTTTAGCAGTAAATAGAAATAATTAAGCTAAGATGTTTGTGAACAATAAAGAAAGGAAACTCATATTTTCGGGAATTTATCAAATTAAATGTGACGATTATAATGCTACATATACAGGGTGTTTCACGAATGATTGTACAGGCTTTCAGGGCAGATGCAAGATGTATTGGTGAGTCTCAATCAGTGCTCGAAATATGTCCTAACTATACTAGTTTAAGAGATAGAAGATGTTTTATGTAATTTAACAAAAACTTTCAATCGGCTAACTCTTGAACGCCTGCATGGATCTTCATGAAAATTTGAGGGAATGAGTATAGGCCAATGCCTAATATTTCCACCTAATTCCAGACTGAGAAATTAAATTCTTTTTCCCACATCTTGTAAAACACCCTGTACATCGAATTTTCAAAAAGTGAAGTTCGCCTCAGAATCTACAATGAATACTCTCTCAAACAAGCTCATTTGAAATAATGGCACACTTCGCATCAATATTTCATGAGCTATTGAATATCTGGAATTTTCGATTCATAGACGCACGCGTACAAAACGAAATACTTTTCGACATCTTATTTACACTTTCGCAAATAAATTCTTTTGTACCCCTTCCCCCATCAATTTTCGTATGTGATTTGTTCTCGAAAATTTCCCTATTTCTTTTTGATACTTTCTAGCTCTTGTATTGAATGTTCTACAGCTTTCATTAGCCTTTCTTTCTGGTCTACTATTCATCTTCTCACATGCTGCTTGAATCGGTCTGAAGCTTAAGATATCATTCATTTTCAATGCTATGTGAAAGATTACAGAAGAAGTTCGTTTAATCTGAATTCAACCTATTTCAAAATCTTAGTGGCTCATGCTAAGAATTTTGACATTTCAAACCATTGTCGGGTAATTATTGAAATAGAAAAATACGCAAGTGGTACATTGTTTTGTTTTCATAAAATTTTCATTAAGAGAAATATCGAAATGCCGTCATTTACGAATACTGAGTATACTGATATAATTTTAGTTTATGGATTTTGTAAGTGCAATGGTCGTGAAGCTGCTAGGGAATGTCATTGGTTTGGTAGAGGGGGACCTCATGACTGGCCTGCAAGATCACCAGATCTTATATGCTTGGATTATTTTCTCTGGGGGCACTTGAAAAACGAAGTTTACTCTGAAGAAATCATAGACAGGGAGCATCTGATTAATCGTATTCAAGCTGCACGTGAAGCAATACGAAATTGACCAGAAATTTTGAAGAAAGCTGTAGCTCATTTGATCACAAGAGCTAGGAAATATTTAGAAGAGAGAGGGGGTATTTTCAAAAACAAGTTATAATTTTTTCTCTTATTTATTGTCAATTTTTTTCAGTTCCACACATGTTTATAAGGTACATTTTATATTTTCATTATTAAGTCCATTTTATTATAGTCCAATTAAATGTTAATTCGAGTTTTCGGTTAAATTTAGTTTTGCAAAAAATATTTGATGTTGCCCCTACATTCAATAATTGTATGGAATAAGATGCAACACAATATCTAAGTCATGTTACTGAGAATTTCAATCGATTCAATATGAACAGACGCATTATTCGGAGATTCACAGGTCCGTGTTTACTATAAATTGAAAATTCCTAATATTCAATGGTTCATAAAATGATGATGCGAAGTGTGTCATTGATCCTAACAGGCTTGTTTGAAAGAGTATTTATTGTAGATTCTCAAGAGAATTTCGCTTTTTGAAAATTGGATGTACAGGGTGTTTTACAAGATGTGGGATAAAGAATGTAATTTTCTCAGTCCGGACCTGTGCTATCGATAAGACATTATGAGCAAATATCTAGGCATTGGCCTATACTCATTTCCTCAAGTTTTCATGAAGATCCATGCAGGCGTTCAACAGTTATGTCGATTGACATACATCCTGTATCTCTTAAATTTATATAGTTAGGACATATTCCGAGCACTGATTCAGACTCACCAAAATGTCCTGCATCTGCCCTGAAAGCCTGTACAATCATTCGTGAAACACCCGGTATAGGCCAGACAGGCCGATGTTTACAACATAGAATCAAAGAACATAGGATGTCTCTTTTGAAAAACCATAAATCAACCAGTTTTGCAAAACATTGTATAGAATATAAATATTTTTTTACGAGAAAAATGTCACTTTACTATATAACGTTAGAATGGTAAATTGATGAACTATTTGGAGATTCTTTCAATCAAAAAAAGCACTGAGAAAAGGGATAATTTAACAAATTCACAAATATTCTTTGGAAACACGCCTATATTGGATGCTGTTATTTCCATGCGCCATAAAAATACACAGATGTCCCGAGTGTAATAAAAGAACCTTTTCAATTTTGCGTTCAGTTACTTTTTGTACTCCTTTGAGGATGGCCGAAAGACCGAAACACGTATCAAGATTCTGAATAAACTGTGAAACAGAAAAACTGTGTTTTTCAAATGAAATAGTTTTCATCTAATGTCTTCCTGACGGTATCTATTCGTCAATTTCCGGTACGCTGTTAGCCCATCCCGCTGTTGATCGATTCATTTTGCGAACGGCCCGAAATCCAATTATTACCCTCCGGTTAAACAGACGACCGTATGAGGTCATTCTTGTTGCGCAAACTTTGGCTGAAATTTTCCCCTTGCCATCAGCGTAATAATAGCGATTCTATATGCCGCATTTTCAATTTGGGACGCTCAAGTCGGAAAATTAATTCCGGCAGCTACGCCGGACTGTATTAAACCACGTTTCTGGCGGGTCCGGAAAATTTCTGTTATTCGGGAAAGATTAAAAGCGAGTGCCAGATTGAAATTATCAGGGAACTTTCCTGAACTTGTTAAAGTTTCATCGTTGCGCTGAGGGATCGCAGAAATTTCTTTATTGTTCGGGATATAGTGGAATGAATTCGCGTTGCTCACAAATGATCTTTGTAAATTCATATTGCTTTTCCAGAATTTCATTATTTACAATTCAAATATTTTGTTTTGGGGCTTTCCTGCACAATGTGCGAATTTCGAAAATGCCTTAAACGATTAAGGTAAACTAGTAAACATTTCCTGGTCAAATTATACTCTCTGAGGCTTAATTGAAGGCATTTTAGACATAAAAATAGTGATCAAATAAAGAAAATTCCGACAGAGTCAAATCTTCGTAGAGACCTTAGGTTTACCACAAGGAATAAAGTGTCAAAAGTCCCAATCAGTCCCATGTGCGCTAAGGGATTTTTTCGGGACTCAAGGTCAAAATTTTAGGTTTTTTGGATTTTTCTCGAAAACGGTATGTTTCATCGAAAAATTATTTCAGAGCAAAGTTGTAGATCTTAAAATTCTCTATAAAAATGGTCCTCACAATTTTTTCTCTAAGACTCACTATTTCCCAGATATTGCGCTTGTAAGAATCACATTCTACGTAATATGCACACATATCCACACCACCTGTTAGTGTACTCGGCGCGTTTTTTTTAACGTGGTATCCCCGGTAGGCCTATTCCACGAACCTTTATGACGTTATTTTCAGGAACAATAATTATTTGATAGTATGAAGATTATTGATATGGGTTACCGAGTTCATCTGCCGTTCTAACTTTTTTTTATTACTTTAATCTGACTCATATTCTTCATATTAAACTTCAACAATCATGTTTTCTTCAATTTCTCCTTCTTCTTCTTGTTGATGAATGCTTAGAAATTATTCAAATGAATATGAATCAGTTGTCTCTTCATCACAATTACATGAATCTTCCTCTCTTGTATTTAATTGAACATTTAAGCAAGAGAAACCTTGGCAATTGGTACACGCTGGAGAACACTGCAACGCTACTTTTTAACAGCCACATTTGGCACTACAACCTTTCTTGCAAATGCAAAAAATAGTGTTAAGAAGTTTTTCTGGAACAGGGGGCAGTAAAGTTCGAATCGGTTCCAAAGTATTATTTATCAATTTCCAACCCCAGTCTTCAGGATTCAGTTCATTGCCTTGCCATGTCTGAACTTGATAGTATACTCGAAACAAATGTTGAGTAGCAGATGCCGATGTTGGAGGAAGACAAGATAGTTGTACTTTTTGTTTCGTGTATTTTTTACATACTACTCTGTCAAGAAAGTACCGGGAATTTTCAATTAAAACAACATTTTTACATTTAATCGTCAAAATTTATTGGGTCGCCTTCAAAATAGGCTCCATTTGCTCCAATACATCTATGCCAACGGCACTTCCAATTATCGAAACATTTTTTATAGGCGCTTTCCGGGATGGACTTTAGCTCTCGCGCCGAATTTTGTTTTATGGCTTCAATCGACTCAAAACGGGTGCCACGAAGGGGCAATTTTAGTTTTGGGAAGAGGAAAAAGTCGCAGGGAGCCAAATCTGGCGAATACGGTGGTTGCTGAAGCACGTTTGTTGAGTTTTTGGCGAGAAAGTCAGTCACAGTCGTAGCTCGGTGAGAAGGCGCGTTATCGTCATGCAAAATCCATGAGTTGTTCGCCCACAAATTTGGCCGCTTCTTACGGATACGCTCACGCAAACGTTTCATAACGCCTAGGTAATACTCCTTGTTTACCGTCTGACGATACTCCTTGTTTACCGTCTGGAACGAATTCGTATTGCACCACGCCACGGATATCGAAGAAAACAATGAGCATCACCTTCATTTTCGAGCGGCTTTGGAGTGGTTTTTTCGGTTTCGGCTCATTTTTTGCCACCCATTCCGATGATTGCTGGCTTGTTTGCATATCGTACTCGTAGACCCAGGTCTCATCACCAGTTATAATGCGTTCCATGAATGTAGAATCGGAATTACAGCGATCCAGCATGTCTGAAGCAACCTGTTCGCGATGACGTTTTTGAAGAAAATTCAGGTCTTTCGGTACGAGTCGTGCGGCCACCTTTCTCATGCCCAAAATATCAATCAAAATCGTACGTGCGGACTCGTGGGATATCTTAAGATCATGTGCTATCTCTCTCAAGCTGGTACGACGGTTATCCAGCACCCTTTCCTTAATTTTATCGACGTTATCTTCGATCGAAGCCGTCGATGGACGACCACTTCACGACCGTCCTTAAAGGCTCTGTACCACTTATATGCACGAGTTTTCGATAGAGCATTATCACCAAAGGCCTTTTGCAACATTTTCAATGCATCGGCACACGAAAATTTATTTGCAACACAAAACTTTAAACAAATTCTTTGCTCAACGTAATCACCCATAGTAAAAATCGGCACGCACTCTGACATCGACTGACTTAATCAGCTGTTGCAAACACACTAGTTGACAGATCCCGTTCAAGCTTGGCATAGTAATTAAGGACAGTGGTACCAACCTAGGAAAAAAAAATTTTACCTGCCTCATGACCCCGCCAGATTTAAATCGATAATTCCCGGTACTTTCTTGACAGAATGTATATACGTGGCATATGTATGCATACTATGTAGAACATGATTCTTACAAGCGCAATATCTGGGAAATAGTGGGTCGTAGAGAAAAAATCATAAGGACCATTTTCATAGAGAATTTTAAGATCTACAACTTTGCTCTGAGGTACTTTTTCCAGAAAAAACCAAAAAACCTAAAATTTTGACCTTGGGCCCCGAATAAGTCCCTCAGCGCACATGGGACTGATTGGGACTTTCGACACTTTATTCCTTGTGGTAAACCTAAGGTCTCTACAAAGATTTGGCCCTGTCGGAATTTTCTTTATTTCAATTGTCTAAATTGACCGGACTATGATGAAAATCCATTTTAAATAAGGTTACTCTGATGTTCATCAATTTTTATTGCTATTTAATACAACAATTGTTTCGCTATCAAATCTTACATTTTGAATAACTCAATCTGTTTTCGAAATCGATTTCTATTTATTTTCGAGTAGGTAGAAAAATTTTCATTGAGCACTAAAACCCAAAAAAGGGGAGTCTCTAGTGACTCTTAACAGGTTTAAGGCATAACTTTTACTTTCAATATGAAAAATGTCAAACCTATATCGTTGGCCATTAATGATACTCCGCCAGCATGAATTGAACATAACACAGTGACTTTTTTTTTGTGACGGTGCCTGAACAGTTTCGTGCGGATTTTCATCACTTAAAATTCTTCAATTCTGTTTGTTGACCTAACCATTCAACCAAAAATGAGCTTCATCACTGAATAACATTTTTCGATTAAATCATTCTTTATTTTCAAGTTGCTCAAGAGCAACATCAGCAAATAAACCACGTCTGTGGTGGTCCAATGGCTTCAGCTTGAACCAGTTGAATTTTGTAAGGATATTAACCAAAATATTTTTTTTTAATTCTTAAAGTTCTTGCTTGAGAAAATGGCTGCAACCAAATCAATACTCTGCTCTTATCTGCGTGCATTTCTTGTTCGTACTGATACTCTTGTATCGTGTAAAGGAAATTCACTTTCAAATTTGTCTACAATACGATGAATAGTGAGCCGATTAACTGTATAATGTCATCCATGAATTCTTGAATTTCTCAGTTTTCTCAAAAAAACACTGATTTTGGTGAAATAGTTAAACAATTTCCAAACGTTGTTGACGCGTGTATCTTTCCATGATTAAATGGCATAACCTACTGGACACAAATGACATGGTAAATGTCAAAAATAACATTCGTTGTTGCCATTATTACCATTTTAAATTGTACCATTCTTATTGGAAAACTCTTCATTTTGTTTCTATAATTTCTGTGCTCTCCACCTCCTTTTTAAAACAGTTTTGAAACATTCTATGATGTCCTGAATATTATTTCAAGATCAGATACTTCATTTATAATTCCTGTAACACGACAAATTTCATCTTCAGTCAACAATAAATCTTGGACGTGACAAAAAATACTGCATTCTCAAACGGAGTTGGCAAGATACCGACCTTAATGAGATTCATTCCGCTAGTAACTTCTTGCAATTTTTCCTCCGGCTACCTTGATTGCCTAGCTTCATTGGGCGGTACAGGAAAATCTAATTTCCTCGGATATTGAATGGGAATCCATTAGAAAACCTCTAATAAATAACTCTCTTCTTTTATTCATACGCCATTCCCCCAACGACGCTCTCTGCCTATCTCTCGTACGAGTTAATAATACACCCGGAACGGGGATAGCCGGGGCCCGTAATGAATGGAACCCACCTCTTCCTCCTGTCTGGCCTTTCTCCTCCGATACGTTCCAATTCTATGGTCGGAACTGAAAAAACACGGTGTAAGGAAAAGTAATTAACTGTCAAACGCTCGGGTCGTTCTTGCTGTATTTCTGTGTTATCGAAACGAAGAGCTATCTGTGAATTGTCGGTTAACAAATATTCGAAACAATTCACGAGTTGAATAGAATAAAAGTTGGTCTTGTTTTTATGGAACCTTGAAGTAGGTACGTGATTTTCTGGAGAATTATGGATGATGAGTTTCTGGAAGCAACCTGACACATAGGAATGTATATTTTTAACCTCCTACGGTCGTATTACATTCCAAGAATATATTCACATGTAATCGTAAAATTAGCATGTAATACCATGTTGAATTCATTAGAGCAGTTGATACAAACATTTGAATGGAAATAAATTAATTATTTATTATGTGAAAAGTAATTGAAAATTTATGGAATCAGTGAAACACCTTTTCTATAATAACGAATAAATTCATTATTGAAATCTTGAATCTATTTGAAGAATGACTTATCAGAAAGTGGCATATAAATCCGAAATTTTTATTGCAGAGATCCAAAGAAAATGAACCGAATTGATAGTAGTGCCTGTATTTAAACTGGAAACTATTAGGAGTACAAATAAGTTTCCGCCGTTTTGACATTCAAGAATAACATAACCTATTAATATCATTGATTTTATATTCGTGAAATATAATTTTCATAAGTTGAAAATGTTAAAATTTGAGCCAAGTAAGCGTCACTTCCAGGAAATATTAGTTTACTTCTTTAATTTAAAGAAATCTGCTGCTGAGGCGCATCAATTGCTCGTAGAAGCATATGGTGAGGGTGCTTTGAGTGAGATAACGTGTCGAGAGTGGTTTCAAAAGTTTAAAAACGGCGATTTCGACGTAGAAGACAAAGATCGCAGTGAAAGGCCAAAAATTTACGAGGATGCAGAATCGGAGGAATTATTGGAGGAAAATTCATCTATCGAACACAATTGATGAGATTGAGCCGAGCTCTGAAGGAAAAACGCCCTCATTACTATTCTAGACACGAAAAAATTATTCTTCTGCATGACAATGCTCGTCCACATGTTGCGGCTCCCGTGAAAAAGTACTTGGAAACACTTGATTGGGAAGTGTTACCCCACCCGCCTTATTCACCAGACATGGCATCGTCCGATTATCAACTGTTCCGGTCCATGGCACATGCTCTGACGGCGCAGCGGTTCACATCTTATGAGGATACCAAAAATTGGGTTGATTCGTGGATAGCCTCAAAAGACAAGGAGTTCTTCAGACGTGGGATTCGAATGCTGCCTGAGAGATGGGAAAAAGTGGTTGCAAGTGATGGGCAATATTTTAAATAAATTTATATTACCGTTCTTCTATAATAAATATTTAATTTGTGTTAAGAAACGGCGGAAACTTATTTGTACTCCAAATATATAACCATGCATACTCCACAAAAATATTTTATTGCTCAACGAGTTTTATATTGGAAACCTTATTGTTGCAGTTCACACTGAATTCAAGATATGTAAAATTCGTTAAAATGATTTTTTCATTGCTATGATCTTCACGTATTTCGGCATAAAAATTTACAAATTCCAATTCAATATGGGTGGATTCAATTATTTTCGAAATAATGGGAAAAAGTGAACGCATCCAAATGATATGTCAAGTTTTAAGCCCTCCTGTGGGTGAAATCGACACTAAACCTCGCAGGATTCTAATGGCCCATTAAAATGGAAATGACCAAATAAATCAAGTTAGATCCACCAAGTTCAAGATAATGCAATTAAATGCACAATGTATTATAAACAAAATAACATCCTTCGAGGTTTTGCTCAGTTCTTTCGGGCCGGATGTCATAAGTGTGGCCGAGCACTGGTGTTCGGCCGAGCGGTTACCTTACATGTCATTAGCGGGTTATCATATGGCGGCTTCTTATAGCAGACCAACTCGTGAACATGGTGGTGTTGTTATTTATACCAAGTCAACACATCAAGTGCACCAGCTTAATGTAGCAAGATTCTCGATTGAGATGCATTGTGAAGTGTGTGCAACAAAGGTTAAATGTTATGAGACCACTCTCTGTGTAATAAGTGTATATAGACCTCCTTCAGGTGATTTCAAATTATTTTTAAAAACTCTAGAATATGCTCTAACATACTGCAGCTCCATGTGTGAAATTATATTCTTATGCGGAGATCTTAATGTGGATTATCTGTCTCCTTCATCACAATCTCAATCCCTAAAAGATTTGTTTGTATGTTTCAATTTGGTGGTCAGCTCCTCAGAGCCAACAAGAGTCGTTACTAATAAGAACGGTATTACCTCGTCCTCCAAAGTTGACTATGTAACAACTAATGTTGACTCAAAACTTGTCAATACATATGTGTTTGAACCGTTTATAAGCGACCATAGAGCGATTATGCTTGAATACATTTGTAATTATGTTAAGCCCAGTATCCCTAAACGGGAGATGGTGCGAGTTATGTCAGATGATAATTGGGAAACTCTCTATTCATTGGTCAGGAGCAGCGATTTTCGGGTGATCTATTCTGATTTGCCAGTTGACGATAAGTTCAACCATTTCGTCACTTTGCTGAAGTCTGCAGTTGACGAAGCCTTTCCACTTAAATATATTCATTCTTCCACTTCTCGGAAACATGGTTGGATTGATTCCAAAATACGTAGAGAACGGAACAATTTGAGGAACTTACATTGGCTCTCAAAGAACTTGAAGACACCCGAGGCATCTCACTTGTATAGTGGGGCAAAAACTCAGTACAATCAATTATTAAAGTCGTCCAAATTTAATTATAATAAAAACATCCTATGCAATTCTGACAATAAATGCAGAACTGTTTGGAAGATGGTCAGTGATGAAATCAATACCAACGCTAAAATTCCTAAGAATATTTCACTGAAGATCAATGATCTGCTTGTTTCCAGTCCTCAGAGGATAGCTGAAACTTTTGCTCGATACTTTACCGAGGTTAATCGTGTCTCTGTCCAAGAGCACTTCGGCGGTTCCTTGTCGGATTCGTGCACTACGCAGGTTCTCCTTGACCATAATTTTTTCTTCTTTCCTGCTACTGCAGAGGAAATTTCTTCTACTATACGTGGTCTGAAGAGCGCTGGTGGTGCCGGACCTGACATGGTTTCAGCCAGGTCTCTGAAATTTTTGGCTCCTCTAATTGCTGAGCCCATCACCTGCCTGCTGAACGAGTCAATTTCTGCTGGATACTTTCCGTCTGTCCTCAAATTGGCAAGAGTTATACCGATCCATAAAAAAGGCGACATCGAGGATATAACGAATTATCGGCCTATCTCCATCTTGAGCCAGATTTCGAAGGTTTTGGAAAGGGTCATATATAAAAGAATGTACAACTATTTGACGAAATATTCGATTCTGTCTAGCAGACAACACGGCTTCAGGCTTGGTAGGTCAACCCAGACCGCCTGTTGCGAGTTTTTCGACCTTGTTTACACCAGCTTGGATAGCGGATACTGTGTTGCAGGTATATTCTTCGATTTATCCCGGGCGTTTGACACGCTCCAACACAAGTTCATATTCGAGAAAATGTATCAGATGGGATTCAGAGGTGTATTTCTGGAGTGGGTCAGAAGCTTTGTCTCAGATCGCAGAGTGTACGTAAGACTGAACGGGTGTTTATCCGACGAGTTCGTCAGCGATCTGGGTGTTGCGCAAGGATCTGTCTTGGGCCCGCTCCTGTTCCTTTTGTTCATTAATGATCTCCCTACATATCTGCTTGTACCTATATTGATTATGTTTGCCGATGATACCTCCATCGCAATCAGAGCTTCCAGCTGGCAGGAGTTGAGGTTGCATTGCGAGAAAATTGTTCTGTGTTTCGAGGATTGGTGCCACAGAAATTCTCTAATCCTCAACTTATCGAAGACAGTTCTGATTAAGTTTCAGAATCGGGAAAACCAAACTTCGGGACCTCTTGTTATCAAACACCAAAAAGGTTTTTTGCAGTCGACGGAAGTCGTCAGGTTTCTGGGGCTGTTTGTTGATGGTAACCTTGCGTGGCGTCATCACGCAGAGCATGTTTGTGGTAGGCTTAACAAGGCTTGCTATGCTATTTCACGTCTCAGGGGCTGTCTACCAGTCGAAGAATTGCTGAGTGTTTACTACAGCATGGTATATAGTCACTTGAGCTACAACGTAGTTCTTTGGGGTTCAGCGGGGGGATCTCACCGAGTTTTTATTTCTCAGAAAAGGATCATACGCCTTATTTTCAAACTTCGGCCTCGCGATTCATGTCGTCCGACTTTCCGAGAATTTGGTATACTTCCCTTCCCATGCGTGTACATTTTGAACTGCCTTGTGAATATCCACCTAAACTTAAGCAAGTATAAGAGATGTTCAGACTTTCATAAGTATGAAACACGTAAAACAGATATTATAGCCTTTCCTAGACATTCTACGGCCAAGTTTGAATCCTCACCCGATTATATGGGTATCAAACTGTTCAACCATTTGCCTAGTCGACTAAAATCAATGAATGGAAAGTTTTTCAAGAGGGAAGTTAAATCCCTTTTACTCAATAAGTGTTATTATACTGTCGATGAGTTTCTGGCTGATGCCGTTTGTTAATTTTTATATGTGTTTCTTCGTAAGACTTGTCCTATACATTGTAAATGTCTGAAAGGATCAATAAATTTATTATTATTATTATTATTATTAAACCTATTGTTAATTTATAAGGCTTGCTCTCTAAATAGTGCGCGATTGTTACAGATTTTCAAGCGTCGAACTCCTTACATAAATACCAACATTACTCTATTCTTGGCTACTTGTTCCATGCACATCTAGCATGACCCATAAGTCGGTCGATTTATTTGCATAACGACGGGAGGATAAAGAGCTCTTTCATAAATTCATACAAACACCTGCCTCTGTGGTGTGGGTATTTTCCATGTTCCATTGACATAAATCGCTCCGCTCGCAGAGATGCCAACTGCAGCATACTTCATGATGTTGACATAGAAAATGTGTGGATTCACGAATAGTAACGAGTTCCATAAGTGTTCTCGCTGTGTTCTTCCCCGTTCGTGGAACTACTTTGCTGATGTCACATGATCCAGTTACGCGAAGATTTGAATAACTCTTCGGGATTATAAAGCGTCTTCCTGTAAGAGGATTTATTTCAAATTGAGAGAAAAAGCTGAGATATTTTTATTTCAAAGTAGAATAAATAGGAAATAACTTCATAAAAATTAATTAATTTTATGCACCTTCTATCAAATATTAACCCCTATTTATGTTATTTTATTCATAATATATAATTATTTGGTTTCCTTATCATTCTTTATGCAGATAGTCCTTGTGCTATAACAGAGGCCGTTACATTGTCTTTCAATCTTTTAGATCAAAGGTAAACCACAAAGTTATTTATTTACTTGTAAGATAACCTTATATTACATTTAAATTTTTCAACACTCATTTACCAGAAGTTTCTAAATTGTTGAAGGGTGAGTAAATGTTTGTTTTTTATATATAATATATAATTATATTTTGGCTTCAATAAATCTCATTATGGAATGTCAATGAATTTAAATAACCTCAAAAATAACTTACACTGTTCTGTGATTTTGTTAGAACAAAGACCAATCTTGAATTTTAAAGTTGGTCTGTTTGAAGTATCCATTCTTAACACGTGTTTGTTGTGATATAGTTGTAGTTATTTGATTTTGATATTTGGAATGTTATCTAGGACCGAAGAAGAGATTACCTAGAATTATATTTGTTTTTTGAAGATATAGTGCATGTTTTGAGAGATTTCTGAATTAACTTATTCGAATATTTAAATATATCAAATATTTCAAATAAATTATATTCTTTGAGAAGTCCTCAAGTTGTGTTCATGTTTTTTAAAAGGCAATTGGTGTTTTCAAGTAGATCAGAAACAAAATTTTGTCTCCTTTAAATATTTATTTATTAATTTTAATGACCTTCTTATATCTGTTGGTTTATGTATTCCATTCGACATTATATATTGAGTTTTGATTATATACGTCTATTAAACGTAAGCGGTTCTTATTTTAGACATTAATTTAATTCTAAAAGTTTTTGAATAAAAATTTTCTTGAAATTGAAATTGTAGAATATTTTATTAAATAAAATAGAAAGGCCTTTTACTTGATAGAAGAAATATAACAAAATTTGAATATTAAAACAATTTGATATGTTTATCTTCTACAATTTCAATTTCAAAAAATTTTTTATTCAAAAAACTTTTAGAATTAAATTTATGTCTAAAACAAGCAGCACTTATATTTAATAGACGTATATAAATAATCAAAACTCAATATATAACGTCAAATGGAATAAATAACCCAACAGATATACGAAAGTAATTAAAATTAATAAATAAATATTTAAAGGAGACAAAATTTAGTTTCTGGTCTTACCTTTAAGAACACCAATTGCCTTTTAAAAACATGAACACACTTAAAGGACTTCTCAAAGAATATAATTCATTTGAAATATTCAATATATTTAAATATAAATTAAATTCTAAAAGTTTTTTGAATAAAAAATTTTTTGAAATTAAAATTGCGGAAGATAAACATATTTCAATTTGTTTTAATATTCAAATTTTGTTATATTTCTTCTATCAAGTAATAGGCCTTTCTATTTCATTTTATATATAATATATAATTATATTTTGGCTTCAATAAATCTCATTATGGAATGTCAATGAATTTAAATAAACCTTAAAATAACTCACACTGTTCTTTGATTTTGTTAGAACATAGATCAATCTTGAATTATATAGTTGATCTGTGTTTCGAAGCTTTAGTCTTTTGATACGTGGAGAGATATAGGTTAGTTTTTTGATTTTGATATTTGGAATATTAAATGAGGGCTGAAGACGGGATTGCTTAGAATTATATTTGTTTTTTGAAGATATAGTGCACAGTTTCTTAGAGATTTTTGAATTAACTTATTCGAATATTTAAATATATTAAATATTTCAAATAAATTATATTCTTTGAGAAGTCCTTTAAGTGTGTTCATGTTTTTAAAAGGCAATTGGTGTTCTTAAAGGTAAGACCAGAAACAAAATTTTGTCTCCTTTAAATATTTATTTATTAATTTTAATTACTTTCGTATATCTGTTGGGTTATTTATTCCATTTGACATTATATATTGAGTTTCGATTATATACGTCTATTAAATGTAAGCGGTGCTTGTTTTAGACATTAATTTAATTCTAAAAGTTTTTTGAATAACAAATTTTTTGAAATTAAGATTGTAGAAGATAAACATATTTCAATCTATTTTATTTTAAATATTTGTTGTCGATTGATGTTATATTTTATTGAATATGAATTATTTGAATACTGACGATGCAAAGTCTCCCTTAAAACTTGTTTTTCACTAATGTTTTTACATATCTTGAGATTTTTTACGAAGTAACTTAGTTAGATTTCCAATAATATTGAATATTCTAAGTAAGATAGTTTTATGATCAAATTCTTAAACAAAATGTTGTCTATTCAAAATATTTAATTTATAGAATTTTCGTTAACAATTTTTATTTATTGGATTTTGTTATATCATTTGGATGTCTTATAATGAATGTTCATTTTATATGTCGTTTGATATAAGTGGTACTTATGTGACATTATTTCAATTTAATTCCTGAAGTTACAATTATTAAATATAATTTTTTGGAATTAAATATGTAGAAGGCTAATATTATAATAAAATATTTAAATAAGGAAATAACTTCGTTTTCTATCACTGTTTTTAGGGGTGGGTACTTTGAAATTCGTATTTTTGATAAATAAAAAATGCTACACAACAAACAAGGTTAACTAATTACATAAAAATTAAGGCAAAACCACGGTGTAAATCGAGATTATGTTTCAAAAATCCGGAATAATTCAAAATATTCTATGAATTCCTGTGTTTCTAATATATTTTTTTAAAATTAAATAATATGTAAACATTGTAGAATGTTCTGTTATTATATTTGAAGTAATTGCTTATACCGCCCTTTCCTTGTGGCTCTAGTGACCTCTGACTAATCAGATTTACTGTTTGTTTTCCGATTGCAGGCAAACAACCAGGAATAACCTAGTTTAATGGCTGGGTAAATATTATGATAAAGACCTGATTTGAGAGGGCCTACCATCAAATTACAATATTATTCCAATGTGACACACCTACCCAAACAGCGTTTTTATAACCCTATCATTATCAGTAGTACACGACTGTTATCAGCGATATTAAAACGCATTATCTCTATCATTAAATTAGCTTTTGTAACACGAAAAAGCACATGTGTGGGCTTTGAGTTTACCATAAAAGTACCGACGAACGTTATAACCATAATCAAAATGAAAATATGCACCATGCTTGAAGCTAACGTGGTAAAATCGAGAAGGGATCACCTCGGAGCCAGAACTTCATAGTTATATTAATTAAGTGTCAAAAACGGTTATTTATATGTTGAAATCGGAATACATTACCTAATTGTCCATTGGAGAATTCCTCAATAACAATAGCATGGAGGCAATTAGGTGTAAAATCTTTTTTTAATCATACAGAGTGAGTGAAATTGTTCAAAACAGCAATTATCCAAATTTCACGCATTTATTCTTTCGGAAAAATCCAAATGAGTGAATATAAACATACAAAAGTATGAACTTGCATTTCAATATATTAAAAATTACGATAAGTGAAAATCTTTACGAATTGATGAAGGTTAGAAGTTATACAATTTGAAAGAAAATATCTTCAGTTACAGAAATATAAATCTTATACAGTATAATTTCAAGAATCATCAAAAATATTGAAGAAATTAACATAAATACAATCGCAATCAAATCTTGTATAATTGTTGTGTTTACTCATATTTTCTGATAAATGTATCATTTAGAATATCAATATTTCAAAAATATGGACTTATCCCAAGTTCAGTTTTCAATTTTCTGAAATATAATCAAACAAATGTGTATTAAAGATTTAGGTTATATCACAGAGTAATACTTCCCTCTTAAAGCAAACGTCCAACATGACACAGAAATACATTTTTCAACTACAATCATAGACCAAGTTAACTATCATTATAAAAATAATGTTTAGAAATATAAATTCGGGTGTTTTTTTTTAGAGTGATAGAACTTTCGATTGGGATAACTGTGATTTGACAGAAGGCAGAAGCCATGTTGTTTTGACATTTCTGTTCAGTAAGCATTGACAAATTATCATGGAAAGACTAAAGCCGCAACAACGTTTACAAATTGTTGAAATTTATTTTCAAAATCAGTGTTCTATTCGTCAAACTTATAGAGCACTTCCTAAAATTTATGGTTTACATAATCGTCCATCAGAGCAGCTTATTCGTCGAACTATTGATAGATTTCGGAAAACATTTTCTCTACTCGATGCAACAACAACAAGACAAAGATTTGTACGTACAGAAGAAAATATCGCTGCTGTAAGTCATAGTGTTAATGATGATCCAGATTTGTCTATTCATCGACGTTCACAACAGGTTGGACTCTGTGCATCCACCACATGGAACATTTTGCGTTAAGATCTTGGTCTACACCCATACAAGATACAACTGATTCAAGAACTAAAGCCACTTGACCATAATAAGCGTCGTTTGTTTGCTGATTGGGCCCTAGAACAGCTTGAAGTTGATCCACCTTTTTTATCATAAATTGGGTTTAGTGATGAGGCTCATTTCTGATTGAACGGCTATGTAAACAAGCAAAATTACCGTATATGGAATGAAAACAATCCTTAAGAAGTTCTGCAGGTTCCATTGCATCCTGAAAAATGCACTGTATGGTGTGTTTTACACGCTGGAGGCATCATCGGTCCATATATTTTTAAAAACGATGCTGGAGCTAATGGTGCTCATTACAGATCGATGTTCAATGATTATTTGTTTCAAAATTTGAATGGTATCGATCCAGAAGTGTTTTGGTTCCAACAAGAAGGTGCTTCATCTCATACTGCTACCGTAGCAATTGATTTTTTAAAAGAAAGATTTGGCGATAACATTAATTCGAGAAATGGTCAAATTAATTGGTCTCCAAGATCATGCAACATAACTCGACTGGATTATTTTCTTCGGGGTTATGTCAAGTCATTGGTTTATGCTGATAAACCAGAAATAATAGACGCTTTGGAAGCCAACATAACTCGTGTTATTGATGAAATAAGGCCTGAATTACTCAAAAAAGTGGCCCAAAATTGGTCTGGTCGAATGCGGTTCCTCAGAGCTAGTCGTGGTTGACATATGCTGGAAATTATCTTTAAAACATAAACGTCATAAAATTATCTTCCAATTAAACGAAAAAAGTTGGCTTCAATCTTAATTAAAATGTATTTTATTTCAATTTAAAGTTCTATCACTCTAAGAAAAACACCCGATATGTTCCCAAGAATTCTAGTTTTGGCATCTAATACATGTAAATTCGCCATAAAAAATTTACACTTGTTTTTCGAGTGTATTTCTATATTGGATAAAGATTCTAATCGGGTTTCAATAAGTTTTAGCACGTATACATAACACAGAATTGCGTCGATGGGATTGTTATCGAAGTTCTGTGGGGATTATACGTACGAAACTGCACGTCCATAGAAAATAAACAGAGGTGCGTTCCGTCAAGAAGTTTTAATAGATGGCTTTGAAGCGTCTCGTTGAATTTCAATAGAAAAACAAACAAAACTAGCTTTGCTCTCTTTTTGGAACGTCGGGGTCAATTCCTAGAAGCGTCATTGCTCTCCGTATGGGTTTCTCCGGGTAGTGGATGTGAATATTAATGACATGGCCGGTTTCTTCTGTTTTCACCAGAACCGATCCTACGGCGCGAATCTACTTCCAGAGAAAACTTGGTCCTGTGGGAACCACCCACGTGATTTGGTTTCGATTGGTAGCGGACGCAAGGTCAATATTGCAACTTTGTGTTTAAACGTCAGCAGGTGCGTTCCATTGTTTGGGTAGGGTAAAAATACACGCATTCTCGTAGACTCCAGGTAGCTGTCGTCTTTGTTTGGAGGGAGAGATAAGCAGGTGCTTTGGAAGAGTGGGTAGTGAGAATTCATACGGTATACTTACCGTGAACGTGCATTGCCGCAGGGCATGGACCCGAGTGAGTCCACTTGCTCTCGGGGGACCCTCTTCGTCTGGAACTAGTCGAAAAACGACGAATTCTATGATCGCCCGCTCTCTTATTGACAAAGCCACTGTCAGCTGGCAGATGGGGAACGAAAATGCGGGAAGAATAGAGTGGCTCATAATTTCTCGGTGATTTAAGGTTACTATTACGCTTTTCTTATCTGTTGACGTGTTTTACGGCGAAACAGATGATGAGAAGAGCTGTGTGAGAGGTATATATATGGTCCCACGGAAGTTTATAAAATGAATGTTTTCATTGAGCGCAGAGTTCATCGTATACATAATATTTTTTTGAGTGTTTACTCGAAATTGCGCAATATTAATTTTTTTAACTGAAATTAAACATCGAATTGTGTTGGGCTTTACTCGATAGAAATTCACTGCACACTTAAATAATACACATATATGTTAAAAAATTTAATTGAATCGGTTTTTACTCGATAGAAATTCATTTTAATCAAATAAAATGATGAAGATTATTTCCACAATTCATTAATTCAACGATAATTATTTCTCCAACACTGAAGCAAGTTTAAATTTTGAACTACTTTTAAAATTACACCTTCACTTTTTGCATAGCAAAAAATTTGGAAATTCTTAAAATTATAAAATAAAGGGAGTTTTGTTTATACTTGATAGAAAGTATATAAAATTATTTGAATATTCTAATATTTACAGATATATTCTGTTAGCCTTCTACATACTTAATTCCAAAAAATTATATTCAATATTATAACTTAACTAGGAATTAAATCAATAGATATTTTATTCATAATATATAATTATTGGGTTTCCTTAACATTCTTTATGCAGAGGGTCCTTGTGCTATAACAGAGGCCGTTAAATTGCCTTTCAAACTTTAAGATCAATGGTAAACCACAGAACTATTTATTTCGAGTCAACATTACACTCCATTTAAATGTTCAGTATTCATTTGCCAATTTTTTGATTGTCTCGGTCTTTACTTGACATTGTTTTTCTTATATTCAATTGCCAAGACGCTTCCTGAATTGTTGAAGGTAAATAAATATTTTTTGTTGATTGATGTTATATTTTATTGAATATGAATATGAATGAGTACTGACGAAGCAAAGTTTTTTAGTAATGTTTTTACATATCTTGAGATTTTCTAAAAAGTAATTTAGTTAGCTATCCAATAATATTGAATATTCTAAGTAAGATAGTTTTATGATGAAATTCTTAAGATTATGTTAAACATTTTTGAAAGATATTTGTTTTCATAAAAGGGATGAGCAGAAAAAAAAATTTGTCTACTCAAAATATTCAATTTATAGGATTTTTGTTAACAATTTATATTAATTGGATTTTGTTATCTCATTTGGATGTCTTATAATGAATGTTCATTTTATATGTCGTTTGATATAAGTAGTACTTATATGACATTAATTTAATTCCTGAAGTTATAATATAAAATATAATTTTTTGAAACTAAATATGTAGAAGGCTAACAGAATATATCTGGAAATATTAAAATATTCAAATAATCTTAAAATTATGTTTTGCATTTTTGAAAAAGATTTGGTTTTAATAAATATAAGATCAGAAACAAAATTTTGTCTCCTTCAAATAGTTTTTTAGTAATTTTAATTGATGATTTATATTTGTTGGGTTTCTTTATTCCATTTGATATTTTATAATTAATTTTGATTAATTGACATTAATTTATTTATAAAAGTTTCTGAATAAAATTTTCTGAAAATTTATAGGTGGCTAACAGAATAAATCTGTTTTGATATTTAAATTTTCTAATTATCCATCATTTATGTAATTTAATTCCTGAAGTTATAATTATTAAATATAATTTTTTGAAATTAAATATGTAAAAGTCTAATATTAAAATATTTAAATAATTTTATATACCTTCTATCAAGTACTAACCTCTATTTATGTTATTTTATTCATAATATATAATTATTTGGTTTCCTCAACATTCTTTATACAGATAGTCCTTGTGCTATAACAGAGGCCGTTAAATTGCCTTTCAATCTTTTAGATCAATGGTAAACCACAGAATTATTTATTTGTAGTTAACATTACACTCCATTTAAATTTTTCAGTATTCATACCAGAAGCTTTCTGAATTGTTGAAAGGTGAGTAAATATTTGTTGTTTATTGATGTTATATTTTATTGAATATGAATTAATTGAGTACTGACGAAGCAAAGTCTCTCTTAAAATTTGTTTTTCAGTAATATTTTTACATATCTTGAGATTTTACAGAAAGTAACTTAGTTAGATATCCAATAATATTGAATATTCTAAGTAAGATAGTTTTATGATGAAATTCTTAAGATTATGTTAAACATTTTTGAAAGATATCTGTGTTCATAAGATTGATCAGCAGAAACAAAATTTTGTCTACTCAAAATATTTAATTTATAGGATTTTGGTTAACAATTTTTATTTATTGGATTTTGTTATATCATTTGGATGTCTTATAATGAATATTTATTTGATATGTTGTTTTATATAAGTGGTACTTATATGACATTAATTTAATTTAATTCCTGGAGTTATAATTATTAAATATAATTTTTTGGAATTAAATATGTAGGGGGCTAATATTAAAATAATTAAATAGTTATCAAGTGAAAAACCCATCTTATCATTTAATTATTCTTTGTATGAGACCAATTATTCTTCGGGATCAATGTGAAAAACGGTAATATAATCAAGCTCAACATCCAAAACCAAGATTTCAATTATATCCAACACTTTCCTATGCCAACATACAAACATCCATGACTCACTCAAAACTAACATTCTTCTCAGAAAACCACAAATAATTCTTATCTGTTTACACAACCCGGTGGGCTACAGATCGAAAATAGATTTCATAAATACAGAACGCACTGATATTAATCATCTTCTATGTACCCTATTCATTTCCGATATATCGATGCCGCGTATTGTGGAAACATTTATATCGATGGTGAAGGGGGCATTTATCTTCCCAACGGCCTGCTATACCTCTTCTCAGTACCATGACGTTATTTGCGGTATGC
The DNA here is from genome assembly GCA_034642435.1 of Megalocaria dilatata. Lineage (NCBI taxonomy): Eukaryota > Metazoa > Arthropoda > Insecta > Coleoptera > Coccinellidae > Megalocaria > Megalocaria dilatata. Next base: position 8,023,037 of record CM067857.1, on the reverse strand, counting down.
TACTGCATCATGCGAATGGATATTCTGTGTTCTGCTCTTTCGGAACGCACCATTTATCGATCTAATTTTCTCATCAGATGTGGAAACTGTCAGTGAGAAAGCACAAAATAAAAACGAGTTTTCTGTAATTATAATGTATTGTTTTTACAGTATTCTATAGTCCGTCCAGAAAGTATCCGGAAAAACAAAGCCCAATTGTATATATTTAGTATTTTTTAAAATTATTTAAATATTCTAATATTAGCTTTCTACATATTTAATTTCAAAAAATTATATTTAATGATTATAACTTCTGAAAATAAGTTAAAATAATGTCATATAAGTACCACCTATATCAAATGACATACAAAATAAACATTCATTATAAGACATTCAAATGGTATAACAAAATCCAATAAATCGAAATTGTTAACCAAAATCCTATAAATTAAATATTTTGAATAGACAAAATTTTGTTTCTGCTGATCAATCTTATGAAAACAAATATCTTTAAAAAATGTCTAACATAATCTTAAGAATTTCATCATAAGAATATCTTAGAATATTCAATATTATTAGATATCTAACTAAGTTACTTTATATAAAAACTCAAGATATGTAAAAACATTACTGAAAAACAAGTTTTAAGAGAGACTTTGCTTCGTCAGTATTCAAATAATTCATATTCAATAAATATAACATCAATCAGCAGCAAATATTTACTCACTCATCAACCATTTAGAAAAACTTATGGTAAACTGAAAAATCTTTAAATGTAGTGTAACGGTTAACTATATGTAAATATTTCTGTGGTTTACCCTTGATTTAAAAGATTGAAAGACAATTTAACGGCCTCTGTTATAGCACAAGGAGGCTATGGAAAATATGGAATTGATAAATAGGGAAAACAAAAATCAAGTGCGTAAGGATGAGACAAATCTTAGACTAGATGAATTGGACAAATACTTCACCAACATCGGAGCTAGTATTTCAAAAAGATGGAAAGTACAAGAAAATCCAATCAATCTCTTGCGTAAACCTAAGATTGAAACTGTTTAGTCTATCTACCTTCATGAATGCTCAATAACAGAACTAAGAAACATAAAATCTAAGCAAACCAGAGATATCTATGGAATGACATCAACTATGTTAAAGGAGATTTTTCCGTGCATTGAGGTACCATTATATAAATAGCATGCTCACCAAATGACTAAGAGCACTTTGCGGATCAGTTGAAGAAGGCTGAAATAGTACCTATGCATAGAAGAGGAGATATAAAATTACCAGGAAACTATCGCCTAGTATCGATACTTCCTGTGTTCTCAAAATTGTTCCAGATAATAATAAAGAATAGATTACTGAGTTTTTTCAAACATCACAAAATTTTCTGAAAACAACAGCATGGGTTCTTGATGGGCAAGTCAGTGGAGACGGCATTGAAGGAGGTGCTTGAAAATATAGTAGAAACTTTTGATGGGGGACAAAAATCTAGTTTACAGGCATGTGACTTATCCAAGGCTTTTGATAGTATTTCACACTATGTGCTTTTAAACAAGCTTGAATACTATGGAATCAGTGGTGAGGCTCTTGACCTGATGAAAAGTTATCTGACAAAGCTTGGAAGGCAGGTCTTCTTCTTGGGAGACTGAATCATGGTGTACCGAAGGGTTCTGTGTTAGGTCTCCTTTTGTTTGTGATATACATGAATGATTTGCCAGCTAATGTGAAATCAGATCAAACCGTCGTCTTCGCTGATGACATTTCTTTTCTGAATAAAGGGATTGACAACCAGGAATTGGAAGAGAAAGACAAAAAGACACTAAAGGAAGCACAGGTATAGTTCAGCGCAAACAAAATGATGATGAACAGTGATAAAACATAGAGACTACTGTTTGCACCAAAGATGTCTTTGAGCAATCACATGAAGCTACTTGGTGTCTTTTTGCAATCAAATCTCAAGTTTTCTGTCCACATTGATGAAATGATTCCTAAGTTGTCAAGATTTACCTATGAAGTTAGGAGAATAAAGCAAATAGCGGGAGTTGAAGCACCCAAGATTACTTACTTCAGCTACTTTCATAGTGTCCTCAACTTCGATATTCTTTTCTGGGGGGATTTGTCTGGAAGTAAGAAAGCATTCATAAAACAGAAGCAGGTACTGGGAATACTATGTGGCGTAAATAGTAGATATAGCTGTAGAGAGCTATTTCCCAGAGAAAAAATTCTTCCGTAACGTCCTTTCTTATACTTACCTGTGTAATGTGCATTCATAATAATAGGGACATACTATTGAAAAACAACTATAATGACAACTATGATACTAGAAAAGAAACAACTTCATCATACCATACCATCTTATAAAAGTATCACACTTAAATTTAAGTCATCTATAAAAATTGAATGAACTAAATCGAATAAAGCTTAAGAATGAACTGAAATGTGTCCTAATGACTCAATAATGAATAACTGACTAATACCTAAAAAAAAAATATTTTTATGATGTTGTCTGGCCAAATTTTTTCATTTATTGTTTGAGTAATGTTTTGTTTTATACATTTTTTATTTCTATATACTTATGTGTTTTTTAGACAAAATTGTACCCGACTCCCCATGAAATTTTTAATTATTGAAATTATTTTCTTGAGAACGTTGACAAACTTCTATCCTTTGTTCTTTTTGTAAAGGTGTCGTTATTCTGGTTTTCTTGATATGTAGCCTTGTGTTTTCAGTGACATACGGACGGTTTCTGGACATACTTTTATATTTCGTTGATTTCCAAATCTGTTAGCCAATTTGCGAAACCCTAGGCGCGGATTGTGTCGTCCTAAGGCCAATAAAGCGTTTAAATTGTTTCCTTTACTCTTACAGGGACTTGCTATTTTTCATCCTCTTTATTGTCTCATATACAGCACTTTTTCCCAGTTCAGTCAATTGCACTAATTTTTTAACGTTTCGAAATCATTTTCTATACAAATATTCTACTGTTGACAATCAACAATATTTGACAAATAGTATTGCCATGCAACTTTGGTCATAGCCGACTAGCTGCACAACCTATTTTTTATATTACTTTCGTCTTAGAATGTTACTTAAAAGAGGAATATTAAAATTATAAAAAATATTCCGGATACTTTCTAGACGGACTGTACTTTGAGCAATCACAAATAGATATTTTGTTTACACTGAACACGTGACAACTTAACCTCAAATTCGAGATAAGAAACTTTCGAAAAAAATTCTTGTTGATTATATTACTAGCCAAATAATTTTGTTAAATATGTGATTGCTATTTTTATCAGTGTTGTATATTTATATAATTCTTGGAATTCCAGAATTGTGAATCGGCTACAATGCACTCTGAAATAAGATATCTATTCCAACAAGACCGTCTTAGGCAAATCCTGAAGAATAGATAAATGAAAAAACTCTGAAGAGTAGGATATTTGCCTTATAAAAAAAATCCACCTAGTGTAAGATTCAGGTAGAAAATCTAATGATCTAAATTTATTTTCTTCATTGGCGTATCCCGTGAATTTATTTTTGTCCATCTTTCTAATATCTATGATCACATCGGACAAATCTTTGAAACTGATATATCCGGAAATGAATGTTTGTACGTACGACGTCTTCCACATTCTTAAATTATGGTCCTTCGAGCTGTCGGAGATAATGATGACGCTCCGTGATTTGTAACCTGTGATATCTGTCATTCAGGATGAAACCTGCTTCCTGTTCGTGTCTAGTGGTTCCCCAGGAGTCAGTTCAGATAGAAATGATGACGGTTTATCTTCGGCCGCCATTGAATTTCATCTGCTTAATCCGCGTCGAAGGTTCGACGGCGCGTTAAGCCCTAACAACACGAGACTCGATTAGCAGGGCTTAGTTGTTCTGACAGTCCTAATCTGCGGGGTGTCTATTCTGCGCTGTTTCGACCGAGAAATTATATTTTCAACAGTTCCATCCGTTTTGGATATTATCATTCATTAGTACCTTTGTACTTTAAATAACGATTTTTCAGTAGAAATTCGCTGAACGTTCTTCAGAAAAAAATATTACATCAATCGTGAAACTTTTTTTTGGTAGTGAAATTAGGAACTTCTAAAATTTAGGAACAGGAAGATTATGTACGTACCCAACCTTTCAGTACGATTTGGTGAATAGAAATATGCCATAAATGAGATTTATCGATACATTCAATTCTAATTGTTAGAATATTTCTGGAATGGGAAAGTTGTAAAATCGGGATAGTGTAAATATTCGTCAAACTTATATTCATTGAAATTCTTATACAGGGTGATCCAACGAAAACTTAACACTTCGATTTTCCGACTTTGAAATGAAAATGTGGAAAATCGCTCGGAACCGTCAATTTCTGATTCGAGGGGGAACAATTTTTCCGCTCTTTCCATCCCCGTAACTCAACCTACTAACAGGGGTGAGTACAACTCCTTGCTTTTGAAGGTACTTAGTAGTTATGTTGTTATTTTGTCCAAAAAATGATTAATTTCTTTTCCAAAAAAGTAGACGGACCATGTTTTTGATTTACCTTAGTCCATCGTGAATTTTTAAGAACGTTGCAAGTGTGTCAAAGCGATTGTGGATTTGTAGTAGAATTAAAATGGTGTATTCCGTAGAAAAAAGGGTGGAAATGATCAAATTATTTCTTAGAAATAACGACTCTGCGCGAACAACAGCGGCTTTATTTAACGAACGACACCCTGGAAAAAATGTATCCGCTGCTTACGTTGTGCAATTGGTTGCCAAATTTGACGCTACTGGTTCAGTCGGAAACAAAAAGAGGTTGCATGAAAGAGAAGAAGCAAGGGATGTGGCTGCCTTAGGTCATGTAGCAATGGATCCGACCTTGAGTACCAGAAAATTGTCCGATGTATCTGGTATTTCACCCACAACAATCATGAGAATCCTGAAAAATATAAATTCCATCCTTAAAAGATGCGATTGGTTCAGCAACCGAATGAGGTGATCCCGATCGCCGACTCCAGTTCTGTGAAGTGGTCAGTGAAATGATTAACGGTAGGTAATCAAATCTACATGTTCGATATCTGTTTTCCGGACGAGTGTTCATTTTACCTTGACGGCATAACTGTCGGTATTGGTTAGATGAAAATCCAAGACTATTTCGTGAGGTGCATATTCAGCGTCCTCAAAAATTAAATGTTTGGGCAGGTATTTATGGAAATCATATAATCGGCCGTTTTTAATATCCGGCAATCTCATTGGCTAAATTTATTTAGACCATCAAACAATCATTTTCCAACAAGATGGCGCACAACCTCATTTCGTTTAACTGGTGCGTCAGTTCTTAGATGAAAATTTTCCTCACGCCTGGATTGGAAGAAGGGGACATATTGAGTGGCCACCCAAATCACCTGATCTGGGTCCATTGGACTTTTTCTATGGGATCACCTGCAATCAAAGATTTTGCTACCCAGCCTAAGTCACTGGATGATTTTCAAACTAGGATCGTTAATGAATGCCGTCAAATTACACCAAAAATCTTGAGTAACGTACGTGAACGTTATCAGCAAAACTTACATTAGTGCATGGAAGAGAATAGTGCCTATTTCCAGCATTTAATAAACTAATCACAAAAGTAAGTACTCTTCCACTATTTTACCTGTCATTTCGTTATCGATGGAAATTTTGAAGCGAAATTTCAGGATCAGATAGTACTCGATAAGATCTTCAAAATGAGGTATCGCAACACTCCTCATCCCTTACAAAATCATAGGGTTGCACTCAGCCCTGTTAGGGGTTGTAGTTACGGGGACGCGAAGAGGGGAAAAGTTGTTCCAACTCGAAACAGAGATTGACGGGTCCGAGCGATTTTCCACATTTTCATTTTAAAGCCGGAAAATCAAGGTGCTAAGTTTTCGTTGGATCACATAGTTTGGGGAAAAAAAATTCATTATTTTTACGTGAACTTCAAGACTTTAATTAACATGTTTCAGATTGTCCGATTTGAGTCAAATATGCACCGTTTTATTCTATAATTTGTTGCAATTTTAAAGGCCGCTTCATAGTGCCTCTTTCATAAAAGTCCTGGTCCTTATTGGCAGAAAACTCTAGTTATAGATTTTTACAATCTTTTCTTGATGTCAATTTCTTATCACACAGGAAGTTTTTCAATGCGAGAAAAAAATGGTAATCGCTTGGTGCCAGGTTCAGGCTATATGGTGGGTGCATTAAAACTTCCCAAGCAAGCTCCCGGACTTTCGGACGAGTCACTACATACATGTGTGGCTTGGCGTTGTCCTGATGGAACACAAACCTCTTCTGTTGGTCAATTCTGATTTTCTTTTTGAATCTAGCTTTGCGAAAACGGTTTAAAACTGTCTTTTGGTCAAACTTCAACTCCTGGGCGATTCTACGACTACTAACATGTCAACTTTGATTATTTCTGTGATTTCATCGACATTTTAACATAAAAATCGACGAAACCAAAATAACACGTAATTAGCTGTTACAGTATCGGGACTATAAACACCATTCACAATATTGAATTGAATCAGTCCTTACTTGGTGAAAATCCATATTAAATAATATAGTAGAATCATCAGGCAAGTTATTCAAAATGTAATCTTGCCTGATGATGCTACTGTGATAGCGAAACGATTGTTGCGAACATAACAATAAAAATTTGTGAAAATCAGAATAACCTTATTTAAATACCATTCACAATTTCAACCACCTGGCCTGCATTTTTGCTTTCATTAAGGAAAAATTGTAAAATGTACCGAATTTTCTCTTTGTTTACTTCAAATTTCAACACCCTGTAACTCACAACTGAATTGCGCAAACAAAAAATAACAAAAGATTTTTTTCAGTGTGAAATGACACCTTGACATCAAGCATAAATTTGAAAGTGTTCGATCGATGCTTTACGAGCCATCTACCAAAAGAATAATGGTTTTTCAACCTTTTATTAACACGCTTAACCACTTGCCGTCAAGTAAATACTTTTATAATTTTTTTATTCATGAAAAAAATCCTTATAATTTTCATTTCAAACCCTCCGAGCACGTTCTCCACTCTCACTCAACCGGTTTTTTTATCGCACTGGTACCGTCACGTCACGTAATTATCCTCATCTCGGAACGCACCTGTCCAAGAATTTATATTCTATGATCTTGTTATAGCCCCTAATATACGCGGGTCATCCATTAAGCCCAGCTATAATAGCGCCTACTATACTTCACTTGAACGAACTCATATCGGCGACGTTCCATGCACTCATACTAGCTTTAAATTTATACGAAACGATAAATCACTGACGCAATTTGCCGGATTCCCATTCCGGAATGTGTTTATTGTAGGGACTGTTTTTATCAGTGATTCTGTGCATGGGAAAGTTTATACAATACATCCTCTGTGTAAACTTTGAGCGAGATAAATGAACCGGGCTATATAGAGCCGGAGTTTTTTATTCGTACTCCCATTTCATTACCACTTATCTGGTTCATATTGAAAATGGAGTTATTAATGATTAGTTTTTACTGGTTAAGTGATCAAAAGCGGAGAACTGAAAGATCAGTTGGTCTGTGCATCCATACATCATTATTTTTTGTACAAGAGAATGCAGCAGTATGTTTTGCCTTAATTTCAATCCATATAACTCTTCAGTACGTCTAAGTGTAAAACGACAGTTGAACATTAGATTAGATTAAAAGTAATTCTTCAAAATTTCAAGCTCAGGGAGGTATGAGAGCATCAGTTAATGCAATTCTAACATTTCCTAAAATTTCTGTCTGCATTATTGCATATTATGAAGCCTTTTTCATATACATACAAAAACCGGAAGAAAATCCTTTGAAGTTTGGCAAACAAAACTTCAAAGAAAAATTGCCGCCATAGTGTAGAGACCCGATTATACGTATGTATTCCTTTCGGCTCGCCACTCTGTCTACATATTTCTGGAATACGACGACAGGACATGAACGATAAAATACTCATATCGCAAGGGGCAACTTTACGGGGTGACATCGACGCAGGGCTCCGGATAGCCGGCGGCAGATCGATCAGCGAGACTCTCACGGCCAACTTGCGGGGGCGCGATGCGTGTCGTATATTTTCCAGGAAATTCTCGCGCGATGATTTTGCGATAAAGAGGTACTGACGCCAGCTAACATGGTGCCGCATTTTCATTTGTTAAGTGTTACGATTTAGGAAAACATTTTTAATTTCAGGAACTTATAATTCTTCTTCTTCCCCCTTTCAATAGATCTGCATCATTTAAGCTTGTTCTGCAGCCTCTTGTGACAACGAACTCTCCCTCCAGCGTTTTGGTGGACGTGTTCTGCGAGATCCGGGTTCCTGCGTTTCTACCCTCTTAGCTAGTCTTTCAGCAGGCATTCTTTCCACGCGGTCCCTCCAAAATCTCCTGCGTGCTCTGGTCCATCTGACTAGATTCTGTACTCCCACTTTTTGTCTAATATCTGAGCTTCTGGGTATTACTCCCTTAATTGATCTCAAGACTCATAATCACCAATAGTTATTGAATTATCCATTCACAAGGTTTTGTTTGTATAATTGAATATAAGGTATATGTCTGAATCTAATATTTATACATCAGGTTTATAAACCAATCCTTGAATATTAAATATAAACGTAAGTTGTAAGCCAGAGAGTGTAGTAATAGAATAATACCATAACTATGGTATGGCAGTAGAGTTCAAGTTCAGGCCACTGAGTATGTTACTCTGTAGGTTGTTGTGGCGACATTAAACTATCTCCCCAGTACCACTGTTTTACTTTACTACCCCTTCCGCATGTGCGGAGAACCATAATCCAACTAAGACCATCACACTCTATTTGAAAAACTATCATCCATATTGAAAGATATGCAATAGCAGTTAGTGGATGGTAATATATCTGCGTCAGCATAAAGGAGGTACAAATATTAAGCAGTTAGGTGTTCTGAAGGTGTGTTTTGGATTCAGGAAGAACGATTTTTCGTTCACGCTGTTCTGCGTACCACACCCTAGACGCGCTCTCAAACGAAGGGGTGGAAACTGGGTCGTAAACGGGAAACGTCGACGTTAAGTGACATTATGTTATGGAAGTGTCGGATTTGATGGTAATTGTCAGTTTGACGTTTAGATCGGGTTATTCGGGTCGGTTCTCCATATTACTTACTACGCGTTTCGTTTGAGTGTGATGGTTTTTGCCAGATTTAATGGAATATGGTCGATCAAAACCGGCGTAAGGTCGTTTTCCCCAGGCGAAATTATTTACGTTTTTGTGAATCCATTCGTTAAAACGGAGTGATAATAAATGCATGGGTATATGGAATGAGCAAAAACCCGAAATGTACTAGGAGGATAATAGATGTCGCTTCTAGTTTATTATTCCATGGTTTCATCAAGCAGCATCTTCATTCTGAAGTGTCATCATTAGGCTTCATTATCGACATCCATGGAGTGCCCGGTAGGTCATTATAAGATCACCCCGCTCACGTCGATGCGCAAATCTAGGGATGCCCAAGAGTTGGAGCCTGGAGTCATAATCAGGGCGGTTGCGGCCATATTGCAATCGTGTACAAGTGCGCTGAGCAGCATCCAATGCTTCCAAATCACCCCTGAGTGAAGGCCACGAAGCTGGACCGGCAAATTCCATTATCGGACGGATACAGCTTGCACGTTGGTAGACTGCATCCATGGAAGGAGCGATATAAGGAGTAACATAATTGCTTGATTTTGCTGCATATATTGGCAACATGGCGGGACCAGGATATATTAGAGGTAACTCTAACTCATGAATCACAGTTCTCAGCAATCTCCTCTCGATCAAATAGCCAATTTTTGGATTTTTTCTGCCTATGTGAAGCACGCAGCACTTATCAATGTTGAGAGGCAGCATCCATTTTTCACACCATCGACTCAACGTGTTCAGGTCATCCTGGAGTACTCTGGTGCCAGTAGGAGGACAACTATACAATTTCATGTCATCGGCAAATCATGCAGAGTTCAATTTTATGGAGGGCGAAAGATCTGAAGTGAACAAGAGGAACAAAATGGGCCCGAGGACCGTGCCCTGAGGAATACCGCTGACCGTAACAGAGCAAAGCCGAAGGCAGCTTAGAAGTAGAGAAGGATTGGCGAAATATTATCGACAGAGGCAATGCAAGTGCTTCTGAATACTGTTTCAACTGAAATGCTGATATTTCATCCGGGCCAGAAGCTGAGGAAGATTTCAAGACAGAAAGATGTTTTTTTATTGAGTCTTCACCGAAAACAACGTTCTTAAGTCCCGGTGTTACACGAGGCATTTCAGGAATTGGCACTGGACCCTTTCTTTTCAGTATCTGAAGTGACATAGTTCCTTTGTGTTCTGAAAATGTCAAGTTTTGTATTTTTGCTTTGAATAATGTGCTTTTGCGGGAAGTTTTACTTCAAAACTTCAATATGAAGAGAAAGGTTGCCGAAAGTCATCGTATCGGGTGTTGTTTTAGAGTAATAGTACTTTAAATTGAAATAAAACACATTTAGATCAAGATTGAAGCCAATTTTTTTTTATTCGAAAGATAATTTTATGTTTTGAAAATAATTTCCATCATATGTCCACCACGACTAGCCCTGAGGCACCGCATTCGATCAGACCAATTTTTCGAGTAATTCAGCCTTTATTTAATCAATAACACGAGTTATGTTGGCTTCCAAAGCGTCTATTGTTTCTGGTTTATCAACATAAACCAATGATTTGACATAACTCCAAAGAAAATAAGCCAGTGGAGTTATATCGCATGATCTTGGAGGCCAATTAATTGGAACATTTCTCGAAATAATATTATCGACAAATCTTTCTTTCAAAAAATCAGTTGTTACGGTAGCAGCATGACGTGTAGCACCATATTGTTGGAACCAAAACACTTCTGGGTCGATACCATTCAAAATTTTGAAACAAATAATCATTAATCAACGATCTGTAACGAGTACCATTCACTGTAACATTAGCTCCAGCATCGTTTTTAAAGAAATATGGGCCAATGATGTCTCCGGCATGTAAAGCACACCATACAATGCATTTTTCAGGATGCAATGGAACCTGTAGAACATCTTGAGGATTGTTTTCACTCTATATACGGCAATTTTGCTTGTTTACATAGCCGTTCAACCAGAAATGAGCTTCATCACTAAACACAATTTTACGATAAAATAGTGGATCAACTTCAAGCTGATCTAGAGCCCACTCAGCAAACAAACGACGCTTATTCTGATCAAGTGGCTTTAGTTCTTGAACCAGTGGGATCTTGCATGGGTAAAGACCAAGATCTTTACGCAAAATTTTCCATGTGGACTCCAACTTGTCGTGAACGTCGACGAATAGATAATTCTTGATCATCATTAACACTATGACATAAAACAGCGATATTTTTTTCTGTACGTACAGTTCTATATCTTGTTGTACGAAATCTATCGATAGTTCGACGAATAAGCTGCTCTGAAGGACGATTATGGAAACCATAAATTTCACGAAGTGCTCTATAAGTTTGGCGAATAGAACACTGATTTTGCAAATAAATTCCAACAATTTGTAAACGTTGTTGCGGCTTGAGTCTTTCCATGATAATTTGTCAATGCTTACTGAACAGAAATGTCAAAACAGCATGGCTTATACCTTCTGTCAAATCACAGTTATCCCTATCGAAGGTTCTATCACTCTAAAAAAACACTCGATATTTTAGTGAATGTCATGCTCTAGTTGAACGAATGTGCCAGAGGTGGTTTGCCCGATTTAAAAGTAGCTATTTAGATTTGAAAGACGAAGAACGACTTATTTTTTGAACGATGGATAACGACGGTAAAAAGCAACTATCTCTTCATGAATAATTTTTCCACTTTTTCCCTGCTTAGTGAGTACCTTTAAAACGGTGCGATGCTCGATTTTCTTGATCATTGTGGCGTCGGTCATTCTGGTCGACTTTCACTGAGGATACCTAGAAAACTAACGATCGTGAATTAGTGAAACTTCTATTTACACCCTCGGATAATGTCATTAGTAATTAGATTACTCACATTATAAGCAAATCACCTGGATACCGAGAAAACATTAAACGCCCCTCGTAATAGATGCTGAAAAGAAAGACTAATGATGAGCGGAGGTTTTGATTCTTCCACTGCTCCACTGGACGTCTTGATTTACATTAAATTTCCTATGTTTACGACTGTCTTTTCCCCACCTGTATAAGATGTTATGTAAGGTCTTTCACCTGAACAGTTAAGATCTAGACCCTTGATGAAGCCACAGTGTTGTTCATCAATAAAACGTTTTTGGAAATTGAGTTTTATTTACTAGTTGAATTTGACCAGATTTTCAGTACCAGAAAGTGATAGTTTCAAATTTTAAGCCCCTTTCACACTTCGTTTCACGTCTCGGCGAACATGCACCCGATGGCCGAATTTCACCTGACGTCCCGCGGCCACCATTAGCTGGCGTCAGGGAACCCTCAAACTAATCCGCGTGTCTCGTGGACCACATCGCCTACTTATCGACGACACGTGTCGTATAATAGCGGTGCTCCCTAACCCTAACCTAACCAGTTCCATTACGGTTCAAGAGGCGCACACGCTGCACTGTTTACATAACAATGCGGCATAACCGAGCCAGCGAGAGTTTAAGAGCCGTGTAGGTAAACAAAGGAAGAATTCGGAAGTGGCACGCCGAGATTCGTGACGATAACGAGTTATTGAGTAACGACGGCCGAGAGCGCCATCTAGACGGCTCCTGGGGACGATTTCGGCAATGGTAGGACTGGTGGATGGTCGGTGGATGCCGTTGAACTTTGGAAATTGCAGAAATGCTGCGAGGTTGGAGGTATACATTCTTTCTACGCACCAGTATCAGGGCGCATATCATTTTGCGAAACGAAGACTGAGATCATAAACGGTGGGCCGTCAAGAGCTTGCATTTTGAAGTTGAGGTTATCTTGAGGTCTGTCATTTCGTTTCTTTAACGAAATAGGTCGATTTACGCTTGAACAAAACTGGGAAATACTAGAACATTATTTCCAAAGTGGTGAATCTTCTATCTTGACTGTTAGAAATTATCAATAGAAATGGAAGGTCCTCACGCCAATTTGTTCGTGAAATTTGGATCGTAATTTGATGAAACAACCTGTTCACGTGCTCGTCCAGTGTGCACACCTGAAAACATTGCTGCTGTAGCCTAAAATATGGCTGAGCATCCATCAACATCAACTCGTCATCGTGCTCAAGAACTGAGCATTTCTCATAAAGACCTCGGTGAGAAGGCTTACAAAGTTCAACTAGTTCAAGAAGCCTCGTGACCATCCGATGCGTTTCTATTTTTTTCCCAGAAAAATCATCTTTAGCGTTGAAGCTCATGTGTTGCTCTAACCATCCAGAAACGATTGATGCCTTGAAACATGACATTGTAGCTTGACGCGTTGGGGGCGCTTGTCTTGACTAACGTTCTCTACCCTATTGCAGATTTTGCTATGTAGCATACTGCGTTACATCGGAAGGTTGGAGTCCCTCGGGAGGTATTCGTACGACCTGGCCACCCAATTGGTGTTGGGGGCAGTGGTTGAAAGTCTGCATGCTGGACAAGAAGGGTATTTCATCTATCTGTTCGCAGAAACTCATGTTCAGGATATCTCGAGAAATGCTTCAGGGTTTAGCGGGACTTGACGGTTCGACCGGCCTGGTCCTGAACCAAGATCGAATGCGAGACGTTTCTGGGGTTTGTGGATCTCGATGATAGGGCTAGACCTTTGGTGCTTGAAGCCAGGATCAATTGAAAGATTTCACAAGGGTTCGTAGGTCTTGACGTACAGGCTGGATTGACAGTAATCGTACCAGGCATTAAATCTTGAGACTATCTTGGTTCATGGGACTGCTTTCGGATGCGTGGATAAGAAGCCCCTTCAGCGAGTGAGTTGCGTCACAAAAAAATTTGGGTACTGACACTGGAGAGCTAGTAGAGGCTGGATAGTGCTTCGCTGCTACCAGTCACGGTGTAGGTTCTTGGACCGAAGCCGAACTGGACGCTTAATGGGTTTTAGTTAATGCCCAAAGATAAGGCGTAACCCTTATTGCACTTTCTGGGCAGATTCTGGAAACTGCTGGGTAGTCACCTGGTGAAAGATTCACATGATCACATGCCAGTAACCTAACCGGTGAAAATTGCCATTAATGAGATTGAGCCTCAAACAATCGACAATGTACTGAAAAATTAGGTTGATCGGATGGGATACCAGTCGTGGCGGTCATTTGAATGATATCGTTTTCCATTCGTAAATATCAAAGTTCGGCCTTTCTAACAAACTCAAAACTTTGAAAAAATATTCATTAGTTTTTCATTTATAGTTCGATCAAATATGCAAACTTCGAATGGCCCACTCCTTACTATGGAAAATGGTCAGTACGACAAAAAGTTTCGGAGTTGAAAAGAGATAGTAACCTTGAAAAAAGTATCACCCTATATATTTCCACAATATTTCTCATCACAATTCCGTTTGAACCCCAAAAAGTATCTTATCCTACAAGATTGATCTGAATATCTCGAAAACTACAAAAGTAACAAAAAAAATCGATTAAAAAAATTAAAACTGAAAAAGTGGGGATTTCTGTTCAGTAGTGTTTGACAATTCATAATGGAAAGACTTAGCCCAGCACAGAGTCTACAAATGGTTCAACTTTATTACGAAAATGGTTGTTCTACGAGGAATGTGTATTAGGCAAGCTTGCAAAGGCCCAACGACTAAAACGGAAACGATTCGGAAGGTCGGTCGGCTTCAGTTCTTGCACTAGTTGAATTTTGTAAGCTTTCAAAGAGAGATCCTTACGTATAATATGCCAAGTTGTTGAATATGACAGGCCAAACTGTTGAGAACGGCGACGAAACGACACTTCACGGTCTTCGCGTACACTCTCCGCTACCACTCATATATTTTCTTCACTACGTGCTGGGTATGGTCTATTTGGTCGAGTATTATCCAGTAATGAAAATTGGGTCTCAAACTTACAGATGGTAGAGCCAATTGTGAGTTCGATAGGCCGATTATGTGGACCATAAGTTGCTCTAAGCGTCCGTCTACACACCCTCATAGAACGCCCATTTCTGTAATAAAGTTGAACAATTTGTAGACGCTGTGCCGGGCTAAGTCTTTCCATTATGAATTGTCAAACACTACTGAACTGGAACAGTTAACACAAGGCATGCGCAATCTGCAATTAAATCCCCACCACAAAAAGTACCTTTAAATGAATCACCCTATATTTACAGGATACTTTTAACTTAAAATTGAACATTCTAGCGACTGTGAAAGTTATTCTACAATAAAGTGAAATCAAAAGAATATATTAGGAGAAAATTATGTTCGTGCGGTTCTGATAACATATGTTGCTATATATTTATTATTCCATTATTTTATCTAGCA
Organism: Megalocaria dilatata; assembly: GCA_034642435.1. Lineage (NCBI taxonomy): Eukaryota > Metazoa > Arthropoda > Insecta > Coleoptera > Coccinellidae > Megalocaria > Megalocaria dilatata. The sequence continues at coordinate 8,007,637 of CM067857.1, read as the reverse complement.
ACACCTGTATTTTGAAGTCACATCATTTGTATGTAATATTGTGTTTTTGCGGGCAGTTTTACTTCAATATGAGGGTAAAGACTGCCTAATTTTAGTGGAAGGTGATGGTGACCAGGCTCTAACTGAACGAACGTGTCAGAAGTGGTTTTTGCATCGAATTGTGACTGGCAATGAAAATGGGGCCCATTACGATAATCCAAAACGTCGGGCAACGTTTGGATACCTCTGTCATGCCTCATCATCAACTGTCAAGTCGAATATTCTTGACGGAAAGATCATGCTGTATATTTGGTAGGACCAGCTGGGTGTGGTGTACTATGAGCTGCTATAAACGAACTGAAGGGTCACAGGGAAGGTCTACCGTTGACAATTGATGCGTTTGAGCAGAGAATTGTGAGAAAAACGGCCGCAATACGCAGACAGACACGATAAACGTACTTAGATACCCCATCCGCCGTACAGCTCAGTCAAAAATGGATCAATGCACGAATAGCGGCCAAAGAGCTAATACAAAATGTCATGGGTCATATGAACAAGCTCCTGACTTCACGTAAGTGCTTCTGTAGAATCTTTTTCACGATACGTTTCACAGCTATTTGAAACATTGTCAAAATATTGAACAATCCTCTGTCTTGCATGAGGGGGACATCGAGCTCTATCGGATTGCAAATGAAAGGGAACTATGCAGAGAAAACAAGGGGATTTTAAGAGGTGTTTATATTACAGGAGAGGGTTGAGACTAAGACAGAAAACATGTCTTGCAGTACGTACGCAATTATGGAATGAATCCTCTTAGCATTATACTGAACCTGAGGATAACCAGGTGAAATCCATCCATAAGAGAGGCAATTTTAACATAAACCCTATTTTAAACTAGGACGTACTCACAAAATGGATGAATTTTCTTACGAACAGGAGAAAAGTATCATATTTTTGAAGCTGTTTTCTATATTAACACAATTATTCAGAAGAAAGATCAAAATTTATATAAAGTTTGAATATTGAAACAAATTAATATATGTTTATCTTCTACAGTTTTAATTTAAAAAATTTTTATTCAAAAAAACCTTTTAGAATTAAATTAATGTCTAAAACAAGCACCGCTTATATTTAATAGACGTATATAATCTAAACTCAATATACAATGTCAAATGGAATAAATAAACCAAAAGATACACGAAAGTCCCTAAAAATTAATAAATAAATATTTAAAGGAGACAAATTTTGTTTCTGGTCTTGCTCTTAAAACGCCATTTGTACCTTGAAAACATGAACACACTTAAAGGACCTCTCAAAGAATATAATTTATTTGAAATATTTAATATATTTAAATATTCGAATAAGTAAATTCAGAAATCTCTCAAAGCATGCACTATATCTTCAAAAAAACAAATATAGTTCAAAACAATTCCGTCTTCAGTCCTGAAATATATTCAAAATATCAAAATCAAAAACTAACCTGTACCAAACCACTCAACACGTGTAAATGAATAATGTTTCGAGACATAGATCATCTTTATAATTCAAGATTTATCTATGCTCTAACAGAATCAAAGAACAATGTGAGTTATTTTTAAGGTTTACCTAACTTATTGACACTGTATAATGAAATTTATTGAAGCCAAGATATAATTATATATTATATATAAAATAAAATAGAAAGGCCTTTTACTTGATAGAAGAAATATAATAAAGTTTGAATATTGAAAATATTAAATATAAGCGGTGCTTGTTTTAGACATTAATTCAATTCTAAAAGGTTTTTTTGAATAAAAATTTTTTAAATTAAAACTGTAGAAGATAAACATATATTAATTTGTTTCAATATTCAAACTTTATTATATTTCTTCTATCAAGTAAAAGGCCTTTCTATTTTATTTTATATATAATATATAATTATATCTTGGCTTCAATAAATTTCATTATACAGTGTCAATAAGTTAGGTAAACCTTAAAAATAACTCACATTGTTCTTTGATTCTGTTAGAGCATAGATAAATCTTGAATTATAAAGATGATCTATGTCTCGAAACATTATTCATTTACACGTGTTGAGTGGTTTGGTACAGGTTAGTTTTTGATTTTGATATTTTGAATATATTTCAGGACTGAAGACGGAATTGTTTTGAACTATATTTGTTTTTTTGAAGATATAGTGCATGCTTTGAGAGATTTCTGAATTTACTTATTCGAATATTTAAATATATTAAATATTTCAAATAAATTATATTCTTTGAGAGGTCCTTTAAGTGTGTTCATGTTTTCAAGGTACAAATGGCGTTTTAAGAACAAGACCAGAAACAAAATTTGTCTCCTTTAAATATTTATTTATTAATTTTTAGGGACTTTCGTGTATCTTTTGGTTTATTTATTCCATTTGACATTGTATATTGAGTTTAGATTATATACGTCTATTAAATATAAGCGGTGCTTGTTTTAGACATTAATTTAATTCTAAAAGGTTTTTTTGAATAAAAATTTTTTAAATTAAAACTGTAGAAGATAAACATATATTAATTTGTTTCAATATTCAAACTTTATTATATTTCTTCTATCAAGTAAAAGGCCTTTCTATTTTATTTTATATATAATACAAAATTTATATGATTTTTGGAACAGAAGAAAGCGAATATTTTCTGAGATAAAAGGTTCTTAGATGGCTCCAAACACTCACTCAATAAAGTCGTAGAGTATTAAATTCATATTCTCAACTCATCAAAATTTAACTTCAATGATAAATGATAAACAGAAGTAATTAATGGAGAAGAAAATTCATGAAATAATTTGCTAGATCTGAATATGAAATATTTCGAAATAAACGTATTAAAAGACATAGACGACAATTTGAGTAGAAACTACAAGAAATAAACAACAAAACAAAGCCTATTCGTAAAACTCCCAAAAAACCTTAATGATCCCATTAATTCGAACATATGTAGCTGTCAAAAAATGTACTCTGTTGGTCAAGAATACGCAGCGAAGGCCATGAGAATAAGATCACGTTCTTCTCGTTAACATCTCCAAATTGAAACCCGAACCGGGTTAATAATTCAAAACCTCTCAACTCGCTCGATTATCGACTGCAATAAGCGACAATTAAACGTGTTTTTGATGGCGTAACCTCCTGAACTATAGCGATAATTCATAAATGGAGTCCAGGTCTTAAATGAATTACGTAGATAAGACGTTGAAAGGTTCGGATTTTATCTCTATGGCTCTGTTTCGAATTGTATTGAACGCCGCCAAAAGAGAAAGATACTATTCTGTGCACTTGTTCGTCAGAGCCATAAAATCGAGCATCAAACGAGCCTGATAATGAATTGTCTGGTAATTCATGCGGTTCTTTAAACGCAGTGGGCAATTAATCATCGGAATATATTGTAAACAGAGATATAAAATCAATTAAATATTATTGCCTATCGTTTGTTTGGTGATCTCCGCTTCGATGCCTTCTGGTGGGTATAAAAATTACATCGATGACCTCATTTTGACCATTTTATACAGGCGCCACCGTAGAACTTGGCAAAATAACAATCTGAGTACTGTATACAGAGTGTCCCAGTCGACGTCTAGCCGGAAGCAGATGATATGCCAAGTTATAATATCGGGTGTTTTTTTTAGAGTGATAGAAGTTTCGATAGGGATAACTGTGATTTGACAGAAGGTAGAAGCCATGTTGTTTTGACATTTCTGTTCAGTAAGCATTGACAAATTATCATGGAAAGACTCACGCCGCAACAACGTTTACAAATTGTTGCAATTTATTTTTGAAATCAGTGTTTTATTCGCCATACTCATAGAGCACTTTAAATTGATCCACTTTTTTATCGTAAAATTGTGTTTAGTGATGAAGCTCATTTCTGGTTGAATGGCTATGTAAACAAGCAAAATTGCTAGATATGGAGTGAAAACAATCCTCAAGAAGTTCTGCAGATTCCATTGCAGTCTGAAAAACGCACTGTATGGTATGCTTTACACCCTGGAGGCATCATCGGTCCATATTTCTTTAAAAACGATGCTGGAGCTAATGTTAGAGTGAATGGTGCTCGTTACAGATCGATGATCAATGATTATTTGTTCCAAAATTTGAATGGTATCGACCCAAGAGTGTCTTAGTTCCAACATGGTGCTACACCTCATGCTGCTACCGTAACAATTAATTTATTGAAAGAAAGATTTGGCGATAACATTATTTCGAGAAATAGTCCAATTAATTGGCCTCCAAGATCATGAGACATAACTCCACTGGATTATTTTCTTTGGGGTTATGTCAAGTCATTGGTTTATGCTGATAAACCTGAAACAATGAACGCTTTGGAAGCCAACATAACTTGTTAGAAATTATTTTTAAAACATAAATGTCATAAAATTATCTTTCAAATATAAAAAAATCAGCTTCAATCTTAATTTAAATGTATTTTATTTCAATTTAAAGTTCTATCACACCGATAGAATATCAGCTTATTAGATTTGTATAATTCTGGCCGTAAAAGGTTGTATTTGAGGTTTGATCATTTAACAATTTAACATCAAGAACAGCACAAAGTCAATGTATTTTCGACTTTAGACCAGTACACTGAAGTCTCGGTGATATATAACTCTTATTTGATAATTGGTTTAGTTTTTGATTATGGTCCAAATTTTTAATATAAACAGATATCTGGAAACCTTTTTTTTTTAATTATTTGATTACTGTATATTTTTAATAGATCGTCTGATTTGCCTTGTCTACGATAGTGAAGCTTCTCTAAAGAGCGCACAATCATTCCCTCTTCTCCTTTTAATGGCCGTACAGTTTGTAACAATTCAATAAAGCATTCAAGTAGCTATATTTCCTTCTTTAAATTATAAATCTCCCCCACCTTGAGCTCAGTATATTATCTTGACCTCCTGCTAAAAGATGGTTTCTTCCATTTGTAACTAGCTTGCCGCAGATAATGAAAACTCTGAAAATGTATGTAACACAATGCAGAATTCAAGACAGATTCCTAAATTTAAAAATAGGAAGCGTTTAATGAAAAACTCTTCACAATACGTATAAAATAATATGAATTGATATCTGACAAATTCGAAATTTTTCATCTTGAAATCTACAGGTTATAACTCGGGAAAATTCAACAATAGTTTCCCAACGGCCGTGTCATAGAAACGTTTATACTACTAAATGTCCCGTTCATGACATCCAGGTCAACATTCAACAGGATATAGACACGAATTTCCGTCTACGAAGAATCGTGGAAAGTGTATATATCAATAAAACCAATATATGTGTCGTAAAAGGTAACATAAGTTCCATAATTCTTGTGTCGGACATACAGGCGTTCCGGTTATCGCAATAAAAATTGATATACGGTTCGAAATTTCATTTCCTTTCCGAAGCGTCGATCGGACGCCATGTTACGGACGCAAAAATGCACTGGTTCGTTTTCCAGCTTTCCATTTCGATCCGTTTAACTCCGTCATGGCAGTAATATAGCCGTCTATTGAATTTTCGCTCCACAGAACCGTGTATAACCCTATTACGATCCACGGAAAATGATCGACTCGATCATCGTCCATAGAGGCGGCAATTCACGGTATACAAAGTCACAGAGTACCCTATAAACTTTATCAACATGCACAGAATATTTGATATGGAGATTTACTCGAATGTTTGCACGTTAGTACCAAAATAACTATCATTTCGTCGAAACGACTTCATTTGGTGGATATCCGGTTACCAATGCTTTCAAAAAAATTAATTACATTTTACCTGGTTTAGCTGAATTCTTTGGTCAAGTTGTTACTTGAAATCCGGACCACGAAATGGATAACCGGTTAAATTGTTTGAAAAATTTTTCATAATTTTATTATCACTAACGCGTGGCAGTTTTTTAATGCTGATTCTATGTCGTAACTTCTTTCATCATATATTTCTGTGGAATTACCTAATTTTTGCGTGATGCTAGGCATTAACCGAAAAAATAGTTCTTTTCGCTTAATGATTGATGGAAGATAATATATATATATATATATATATATATATATATATATATATATATGTATATATATATATATATATATATATATTCAAATAACTTCTAACTGAAGAGATGGGTCGAACTCTTTCAGTTTTTTTTGTGGAGACTGTGCTTTTCTTTTTTTTTAGAGAAAAAAAGCCCTTTTTGAATTCTATATGGAATATTTTTTGGTGATTGAATTTGTTATTCCTCAACATCCACGAGAAACAATTTTATTGGATTTTTAGTAAATATTTTAATATTAACAGATATATTGTTAGTCTTCTACATATTTAATTATTTAAATAAATGTCATATAAGCACTGCTTATATCAAACGACATATAAAATAAACATTCATTATAAGATATCCAAATGAGATAACAAAATGCAATAAAGATAAATTGTTAACAAAAATCCTATAAATTAAATATTTTGAGTAGACAAAATTTTATTTCTCCTCATCCCTCTTATGAAAAGAGATATCTTTAAAAAATGTTTAACATAATCTTTAGAATTTCATCGTAAAACTATCTTACTTGGAATATTCAATGTTATTGAATATCCAACTAAGTTTCTTTTTAGAAAATCTCCAGGTATGTAAGAACATTACTGAAAAATACGTTTTAAGAAAGACTTTGCTCGTCAGTACCAAATCACGTTTAAAAAACTATAATATAAAAATAATATATAATAACATCAATCAACAAAAAATATTTACTCACCTGATCAATCAGAAACATCTTGGCAAATGAATACTGAATATTTAAATAGTGTCCAATGTGAACTCCAACAAATAGTTCTGTGGTTTACCATAGATCTGATTGACCGGCAATTTAACGGTCTCTGTTATAGCACAAGGACATCTATCTGTATAAAGAATGTTAGGAAAATCAAATGATTATATATTATGAATGAATTAAAATAAATGGGTGTTTATACTTGATAGAAGGTATATAAAATTTATTAAATATTTTAATATTAACAGATTTATTCTGTTAGTCTTATACATATTTAATTAAAAAAAAATTTAATTTAATATAATAATTTATTAGTATAATATATTAAAAATAAATTTTGAAATCAAATATGTAGAAGGTTAACCAAATACGTCTGTTAATATTAAAATATTTAATAAATTATATATACCTTCTATCGAGTATAAACTTCCACTTATTTGAATTGTATTAGATGATGATTATATAGATAATTTTGGTCAATACTTTTTTTTAATTCTTTATAAGTTAATTACGACCACATGTGCTGATAATACATTTCGGAGAATTATTTCACCTATTCTCTATAATATTAAAAAACTTAGTAAATTTTCAATATACAGGGTATATATAAATAGTTGCAAAAAAAAATTAGGAGGTGATTCCTCGTCAAAAAATAGGGTGGGTCATTCATATAAACTTAATTTTTTTGAGCCCCCCCTGCTTATTTCAAGCCCCCTGAAGGTGGCGCCCGAAAAACAGTTTTTAATTTTTTTTAAAAAACCAAGTCTGACAATAATTGTTATTGTTAATCAAAACTAGTACCGTCATAACAAAATGACATCAGCTTACTAGATAAATTCTAGTTCGCAAATTCCAGCCTCTACGCACTCACGCTATCATCTTGATAAATTTTTTGAATTTTAGCAAGAAATTACTAAAGACCTTATTTGTTCAGAATGGATCAAGCTATCCGAAATTAATTTTTTTATTGTAAAATAGGAATATGGAAAAATGTTTCTTGCGAAAGAAGGTTTAGGGGTGGCTTTTTCTACCCCTTGCAATCATAGAGAAACACCACCAAAATTTTTTTGGGCGCCTTCTCGCCCGTATGAAATGCCTGCTTAATTTTACTCTTGTCCGTTTTTTAGTTTGTAAGAAAAATATTAAAAACTTTTGTTCGAGCGCCATCTTTAGGGGGCCCAAGAAATTAATTTTATATGAAAGACCCACCCTGTTTTTTGACAAGGAATCACTCCCTAAATTTTTTCCTAACTTTTATTATTATTATTTTTATTATTATTATTATCCTGATATTCCTAGATCTTCTGTGAAGATCCCTATTCATATACTTGTATATTCTAGAGAATATAGTTGTCGATGACGAGAAGGACTTTAGTTTCTCCCGTACAATAAAAGTTATTGGTAACACGATGTTATGCACATGAACCGTTGATAAAACTGCAATTAATATTCTTTGACATATTGGCCGATTCTGATCGACTGCAGAGATCGGCCTTCAAAATTTCTATATTCCTCGAATATCTCAGACCACTAAACAGTCCTGTCGAGACCGATAACGCTTGACTTCTATGCGTATACAGTACCGATGCTATCGGTGTTAATCTGGTGAATCAGACGCCTTATGGTGAAAAAATTAATTCTCAAATATTTTAAACACGTCCTGCAAATGAATATTCTCTGATATGCAGTCAATATAAATAAGTTTTAGTCTATAAATACCCACATAAATATACATAATAAGAATAAAATAATGTTAATATAGTGCCATCTTGTGATCGTTGTTGTAAACTAACCACATATGATTACTTCTCGATGCGGTAATATATTGAGAAGACAGAATTGCGGCAACCACAGTAGTCTGAATAATATTTACTGCTATTTCGAGTTTCAACTTATTGGTTTATTATTATTTCGAAAAAAAGAGCACAAACATTTTCAAAGCCCCCTGAAAATTCAACAGTTTATTGTATTTGAGGTGAAACTGAATTTCAAATAGAAAATAAATCAAATGTTCCACGTTCTAATCGATATACACATTCAAAAATTTGATACCTATGGGGGATTGAAAACTATTTGGCTGTTTGTATGGGCTATTGTTGTGATTGACCCCCTAGGTTTCTCAAGAAATAAACAATCTATGTTCTGAAAATGAAATAAATATTTTCCTCTATTTCAATTGCAATATATTTGATAGGAAATCTTTGTTTGTTACTTTTTACTTTATGCAGGATGAGACAAAATACGAAAAATGAGAAAAAATCTAAAGGGGCAAGACTTTTGACGATCTGTGTATGTGCTAATATCTATGTTTTTACCACTAATGGAAAGAAGTATTCGAAAAACATGTTGCAACATGCATGGCATGCGTCCAAGTAACTTTTGGCTGTTTGAAGAGCTGTTCGTTTACAAAATAATGGAATTTTTCAGGAGCTGTTAGGCTGTCGCAGACTAAGACATTATTATATTATAACAAAGTAATGTTGGAAAAAAAGAAAAACTTTGAATTAAAAATCAGTCTCATTACTTTCCTGTCACACCTCGTATAACTGCCTTCCATGCCAACTGAGTTTTTTCTAAACCGTTTGTAATCTTATTATGATATCCCAAAATTAAAGGATGGACTGAACTTATTTCTTCTCTAATTTTCTCTCTTCTTTGCAAAGAAAGATGAGGTCATTTATCGTATTGAAAAAGTATCAAAACTTTGCACCACGGTACACAAAGGCAGTGGGCGATTATAATCTGTAAACCTCTTATTCCTTCTGTGATCTTCAATTCTCTTTCTATTAGCCTTCTTGATCGTATTTATAATTGTGAATAACGGGGGTTAAAACTTTTCGCCGTGGGAATTTCACTTTGTATAATATGCTTTATCTTACAAAGAGCATTAATTGATTCAGGAGTTGAAGATAGCGTTATTATAGACCCTGAAATGCCCCCAAAGGTCTTTAGGTAAACTTCGCCGTTTGCTTGTTCGGAGTTGAATCAACATTCTTAGAGCTTGACAGGTCATGGTTTCGTCAGTTTGAAACTTGTTAATTATAATTACACTGAGAAATTTGATTAAATTAAGGATATGTCGACTCTTCTTTGCTAAAATAGGTGAAGTGGCAAAAAAACGAAATTATAACTCAGAAAATGATATTTTATGTTTTATCCACATTATATTAAATTTGAAATATAATAGGAGATTTTAAATTCAATTTCAGCGAATATTATATTGTAAATGTTGCAATATTTTGAAATAGGAGTTCAAATTCTCCCAAAAGAGAAAAACAGGGGTTTTTAAGCATACATTTCTCATTTCTTTAGGAAGACAGTTCTAAAATTAGGAAAAATTATAATGTTGTCCGACTTTCGGATTACAAAAAATACAATTCTGGGTTTCTGCCCTTTCAATCAAATTCGATTCGGAGCAATTTAAATTCAGTTCTGTAAATTCTGGCGACGCCAGCGACCCTGCGGCCTGGAAATAGCATGTGTCAATTCAAACGCTAAATAGAGATTGATCGAGATGCTGCATATACATACATCGTCACCTATATAGATTCTATTCGCCTGGGGACTCGGTGAATTTTTATTGTTTATCTTTTATTATTTATATCAAAATAGAAACAATTTGAATACTGTATGTTACCAAATTTTAGCCTTTGAAGAAGTTACCATGTAAACGAAACGCGTCATGAGAGCAACTAACAATACTAAATAAGCATTATTTAAGTGAAATGTACAATGGATTTCTATCAATGGATTCAAATAATTTTAATTTAAATGAATCAAATAATTCTGTAAATCAAATCTTTTACGTGCAAGTGAATTTTTCTCTTGAATAATGGGTGATTTCCTATGTGGTTGATTTGAATCGAAAGAAATTCCCAAATTCATAAATTTCTTGGAGATTCAAATGAATTAATTCGGCCGATCTGTACCGAATTAATTTCTTTGAATATGAATATGCTAATTAATTTTTTTTGCATTTGTAACGTGAAAATATCGGGAATTTTCTTCACTCGAATTAGCTTGTAAAGGTATGTCTTGTATGTATATTTGCATACTCTAGATGGCGCTAGTGTATGTTTAATACCTAAGTGTTTCTGTGTATAGCGAATATAGGTACTTGACAGAATTTTAGTTACTGCTTATCGAGTTTTGCTTGAGTATAAAATTTTTTTACAGATGTATGTTATACTGTATCGATTTGTAGAATTTTTATTACCATAGCTCACACTACTTATTAACTTCTTGAATATGTTGATTGAATCTCTAACGGCTAACTAATGGGTGCCAAGTGAAAAGTTTATGCTTTCCTCCGTCTGCAAAGTGTATTGTGTGTATTATTCCAGTGTGTTTATCTTCGAACTAAATTTATATCTTGATATAATCGATTTTCATGTAACTATGAGTAATAAATTATAGGATGCAAGTTATTTTCAACCTGGAATTTTCCCCACGATAATGAAAATATCAGGTTAGGGCTTACTGATATTGTTCGATCCAGAATATAAAGATCCTATCTTAGCCATTATTATTTCATTCGGAAAACTTCGTGTTTATCACTCTCCGTCCATCTACAAGACCTGAAACGAATAGCTCCACATCGTACCTGATCTTAACTCAGGAATAAAGATTAAGCGGTTAAAAATAGACAATATCCGACTAGGTATCATCAATGTCTGTGATTTCAGGTTTTTTATTTTATTTTTTATTTATTGGTCCCTGGGATACAGACAGAAAGAAGTCAAGATTATGTTCTTCAAACAACTTCTTAGATCTTAATATGAGTCATAGTAATAATAAGTTCGAATTCGACATTTTTAGAAAACCTTCCACTACTAAATTTGAATATCAAAACAGATTTAATCTGTTATTCTTCTACAATTATTTTAATTTCAAAAAATTCATTCAAGAAACTTCAAGAATTAAATTAATGTCTTCATAAGCTTTATAAGCACTGCTCATATTTAATAGACGTATAAAATCTTCAACTGCCCAATACGCCTAGGCATCCGACGAATCAAGTCATTAATGAAATTTTGAGGCATACCTTCCTGAAGGGCTAAACTCAATTTCTGGAAAGTTGAGGGAGGGTTTTGGCGATTGGATAGTGCTCTCTCCAAGTAATCCCATAAGTGCTCAATTGGATTCATGTCTGGTGAGGTTGCTGGCCAGTTCATTCTCTGGATATTGTTCTCTTGAAGAATTTTTTAAACCCTTCGCGTGCGGTGTGGTGTTATCATCCTGATAAATGAAATTATCTTCAAATTCGTTGCGCAGAGGAATAATGATTGGTTCAATGATGTTTTCTACGACATGGCTCCAGTTATTAGTTCGTTTAACGACAATAAGAGGGGTACAGCGAACGAACATTATACCATAAAATAGAAAGGCCTTTTACTTGATAGAAGAAATATAACAAAATTTGAATATTAGAACAAATTGAAATATGTTTATCTTCTACAATTTTAATTTCGAAAAAAAAATTTTTATTCAAAAAACTTTTAGAATTCAATTAATGTCTAAAATAAGCACCGCTTACATTTAATAGACGTATATAATCAAAACTCAATATATAATGTTAAATGGAATAAATAAACCAACAGATATACGAAAGTCATTAAAATTAATAAATAAATATTTAAAGGAGACAAAATTTTGTTTCTGGTCTTACCTTTAAGAACACCAATTGCCTTTTAAAAACATGAACACACTTAAAGGACTTCTCAAAGAATATAATTTATTTGAAATATTTAATATATTTGAATATTCGAATAAGTTAATTCAGAAATCTCTAAAATCATGCACTATATCTTCAAAAAACAAATATAATTCTAAGCAATTCCTTTTTCAGTCCTCAATAATATTCCAAATATCATAATCAAAAAACTAACGTATATCCAAACCCTCAACACGTGTAAAAGGACTAATGCTTCGAAACACAGATCAACTTTATAATTCAAGATTGATCTATGTTCTAACAAAATCAAAGAACAGTGCCAGTTATTTTTAAGGTTTATTTAAATTCATTGACATTCCATACTGAGATTTATTGAAGCCAAAAAATAATTATATATATTATATATTAAATAAAATAGAAAGGCCTTTTACTTGATAGAAGAAATGTAAAAAAATTTGAATATTAAAACAAATTGAAATAATTTTTTTTTTAAATTAAAATTGTAGAAGATAAACATATTTCAATTTGTTTTAATATTCAAATTTTGTTATATTTCTTCTATCAAGTGAAAGGCCTTTCTATTTTATTTTATATATAATACATAATTATATTTTGGCTTCAATAAATCTCATTATGGAATGTCAATGAATTTAAATAAACCTTAAAAATAACTCACACTGTTCTTTGATTATGTTAGAACATAGATGAATCTTGAATTATAAAGTTGATCTGTGTTTCGAAGCATTAGTCCTTTTACACGTGTTGAGGGTTTGGATATACGTTAGTTTTTTGATTATGATATTTGGAATATTATTGAGGACTGAAAAAGGAATTGCTTAGAATTATATTTGTTTTTTGAAGATATAGTGCATGTGTTTAGAGATTTCTGAATTAACTTATTCGAATATTTAAATATATTAAATATTTCAAATAAATTATATTCTTTGAGAAGTCCTTTAAGTGTGTTCATGTTTTTAAAGGGCAATTGGTGTTCGTAAAGGTGAGACCAGAAACAAAATTTTGTCTCCTTCAAATATTTATTTATTAATTTTAATGACTTTCGTATATCTGTTGGTTTATTTATTCCATTTGCCATTATATATTGAGTTTTGATTATATACGTCTATTAAATGTAGGCGGTGCTTGTTTTAGACATTAATTTAATTCTAAAAGTTTTTTGAATAAATTTTTTTTTTTTAATTAAAATTGTAGAAGATAAACATATTTCAATTTGTTTTAATATTCAAATTTTGAACATTATACCCCCCAGCACATTATTGATCCGCCTTGAAAGGGCACAACATTCCGGGCGAAATTGAGTCGCTCTAGTCTGCCTGGACTTTTCCAGACCCTTTCTTGTCGACTATCACTTTGTGAACCAAATCGTGACTCATCGGAAAAATGTACGTTGCGCCTTTGTGGTAAAAGCCAGTCTAGGTGGTCTTCTGTCCATTGCCGACGTTAGCTCTATGTCCAGGTGATAGCCGGGGTACCCTTAAAGGTCTTTTTGCCCTTAAATTTGAGGAATGCAACCGTCTCTGTGGTACTGGTTGAGACTACCCGTCTAAAGGTCCTCAAAAAATTACTTCGAAGGGCTTTCACAGATACCGTTCGATCCTTCGAGTAAACTTTACGATATAATGGTCTTCCTTTGCAGATGTTATTCTGGGTCGACCAGGCACCGGTCTCCGGGTAACGCTGCCAGTTTCCAGGAAAAGGGCCACTATGCGCTCTACTGAATTCCGTGGAATATTCAAACATTGCGCAATCTGGTGGTTCGACAAAGTTTCTCGATCTAGGGAAACTATTCTTGCCCGGTCAAACTGAGAAATTGGATGTCTCGGCATTTTCCACGGAATATTCTCAATATTACAACCCTCGTTAGTCGTTGAAAACTGATTAACTTCGAATACACCTGTATTCTCCGAATAAGAAAAAATTTTCGCTGGTTCATTGTTTTCATTTAAGCGATAAGATGATTTAAGTGAGAGTTGATAGGGGGCCAAGATTTTTGACGATGTGTGTATATCGTAAGTGATATCAGTAGAACGTAGAGCGTAAAACCGAAAAAATACTATATGCCACGTGTGATTTACAGTCTTCACGGATACAATCTGACAGAAACGCGGTAGGGTGTCTCACAGGCACCACAAAGTTGGATTAGTCATAGGAAGGGTTAAGGCCCCGTTCCCAGTAGGAAATACTGCTAACCGTTAGAAGCCGCCCACTATCAGTTTAGTGTGATAAGGCGGTGTAATTAAAGAACGTGGCACCCACATCTGCCTGTCCAACACGCTACATTTCTGATACGGGGAACGAAAAAGATTGATCGAGATTTCGACCCGTATGTTTAACACGAAAAACCGCGCCCTGAAATTGTATCGAGTGTGGCTGGAATTAATTTTTTCCGGATTTGTTGGGGCGGGGACTTATAATGAACGAGGGCATCGGTGGCGATTATTCGGATGAAGAGGTTTCAATTTCATTCAAAATAATTCACACAGTTTTTATGTTTCACAATTTATTCAGAATCCTGACACGTGTTTCGGTCTTTCGACCATCTTCAAATGAGTAAAAAAAGGAACTAAACTTAAAATTGAAAAATGTTCTATTTATTACACTTCGGACATCTGTGTATTTTTATAGCGCATGGAAATAACTGCGAGCTTAAAACTTCAAAAAGGTTCTATTTATTACAATTCGGACATTTGTGTATTTTTATGGCGCATGGAAATAACAGCATCTAATATGGGGGTGTTTCCGAAAAGTATTTCGTAATTTGATAAATTCTCCTTTTCTTCAATGGATGTTTTGATTGAAAGAATCTCCAAATAGTCCATCAATTTACCCTTATTAACATTATATAGTAAAGTGACATCTTTCTTATTAAAAAAATTATTGTTTTCTATATTCTGCAAAACAAGTTGATTTCTGGTTTTTCAAATAGACATTCTATGTTCTTTGATTCTATGCTGTAAACATCGGCTTGTCCTATATATCGGGTGTTTTTTTTTAAGTGATAGAACTTTCGATAAGTTTCAGTAAGCAATGACAAATTATCATGGAAAGACTTACGCCGCAACAACGTTCAAAAATTGTAAAAATTCATTTTCAAAATCAGTGTTCCATTCGCCAAACGTATAGAGCACTTCGTGAAATTTATGGTTTACATAATCGTCCATCAGAGCAGCTTATTCGTCGAACTATTGATATATTTTGGAAAATATTTTGTCTACTCGATGCAACAACAACAAGACAAAGAACTGTACGTACAGAAGAAATAATCGCTGCTGTACGTCATAATGTTAATGATGATCCAGATTTGTCGACGTTCACAACAAGTTGGACTCTGTGCATCCACCACATGGAACATTTTGCGTAAAGATCTTAGTCTACACCCATACAAGATCCAACTGGTTCGAGAACTAAAGCCACTTGATTATAATAAGCGTCATTTGTTTGCTGATAGGGCTCTAGAACAGCTTGAAGTTGATCCACTTTTTTATCGTAAAATTGTGTTTCATGATGAAGCTCATTTCTGGTTAAACAAGTAAAATTGTCGTATATGGAGTGAAAACAATCCTCCTGGAAAATGAACTGTGTGGTGTGCTTCACACGTTGGGAGCATCTTCAGTGCATATTTCTTTAAAAACGATGCTGGAGCTAATGTTAGAGTGAATGATGCTCGTTACAGATCGATGATCAATGATTGTTTGTTTTAAAATTTGAATGGTATCGATCCAGAAGTGTTTTGGTTTTAACAAGATGGTGCTACACCTCATGCTGCTACCGTAACAATTGATTTATTGAAAGAAAGATTCGGCGATAACATTATTTCGAGAAATGCTCCAATTAATTGGCCTCCAAGATCATGCGACATAACTCCACTGGATTATTTTCTTTGGGGTTATGTCAAGTCATTGGTTTATGCTGATAAACCAGAAACAATAGACGCTTCGGAAGCCAACATAACCCGTATTATTGATGAAATAAGGCCTGAATCATTCGAAAAAGTGGTCCAAAATTGGTCTGGCCGAATGCGGTTCCTCAGAGCTAGTCATGGTGGACATATGCCGGAAATTATTTTTAAAACATAAATGTCATAAAACTATCTTTCAAATGAAAAAAAATTTGGCTTCAAGCTTAATTTAAATGTGTTTTATTTCAATTTAAAGTTCTATCACTCTAAAAAAAACACACGATATGTAAGATTACAATCCTCACAATCTATTTGATATATTAAATTTTCGTTCGGGCATCCGACATCCTGTGTGTTCCTTCTTCACGGAGTAATCTATAGTTTTAAAGAAATTACCATTTTTGATGTTCATGTTCATGAGGATTTCCTGAAGGATGGATACCTTTATGTGCGTGTCGGCCAACAAGAATCTGTTGATTATCCAGTAGAAATGGGCGTGCCTCAGGGTTCTGTTTTGGGACCCCTTTTATTCATTTTATTCGTCAACGATATACCTCTCCAAGTCGTTAATTATTCATCAATATTGGCGACTATTAGAGTTGTTTTGTTTACTGACGACACTTCGTTTATTGTTTCGGCTCCCAATCTCGTGGAACTCGGGGCTAGGTGCGAACTTTTGGCGCGATGTTTCACTGATTAGTGTTGCCGAAACTCCGTCATTCTGAACTGCAATAAGACTGATCTTATGCACTTTCAGTCGCGAGATATGGGTCATCAGTGGACCTTGAACCCTCCGGCGAGAGACTTGAAGTGTTCTATGTTGGGTTTCTGGGTTTGCAGATTGACGGAATTTTGAGTTGGAAGTACATTGTTGATTCGATGTGTGAGTGTATTTTTCGCCATGAGACGTCTTAATCATATCCTACCGATAGAGTCGTTAATTTGCGTTTATCATTCCCTTGTTTAACTCCCACCTTAACTATAACGTTTTGTTTTGGGGGAGATTTATCTACGAACAATCGAGCATTTATTGCGCAGAAAAAAATTATTTGTCCCATCTTCAACCTCAAAGCCCTGTAGACCTTTCCTTATTAATAACAGATCGCCAACTTTTTTCTGTATTTTCATCTTCAATTGTTTGCTATATACAAGAAAAAATGTAGAATCACTATTCGGATGACAATATGTACAATACAAGGAATAAAGATGTCCTTTGTATTCCAAAACACAGAACAACTAAATTTCAGCATTGACGATTGTATTGTGGTATTAAATTATTTGAACATCTTCCTAAAAGACTGAAAGTTTTTGAGTATAGAAAATTTAAGAGAGAGCTTAAGGAGCTGATACTGAAGAATTGTTATAACAGTGAAGATGAATGGCTACCTGACTTTTGTGTTGCTTGTTTTCTTGATTTCGTTTTATTTCCTCTCGATGAGTTGCTAAATTTTTTTATAATTTTTTTTCTGACGTGTTCTATACGGATTTACTGTCATACAGAATGAATTGAATATTATTATTATTATATTATTTGACTACATCAAACAAAATCATAGAAATATGCTTTAGACGCCTTTCAAGGGACAACAGCAAGAGAAAACCATCAATTTCAGTCAAAAATTCATAGAATACCGTCACAAAATGTCATCCTTTTTCGCAAACTGTGACATCGGGAGCAGATAGCTGTTACGTATTCAGCAGATCCGATGGAGAAAGTCCTGAATCATGCAGATGAATTTTTTCATACCTGCTGTCTCATATTCTGCATTCCCGGACTCGTAACGAGACAAATCGAAACGGATATAGAAACAGGGACTGCGTAATCGGCGAGCTGTTGACAGGGAGAGACGGGAATGGAGAATAAAACATTCTGGACGGAACGTTCAGGCTCCATTTAGCTCGCAGGAGATAACTTTAATTCCCAAAGGTAATGAGCGTCCGGCAGCGTGCTGATGCACGCCACTGTGCCTTAAGGGGTGAGGGAACCGCCATAAATTATAACAAACATAAATTCCAGCTGCACCGTGTTGGCAGAGATAAATTTGAATTAGGTAATAATATAGAGGTGACAGGCATGAACGTAATGTAGCAGGAAAAGGTAAAAAAATGCATACTTTAGGGAGAAATAAGAATTTAAAAGGTTGTGAGGGCATGCCAGAAAAAAAAACATTTTCATGCAATTACGAATCTTATAGAACAGTCAGAATGTATTTTTGCAGCAATCATTTCGCCACATGAATGTAGATTTGGGCTATTTGAAATATGCATTTTTGATTGGCTATAAATAAAAAACAAATGAATATTTTTCAAAGTCATGAGTTTTTTAGAAAGGTTGAACTTTGAATGAAAAACAATATGTTTAATTTTTTATTTCTTTGATTAAAATTTTAATTTGATTACTCCGTCAAAAATTAGAGGTAATGTTATGAAAGACCTCCTGTTATCTCCTCCACTGATGAGAATCAGTAAGTTTTTTGATCACCAGACGTTTCAGTTTATCCAAAAACCTCCATGACCTGAATTTCATTTGAATCCTCCACATTTTGACAAAGATATAGCAATTTCATTGGATTTTGGTGGTCATATTGAAGTTTTTTCATATTTTAACCTCTGAAATATATGAACGTTAAATCCAGACACCCTGTGTTTCCTTTTTTAAATTATGAATCTCCCACACCCTAAGTCCAGTATATTACCTTGACATTCTGCTCAGTGAAGGTCATGACACACTATTTCAAAATGCAAACTCTAGATGCCCATCCTTTATTATATCAGAAGCTAGTTCTTTCTTTCAATAGTAATTATTATTATTCTAAATCAATATCATACTTGTATACTCTAAAACCATAACTCTTCTTTTGACAATCGCGTGAGGCTCTATGCTTTGTTCACTTTTCTATGCCGCGAAGCAACGCTACAGAAGAAACTCTGCGAAGTTACTCATGAACCGCACTAAGGGGATGTGTTCCGTTCCGTGAATTCCAGAAAACCCTTCAAAGAAAGACAGACTCGTTGAGGTTGCTTATTTTCGGATATGTCTCTATGGACGTCTGATCTCCAGATAATACGAGGAGGATTCGCTAGCATACAGAAATAAAATTTGGGGACGGGGGATGTATGACTTCCCGGACTTAAGGGACCGAGGGGAGTAGGATCTCGTACTCGGGATCTCTTTCCAAATCCAACATTTGCGAAACAGACCGAGTATTTGTTTTGCGGAGATACTTCTCTGCTTTTTCCGGAGTATTGATTGGGTGAGGAGCGGAGTTCCTTTTGCAAACAGCAAACTCGGTTCGAAAGTGAGTGTTTCACTATTGTCACAGCTTTTCTGTCAGAAACAAGGAGTTGTCGGAACCCTTAAAGAAGGGATTGACTCCGATATTTGATTGGTTGTGTACTTCATATGTTTGTATTTATATAGAGTGCCCCAGTCTGAGGAAATGATTTCCTTTTTTCATTTTTGTTATATTATTTTTACATACACTGCTCATAAATTGAAGTGGATAATTTGCGTACGTATAATAATATGTAAAGGGAAATAAAAAACGATTTTGTATATGTACTGATGTATTAAGTTAGGTATCACCACTAATCAAGACTGCTTTGGAGCGACAACATAGTAGAGAAATAAGTAAAATGAAGATTATGACCTGTTAGAGTATGCAGGTTCAAAAAAATCCCGGATGAATATCGGGTGGGGCCTCCTCTAGCTCTTCGTAGTGCTCTCATTCTGTCAGGCAATGAAGTTATCAATGAAAGCTTGAGGCATGTTTTGCAAAATGTCCGATAAAGCATGGGCGAGCTGTTGGTCTGGAGAGACAGCGGGCCATTCTATTCGGTTAATGCCATACATTCCTCTACGATAATTGATAATTCTTGCCCGGTGTGGACGATCATTATCGTCGATCAATGGCTGACGCAATGGAAACAATAATTGTTTCTACAATCAAATCATGCAGCTGTCATGGTTGCGTTAATGATGATAATAAGATCTGCGTACCCATTAAAACAAATGTCTCCCCAAATGCACACAGAGCCGTCACCAAAAAGAAATGTTGGCGTCATGAAATGTTCGTTATATCGTTGACCCCGTTCACGCCCCACCATAAGACTGATACAGACGAAATGTGGACTCATCCGTGAATAGGCATCTGTGTGCGTTGAAGTTCTAATGTTCAAGAGCCCAACGATATCTTACAGCATGGTGCTCCCTACTCAATAGCGGGTGCCTGGCGGATCTTCTTGCCCTCAAATTGAAACTGTGTCACCTATTCCGGATTGTTTGACCAGAAACTATCCTACCCATAGCTTACCGGAATGAGTCATTTATTCGGGATTTCGTCTTGTAGTTAACCTTATTAGCTGATCTTGTGCGACGCTTGTAGCTCTTGCTCTTCCAACCGGAAAAAATCTCTTTACATCCCGGCATGAAACGTATTAATACAAATGTATGAACAAAAACTATATAAGTATGTATATTAACATATAAATACTAAAAAATCCACTATTCCAAAATTATCTAAATTCTCAAAATAGAGGATCAAATAAAATTAATTGAACGAGAATTCCAACATTTGATAGCTATTTAGGCATCTAGACCTCTTCAGAAATGTATCGAATTCAGATTCAAATATATCACAAGATCAAAATTTAACTCACCAAATAGGATAAAACCTTTTCACATTCCGACATGAAACGTATTAATACAAACGTATTGACAAAACCAATATAAATATGTATATCAACATACAAATACTAGAAAATTCAGTATCCCACAATTATCTAAATTTCTTAAAATAACGGATCAATAAAAATAAATGAACGAAAATTCCAACATGTGATATGAAAAATAATTGTTATTACAAAATTTAAAATATCATACAGATTTCTGCTGTGAAATTTTTATGCAAATTTTTTAGAATTGAATTACATAAATGTCTTCAGAATACAACGTGTCAATTTGGTAAACATATATTATAGAATTAATACTTATTATAATAACTTGCTCAAAATCAGTTCCTTTTAAAGAAATTCCTAAAACATATAGAACATCTCTAAAAAACAATTGAGAATTAAAATTTGAATAGAAATTTTATTTTGTAATTAAAATTTGTAGAAGGTTTACAGAAGAAATCTGTATGATATTTTGAATTTTGTAATAATCCTTTTATCAAGAAAAAAGCTTTTTTTAATTAAATTTATTGTACATAATATAAAAATTATATACTTTGGTTTACGCTTATTACATATCAACATTTGGTTTTAGTGGAGTCCATGAAATACCTTGCAAACTTCATGTTATTTTTGTGACGAACATAGAATGTTTATAAGTTCACTTCATTGTAATGTTTGTCCAGTAAAGAGCATGAAGTCGGTCTTTTTTTGAATATGAAGTTGAGCTGAAGATTTACCGTTGTTATAATTCTAAATTATTTTTTAGAGATGTTCTACATGTTTTAGGAATTTTTTTTTAAATGAACGTATTTTGAGCAAGTTATTTCTGAAGAAATCCTTGAGGTTATGTTTTGCATTTTTGAAAGCGAATTTAGTTTTTCATAAAACAAGGAATGAAACGAAATTTTGTTCTCTTCAAGTATTTATTTAATAATTTTTAGTTGACAATTTATATTTCTAAGTTTACGGAGAAAATCTGTATTATATTTTAAATTTTGTAATAATCCTTCTATCAAGAAAAATCCTCTTTTCTATTTAATTTATTGTTATTAATAAATCACTTATACCTACTCTATGCAGTTTCATACAACAATGTAAAACAAACTAATTTCAAGATTATTATCGCTTTCAAGATGAAATCGACTTCTTGTGACGTGAATAGATTCAATAGTTTTTTAATAAAACAAGGAATGAAACAAAATTTTGTACTCTTCAAGTATTTATTCCATAATTTTTAGTTGACGATTTATATTTCTAAGTTCACAGAAGAAATCTGTATGATATTTTAAATTTTGTAATAATCTTTCTATCAAGAAAAATCCTCTTTTTTATTTAATTTATTGTCATTAATAAATCACTTATACCTACTCTATGCACTTCCATAGAACAAGGTACAACAAACTAATTTCAAGATTATTATCGCTTTCATGTTGAAATCGACTTCTTGTGACGTGAATAAAATCAATAGTTGATATCATTCACACACCGTCGAGTTCAGTTGACTGAAATCGGATAAGTCAAGATCAAGTAATTGCACATCTTTCTCGATTTTGTCGAACGAAAACGAAGTAGACGTTTCCTTTTCAATTAGATTGAAAATATTCGTCATATCCCTTTCGGTTCGATTACCACCCTTCATTTCTTCTCCGTCTCCATATTTCCGAATTGACAAGTCGATTGACATATTGGATTTAAGCGAGTGTAAGCAATTCCAAGAAGACTTTTCATCCGCGTTTTCTATGTTCCGATGCGGGAAGATGAAAGAAATATGGACTGCGTTCCGTTGCACGTCCCATATCGCCGCTACTCCTTTTGATTTACGACGAGCACGTTTTAAATTATTGGATTCTCCACGTAAAGGGCGCGTTGGAACTTTATAATTTCGAATTTTATATCTGCTTTCTATCAGTTTCTTATCCTCTTCGTGGATCGCCACTGACTTTAGGAAAAGAGATCGAATTAATTGGAAGGAATCAGAAAGACTCCGTGATAGAAAATATTCCATTTGAAATAACAAGAAATTCGTATTTTAGATCGAAGTTATTGTTAGAAGAACATTTTTATTTGCTAGTTGCTCTCTCAAGAACATTGTTTATGAGTATTTATCATTTAAAACTCCACGCTTTTCCTGGAAAAACAGACGGAGGGAAGAGAAAGTTCTAAATCATTAGAATCTCAATGACTTTAAATTCAGAGTTATATATTCTAACTTCTACAATATATATTGAAACTATATACAATAACTATCAAATTGATATCCTTATATATAATCAATATAAAATATTTTTTAATGTCTCGGAAAAAACCTTTTTACACCCCGGCATGAAACGTATTAATACAAATGTATTGACAAAAACTATATAAGTATGTATATCAGCATACAAATACAAGAAAATCCACTATTCCAAAATTATCTAAAGTTCTCAACATAAACAATCAAATAAAAATAATTGAACAAGAATTCCAAGATGATAGCGCTATTTTGGTCTCTGGACTTCTTCAGAAATGTATTGAATTCAGATTCAAATAAATATATAACGAGATCAAAATTTAATTTACCGAATAAAATGAAACCTGGAACGAATAAACTCGAAGTAGGCTCTAAAGTATCAGAAATAAAACAGAAATGATCAACGTGTTGTTACGTATAACCTATAACCATTTGTACTCGGAACACAGAAAAACAAAGAAAAATTATATAAGAATGTAATCAATTCTTATTTTTATAATTGAAGAAATAGACGATTTGATGTCATGATTCTGGAAGATTTTATTTTCTTTAGTTTAAAATATAACAGAATAACATACACAAAATCAAAGAATAACATACAAAGGAATAAAAAGAAATAAATAAAAAATAGCTTACTAACCTGGAAGAAAATCAAAAACAATGCTATTTCTTCGGGTTTCTCAATTCACATTTCTAACAACTAACTAAATAAACATGTGACACTTTTTAGGCTCAAATCTTAGACATAGAACATAGATCATAGAACATAGAAGTTACAAAGTTGTTTTCCCTAAAAATAACAGTTTTATTTTTACATCCCCCCACACAAAGTATGCACCCCTCATTACATGTGTGCGTGTTCACATGGAAGCAACTTAGTTACATGAAAATAGGTATTGTCCTTTTTTTTATTTCCAATATCTATCTCTTATATAGTGTTAGAATTTTTTTTTTTTTGATGTCACAATTAAATCAACTAATATGTCAGTTGGAAAATTATTTCGGAGATTCAACAACAAATTTTCTTTCCTAGAAGCGTAGTCAACTAAACTTCCTCCTATGTACCTAAATGAATAGGCCTCTCTATTTATGCTAACTCGTTTCACAAAAACTCTCTAAGCAGTTATCTTTCCATATTTGAAAACTTTTGTCTAAACCTAATGTAATTAATTTAGAATCAAACCATTCTTTCGCTATTTCATCCAGAAACAACCGTAAAATCAAAATTTTGTCTGTATCTTCTTCTACTTCACAACGCGTGCATTCCGTCTCGAATTTTTCGAACCATAAATTCACTGAAACTTCCTCCTTTATCCTCTTGAAATACTATCATTTTCTTGAAAGTTCTACCGTATCCTGTGGTTGGGTGATTCTTGTCCAAATACTGTTCTCACGTATGCGGGTGAATAAATCAGTTGTAAATATTCATTCTTAAACATCACATCTTCTTCGGCATCAAAATATATTTCTTTCAATTCCGGAGTTAATGAAATGACACACGTACGAAATGAACCTCTTACTTTAATCGATTTCAAGATATTCTTCACCTTCGGTAGATCCAAAAGTTCATGATGGTCAGATATATCCTGTTTGTCCTTTGGTAATTCATAGTATGTATTTTCCGTTCCCGTAGTTTGGATTCATCTGAATTTGTATGTATTTTTCTTCTTATCAGTCTTGGATGCTTCTAAAGCGATGGAAATCTTCATGGATGTCGTCATTATAGCTTACGTTTTTGATTTATAAGAATGTAATCAATTCTTATTTTTATAATTGAAGAAATAGACGATTTTATGTCATGATTCTGGAAGATTTTATTTTCTTTAGTTTAAAATATAACAGAATAACATACACAAAATAAAATAATACCAAACAAAAAAATGCGAAGAAATAAAAAGAAATAAATAAAAAAAATAGCTTACTAACCTGGAAGAAATCAAAAACAATGCTATTTCTTCGGGTTTCTCAATTCACATTTCTAACAACTAAATAAATAAACATGTGACACTTTTTAGGTTAACATCTTAGACATAGAACATAGAAGTTACAAAGTTGTTTTCCCTAAAAATAACAGTTTTATTTTTACAATTATTCACCCCAAATAATGCCCCATGATAAGAAAAATAACCAGAATGACCCACATTCAAATTAATTATTAGAATCTCCACGAAAAAAGGGATCTTTGCAAACACAATCATATGTAATTTTATGTTCAGATCGCTACTTTTAGAAATCTCTTGAAACTTTCTAGAATTTATATTTGTGTTCTTCACGAATTTCCAGTTTTCATCAATTACATATATGCCTTTTTCCTAATTTCAATTCAAACGGGGAAAATAACCGACAATATGAATTTTATTCCATTCCGAAAAGTTTCCCCTTTCAGCGGTTATAGTCGCTTCGACCCAGACAGAGCTCGACGGAATCCAGCCTTTATTTCTTTTTCGACGCCAGTCTGTCTGTGTCTGGAACTCACCCTCGATACGAAATTCTCCATCCAACCCTATGCTTGATAGTTATTAAGTGGAGTTTGGCTTATGACATCTATTGGCTACTGTTTTTTTCCTTGGAACAATCCATTTGAATGAGTAAAAAATATATACGTCAGATTATTTTCTCTATGATTTAAAACCATCGAAGTTGATGAAAGATGTGTTCCGGAACTGTTCTACGATAATTCATAAGTTATTCGCAAACAGAACATTGTTGATTGTTGATCTGGATTATATCTTTCACGAATACATCACGCTGGTGTTTATTGAAATAAGCTATTATTTCCTGAATATCATCTAATATAGTAAACAAGCTACGGCTACGTTCCAGAAGAAAATCCAATTCTACAACTTCGACTGTAATGGAATTATCTAATTTGATGAATGAGTCTGTTCCATGTTCCATGTTAAATTGGATGAACAAACAATGATTGATGAGATACCAGAATTATTTCTGAATTAGCGTTATCTAGGTATGATGTTCAAACCGCTATTCCGAATAATATAAACAGATGAATTAAAATTATATTTCGTAGTAATTAGATTTCGTTATCGATTGTTAGACGTACATAATTGACGTAACATTATAATTGCAACAGTTATTTTGAATTCGCTTATCTCGCATGAATTGCAAATTTTGAATTATGTCATATCGAATTCAATGGAAGAACCCGTAATTCACGGTTCAAAAATATCATCTCTGGAGCACAGACAAAACAGCAACTAGTGTTTGTAATGCATGATAATTAACCGGGAAAAATCATCAAACGAAATATTTTTCTGTTTTTTCGTGAAATATGAAATTATATGATTAACGCAATAATAGCTGTAATTAATTCACCAGAACCTCTAGAGATTTTAATCCAAATAAATATCATGAAAACATTTTGAATTAAACTTTGAAACATGTCCTAAATACACTGTATCACTTTATAGACATATATATTATCATCACATGTGGTGGAAATTAACTAATAAAGAATCAAAAGAAATATAAAATAATGAACAAATTATTTAGACACCACCTTATACATATATATGTTTCGATTGAATGTTAAAGAATCACAAGTTCCATCACCAAAAATTGTTCAAAGTACAATTCATTTATTCTTCCTTTTTAAAAGAGTATACAGCACATTGTCCAGTGAAAGAACCTGATACATTCGGACCCAAAATGTCTTCAGTAACGGGTTATCTGAATAAACAAAGTAATCATTTAAAAATATATAAAAGTACCTTTTTTAACACAACACATTTTGCAACAACTAACCAATTTTGGGATAAGCATGGCCTATACGGAAATTAGGTTATATCACAGAAATATTCAATGAAGACTCTGCATTAGATAACCGCCACGTGCATGCGATGTAATACAAAGAAATTTCTCATCACATGCACGTGCGGTTATCTAATGCAGAGTCTAAGTAGTATCTTCTTTCATTGTATATTTTTGTGATATAACCTAATTTTCTTATAGGCGATGCTTATCCCAAAATTGGTTAGTTGTTGCAGAATTGTGTTGTGTTAAAAGTGATTAACTTTACATTGCAATCAGACGTCCGCCCTCTATTCTGAATACAACTCGGTCTAAGAAAACATTTGAACTTGTCTTTTCACATAAAGAAGAAGTGAATGACTGTATCGATTCCCTCGATATTAAAATCACAAAATTGAATAACAAACAAGACTTTTTCACATACCGTAAACCAGCACATACAGATAGTACCATACATGATGATTATTTTTGGCAAACATGAGTTGAATCATGTTTATCCTACCACAAAAGACCCCATTCCAGAAAAATCATACGAATTTCATATACGAGTAGAATATCCGAAGACATTGCCAATTATTTTAAGAAAAATTTTAATTACACAGCAGTTTTCAGAACCATTAATAACAAAGATAAATACATTAAAAATAATAGAGATATATCAAACAAAGATGATACATCAGGAGTCTATAAGTTCACTTATAAGGATTGCCCATTGGTTTTTGTTGGTCAGACCGACATTCAAGAAGAGAACATTGAAAGAACTACGTTTCAAATTCCACACATTCCACATACGCCGAACTCATCAATTATCGGGTGTTTTTTTTAGAGTGATAAAACTTTAAATTGAAAAAAAGAACACATTCAAATTAAGATTGAAGCCAATTTTTTTTTAATTGAAAGTTAATTTTATGATATTTATGTTTTAAAAATAATTTCCTGCACCATGTCCACCAAGACTAGCTCTGAGGAACCGCATTCGACCAGAAAAATTTTGGATCACTTTTTCGAGTAATTCAGGCCTTATTTAATCAGTTACACGAGTTATGTTGGCTTCCAAAGCGTCTATTGTTTCTTGTTCATTATTATAAACCAATGACTTGACATAACCCCAAAGAAAATAATCCAGTGGAGTTATGTCGCATGATCTTGGAGGCCATGGATCATTTCTCGAAAGAATGTTATCGCCAAATCTTTCTTTCAATAAATCAATTGTTACGGTTGCAGCATAAGGTATAGCACCAACGTGTTGGAACCAAAACACTTCTGGGTCGATATCATTCAAATTTTGAAACAAATAATCATTGATCATCGATCTTTATCGAGCACCATTGACTGTACCATTAGCTCCAGCATCGTTTTTAAAGAAATATGTACCGATGATGCCTCCAGCGTGTAAAGCACACCATACAGTGCATTTTTCAAGATGCAATGGATTCTGCACTGAGCTTCATCACTAAACACAATGTCACGATAAAAAAGTGGATCAACTTCAAGCTGTTGTAGGGCCCAATCAGCATTAACACTATGACTTACAGCAGCGATATTTTCTTCTGTATGTACAGTTCTTTGTCCTGTTGTTGTTGCATCGAGTGGAGAAAATCTTGTCCGAAACATATCGATAGTTCGACGAATAAGCTGCTCTGATTATGTAAACCATGAATTTCACGAAAGGCGAATAAATTTGAACAATTTGTGAACGTTGTTCCGGCGTTAGTCTTTCCATGATAATTTGTCAATGCTTACTGAACAAAAATCTCAAAACAACATGGCTTCTACCTTCTGTCAAATCACAGTTATTACTTTAAAAAAACACCCGATACTCATTAATCTAACTTTCTGTCAAAACACAAATGACAGAAGTTTCGTCAGTCTTCAAATAACCTCTACTTCAAAATTCAAACTCAAGATGGCCTAGCCTTTAGTTACAAATCCTATCTAATTAGCGCTAACTATTCGAGACGGTATATTCACGGTATATCGAAAATATCGCCTCAATCATAGAATATTCTAGAGACAAATGAGAGATGTGAAAAGCCCAATTAACCTGGAAATAGCGCGGAAATGAATAACTCTCCCGTCATCACGAATTATGTGGAGTTCTTGAACCTACCCGAAATAACCTCATTCTTCACAGCGACTGCCTGTCTTTCCACAATTCCAATAATATGAAATGCTCACCGAAATGTGAAAAACAAACAATAAAGAGGAAATAATGGCGGTGGGAGTGGAACACGAAGGGCCGCCGTGGAAATTTACAGGTCGAAAGTTCTCGGAAACAAGTTTCCCGGAGTTAGCAGGAAATTCTCGCAATAAAGTAGGAAGAGATTGGTCGATGCACAGGAACGTATTATTTTATGTCCCGGATAGAATTAGATTTCGCTCGGAAGGTAACTTGGATACTTATCATTTTTATTGTTACTTGCGGTTTTCTTGTTTTCCTAAACATACTGTAAAAGAAAAGAGAAATTAGTTGCGATTCATCTTGAAAGGAAGGTTCGAATGCTATACTGCTCAAAAATTTGCGTACATATCGGGTGTTTTTTTGAGTGATAGAGATAACTGTGATTTCACAGGAGGAAGAAGTCATGTTGTTTCGAACTCTCTGTTTAGTAAGTATTGACAAATTATCATGGGAAGACTCACGCCGCACCAACGTTTGAAAATTGTTGAAATTTATTTTCAAAATCAGTGTTCTATTCGCCAAACTTATAGAGCACTTCGTGAAATTTATGGTTTACATAGTCGCCAATCAGAGCAGCTTATTTGTCGAACTATCGATAGATTTCGGACGATATTTTCTCTACTCGATGCAACAACAACAACAAGACAAAGAACTGTACGTATAAAAGAAAATATCGCTGCTGTAAGTCATAGCAGTCGACGTTCACAACAAGTTGGACTTTGTGCATCCACCACATGGAAAATTTTGCGTAAAGATATTGGTCTACACCCATACAAGATCCAACTTGGTGAAGAATTAAAGCCACTTGACTAAAATAAGCGTTGTTTGTTTGCTGATTTGGCCCTAGAACAACTTGAAGTTGATCCACTTTTTCATCGTAAAATTGTGTTTAGTGATGAAGCTCATTTCTGGTTGAACGGCTATGTAAACAAACAAAATTGCCGTATATGGAGTGAAAACAATCCTCAAGAAGTTATGCAGGTTCCATTGCATCCTGCAAAATGCACTGTATGGTGTGCTTTACACGCTGAAGGCATGACGGTCCATATTTTTTCAAAAACGATGCTGGAGCTAATGTTACAGTGAATGGTGCTCGTTACAGATCGATGATCAATGATTATTTGTTTCAAAATTTTAATGGTATAATAAGGCATAATTCCGACAAGTGTTCTTAGTTTGGCCCAATCTAGACCTAGCGCTAGGTTCGCCATCTTTTTGTTTGAAGCTGTTCCAAGGAACAACTTCGAATGTTTCAGGCCAGAATTGCTCCGCCAGAAAGACTCTAGCCTTGAGTTCATTCTGCCTGTTATCGCCTCGTTAGCCACGTCATGTGGTATTCCCAGGAATGGTTCCGGTCCTACCAGATGCAGCGCAGCTCCAGAAAACGCCAGCCGATCTACCTCCTCGTTACCCAAATAGTTTGAGTGGCTCGGTATCCAAACCAAAGTGACTCCGGTATACAAACCGAGCCTGTTTAAAGCTGTGCAGCAACTCCAGACTGTTCTAGAGGTACAAGAGCTGGATTCCAAAGCTTTTAGTATCGACTGACCATCAGTAAATATTTTGATTTTACCGTGGTGGATTTGCTGTTTTATCAGCAGTTCTGCCGCGGTCTCAATGGTAAATAGTTCTGCCTGGAATATGGTTGCGTTTTGACCGAGACTCAATGAGATGTTATTATAATTCTCGGTTGGCTCCCTTAGAATCCCACTCCCGTTCCGTTCGTCGTTCGCGAGCCTTCTGTAAACAAGCCAAGGTCAGTCCTCAATAGAACCTCAGCATGCTGGGTCCATTCATCTCGGCTGGGGACGATTACATTGAAATGCCGTTCTTGGCTCGTGACGTTTGACATTAGATCCGAGGGCATCTGTTCGTTGAGTGCTCGTCCAGCAGTCTTGAGCCTCCCATCACTATTGTCTCTGGCCTATCAATCGCCAGTTGATATAGTTTGTATGTGGTCCGTTCCGCCTCCCTCTGAACGAGTAGGTGCAGGTAGATTTAGTAGAACCTCCATGGCTGCCGTGGGTGTGGTGCGAAATGCACCTTTAATTGCAAGGCAAGCCTGCCTCTGTAGTCGGGTAAGCTTTTGTTCGCCAACCCTTTGTTGGACTTTCTTTCACCACGCTACAGCGGCTTACACTGTCCGTGGTCTAATTACCATAGTCTGTAGCCAGTACATCTGCCTGGGCTTTAGGCCTCAGGTTTTACTACAGATCCGCCTGCAAGTTCAGAAACCCATTCTGGCTTTATGACACACTTTATCTACGTGTGCATTCCAACTGACACCATGTATATTTCACATACAGTCCACTCTATTTAAATTGTTTATTTTTGATTGTCCCGCTCTTTACTTCATGGAAATTCATCTTCAAAATAATAAAAACGAAAGTTAACTTCCCTTATTTTATTGATTTATACGACAATTGTTTCGTCATACCATGACTTCATCAGGTGAGTATTTAAACTGAGGTATACAATGTAAAACATGACCTTAAATACACAACTCTAGTACAAAAAAAAGAGGGGTGGAAAGAGATGATTTACAATCAATGAAAAATATTAAGTAGGGGGATCTGTTTGAATCTATTTGATCATTCAATAAAATTTGTCTTTTATTATATCTATTGATATCTAAAGTTGCGAATAGATTTAGTTTATGACTTTTGTTTTCGATATGTAATATTTCACAGTTCATATTAAAATTATGACCAGTCTCTAACAAATGATTGGCATGAGTTGAATTTGGTTTATTATTATTATAATATAACATTTCTCATGTTCTCGTATACTTGTTTGGAATGAACGGCTTGTCGGTCCCACATATACACATGGGCATTCACTACATGTTAACTTGTAAACTCCTGATTCTTTGTTTTTAGGAATGACGTCTTTATTTTTTTTATTAAGCTACCTAAAGAATTAATGGTTTTAAAAGAGATGTTTTAATTCTCTTTTTTCGTTAAATATCTAGCAATCTTTTCAGATTTTTGGACTATGTAAGTTGATGAAATAAATTTTGTTTCGTTTGAATTGTGAAAGTTTGGATATACAAGTGATATTGCTTTCTTGTAATTTATTTTATCAAGTAAATTATCTACAATTAACGGATTAAAATCATTATTGAAAGCTATTTGTTTAATGGTTTTATACTCTTTGTCAAAATTTTCTTTCGTCATGGGTATGTTAACCAATCTAAGGAGCATACTATTATAAGCTGACAATTTTTGTGAAAATGGATGGTTTGAAGTATAATGAATCGTACCATCTGTATGTATAGGTTTCCTTTATATGGAAAAGTCGTGTCTATTATTAATTTTGGTAATTTTTGAAATCTAAGAAATCGATGTTATTATTTACTTCATCTTAATGTGTGAATTCAATTGTTGGGTATAATTTATTGATAGATTCCAAAAATGAACAAAGTTGTCTATTTGTGCCATTGAATAAACAAATTATGTCATCTACATAGTGGTACCAATAAACGAAATTTTTAAAATATGGGAGTTTTTGGATATTGTTTTCTACGTGATCCATGAATATTTCTGATAACAAGGGGCTTAATGGGTTCCCCATTGTTAGACTTTCTTCGTCTAGATAAAACATGCCGTTGAACATAAAGTAATTTTGATCTAGGCAAACGTTGAAGGCGTCTAATATTTCTGTTTTTACAACAGGATTAGTTCGTTTTGGAGTAATTAATCATCAACTAATTTTATGGTTTCACTAACCGGTATACTAGAAATTAAGTTTCTTACATCAAAGGAAACAAGTGTGGCATTGTTTGGGATGTGTGCATATACACAGTGAAACCATAAAATTAGTTGATTCCAAACAAGGATACGAGAACATGAAAAATGTTATATTAATAATAAACCGAATTCAACTTATGCCAACCATTTGTTAGAGACTGGTCATAAGTTTAATATGAACTACGAAATATTACATATCGACAACAAAAGTCATAACCTAAATCTGTTAGAAACTTTAGAGATCAATACATATAATAAAAGACAAATTTTATCGAATGATCAAATAGATTTAAACAGATCCCCCCTACTTAATATTTTTTATTGATTGTAAACAATCTCTTTCCACCCCTCTATTTTTTGCATTAGAGTTGTGTAATTAAGGTCATGTTCTACATTGTATACCTCAGTTTGAATACTCAGCTGATGAAGTCATGGTATGACGAAACAATTATCGTGTAAATCAATAAAATAGCGGAAGTTAACATTTGTTTCTCTTAATATATTGGTTATATCTTAGGGAATGCAATGCAACGTTGATTCCGAAATACATAGGGTATTTTGATATATTGGCAATATTTTGAATCTTCTTCTTATTCTTTAGCAGTTTCGATCTCGTTGAAATTCCATTTCAAAATTGACAACGGGAATGACAGAAGTGTTGTCTGACTCGAAATAACCACAACTTCAAAATACAAACTCTATATGGCCCGACTTTACAAAATCATTTCTGAAGGATTCTGACTTTTAATTCAATTCGATTCTTTGCAAGTCTTCCCGCCTTTTCATTAGATGGAGGTACTCCCGTTTGAAAGTTGCAAACGAATATTCATGAGAATTTTTCCACCTTTTTATTGGAAAACGGAGAGAAAGGAAGACTGAGTGTGTGTCTGCATTTCCAAGTTGCGCTGTAAGTGGTTTTTTCTATCAGACCCATGCATTCTTTCAATATCAATTCTGTGTTCGCTGATGGATCCCCAAAATTTTATTTTTCCACTCGCGTTCCATTCTCGCCTTCCCCAATTCACGGGCCTGTCGAAAATTTTTTGCGTTTTTTCCACCGTGGAGAATACGATTGGAACACAGAATTACGAGGTAATCTTGTGACTCGTTTCGATTCGTTTACATTCGTTCCGATGCCACGGCCTCTCTGATTTATTGGTTTCAGGAGTCGGAGGACGTTCCGGTCCATATTTCAACGACCTGGAGGCGGCAAACGTATGAATTTTTATCCTGAACCTGCTTACAATTCAATCGGGTCATTCAATACCGATAAACTGACCTTATCGCGGGATTCATAACCGTATAATTTGGTACTTTACAGAGGAGCCCTCGGTCACAGAATTGGAAATTGATTGTATACTTCGGAACTGACAGTTTGTCGGATATTCTGTGATTTACGGCATTATTGATGTATTCTCGTGAATTCCACATTCGAATATTATCCTTTGGTATGGAATATCTTTCATGTTTGAGTACGAATAGGTATTTGGTCCAGCTAATATATCTTCATTTCACGAGTTCCATAAAGTGTTGATGCTCTAATTGATAATTACCGACTGATGACATCAGGTTTGATCCGGGGTCATTTTGGCGATTCGTAAATCGAAAGAGAGGAGAAGCTCAAATTCCACATTTATGAAGATTCCAAGACCATAGTTGGTCACAGCTCATAGTTAGTCACTTGCGAAGAAACGATATCTCAACTTATTACAGTCCATTTGATTCATTTAATCCTTGCTCTTTGGCAAGAAGCTGAACTTCCTGAGTGAACCAATCTTGGTCTCTTAATGTTCATAAATGATCTGTTGAGTTTCCTAGGGCGAATGGTCTTGGCGTACGCTGATAACTTGAAGCTATTCTTGAGATATATGGTATAGGTGATTTGGAGCTGCTTCAGTCGGATTTTTTCAATAGGTCGGGACTGGTGTACAAGAAACGTGCTTACGCTTAATGAAAAAAAAAATACTTGCAGATGTCTTTCACGAGGGTATTGCAGTTCTTAGCTGCCAACTACTTCATTGGAGACTACTTCTTTACCCATGTGGATCAAATTCGCGATCTTGGCATCTTTTTGACAGTACCATATCGAGGAGATCTGTGCATCTGCTTGCCAAACGCTGCGATTTGTCTGCAATAATTCTTAGGAATTTCACAACTTGAAGGTGCTGAGAAATTTTTATTTCTCAGTCGTTGTTACAATTTGGAAGCATCATTTGGTATGACTGTCATCTATTATAAATTTGCTTGAATGAATCCATAGGAGATTTCTTAAGTCTCATTTCGCCAAATCAGCATTCTATATCCTGAACTTAGAGTTAATCTTTTCTCATTCAGTTAAGTGTGAGATGCGGATACCATCGCTGGCTGAATACAAGTATATTAGTGTGATGAATTCGCCCAGAAGCTACTGATGGGCCACCTTGACTCGTCTTACTTGCTGTCTACAATGAATATTACCTTACCAAGGGTGACTTCTACACCTGCTCCTATCTTTCGTCAGTCATTACTTGTAACTTGTTGGTGCATGCACTAGTGGAGCATAGACCTAGAAAGAAGCCAAAAGGTATTCAATCACAAGATCCCGATGCTCAATTGTCATCTCTTCGGGAAATAACACGGCCAGGAAACTTTTCGTCGTCTCCATGAAAATAAACGTCGTCCACATCAATATCTTCCAATTCCGGCAATAACAATCATTAATAATAGCTCGGTAGCGCAATACATTCACCGTAACATTTGCACCAGCCTCATTTTCGAATAAGTAAGGTCCAATCACACCGCCCGCCCAAAAACCGAACCAAACAGTGACACGTTGAGGATGGAGAGGCTTTTCAACAATCTTACTTGTATTTTTCGAGTTCCACATGCGACAATTCTGCTTATTAACGTAGCCTTCGAGGTGAAAATGGGCCCCATTACTGAAGACAACTTTTCGATGAAAACCCAGATCATTTTGATGCATTTCAAGGATCCAATCAGCGAAGATACGACGTTGCTGGTGAACCACCGGCTTGGTTTCTTGCGTTAACTGAACTCTAAAAGCCTTAACACTTACGTCTTTAAACAAATTACGGTATAATGTCGATTGAAGCCAACATTTTCTTTATTTGAAAGATAATTTTATGACATCTATGTTTTAAAAATAATTTCCGGCATATGTCCACCACAACTAGCTCTAAGGCTTTATTTCATCAATAACACGAGTTAATGTTGGCTTCCAAAGGGTCTATTGGTTCATTAGCATAAACCAAAGACTTGACATAACCCCAAAGAAAATGATCCAGTGGAGTTATGTCACATGATCTTAGAGGGCAATTAATTGGACCATTTCTCGAAATACTGTTATCGCCAAATTTTTTTTTCTTTCGATAAATCAATTGTTACGGTAGCAGCCTGAGGTGTAGCACCATTTTGTTGGAACCAAAACACTTCTGGGTCGATACCATTCAAATTTTGAAACAAATAATCATTGATCATCGATCTGTAACGAGCACCATTCACTGTAACATTAGCTCCAGAACCGTTTTTAAAGAAATATGGACCGATGATGCCTCCAGCGTGTGAAGCACGCCATACAGTGCATTTTTCAGGATGCAATGGAACCTGCAGAACTTCTTTTCACTCCATATACTGCAATTTTGTTTGTTTACATAGCCGTTCAACCAGAAATGAGCCTCATCACCAAACACAATTTTACGATAAAAAAGTGGATAAACTTCAAGCTGTTCTAGGGTCCAATCAGCAAACAAACGACGCTTATTATGATCAAGTGGCTTTAGTTCTTGAACAAGTTGGATCTTGTGTGGGTGTAGACCAAGATCTTTACGCAAAATTTCCCATGTGATGGATGCACAGAGTCCAACTTGTTGCCTGCTTTTATCAATGATTTAAATAGAAGCTTCCTGTTTTCGTGATCGAAGGTTTATTCTAGATCTACAAAAATTAAAAAGGTGTTTTTATTTTTTCCTATTCTTCTTTCCTAAATCTGTCTCAGAGCTTATATTTCCCATCTCGTACCTCTTTCACATCTACACCCAAACCAATCTTCATCTTAACATTATTCAACTCTTGCTTTCAGTCTATTTTTACAATATTTAATAACATTTTAGAAGCATTTGAAAGCAAGGCTATTGTTCTGTAACTTTCACAATTTGTCGCGTTTCCTTTTTTAGGTAGAGTGATGGTCTTGCTTTTTATAAAATCATCTGGTAAAATACCTTCTTTATGGCATTTTTCAATAATATTAAAAAGTGTTTGCTTCGCTTTCTTACCCATATTATTTAACAATTCTTCTGGTACATCATCCATGCCTGTTGCTTTCTTATCACTTAAATCCTTTAGTGCTTTTCTAAACTTCAACTTTTGTTAATGGTGGTCCTTTCATATCATCCGGTACATCCTCTTCCATTTCCAATTAGTTTTCTGTTTCGTCTTTTTTCTATTCAAGTCCAATCCTTCATATAGCTCTTCTATGTTTTCCTGTTATCTTTTAATTGTTGTGCAAACAATATTAGCGGAAATAACTTCAAATCATCTAAAAATCAAGCGGCCGATATGTCCATCGGACACATTGCATATTCAGGTGGTATTTTCTCAATAGATACTGCATTTGTATGCAGTACGAAAACCGTTCGATCTAGGCAGGAAACGAACGTTATTACACAAGAGGAACCCGCTCCTATTCGAGCATTACGTGAAATATTCTTCGCTCCCACACATGTTCACCGCCTCCGCTTGTGGCGCTTAGATTTCTCACCGAAAAATATATTCAATCATAAAAGGGACGTGTCCGCAGTAAAATAGAGACGAGATCAGGATCGTGAAGGCCGCGCATCCAGAGAATATGGGCCCCGAAAACATTGTAAATCATTTGTTACGGACGTAAAACCCGCCATTCCGGAGAATATATATTACTTCCTCCATCTTTGAGCGCTGGAATTCCGAGCGTGTACGTGGGGGCATTTCGAGTACTCGCGTTTAACGAGAGAGTCTCCACTACGAAGTTGCTCGGACAGGTGGCTGAGAACGGACCGAAGAAGATCGGATTTGGATCGGAATAATAGGTCTGCCGTCTGCATATATCAGGAGTTTCAACGTCTTCGAAAATATGCACTTGAGATGGAGGGTTTTTAAGCTCGGAAAACCCGTTTACTCAAATTTTGTTTGCTCCTCACTCCTTATATTCTATTCCAATAAAGTAACTCGGTTGACGATCTGTACCAAATATCATTAGGTATGGTAATGGAATAGTTCTACAATTCGAGACAGTGCAACATACATCTGTATAACAATTCTAAACACAAACAAACCCGATTAGGTTTTGTTGTCACTAAGACATATGTAAGTAATGTCCAACGATTACAAATTAGCCAAGGAGCAATATTCGGTCTGCACAGGAGCACTAATGTATTTATCATAAACTAGCACCATCTAGTGTACGCAAATATACATACACAAAGAACCCAAGCGCGCCAATTCAAGCAAATAAATGTATTCCCGATTTTTTCAACGTTATAAACGCCGAGAGTATTTTTGACTTCAAATTTCTCTGTTTGTTGTAACTAACTTTCATATTTGCCCAAACTATTCGTCAGCGTGTATTTGCCCGCATGAATAGCCAATTGCTCACAATCAATTTTAATCCAATCGCCATAACCCTTCGCGAAGCGACACAGTCCAAAGATTGATGTTATAAGGGTCGCTTATGAAACTCTTCCACTCGACCCATTCAAAACGTTTCCTAAAGTCACTTCACCCATATATTCAATTACACGCTACTCCACCCTCTCACCCCACAAATCCGTCTCTTCCATTCAAAGAGGGACTATCTTCCGCCGACAGATTGCGCTGGAAGGATGACGCAACAATTTTACACCCCCATCCTCAGAAGTGACTCATGGTGACATCCCCTATAACCTATATTTGCGCGTAGATGATAGATGAACAAAATGGCATTAAGAGTATTAAAAAGTCTGCGGGAGACGAATAGGGTGGAACGTAATTCATCTTCGGTATACGGCACATAGAACGGTTCGTTTGAATCGATACATGCGGGGCCCTTTTGTTGCTATGAAAACGCTTTATGTTCTAGTGGTTTATGAAGACAAGTGGTCATAGACCCTACATACTAGTGTATATCATTCTTTTATTGGGGGACCCACCTGAATTATCCTGCGATAATATGTTTGTTTACAGCGGGATAACTTGCTGAATTATCGGCGGCATTTATTCTATTGTTGTTCTTTTTCTGTTATTCTGAATCAGTCATTCGTGATACCCAGGATGGATTGCTATTTGTGTTGAACGAAATGATAACACAAGAGGTCCATAGAAGCAATAAAAAATTTCAAATGGTTTTTAAAGGATGTTCCAATTAGAGCTTTAATTTTGAATAGCCCCTTATTTCGACAGCTGTCATTTTTAAATTGTGATGGTTTGACATTTGACAAGTAAAAACTACGCCATTACTAAAAATAGAATAATACACGCTTCAACAACGTATTGAAATTGATAAAATTCACTACAAAATGGTGAAAATTTTGCAGTCACAGTTCACAAAACTAAAGCACTTTTGCGTCATCGTGAAGCACCTTCTCTGTCGGAAATAGTGAAACTGGTGAAAGAGTTTGAGATGTTGGGACAAGTTAGTGATGTGAAGAATCGAAACAGTGTGCGTCGCTCAAGAACAACTGAGATTATTGCTGTTGTAGCCCGTTGTGTTGATGAAAGCCAAGGTTTGTCGATATGTCGATATTTGTAATTAGGCAATTAAGCTGCTCTGATGATACGTAAACCATAAATTTCACGAAGTTTTCTATATATGGCGAATAGAACACTGATTTTGAAAATAAATTTCAACAATTCGTGAACGTCGTGAGTCTTTCCATGATAATTTTTCAATGCTCACTGAACAGAAATGTCAAAACAACAACAATCTACCTTCTGTCAAATCACAGTTATCCCTATCAAAAGTTCTAAATTATGCCTGTTTTTTCAAACATCGTATATAAGGATATATTGTTCATGTATGGCCATGTATGGAAAGGAGAAAACCCCTATGCGACTACTGTTTCTTATTTCCAACATAAGTTAAGGGTCAACGTGTGGTTGGGAGTTGAACTTTTCGGACCAGTAATACTTCCTGATCGCCTAAACGCTGAAGAATTCATTAGATTAATCCAAAGCAGCTAACAGACATATTGGATGAAATGCCCCTGGCTAATAGACAAAATGTCTGGTTCCAAATGGATGGTTGCCCAGCTCATAATAGCCGGGGGTCTTAATAAATGAATATTTTGGGGTGCAATGGATTGGAAGGTAAGGTCCGGTAAGATGACTACCAAGGAGCCCCGACCTTACCCCTTGTGTTATGCAGAAATGAGTCAGAACCATTGTGAACTTGGCAGTGTTGTAGATTCAGTGCGAAAACGATGTTTGAAATGTATTGAACA
Organism: Megalocaria dilatata; assembly: GCA_034642435.1. Classification (NCBI taxonomy): domain Eukaryota; kingdom Metazoa; phylum Arthropoda; class Insecta; order Coleoptera; family Coccinellidae; genus Megalocaria; species Megalocaria dilatata. The sequence goes on along the minus strand of CM067857.1, from coordinate 7,967,252 downwards.
AGGCGGTGGAAATTTCGAACGATTATTATAAATAGTGTTGTTGCATCGAGTAGAGAAAATGTTGTCCGAAAACTATCGATAGTTTGACGAATAAGCTGCTCTGATGGACGATTGTGTAAACCATAAATTTCACGCAGTGCTCTATAAGTTTGGCGAATAGAACACTGAATTTGAAACTAAATTTCAACAATTTGTAAACGTTGTTGTGGCGTGAGCCTTTTCATGATAATTTGTCAATGCTTACTGAACAGAAATGTCAAAACAACATGGCTTCTTCCTTCTGTCAAATCACAGTTATCCCTATCACTCTAAAAAAAACATCGGATAGCTTACCGGTGATACTGAAAACTCTGATACTGTATGTAACAATCATAACATGATTATGAATTGCTTACAACATTCTATTACCATAGCTCATACTCCTTATTAATAATTTTTGTTACAGATTAGCCGAATTACATTATTTCAAAAAATATTCAAATTTGAACCAGTGAGTGTTTCTTCTTCTTCTTCTTCTGTTGGTGCCTATCCATTCTGGATGTTGGTTAACATGATGGCGACACGAACCTTATCAATTGCTGCCCGAAATAGACCTGTGGTTGTTGAGTTGAACCAAACTCTCAAATTCTTCAACCACGATATTCTTAGTCGTCCAATGCTTCTCTTTACCTGAATTTTTCCCTGTATTATCAGTTGTAGAAGTCGATACCTCTCCGGATTTCTCTTAACCCAGGTATTCAAGTTTTCGTTTTTTCACTTGGTACAAGATCTCCTTCTCCTTGTTGAATCTGCGGAGAACTTCTGCATTCGTGATGTGGTCAACCCATGAGATCTTTAGAATAGGACGGTACAACCAAATCTCAAACATCTCTAATTTCTTGCAGGACGCTTCTGTTAATGTCCATGCTTCGACACCATACAAAAGCACTGGAAAGATATAGCACCTCAGTAGTCTTATTTTGGTCTTCATAGCTAACGTACTCGTAAAAAGCTTTTTCATTTTGAGGAAGGCACTTCGAGCTTTCTCGATTTTACATTTCATCTCAATGGAGTGATCCCAATCTTCGTTAACGTTCGTTCCTAAGTAAGTATAGCTGGTGACTCTTTGTAAAAACATGTTGTTGATCTTCAATTGAGCGGTTAGTTCTTTATTCTTTGAAATGATCATGAATTTCGTTTTCTTCACGTTTACATGTAGTCCATATTTTTCACTCACATTTACTATCCTATCCATTAACCTCTGCAACCCATGTATATCATTCGCCATAATAACGGTGTCGTCTGCATATCTAATGCTGTTAATAACTTCTCCATTCACAACAATACCATCCCCACTCTCCTCAAGGGCTTCCTTAAAAATGTACTCTGAATAGATATTGAATAGCAGTGGGGATAACACGCATCCCTGTCGAACTCCTCTCCTTATCGAAACTTCATCAGACTCCTCATTTTCCACTCTAACAGATTAAGTTTGCCTCCAGTAGAGATTGGCAATGATTCTCAAATCCTGTCCTTCCAACCCGGCCGATTCCAGAACTTTCATCATTTTATTGTGCTGCACTTGATCGAACGCCTTCAGATAATCAACGAAGCAGGCATAGACATCGTGGTTAACGTCTCTGGCATGTTGAATTAAAACCTGTATACTGAACAGTGCTTCTCGAGTGCCCAAGGCATTTCGAAAGCCGAACTGAGTTTGCCCTATTTGATCTTCACAAGTTTTATATATTCTTCTGTGGATGATTTTCAGAAAGAGCTTGAGAGCATGACTAACAAGACTGATGGTGCGGAATTCTTCACAACTTTTGGCGTTTGACTTCTTTGGAATAGTCACGAAAGTGGCTTTCAGCCATGCATCTGGTATTACTCCAGAGGAATAAAACTCATTGAAAACATCGGTGAGCCATTTCACATCCTCTTCTTCCTCAATAAGTTTCAAGAAGTCCCCTCTGATGTTATCGGGACCTGGAGCTTTCCTATTTTTCAGGTTCTTTATGGTTCGTCTAACTTCATCCACTGTTATCGGAAGGAAATTCCCCATAGTGTAAGTGGGTGGGTTGATTGATCGACTTGGGTCATTGAAAAGTCCTGTTATGTATTCTTGCCAAACCTTTATTTTTCCTGAACGATCCAGTATGATGTTACCATTTTCATCCTGTATTTTTCCGCTAGTATTCGCTGTCATCACTCCTGTCATATCTCTTATCCTTTTGTGCATATTGAAAGAGTCGTATTTTTTTTCTAGTTCTTCAATTTCTGCGCACTGGCCTGCTATCCAGTTTTCCTTGGCCACTCTTATTTTCTTTTTAATCATCTTTTGAATTTGTTGATAATCCCTCTTGCTATTCTGGACGGCCCTTCGTATGTTCATGAGTTCCAAAATCTCATCTGTCATCCAGGATTTAATTTTGATTTTTTCCGTAGTCAGAAACTCACTGCCGATCCTTTCAAACCCCTCAGATAACCTCGACAGAGACGATTCCACATTATTCGCTGAATTCCTCATTTCGTGAACTTCTTGGGATATTTTTTCAGTTAGTGTTTGATATTTCTTTATTCATTCTTCAAACTATTACTTTGGTTGTGACTGTGAGGGTCACTACAACATTCATTAAATTGCACTATATCTGAACTTCGTTCGTTATGTCGGCTAAAGCCATATCTGCACCTCTACGAACTCGTTTAGAGCGGCGATAAATTAAAAGAACAGTCACGTTGAATTTCGACGCGTGTATAATTAGACGGGACAGTGTTCCCCGCAAAAACGAGTTTGTCAACTCAATTTTCGTTGCCGTCGCTGGTAACTGGATGTGTCCTCTTCGCGAAAGAACGAAAAAGTACGCTGCGAAATGTAAACTTCCTGCCAAAGCCAACTGATGCGTCGCGAGTCCCCATGGAACATGCAATTTTCATTAGTGTTCTGTGGCTTTGAACCAGTTCATGTTGACATAATTGTCTGGTGTGCAGTGGCCATTCAGTAAGGCCGCATAGAGTCGCTGATTGAATTAGCGACGATAGAAATTCCAGATCAAAAGGGAGGCTGTTATCGCAACCGTCTATTTCTGTGCACGAAAATATACCGTGATGCGATATTAAGTATCTGGGCTCTTTGTGTGCCTTTGTCATAATAAGCTTAAGCTGGGATCTAGAGTCCTTTGGAGATTGTTTTCATTTTAATCCGAGTACGGGCAGGTATACATTTTGCTGCTTTGAAGTAAACTAGGGGAATTATTACACCGTGAGATGCACATTGTAAATGATACTCTATAGTTTTACAAACGTACAAGTTTGAATTGTTTTACACAAGATTGAGGGAATTGTTGCGGTGTAGTTTTGAACTTGAATGGCAGTGAAAATTACTATCTTGCTCGTAGAGGAGTAGATCGATGAGCTTTTCAACCGTTATTCACTTTCACTGAGCTGAGATGCGTTTGCGTGTCTGGTTTTAAGGGTCCTATGAAAAATATGAGGGACAAATATTGTCGATCCTTAGCTGTTGCGGAGGACTAAATTCCATTTGAATACCATACGTTATTCAATTTCGAAAAAATCGAGAATTATTTATATCAATAGTCTAGATTCTCTATTATGGGAGTGTATGCCCCTACCAACGACGCATCCCAGGGAGAGAAAGATGAATTTTATGAACATCTGGATGAAGTACACAGCAAATTGGGCCAACAAAGAGAGATAGTGCTTATGGGTGACATGAATGGGAGAACAGGAAGAGCAGTACAAGATCATATTGTTGGAAGCTTCGGAGAAAGCACGCTCAATGATAGCGGGGAAAGATTCATTGACTTCTGCCAACGAAATAATTTGAAAATACTTAACGGCTTCTACCAACACAAAGACATCCACAAATATACCTGGCACCTGAATACAAGACAACTTAAATCTATCATTGACTACATTATCATCAAACAAAAGTCAAATTGGAAGATAGAAGATACCAGGGTATATAGGGGAATAGATTGTGGATCAGATCATTTTATGGTAAGAGGGAAAGCTGTTATTCCCTTTAAAGCTTCCCAAAAGCCAGAAATGACCGCTGTTAGTGAGAAAGTCAATTCGGAGCTGTATAACCTGGAGGCTTTGCACCATGACAGCACCAGATATCTGTACCAAACCAGATTAGATCAGAAACTGGACGAGAATTTTCTTCTTCAAGCCTCTGGAAGTCTGTACGGTCACATAGTAGACTCAATAAGAAGAGCAGCGGAAGAAGCTCTAGGAATACAATGCCCCAAGAAAAAGAACAATTCAATTACATGGAACGCGGAACTTCAACGACAGCAAGAATTAAAACAAGAAGCATATCTTCGATGGCTTAATAGTAAGAAGAATTCCGATCACAAAGAATACAAGCAAAAACGTAAATATTTCAAACAAATGATCGCGGAAAATAACAAGACTTGGGAAAGAAAATGTAAAGAGCTGGACACATATATAGGAGGTACAAGATCGTCCGAGGCCTGGAAATTGATAAGAAAACTGAAAAATGAGACGAAAAATGAGGGAAATATCCAGCTGATTAACATTAGAAAGTGGAAATCTCACTTTCAGGAAGAACTATCAGAGAGGAGAGAAAAATATACAACCACGTCACTAAGGCAATATCAGGTCCAAGGACCTCCTGTGCATATAGGTGCGGCAATCGTAGCAAAGTTGGCAAAGACGATGAAGAATAACAAGGCGAGCGGCCCGGAAAGAATTCCGGCGGAACTTCTGAAGAATGGCACCCAAAAATTAATGTCTATGCTGGCGAAGCTATTCGACAGGTACATCAATGGTGATGAAATTCCCGAAAGCTGGAAAGAAGCGTGGATTACCCCAATACACAAAAAAGGCCCAAAGGACAACTGCAATAATTACAGGTGCATATCAGTCACTAGTACTGAGTCGGCTTTATGGAAAAGTGCTGAAAACATTAATTGAGGAAGAATATGGCCCCTACGAACTTGAGGAACAGGCTGGCTTTAGAGCAGGACGTTCCTGCACAGACCACATATACACATTAACACAACTGAATGAAAAAAAAGTGGCTCGTGGGCGAGACGTACATCTGGTGTTTGTGGACCTTACTAAAGCTTATGATAATGTGCCCATAAGTAGGCTCTAGAATGTGTTGGAGCAAACTTCAATAAACAGCACACTCATAGAGGTCGTACAAGCGTTCTATAAGGATTCAACATCCAAAGTCAAAGTGGGAAAGAAAATCTCCGATGGCTTCCCTGGCACGAAAGGATTGCGACAAGGCGATAGTCTCTCTCCAACTCTATTTAAAATCTACCTAGACCGAGCACTCAAAACCTGGCGAAGATCATGCAAAGATAAGGGTATTCAAAGTCAAAGTGGGAAAGGAAATCTCCGATGGCTTCCCTGTCACGAAAGGATTGCGACAAGGCGATAGTCTCTCTCCAACTCTATTTAAAATCTACCTAGACCGAGCACTCAAAACCTGGCGAAGATCATGCAAAGATATGGGTATTCCTATTAGCGACGGAAAGACGCTATACACACTGCATTTTGCAGATGACCAGGTCATATTTGCTCAGGACAAAGACGATATTGAGTTCATGACCCGAAAGCTTATGGAAGAATACGACAAGTGGGTACTCACAGTGAATATGTCAAAAACCCAGTACATGTGCGTTGGAGGAGAGAATGAAGATCTGATGTTGGAAGGAGGATTGAAGATCAAATCCTGCGAAGACTACGTATACCTTGGAACTGTAATTAACCAAAATGGAAGGACTGATAAAGAAATTCAACAAAGAATAAATAAGGGTAGGAAAATAATCGGAGCATTGAATTCAATATTGTGGTCAAAAGAAATCTCTAAACAACATAAACGAGATATTTACAACGTTATCCTAAGGAGTGTTGTGTTGTACGGTTGCGAGGCCTGGCAGTTGAGTGTGTTACAACAGAATCGTCTCCTGGCCTTAGAAATGGATTTCTGGAGAAGGTCAGCTGGAATCTCTAGAATACAGAGAATACGCAATGAACGTATAAGAGAGATAATGGGTGCCGAAACAACAATAATAGATGACATCCAAAAGACACAACTTACTTGGTATGGACATGTACAGAGGATGGAGGACGAACGTATTCCCAAACAAATGTTGAACTAGATACCCCCTGAATGACTAAAAAGAGGCAGACCAAAGACAACTTGGATACAGGGAATACAAAAGGCCATGTCAGAAAGAAATTTGGTACCAGGAGACTGGTTGGACAGAGGCCGATGGAAACTAGGAACCGGAAGGCGGTTAACGCTATGAACCCGGAAATATATATATATATATATATATATATATATATATATATATATATATATAATTTCAAGATCTTGGTTCAATAATTTTATCTATCGTGAAATTTTCTGAACACTGAGATGTACTACTGACAAAATGAAGTAGGCATCTAAACATCAGATGCCGCTCAAACTCCAGCGAACTTTTCAGATAATTGATTCCCGCCTATAATTCTGTCACAATACCACAAGTTTTATCGGCATTACTTGTTTCATCAAAATCTGATATATTTGACGAAGCTTTACTAATTTTTTGATTTATAAAACGTGAATGAAATATTCTATGGTATTATTTGATATATCGTAGTCTCTTTTAATCAAGTGTGCAAATGTCACCTTATGACACAAACTTTTACACTACAGTTTCAGACATCGTAATGGTGAAAATTCCCGATATGACTCGAAAAATCTGTGAATCGCAGCTTTCTGGTTCCCTGAGTATCCTGTAATTCGCTCAAACAGAATTTAAAAGGTATTTCGCATCAATAACAATAATATCTCGAACTAGTTCAGTTCTTACAAATATAATTGGATTCCACATAATGCACTTGTACTTCCAACCGAAGTAATAATACCATTAAATATAGTCAGAGTACCCGTATTCTGTACTTTCATGAATGTCGTAACTGAACACGGTACACATTCGCATATCTCTTTCTGTGATCTCCTAGCTGTCATTTCGCGGGCACGTTCCGCGAATTAGGAAAAAAATGGCGACGGGATCGACTTAATTCCACGATTTGTATGCAGCTCGGCCTTCTGACGCAGAAGAGAACAATAACGGAAAGTCAATTAGGGCTAATCAAGCCGTCGTTCGAGTCCCCTCGAAAAACAAAGCAGCATGAAAAGTGTACATCCACTAGAGGACATCATGAAATGGATAGGAGAATGGAAGGGTCCATTCTAGCATCTGCCTTCCCGAACTTACTGTGACGCAGCGCCGCGTAGATGGTCCACATACACTTCAAGAGTTAATTACCTCATGCTGGGATCAACGCATTCAAGAACAGCTGGAAACGCACCTCTTAAACCGGTGGATGGTGTACATAGCGGAGAGATTCTTGAGGACTTGAGGGGTTCATAAAAATTGATTATGACAATGCGACCTGAAAATATGGCCTATTTAAATGGAACAGTGGCGTAGCGTCGTGAATGATTTAAGTCACGGAATACTGAATATAAGAGATACAAATTTCCTTCAAATACCATCTATCTATCTAAGTCTGAGTGAAATTATTTCTAAATGACAAAAAATTTGCCACCTACGTAGTTGGCCACGTAATGCCTGTGTATTGACGGGTAATTTCAAATGAAAATATGTGGTGTTTATACAGCCAATAAAATGAAATTAGGATACTCACATTTTGTTCATGACATCAAACACTGGCGACTAGTCTATTCATTAGAAGATCTGGTTCAGGACGAGAAAGGCCTATAACAGCTAGGGACAACTAAGTTATCATTATTAGTGCTTTGAGAAACCAAATGCCCCCACAGTTTCTCTTCGGAATCATCTACAAGCAGTGACAATTTTAAACGTACTTCACAGCTTCCCGAATTAATAGCTTATTCCGGCAAGCTATAACTTCTGGTCAAACAATCTGAAATTTGTTGCACAGTTTCAATTTGATCAGCCAGGAACCCGCGATTGAGTAGGAGGCACCGTATTGTGAGATATCTATGGGCTCTTGAACATGAGAACTGTAACGCACAGATGGAAACCCTGCTTGTTCATGGATGAGTCCAGATTTTGTCTGTATAAATCTCATGGGCTAATGTTGGTGTGGCGAGAACGAGGTAAATGGTATAATGAAGACTTCATGACGCCAACAACTCTTTTCGGAGGTGGCTCAGTGTGAGTTTACGGAGGTATTTGTTTCAATGGACGCACAGATCTTATTATCCTCATTAACGCAGCCACGACAGCGGTAATATATCGTGATTTCATTGTGGAACCAATTTTTTGCGTTAATCGACGATAATGCTCGTCCATACCGGGCAAGAATGATCAACGACCGCATAGAAATGAATTGGCTCGCTGTTTCTCCAGACCAAAACTGTTCTGAACATGTCTGGTCTGCAATGTCACAGTAATTACACTGCCTACCTAACCCACCAAGACATTACAACATCACGCAAATTCTTTCCTGTTTTCATAGAAATATTTATAGGGCTATAGAAATGTATGTCAGGTGATTTGAATAGTTGTTATGTTAATGTGATGTAAATGTTCCTAATCTTTTGGAATTCGGAATTTATAGGATAACGCTGAGTAAACCTTCTTCCAACAGGAATAATTCACACCTTTCAAAAAGAGGGGTTAAGGAGCAGTCCTTAATGTTCAGAAAATCCCGGGCCATATGGCGAAATACGTCACCTATAAATAAGGAACGAGCCGACTCGAAATTAGTTCCGGATTAGTAGAGTTCGGTGGTCCTGCTCCAGCATAAATAACAGGGGATATATCCGGTCTAACGACTTCCGCAATTGCACACCATCGGACTCCAGAACGGTAATTGCTTCATTTTCTGATGTTTTATTCACCTGGCTTCTCCCGTCCTAAGGGGTACACGACCTGCCTGAATCAGAGGTGAATAGGCGGGGAAAAATGCCTCCAATTTCAGACAAAGAATAATGGTTTTTTGTTCTTGGAACCCCAATTTTTCTGAACAACCCTTTTGAATACAGCAAGAAAAATTTGTTTGGAAAGTTAGTTTTCTTCCATTCATTCCAGTTACCTCTGGCATTTTGATAGTTGTTTTTCCGTATAAATTAAAAATTCGTCGAATGTAAGTAAGTTTGTCAGAATGTGATAGCAGTTCTCGATATTCTTCGGGTTTATCACCACTCCAGATACGGCAATTCTGCTTGTTAACATAACCCTTTAACCAGAAATCTGCATCATTTGTAATTTTTTCTGAGCACCATTTACTGATCGTAAAATTCCGTAAAAGTCATCAGAAAGACGTCTGGGAGATGCCTAGTTCTTCTGAACGTCGAGAAATCGATAAATTCTGGTCTTCACGAACACTTTCACGTAAAGCAGCAATATTCTCTTCACTTCTTGTATTTCTTTGACTGAATGGCACTGTCAGATCATGTGGTGTAATATTTGTTTCAAACTTCTTCACTAAACGTTAAACTGTTCTTTTATCCGGATGATTATAACGACCAAAAATTGGAGTTAAAGCACGTAAGGTTAACAGATCGCGATTTTTCATAATAAATTTGTATTACTTGTAAACTTTGTTGCAGTGTGTTCCTTTCATTGATTAAATGGTATGCATTGACAAATACAACTGTCAATGTATAAATAAACATAAATAAACAATGGCTGCCATGCGTGAGTAAGGTCAATTTGGGAATGGTGCGTTCCCATCGAAAGACCCTTGATAATCCAGTCAAATAAGTCATAGAGCAGCAACAGCTTTAGCTACATCATCACAACGAGTCTCAGCTATTTTCAGGATACTTTCTTTGAATGAGTGTAGTCATTTTGAAAATTTTACACCGATACTGCAGAGCTTTTTTCTTCTCTAACTCTGCATTTAAGTCGTTGTAGCAACATAAACAACACCAATAGAACCAAAAAGCCGATCTACTTACTCGTTCTCAAGTACAAGGAGGACTTATTTTTGATGAATCAGCTTCTTCTTTTAGGCGCTGTCTTTTAACGGCAGCAATGCTACTCTTGTGTAATTTTTTCGACACTGCACATGAATTCGTACAGATGTCTGGTACTTCAGGTACTCCGAAAATCCATCACCTCACATAATGTCTGCATGCCACGATCAACAGTAACAACACCACTTTCAGGCAAAGCTTGACTACAAATAACAAAATATGAGCGATAGCCCCAAGTTTTCACTAAGAAGGAATGCTTAAGACTAACAGTATTTTGTTGAGTATTAGGCCTTTGAAACGGAACAGGTATACGAGCATCGGCACATTGACAATTGAGTGGAAGGCAGATGTTTCCCAAGGCCATACGCCTAAGAAATTTAGGGACCCAGTTTTCGACATTCATTTACATAAATTCATTCGGCACTTTATTTTGCTGAGCGTTAGAATGTCGAAAAAACGGAATGTAATTTTGGAGCTGTTTGGTCAAGCTGAGCGTCAATGCGAAATTGCTTGTTTGCTCAAAGTGCCTCGACAAACTGTGTCCGATGAAATTTGCCGTTTCAAAGAGCTTGACCATGATGGTCGTCATTCAGGAAGTGGGAGAAAACGCACTGTCAATACGCCTAGCAATCTCAACGTCGTCAAGAAGCAAGTCAATCGAAACCGAGGGTCTCTATGAGGAAAATAGCCAGTGAGACCGGTATCAACCATGAATCCGTTCGTCAAATATCCAAGAAGGAGCTCAACCCTAAGCCATACAAGCTCCAAACAGTTCAACTCCTCACGGATGATCACATCTGCAGAATGACCGCCCTACTCGCCGCATCTCAATCCAATAGACTATAGCGTGTGGTCGGTTTTGGAGCCCAGAGCGTGTGCTAAACACCACAAAAATTTGGAGTCGCTGAAGCAATCCCTGCGACAGTAATGAAACCGATTAACGCCCGAAGACCTGCAGCCCATTGCCAAGAACTTCAAGAAGCGTATGAAGTTATGTATAGCCGCTAAAGGAAGCCATAGGGTTGATCACTGGGGCATGAGTGCACCTTTCGAATTTGTTGGTTCTATTCTTCAGTGTACTGTAATGCCAACGACTACAAATCTGTCAAGTACATACTGTATATTTACTATACACAGGGGCACTAAGGTATTAATCACACGCGCCATCTGGTGCACGCAAATATACACACAAGACTCACTAATAAGATGTGATACAGATCAGCCGAATTATTTTATTCAAATATTAAACTGACTATCTGTCAAAACACGAATGACGGATGTGTTGCCAGACTCGAAATAACCGCTATTTCGAAGGCAAACGCTAGATGGCTTTATAAGGAAATCAACCAAGCAGTCTGTGATTAACCCGAGCATCATGTAGCTAAAATCCCTCTTCGTATCATCTAAAGATTCTACCCGAAAAGAGATGGTCCTTGTGATTCGCAGCAACAACTCGTGAAATTTTATCAATTCAAGAAACGTTCCAATATTTTCTCCCTGTTTTCCATTCTCAGATTGAATCCGGCCGAATAAACATGGAAAACTGCAGATTTCGCGCCTGGGGTAAAAGATCCCGTCCTAGAAAAGATCGACTCGACTTCTATCGGGTCCAACAACGATAATGGTCCTGGTCAACATCTATTCCTCACCCTGGGGAATTGAACGGCAATTCAGATAGAAAAGTAATCCGTGAAAACTCCTTCTCTCGCCTTTTACACCTTCAATGGCGTGCCAGCGTCGGTTTCCGCAATTTCCGGACGCGCTGGATATTTTTTAGCGCCACGTTTCGGAGAACCCGAAAAGGTGAAATACGAAATTCGCTTCCTCTTCGAATGTTTGGGTCGCGTTGATGGTTTTTTTCACGGAGAAAAGGGCGGATGATCCTGAGAGGTTATTACAGTTTGTCCCATTCAAAGACCATAGAAAGATAAACACGACCCTTCGAGAATTACGGTCCATTGACGAATCACTCCCCTCAATTTTTTGCTATGATTATTTCCGATGTAATCGGTTTCCTTTAGCTTTAGGTGCAGAAGAAATACAGACTGATTTCTGAAATTGATTTCAGATATTTCAGCGGTGCGCTAAAGACTAGTTATCTTCAATTCATTCGTGTATATCTTGAAGAAATAAGGATGGACCATCACTTATCGAATTAAATAATAAAGATATTTCTACAAGGCATTGATTTCCAACAATTATTTCCTTTACACTCTGGCTTTGCCAGGGCTCCATTACAACGTTCTTTGAAGTCTTCTGATTTCCAGCCTCCATCTATTTCGGTCCTTCCAAAGGCTATCTTCTATGTCCTTTGATCGCATATCTCTGGTTATTCTTCGTCTCAAGCCTAATCTTGGTCTTCCACTTTTTCTTCTCCCGTGAGGCATCCAATCTAGTACTTGTTTTGAAACCCTATCGTCTCTCATCCTCTGTATATGTCCGTACCACCTGAGTTGCTTTTTGATATCTTCAGCTATTCGATGCCTTACATTCATTATAACCAGGATTTTCTCGTATCTCACTCTGTCCAGTCTAATTTTTCCGAAAGCTCGTCGCCAAAAGTCCATCTCTGTAGCCTCGAGCAATCTCAACGATTTCTGTTTCAAAGGCAATATTCCGCTGCCGTAGGTTGTAACGCTCTTAATAATGGAGTCACACACCCTGAATTTGTTGTCTTTGGAGATAGATTTGTCTCAGAGTACACTGTTCAGTTGTCTGCCTAGGTTATTACGGTGTTTTATCTCCTCATCGTGCTCCCAGATATTTATACTTGATGCACTTTTTTACACTATGTTGTTGTTCTAATACCAAATCCCGTTGTTCTCCGCCAATACACATATACTCTGTCTTGCTGATGTTAACCTCTTGGCCCCAATCTCGTCTTCTACGACGAGTTTGCATTTCATGTATACAAGGTCTTTATAATCCTGAGCCAAAACTACTTGATCGTCGGCGAAACATATGGATTCGTTCAGTGATATGCCCAATCTCGAAATTTCTTCCTCCATGTTTCAAGAGCTTGATCCAGATATATTTTGAACAAGGTGGGTGAATCTTTTTGACAACCTCCGTCCTCTCTTCACTTGACACCAATTGTCTCTATACACCTCTTGTATCGCCTCAAAAAGAGTTATATTTTATATTAGTTTTTGTTGGGGTACGCTATCATAAGCTTTTTTGAGGTCCACAGAGAAATGTGTTTCCTGATTCAGAGCTTCTTTTTTTCAATCGTCTCCATCAGAATGAAGATATGATCAATGGTTGACCTACCCGATCTGAAGCCCGCCTGTTCTTCGGCTTCCATATCAGGCTACTCAGATTCGATCTTTCCTTTTAACAATTTTCCATACACCCTGGAGGTTTTGCTGAGTAGCGTCGAAAATTGTCACAAATTTCCTTACTTCGCTTCTTATGTCTGGTGGTCATATATGAAGTACTCTATTCTTTGGGTATGTTTTCCCCATTCAGACACTTCTGAAGCAGATAAACAAGATGTTCGAACAGTTTGTCTGTGCCTGTAGTTCAGAGAAGTTTTCCGGACCTGGTAATTTTTTATTTATTAGTCCACGGAATACCTTTCTGACATGTTCTTTGTTCACTCTGATTGGAGAAGCACTAGCTATTATGTGGTCATCGGTCTTTTGATCTTTGTATTCTGTCCTTTTTTCCCGGTTATCCAGGCATAAGAACTACGACCCTACACCCTTCTAGCCTAGCATGCAGGCTTTCAACCACTGCTTCCATGAGTCCAACACCAATTAGGGTAGCCAGAAGTACGAATACCCCTGCTGGCCAAAACATCCACCCGTGGTAGCATTGTTTCCAAAAAGAGCCATTGAAGGCTAAAGGTCGCCAAGAAGAGTTCAACTCAATGCCATTAACACGTCATAGTATCCTTTCCCTTAAACCTAGTACAGATCTATTTCTGACGGATTCGTCCTTGTGGACAGAAAACCTGCCATCGAAAAGAATCACGCTAGTTCTAACCGCAAGAACTTATTGCTACTCTTTAAATTATTTTCAAATGATCTCAAGCGACTAGTTTTTTTTCACTGATGAAGAATCAGAAGTCAAAAGTAATTCTGTCCGTCACGTTCGTCCGTAAACACTCTTACTTTCGGAAAGAAAAGCTAGATACTTAACACTTTCAAGGTAGGTTTGGATCCAAATATCTCGGGAAAGTTTGTTGATAGGCATAATCGATCCAATATTTTATTTCCACAAATTTCATTTATGATACCAAAAAACATATCGCTTCTCCGTTTGAATATCTCATTCGTTACTCAACAAGATCCGTTATGATGAAAGTCTAAATCCGCATACAATGCTTTTAAAACGAACATGTGTGGAACGAATGAAATCGAAACTTCGTTACATCAACACTGGATGTTAAGACACAAACGTTTCCATAACACGTTAAAGCTTTCAGTTCATCCGTCTATTTGTCCCTTGTTGACATTAATCCTCACCTTTCCTGAATAATGGAATTCTGCTGTTGGTTTGCTCTCGCATCAAGTTGGATAATCGTTAAATAAACGTTCTGTGCGTATGAATTTTCGCAATTTCGGGATAAAAATGGAACGTATCACGAAGGATATTATGAGAATTCATAGAGCGCGAACTGACACGATAAGCGGCATTCGTGAACCCGTCAGCTGTCACTTTCGGCATGTTACGGACCAGAGAGATGTCTTTTCATCTGATACGTGTTTGTTTTTCGTGATTCTGAATAATTTCGGAGGATTTGAATGACGACATTCTGTTTTCTTCATCTTAGTGAACGTTCGGAATGATGCGAGGGAAGTTTCATACGACAATGAGTTTTTGAATGGAAGATATCGCTTGAGGTGTTTTTACGACCTTTGAAAATGTTTATGGCCTCATGTATGTCAATTAGAAAGTTGAGTTTTTCACAAAATTGGTTCTTGTTTTTACACACGAAGTTACATCTGTGAGAATTGTGAATGATAAAAGCTGGCAACTCAATAGCACCTCTTCGTCCAATCAATTTATTGGGGAAGATTGCGTCTAAGTGAGTTCTGACCACTGAAGCATAATGGGGTGGGGCTCCATCCTGCTGGAACCAGACATTCTCATTCGGTAGCCTTGGATCTATTGCATCAGGAAAGTTGACTAAAACAGGAACAACTTCGTCTCTAATCAAACTGAAATATTTTTCTGCTGTCAAAGCCCCACCTTTAAATATAGGAACAATAATATAGTCACCTATGATACCTGCCCAAACATTCACCTTTTTAGGATACTGCGTATGTGTTTCACGCATTCAATGAGGATTCTCCTATGACTTATATCTATAATATTGTCGGTTTGCCCCCCCGTTCAATGTAAATGTTGATTCATCACAAAAAAGGTTTGTATCAACAGCTCTTTCATTTCTTTTCAGCTTATTCATCATCATTTCGCAGAATTCATTCTACGATCTGGATCGTCTTCTGTTAGCTCCTGCACAAAAGTCATTTTATATGGATGAAGTCTTTCTTTGTGGAGAAACTTCAATTGTATGATTTACCTTATTTTACGGGCAATTTAACCTGTACTTGTCATTGGATCCTCTGCAACACATAACAAAATATCCAATCTTATAGTATGTTCACATAATTGCGGTTTTCTTTTCAATGGGTTGATGTCGAAGTTCTATGAATTGTGCATGAATTTCACAGAACCTTGTGAAATATGAGGTAACTCAGGATATCTCTGATTAAATAAGTTTTCCACTTCAACTTGACTTTTTTTAAGTCTATTGCAAATTTGAGTACTAATTTTTTGAATATGGGCTCAAAAAAAACAACAATATACGTACAAATAAGAAAACTGTAGGGCACAGTTTGGTTAAAAACAAAGATTACATAAAAATTGAGGAAGAAAACGGCATATGCAAATTGCATTGTAATGAGTGGTCTGCCTTTTTCATAAATCAAACTGGTCGCTCAATCAACATTAGAGTAGACGAGCATAAAAAATCCATACTCAAAAATGAAACAGCTACTGGTTTTTCTGTCCATTGCATAAAAGAGAACCACTTCTCTTTTTCAGTATTCATTTGCCAGAAGCTTTCTGAATTGTTAAAAGATGAGAAAATATTTTTTGTTGATTGATGTAATATTTTATTGAATATGAATATAATTGAGTACTGACGAAGCAGAGTCTCTCTTAAAACTTGTTTTTCAGTAATGTGTTTACATATCATAGATTTTCTAAGAAGTAACTTAGTTAGATATCCAATAATATTGAATATTCTAAGTAAGATAACTTTATGATGAAATTCTTAAGATTATGTTAAACACTTTTGAGAGATATCTGTTTTTATAAGAGGGATACGCAGAAACAAAATTTTGTCTGTTCGAAAGATTAAATTTATAGGATTTTTGTTAACAATTTATATTTATTGGATTTTGGATGTCTTATAATGTTTATTTGAAATGTCGTTTGATATGAGTAGTACTTATATGACATTAATTTAATTCCTGAAGTTATAATATTAAATATAATTTTTGGAATTAAATATGTAGAGGGCTAACAGAGTATATCTGTAAATATTGAAATATTTGAATAATCTGAATAAAACAGAAAAAGGCTTTTTACTTGGTAGAAGAAATATAACAAAATTTGAATTTCAAAACAGATTTAATCTGTTATTCTACAATTTTAATTTCAAAAAAATTTTCATTCAAAAAACTTTTAGAATTAAATTAATGTCTACAATAAGCACCGCTTATAATTAATAGACGTATATAATGAAAACTCAATATTTAATGTCAAATGGAATGAATAAACCAACAGATATAAAAAAGTCATTGAAATTAATAAATAAATATTTAAAGGCGACAAAATTTTGTTTCTGATCTTACCTTTAAGAACACCAATTGCCTTTTAAAAACATGAACACAACTTAAGGACTTCTCAAAGAATATAATTTATTTAAAATATTTAATATATTTAAATATTCGAATAAGTTAATTCAGAAATCTCTCAAAACATGCACTACATCTTCAAAAAACAAATATAATTCTAGGTAATCTCTTCCTCGGTCCAAAATAATATTCCAAATATCAAAATCAAATAACTATCACTATATCACAACTTACACGTGTTAAGGATGAATGCTTCAAACAGACTTACTTTAAAATTCAAGATGGTCCATGTTCTAACAAAAACACAGAACAGTGTAAGTTATTTTTGAGGTTATATTTAAAATCACTGACATTCCATAATGAGATTTATTTAAGCCTAAATATAATTATATATTATATAAAATAGAAAAAGGCTTTTTACTTGATAGAAGAAATATAACAAAATTTAATTCAAAAACTTTTAGAATTAAATTAATGTCTAAAATAAGCACCGCTTATATTTAATAGACGTATATAATCAAAACTCAATATATAATGTCAAATGGAATAAATAAACCAACAGATATAAGAAAAATTAATTAAAATTAATGAATAAATATTTAAAGGAGACAAAATTTTGTTTCTGGTCTTACCTTTAAAAACACCAATTGCCTTTTAAAAACATGAACACAACTTAAGGACTTCTCAAAGAATATAATTTATTTAAAATATTTAATATATTTAAATATTCGAATAAGTTAATTCAGAAATCTCTCAAAACGTGCACTATATCTTCAAAAAACAAATATAATTCTAGGTAATCTCTTCCTCGGTCCAAAATAATATTCCAAATATCAAAATCAAATAACTATCACTATATCACAACTTACACGTGTTAAGGATGAATGCTTCAAACAGACTTACTTTAAAATTCAAGATGGTCCATGTTCTAACAAAATCACAGAACAGTGTAAGTTATTTTTGAGGTTATTTTTAAAATCATTGACATTCCATAATGAGATTTATTTAAGCCTAAATATAATTATATATTATCTACAAAATAAAATAGAAAAAGGCTTTTTACTTGATAGAAGAAATATAACAAAATTTTAATATCAAAACAGATTTAATCTGTTAGTCTTCTACAATTTTAATTTCAAAAAAAATTTTAATTCAAAAAACTTTTAGAATTAAATTAATGTTTAAAATAAGCACCGCTTATATTTAATGGACGTATATAATCAAAACTCAATATATTATGTCAAATGGAATAAATAAACCAACAGATATAAAAAATTCATTAAAATTGATAAATAAATATTTAAAGGAGACAAAATTTTGCTTCTGATCTTACCTTTAAGAACACCAATTGCCCTTTAAAAACATGAACACAACTTAAGGACTTCTCAAAGAATATAATTTATTCGAAATATTTAATATATTTAAATATTCGAATAAGTTAATTCAGAAATCTCTCAAAACATACACTATATCTTCAAAAAACAAATATAATTCTAGGTAATCTCTTCCTCGGTACAAAATAATATTCCAAATATCAAAATCAAATAACTATCACTATATCACAACTTACACGTGTTAAGGATGAATGCTTCAAACAGACTAACTTTAAAATTCAAGATGGTCTATGTTCTAACAAAATCGCAGAACAGTGTAAGTTATTTTTTAGGTTATTTTTAAAATCATCGACATTCCATAATGAGATTTATTTAAGCCTAAGTATCATTATATATTATCTATAAAATAAAATAGAAAAAGGCTTTTTACTTGATAGAAGAAATATAACACAATTTTAATATCAAAATAGATTTAATCTGTTAGTCTTCTACAATTTTAATTAAAACAAAAATTTTAATTAAAAAAACTTAGAATTAAATTAATGTCTAAAATAAACACCGCTTATATTTAATAGACGTATATAATCAAAACTCAATATATAATGTCAAATGGAATAAATACCCCAACAGATATACGAAAGTAATTAAAATTAATAAATAAAAATTTAAAGGAGACAAAATTTTGTTTCTGATCTTACCTTTAAGAACACCTATTGCCTTTTAAAAACATGAACACATCTTAAGGACTTCTCAAAGAATATAATTCATTTGAAATATTTAATATATTTAAATATTCGGATAAGTTAATTCAGAAATCTCTCAAAACATGCACTATATCTTCAAAAACAAATATAATTCTAGGTAATCTCTTCATCGGTGCAAAATAATATTCCAAATATCAAAATCAAATAACTATCACTATATCTCAACTTACACGTGTTTACAGGATGATTGCTTCAAACAGACTAACTTCAAAATTCAAGATGGTCTATGTTCTAACAAAATCACAGAAGAGTGTAAGATATTTTTAAGGTTATATTTAAATCATGGCCATTCCATAATGAGATTTATTAAAGCCTATATATATTTATATATTAAATATAAAATGAAATAGAAAAAGGCTTAGAACCGAGAATTATATTTGTTTTTTGAAGATATAGTGCATGTTTTGAGAGATTTCTGAATTAACTTATACGAATATTCAAATATATTAAATATTTCAAATAAATTATATTTTTTGAGAAGTCCTCAAGTTGTGTTCATGTTTTTAAAAGGAAATTGGTGTTCTTAAAGCTGAGATCAGAAACAAAATTTTGTCTTCTTTAAATATTTATTTATTAATTTTAATGGCTTTTTATATCTGTTGGTTTATTTATTCCATATTTTTTTTAAATCAAAATTGTAGAAGACTAACAGATTAAATCTGTTTTGATATTCAAATTTGAATAATTATTGAATAAGTCTTATTATTCTATTAATGAATTCCGAAATGATGTATTTGATGTTTAACTTTGTTTGTATTACCCTTTTTTGACCTGCGACATACATTTTTCATGTCTGAATAGACCAATAAATGATTTATCCATTTCTTTCGAATTTATGTTCGGCTCGCAGCAAATAAACATCAAGTAATACCGCTTTATGTGCATGCAGTGGCTTCTGATCGATTTTTGGGTCTTGCACTGTGGCGAACGGGGCAAAATTCACTTAGATTAAAGTACGGGAGCGATGATTTACGATTTGCAGTGAATGGAGTTCGGAACCGATACCCGGCATTGTAGCCGAGAGCGCAATTCTAATAGCCCGGAAGCTTCACCTGAGCTTGGCCCGTTTCCAAAAGCCTAAGGACGCCTAGAAATGCTGTTCCCAACGCCCGTACCCTTTCGCCTGTATGTGGCGCCTATTTGCGAATAAATTCCAGAGGATATATTTAGTTAATGAGATTGTGTCACTGGAACGTCGTAAACGGATTTAAGTGCGTCCTTTATTTGATATTCAAGAGTCCTAGCGGTGAAAATTTGACTTTTAGTTTGTTTTTCATTTGGAGGTCTGATAGTCACTTACATCATCGCTTCGGGCTTTTTATAACTTTTGTTAAGGCACAAACTGCCGCCACAACATGTAATCTCATGCGCAAAGTGTTTGCGCATGTACATTCTATAGTATTTCAATATTGTTATATTAAGCATAATCTTTCTGCATATTTGATTGATTCGGTATGTATATGAGACAGTAATTTATTTCCACAAAAATGTTTGTGCTACTACAACAATTCTTTCACCACGATCTGGCTTCTTCAAGTATCCACATTCTACTGGCTGATGGTATTCAGTGTAACCGAGTTTAAATACATTTTTAGGTACGTGACCAAATAATGGAAGCACAAGTCATAAAAACTCTAGGTGTTTATTGGAGTTTGCCGCTAAAAATGCCATTAAGGAAAAATATTCAGTAATGGAGACTTATCAACATCTGTTTGTTCGTTCAAAAAGATTTTACGGGCATTACACCTGCTGATTTCAAGAAATTCTAAGTGTTAATCTAGAACTTTTGCTTTCAACGTGGATAATTTCATAATTATTGTTGAAATTATGCCTGAATTCCTTAAGATGATTAGCATATGTCGAATATACAGAATTGGATATACTACTCTGTCAAGAAAGTACCGGGAATTTTCAATTAAAACAACATTTTTACATTTAGTCGTCAAAATTTATTGGGTCGCCTTCAAAATAGGCTACATTTGCTCCAATACATCTATGCCAACGGCACTTCCAATTATCGAAACATTTTTTATATGCGCTTTCCGGGATGGACTTTAGCTCTCGCGCCGAATTTTGTTTTATGGCTTCAATCGACTCAAAACGGGTGCCACGAAGGGGCAATTTTAGTTTTGGGAAGAGGAAAAAGTCGCAGGGAGCCAAATCCGACGGTTTTCCAGCACCCTTTCCTTAATTTTATCGACGTTATCTTCGATCGAAACCGTCGATGGGCGACCACTTCACGACCGTCCTTGAAGGCTCTGTACCACTGATATGCACGAGTTTTCGATAGAGCATTATCACCAAAGGCCTTTTGCAACATTTTCAATGCATCGGCACACGAAAATTCATTTGCAACACAAAACTTCAAACAAATTCTTTGCTCAACGTAATCACCCATAGTAAAAATCGGCACGCACTCTGACATCGACTGACTTAATCAGCTGTTGCAAACACACTAGTTGACAGATCCCGCTCAAGCTTGGCATAGTAATTAAGGACAGTGGTACCAACCTAGAAAAAAAATTTTCACCTGCCTCATTGCCCCGCCAGATTTAAATCGATAATTCCCGGTACTTTCTTGACAGAATGTATAACCCCTTTGGTGTTCTTGGACACGTTTCTTGAATTATCTACCAGTCTGGCCAATGTATATTAAAGGGCAATCTTTGCAAGTCAACTTGTAGACTCCGAATTTATTTTCTTTATTTGTACGATCTTTATTGTATTTTATGTAGGTACTAAGATTATTAATTGTCTTTTTACCTGCCTCATTGCCCCGCCAGATTTAAATCGATAATTCCCGGTACTTTCTTGACAGAATGTATTTCCATTAAGTGAATAGAATATCATATAATATTGCCAAGTGTTTTATAATAAAATTTGACTCGAATATAGCTTTTAGAACGGTTAATAATTTAGGAATTCATATAAAAACTAACTAAGATCAAACAGTTAAAGACAATAAATCTGGAATAAAAAAGGAAAAGGCTTTTTACTTGATAGAAGAAATATAACAAAATCTGAATATCAAAACAGATTAAATCTGTTAGTCTTCTACAATTTTAATTTCAAAAAAAATTTCATTCAAAAAACTTTTAGAATTAAATTAATATCTAAAATAAGCACCGCTTACGTTTAATAGACGTATATAATCAAAACCCAATATATAATGTCAAATGGAATAAATAAACCAACAGATATAAGAAAGCCATTAAAATTAATAAATAAATATTTAAAGGAGACAAAATTTTGTTTCTAATCTTACCTTTAAGAACACCAATTGCCTTTTAAAAACATGAACACAAATTAAGGACTTCTCAAAGAATATAATTTATTTGAAATATTGGATATATTTAAATATTCGAATAAGTTAATTCAGAAATCTCTCAAAATATGCACTATATCTTCAAAAAACAAATTTCATTCTAAGTAATCCCTTCTTCGGTCCTAGATAATATTCCAAATATCAAAATCGGAAAACTAAAACTATATCACAACAAACACGTGTTAAGAATGGATGCTTCGAAACAGACAAACTTTAAAATTCAAGATTGGTCTATGTTCTAACAAAACATAATCTGTTTTGATATTCAAAAAAATTTTAATAAATCTGGGGACTATACGTGATTGGTTAAACAACAAAATCCTTTAAGGAAAGAATGCATGAACATAAGTGGAGTAAAACGTCAGATATCTCGCATTCAATATATGCCAGTCATTGGAAAGAATTTAGACACAATTTGAACAATAACTATGAAATTATCCATAATGAAATTGAAGTTACCAGACTCAAACTTTTGGAAGTAGTAGAAATTAGTACCTTAAAATTCGTCTCAACGACTATACAGGGTGACAAGAAAAACTTCGGAGAAATTTTTTTCATTTAACTTTATTAAACAGAATAAATTAAAAAAAAACAAGGAATAATAATAACATAAACATTTGGTAATAATATATTCAAGCGGTTTCGAAGTGGCTTCCTTTGGCGGCGATACATAGCTTCAGACGCTTCTTGAAATTTTCTGCAATGGGCCGCAGCTCTTCGGACGTTAATCGGTCCCATTCCCGGCGAAGGGATTGCTTCAGCGACTCCAAACTTTTGTGGTGTTTAGCACGCCACACCTTGAGCTCCAAAATCGACCACACGCTGTAGTCCATTGAGTTGAGAGCCGGCGAGTAGGGCGGCCATTCTGCAGATGTGATGAAACCCAGAATATCACAACGGTAGAATTCTTGATTGATTTTGACCACTTGATTCACGAAAACCAAGCTTGTTTAGCCGCTGACGCAGACTGACGGATTGCGGATTTTGACGATGGTCGTTTTGGTGATTGTAGGATTGTTCTACGATGAAAAGCTTCTCGTCTATGAGGAGAATGCGGTCCCATTGCTAACCGGCGGCGAGACGAAGGACCTGGCGGCACCTTTGACGTTCTATGCGCTTGTTTTCATCCGTGAGGATTTGAACTTTTTGGAGCTTGTATGGCTAGAGGTTGAGCACCTTTTTGAACATTTGACGAACGGATTCAGGGTTGATACCGGTCTCACGGGCTATTTTCCTCATGAGGACCCTCGAATTTCGATTGAATCGCTTTTTTACGATGTTTCGATTGCTAGGCGTATTGACAGTATGTTTTCTCCAACTTCCTGAACGATCACCATCATGGCCAAGCTCCTTGAAACGGCAAATTGCATCGAACACGGTTTTTCGAGGCACATTGAGCAAACGAACAATTTCGTATTGACGCCTTCCTTGACGAAACAGCTCCAAAATTGCACTTCGTTTGTTTGACATTCTAAAACTCTGCAAAATAAAGTAATATCAAACTGAAAATTCACATATTAGTACAAGAAAGTGCAGATAATCTAAGAGAATGAACATTATTTGGCTGCGCTAAAATTGTATTTTATTTTGTATCTCTGTTGGTATGTTTTCGTCTCTTTCCGAAAGTTGTTATTTAGTTGTACAGCCTCTTTTCTCAAGTTTTCAGCCATATAAAAAGTGAAGGTGTAATTTCAAGAGTTAGTTCAAAATGAAACTTGGTTGGACCAAGAGTGTCCCTAGGAAATTAACCCTATAATTTGTTTATGAGCGAAATGGTTACATTGATTCTTCTCTTCCAGGTTTAGCACAATGCGTCAGCGTACACTTCGAGAACAAAGATGGAGGCTTCTTTCTCCGTCAAACTGCTCGTCAACACATCGTCACCGAGGCGCCGTTCTTGAGCACCAACTCTGCGGCACCGCTATCCACCGACAGGTTCACGGTGTTTCAGAGCTCGCAGCCCATCTCCATAAGGGCTACGTACGGACCCTTCAGCACCAAGCAGACTGTACCTGCGAGATATGTGGTGCCAGATCCACTGCCGGTCAACACTGTTGGTGAGTATTGTTTTGATGTAGTCTTTTTCAGATTTTCTCTTTGACGCAAAATAGGTATGCAAGAGTAAAGTTCCTTACGATTTTACCATCGAGAGAACTTATCTTTATCTGAATAAAAACATGCACTAGTACATTCTCTCATGGGCTTACTTACAGGGTAATGACACCTCATCAATCTTAGCACCTCGATTACCCTCGGCCACTTCCACTGCTACTCACGTTATCCAAATATTTCCAGAAATACTTCTGCGGTAGTATCGACAGGCAGTGAGTCACTATGCTCTATCAGATCCCTCGCGATCAAGTTTTGGTGATGGCGGATGACGAAATGGCAGCCACAGCTCTTTGTCTCGTTAATTTGCATAAATATGTAAGTGTCTTGAAAACATAAGTGAATTCCAATAATCTTTCCATAATGTCGAAGGCTGTTTCCTCTTAAGAGGCCTTAATGGAGCCAAAAGCGATTACTCCTCAGCTTTCAGCTCCTCAATTGAAAGATCCCCTGTATTCTGACTAATTCTTCTCCAAGAATAATGCACTTTGTGCTTGAGTTTGTGATATTCATCTGTACAGTCTCAAAGTTCCCATTTCCCTGCTTCCTACCGCTGAGTTTAATTGAGCTATTAAGTAAGTATGGGAAATGACGAATGCAGATTTTGTTAGATGGACGAAAAAACTCTTGGGCGACTCATAACTAAACGAGGACATAGTCTCTTTGAAGCCTTCTCAAAATATATATTTGAATACAAATCTCTATAATGATAGACTGAATAACTAATAACTAAATATTTCTCAGTTATGGTGAGATGTCTTCTTAAAGCATCCCGTTCCAGGCCATACTAACTTCATAAGAGAGGGTTGCTAAAGTTTGTTGAGAACGTTGCAACATCGATATAGCCAGAGACAATCAGGCATGTTAATCGAAGACAGATCAGGTGGTCTTGGGGGCTATCTGTTCTAACCCTTCTATGAAGATTTCGCCTGTTTTGAATTCATTTAGACGGCAAATAAACTAGCTTATCACTACAATTTCTAATAGCTAGCGTCTTTCTTGCGACATTTTAGATAAAATATGTGGTTGGACACTTGGAAAAGTTGCACCTTACCATTTAGTAAATTATTCTTCTTCCTCGTTTGTTAGGCTCATAGCCTGTTTTCTCCAACTCAATCATTCATCTCGTTAGATGTTGAATCCAGGATTCGCGCTACCTTTTAGGTGGTAAATTATTAAAAAACTAAATTAACATTAGGGTCGTACTTGTACATCTACATTGAATATTTTAATATAAAGGGTGTCCCAACGAAAATTTGACTCCCTCAGAACTCAGATACAAAGAATTTCCGAAGATTTAGGAAAAACAGGTAAATTCCTGTTTTCAGGGGGACTCATTTCCATCATGAGTTTGTTTATAAATCAATTGTTATGGAAGCAGCATGAGGTGTAGCACTATCTTGTTGGAACCAAGACACTTCTGGATCGATACCAATCAAATTTGGAAACAAATATTCATTGATCATCGATCTGTGACGATTACCAACTGCAACATTAGCTCCAGCATAATTTTCAAAGAAATATGGACCGATGATGCCTTCAGCGTGTAAAGCACACCATACAGTACCTTTTTCAGGATGCAATGGAACCTGTAGAATTTCTTGAGGATTGTTTTCACTCCATATACGGCAATTTTGCTTGTTTACATAGCCGTTCAACCAGAAATGAGCTTCATCACTAAACACAATTACGATAAAAAAAGTGGATCAACTTCAAGCTGTTCTAGGGCCCAATCAGCAAACAAACGACGCTTATTATGGTCAAGTAACTTAAATTCTTGAACCAGTTGGATCTTGTATGGGTGGATGCATAAAGTCGAACTTGTTGTGAACGTCGACGAATAGAAAAATCTTTACATCTTTACTTTATCGTAATTGGAGAAGCGCTGGTCAGTCAGGCCATGTTGCATCGATCAGAAGATACGGTAATCGGAAGGAGCAATGTCTGGTCTATAAAATAACTTTTTCGTGTTTGACGGCGTATTGTGGCTGTTTTTCTCGTAAAGCTCGGCTCAAACGTATCAATTGTGATCAATAGACATCTCTGATGATGCTTTCGTTCGATGTAGCTTATAATATACCACACCCAGCTGATCCCATCAAATGCACAGCATAATGTCGCGTGAATATTCGGCTTGACAGTTGATGATGAGGCATCAATACGTTGCTCGACGTTTTGGATTATCGGAATGGAACCATCTTTCATCACCAGTCACAATTCGATGTAAGAACCCTTTTTTTACCGTTGGAGCACTTTTCCAACATGAAAAAGCGGCTTTGGTCTCTTGGCATCCAATTTCCTACCTTTCGTATCATTCCCATTGCTTTTAAACTATGGCAAATGGCTGGTTGAATGACTCCAAGTGTTTTCGAGAGATCCTCTTGCGTTTGTTATGGATTGAACTTTGGTGGCTCTCCGGGATCGTTTTCCGTCTTGTAAATAAACATTGTCACTTTTAAATCGGACAAACCACTTCTGACACATCCACTATAATACGATGATTTACGGCAGCCTGTTTCTTCATAATGAAGTAATGAACGCAAAAACATATTATACAGTACAAAACTTGACATTTTCGGAGCACACAGTAACTATGTTGTTTATACTTCAGCGAAATGAGAGGATCTGAGATGAAAGCCTAATGATGACACTCCAAAATGAAGGTGTTGCCAGTGGAATACTAGACTAGTGGCGACATCTGTTATCAAAACCACACGAACCTATTTGTACTCCTAATTAATATATAGCTACCTGATAGCAGCCTTCTCGATTTCTCCATGTGAAAGGTAATCCACTCCTCAAACCTCAAACGGAATTTACGTTAAAGCGGTAACAAGCGTTGTTTTTCCGCCCAATCCTGTCTAGCCATAATTGGATATCGATTCCCTTAACTGAGTCATTATGACGCGGCGTAGGGGTAGATAATTAATCCAATTAGGGCCTTTGACGAGCCGGTCCTACCGATTCCGACGCTCCGCATTAATTATTATGATCTCGAGTGCCGCAGATTTGCCGAAAAGCGCGGATATCCCCACCTCCCCCCGGTGGATCGATTTTCCGGGGTCGTGCCAGGAAAATCCGAGAAGGCTACGCGTTTACGAGTCGGTCTGCCCAAACGGGCGACGATGAAGACGGGATGGGCGTCTTGATTCGTCTTCTGAATCTTAATTTAGGATGAATAGGGCAGATTTGAGGGAGTTTGCGGTGATTTGTTGTAGGGGGATGTTTGAATAGGTCAGCTCGTTCAAGAAGTCTTGAACGTGTAAATCAATTAGAGCAACAGTGCGAATTAACAGATAATAGTAATAACAACATTTATTGATCCTCAATTTTGTATACACTTAGACCGTTTTTCTTCGAAAACGAAGAAGGTAATGCAGTCACGGTGAATGGCGAATGTTATCATGCTATGGTAACACGGTTTCTTGTGCCTCATTGACGAACACTTTCACGTACAGCAGCAATATTCTCTTCGCTTCTTGCATTTTTCTGTCTCACTGGCTCTGTGACATCATGAAGTGTAAAATTTGTTTCAAACTTCTTCACTGAACGTTCAACTGTTCTTTTATCCGGACGATTATAACGACCAAAAATTGGAGTTAAAGCACGTAAAGTTAGAGTAACAGATCGCGATTTTTCATAATAAATTTTGATTATTTGTAAACGTTGTCGGAGTGTGTACTTTTTCATGATTAAAAATGGTAGGCATTGACAAATACAACTGTCAGTGTCACAAATAAACAATGGCTGCCGTGTGTGAGTAATGTCAATTTGAGGCTTGAGGCATTGAGGGATCCTATACTAGACAGTCAGTAGAATGTAGATACCTGAGCAAGCCTCACCGTGGTGAAACAATTGTTGTATTAAACATTTTTGTGGAAATTAAAATTCTCTCTCATATTTTTTTTCAATTATATTAGAAGGACTAGAAAGTATTTCTGCATATTGCGTTGTAGAACACTTGCTCTCTCAATGCAAAATCATTAACATGTTATTTAACAAAGGAAGTAAATACAAAATAATCTACTCACCTTGGTGTAAATTCTAAAGATGAAAGAGGTACTACGTTACAGGACAAAAATCGTCTTCTGCCTGCAGTTATCAAATCTCTCGAACAAATTGAAGAATAGGATTCAATCAGGTTTTCTTCTATCTTCACAGATTTCAACCATAAATGTCTGATCTCAATATTAGTCGGAAATCTCAAATTGTTTACAAACACTTGACGCACTGTTCGCAAAAACAAAGTGTGGTACGATATTTCACTCAAATCACGAGATTCTCCAAAAACAACACAACTCTTATGTTCCATAGTGAATTAAATTTTGGTAATAATTCAAAAAATATTGAATTAAGTAAAACTAGAAACATCTAAAAACAAGCTAGAAACAACAGATGACAAATCGAGTGGCCAGAATGCGGCATCGATGCCAAAGTTCGGATTTCATCAGGTAGATACTAAAAATGGGTATTCTTCTTACCACAAATTCGAGAGTGGTGAAAAATACCGAAGCTTAAATATGTATTTGAATTTTCATATTTAATCGAGAATTATTGAATTTAATAGTTTTCATTTAATTCAATATACAATTAAAATAAGACAACATCATTGTGCAATTCAAAGTATATCACAATCTGACTACATCGAAAAAGCATGTTTGCAGGCACCCACAAACTGCGTACGGTCCCTCCATCTATGTTTGTTACTCCGATTTTTAGGTTTTGTGTTCTATGGTTCTCAGTTTCATCAACGCGCTAGATTAGGCGGCGTAACCACGACTCGCCAATAAACCAACATTTCTAATTGAGAAATCAACAACGCCAGAGGTTTCCGCCTTCGGCTGTATTCAAATTTCCAGATTTGATGAGAATGGGACTTTTCTAATCGTTCCGGGCCGAAATAAGGGCAAGGATGAGTTCCCATTTCCGCATTAATTGGACTTCTCGACGCACAAGCTGGTAGGTGAGCCGGCCTGAATATTTATGCAGCTCCGACCGCTATTAAAATTGCAAATGAAACTTGCACGGCGGAGTTTGTTAATTCGTCGACGATCGCCGATTTCGCGAACGGGTTTCGGCGAAGATCCGGCTCGTTAAGTGTCTTTCCGATGGTAATGTAGACGGGACGAGGTAAAAACTCGATTACGGCCGTATCTTTCGCGTGTTATTAGGCCCCGCGTGGACGCGTTCCGAGGACGGCCGGGGTCTTGGGCTTTGCGGGGGAAAATTAACTGGGGTTTCATAAGCCGGGTTCTGTGGAAGTCGCTCGTAACTTTCAATGATAAGCACGTTGGTAGGGATTCGAGTGCGCCCACCCTGAAGGCGAGTTGTTTTTTCATGTCTGACCATCCTGAAATCAAAAATTTCAAAACGTCTGATGTTCAAAATGTAGAATCAATTCCCGAATGAAATGCTTCAATTAATTATGAGAAGGGGAAATCGGCTTTATCTGGCGTAACGCTGAGAACACTAGAGCATAGAGAAATGAACAAAAGATTCGAATATCCCATTGTTGCCAACTTTAACATTTGCATAATGTACCTTGAAGTCAAGAACACTACTGAAGTTTCTTTAATCTACTTGTTACCAACTTAGACGATTAAATAAGTTTTCAGAGTAATTCGAAGATACTGTTTCCGGTGAAAGTTCGTGAAATGATTGGATGCAGAACTTCCTTCACTTTTGATGAATTCAATTCGGTTAAAAGGGATATTTCATTGTTCTGTGATTTGGGCGAAAGTTATTCAACAAATATTTATCTGCCTGAGAATTTGAATTGGATGTAGGTGGACGTTGATGGCTGAATTGTGGTAGAAGCCTCGTGAGGGAAACTCGATCTCATCTGGAATGTTAGGGAAATGGAGAACATTCCGGAAATTGAAAATACACGAAATGTTCATTTATCTTACTGTTGCCAGCTAACATGCTCGTTTACTGTTGCAGAGATTATAGAGACATCAAGGTAAATAGATTTACATAAAATCTTAATTTATCTTATACTTGTCAGCTTGAATACTCGCTCTTATACTGATAAAGTACTTGAGGTAGCATTATTCTTGATCAGTGATAATTATGCAGAATAAAGCCTTTTATACTCTTGAATGTAGATGGGGGTCATTAATTAGGTCTTGGAGTTTGGGACCTAAACGTTTATTTATGTCTATCTGCTATCAAACTCAACATATCATGATAAAGGTTGGGCCATCTAGAGTTTGCATTGTGAATTAGTGGTTATTTTTAGTCTGGATAATTGTTACGTTAACCATCTAGAAACGGTTGATACCTTGAAACACGAAATTGGAATCATTCACGAGATGAGCCCCAAACAATCGACAATGTACTGAAAAATTGTATTGATCTATGGGGTACTGTAGCCAGTCGTGGTGGTCATTTGAACGATATTGTGTTCCATTGGTGAGTGTGAAGGTTAAACCTTTCTAATCAACTCATAACTTTGAATAAATATTCAGTAGTTCTTTATTTATAGCTGATAAAAATTGCAAATTTTAAATGACCCACAAAGAAGGAAATAAATTCACCTTTAGAATTGAAAGTGTTTCTTAATTATTGACGCAGTGCGTTTTTTACTTAGAGTATTTTAACGACGTTGGGAGCACTGGGGAGCACAGACAAATGAAGAAAATTCTCCAATATCGCATTTTTGCCAACTTGAATTTTCAAATGAATAAGTTTTAAAAACACTCCTGCCAACAGAAGTGTTAGTGCAATGTTGCATAGGCATACATCGATAACTAACCTCCAAATGTAATCTTCAATGTATATTGAATTAGAAATTTGAATGAAATTATATCAGAAATATATTTCTTTATAATAATTAGGAGTATATATAAGTTCGGGCGGTTTTTTGTTAAAAATTTGTTATACATTCAAGGCCCAAAGTATTGTCCATCACTAGCCAGTACTTTTTTCTATCTTTCTGGCAGTTGACAGATCCCATCGCGAAAAAAAGCCGACTTTTTGCCCGCTATCCATGCATCGATCTATTTCTTGACTTCATCGTAATTGGAGGAGTGCTGGTCCAGTAAGCCATGCAGCATCAATTGAAAGAGATGGTAATCGGAAGCAGCAATGTCTGGGCTACATGGCGGGTGGGGACGATTATAAACCAGGAGTTGGAGTTAAAGCACGTAAACTTACAGTAACAAATCGCGATTTTTCATAATAAATTTGGATTATTTGATGATTAAATGGTAGGCATTGACAAATACAACTGCCAACGTCACAAATAAATAATGGCTGCCGTGAGTAATGTCAATTTAAAAATGGGGCGTTCCCATTGAAAGACCCTTTACTTTGGAAACCGTAAAATGCAAAAAAACACTATTAATTTATTGACTTCATTCCGGTTCGAAGCAATTTTTATGCCTTCAATCAAATTCTTAACATTTGATTAAGATTAACAACCAAAGCCTTGCCGTGATCATCGCGTTAGAACCGTCGGTTAATTGTGAACGAAACGCAACATTATCTGACTTGCTAACGACGTTGGGAACGCAGCGGAAACATAGAAATACAAGAAGGGTTAATCTATCCTCCGTATATCTTGCTAGCGAAACGTAAAATGGATGTTAGGAACACTATTAGACATGGGATAACATGAAAGCTTCATTATTCTCATTGTTGCCAACTTGAATGTTCATATACTTCTGCGGAAGCTTATGAAGACAATGACTAATACCAAAATAAATCAACATAAGACTTTATAATTAACAATTAATATCAGAAATCTGAAAACATTTTTATATACAATGTGGTCCAACGAAAACTTAACAACTCGATTTCCCGGCTTTAAAATGAAAATGTGGAAAATAGCTCGGATTTGTCAATATCTGATTCGAGGGGGAACAAATTTTCCGCTCTTCGCATCCCCGTAACTGCAAACCCCTAACGGGGGTGAGTACAACCCCTTGATTTCAAATAGGGATGAGGAGTGTTGCGATAGCTCATTTTGAAGATCCGATCGAGTACTATCTGATCCTGAAATTTCGCTTCAAAATTTCCATCGATAATGAAATGACAGGTAAAATAGTGGAACAGTAGTTACTTTTGTGATTCGTTTATCAAATGCTGAAAATGGACACCATTAACTTCCATGGTGAAAACTCATATGTGTTACTGAAGATTTCTGGAAAACATTCATTTTTTTATAACACTGTATATGTAAATTTATCTATTTTTATTAGAACCCAAAAAAGACTATTAAAATGACAACATTTTCAATTCAAAATAAGGGATGTGCCATTTGAAATTTGCATTTTTGATCGGCTATAAATAAAAAACTAACGAATATTTTTTCGAAGTTATGAGTTTAGTGGAAAGGTTGACATTAACGAACAAAAAACTATTAATAACCTTAGTACTTACATAAAACACAATAAGGATCAAACAAATAAAGAAAATAAATATGGAGTCTACAAGTTGACTTGTAACCATTCCCCTTTAGTATGTATTGGCCAGAGAGGTGGATAATTCAAGAAAAGAATCCAAGAACACCAAAGGAATTAGATATCGGATTCCGTACACTCGACATATGTTACTCATCTTAAGGAATTCACGCATAATTTCAACAATAAGTATAAAATTATCCACGTCGAAAGCAAAAGTTCTACATTAACACTTTTAGAATTTCTTGAAATCAATACGGGTACAATACCCGTAAAATCCTTTTGAATGAACAAACAGATGTCGACAAATCTCCATAATTGAATATCTTTCCCTAATGGCATTCTTTAGAGACAAACACCAATAAACAACTTGAGTTTTTATGACTTGTTCTTCCATTATTTTGTCACGTATCTAACACTGTATTTAAACTCGGTTCCACTGGACACCATCAGCCAGTAATATGTATATACCTGAAGAAGCTACATCGTGGTGAAACAATTGTTGTATGATCAACATTTTTGTGGAAATTAAAATACTGTTTTTTATATATTTTTTAATCAGTGTAATCTCGTTTGTAGAGTGCCTAATTCCTAAGATCGACGAGAAATCGACAAACCTGGAATTTTCGCCAACACTTTCGATTCTTCACACAACTAACTTGTCCCAACGATTTCATTTTTAGTAAAGGCGTAGTTTTACTTGTCAAATGTTAAAATATGACAGCTTCAAAAGTGGCAGATGCCCAGATAGCGGGCAATTTAAAATGAAACCTCTTATTTGAAAACGTCAAATCAGTATTCTCGTCAATTTTCCAATCGTATTCTCTGTAAGCAACCCGCCAAACGGAATCGCCAATTGTTCCCACGTGACGTATCGTCGGCCACGGAAGACCGATTAAATATGGCCGACACCGTCGAAACATCTGTGCTCCATCGGGATAATTAGGCGTATTCGTTGGGTCCATCATGGAGTCAATTACGCCGGTGGCGAAAGTGAAATTAATGAACTGTTATTTCTGTCAACCGGGAGCTCTATGTTTTAATTATCCAACAAACCATTATACGCTGTGCGACCCTAACGAGGTAACCATTGGAATTAGAATAACCGGGGATGAGCCTCTAGAATAAACATGTTTTCTATGGTTCAATTACCGTAACGCACCTCTTCGGCTTTCGACGGATGCTGTTGACAGGTTCATAGACATGTCTATGATCAAGTTATTTTGAATTCCGGTATATGTGTCAAGTGAGTGTTTCAATAAGAGCTTACGATTTCCGTGTTCAATAAAACATGGTTTTCTGTAGCAAAGTGTTGGAATATTTATTGATTTAGAAAAAATACATTTGGGAATTACGTATGAAACAAAATATCTTGTAAATTACTACCACGAATTTGCTGGCATATGCGTACCCTTTTGACGAAATTTTCAATAACGTTATTGAATACATTTCATTGATACATCGTCTAGTTTCGGCTTTCAGTGCTTCGATGGTTGCAGGCTCATTGGCATAAACCTGTGATTTCAGATAACCCTACGGCTAGAAGTCACCATCAGGAGCAAACTCTTGCAAGATCGTCAATGTTTCACGGGCGGTATGACATGAGGTACCGTCCTGCTGAAACCACATGCATTACCTTCTTCGTTTTCGAAGAAAAACGATCCAATTATTCATCCAGACCATAATGCACACTATACACTGACCCGTTGTGGATACATTGCTTTCTGATGAATCATTTGCGGATTTCCTAGGCCCCAAATGCGACAGTTTTGCCTATTAATGAAGCCATCGAGGTGAAAATGGACCTCATCACTGAAAATGATCTTGTTTGCAAAATCAGCAGGTTGCTCAAGGATCCAATTGGTGAATTCCCTTCGCTGTTCATGGTCTACTGGCAGAAGTTGTTGAGTCAGTTGTAAATCTTCAGTGAGAATTCACTGAAGAGTGCCTGTTGAATTGTCCACTTTTTGTGCCCGATGGCGAATTGACGTCTCGGGCCTTTTTGCCACACTCTCGCGAATTGCTGTGATGTTTTGTCCTGAACGATTTCTACGAGTTTTATCCTGTGTTTTACAGCTCTAACCGAACCAGTATTTTGATTTTTGTTTTCACAGTAGACGAATTAAGAACATTATTTCGACCGAACATTGGACGCACTTTACAAATAGCGGCAATTAAACATTCACCATTTTGATAATGATTTTTGACAATCAGGACGCGTTGTTCTACTGTGCAATGCTCCACGTTTCCTAACTCCCATCTGTCAACTTTCGATCTGTCACGTCATAATCATGTGACGTTATGACTGTCAAACATGGCGCGCAATTCAAATCTTGCGCTCTTATTGAAACATCCTTTAGATGGTAAGGAAACATTTCAGCTAATAAAATTTGCATTTTTGATCACCTATAAATGAAAAACTAGTAAATATTTTTGCAAAGTAATGAGTTCTTCAAAAAGGTTGAACCTAGACATTTAAGAATGAAAAACAATATCATTCAAACGACCGCCACTGGCTACAGTATCCAATCCGATAAATTCAAATTTTCACTACATTGTGAATGGAAACTTCGATTTCGTGTTTTAAGACATCGATCGTTTCTGGATAGTTAGTGTAACACTTATACTCAACAGATTCTACAAAAAATTGTCCTAGGGGATAAAATTGAGCTTTTTGAAATTTTCAGTTCTTGAGCACGATGAATTGTTAATGTTGATGGATGTACAACCATACTCTGGGCTACAGCAGCAATGTTTTCAGATGTGCTCACTAGACGAGAACGCTAACGGGTTCTTTTAACGAATAACAATCCAATTTCAAGAACTTGCTGTACAAATTGATCCACAAATTGCCTTGAGGGCATTTTATTTCTATTGAATGTTTCTAACAATTTGGATGGAAGATTCACCTCTTTGGAAATAAGTTTTCAATATTGCCCAGTTTTTCTTCAAGCGTAAATCGACCCATTCCGTTAATGTCAAATATAAAACTAACTTTCTGTCGGAACACAAATGGCAGAAATGAATCGAAAATGAAAACTAATTCTTGAAGTTTGGAAAATTGATATCATGATGTGATTTTTATTTCTTAAGAAAGCGGGTCTGAAAATGTCAGGGGAAAATGTAGATGAAAGTTTCATCAGTCATCAACTATCTTTTACATTTCTATTATTTAGAGTTAAAGGCGACTTGCATAGTTCGTTGCAAAATGGCGAAAGCGCAGGTGTCATTTCCTGATAGCAGGTGAACCATTTGAAATTTTCATTTTGGATCGACTATAAATAAGAACGAATGAAAATTCTTTTGAAAGTTATAGGTTTATTAGAAAGGTTGAACTTTGACGTCTTCGAGTGAACAATATCATTCAAATAATCGCCACGACTGGCCATACAGTCGATTCTCGATTGTTTGTGGCTCAATTCCATGAATGGCAACTTCGATTTCGTGTTTCAATACATCAATCGTTTCTGGGCGGTTACCGCAATACTTATCTTTAACGGATCCCCATAAAAAATACCCCAACTGGGTCAAGTCACAGCTTCGAGGTGGCCTCTTGACCTCGGTATTCCAATGAATTAATCGATTTTTGAAAACGGTGCGTAAAATATCGATGATTACGTTGGCTGTATAGTTAGTGGCTCCATTCTGTTGAAACCAAATATCTTTCACGCATTCCTTATTTATGAATATTAGCAAACAAAAATTGTTTGAGCATGGCACGCTAACGTTCCGGATTGACGGAGGCTCTCCTCTCATTTTCGAAGAAAAATGGCCTATCGATGTCACCGAACCAAAAACTGCACCAAACAGTTACTCGTTATGGGTGCAACACAATAACGTGTTGATGTATTGATGCATAAAGTAATGCTATTTGCGCCAGGCACTGGACCCGTGTGGTGGAATTGGGCCTTAGTTTCACCGTAAAGGTGGAATGGAGGGCTGATCAACTCAGTGACAAGGAAGACCGTCGCAGCACAGGGCCCCTCACTTAAAACTAACGTACTCTAACCTATTGCAGTAAATCTCCGGATGGATGGATAAGAAGCCCCTTCGGCGTGTGAGTTGCTTCCCAAACAACTCGGGTACTGACACTACAGAACCAGTAGAGGTTGAATAGTGCTTCGCTGCTACCAGTCATACGGTTGTAGGTTCTCGAACTGAAGCCCAAACACGAAGCTGGTGGGTTCAGCTCTTCGGAGTGATTCTCGCCATGCGCCATCATAAGACGTAACCGTTATCACACTTCCTGCCTCTTGGGACAGACTGTGGAGACTGCTAACTAGTCGCTTGGTGAAAGAGCTACCCTCACATGCCAATACACTAACTGGTAGAATTCACGTGTACATATGGTATATATTTGAATTGATGTAATCAACTTTGTATATATTACATTGAAATCCTAACACTTTCATAGAAAACTTTTCATTTCAGGACCCACGATAGACTTACAAGACCTCACCACCCATCACCTAGACGTGTCTGCTCACATAGTACGAACGGAGATACCACGTGATTCCCCTGTTCTACGGGTACTCTTTCATACGGGTACCGATCCAGGAAGTAGACGTCAGGTCCTGGTGGACAGACATCACCAGAAGGTGTGCATCGTGTTGCACGCCACCATGAACCAGAAGCCGTCGCTGCACGCGGCCTGCAGTCCGGACGGAGAAGAAGGCGTTTGTCTGGCCCAGATTACCGTTCCGTTTTCGTATTGGCCCAATCTACCTTCGCCCGATAAAAACGGCAGACCAGGTGAGATCGAACGTTATAATGAATCATCTTATCTTCACTCATCAATAAGATGGAACACACAATATACACTGGCGAGCAAAAAGAACGGGTCTTAAGATTTTACACTGTTTTTTCCAATAGACTTACGTGTTCAAATTGATTCAATAATATTGTTCATCATCTATCTTCGTTAGAAAATCAACTGAATATGCGCAAAATGTAGACATATGGGCTGAAAAACTTGATAAAAGGAACCATCTTCACGATAAATTCATCGTTTACCAGTTGCGTTCAGCATTGGTCACTGAAACCAGGTAATGGAACAAAGGAACATCTCCATTGTTATATACACACATCGTCAAAAGACTTGGCTTCCCTAGTTTTCTCTAGGAATAAACAATCTAGATATGTTCTGGAAATAAGATGAATATTTTCCTCTATTTCAACTGCAATAAACATTCTGTCAAGAAAGTACCGGGAATTATCGATTTAAATCTGGCGGGGCAATGAGGCAGGTAAAATTTTTTTTTCCTAGGTTGGTACCACTGTCCTCAATTACTATGCCAAGCTTGAGCGGGATCTGTCAACTAGTGTGTTTGCAACAGCTGATTAAGTCAGTCGATGTCAGAGTGCGTGCCGATTTTTACTATGGGTGATTACGTTGAGCAAAGAATTTGTTTAAAGTTTTGTGTTGCAAATGAATTTTCGTGTGCCGATGCATTGAAAATGTTGCAAAAGGCCTTTGGTGATAATGCTCTATCGAAATCTCGGGCATATCAGTGGTACAGAGCCTTCAAGGACGGTCGTGAAGTGGTCGAAGACGAAGACGGCTTCGATCGAAGATAACGTCGATAAAATTAAGGAAAGGGTGCTGGAAAACCGTCGTACCAGCTTGAGAGAGATAGCACATGATCTTAAGATATCCCACGAGTCCGCACGTACGATTTTGATTGATATTTTGGCATGAGAAAGGTGGCCGCACGACTCGTACCGAAAGACCTGAATTTTCTTCAAAAACGTCATCGCGGTTGCTTCAGACATGCTGGATCGCTGTAATTCCGATTCTACATTCATGGAACGCATTATAACTGGTGATGAGACCTGGGTCTACGAGTACGATATGCAAACAAGCCAGCAATCATCGGAATGGGTGGCAAAAAATGAGCCGAAACCGAAAAAACCACGCCAAAGCCGCTCGAAAATGAAGGTGATGCTCATTGTTTTCTTCGATATCCGTAGCGTGGTGCACTACGAATTCGTTCCAGAGGGTCAGACGGTAAACAAGGAGTATTACCTAGGCGTTATGAAACGTTTGCGTGAGCGTATCCGTAAGAAGCGGCCAAATTTGTGGGTGAACAACTCATGGATTTTGCATGACGATAACGTGCCTTCTCACCGAGCTACGATTGTGACTGACTTTCTCGCCAAAAACTCAACAAACGTGCTTCAGCAACCACCATATTCGCCGGATTTGGCTCCTTGCGACTTTTTCCTCTTCCCAAAACTAAAATTGCCCCTTCGTGGCACCCGTTTTGAGTCGATTGAAGCCATAAAACAAAATTCGGCGCGAGAGCTAAAGTCCCTTCCGGAAAGCGCCTATAAAAAATGTTTCGATAATTGGAAGTGCCGTTGGCATAGATGTATTGGAGCAAATGGAGCCTATTTTGAAGGCGGCCCAATAAATTTTGACGATTAAATGTAAAAATGTTGTTTTAATTGAAAATTCCCGGTACTTTCTTGACAGAGTAGTATTTGATAGAAAATCTTTGCTTTTTACTCTTTGCTTTATGCAGGATGAGACAAAATAGGAAAAATGAGAAAAAATCTAAATTTAACTTCTTTCAATCAACTGACCAATACGCCTAGGCATCTCATTGATGAAATTTTCAGGCATATTGTTCCATTCTTCCAAAAGGGCTAAACTCAATTCCTAAAAAGTTGAAGGTGAATATTTTCAGATAATCCATTTACATAAGAAAACGAAAAATATTTCTGTGTATTGTCTTCTTTTATGATTGGGTACACGAGATTTAATGCCATTTTCTTTTGTTTATTGGATACCATTTTGTCTATAAGAAAGGGATTGTAACCGTTGTTTGACGCTATTTGTTTAATAATATTTAATTCTTTGAGAAATAAAATCTCAGATAATAATTTAGTGTTCACAAGCGCGGATAAAGGAAACACAGTAATTGCATTCGAAAGAAATGAATATATCAATAAAACTACCACATTTTTGAGTACCAACAAATATAGCGTCAACCAACGGTTAAAATTCCTTTCTTATAGACAAAATGGTATCCAATAAACAAAAGAAAATGGCATTAAATCTCGTGTACCCAATCATAAAAGAGGACAATACACAGAAATATTTTTCGTTGTCTTACGTAAATGGATTATCTGAAAATATTGCTGAATATTTCAAAAGTTGTTTCAATTATAACGCGGCTTTTAAGACAATTAATAACCTTAGTACCTACATAAAAAACAATAAAGATCGTACAAATAAAGAAAATAAATTCGAAGTCTACAAGTTGACTTGCAAAGATTGCCATTTAGTATACATTGGCCAGACTGGTAGATCATTCAAGAAACGTGTCCAAGAACACCAAAGGGGTTATATATCCAATTCTGTACATTCGACATATGCTAATCATCTTAAGGAATTCAGGCATAATTTCAACAATAATTATGAAATTATCCACGTTGAAAGCAAAAGTTCAACACTTTTAGAATTTCTTGAAATCAACAGGTATAATGCCCGTAAAATCCTTTTGAACGAATAAACAGATGTTGATCATTATCCATTATTAAATATTTTTCCTTAATGGCATTTTTAGCGGCGAACTCCAATAAACACCTAGAGTTTTTATGACTTGTGCTTCCATTATTTGGTCACGTACCTAAAAATGTATTTAAACTCGGTTACACTGAATACCATCAGACAGTACAATGTAATACCTGAAGAAGCCACATCGTGGTGAAACAAATGTTGTTGTAGTACAAACGTTTTTGTGGAAATAAATTACTGTCTCATACACTTTTTTTTAATTGAATTATTTTAAATAAAATTGTTATAATGTTTCACCTAGAGCTAGCCGCATACTTCATTCATGTAATCAAAATTTAATGAATTTCTCTTTTAGGTAAAGCTACGAAAACACCTCCAAGGGTGTTGCAGGTGTCATATTCAGTGCTGGAAACTAGACCTGATGACCAAGGTACTTGCCATCCTGAAGTGCAAATCCAACCTAGTACTCCCATAGGAGTCGTACACCTGGTGGTTGCGAAAGGTTCCTATAAAGAACTGAAGTTGACAGACGATATCATAATGTTAGTACCACATCCGCCCTTATTCCCGATGAGCAGAATACACATTCCCGTCTTTGTAGAACGACAAAAAGCCAAATTGATGACGGCCATAGTTATAAGGTGAGAAATAAATAACATATACCTTACCCCCCTTTGATTTGATTTGAGTCAGTAATGTAAACTTTGATGAAGAATCCAGGAAACCTAATCTTTTTGAGTGGACTCTTCTTGATCTAAAAAGGGTCATGTCTGATAAAAGGAAGTCCATCTAGCGTTTGGTTTTTGATAAGTGGTTATTTCGAGTCTTCTATCGTTCTTGTTTCGACAAAGGTGAAGTCCTGATTAATAATAAGTTTTATTTGACATTAACGAAGTGGGTCGATTTAAGCTTGAACAAAATTGGGAAAAAACTTATTTCCAAAGTAGTGAACCTTCTATCTCCAAACTGATAGAAGTGAGTCGATTAACTAAATAATGTCGTCCATAAATTCTTCTTAAATTTCAATTCAATTCAAAACGACTTTATTCATAAAATGAGATACAATATGGCGATATTTAGCTTCAAGCTATTCTTACATATAACCTCATCATTCCGTCATCAAAAGGCTTTAAATAAAAAATTTTAACTACCAATGACAAGAAAAACTAAACAAAAAATTATAAACATACCCAAATGGATATGGATATGGCCACCCATAATATTCATCAACTTGATAAACTTATGTGAAAGATAAATCAACTAATTAATTTATTAATTACAACCAATTTTGCGAGAAATATAGACTCTAGAAACATACCATAATGAAAACTGTGAACGAATCATAACCAGCAATGTATGAAGCATATAATGACATCTTAAAATCAGCAAGCCTACGTACTACTCTGTCAAGAAAGTACCGGGAATTTTCAATTAAAACAACATTTTTACATTTAATCGTCAAAATTTA
Organism: Megalocaria dilatata; assembly: GCA_034642435.1. Lineage (NCBI taxonomy): Eukaryota > Metazoa > Arthropoda > Insecta > Coleoptera > Coccinellidae > Megalocaria > Megalocaria dilatata. The sequence goes on along the minus strand of CM067857.1, from coordinate 7,925,510 downwards.
TTGGGCCGCCTTCAAAATAGGCTCCATTTGCTCCAATACATCTATGCCAACGGCAATTATCGAAACATTTTTTATAGGCGCTTTCCGGGATGGACTTTAGCTCTCGCGCCGAATTTTGTTTTATGGCTTCAATCGACTCAAAACGGGTGCCACGAAGGGGCAATTTTAGTTTTGAGAAGAGGAAAAAGTCGCAGGGAGCCAAATCCGGCGAATACGGTGGTTGCTGAAGCACGTTTGTTGAGTTTTTGGCGAGAAAGTCAGTCACAATCGAGGCTCGGTGAGAAGGCGCGTTATCGTCATGCAAAATCCATGAGTTGTTCGCCCACAAATTTGGCCGCTTCTTACGGATACGCTCACGCAAACGTTTCATAACGCCTAGGTAATACTCCTTGTTTACCGTCTGACCCTCTGGAACGAATTCGTAGTGCACCACGCCACGGATATCGAAGAAAACAATGAGCATCACCTTCATTTTCGAGCGGCTTTGGCGTGGTTTTTTCGGTACGAGTTTTCGATAGAGCATTATCACCAAAGGCCTTTTGCAACATTTTCAATGCATCGGCACACGAAAATTCATTTGCAACACAAAACTTTGAACAAATTCTTTGCTCAACGTAATCACCCATAGTAAAAATCGGCACGCACTCTGACATCGACTGACTTAATCAGCTGTTGCAAACACACTAGTTCACAGATCCCGCTCAAGCTGGGCATAGTAATTAAGGACAGTGGTACCAACCTAGGAAAAAAAAAATTTACCTGCCTCAGATTTAAATGCCAGATTTAAATCGATAATTCCCGGTACTTTCTTGACAGAATGTATAGTCACTACCACATGCCTCAGACTGGATGGAATGAAAAATCGACTCAACCTCTTCAACAAGTGTAAAACCAAACCGGGCATGGCAAAAACGTGGTATTTTCTTATAGTAATCAACGGTACCCCGACAGTCATGAGGTGCATTCAGCAAATTTAAAAAACATTCATTCACTGCGTTTTCACTCAAAACGATATTGAGAATTTCTCTTCGTTTTTTCTTACAGGTTTCACAACTGAGCACTTGATTAGATAATTTAACAATTTCTAAACGTTGCTGAAGCGTGATCTTTCCATGATTAAATGGCATAACCTACTGAACACAAATGACATGGGAAATGTCAAAACTAATATACAATGTTGCCATTATAAACATTTTAAATTGTATCATTTCTATTCGAGAACCTGTTAAATTAAGAAGCAACTGAGAAGATTTTTTTCATTCCGTTCCAAAATTTTATTGAAAACACGTCATGTCCCCTTCATTTCAAGAAATCGATTATCGCATACATGTTCTATAGGTATCCCAGAAGTCGACGTCCAGCTGAAATCGGGTAACAGGTTGAGTCATAGTTGTGTACTCTTCAAATTAAATTACGTTTTTAATTATTCGAGAAAATGCACGTCATGCGATGATTTTTGAACTCCTGTTGCTACAGTTTTTTACTTTCTTCAAATTTTATTCTTCCTATGTTATCTAGAATAGTGCTTCTGTGACCTGTGATCTTCAATTCTAAGCCAATTACCCCAGCTTGGAAAATAATGTCACTTTTTGCCGAACCAAGTATTCAAAATTAATATTTCGCACAACTTTAACTGACTGTACTGAAAAAAACTGTACAACATCAATTTGGCAAATTACTTCAAAAGTTTTGCCCATTTATTAGGGATTCTAAAATGGTATAACACTTACTACATTATTCCTTAGATCGGTCAAAAAAAAAGGGCTTTCTTAACGAAACACAGTTTCGAACAATTTCTTCGAACTTTCTAAAAATGATTCTAGTGCATCCAATACTTTAAGATTCTGGTTTGAATGAGATGGGATGAGTCCTTCCATAAAGTGTGAGTGAGAAGGATTGTGACGCCACTATTTGGTATTGGCACACGTAAACGCAATACAGATCAGTACGCTACTGAGCATCTTTCCGTATTTGATCGTGTTATTTGTGTACTTACGACCTTTGGCTGCGTTTATTTGATTTTTTTGCTTGTGATTTGGATAGTTTTGATACAACGAACTTTGATTTTACCTGGACTAACCGGTGATTGTACATTGCCATCATGTCTGTTTATACCACTCAGGAATTTGCCAACAGCCCTAATGCTGATCGTTGTTCAGATCATCTAGTTTTTACGAACGTGCACCGTCTACTCTTCAGAGCGGGCCGTCTTCCAAACAATGTGCATGATGAAGGAAGAATTTCCTTACCTTACGACGATATCATGCTTCAAGCAGTTGAGGAAGACCCAGGTCCTTCGCTACGAGAACTTCAGCAAAGCACAGGGTGCCCAAAAGTACAGCTCACCGACTATTGAAAAAATATAAGCGTTTTGCCAAACCATGCTATAAAAGAATCGGAAAGACCCGCAATTCTTAGAAAAAAAATTGTGGTCGGATGAATGAACATTTAAAAAAGTTGGTTACATGAACGTACACTATTTAAACGAGTGGCACGTAGAAAATCCGAATTTAATGAGACAAGATAGATCTCAATATCGTTTTGAAGTGAACATGTGGACTTAAATTTTGAACGGAAAAGTCATAGGACCTTTTGAGTTGCCAGAGGTTTTAAATGTTGAAATTTATTTAGATTTTTCACGAAATCAATTGCCAATTGATGAGGAATATCCTGACAGATTGATAGGGCAATCTGGTACAATCTCGTGGCCACCCCGTTCACCTGATTTGAGTTCCTTAATTTTTTTTTACTGGGGAGCAGTGAAGAAAAACATTTATTCGAAACAAATTGAAAATGTAGCTGAGCTTCAAGAGATAATTAGTGAAGCAATGCAATCCGTCAATAACGAAAGATTCGCTCGTCTGATATCTCGATCTTTTTGAAGTAGATGTCGTGCATCTATTGCGGCTGAGGGAGGACAGTTTGAACAGCTTTTGTGAATTTATTAAATCTTGTCAATAAATGAAACTTCTTTAAGAAAAACTTTCTTGTCCAATCTAAAAAGGAATGTAGTTCGTGTTATAGCATTTTAGAATCCTTAGCATTAAATGTGCTAACTTTTGAAGTAACTATCTAAACTGATGTAGTACTTTTTTTCAGTACAGTCAATTGTTGGGCATAATTTAAATTTTGAATACTTGGTTGGGCTAAAAGTGACATTATTTTTCAAGCTGGAGCAATTGGCTTAGAATTGAAGATCACAGGTTACAGAAGCACTATTCGGGATAACATAGGAAAAATAAAATTTGAAAAAAGTAAAAAATTGTAGCACAAGGACTTCAAAAATCATCACAGGGTGTGCATTTTATTGAATAAAAGAAAGTGCAATATAATTTGAAAAATACAGGACTTTCTTTTATATTTTTCTGATGACTATTATGCCTTAACCTGTTACCTGATTCCGGCTTGACGTCGACTTCTGGGACACTCTGTACATGCAAATAGACTTTCTTGAACTACCCTACACCAGAAAGTTATACTAATTTACAAAAATAAGTTGATGGAGCTAATTAAAACGCAATAAAATTTTTCTCTTCGATGTTCAACTTGTTTGAGAAGACAAAAATGAAAATCGTTGGCTTCCTACGATCCCTAATGAAGGTCGGAATATTTTAATTTTCGAATCACAGATAAGAAGTGTCACATATTTTGAAGATATCGATGCTGCTAAGTGGTTTCAACAGCCACAAAGTCGATTAGTATTCGATTATAGATAAACAGTTAATTGTGCTCTCGTCTCTCGCGTTCCAAATGCAGAATTATACCGGATCTCATAAATTTTTGGTTAATTCTACCCAGAGATTCAGCGATAACCAACTGCCACTTCCAAGACCTATTTCGGGTGCAATAAATCTTTCGAAAGATTCTGATTTTTTTTAATTTCATAAAGATTTATCGTAGGCCGTCAACTCCGCAAAAACTTTGTGGAAACTTGAACCGCATAATGCTCTTCGTCCATTAAAGCTCTTTGCGAACTCGGTCCAACTTTTATTGATGTTCGATCAATCTCCCGTTCGGTCCTGGTCATTTTTCATCTCTGTTTACGAACCAAGACTGACAGGGGATCGATGACAAGCTCTTTTAATGTCGATATAAAATTCGAGATTTTTTGGAGCGCGATGAAGTGTTTATGAAGTGGTTTAAAATGGGTTGTTTATTGTGGCTGATATTGATGTGTTCGGAGTACTATAGATACGGGGTGAAAATCTGATTACTTTTTTGATATGTTAACACGGCTTCAAGAACGATGAATAGGGAGTTTTTCGAATCGGGACACTGCAACTTACATATGTATCGGGTGTTTTTTTTAAGTGATAGAACTTTGGATACAGATAACTATGATTTGACAGAAGCTAGAAGCCATGTTGTTTTGCCATTTCTTTTCAATAAGCATTGACAAATTATCATGGAAAGACTCACGCCGCAACAACGTTTACAAATTGTCGAAATTTATATTCAAAATCAGTGTTCTATTCGCCAAACTTATAGAGCACTTCGTGAAATTTATGGTTTACATAATCGTCCATCAGAACAGCTTATTCGTCGAACTATCGATAGATTTCGGACAACATTTTCTCTACTCGATGCAACAACAACAAGACAAAGAACTGTACGTACAGAAGAAAATATTACTGCTGTAATTCATAGTGTAAATGATGACCTAGATTTGTCTAATCGTCTATGTTCTTCACAACAAGTTGGACTCTGTGCATCCACCACATGGAAAACTTTGCGTGAAGATCTTGATCTACACCGATACAAAGCCACATGACCATAATGAGCGTGAAGTAGGAAACATATGTTTGGGATTCTATTTTATTTAAATGTCTTGAAAAAACTGAATCGATGGTAGTATTATATTTTGGTGTTGATTATGCTGGATTATTGTTTATTCTTAAATCAAATTCTTCCTCTAGAAACTGTAGCAATGGTTTTGATTTTTCATTACTGAAGTTTATGTTAAAATCACCGGCCAAAATGAGGGGACGTTTATCTTAATTTCTGTTGTATCTGCTAAGCGTTTGAGATACTACATCTTTAGAATACTCTAGCAGTGCTCGAAGAGTGAACTGAATATCTATCAATTTGTTATTTGGTGAGACATACATTCTGTCAAGAAAGTACCGGGAATTATCGATTTAAATGACGATGATCAGGGGAAGCTTCATTCTGGCTTTCAGAAGAAGGCTACGTGTGCTTTACCTTGATCAATTGAGTTGTACATTCTGTCAAGAAAGTACCGGGAATTATCGATTTAAATCTGGCGGGGCAATGAGGCAGGTAAAAATTTTTTTTCCTAGGGTGGTACCACTGTCCTTAATAACTATGCCAAGCTTGAGCGGGATCTGTCAACTAGTGTGTTTGTAACAGCTGATTAAGTCAGTCGATGTCAGAGTGCGTGCCGATTTTTACTATGGGTGATTACGTTCAGCAAAGAATTTGTTTAAAGTTTTGTGTTGCAAATGAATTTTCGTATGCCGATGCATTGAAAATGTTGCAAAAGGCCTTTGGTGATAATGCTCTATCGAAAACTCGTGCATATCAGTGGTACAGAGCCTTCAAGGACGGTCGTTAAGTGGTCGACCATCGACGGCTTCGATCGAAGATAACGTCGATAAAATTAAGGAAAGGGTGCTGGAAAACCGTCGTACCAGCTTGAGAGAGATAGCACATGATATTAAGATATCCCACGAGTCCGCACGTACGATTTTGATTGATATTTTGGGCATGAGAAAGGTGGCCGCACGACTCGTACCGAAAGACCTGAATTTTCTTCAAAAACGTCATCGCGAACAGGTTGCTTCAGACATGCTGGATCGCTGTAATTCCGATTCTACATTCATGGAACGCATTATAACTGGTGATGAGACCTGGGTCTACGAGTACGATATGCAAACAAGCCAGCAATCATCGGAATGGGTGGCAAAAAATGAGCCGAAACCGAAAAAACCACGCCAAAGCCGCTCGAAAATGAAGGTGATGCTCATTGTTTTCTTCGATATTCGTGGCGTGGTGCACTACGAATTCGTTCCAGAGGGTCAGACGGTAAACAAGGAGTATTACCTAGGCGTTATGAAACGTTTGCGTGAGCGTATCCGTAAGAAGCGGCCAAATTTGTGGGCGAACAACTCATGGATTTTGCATGACGATAACGCGCCTTCTCACCGAGCTACGATTGTGACTGACTTTCTCGCCAAAAACTCAACAAACGTGCTTCAGCAACCACCGTATTCGCCGGATTTGGCTCCCTGCGACTTTTTCCTCTTCCCAAAACTAAAATTGCCCCTTCGTGGCACCCGTTTTGAGTCGATTGAAGCCATAAAACAAAATTCGGCGCGAGAGCTAAAGTCCATCCCGGAAAGCGCCTATAAAAAATGTTTCGATAATTGGAAGTGCCGTTGGCATAGATGTGACCTAAAGTGGCGCAAGATCGCAGTAACAAAGCCTACACAGAACACAACTGAACTCCTAACTCGTACAAGCTGAAAAAGCTTCTGAGAGATCTTCACAGAAGATCTAGGAGTATCAGGATAATCAGGATAATAATATTGGAGCAAATTGAGCCTATTTTGAAGGCGACCCAATAAATTTTGACAATTAAATGTAAAAATGTTGTTTTAATTGAAAATTCCCGGTACTTTCTTGACAGAGTAGTATGTATCGGCTGTTTTTTAAAGTGATGGAACTTTGGATACGGATAACTATGATTTGACAGAAGGTAGAAGCCATGTTGTTTTGACATTTCTTTTCAGTAGGCATTGAAAAATTATCATTGAAAGACTCACGCCGCAACAACATTTACAAATTGTGGAAATTTATATTCAAAATCAGTGTTCTATTCGCCAAACTCATAGAGCACTTCGTGAAATTTATGGTTTACATAATCGTCCATCAGAACAGCTTATTCGTCGAACTATCGAAAGATTTCGGACAACATTTTCTCTACTCGATGCAACAACAACAAGACAAAGAACTGTACGTACAGAAGAAAATATTACTGCTGTAATTCATAGTGTTAATGATGACCTAGATTTGTCTAATCGTCGATGTTCACAACAAGTTGGACTCTGTGCATCCACCACATGGAAAACTTTGCGTGAAGATCTTGATCTACACCCATACAAATTCCAACTGGTTCAAGAACTAAAGCCACATGACCATAATAAGCGTGAAGTAGGAAACATATGTTTGGGATTCTATTTTATTTAAATGTCTTGAAAAAACTGAATCGATGGTAGTTTAATATTATATTTTGTTGTTGATTGTTTATTCTTAAATCATATTCTTCCTCTAGAAACTGTAGCAATGGTTTTGATTTTTCATTACTGAAGTTTATGTTAAAATCACCGGCCAAAATGAGTGGATGTTCATATAAATTTCTGTTGTATCTGCTAAGCGTTTGAGATACATCTTAAGAATACTCTAGCAGTGCTCGAAGAGTGAAATATCTATTGATTTGTTATTTGGTGAGACATATATGACTGCCATGATTAAAGTAACGCCGTTTTCCATTACACACTCTGCTGCACATAAATCTGCAACACTTGTACGTCTTACGTGCAAGTCCTGAATATTGTTCATAATGACCGGCATATTTGGTGTTACAAGATTGGTCGTATCATTTGTGTTGTGATAAATCGCAACTCCACCTGAACGAACAAAATCACGTTTAAAGTGAGCTATACAATTAAAATTCGGTATATAACATTCTTCTTGATTGTCCAACCATGTCTCTGATGATAACAAAATGTTCGTTTTTTCTGTAACAGAGTCGATTAAATCAACTGCATGTTTACGAAGGCTTTGAACGTCCACAATGAAAAGCCTTCATCTCTAGTAATGAAATCAATAACTGATTTTGCCTTCGTTTCAAGCTTATTTAATGACAATCTCTGAAACTCTTATACTAGAGATATTGTTGATGAAGCTTGTACTCGATTATGATGAAATCGAAGTTTAGTTTCATCATCATCAAATATAACGATAAATAAACCTTATACACTCAACAAAAATAATCGTCGCGACACCACACTGTTTAATGCGAAATAGAAAGACGAAACGAAAATAACTGGCTTGCTTTCTGTGAGAAAGAGAGAGAGAGACAGACAGAGAAACACGTGCAGGCCGCACGGCTTGGAACTATAGCAAAAAGTGTCGTTACAACTTTTGGTCTTAATTTTTACTGTCTAGCCCCCTTTCGCAACGCGCGATAAGGAACTTCATTCCAAAAACATGATGTTTATCTTATCACAATTAAGAGTTAGTATTTGCAGATGCACCATTCATTGACGTTCGATAAAGCAGTTGTTAAGCCAACAGTCACAGATTCTAGATCATGGACAGACACTATTATATTAGTATAATCAGCAAAAATGTAAGCACTCTTTTCCAATGCTGGTGATACCGTTTCTTGAAATGTATCAGGCTCACCTTCCCAAGCCTTTGGGAGATCGTCATTATAGACAACGAATAAAATAGGTCCTAAATTAGTGCCTTGTGGTACTTCCTCGTTATTATTGAGTGTATATTCCTTCATTCTAGTACCTACCGCATGATAATTGATTAACGCCTGATAGATGCAGTTAAGCTTTTTTTATTATGATGTAGGTCAACCTCAACTCTTCTGGGAGAGTATTGATTGAACTGTCATCGATTTGAAACGTTTTTGTAACAAATCAATGGAAAACTCACATCGTTTTCCGACCGGTAAACTGGAAAATAAACCATGCATATAAATGGAAAATTTCCTTTCTAACCATTCCTCACAAATCAACCCTTATCGGCGGCAATTAGAGTCGATGTCACATCTTCCTACCGCTTCAACCGTCAGCTTCCAATTTTCATTCCTGTTTCAGGGGTCGCGTGAAAAGCGGGCTGAAAATCCTGGAGGCGACAGCTGCATCGGACGCTTCCGCGTGGAACCTGACGGTGGACATAAATCCTAGGCACACAGGCGCAACGGTGACCCTCGTCAGGAGGGAACCCCCTGACGCGGAAGGTGTTGGAACCCCAGGAGGAGAGTAAGTACTTATCTTCTTTTAATCGTAAATTGTTGTCCACCTGCAACAGGTGCTCGGTGAATCCTCTAGAAAATATATGGCTTATTTGAACTGATTCAAGTCATAAATTGTTTAAATTTATTAATTTTCTTATTGCCTTATCATTTATTAGGACCTTTTCGACGTTGAACATTTATCGATAAAGGAACATAGTGCAGATTTAAATGTTGAAGGCAAAGTATTTTGATAATTTTTATTTCGGACATGCATAGCCTGAATTGTTTACATACACAATATATTCTAACCTGAAAAACAGAAAACTTCCTGAAAATTAATACAAAAATAATGGTAACAAATGTCTAACATATACACTGAAACAGAGACAATAATCATGGATTGAATCTGAATTCACGATTGATTCATAAACCTAATATATTCGAACGTCAAGTGATCTTTAAAAATCAAGTTAAATTAAATTTAAAAACATATATACAATTACAAATCTCGTCAAAAAATTAAGTTAAAAGTTGTGTTGTGTATAACACGACTTTTCGGTCAGTAAAGTATCTCTGACCGTTATCAAGTATCAACTGAAAATGGTCGTGGCTACGCGTCTTTATATATCCCTAGTTTGATGATGATGGAGGGGGTGGGGATATTCTCACGTTCTGCATTCGATCGAGTAGGGGGAGCCATATGGGAGGAACTTCTAAGCTTGGGTGGCTGTAGACATTTCGATTTTGTTTGATGAAGACTGCTTCTTTAAACTTGCACTTTATCCAGTGGTGGATAGTCTTCGCTTGATTCCATTGGATATTATGATGCTCGTCCTAGGTATGCTCTGCTATTCCTGATTTGGTCGTTTCTCCTCTTGTGTTCTTTGACCCTGACCTCCAGGGGTCTTTTCGTTTCTCCTAATGATGGAGGGGGTGGGACCTCCATCATTATCAAACTAGAGATATATAAAGACGCGTAACCACGACCATTTTCAGTTCACACTTGATAACGGTCTGGGATACTTTACTGCGAAACATCGTGTTATACACAACATAATTTTTTTTTGAACTTTATTTTTCGACGAGATTTGTAATTGTATATATATTTTCAAATTTAATTTAAATTTACTAACTTATGAAGTAACTTGTTCATGTAGTACTTTTTTTTTCAGTACAGTCAATTGAAGTCGGGCGAAATTTTAATTTTGAATACAAAAAGTGACATTATTTTTCAAGCTGGAGTAATTGGCTTAGAATTGAAGATTACAGGTTACAGAAGCACTATTCGGGATAACATAGGAAAAATAAAATTTGAAAAAAGTAAAAAATTGTAGCAACAGGAGTTCAAAAATCATCACAGGGTTTGCATTTCATTGAATAAAAGAAAGCGCAATATAATTTGAAAAATACAGGACTTGGATTTTCTTTTATATTTTTCTGATGACTATTATGACTTAACCTGTTACCCGATTCCAGCTTGACGTTGACTTCTGGGACAGTTTATCTGTCATCGCTCACAGGTTATCACTATCAACATTCGTTTGTTCACATTTAATACGTATTTTTTTCATGTTATTTACTATATTTGTATTCAATTATTACCATTATCCAAGACCTCCACGCACTTTTTGCGGTCTGTCTGTTGTGGCCTGACACCAAAGTCCGGCTGGTTCCACAAGTTAACTGAATGAATTTTCTAATTTTTGGCAGGTATTTATTACACAGCGTTCTGCATTTTGTTCAGTACTTCTGGTTTCAGATATAGTTAAGCCAGGTACTCTTTCAGATTGTTGGGAATGAGACCGATACTGGACAATGCAATAGGTACTATCAGTACCCTGTTTAGTTTCCACATTGTTTTTATCTCTATTGCAAGCTCGGAGTCTTTGGAAATCTTCTCGTGAATAGTTCTTGACGTATTGTGACTTAGCGGGATGGCGACATCAATCCATATGGCAGACTTTATTCTTTTGTCAATCACAGTAATGTCTGGTCTGTTATGTTCTCAGGTGAGGCCTGTGTGAATAGTTTTATCGTAGTATATCTTCAAGTCTTGGTTCTCTAAAATAGGTTCTGGAGAATACGAGTAATAACAGTCTGTGCTTTCTGACATTTGGTACTATTTAAGTAGTTCTATATGTATTATTTTTGTCACATTGTTGTATCTTTTGAGGTAGTCACTTTGGGTACCAGTCGGTATTATATGATCTATTGTTGCATTTGGATCTTTAATTATATACTTCACCTAGTTCCAGGTTGCAATGACTTCATCTTGTCTCGCCAGCATGAATCCTTTCGTCTCAACAAAGAGTTCACAAGCCATCAACCATCCATCAAGGGAGTGGTGATAGGATTTTTTGTGCTCATCAGTTTTCTTTCTCCTGAATCCCAAGACCACAGAGTTGAAATTCCCCAGAGCTAAGACTTGAAGGTGTCAGTTGCTGATCTACTTCCTCTATCGCTCTGATGAGATCTGATGTTTCTGACTTGCCAGTGAAATACTTTCTGAGACTCTCAATATGCCTGTCATACAGTAGCTGAAAGTCGAGCAATCCTCTGCCGCCTTGCCTACGTGGAAGTGTCATTCTTTCGGTACAAAATTTTTGGTGATGGACGTTGTACTTAGTCATAATCGTCCTAATGGTTCTTTGCAAACACTTGAGGTCGATTTGCGTCCATTTTAAGATTCCAAAGCTGTTATGACAGGGATGGCGAAAGTATTTACAACTTTCATCAGATTTTTTCCATTGAGTTTGGATTTTAAAAGTTTATGAAGGCGGCTTTTTAATTCGTTTTGGAGTCTTCGTTTCATTTCAGCCTGTGCTATTTGTCTACTTTCATCATCGCAAGGTATTTATAGATCTCGTCAATTTTCATTCCTTGTATTGACATAGGTTTCAGTTCTGTTGGGTTCATTATTTTATCAGCTTGAGGTCCAAGTGTCCCGCATTCTTCTATTCCGAACTCCATCTTTATATCGTTACTAAACTTGGCAACAATGTGAATAGTTCTTCAAGTTGGCTTCTATTCGCAGCGTAGAGTTCAAAGTCGTGTTTGTATCGCTTGTTTTTGTTAGAATAATAGAAGTTAAATTGAAATAAAACACATTCAAATCAAGATTGAAGCCAAGTTTTTTTTTATTTGAAAGATAATTTTATGACATTTATGTTTTAAAAATAATTTCCGGCATATGTCCACCACGAGTAGCTTTGAAGAACCGCATTCGACCAGACCAATTTTGGACCACTTTTTCGAGTAATTCAGGCCTTATTTCATCAATGACACGAGTTATGTTGGCTTCCAAAGCGTCAATAGTTTCTGGTTTATCAGCATAAACCAATGACTTGACATAACCCCAAAGAAAATAATCCAGTGGAGTTATGTCCCATGATCGCGTAGGCCAATTAATTGGGCCGTTTCTCGGAATAATGTTATCGCCAAATCTTTCTTTCAATAAATCAATTGTTACGGTAGCAGCATGTGGTGTAGCACCATCTTGTTGGAACAAAATCATTTCTGGGTCGATACCATTCAAATTTTGAAACAAATAATCATTGATCATCGATCTGTAACGAGCACCATTCACTCTAACATTAGCTCCAGCATCGTTTTTAAAGAAATATGGACCGATGATGCCTCCAGCCCGTAAAGCACACCATACAATGCATTTTTCAGGATGCAATGGAACCTGCAGAAATTCTTGAGGATTGTTTTCACTCCATATATGTTCACATAGCCATTCAACCAGAAATGCGCTTCATCACTAAACACAATTTTACGATAAAAAAGTGGATCAACTTCAAGTTGTTCTAGGGCCCAATCAGCGAACAAACGAAGCATGTTATGGTCAAGTGGCTCTTCGATAGTTCGACGAATAAGCTGCTCTAATGGACGATTATTTGAACCATAAATTTCACGAAGTGCTCTATAAGTTTGGAGAATAGAACACTGATTTTGAAAATAAGTTTCAACAATTTGTAAACGTTGTTGCGGCGTGAGTCTTTCCATGATAATTTGTCAATGCCTACTGAACAGAAAGAACAACATGGCTTCTACCTTCTGTCAAATCACAGTTATCCCTTTCAAAAGTCTATCACTCTAAAAAAAACACCCGATATATCAGATGATTTATTCTAAAGATTGGTTTTCTGTTTGATGTTATGTTGAATCCAATATTTCTTGTTCTCTGTAAATGTCTTAAAGGACTTAGTGTCATACAGAACCAATGTGGTTAACACTTCAGCGAAATGACAGATACTGAATAAAAAACCAAAGGATGACACTTCAAGATGAAGGTGTTGCCAGATGAAACAATGGAATGATGAACTAGTAGCGACATCTGTTATCAGAAACGCATCCTAATATTCATTAACATGTTCAGATGTCGTCCTTAGTTAGAAACCGAATGATTGGAAACGCGCAATCTTCAACGAATCAGATTTCTTTCCGATGAATAATTCAATTCTGGCGAAAATCAGAGTATTCGCAAAATCTTACGCCGCAGAACTAATCATTTCGCGATAAGGTTCTCCAGCAAAACGCCTGCGGGGACCTCGAGGCTGTAATAAAACAACCAAACAGCGCCGACCCAGATTAATCTTATCGAAAAAAGCGGAACCCGAGTTCCGGCCAAGTTCCCCCGCGTATTTACGCCAGCCATAAATACTTTCAGGGGGGTGCAGTTTCACGACTTGTCGGACTTCGAAAAAGTAGTACCCGGTTCCCGATCGGAACATTTGTCTGAGGTCTTGTGCCGTAGTTGGCGCTGAAATCTCGAGCGAGATTTAATCTGGCTGGATTTAGGGCCGCGTCGCATTGTTGCGGGTCTCAGAACGGATGGGAGACGACGTGCAGAATGGACGTCTTGTAATATCGCGATTCTGATCGTTTTGGGATTGCTGAGTGTGAGTTGAAACGATTAAGCAAGGAAGGCTTGAGTTTCTAACAAAGCTCAATTCAGTATATATACTAACTGACAAAGAAACTGCAAAATCCAGAAGGAGCTGTTTGAATTTTATTTTTTTCTTGGTAAAACATAGATAGTATAGCAAGGAGTAAATGATTGAAATTTGAAGAAAAAAAACGAAGGGTTTACAATTTTTTCAATAAATTTGTTAATAATGTGTTCGTCCACCGCGATTAAATATACACTCCCCAACACGTCTTGGTACTGATGCAATGTTTCTTCTTGAGGGATACTATCCTAAGCTACCTGTAGTTTATGTCTCAGAGCCGTGGGGGCTGGGGTAAATTTCCAAGCCTTCTAACCATGATGTCCCAAACATGCTCTGTGGGCGAAAGATCGGGTTATCTGGGCGGCCATGGCAAAAGATTCACATGGGTCGCTTCAAAAAAGTTTAAACTAACTCTGGCAACATGAGGTCGAGCATTATCTTGCTGAAATATTGGATTCTCGGGCCGCTTAAGGTAAGGGAGAACATGTGGCTTCACTATTTCTTGAAGGAAACGCAGCGCCTGTCATATTACCTCGAATAAAGACTAAAGGTGACCTACTTGCATGTGCAATAGCACCCCATACCATAACGCCTACTGTCCGCTGTACATGACGCTCAATATCAAACTGAGGTTCACGTCTTTCTCCCCGACGTCGTCTAACCCTTCTTCGGCCATCATGTGCACCCAATGAAAATCGAGATTCATCAGAAAAGACGACCTGATGTCATTCCACATTCCAATGTTGACGTTCTCTGCACTACTGTAATCGTTGCCGGCGATGCTTAACCGTCAGAGGTAACACAAGATGGGGTCAATAATGCTGCAAAAGACCTTATCCGGCGGTAAACCGTTCGAACAGTTATATGATGGCGACACTTCTCTTCCTTCTATTTCTATCGGTTCAGAGGAGCGGTCTCTAGTGGTGCGCCGCTACTCCGGGTCGTACTTTGAGGCGTTATTGTCTCGTTGGCAATTGGACTGGGAGGAGTCCGAAACCGGTCGTTGCACCTTCGGCTGGATCCCGCTCGTCGGGTTTGTCCAGAACAACTCCTGGTTTAGACCAGCTTTTCCACTGGCTTGCTTTATTTCAGGTCATGGCCCATTCAGGGCAAACCTCTTCAGGCTGGGTCTTGTCGGGGATGATTCCTGTCCATGTTGTCACTTACAAACTAGTGACCACATACTGCGTGTCTGTTCTCTATTTCTGGATCTGCAGATCCGCGTGTTTTCTCTGGGCGATCTGTCTGATCTCATCTTATCCAACTTCTGCCGGGTTAGAGTCAATTTCTTGGCGGCTTCTTCTTTCGCCGCTGATGCTGTCCAACGTCTGAACTCTTGGCATGTCGAATGATTTGGGATCTGGAACGGTAATGATGATATCGTGCTAAACCGTCAGTAGAGAGTGTTTTATACACTCAGTGACTGTCGTGTGCACTGCTCTGAGCAGTTATATGATGGCCTTGTTCTCCTAACCACTCATCAGCCAAAGATCGAGTTGTCGCAAATCGGTTTCTAATAGCCATAAGTCTTAGACGTCGATCTTGAACTTCATTTGTGCTCCTTCGACGTCAAATGCCTACTCTTCTTCGATTTTGGGCATTATAAAACCACGCTAGACAACATCTCATAACAGTTGTTGGATTTCTGTTCGTACTGTTAGCGATTTTTCAAAATGACAACCCCGCCTCTCGTAGACCAATAATTCGATCTCTTTCAAATTCACTTAGCTGGCGAAAAATTCCGCGTACACGTGCTCTAGGCATTTTAACGACAAACATCGACTTTGGATCTCCTCGAACTGCTGGTTTGTTGTAAAATTTGAAATAAATGCAAAAAACGACTCCATATTCAAGTAACAAAATATGTTTACATGAAAAGACCTTTTCGATTTTTTTCTCCAAATTTCAATCATTTACTCCTTGGTAGACTATCTATGGCTTACCAAAAAAAACTTCAAATTTAAACAGCTCCTTCTGGGTATTGCAGTTTCTTTGTCAGTTAGTATATTTTTAATTCTTGAATTAGAAAATTATAGCAAAATATTCATCCGATTTACTTATACAACCTCCATTTAACCGTAAACACTTGACTAAACGTCGAGGTACACCCGTAACTAGATCACCTCCATAATTTTCGGTCATGGTGGTCCAGGTCTGTAAAACTGACTCAATTAAATCATCTTTATTTCCTGGCGCTGCTTGTTCAATTTCAATCTTCATTAGTTCCCAAATGTTTTCAATAGGATTAAGATCTGGTGAAGCTGCTGGCCATGAAATGGTTGTCACTTGGTGTTCTTGCATCCTAGCTTGAGTATAGGCTGAACTATGGCATATTAATTTTTACTATTAATGGTACTATCAACTATACAGAGAGGTCTAGCACCACGCTGATTTATTGCTCCCCAAACCATTATTTTGGTGGGAATAGGTTGTTTTGATAGGATTTTTAAGTGTTTCCAGCAAATTGGAAACATTTTAAGTCAGATATAAAGACATCATTAAAATTATCTTTGAAAACGTTGACAAAATTCTATCCTTGTCAGTTTTTTTGAGCTGCACACTAGTCATTTCTTGTGATATATTTATGCAATCGTCGTGTATTGCACGTATTGTTTTATTTAATATCATTTATTTGTTTCACACTTGTGTTTATTCCCTTTACACTAGATATTAATTAAAGAATAATTATCGTAAAAGTGAAACCCCGCTTTCAAGGCTTGCCTTGAGAGGTCTATTAATTTATTCACTTATATCGTATACAGTGTATGACAAACTGTAGTGAACTGTGTGGATAAATTATTATTTTATGAAGGTGTCATTATAGGCATTTTTTTGATTTCCTTGATATTTAGCCTTGTCTTTTCAATGACATATGAACGGTTTCTGAACTCTTATATTTCCTTGATTTCCAAATCTGTTCCTAAGGTCAATAAAGTGGTTAAATTGTTTCCTTTGATCTAACTCGGTTTTTAAAGAAATATGGACCGATGATACCTCTAGCGTGTGAAGCACACCATACAGTGCATTTTTCAGGATGCAATGAAACCTGCAGAACTTCTTGAGGATTGTTTTCACTCCATATACGGCAATTTTGCTTGTTTACATAGCCGTTCAACCAGAAATGAGCTTCATCACTAAACACAAATTGACGATTAAAAAGTGGATAAACTTCAAGCTGTTCTTGGGCCCAATCAGCAAACAAACGACGCTTATTATGGTCAAGTGGCTTTAGTTCTTGAACCAGTTGGATCTTGTATGGGTGTAGACCAAGATCTTTACGCAAAATTTTCCATGTGGTGGATGCACAGAATCCAACTTGTTCTTTGTCTTGTTGTTGTTGCATCGAGTAGAGAAAATGTTGTCCAAAATGTATCGATAGTACGACGAATAAGCTGCTGTGATGAACGATTATGTAAACTATAAATTTCACGAAGTGCTCTATAATTTTGGCGAATAGAACACTGATTTTGAAAAACAATTTCAACAATTTGCAAACGTTGTTATGGCGTGAGTCTTTCCATGATAATTTGTCAATGCTTACTGAACAGAAATGTCAAAACAACATGGCTTCTACCTACAGTCAAATCACAGTTATCCCTATCGAAAGTTCTATCACTCTAAAAAAAACACCAGATACTATCCTTCAAGACCATCTTAACCTCTCTAAGATTAGTGCAAGATGGGTACCGAGAAAGCTAACCATACCTTAGAATCAAGTGTGAGTGAGTGCTGTAAGAAGTTTTTAGAGCTCTGTGAGAAGACCCATCGACTGTTTTCAACCGGCTGGTTACTGGTGATGAGACTGAGAGTAAACAAGTGTCTATGCCAAGGACTGAAAAGGATGCACAGCCTCAAAGAAGTTTTAACACACCCCATCCGCTGGAAAAATAAGGGCTACGATATCTTAAGGTATTTTATTCACAGAATACACAAAAGAGATTAAAAGCATCACAGCAGCATCATACGCAACCATTGCGTAATTTAAGAAAAGCAATTAAAGGAAAAAGGCAAGGAAAACTCACAGCGGGGGTGTTGCTGTTTCACGACAACGTGCCGATTCACAAGGTCCGCGTGGCGAAGGCTGCTGTGCGGGAATGTGGCTTCGAAGAAATTACTCCTCCTCCGTACAGTCCAGACTTGGCCCCCACTGACTACTACCTATTCCCAAATGTGAAAGAATATCTTCGTAGAAAGCGATTTTCCGACTATGAAGAACTGAAGGCATCAATTAACACTTATTTTGAGGAGAAGCCGGAAGAATATTTTTCACAAGTTTTAAGACTTAATTGAATTTTTCCAAAATTTTCTGAGTTTTCTTTCATGCCTGTACTGAGAATAGATTGAACGCCGTACGTAGTTCAACATCTCCTTCTGTATTTAAAAATTTTATTCATGTTTTGGATGTTCCTTTCGGTAATACTCAATGTCGTTAAAGAATGATTCGATCAGATAAAGATTACAATTTCTTTTTATGATTACGTTTCGAACATCAAAATCATCCATAGCGAAATGGGTCTTTGGCATTGTGTATATTTATAGAACGCCAGCACACTTTTATGTCGACGAAATCATTTCCGAGTCCAGAGGGGTGAATTCAATGGTTTATTATGCCGTGGAACATTCAAGGCGATAAAAATATAACATTACTGGGGATTAAATTCGTTTCCATTACGAAGAGTCAACTTACACCCCTCTTAATTATGGAAATTTATGTTTACGAGGATGTATTGATATCTAGTTAGCCCAGACTGATTCCATGGATGAAGAAAATATCGAGATGCCATAATAACGAACAGAAAATTATTAGAAGTATCAATGTGAATTTTCACGTCAAAAAGTTGAATAAATTCGAGAAAAGCACTGATATGAAACAACTTTCGTGCGCTTATTCAGTACTCCATTTCCCATCATCAAAAACCTTAGATGAATAAACAGTAAGGTTAGAAAACAATTTCTTGCTCAAACTGGGATTCTTCAGCCAACTGTGTCTTCGGTCCTTCAATACTTATGAGCATACAATGCATTAGCGTTCCTGGTAACATTCTGTTTCTTGATTTATTCAGTACCCTATTCATCGTACTGAACGATCTTTCCACGGATGCAGTCGTTACTGGGATAACGAGAATTATTTCACAGAGATTCTGTAATTCTCTGTATCCCACATCCACTTCCAAAATCTACGAAATCGGATTATCATTCATTTTCATTGAATCATTACTGAGCAGCATTGCCTGAATGTAAAATTTGAATGATTTTATGTCTGCTAATACAATGTCTGCATTGAGAGTAGGAAATTTGATACAGAATTTATTGATATCATTTTCTGTGAGTCATAAAAGACTGGAATGATATCATTTCTGTGATATCATTTTCTGTGAGTCATAAAAGACTGGAAGGTTTCAAATTTGCTTGAAAAAGCCATAACTTCAATCGATTTATCATTGAACCTTTCATATATTTCATTGACTATCTATCACAATACGTTTTCAAGACCTTCAATTTTTCAATAATTTTCTCATCTTGAATAATTTGGACTTAATTTTGATTTTATCGAGTTTTCTATTTATATTTTTTTGTAAGGGACTTCTCTCATATCCGCACTGCTTTGCAATATCTTTTAGATGCAAATTTGTTGTTGTAATTAATGGATTCTTTTTGGTCAGGCACAAGTCCATTCTTTGCAAAGCATTGCTGAGATTCGAGTGCACTTAGCACCTCGTTCATCAAATAGCAGGTGATTTCAATCAAAATGCCTTCTAACAACGATGTAAGATCTGCACCTTCCTTATGAATGTACTCGCAAGCCATCAAAATGACTTCTGAAAACAGCATTCACTATTTTATAGTGGGATAACCAACTTCTATGCATTATGGGATTTTTAAAATTGGGTTATTCGATACTGCTAACATTAAACACAACACATCAACACAAGTAATAAACACAAGGATAAATCGGAAGTTGAATATCAAAAGAGCCGTCCCTATTTACAAAACGACATCAGTTGGCGCTTTCATCATAGTACGCCGACAAGTTCAATCATGCCCACAAACTCCATCAACGCGAAAAACTCGTTAAGATAAGAAATTGCAGGAAATCCTATGTCGACTTGAATATTATTTATGACACGAATCGGCATTTGTAATGGTTTTTTATAATAGATGAATTCGTCGGTATTTCTCTAGACTATACCATAAATTACTTCCTCTTTCAGCATTTTGAATATGTGAATTTTTTGTTCGTGAAGTAGAACGTCGTAACTGAATCTAGGCACTCTCAATTTTCCCCCGGGGGGCACCTACACAGCTCGGAGAGGGCACTGCCCCGCCGGCAATGTACCTGAAAAAAACACTGGCACCAAGTCAATGTTGAACACTAGCTTGTTGTTATATTCCTACAAACTTATTCAATTTAGTTTATAGAGACACATTTCAACAAAGGTTTGGAGGAATTCCTGCTTACTAAAAGTGTCCCGTCACAAAAATCAATAGATTTTAAAAGTTAAAATATTCTGAGGACATGATTTGTTCATATCTGTTTGCGCAACTCAACAAATATTCTTCTATTTCTGTTTTGACCATGTTATTTACGCATTCAGAGTACTGGAGCTCTTCACATGGCTGGTGGAAGTTAGTGAGGATGCCACTGAACTCTACGAAGGTACTAGGATCGTTTGGACAGCCCGATATGAACCGCATCAAGACGACCAAGATGGTACTGAGAGTCATAGAACAGAAGGCAAAAAATCAACTACACGATTCGAGGTGCAAAAGGATGACATACAGGCTGTTGTTCCAATCAGTAAGGTGAGTTAGACTAGATTCTCTTACAATACGATAGTTCGCATTCCATCTGAAAGATTGGAAAATGTTTATGATATTGGATGGAGCAGTCCATTACTTTGTGATAGTTAATTTTTAAATGGAATGAAATAAAAACTCCTTATTTCTCTATAAATTTTTATTAACTGAATATACAGTTTTGTAGTGTTTACTTTAATTTCAAACAGTAAAAGCATTTTCAAGAAGTGAAAGCGTTTGGCGAGTTGATTGAATTCTGGCTTGAACAACATTTTTACCTTTTCTATAATAAAAAGGGAAAATATGAAAATGCTGCTTATTGCACTCCATATTCAAAAGGACACCAACCAAAAACTACTGCGTAGAATTAATTGAACTTAACACCTCAATTTTCCGGCTTCAAAATGAAAATGTGGAAAACAGCTCGAACCCGTCAATTTTTGATTCGACGGGGACCAACTTTACCGCTCTTCGCATCCCTGTAATTGCAACCCCTTAACGGGGGTGAGTACAACCCCTTGATTTTGAATAAGGATGAGGGGTGTTACGATACCTCATTTCGAAGATCTTATCGAGTACTATCTGATCACAAAATTTTGCTTCAAAATTTCCATCGATAACGAAATGACAGGTGAAATAGTGGAAGAGTACTTACTTTTGTGATTAGTTTATTAAATGCTGGAAATAGGCACCATTCTCTTCCATGCACTAATGCTGGATTTGCTGAAAACGTTCACGTACGTTACTCAAGATTTCTGGTGTAATTTGACGGCTTTAATTATGGATCCGATTTCAAAAATCATCCAGTGACTCAGACTGGGTAACGCAAATCTTGTATTTCAGGTGATCCCACAAAAAAAGTCCAGTGGAACCAGATCAGGTGATCTGGGTGGCCACTTAATATGTCCTCGTCTTCCAATCCAGGCGCGAGGAAAATTTTAATCTCAAAACTGACGCACCGGTTGAACGAAATGAGGTGGTGCGACATCTTGTTGGAAAATGATCGTTTGATAGTCTTCTGCATTCTCCAATACTTGCACGAGGGTTGGCTAAATAGCGTTCTTCAATAGATCTAAATAAATGTGCTCAATGAGATTACCGGGTATAAAAAACGGCCGATTATGTGATTTCCATAAATACCCGTCCTAACATTTAATTTTTGGGGACGTCGAGTATGCACCTCACGAAATAATCTTGGATTTTCGTCTGACCAATACCGACAGTTATGCTGGTTTACAATGCCGTTAAGGTAAAATGAACACCAGGATGTCGTTCGTTAAATAAAACCGTTGTTGTTCGCGCAGAGTCGTTATTTCTAAGAAATAATTCTATCATTTCCACCCTTTCTTCTACGGATTAAACCATTTTAATTCTACTCCATATTTATAAACCCCTTTGACACACTTGTAACGTTTATAAAAAATCACGATAGACTAAGGTAAATCAAAAACATGGTCCGTCTACTTTTTTGAACTAGAAATTAATACTTTTATGGACAAAAATTTAACATAACTACTAAATACCTTTGAAATGTGTCGCTGTTATTTCATTATCGATGGATATTTTGAAGCGAAATTTAAGGGTCAGATAGTACTCGATACGATCTTCAAAGTAAGTTATCGCAACACGTCTCGTCCCTATTCAAAATCAAGTGTGCTCACCGAAGTAGGGGGTTGAAGTTGCGGGGATGAAAAAAGCGGAAAAGTTGTTCCCCCTCGAATCAGAAATTGACAGGTCCGAGGGAATTTCCACATTTTCATTTTAAAGTCGGAAAATCGAGGTATTGTGTTTTCGTTGGACCACCCTGTATAATGATTATGCGGCTTAAGAAGTGAAACACTAATATTAGCAGAAATAAAGTGTTAATGAAAAAGTGATAGAAAACTAACTTCTTATATGATTTAAAGTAAAGCACTTTGTTCCCGCTAATATAAACAGAAATAAAGTGCTTATTTTTATACTTTAAATCATATTCGATAAATTTCCGCCAAGTAGAGACCAAAACAATCAAGAAACTAATTTCTTATTTCATCCTGTCTATGATATGACATTTTTGATTCTCGATGGTGATCACAGAATTCCATATCCTAACCGTTTTACGTGTTACTTTCCATAGAGAGTATAAAAAGAACGGGGTTCCGGAAATAGAGGCAGAATACGAGCTGAAAGTTCCGTTTTTTACGGGACTTTCGGCATTTCATCATTCTGTTACATTGTGTGTGAGCTATGCAGAGCATTTAGCGGGGCTCGCAACTTTGTTCGAAATTCGCTGCATCATGTGGGGGTTATATAGCAAAACCACAGCTTGCCTAAAGCAAGGATAGCGCTTATGTTTTAAAGTTGTGCGGAACTTGCAAACACGACATGTTAAGTGCCCGAAAGTTCGTGAATTAAGGAGGACGGTCGAAGAAGTTCGGGGGCAAGTTAATATATTTTTTGAATGAGACTAAGTGGCTCCAATCGGTCGCATAACTTATTTGAAAAAAAATTTCGAAATGTATGACGCCCCTTCGCAGTCCCATACAATACAAAAGGTTGTCAAATTCAAAATCGGAGATTTTGTAATCTATAGAGCTTTCCAAGATAAGGTTTCATTTTGATATTAAAGAAACGAGTGTATTTTGAGTGAATAGTTCCATTTTTAGTAACGGCGTAGTTTTTACTTGTCAAATGTCAGAAGATGACAGCTATAAATGTTACTGAATTGTTTCAGCCGTTACTATTTGGTAGTTGATCATAATTAAAACAAATTGTAGAAATTACTATGTTTTACTACCAATAAAAATATATTTTACACACTTTCTTGTGACTCGAGTTTCGGGAAATGAACTATCCCATCATCAGACAACTCTTTTTTTAGCTATAAATGTGACAGTGGCCCAGATAGCGGGCTATTCAAAATGAAACCTCTTATTGAAAAACCCTTTAGAAACCATAAGTAATTATTTTCTGTTTTAAAATTAACCAAGATTCTTCATTAAAATTTTCCTTTATAATAATGTTCAATTTTAAAAGCTATCAAATTAAAATATTTCAATTACAAATTTCACAGTTCCTCTTTTACTAAAATATTTACAAGTATCGGGTGTTTCTTTAGAGTGATAGAACTTTCGATAGGGATAACTATGATTTGACAGAAGGTAGAAGCCATGTTGTTCAGTTAACATTGACAAATTATCATGGAAAGAATCACGCCGCAACAACGTTTACAAATTGTTGAAATTTACTTTCGAAATCAGTGTTCTATTCGCCAAACTTATAGAGAACTTCGTGAAATTTATGGTTTCAATAATCGTCTATCAGAGCAGCTTATTCGTCGAACTATCGATAGATTTTGGACAACATTTTCTCTACCCGATGCATCAACAACAACAAGACAAAGAACTGTACGTACAGAAGAAAATATCGCTGCTGTAAGTCATAGTGTTAATGATAATCCAGATTTGTCTATTCGTCGACATTCATAACAAGTTGGACTCTGTGCATCCACCACATGGAAAATTTTGCGTAAAGATCTTGGTCTACACCCATGCAAGATCTAACTGATTCAAGAACTAAAGCCACTTGACCTTAATAAGCATCGTTTATTTGCTGATTGGGCCCTAGAACAGCTTGAAATTGATCCACTTTTTTATAGTAAACCTGTGTTTAGTGATGAAGCTCATTTTTGGTTGAACGGCTATGCAAACAAGTAAAATTGCCGTATATTGTGTGAAAAAAAACCACAAGAAGTTCTGCAGGTTCCATTGCATCCTGAAAAATGCACTGTATGGTGTGCTTTACACGTTGGAGGCATTATTGGCCCATATTTCTTTAAAAACGATGCTGGAGCTAATGTTACAGTGGATGGTGCTCGTTACAGATCGATGATCAATGATTATTTGATTCAAAATTTGAATAGTATCGACCCAGAAGTGTTTTGGTTTAAACAAGATGGTGCTACACCCCATGCTGCTGTGGTAATAATTGATTTATTGAAAGAAATATTTGGGGATAATATTATTTCGAGAAATGGTCCAATTAATTGGCCTCCAATATCATGCGACATAACTCCATTGGATTATTTTCTTTGGGGCTATGTCAAGTCATTGGTTTATGCTGATAAACCAGAAACGTTAGACGCTTTTGAAGCCAACACAACTCGTGTTATTGATGAAATAAGGCCTGAATTACTTGAAAAAGTGGTCCAAAATTGGTCTGGTCGATTGCGGTTTCTCAGAGCAAGTCGTGGAGAACATATGCCGGAAATTATTTTTAAAACATAAATGTCATAAAATTATCTTTCAAATAAAAAAAATTGGCTTCAATCTTAATTTAAATGTATTTTGTTTCAATTTAAAGCTCTATCACTCTAAAAACAACACCCGATATAATCGTTGAGATACAACTTTTTATTCAGTTTAAGAATATAGTAAACACTACGAAACTCGAGTCACTATATATCCAGTAATAAAAAGTGATAAGAAACTAAGTAATTTCTTATTTAACTCTATTTTAAAATGAACTATCATAAAAGTACAACTACTCCATCCAATTAGGTTAACCAACTACTGGCTGAGGTGAAATTTGATTATTCAAAAAGAAGGAGGGAAAAAATGTACTCAATAAATATTCTTTTTTATCTGTACATTTTATTATTGCTTGAAATATTTGACTATATGAATTCTTGATAACTTAAAAATTATTGTGGTGCAGATAATACATATCAGTTCCTTAAAACAGCTTTGAGTAACTCACAGTTGAATACGGTACTATAGTTCACTGGAACTTCCGTTTCGTTAAACTTTTCCACGCAGTCACAAGTTAATGGGTTTTTCTGTAGAGATAAAGTCATAAAGCTGCCCTTGAGTCCATCTGTCACTTCCATGGCCAGACAGGCAATCCTATTCGAATCCAAATTCAAAGTGTTTATCTGCATGAGGTTCTTGGCAACTGGTACCGGAAGATCTATCATTTTGTTGTTGTCCATCACGAGAACTAAGAAGTCTTTGTTGGCATCCACTGCCTCTGGGCTAATTGATTCAATTTCGTTATGACTGAGTCTATATTGAACCAGATGGTTCGAGTTTGGACTAAGTACTATGTTGGCAAAGGCGTTCGAGGGTACGGTCACTATATGATTATGACTTAAATCCACCAGGGTCAAATTAGAACATCCCTTGAACCACAGTCCGTTAATGGAGCGCAAGTTGTTCCTGTTCAAATAAATCCTCTCCAAACTTCCCATACCATCAAAGGAGTCTTGGTCAACATTCTCTATCCTGTTGCTGCTCAAATACAACACTTTGAGTTTCTTTATTTGGTTGACGTACTGAGATTTAAACGTAGTGAGTTTATTGACAGCCAAAGAGAGTTTCACCAATTTGGGAACGTCCTGAAATGCTTGTTTTTCTATGGTGGATATGTTGGCGTCGATAATGTAGAGTTCTTGCAGATGAAAGAAGAACTTCACCATTCCCTCGCAAAGTGTGGTGGCGTTCGCTTTTGTTATATAGATCACCTTGAAGTCGTCCATGAAATTGAAGTTGGCGTCGTGATGCTTCTCTATTTTGTTCTTCCAGTTCACGGTGATTGCGTCTATGGATGAGAAAGCTGTCATGTTACAGTCGCCGAGAACATTGCTGAGCTGCGTTGAAAAGACACACACTAGAAATAACGCGATCTTCATTTCAGATAGGTTTGAGATTGACTGAATTAGTACGTGAACTTTTGTTGTATTTCGAATGCTGTTGATGACTTTTTGACCTATGATCGATTAATACTGAATAATACGAACGATTGGTGTCGAGGTTAAATATTTCTCTTTCAATGTTTTCATTGATAGATTACTGTGTGGAGTGGACTGTTTCGGAGTTTTAATGAGAGCGAATCGTTTTTAGACCTCCGCTTGGAATGTTCGAAAAATGGCATTATCTTGTTTATAGTATTCTCCAGAATGATTCTCTCCAATTTTTATGACATGTAACTCTTGAAGTCAAGCCATATTCAATATATGTTGAAATAATTTATTCATGTAAATTTAAAATATATTTATTTCTCGCAAATCACTTGGTGAAACATTGTCAAATTAATAAAGTAAATAAAAACAACTTGGCTCAAGTTTCACTGTTTATTTGATGTCTGTTGACATATATGTTTCGGGTTTTTAGCTCATTTTCAAAACTGAAGACAACAAAACTTGAAATCCTATTTATAATGGTAGGATAGATCACAGGTACAATTTTGAACAGTGTGAAAGAATATGGGGTTACTAGGGTCCCAATCTTTTACAGATAAGAGCAATGGTGATATATTGAATTGAAGTTGTTCATTTGTAATTGGTAGCTTCTTACAATGAGCTAAACAATTTTACAAATTTTCTGAATGGTCCATTCTTCTGCTTTTATTACCTACGTGTAAAATCTCAGTGCTACTGAAATCTATGAAATGGTTGTTATTTATACAATGTTTCGAAAAACCAGATGTTATTTTATCATGTAATATACTTCTTTATGTTCTTCTACCCTTATGTTTATACATCGTCCTGTCTGACCTATGTAAAATGCAGGTCATTCATTACAATATAATTTGTATATACCGCTTTTTTCACACGTTTCATGACAGTCTTTGCTATTGACTAAGAGTGAACCTAGGTTTCTCTTATTTGTACAAATATTAGGAGTACAAATAAGTTTCCGCCGTTTTATTGTAGATGGCACGGCACGGAGTTTCGGTTAGCTTTCGCAGATGATAACCGGCTTAAAAAATAGTTTGGACATTCAAGAACAACATAAGCTATTAATATCATTGATTATATATTGGTGAAATATAATTTTTATAAGTTGAAAATGTCAAAATTTGAGCCAAGTAAGCGTCATTTGCGGGAAATATTAGTTTACTTCTTTAATTTAAAGTAATGTGCTGCTGAGGCGCATCAATTGCTCGTAGAAGCATATGGTGAGGGTGCTTTGAGTGAGAGAACGTGTCGAGAGTGGTTTCAAAAGTTTAAAAACGGTGATTTCGACGTAAAAGACAAAGATCGCAGTGGAAGGCTAAAAATTTACGAGGATGCAGAATTGGAGGAATTACTGGAGGAAGATTCATCTCAAACACAAAAAGAACTTGCTCTAACATTAGAAGTCACTCAGCAAGCAGTCTCACATCGTTTAAAATCATTAGGAATGATTCATAAACAAGAAAATTGGGTTTCGTACCAATTTAAGCCGAGAGATATTGAACGCCGATTATGCTTAAGTGAAATGCTGCTAGCTAGACATAAAAAAAGGGTTTTTTACATCGTATCGTAACTGGTGATGAGAAGTGGATACATTATGACAATCCAAAAAGAAGAAAATCATGGGGATTACCTGGCCACGCGTCAACATCAACAGCAAAACCGAATATTTACGGAAAAAAACTTATGCTGTGTATTTGGTGGGATCAGCTAGGTGTAGTGTATTATGAGTTGCTTAATCCGAGCGGAACAATTACTGGAGCCCTCTATCGAACACAATTGATGAGATTGAGCCGAGCTCTGAAGGAAAAACGCCCTCAATACTATTCTAGACACGAAAAAATTTTTCTTCTGCATGACAATGCTCGTCCACATGTTGCGGCTCCCGTGAAAAAGTACTTGGAAACACTTGATTGGGAAGTGTTACCCCACCCGCCGTATTCACCAGACATTGCACCGTCCGATTATCACCTGTTCCGGTCCATGGCACATGCTCTGACGGCGCAGCGGTTCACATCTTATAAGGATACCAAAAATTGGGTTGATTCGTGGATAGCCTCAAAAGACAAGGAGTTCTTCAGACGTGGGATTCGAATGCTGCCTGAGAGATGGGAAAAAGTGGTTGCAAGTGATGGGCAATATTTTAAATAAATTTATATTACCGTTCTTCTATAATAAATATTCAATTTGTGTTAAAAAACGGCGAAAACTTATTTGTACTCCTAATAATATAAATATTATTCTGTTTTAGTCTATTGCAAATTTTATTACTTATTTTTGGTATGAAATTTATCCTAGAGAATTTTTCTTTTTTTTGTCCCGAAGAATGGGGTAAAGAGAAACTATAGTTTTTTTATGCTGTCTTTTAAAAATTAATTTATCGATTACGTTCGTATTGTAACCATTGTTCGACGCTAATGACTTCAAAACTTTAATTTCTTTGTTTTCTATTGAGAGAGGGGTTGATAGCAATCTATGTACAAAAGCGTGAAAGGAAAACATTTTTATTTTATGAGATTACTATCAACCCCTCTCTCAATAGAAAACTTCAACAGACAAATTGAAGTTTTGAAGTCATTAGCGTCAAACAATGGTTACAATATGAATGTAATCGATAAATTAATTTTAAAAAAACAGCATAAAAAAGCTCAAGTTTCTCTTTACCCTATTCTTCAGGACAAAGAGAAAGAAAAATTCTATAGGAAAAATTTCATATCACAAATAAGTAATAAAATTTGCAATAGACTAAAACAGAATAATATCTATATTATTTGTACAAATAAGAAAAACTTAGGTTCACTCTTAGTCAATAGCAAAGACTGTCGAGAAACGTGTGAAAAAAGCGGTTTTAGAAAGTTTGGAAATCTATATATCTGTAAAAAAATAGGACCCGACTAACACCATATTTTTACACTGTTCAAAATTGTACCTGTGATCTACTCTACCACTATAAATAGGATTTTAAGTTTTGTTCTCTTCAGTTTTGAAAATGGGCTAAAAACCCGAAACAACAGGCATCAAATAAACAGTCAAACTTGAGCCAACTTGTTTTTATTTACGTTACTGTAAATTTAATTCAAAAAAGCGACATTACTTTCCGGGCAAGCTTATATATCATGAGCCGTTTTATCAATCGTCTAATTGATTGTCAAACGACTTCTTCTTAACTCTCGTTTGTACCAATTAAAAGACGATGTACTCTACACCGGTAAATTAATAGGTATTCACACCAATATAAAAACTTGTCAAGACTCAAATACGAGGATGGTTCAATTATGATCGAGACAA
This sequence comes from Megalocaria dilatata, assembly GCA_034642435.1. Taxonomy (NCBI): domain Eukaryota; kingdom Metazoa; phylum Arthropoda; class Insecta; order Coleoptera; family Coccinellidae; genus Megalocaria; species Megalocaria dilatata. The sequence goes on along the minus strand of CM067857.1, from coordinate 7,895,761 downwards.
ATACTCTAACGCGTTTATTTATTATCGAAAAATTTACAAAAATCACATTTTTTCTAAGTGATTCCCCTCACTATTTTCACATTTTGTTCACTTTTCCGAAAGTTTTTTTATGCCGGTATCGAAAAATTCCTTGGGCAACTCGGACAGCCATGTGCGCACGAACCCCTCTACCTCGTCGTCGGTGTTGAACTTTTGACCTTCGAGGGCCTCTTTCACTGGTCCAAACATGTGGTAGTCACAGGGCGATAAATCCGGACTGTAGGAGGGCTGTTCCAGTACCTTCCACCCCAATTCCGATATTGTATCGAGCGTGAGACACAAATAATTTTAATACTGAATTTTTGCCCCTTCTTAGCATTGCTGACGTAGTATCGCATCCGGTTTTCGCATGTAAAAATAAAATATAGTTTTGGCATTTTGGATAAGCTGATAAACTTTTAGAAGAATATATTTCTGTCCGTTGCTGCTTCTTCCCAGGTTTTAAAAAGTAAATAATTTTATCAGATGGAGTCCTTGCAGTGAGTAGTACTAACAAATCAACATCTTCACCCACTACAATAGTTGTATTTCTTGCATTAAATTGTTCTATTGCTGTTTCAATTATGAGGACATCGGCGTCATTCGGAGCTTGTTTCACGGCAATATTTTCAGCTGTTAATTTGTTACTCAACATAGAAATAAAACGAGATTTCTTATAAATGTTTGCAAAAAAATGTTTTTAGTTTACTGGAACTGTCATAAATTCATCAAACATTATGTCGCTACTTGAGGATGTTTTTGTAGTACGACGACGTTGTTCTGCAGTTTTTATGTTCTTCGTTGTGTCACTATAGGGGGTCTTAGAGAAAAAATCATAGGGATCATTTTTATAGAGAACTTTAAGATCTACAACTTTGTTCTGAGGTACTTTTTCGATAAAATTTACCGTTTTCGAGAAAAATCCAAAAAACCTAAAATTTTGACCTTGGGCCCCGAATAAGTCCCTTAGCGCACATGGGACTGATTAGTACTTTTGACACTTAATTCCTTGTAGTAAACCTAAGGTCTCTACGAAGATTTGGCTCTGTCGGAATTTTCTTTATTTCAATTGTCTAAATTGACCGGACTAAGACATACCACATCCGATAGGAAGATGTGGAACTAAACAATACTTGAACCAACTATATGCAGGTAGAAATTGGATTTTTTCAAATCATGGGATTTCATTAAACGGGAAAACTGTACGTGCATTATACAGAAACTCAGGCAAGCGTCTACGGACGAAGAGACGCCCACGCTTTAGCGGCCCATTCCAGCGGACTTAACGCTTTTTCGATATGCACGCGGACGTCACGGCGAGGACGGGTTACGTATCCCGCTCGCGAAACAATTTCACGGCCGACTGCCCCCGGAGATTTCCCGGATACGTCGGGATGGCATCCGGCCTCCCGTGCCGGGATAATACGACCCGCCCGCTCTGTACGGGACGCGGGCGTCGGGATCGCTAACGCATTTTCATAATACAGGAGTCGGTTATCGGGTCTCGGGACCTAACAGATGGGGGATTAGGGGCCGGGAGGGACGTGGGGGATTTTACGGGGAGAATTGTCGGGTTGATCGGTTCCGAAATGGGAACGGAAACTGGGTTTCTTTAACTCAGTGACCGGAAAGCTTAACGCCGAAAATTATCAGAAGTTCTTACTAGACTTAAGATTTAGCTCTATGGTTTCTTGTAAGAATCATTGGTAGCAAAGGTTTTCATTATTTTTTTTTATTTAAAGCCGATCAAAAATGCAAATTTCAAATGGCCAACCACTTATAACGGATATTGAGTATGTAGTAAGTAAACGCGTGTGATAAAACATTCAAAATAAGTCTGAATGGAACTCCAATAACGCTTCACATCTCAATCGTTTTCCAGAGATCAAGTCCCGAGTGTATGTTTCACTCTATAGCGTAACAGGCCAGCCTGTAATGTGAATGTATCAATGAAACAGGGGATTTAGATCTCGAAAAAATACAATATAGAATAAATGGACACGTGAATTCTACCATCATAGTTGTATTGGCATGTTAGCGCAGCTCTTTTACCAAGTGACTACTCAGCAGTCTCCACAGTCTGCCCCCAGAGACAGATAGTGTGATAAGGATTACGCCATATCATCGCGCGAAGTGAGAACTCCTCCGAAGAAATGAAACCACCAGCTTCCAGTTTGGGCTCCAGTTCGAAAACCTACAACCGTCTGACTAGTAGCAGCGAAGCACTATCCAACCTCTACTGGCTATGAATTATCTTTCCCGACTTGTTTGGAATGCAACTCTCACGCCGGAAGGGCTGCTTATCCATCCACCCAAACATAGTCTCGTGAACTAAGATAATCCCAAGACTGATGCCTCAATTGATCATGGTACGAGCATCGTCAACGCGGCCTGCACGTCATGACCCACGAACCCATGTGAAGTCTTTCGATTGATCCTGGCGTCAAGCACCAACGGACTAGCCGTTTCGTCGAGATCCACAAACCCTGAAACGTCACTGGCGCAAGTGGCAATATGTTAGTCACCAAGATTAAACCCTGTATTTCACCAGGATGAAACTAGGGTCCTAGTCTTGACAAGCGCCCCCAGCGCGCCAAGCTCTAATGCCATGGGGGGGCAAGAATAAATGGACATACTCAGAGTTGTACATGTCGGCATATGAGTAGAGCTGTTCACCAACGTTAAAGTACCCGATAAGCTGAAAGGGAAAGATAGGAATTTTAAAGAAAGATTATAGAGAACTTTGCGCCAGCACAACTAGGTGAGGGACCTCCACAAGTCACCTCCCCTCTCCAAAAAATCACACTCAGTCATTTAAGCAGAGTGTCTCTATGGTTGTGAAAGATCAAAGCATCGAAACAACACAAATAACAGCTTCCCAGCTGTTAGGGATCCCCGCCCATGAAGGACCGCTGTTGCTGTTCGACGCCTAAAAGCGAGGCTCTGAAGCATCGTAGAGGATGATGGGCTTTAGGATCAAAAAGTGGGGCCAGAGCTGGGGGCGAGCAGAGCGAGTCTTCCGGGCCCCTATTCCCGGTTGAAACGTCGTAGTCTCCCTTTCTCCTTCAACGAATCACTTCCGACCCCGCAGCAGATAAGATAAGCTTAAAGATCCACGAATGGGGCCGAAGTTGGGGGCGAGCAGAGCGAATCTCCCAAGGCCAACCAATTTGTTCGAAATGTCGTAGTCTCCCTTTTTCCTCCAGCGGACCAATCAGGACCCTCAGCGGTAGCTTCAGGATCTAAAGATGGAGCCAAATTTGGGAGCGAGCAGAGCGAATCTTCCGAGATCTCATCCCCCGGTCGAAACGTCATAGTCTTTATTTAGTGTAGAGATTGTGAGCAAGTTTCTTAGATTTCTACCCATAATAACCTCAATTTGCTCGAAGGCAAAATGTGCCGAGATCATCCTCTGCAAGTGAATGCATAGAACGTTCCACAACATAGAAAGGGGCCTAATCTTACTGTTGAAAGTTGCTCAAGAAGTGAAATAATATAAGATATTACCACATATCGCTAGCATCATTATTCCTTCAGAAGAACATCAAAAGGGACCTATTCTCATAAGTTAATGCACTCCGTACAATAATATTCATAATTCGGGTGCTGCGTTTCGCACGTCATCATTTAACCATAATATTTATTTAATTTAATTTGTAAACAATACAAACTATGAATGGCAAACTGTAAAAAAACGAAACAAACCCAGAAATAGAAAATTCGTTATGGGTAGTGGTGGGACTAATTCGGAAGTCAAAACAGTCCCTAAATATACGTATCTTCATGTATCAAGACTTCATCCCAGTACTAAACCAGCCGATCTGCAGAGGTTGTTGGTGACAACGTTTCCAGAAGTGCAGTGCGAATTACTGCAATCTAAACACCCTCACATTTACTCGTCAATCAAGGTTTCCATCCATCAGGAAAGTTTTGAAAAAGCGTGGTGCAGGGATATATGGCCGGATGGAGCTCTAGTTTCACGATATTTTTTATTCAAGAAGGAACCTCCCCAGTTGGATGGTGGCCCAAAGCAAAAAGATATGAATGTAGGGACAGTAGTAATGTGATCAGCATACTTCACATTAATCTACAAAGTATCTCTACTTCTTTCAACGGTCTACAACAACTTGCTGCAGATGGAGATTATGACTTCATGGCCTTCACAGAGCACTGGCAAAGTACTGAACAATTATCTTTTTACTCTCTTCTTGATTTTACTCAGATTACAAGTTTCTGTCGTCCAATTAATAGACATGGGGGGAGTGTACTCTATGTTCGAAAAAATATTGAAAACTGTATTATTAGAACAGATATTAACAACCTATGTGTTCAGTATGCATTTGAATGCTGTGCAGTCCAATATCCTATTGGTGATAATGTTAAATTAAATCTAATTTGTGTATATAGATCTAATCATCCTACTCTAAGTGATGTGGACCTATTCTTCGAGAAGATGACAGCCCTGCTTGATATTCTCACCAGAGAGAAAAAGAGCAAATATATAATAATTGGGGATTTCAATGTTGATTTTCTCGAACCGCAAGTTAATGTCTGTCAAAATTTGTTGAATATTTTAGGAGCGTTTGGAGCCGAGGTCATATTTCATCGACCTACTCGTGTAACTCACAATTCTTCTTCCTGTTTGGATAATGTTTTCACTAATATAGTAGATGGGAGGGGGGAGATGTTTCAACCCCATCTCTCGGATCACAGGGCCATCTCGTTTAGTTTCAGTGTGTGTGGATCCATCAACAATTGTCCAAGAAGAGTTGTAAAGCACCGTAATTTTAGTCTATGTAATATTAGGAAATTTGTTGCTTTGCTTTCTGATATGGATTGGTCTACATTGTACTCATTTGACGGGGATGAGATTGATGATATGTGGAACTATTTTTTTCATAATTTTGAAATACTGTTTAAGAATTCTTTTCCTAAAGTTCTGAATAGATATAGGAAATCAGTTGGAACCCTTCGGAATGATCCCCAACTTTTGAAGATCAAAAATGAGTTGGATATCTTGTATATCATGTCTAGAACGAACGCGCAACACTTACTGCTCTATAGATCAAAAAAACATGAATATGACAAACTAATAACTAAACTTAGACAAGGACATTATGGTAACTTAATCTCAACCTCTACAAATAAATCTAAGACTACTTGGTCACTGATAAGAGAACTTAACGGTGGTGGAGGCGCTGAGGTATCAAAGTTTCCTACTGGCAATCCTAAAATATTAACTGACAAATTTAACAACTACTTTGTTAATGCTGGAAGCATATCTGTCACGCCGATCAATGATGATACTTTTCATGTTTTGACCAGGTGCCCAAGGTCATTCTTCATGTTTGAAGTAACTCCTTCTGAATTATTGAATATTGTGTCAAAACTAAATAACTCGTTATCTCACGGTTATGATGAAATTCCTATGAAGATCCTGAAAAAGTGTATACATGAAATTGCTGAGCCCTTAAGTTTCATAATAAACAATTCATTCACATCAGGCTTATTTCCCGATTCGCTGAAAATATCAATAGTGAAACCAATTTATAAAAAAGGATCTCATGAACAATTGGAAAATTACCGTCCTATTACCTTGTTAACATCGTTCTCTAAAATTTTTGAAAAGGTTTTATCTGTTCGACTGATCTCTTTCTTTTCTAGGTTTGAAATATTCAGTAAATGTCAGCATGGGTTCGTACCACACAAATCCACTGAGACAGCCATATTTGAAGCGATAAATGAAATTCTTATAGCCTTTGAAAACGGCAATATTCCCATAGGAATGTTTCTTGACCTATCGAAGGCCTTTGACAGTATCAATCATGAAAGACTGCTGTCAAAATTGGAGGCATGCGGCATTCGTGATAATCAGCTCAAACTCATCCAGAGCTATTTGAGTGGTCGCAAGCAGAGAGTTGAATTGGTGAAGGATGGCGATGTCTTCTACTCTGAGGACCTCTTAGTTTTGATGGGCATTCCGCAGGGTAGCATCTTGGGGCCCCTGCTCTTTTTAGTTTATATTAACGACATGCCAGATCTGATCAGTCTTCTTTTCAGGATTATTCTCTTTGCAGATGATACTAATGTCATTGTCTCTGATCCTTCCATAGCTACAGTCATTCAAAAAGTAAACATTGCGTTCGAATCCATTACCTCTTGGTGTAATAATAACCATCTCCGATTGAACGTGAACAAGACCGACCTAGTTTTCTTCCACACTGATCGATCACGCCTCTCATTCCCAGAGTCGATCAGAGTCGGTAACACTGCCCTTTCCGCGGGTGAATCAACCAAGTTCTTAGGTATCTACCTGGATGCCTCCCTAAAATGGGATCTTCAGGTAGAATATTTGAGTAAAAAATTACTCTCCGTGCTGTATTCCATAAATGTTTTGAAACGTCAGGTAACAATCGACGTTTTGAAGGTGGTTTACTTTGCAAATTTCGAAACATTGATCTCATATGGTATTATCTTTTGGGGAAGCAGCCCACATGCACGACGTCTTTTCATCATCCAGAAAATGACTTTAAGATCCATCTTACGACTTCCTTACAGAGAATCATGTAGAGGTTTATTCAGAAAGAACAACATCCTGACACTGCCAGGTTTGTTTGTATTTAGGACATTGTGTTTTAATCGCAAGAATCCTGATCTCTTTGCACGGTTCTCTAATTCCAACAATACGAGAAGGACGATGCCTTACCTCCTACCCAAATGCTCACTTACTCTTACGCAGCAAAGTTGCCAATATAGCTGTATGAGATTTTTTAATGCTCTACCGAGATCACTTCAAAAGACCAACAATATGCGGTTATTTAAAATAAAGGTACGCAAGTTTATACTTAATATGGAACCCTACAGTGTAGAGGAATTTTATAATTATTGTCGGTCAACTAGTGACTAATTGAATCGCTTTGACTTGTTTCAGTTTCATCACTGTATTATGTATATGTATATATGTGATAATTTTTGAAATAAATGTGTGTTATTATTATTATTATTATTATTATGCCCATCAATCATCCTCAACAGAAAAGTTTAATCACTGAATACTCATCCTTTAGAAAGATATAATGCTCAGTAACAGACAAACAGATTCAAGCTTTACTACGAAATCTTCGGTAAATTCAAAGTTATATTTCGAGACAATTTTCACCTCAAAATTTGCAAAACATCCTCACTCAAACTAATTGGTAGGTGCTTTGGTACACCTTCAAACATAATATTCTGCATAGCTCATAGATGACAGTTGAACATCTGGCAATTTTGCATTATTCCTAATCTTCATTTAAGTAATGAACAATCCGTTTCTTGTTTCAGAACTGGGAGGTGTTGAACACTGCGGTGTTGACAGGCAGGCAGGTTTCCCAAGCCATGAAAATATTCATAGTTTCCCAGGCAGGAAAAGCCGCTGACGTGACGTTCCAAGCGTCCTGCCACTCAGAAGACGACAGCGTTCTGAAGGTGAGTTATGAAGCTGGAATTATGTTCTCAGGGTTGAGAGATAGAAATCCACTTCACTTCATTACGTTATCCGGGGAAATTTAAAGGAGAAATTTCCTCTCGCCAAGGATGGAGATGTCATTACCTTGTACCTGTCTAATTTTTCATTCGGTAAACTCGCTATCCAGAGCTGCGTTTGAACATTAGTATGTACAGGTAACGAGAATAATTTTCGGAATATGGGATTCACCATGCATTTGCAAGAGGCCCTATTAAGCCAGTCGCCCAGCACAAGAATAACTTCATTCTACGTTACAAGTGGCGACTAATATTCAACTGGAAGGGTGATAATCTCATATATCTGAGTAGATTTGGCTCAATGTTAAATAACTTTCAACCCTAATTCATCAAGATTTGAAGCTCTGCCGAAGTCATCTCCATAGATAGATGCTTTCAGATATCCCCACGTAAAAAGCATTTGGAGATAAATCTAGTGATCTGGGAGGGGCACGAAATTGTATCAGTCATCGATATTACTCGATCAATAAACGTTTTTTGGAGAAACTCTGTCACTTCTCGTGAGTTATGACTTGGGTAGCCATCCTGTTGAAACCGAAAGCCCTCAAAATTGATAGGAAGTTGACGAACTGTCGGAAAAATTCGAGTTTGTAAACGCTTTAAATATTAGGCAGCATTTAGGTTCCCATCGATGAAAAGGGGGCCAATGATGAAATCTTCTAAAATGCCCGTATAAACATTGAGTTGTTAAGGATACCGTGTTTGATGATTGCCTCAATACCAATATCGTACAAAGAATGGATTATGTTTCTTTCTCAAATAAAATGATTACTCATCAGTGAAAAGTACATTTTTCAAGAAAGAACTATTTTCATTTTGTTTTTCCATCATCGTCATGGACCTACGTAATCAACACTAGACGTGGATCTGAATGATGCCGCCGCTCCGGAGCGAAGCGATGAATTCTCCCCCACTCTGGACACGTGAATTCTACCAGTTAGTGTATTGGCAGATGAGCGTAGCTCTTTCACCAAGCGACTAGTTAGCAGTCTCCACAGTCTGTCCCAAGAGGCAGAAAATGCAATAAGGGTTGCGCCTTATCATCGCGCGTGACGAGAAACCCTCCGAAGAAATTAATTCACCTGCTTCCAGTTTGGGCTTCAGTTCGAAAACCTACAACCATATGACTGGTAGCAGCGAAGCACGATCCAACCTACACTGGCTCTGCATGGTCAGTACCCGAGTTTTTTGGGACGCAACTCACACGTCGAAGGGGCTTCTTATCCATCCCAACACAGTCTCCAGTACTGTACTGTCAGACAGTACAATGTAATACCTGAAGAAGCCACATCGTGGTGAAACAATTGTTGTAGTAGTACAAAAATTTTTGTGGAAATAAATTACTGTCTCATATATATTTTTTAATAATACTACATTCTTCGAAAGAAAGTCCGGCAAACCAACTTTTAGCTCATTCAAGTCCATTGAGTTATCAATTAATCAAACAGATTAAACTAAAAATGTTCAAAATGGACATCGATACGTCGGTAAAGAAAACATAATTATGTAGTATTTCTACGAAAATCAGCGCTCCTAACGTACGGAATACCGTACCAGGGATACCTGCAATTAATTGAGGGTCTTGTGAATAAAATACATTATTTATTTGAAAATCATAGAAATTTTTCTTTCATTATTAAGTACAGTGGATACCATTAGGAATGAAGTCGTTTAACCCAATTTTCCATGACCGTCTCGTACAAATCAGGTCGTATGTTAGCAATTACTCGTTCAATATTGATTTCTAAAAATTCTAAATTTGCTGAATGATTGCTGCAAACCAATGACTCAATGTAACCCCAAAGACAGAATTCCAATGGAGTTAAATCCCAGGAACGAGACGGATAATTTATCGGTCCATTTCCTCCGATTTTTTCAAAGCAACAATTACTGAATACACGACGCTTTAAGTGATCTGTTGATCTGAGTTCTTGGGTTAAAACAATTTTGTATAGACGTAAACCAAGGTCTTTCCGTAAAATTCGCCACAAAGACGTCTGGAGATGCCTAGTTCTTGTGAACGTCGAGAAATCGATAAATTTTGGTCTTCACGAACACTTTCACCTACGGCAGCAATATTCTCTTCACTTCTTGCATTTCTTTGTGTCACTGGCACTGTAAAATCATGAAGTATAAAATTTGTTTCAAACTTCTCACTAAACGTTCAACTATTCTTTTATCTGGACGATTATAAGGACCAAATATTGGAGTTAAAGCACGTAAAGTTAGAGTAACAGATCGCGATTTTTCATAATAAATTTGGATTATTTTTAAACGTTGTTGGAAGTGTGCACTTCTTCATGATAAAATGGTAGATATTGACAAATACAACTGTCAATGTCACTAATAAAGAATGGCTGGCATGCGTCAGTAATGTCAATTTAAAAATGGGGCGTCCCATTGAAAGACCCTTCACTTGACAAACTGTTCCACAGATGGATCTGTACGTCAATATTTCAAAATGCTTGGACTTCAACGGCGAAATTAAAGTTTGACAAACTGATACTCTGCGCTTTCTTATTTACCGCGTCGCGAAAATGATCGCACGATTATTTCCACATTTTTCCGGTGGAAAATTCATTTCCGTCTAATTTCGCGGAGATCATCGGGAACTGGGGGCTCGCGCCGTTTTCCTTATCGCGGGGGTCATTTAGTAAATGAGCCCCGGTCCGGATACTGGAAGACGTATTTCAGCCCGGTATCAGACTTCGACGACGCCTAATGACCGGAACGAAAGACGCTAGGGGTTGGTGTACGAGATTAACGCGCCTTAAATATTCAGCGTCTCGCAAGGGAACGGCCGTCAAGAGCGAGCGTAATCGATATTTCAAGTTTGGTGGAACGACGGGGGTTTCTTGCGGCTGAAATTCGCATTTTGGGGAGGAAGGGGGTTGGTTGAATAGATAATTTATTCTGACGACTGATGTCCATTTTGATGTGGCGGTTGGGAAATGGTGTCGATAGAAGATCGCTTTAATATTGACGGGTCCGTTTCTGCGGGGTTTCATAGGAAGCAGAAATGTTGGCGTTACATTTGTGAGAGACCCAAGTAAATGGTTTTCCAATAATAGGCTTCATTTTGATATTAAAAAAAAACTAGTATACTAGTTTTTTTTCAGAGTGATAGAACTTTAAATTGAAATAAAACACATTTAAATTAAGATTGAAGCCAAATCTCTTTTTATTTGAAAGATAATTTTATGACATTTATGTTTTAAAAATAATTTCCGGCATATGTCCACCACGACTAGCTCTGAGAATCCGCATTCGACCAGACCAATTTTGGACCAATTTTTCGAGTAATTCAGGCCTTATTTCATCAATAACACGATTTATGTTGGCTTCCAAAGCGTCTATTGTTTTTTGGTTTATCAGCATAAACCAATGACTTGACATTATACCAAAGAAATTAATCCAGTGGAGTGATGTCGCATGATCTTGGAGGCCAATTAATTGAATGTTTGATTGTATCGATCTCTACCTGTCGGAAATACATCTCGATAATTAAAGTAAAACAACTTAATTTCCGCTAATTTATTTAATTTCACAACAATTGTTTCGTCATGACAACATGACTTCGTCAGGTTGTACCATACTCACCTGACGTCTTACTTTAATCACGAATTAATTGAATAATAAGAAGAGGTTTTTTTCTTGATAGAAGGATAATTACAAAATGAAAATCAAAACAGATTTAATCTGTTATTCTTTTACGATTTTAATTTCAAAAAATTTTTTTTTTAATTTTTGGAATTAAATTAATGTCTTATAATAAGCACTGCTTATATTTAATAGACGTATAAAATCCAAATTTATTATACAATAACAAAAGGAATAAAAAACCCAACAAAAATAAATTGTTAATTTAATTCAAAAATTAAAAAATTAGTAACATTGAATGTTTCGTTCCAGAAAATTATTGGTAAGATTACAAGTTCATTTATTTTTATTTTATTTGATTTTATTTTCCAAATGTAAAGTTGAACCAACCTTATCTGAATTCTAATTGTTTTTGAGAGTTTTTGAAGTAACTTATTTAAATATTTAAACAAATTAAATATTTCAAATAAATTAGTTTTGGAGAAGTTCTTAAAATTATGTTGTGTATTTTTGAAAAAGATTTAGTTTTCATAAATATAAGACCAGAAACTAAACAATTTGTCAAATGTTTGTTACAAGCAGAACATACGCATCACAGCCTGTCTGACGAGTTCAGGTGCGCATGTTTGGAACGAAACATTCAATATTACTTATTTTTTGGGTTTTTTTATTCCCTTTGATATTGTATAATGAATTTTGATTTTATACGTCTATTAAATATAAGCAGTGCTTATTATAAGACATTAATTCAATTCTGAAAGTTTAAAGAAATATTTTTTTTTTAATTAAAATCGTAGAGGACTAACAGATCAAATCTGTTTTGATATTCATTTTGCCAATTAATTGGACCATTTCTCGAAATAATGTTATCGCCAAATCTTTCTTTCAATAAATCAATTGTTACGGTAGCAGCATGAGGTGTAGCACCATCTTGTTGTAACCAAAACACTTCTGGGTCGATACTATTCAAATTTTGAAAAAATAATCATTGATCATCGATCTGTAACGAGCACCATTCACTGTAACATTAGCTCCAGCATCGTTTTTAAAGAAATATGAACCAATTATGCCTCCAGCGTGCAAATCACACCGTAAAGTGCATTTTTCAGGATGCAATGAAACCTGCAGAACTTCTTGAGGATTGTTTTCACTTCATATACGGTGATTTTGCTTGTTTACATAGCCGTTCAAACGGAAATGAGCTTCATCACTAAACACGATTTTACGATAAAAAAATGGAGCAACTTCAAGCTGTTCTAGGGCCCAATCAGCAAACAAACGACGCCTATTATGGTCAAGTGGCTTTAATTCTTGAACCAGTTGGATCTTGTATGGGTGTAGACCAAGATCGTCGACGAATAGACAAATCTGGATCATCTTTAACACTATGACTTACAGCAGCGATATTTTCTTCTGTATGTACAGTTCTTTGTCTTGGTGTTGTTGCATCGAGTAGAGAAAATTTTGTCCGAAATCTATCGATAGTGCTCTATAAGTTTGGCGAATAGAACACTGAAAATTGAAAATAAATTTCAACAATTTGTAAACGTAGTTGCGGCGTGAGTCTTTCCATGATAATTTGTCAATGCTTACTGAACAGAAATGTCAAAACAACATGGGTTCTACCTTCTGTCAAATCATAGTTATCCCTGTCGAAAGTTCTCTCACTCTAAAAAATACAGCCGATATATGAATAGTTGCGAAAAAATTTAGGGGGTGATTCCTTGTCAAAAAATAGGAACATCCTTGAGCTCATTAAAAAGGATTTTAATATTTATTCGTTATTTGTACGTATTCTTTAAAATTTATTTGATAAGTTTCAACTGACCTTCAACGAAGCCATTCTGTTCGGGAAGAAGCTTCAAAAGATCGTTAGAAATAAAGAATTAATTTTATTAAACCTAGATGCAACAAGAGCAGTGGAAACCTTTAGCTGAATGTGTCTATGAACACGGCTATCATAATACTTCATTTGATCAAGTTATATTCCGTCTAGAAAGTATCCGGAAAAAACAAAGCTCAATTATTTAGTATATATTTCAAATTCCTGGAATTAGAAAATTATAACAAAATATTCATCTTATTTACTTATCCAACCTCCATTTAACTGTAAACACTTGACTAAACGTCGAGGAACACCCGAAACTAGATCACCTCCATACTTTTCTGTGATGGTAGTCCAGGACTGTAAAACTGACTGAATTAAATCACCTTTATGTCGTGACGCTGCTCGTTCAACTTCAATCTTCATTAGTCCCAATGTGTTTTCAATGGGACTAAGATCTGGTGAAACTGCTGGCCATGAAATGGTTGTCACTTGGTGTTCTTGCATCCAAGCTTGAGTATAGGCATATGCATTATCCTGCTGGAAACGCCACCCCTCTAGATATAAAGCATGCACCGTTTCAAGGAGAAAATCGTTTATAGTGTCCCAATACTTTTCATTATTAATGGTACCATCAACTATACAGAGAGGCGTAGCACCACGCTGAGATATTGCTCTCCAAACCTTTATTCTGGTGGGAAATTTGGAAATTTGTACGGTAAAAGATTGATTTTATAGGATTTTTAAGTGATTTCCACCAAGTTGGAAACATTTTCATCAGATTATTAAAATTATCTTCTTGAAAATGTTGACAAAATTCCTTCGTTTCTTTCGTAAAGTTGTCATTATAGTGATTTTTATTGGCTTCCTTGATATGTAGTCTTTTCAGTGACATATGGACGGTTTCTGGACATACTTTTATATTTCGTTGATTTCCAAATCTGTTAGCCAATTTGAGAATCCCCAGGCGTGGAAAGTGTCGTCCTAAGGCGAATAAAGCGTTCAAATTGTTTCCTTTAATCATACGCGGTCTTCCTGAAACTGGTCTATGCCTCATATCCATGCCATTTTTTGACGTGACAACGTCTTATAAATTGGTTTGCCGGGTGACACTTCAAGAAACTGCGTTACGCTCCGCTCACGTTATGCGCTCACAATGAGAGCGAGTGAGAGGCACGCGTCCCTTCCACTCGGGCATGGTTAGCCCGCCTAAGAGCGAGAGAGACAGACATAAAAAGTGAAAGGCACGCGTCCCTTCCACTCGAGCACAGTTAGCCCGCCTAAGAGCAAGAGAGACAGAGCGAGAGAGAGAGAGAGAGAGTGAGAGAGATAGGCATACACACCGGTTCATGTCTTGCGCTTCTTTTTCGCTTAGGCGCCTGCATACAAGTTTACACGTAAATAATTTCAGACTGATAATATAACATGATGAAATAAATGACTAAGACATAAGTGAATAGGTTATGTTGTAGTAATCACAATGTTGTGGTAGTTTTCAATCAAAAAAGTAGTAGAAATCGTTTCTCAACCAATAATAATTTGTTTAACTTGAAAAAATGAGCGCGACTTGCTATGTAAAAAATTGAAATAACAATGTTTAACCTCCAACCTGTCAAATCGAAACTTTCAAACATTCAAACCGAGACGACTAATCACTGCGCAAGGTCGTAAGCGCGCGATTTACAAATTCAAAGATCAAATGTGAATTAGTTTTCTCCTTTTAGAAAATACACTTTGAATTGATGAGCAGCGGGAGAGCATCGGACTCGTGACCGGGAGGTCCAGGGTTCGAATCCTATTCAGGTAGAAAAGAAATTTTCTAGTTGGACGGGTATCTGCCACCATTTCACTGTTGGGTCAAAAATTAACAGTGCTGTGACCTAAAGTGGCGCAAGATCGCAGTAACAAAGCCTACACAGAACACAACTGAACTCCTAACTCGTACAAGCTGAAAAAGCTTCTGAGGGATCTTCACAGAAGATCTAGGAGTATCAGGATAATAATAATAATAAATAATAATAATAATTAAAATCGATTGATATTAACAATTAATGTGATTTAAATAAATGTTCTAACTTTTAAATTTAGTTTTTATATTTATAACAATGTAAAACAAGTTAAATTTATTAATAACTTATAACAACTGATTGATAAATAAAATTTTGTTAATATGAAATTCAGTGCGAGATTCTTTGTATAAATTAATGTTTTAAATATAATTCTTTGTATAAATAAATGTTTTAAATTGTTACTATTATTTCATCCTTCTTCCTACTACGAATGAATATTCACATTAAAATTATTTTACCACTCAAAGTCGTTGTCACGTAAAACTTTCGCCCGTATACCGACTTTACAGGCAACAAATTTTTTTTATCCTCTTTATTGTCTCATATACAGCACTTTTTCCCAGTTCAGTCAATTGCACTAATTTTTTAACGTTTCGAAAACCTTTTCTATACAAATATTCTGCCTGTTTCTTTTTTTTCTAGTTGCGACATTATTTCATAAATTGTATGCCTGTTGAAAATCAACAATATTTGAAAAATAGTGTTGCCATGCAACTTCCGGATACTTTCTAGACGGACTCCAAACTTTAGAGCCCTTTTTCATGTTTCAGGTGTCTTCGTCTTGCAGCTCGGTGTACGTAGACGGTAGTGAAGCCCGGGGTTCTGTAAATGGATCCGTGCTTGTGAAGTATGGAACGTACACTGGATTGGCGAGGTTCACCGTATGGATGCCGGAATTCCCTCTCGATCTGCAGGTCGCCGATTTCAGGTTATCTCAGATAAAATCGTGGCGTGTTCCAGATAATCACCCCAGGTTAGTCACAAGAGCAAGATCGATAAAGTACTTAAACATACAAGGCAGGATAATTATTACATAATTTCTAAAATAGGTATAGAGCCCATGAAAATAAACGGTATTTCCAGTAGATTTTCAGCGATGGACTACCTTTTTAAAGAGTTATATGCGAAATGATAACATCACATCGGCTACTCTTAAATTTAGAGAACATTCTGTATAATCTGAACTGTTATATGTAGAGCTCAAGTATTATGGAGGCACCTATCCAAAGTTCACCAAAAGTCCATTTACTATAGACTCGTTACTAGGTTCTCTGAGTAGATTAGGTTAGTGAGTAGGTAGTATCAGCAAAGTTTTGTTTTTATATACGTGTTAAGAAAGAATATCTAGAGTAAAATGTACTCCAGTATTTCCGTAATATCTGATGTTCACCACATTTCTCAATTTTCTACCAATTGCAGCAACGTTAAAATGAGGAGAAAGAAGAGATCTTATGGCACCTCTTGGTCGAGCACCAGCAGTATAGGTGAAGACTTGGGAAACGTTGTGGAAAAGCCATTTTGCAGACTGAGGTATCAACAGACACCTGTGGATGTATATGCTCATTTTATGGCAGTTGATCACGAGTCAGGTAGGGTGAGCTATCTGATCAACAGGAGGACCTGGTTGAGAGTCACAGATCTGGTTCTTCCCCTTTTACGAGTGAGCGATCTCAGGATAGCCAGTTTACATGGCAGGATACTCCAAGGGCGGAGTATGGGAAGGACAGAAGTACAAGTGAGTAGATTGTTCTTAGATAATAACAATGTTTTGATTTTGGCGTACAATTCTCTGGTTTCGGCTACATAAATCCAAAATTTATAATAATGTTGCATTTTTATTTTTCTAATAGAATCCACCTTTCAGGTGCTGTCCCCAATTACAGGAAGGGTGATTGGCGCTAAGGAAATACGGGTGGTTAACGACAAGGTTGGCATCTCCAAATTATCTGTCGAAGTTGTCTCTGGTCTCCAATTGAACATCTCCCCGGATAGTTCCATAGAAAACGGTTATGTGGCAGAAACCAGCGTTACCAGGAAATTAACTGCCCAGTATCAGGTGAAAATTGAAAATTTAACACAAAAAACGTATTTTATTAACAAATGAATTATAACAGGAAGGACTACTAGATATTGAGTTGGAGTTTTCTGATGGAACTCAAACGCCCCTGAGAGATATAGCAGATAGCGATTACCACTTACTGGTGGACAGTTCTGACCCTGAGGTAGTGGCGTTCGCACCCATGGTAGCATCTCACCATCCCAGAGTGATAGCAGTAGGTGAAGGAAGCGGAGATCTCCTTCAGGTGACGCTACTCCTATCAGAAGAATGTCGAATGTCGTCTAGGTCCAAGGTCAAGAGTTCAGGACCCTTAGCGCAGGCTTCGGCGAACGTTATCGTGGATTTCAGCTCCAGTGATTTGCCCCATAGACCTGACATATTGCAGAACGATGGCGGTGTCTTTGGAGGTACCAAAGGAGGAATGTTCCAGGATCTTCAAGATATTTTGAAAGGTGAATTTTAACGTTTCTACTTTCTTCATTTCTCAAAGAGTTTATGGCCAATTGCCCGCGATATTCAGGGTCTCTTATAATCAATGAGCTCCTGGAAGTGGCTTTTTATTTCAGGTTAATTTAATATTATTTTTTCATCGCAGGAAACTCTCTGCAAGAGGATTTAAGCCAAGTACCAAACGTTCAAGCACGCCAGTATAGCTCGACAAAAACTAATAAAAGACGACATGATGATATGAATCCTCTTGAAATTAGTATGTACGTTCTTCTAGCTGCATTCTGTTGTGCTATCGTTGTAAGTATTGTAAACAATTAAAGTATAACCACATATCAACCAGATGTCAAACTTAACGAACTTATGAATGGAATATCAATGTGGCAGTAAACGTTTGGATTTGTTTCAAATCACACAGTGAGAGATTGCAGTGCTTAAATTAAACTGCTTAGCATCATGGAAGATTCAACTTAAGCTGTTGGTTCATTTCTTTTTTAAACATATATTCACTGAAAAAAGTGTATGTACAAATTGGAAAGGAAATAAGTGAACCTCGAATTTATAATTCATATTCCTCATATTTACCACTATTCTCTTGGAGAGAAGCTCGAGAGAACAAACGTCAAAGCGATACATCTTGATGATCTGTGGTATAACTAACATTTAAGTTGAAAATGAGTTTTAAAACGTACTTCACTTATTTCATTACAGGTCTTCGTAATTTCGTGTGTAGTATATGCTTCGAAATACAAACAACTTGACCAGAGCGTTACTCAGGGTATCAGAGCATCACCGGTATCACCAAGCGGTCTGCAGAAAGACTACAATCGCAAGAGAGAAACGGTGACAAACGCTCACGATTGGGTTTGGTTAGGACGCTCTACTGTTGACAGTTCCAACAGGAACTCTTCAGTGCACAACGGTACTTCTGGCACCGAAATGAGGATTACTGCCAATCCACTTAACGCTAATTATTTCGACCCCGACGATGCCTTGGCCAATAGCTTCAGCAATCCTACTCATATTGAACTGCCTAGCTCCAGTGCTAAAAGGACCGTTGACAGTACCACGTACAGCAGGAGCAAAGTGAATCAAGGACCTTCCAAAGAAGAAACTCGCAACTGGTAAGAAGTGAATTTAGGCTTCTTTAGATGTTGTCATATGGCCTGAGACTGACTGGGTATTAGATCTGTTAAATATAGCTAGTTTTTCACCAAGGGTAACCACCCTCATGAATTTATTACATCTTTTTTTTCATATCTATGGTTTTTTGAAGGAGTCGATAATTCAGCTTCGCTGCACGAATCAGAAGTCATTCCAATTATATTTTTTAAGGAACGTGTCGTCACTAAAATAAGTGTCAGAAGAATGATAAGAAACCAAAAACCAAAAATAAAATACAGTCTCTAGCACTGGATAGATAAAACAGGCGAACTCAAAACCTATTATTTCCGGAATTTATTGAAATCAAGCTACCAGACCACGCTTCTTCATCAAGTACCATTTTTGTTTGAAAGGTCGACAATCATCAAGACTATTGTAATCTGAAAGAGCAGTTGAGCCACTTTTTTAGGTTTCCCAGCCAGGGGTTACGTCTCCTTCTTAGGCTTCTTCTTCCCTGATTTCTTCCTTGCACCATCAGTCGCAATGAGTCATATAATTGTGTCCCAGGTATTGCAGTTTGCGCTTTTTCACATTAATCACTATTTCTTTTTCCTTCCTCATTATCTGCATAACAATTATAACTTTGTGAGCATATAGTATTATAGTAATCTCACTTTCAAGTCCAACGTGAGGTCACTGCTGCAAAATGCTCGTTTCATCTTCACAAAGGTAGCTCTTGCCTGTTTTATTCTGATCTCTTCTGAGCAGTCATTATTTTGATTTGTTATGGTGTCCAAGAATTTATATTTCTTTACTCTTTTAGTTATTTGATTTCCCAGAACAAGATTTACATTGGCATGATCACATGTTATTTAAGTGGTCTTTACTAGCTTTGGCTGATGATATGGAACATCAGAAGATGTTCCATATCACTAATGAGGTTACTATGATTTCTTCTGAGTAAATATTGTATAGCATTGGCGAAATTTCACACCTTTGACCAACCCTGGATCTCGCTGAATTGTTGATGTTCTACTTTGACACCTGTTTTTTTGGTCGAATCAAAGCCTTGAGATGATTTTGATGCCCTTGTAGTCCAAATTTTTCCCTTTAAGAATGCTCATGAGCCTTTTGTGACGCAGTTGGTTGGTTCATATCCATGGAGTGCTAACCTAACACCTTTAACCACAAACAACGCTTCCATTAGAAGTTTGCTGGACCTGTGGCATTTTTAAGAATTCCAAGGCCATATATTCTTCCCGTTTGGTAATTTCTGGTCCGTTGTTTTCAGACAATTCTTTTTTTGGTTTCCTTCTGTTAAGGTTAACACTTAACCTCGAATAACTCTCAGACTTCACAATAACCGTAGTTGCTACCTACAAAAAAAAACGTACAGATAAATTTGCTGACCTCCAGAAAGGAACTGAAAAAAACTCCTCTAAAGCTCCCCCCTTTTAAGTTTCCGTGTTTACAGTTCTTCGTCGCATTCAAGGAACTCAAACTCTGGCACTTCGAAAATCTTCCCATGCATAGACCACCCAGAAAAATTCAACTTCTCGAGTTCATGGGAAACTTAGGTCTCAACCTCAAATATGATCTAAGAAATGGTGCACTCTTCATACTTTTCGTAACGTCAATTTTATTTACGATAAATCTGGATGCTCAGAAATATTTTCACCTGAATGTGGCTTATCTCTGGAGCTATACAACATCTCAAAGGCTCTTAAAGTTTCAGTATGCTTGAAAGATGCAGGATTCACGTTGTCCTGTAAAATTAACATTTGGAGTTATTGAATTCACTCCATATTGAACAAACTATTACAGTAGTATAAATAACAATTAATTTAGTTATCTAACGTAAACACGGATTGACAAAACACATAACCACTGCTTTAGGAACAAGCCAAGTGCTCCCCCGCCTCTACCACCACATGGTGTGCCATCAGAACCCACAGAACTGTCACCCCCGCCATCTTACGAAAAGACAGTGGCTCCTTCGACATCCGAGGAGTACAGACCTCCGGTGCCACCACACAGAAACCTGATAACTACGAACACCTCGACAACAGACATCGCAAACCCTCTGAAGAAACATCATCACCGTCATCATCACCACACTCGGAATTCGAGCGATGGTAAACTTCAACCTAGGGTAGCAAATGACAATGGTAAGTGAACATTTTTACCTCCTAGGCCATTTAACATCCTTAAGAGTGTTGTTGCCTCACTCTTGCGGATGTTGATACATCCATGAATTTATGATTAAAAGAGCGTTGGACAGGGGAGAAACATGGAATCTTCCATATCATCTACCCAGTTTTTAAAGTACGGTTCAGTCTTTTATGTACTTCCTGAAATTCTCGAAAAGCTGGTTGTTCAAAGTTCTTATCTGGACGCCTCGATTTAAGTTGTTTTCTTCATGTTAATCTAGCTACTCCCGTCCACGCACGACACACACGCATTATCGTCTTTTTGAAGAAATCATTATTTCTGGATGTAAAAATTCTCATGTCACTGAAGGGATTTTTAGCGTTAAAGCTTCCAGTATGTGTTTGTTAATAATATTCCTCCTGCAGTCTGCAACCAACCGATCGCAGAATACAACAGACCCTCGGATCCCAACATCGTCAACAGGGAGTACGGCCTGAGGGACTTCACGCCGACTAACAGGACCAGTGAAGACGACGTTCAAGATTTCGTGTCGGCGGTGAATGGAAATGACCTGAACGCTTTTGAATTCGACGACGAACCTAGAGAGAACGCAAGCGCTGCTGAAGAGGTGAAGATGCGGCCGAAATCTTCGGATAAGGAAGAGGATGTACAGTTTGTCCAATATACCGGAGAAAACAATCCCAGCAAAAACGGTAAGAATAATTCGATGTTAACTCATCATTGTTGATTTATAAAGGTGATTCTGACTTCTTTCTGTCTTGCAACTTTAACCGAAGTACTATGCGTTAGTTCTAGATCTATGACGTATTATATTCCTCGAGTTCGTGGCGTCTAGCATCGACTTGAACTTTTATGTAAGGTAACAAGGCTACCACAGGAGGATGAAAGGCCCACCAGAGTATTCATACTTTTGGCCAACCAAATTTTCAATTCATGGGGACAGTGGTTGAAAGCCTTGTACTAGGATAGAAGGATATTTCGTTCATCTAGTCGCGGACAATTCTCGAAACAGGATTGAGATCTGCCTCAGCGATGTCTTGACGGCTGGCTGAAAGTTCTAGAACAAGGATCAATTTAGAGACTTCTCAGGGATTTTTGGATTTTAACGATACGGTTGAAGACCGCTGGTACTCGAACTCGGATCAATTGAAGCACCTATTCTTGACGGTTTGTGGATCCTGAATTTGCGATTGGGTGGTGGAAGCAAGGCTCTTCAGCGTATGAGTTTTGTCCTAAACAACTCGGTTAATGACCTGCATAGCCAGATGAGGTTGGGTAGTGCTTCGCTGCAACCAGTAAGGATAATGGTTCTGGAACTGAATAAAATTCGGTTCAAACTAGAACTTCTTCAGATGAAATAGGTTGGGAATTGAAGAAATGTGGTTGCTCATCTACAGTTGCTCGTTCTCTACCTAGGTATAATACATTCCTCTGCCATGAATGAATTATTTATGATTTAAATGATGTAAAGAATTGCTTGGTATATAGAGATACCTTTTTGAATTCTTCCTAGTAATTGGTTAAACGTAAATCAATTAGTATCCAAATTTTTGGTTAAGCATACTTCGAATGGGGTTGAAAGAGGGATGTATATTAGACTTCAATGGTTTATTTATAGCCTTAATATCGGGTATTTTTTCTAGAGTGATAAAACTTTCGATAGGGATAACTGTGATTTGACAAAAGGTGCAAACCATGTTGTTTTGATATTTCTGTTCAGTAAGCATTGAAAAATTATCATGGAAAGACTCACGCCGCAATAACGTTTACAAATTGTTGGAATTCATTTTCGAAATCAGTGTTCTATTCGCCAAACTTATAGAGCACTTCGTAAAATTTATGCTTTACATAATCGTCCATCAGAACAGCTTATTCATCGAACTATCGATAGATTTCAGACAACATTTTCGCTACTCGATGCAACAACAACAACAAGACAAAGAACTGTACGTACAGAAGAAAATATAGCTGCTGTGAGTCCACCACATGGAAAATTTTGCGTAAAGATCTTGGTCTACACCCATACAAGATCCAACTGGTTCAAGAACTAAAGCCACTTGACCATAAAAAGCGTCGTTTGTTTGCTGATTGGGTATCGAACCAGAAGTGTTTTGGTTCCAACAAGATGGTGCTACACCTCGGGCTGCTACCGTAACAATTGATTTATTGAAAGAAAGATTTGGCGATAACATTATTTTGAAAAATGGTCCAATTAATTGGCCTCCAAAATCATGCGATATAAGTCTACTGGATTATTTTCTTTGGGGTTATATCAAGTCATTGGTTTATGCTGATAAACCAGAAACAATAGACGCTTTGGAAGCCAACATAACTCGTGTTATTGATGAAATAAGGCCTTAATTACTGGAAAAAGTGATCCAAAATTGGTCTGGTCAAATTCGGTGCCTCAGAGCGAGTCATGATGGACGTATGCCAGAAATTATTTTTAAAACATAAATGTCATAAAATTATTTTTCAAATAAAAATGAATTTGGCTTCAAACTTAATTTAAATGTGTTTTATTTCAATTCAAAGTTCTATCACTAAAAAAACACCCGATACATATATTATAAGTTTACAAGTTAGATTTGTCTATCCAAATTGAGTTGTTTCGCTGTAGTTTTAACTCTAATTGCGCTGAAAACACTATCTTGTTTGTGGAATAGTTCTTCTTTGAGCTTTTTCACCGAATTCACTTTTCACCAATTACTAACTTATTACAAATAAATAATGTAGATAATACATTCACTTCCTGGCCTTTAGTGTGTTAGTGTGTTATTGAAAGAGAGAGAGGGTGTTCCTTGGAAGGTTAAAGTGAAAATGCGAATATAAAATAATTCAAAAGTAGAGAGAGATGTGTGTTATAAGTTAAGAAAACTTAAAACCAGTGAGCGGTTTATTTTGTGCTGTTTGGGCAAGCGACAAAGTGCGACTTTTTTGGGGATGTTTCTTCAAAGGTGCTTTGTGGCTAACTGACCGAGAAATGACAGACTGGGTTGAGGCTCGAAATGTAATCAGGTTAATTTCGACCCGACATTCGACCTGTTGTCGTCTTTAAACGGCGTCCGTTCTAATGGGTTTCTAAGAAAGCTGTGAGGGACAAATATTATCTTGGTTCCTAGGAAATATAATGCCCTATACATGAGCATATGTATATGTTTACCAATCGATGCAAGTCTATGAGTCTAATGACGAAAATAGTCAGAAGGACTTATGATAACATGGAAAACTGTTTGTTGTGTTGCAGCTAGAAACAGCGCAGAAATAAAAAGGGCAACTATCGTAGGAAATCCAATGTTCAGTAACAACGACCAGAACCAAGCAAATTCTACAACGCCACAGGCCGACTTGCCAGGTTTGGATGATCTGCAGTTGGATATGGATTACGATCAAATTATGCATTATTTTGAAAATTTAAAGGTAAGCAGCTATATATTTTCTACGGAATTAGTGTCGATTTAATGCGCTTTTCAGTAAATAAGATGAGAAAATTCTTGTACGATCTATTTGAGATACAACAAATGATTCAACAGTACTCTTCTAATTTCCCAAATTTTTGCTTGAGACATCAGGGATAATAATTGATTTTTTTCAGGAGTCGAATGCCTGAGTAGAAGCGATCATTGCAAGGATCCGTGAAATATTATTGTCATTCAGCGAGCAGTACAGAGCATGCGCATTGAACGGGAACCTCAACAGTCCCGATAGCATCGCAAATTCTAACGAAAGTTTCGAGTACTTCTTCGACTATCTCAGCGAGTCATATGCCTAAGCTGTGTGAGCAACGTATGTAAAAAAGAGCTTCTAGTGTTACTGTATTGTATCATCTCTGCCCATATACTGCAAGACTGACCGTTTGTCCCTGATCTTGTGTTCAACAAATGTTCCTTTGGTAGCATTACTAAATATTTTATAGGTACATGAATATGAGAAGCTATAATATAGGAAGAATAGAGAGATAAGAAACACAATGCACAATCAATTTGATTAGTTGTTATCATTAAAATTATATTATTGATTCAGCAATTTTTGCTTGAACATGAAATCTCATAAAACTCCTGGTGTTCCTTATGAAGAGTATTTCTCAAGCTGCTTCTGGAGTACCACAGGGTTCTCAATTGGGTCTTCTCCTTATCGATGGTATTTCAGGTTGTTTTTATTCTGCCATGAGTAAACTTTACGCTGACCATAATTTTGTGTTAATTTCAGTAAATCCTCTGGTTTGACATTAACTTATATAAGATTCATCGAGTCCAAGACCACTAAAATCACTCCTTGTTTTAGACTAAACATTTGAGAAATACTCTGTATAACTTCAAGCAATTAAAGTCCATAGAATTCAACAAAAAATTACCTCACAAAGCAAGTGACTATTTCAAATAAATTTTGTATGCAGGAAATTCAAAATCTTATCAATCTATTCTATTTTTATAAATAGGTGTATACTTTCTTCTCAAGTTCATGTGAGGCATTTTATGGTAAACTGCAACTAAAAATAATGGATAAAAAATTGCTTCATTGCTGAACACTTGACCACAAAGAAATTTGCATTGCCAAAGACTCTTCAACGGATGGTATGTTTTGTTGACTTTCAAAAAGAAGAACAGGTCACCTGAAACAGTGTTAGACGCGATCTCGAAAATAATATTGTTTCTTGGTGTCCTGTTCATTTATTTGATTGAATTTTTCAGTAAGGGTGGGTAATAACAACGAAGTGTCTAATCATGGATAATTGCAGTGATCGGAAAATATCTAGTCAATAAATTAACTTATACTAAGCTTTATATTTTAAAATATAGTGTAATAAATGTATTCTGAAAGAATTCCTCCAATATAAAATGTTTAAATTTGCACAAATATGGTTCCTGGTATTAAGAAAGAACAATTCTATATTAAAAGATTTTTCACTTAATCATATTGTTTATGATGAGGAATTTGATGGAGAAATTTACTTAGCAATAGAATAAACAATTCATCAATTTATATTACCATCCGTTAATCTTTTCCCTTTGTATATTCAAACATCTTGTTTCAAATGAAAACGAAATTTCTTCATCATATTTCGCGAGATATTTATTTTAGTTATGTAAATTTGTGTAAACTTGTATATAAATTAGATGTAATTCCCTGACTGATATTTGAAAAGGGAAAGTTGATTTCAACTAACGAGTATTATTTCGCGATCAGTGAAATATTTTTTCCTACAATTAAGCACACAAATGTGAAGGACATTTGTATATTCAGTAAAATAGACTGCTTAGATTATTATATTTAAGGAAACATTATTTTCTAGTCTTGACAGAAAATCTGTACGAAATATTAAATGTAGTACTACTTGAACTTGAATGTTAGTAAGCTTTCAAATTGAAAAAGGCTTTCATTTTGTAAAGCGATGTACCTATATTTATTCCAAATTATCCTTGACGTTCACCGATGGTTTGAAATTTGTTTAAACTAATCACTGTCATTTTTCTACACTGAAATTCTTCAAATGTTATCTTAGTCAGTTCAGCTATTGATGGATGCAAAATGGAATCACTATCGAAACTGAAGTATGAAAAAACACTGTTAATATATATACAAATATAAATATGTTGAAAGTATCTTGCTTGTCTACAAATTAAGTGTTAAAACTGTAGATATATATTTGCCGCTTTTACTTCTACATTCCAAAACTTGGTTTTAATTGGATCAATATATGACGACACACGATGTTCAAATTGGCAGAGCGGTGGAGGATGGTTCACAAGAAGTCATCTAAATAAATCAGATTTCTCAAATACCTTGACATTCATTATAAGAAGAATGTTGTAGTTGAAGTATTTCAGGTAACAGTTTTTGTTCTTTCTGTAAAGTTTAAATCAATTTAAAATTACAAACTAAAAACATAAAATGGTATAAATGTACTACAATCATATTCAGATGATCAATATCCTTGTAATGTAGTAGTCAAAATAGAAACACTAGGGTGGGTCAAAAAAGTCGAATAATTTATTTTTGACTTTATACCCTGAAAAATAGGTTCGTAGACACCTAAAAAGAATTCTCTGCAAGTAAGAGCTCTTAATTATAACGGGAAGGTCCTCCGCTTTGCGGGTCTCTATTTTTATCGAATAATAAGATAAAAAAATTCATATCTCGCTTCCAAGTGCTTGGAAAAATTTTCCGTGGCATAGACTTTGTGAGAAATTGAATGCTTTACAAAAAAGGTTCCTTATGATTTTTTCAAAAACTCAACCGATTAAAAGATATTCATAGTTGAAGTTTGGCTATTTTATTATAAATTGGCGTTTTTATTATAAATTTTATAAGTCGATGAAAAAAAATTATTTCGAATTGCGGAACTCATGATTTTGTAGGAAATTTACTGCTCTACAAAAATGGTCTCTCATGATTTTCCGATTAAGTGAAGCCGTTACGAGATATCCATCGTCAAACATTAACGAATATCAATATTTCCAGTTTTTGATCAATAATTCGATAAATTTCAATTTAAATTATTAGTTTCAGGAAAATTTACATAAATTTAAATTTCTATCATAAAAGTCACTCCTTCAGGAGTTATTTGTTCAAAAATTCATTAAGAAGTTTTTGTTCTAATGATATTTTTTGTAAGCTTTATTTGTTATAATTTAAAATGTCATTTGCATTGGCATTTCATATTATTACGGTTGTTTAGTATGTATTTTCAAATTTTATTCAACCAATTATACATAAATTTTTTTGTGAGAGAGGGTTTTTGTTCTGAATTACATTACTTCTTCTGTTGGTACTTTAAAGCTAGCGCCACCTATGTTTTTTTTTCTTAACTATCTTCGTTGTCTACTCGTTTATCACCACATTTTCAGTGCTCCAAAAACTCATCATTTTGTATACATGATAAAAACAATTTTTTCGAAATAAGCAATTTTCTCATCATATAAATTTATTTATTATCAATAATTCTACAATGAATAACGAAATCTAATTTCTCGTTTTAATGCAATCAAACAAGCTCAAGACTGAAAACAATATTAAAAAAATTGTTTATAACATTTCTTTATCCATCGAAACTCAAATTTATGTGAATTTTCCTGAAACTAATAATTTAAATTGAAATTTATCGAATTATTGATCAAAAACTGGAAATATTGATATTCGTTAATGTTTGACGATGGATATCTCCTAACGGCTTCACTTAATCGAAAAATCATAAGAGACCATTTTTGTAGAGCAGTATATTTCCTACAAAATCATGAGTTCCGCAATTCGAAATAATTTTTTTTCAACGACTTATAAAATTTATAATAAAAACGCCAATTTATAATAAAATAGCCAAACTTCAACTATGAATATCTTTTAATCGGTTGAGTTTTTGAAAAAATCATAAGAGACCTTTTTTGTAAAGCATTCAATTTCTTATAAAGTCTATGCCACGGAATATTTTTCCAAGCAGTTGGAAGCGAGATATAAATTTTTTTATCTGATTATTCGAAAAAAATAGAAACCCATAAAGCGGAGGACCTTCCCGTTATAATTAAGAGCTCATACTTGGAGAGAATTCTTTTTAAGTGTCTACGAACCTATTTTTCAGAGTATAAAGTCAAAAATAAATTTTTCGATTTTTTTGATCCACCCTCAGAAACATTTTCTTGTTATATGGATAATTTCTTCTCATTATTATCGAAATCGCTCACTCAAATTTTTGTATGTTCTAAATAAGTTTTCGACAAAGCACTTGTTTCTTACAATATAAAAAATCCATATTGACATATATAAGCACTAGTTCAGTAAAAAAATTAAGATGAAAACAAATTTCATTTGTTATTATATAAAATCTTCGCATTATTTATTCAATTTAATAAAATTAAATCAAAGTGTGTTAGACAAACTAAGTTTGTATTTTAGTAGACATGTAGAATTCTAAAATTTTGTACATTACAAACTACAAAGGAATCTATAGAAAATAAAAACAAACATTTTTGATACAATATTGTTTTAGTTAGGTAATTTTACCTACAAATTTTGAGCCGCAAAATGCCTTATCGAAAATTGAAATATAAAACAGTCATACAACATCTTTTGAGAATGAAAAATAAAATCTACCAGGAATATTCATTGTCTTCGAATACATGTACAACTTTTAAAACGTGGGAAAATATAAGAGGATAACTCAAAACGTACAACATTATAAACAACATATAGAGATGTTTTCAAAATCACAAAAAGATTTTCAAACGTTGTTCCAGAGAATGTGTTATTTTTTATTGAATCAGTCCTTACTTGGTGAAAATCCATATTAACCTTATTAATATTTTAACCTTATTTAAATATTATTGTGTTATTTTTTAAATTTGTGTAAGGCATTTTTGGTTCAAAATTTGTTAGTCAAAATATCTGATTTAAGCACTATTGTATCTACCATGTTTGTTTTTATTTTCTATCAATTTTCCTTATTTTTCATAGATTTCTTTATATTTCCTAACTATGCACATATTTTGTGTATTTACTAATATTTTGTTTTTGTTATTTTATTTTCAATAAATTCGGCAATTGGCAACAATCTTCTATCACCATTTAGCGATTGCTAATTTGACCCTTAGTGCAGTATGCACTGGATATTTGTAGTCATCAAAGCAAACAATCATGAATAATTTTTTTCTTCATTTATACAGTCAAAGGAATATTACAGTTTTCTCTACACCATGACCTAAGTTTCATATGCACTACGCTAGTACACTAGGGTAGCCTCCGCTCAGCCCATATAGACCTCGTGTGTCTGTTTCTTACCACAAAAGAAGTATCGAAGCTGTTAGTGTCATTTCTCAGTATGTTTTATTCTGTACATTGAGTATATTTTTTCGAATTACCCTGAGAAAAAGGAACTTCACTTCAGGAAGAAGAGGCAAATTGCCATTTAGTTTGTAAATGGACATATCATGGTACGAATTTTTGAGTCCATTGCGGAGAAAGAAATGAATCCTTTCGAATGAAAAGTATCGATTCTATAATTTCTGCATATCAAACGAAAACGAAATTTCAACGGTTCAAAACGTCCAGGTTTGAATCAGTTGGAAATGAACTTTGTGAGGATTTACGGCAATACCTTTGAATTAAGTTGACTTTCCTCCCTTTCATTCAGTTCACTGTATGAATCTAATTAAACTATTGTATTTATTTCCATGATGAAAATTAGAACTTTAGAAACGAGGAGGTAATAAGTTAACATGATGATGTTCGTTTAGAAAGTTCTGAGCTGTAACAGTACAATATGTAAGTTACCATGAAAATAAACTATTTGTAATTGTCGTTTTATTTCAATCATTATTTTTTATAGGGAAAATTTTAAGCTTCCTGGGAAAGACAAGTATTTAAAAAAAATAAAGGGAAACTCCTTCTCAGAGAAAATATCATTCGATCAAATAATATATGATACTGAAGATATCTTTCAGTTAGTCAACTTCCGTAGTCTGAGGATTACCGAAGGTAAAAATGTTGAAAATATTAGGTGTATTATCGAATGAAAAAAGAAACAGAAGAGAAGGGAAGAACCACATTTTGAACTGTAATATAAACTTGAAGAAACCACAGTTTTGGCGAAAAAATTATTGTTAAATTAATAAATTGTAGAAATCGTCTTGATCATTTTATTTAATTAAAATGAATTTTCTTCAAGTGGGGACCGATTCAACCAATAATAATAAAAAAAATTGTGTAACATGAAAATAGAGGTCTAAAATGAATTTATGGGTAATATATGAAACAAATATACATAAAAATAACAATAACCTTCCGAATTGAAAAACCAAATTTTATTACACCCTACTTTCAATATTTCAAGTGATGAATCCCTAAAGTTGAACTTGGAATAAGAATCATAAAAATAGTATTAAGCAAGAAAGAAAATTAAAAAATATTCGTTTGAAACACACAAAAGGTATTTGTGAGGAAATTGCTACACGTCTTAACCCGAAATATGATTCATGAACTTCTTTAAAAATTGATACTTCAGCGAATTCATTGAAAAATTAAAAACACTACATATAAAGATGATAAATTAGGGATTTTATAAGTCGACTTCGAATGATTGCCAGAAATACTATAGGGCTTGCCTCAAATGCATAAATTGCTACTGATAGTGATACCACATACATTCTGTCAAGAAAGTACCGGGAATTATCGATTTAAATCTGGCGGGGCAATGAGGCAGGTAAAAAATTTTTTCCTAGGTTGGTACCACTGTCCTTAATTACTATGCCAAGCTTGAGCGGGATCTGTCAACTAGTGTGTTTGCAACAGCTGATTAAGTCAGTCGATGTCAGAGTGCGTGCCGATTTTTACTATGGGTGATTACGTTGAGCAAAGAATTTGTTTAAAGTTTTGTGTTGCAAATGAATTTTCGTGTGCCGATGCATTGAAAATGTTGCAAAAGGCCTTTGGTGATAATGCTCTATCGAAAACTCGTGCATATCAGTGGTACAGAGCCTTCAAGGACGGTCGTGAAGTGGTCGCCCATCGACGGCTTCGATCGAAGATAACGTCGATAAAATTAAGGAACGGGTGCTGGAAAACCGTCGTACCAGCTTGAGAGAGATAGCACATGATCTTAAGATATCCCACGAGTCCGCACGTACGATTTTGATTGATATTTTGGGCATGAGAAAGGTGGCCGCACGACTCGTACCGAAAGACCTGAATTTTCTTCAAAAACGTCATCGCGAACAGGTTGCTTCAGACATGCTGGATCGCTGTAATTCCGATTCTACATTCATGGAACGCATTATAACTGGTGATGAGACCTGGGTCTACGAGTACGATATGCAAACAAGCCAGCAATCATCGGAATGGGTGGCAAAAAATGAGCCGAAACCGAAAAAACCACGCCAAAGCCGCTCGAAAATGAAGGTGATGCTCATTGTTTTCTGCGATATCCGTGGCGTGGTGCACTACGAATTCGTTCCAGAGGGTCAGACGGTAAACAAGGAGTATTACCTAGGCGTTATGAAACGTTTGCGTGAGCGTATCCGTAAGAAGCGGCCAAATTTGTGGGCGAACAACTCATGGATTTTGCATGACGATAACGCGCCTTCTCACCGAGCTACGATTGTGACTGACTTTCTCGCCAAAACCTCAACAAACGTGCTTCAGCAACCACCGTATTCGCCGGATTTGGCTCCCTGCGACTTTTTCCTCTTCCCAAAACTAAAATTGCCCCTTCGTGGCACCCGTTTTGAGTCGATTGAAGCCATAAAACAAAATTCGGCGCGAGAGCTAGAGTCCATCCCGGAAAGCGCCTATAAAAAATGTTTCGATAATTGGAAGTGCTGTTGGCATAGATGTATTGGAGCAAATGGAGCCTATTTTGGAGGCGACCCAATAAATTTTGACGATTAAATGTAAAAATGTTGTTTTAATTGAAAATTCCCGGTACTTTCTTGACAGAGTAGTATAAAGGATCTTTCATTAACAAAGCCCCATTTTTTTTTGAAAATAAAACATATCAGTTATTTGAAAATTATTGAAATTTTTATTTCATTATAAAGTACAATGGATACCATTAGTTATGAAACAAAACCTCATTTAAATGTCCAGCACAAAAACGCTGGCAGGAATGAAGTCGTTGAACCCAATTTTCCACGGCTCTCTCACACAAATCAGGTCGTATGTTAGCAATTACTTGTTCAATATTGATCTGTAAATTGTCTAAATTTGCTGGAGGATTACTGTAAACCAATGGCTTCATGTAACCCCAAAGAAACAAGTCCAATGGAGTTAAATCGCTGAGAATGATTTCGCTGATTCCCGATTTTGTCTAAGCACCAATCACTGAATACACGACGTTTTAAATGATCTGTTGGTATGAGTTCTTGGGTTAAAACTATTTAGTATGGATGTAAACCAAGGTTTTTTCGTAAAATTCGCCACAAAGACGTCTGAGAGATACCTAGTTGTTGTGAACGTCGAGAAATCGATAAATTTTGGTATTCACAAACACTTTCACATACGCCAGCAATATTCTCTTCATTTCTTTGTCTCACTGGCACTGTAACATTATGAAGTGTAAAATTTGTTTCAAACTTCTTCCTGAAATGTTCAACTGTTCTTTTATCCGGACGATTATAACGACCAAAAATTGGAGTTAAAGCACGTAAAGTTAGAGTAACAGATCGCGATTTTTCATAATAAATTCGGATTGTGAACGTTGTTGGAGTGTGTACTTTTTCTTGATTAAATAGTAAATATTGACAAATACAACTGTCAATATCACAAATAAAAAATGGCTGCCATGAGTGAGTAATGTCAATTTAAAAATGGGGCGTTCCCATTGAAAGATCCTTTAGTTTTGTTAAGTAAATTGCTCTTCCCACCAAATGTTTAAAACCTGTCTATTTCTAATGCATGGCCATCATGCGTTTTTCATTGGCAGTCAAAATTAAATGCAAAAAACCTTCCTTTTTATGCCACTAACATTTTTAGACATCTCTACCCTTAACCTATGTGGCACTCTATATCTGTACTTCTGCGTCATTTCTTATACTTTCAAATGGTTTATATCATCTACTCATAATGATTTTGCAAAATCGACTAGTGTCTGACAAAGGTATGATATAGCACTCTAATAGTGAAGAAGAAACATTTATATGGACCAATAGATCAACATATGGAAAGGTTTAATGAAAATGTTTTCACTTATCTGTCTGTTTATTCACATTTAAGTGTACTTTCCTAAATACATGAAGTCATAAGGCGAAAGCCACCGGTGACAACCTCCCATATTATTTTGAATCATATATTTCATTGTGAACTTGTTTTTATTATTCTCTTCTTGCCACTTTTCATCTGCTGCCATCTTATCAAGAATTTCTTGGGAAACAGCCATTGCTTTAAAAGGCATTTTCTTAGCTACATCTTCAAGCAAATCTTTTACTTCGGCATATTCAAATTTACCTGCAAGCTCAAAAATAATCCTGCCTAGAAAAAACAGGAAATTAATTATGAACTACAACATACTTCGTACTAGGTCGAACCTGCTCTGACAGGTGAAACATAATGATCTATGCCTCCTTTACCACCCCCCATTCTTTGTCCCTGCCCTTTTTTCGTTACGGGCTGCCAAGGTGGATCAACTCTCCACACAGCAAACATCCTACTAGTATCCATTTTTCTACCTATTGTAAGACGCAGCATATCGAAATGATTCCATTTTAAACGGCCACCGCCCAAAGCCTACAGTTTAATAGAGATCAGTTTCTTATAAATCTCAATACTCTATATCATACCATCACACCATATTGTTTATATTGAAGTTTATTATGTACTTCTTCAGGACCCCTCATAAACTTTAGTCTTTTCTGCATTTTCGGAGGCCTTGCATTAGGAGGAAACTGTGGAACTTTATCAACAAACTTCAACTTTGTCTTTGATTTCTCCGGTATTTCGATATCTGAAAGTAAACTCAAATTCATAAAAACTCAAAAAATGGGGGGCAAATCTCACCATCAAAATTTTTTGGTGGTGGAAAATATTTGAATCCTGCTCTCTGTATTAGAGAGAAACATGTTGCTGCAAAAAAGTCGATGAATTAATAAAAGGAGAACACAAAGTTGCATTTTATTCTCACTTCTTAATAGACTGCTGGAATTCATATTTAATTAGAATTGCTTTGAAACAGGCAAGAGACACTAATGCAATTTGCTTCTCTTGAAAAATTTCGAGGTTATTAATTTCAAAGAAAACTATTCCATAGAGCACTTGTCATTGTAATCATCAATTTCTCTTCTTTCTTTATATAATAATAACATTTTTTGGTTTGATGAATTAAATTAACATGTTTTAGTTTTTATTATCTTTAAAATCATTGAATTGAGTGTGATGGTGATAAGTTCCTAGACGTCAACTTGCATATTTATTTGTCTATACATCTGGAGGAAAAACAAGGGTAGTATATACTGATAAGAAATTTTGATTGTGGTTTGATAATGGAAAATATTTTCATCATGTGAGCGAAATAGTTCTTCCTTGAATCTAAATGTTTAAGTTGTATCATGTTATAGTGTTTCGTTGAACATTCAACAATGTTTTTATTGAAATTTTGTTTTATAATATTGAATACGTTATATTTATGTGCAGCTGAAGATGAATTGGTAGCAGTTACAGCTGTAAGTGTAGAAATATATTCATTTGTTGATAAGAAGTTTCATTTGAATTTAATTTACAGTTGATAAGACATGGAAGTAGGATACCTGAATCTTTTTATCCAAAAGATCCATATACTAACATTTCTTGGCCGTTTGTATTGGGTGATTTAACTAATGTAAGTAAGTGAAAAGCTTCTCAATGATTTTCCTTATAAAGGAAATTTTTAATTGCTTTCCAAATAACTGTATTTATTGAAACATTCTTTACCTTGCTTTACAGCATGGAGTTTCAGAAATGTACGACGTTGGCAAATGGTTAAGGAAAAAATACACTCCTTTTCTGTCGGAAAAATACGATCCCAGCCAAATATACGCTCAATCTCTTGATTATGATAGATGCATCATGACAGGAGAGGCAACATTAGCAGGTAACAACTTAATTTATAAACTCCTGAATTATTAAGCCGGTTGTTTTTGTCTGTAGCATTAAAAAAGTTCAAATAGTACCTAGAAAAACTCTCTAAAAACTCTACAAATTTTAATCTGAAAATTCTCTTGAAAATTTATTAAAATGAAGTTCAATAAAATGTCTCAGAAAAACTGTTTTTTATAGACATATCAACACATATGTGCGGCAATCAACTGATAATATCGGCTGACAAATACTTCGGAAGGAAATACAGTGTCTTCCTAAATTGGACGTAGGCATGATTACTTGGAGAGATACAATTTGTTAAAATTATAACTTTTTCAAAGTTTTTTGCTCATATCATCTGTATTTCTCAAAATAATATATTTATTTTTGAAATATTATAATATAAACAGATGTATTCTGTTAGTCTTCTACATATTTAATTTCAAAAAATTATACTTAATATTATTACTTCAGGAGTTAAATTAATGTCATATAAGCACCGCTTATATCAAACGATATATATAATAAACACACATTATAATACATTCTGTCAAGAAAGTACCGGGAATTATCGATTTAAATCTGGCGGGGCAATGAGGCAGGTAAATTTTTTTTTTCCTAGGTTGGTACCACTGTCCTTATTTACTATGCCAAGCTTGAGCGGGATCTGTCAACTAGTGTGTTTGCAACAGCTGATTAAGTCAGTCGATGTCAGAGGGCGTGCTGATTTTTACTATGGGTGATTACGTTGAGCAAAGAATTTGTTTAAAGTTTTGTGTTGCAAATGAATTTTCGTGTGCCGATGCATTGAAAATGTTGCAATAGGCCTTTGGTGATAATGCTCTATCGAAAACTCGTGCATATCAGTGGTACAGAGACTTCAAGGACGGTCGTGAAGTGGTCGCCCATCGACGGCTTCGATCGAAGATGACGTCGATAAAATTAAGAAAAGGGTGCTGGAAAACCGTCGAACCAGCTTGAGAGAGATAGCACATGATCTTAAGATATCCCACGTACGATTTTGATTGATATTTTGGGCATGAGAAAGGTGGCCGCACGACTCGTACCGAAAGACCTGAATTTTCTTCAAAAACGTCATCGAGAACAGGTTGCTTCAGACATGCTGGATCGCTGTAATTCCGATTCTACATTCATGGAACGCATTATAACTGGTGATGAGACCTGGGTCTACGAGTACGATATGCAAACAAGCCAGCAATCATCGGAATGGGTGGCAAAAAATGAGCCGAAACCGAAAAAACCACGCCAAAGCCGCTCGAAAATGAAGGTGATGCTCATTGTTTTCTTCGATATTCGTGGCGTGGTGCACTACGAATTCGTTCCAGAGGGTCAGACGGTAAACAAGGAGTATTACCTAGGCGTTATGAAACGTTTGCGTGAGCGTATCCGTAAAAGCGGCCAAATTTGTGGGCGAACAACTCATGGATTTTGCATGACGATAACGCGCCTTCTCACCGAGCTACGATTGTGACTGACTTTCTCGCCAAAAACTCAACAAACGTGCTTCAGCAACCACCGTATTCGCCGGATTTGGCTCCGTGCGACTTTTTCCTCTTCCCAAAACTAAAATTGCCCCTTCGTGGCACCCGTTTTGAGTCGATTGAAGCCATAAAACAAAATTCGGCGCGAGAGCTAAAGTCCATCCCGGAAAGCGCCTATAAAAAATGTTTCGATAATTGGAAGTGCCGTTGGCATAGATGTATTGGAGCAAATGGAGCCTATTTTGAAGGCGACCCAATAAATTTTGACGATTAAATGAAAAATTGTTGTTTTTATTGAAAAT
This sequence comes from Megalocaria dilatata, assembly GCA_034642435.1. Taxonomy (NCBI): domain Eukaryota; kingdom Metazoa; phylum Arthropoda; class Insecta; order Coleoptera; family Coccinellidae; genus Megalocaria; species Megalocaria dilatata. The sequence continues at coordinate 7,858,826 of CM067857.1, read as the reverse complement.
TCCCGGTACTTTCTTGACAGAGTAGTACATCCAAATGAGATAAAAAAATTCAATAAATATAAGTTATCAAACAAAAACCCTATAAATTAAATATTTTGAGTAGACAAAATTTTGTTTCTGCTCATCTCTGTTATGGAAACAGATATCTTTCAAAAATGTTTAACATAATCCTAAGAATTTCATCATAAAACTATCTCGTTTGTTTGCTGATTGGGCCCTAGAACAGCTTGAAGTTGATCCACTATCATAAGACTGTGTTTAGTGATGAAGCTCATTTCTGGTTGAACGGTTATGTAAACAAGCAAAGTTACCATATATGGAGTGAAAACAATCGTCAAGAAGTTCTGTAGGTTCCATTGCATCCTGAAAAATGCACTGTATGTTGTGCTTTACACGCTGGAGGCATCATTCCTCAGAGCTAGTAGTGATGGACATATGCCGGAAATTATTTTTTAGACATAAATGTCATAAAATTATCTTCCAAATGAAAAAAAATTTGGCTTCAATCTTAATTTAAATGTGTTTAATTTTAATTTAAAGCTCTATCACTCTAAAAAACACCCGATACATCATTATGATATAGAAAGCACACCAAAGACCAAACTACCAGCATGAATACCTGTTATCTATAGAGTAAACTTTTTTCCAATACATTATACCTTATTTAACATTAATTTTGAATGTAACTGGCAGAAAGACCTTGTTCGATAACTATCAATAAAGTTGATGTCTACTACTAAATATAAATATTTTGTATATTCCAGGACTGTATCCTCCCATTTCCGACGAAATCTGGAACCCAAATCTGCGATGGCAACCCGTTCCCATCCACATATCACCCTTCAATCAAGATATCATCGTCAACATGAACGCCTGTCCGAAAATCTTTAATGAATCTGCTGTCATAAGACAGACTGAAACTTACAAGCAAATAATGAAGAAATATGCTGGATATTTCAAATATCTGAGTGAGAAATCAGGAGAACCAATAGATTTTGCTACAATCTACCCTATATTCGATACTTTATTCAGCGAACTCAAGCTGAATCTAACATTACCACGATGGGCTCAGAAGATTTGGCCTCAGTTGCTTCCTTTGGTGGTAAAATACACCAAGATGGACTCGTTAACCATGACCGAACGAAGGATACAAGTTGGTCCACTGTTGAATCGAATCCTCAGTCAGTTCGACAGGGCAATTATCGGTAAAGATTTTGGCACCACCAAAACAGTCTATCGAAAATACATGGCGTATTTCGCTACCGAATGGATATTGTATGATCTCACATACACCTTAGGACTTCCACCCATAAATATACCTGATTTTGGAGCTCTCTACTTGTTGGAGTTGAGAAAAAGCCCTGAAGGAAAGTACTACGTGAATATTTTGTATCGTCATTCAGCCAATAGAGGAACCAAAGCAGTACGCGTGGCGATCGGCGGAGAAAAACCCAATTTAAGTTATGAAAAATTCACGAAGATCGTTAAACCTTACGTGGTAAACAGCTCTGAATGGGCTCAATTGTGCGAAGCTTTCACAAGTCAGCAAGTTAGCGTAGCCACCAACGTTCCTATGACCAAATGATCTTATTATTGAAATAAAGTTGTTTTTATGGTTACTGTGTGTCGTTTCTTCAAAATTCCATTGTAAAAGATTTTATTTCGTGTATTATACTCCTGAATATCTGATTGTGGGAGAGTGGCGTTTAAAGAAAGAGCCAGGATGGTAAGACCTTCCTCTGAGCAACCCTGTAGTTTCATTTATATATAAAACTAAGGTTTTAGACATTGAAAACCTTCTGATATCCCAAAACCTAATTAGTGTGCAAACAATATTAAATAGATCAGTCAATTCAGTGAATACACAGATAACTTGGCAATGGGAACATGTCACAAAGATCTTGGAGGTAATTCAAAAAATGATTCTTTGGTAGGCAATCTCCCATACATACATACACCTTCTATCTAATTTTATTATAATCCGGGTGCATAATATATAGGGTTATAATCCTAATGCACTTGGTTGAAGTGCAGATTCAACTATCTATGCCGTACAATAATAACGTTGTTCAGGAATGCCTTGTAGTGAGATAGCTTGAGGCACTTTGTAGTGCTAATTAATAATGGAACCATAATTCATTCACTCCTAAAACTCTGAATTCTCAAAGTTCCATGAAGACGCTTTCAGGATTTCAATATGTTAAATGGACAATTCAGATTAAACTAAACAGGACGCTTCCAACTGGGGTATAAATACAGTAACAATAAATAAAGAATACATGGTACAAAGAAGAGTAACGTAGATATCAGTTATAATTCAATGCAATACAATATCTTTTCATCTCGTTAAACCGTCTAGGTTAACTTTTCTTTGTGGCTACTCTTACAAAGGAATTTCACAAAATTTTTGTTCTCGGGTCAAGCTTGATCACAGAGTCCTTCAACAATTTATCTAGTTCTATGTTTCCAACACATGTGACTGACCACAGATATAGTCACTGTGTCAAAGTATGTCATATTAACCTCTGTTGATCATCGATATTGTATTGTTTATTGTTTACTTTTTTCGAGTGATATAATTGTAAAATGCTTTTCGAAATCAGTGAAATTCGAAAATCTGAATTATTATAGACAGTGAAGAGATCCACATATTTATATAAAGGGAGATAAGGCTGGAAGAACCACCTAGGGAATTTTATGCCTACTTGTCACTGTCGATGCCAGGCGTAAGAGTGTGAAAAATGTTCTCTCCAGAAGATTGGTGGTAATCGTTGGCGACTTAACGCCTGCTTCAGAGAGTCCAGTTTTCCTTTGTTAGAATTAGAACGCCATTGTCCATTTTTCATAAAAAGTGAAGGTTAGACACAAAGAGAAGTCGACTAAGCTGCTCTCACATGTAAAGTTGTTATATTGTATTGAATTACCTGAGGTCAACGTGAGTGTTATTTGTATCATGTATTCTTTATTCATTGGTCGATTTTACTGTATTGAGGCTTCAGCTAGGGGCGAACTGTTTACTTTAATCTGAATCGACCATTTAACATATTTTATACATGTAAGCGTCTTTATATTCATTTCATTTACTTGAATCTAGAGGTGGTTACCTATGGTAATTGTTTGAGAATTCAGGGTGTTTAGAGTGAATGAAATGTGGATCTACAATTAGATACTGACGCAACAACCCTGTGTCTTCAGAGAGGGCCGCAACAAGTCCTTCCTGAACAAGTATTATTAGATATAAATATTATAATGAATAGGTAGTTAAATAAAAGACACCACAATCTCTGTGCCTTCAGAAGTTGCAACAAGACATTCCTGAACAACGATATTATGCGCCCTGATTATAATAATATAATTAGATAGTAGGTGTGTGAATGAGGAATTCCTGACGAAAGTGTTATTGTTAAACTACCTCGAAGATCTTTGTTACATATTCCTATTGCCAGGTTATGAGTGTGTTTACTCAATTGATTGCTTTATTTACCTTTGCTTGCACACTAAATATGTTTTAGGTTATTAGAAAGGTTGTCGATCTCTGGAACGTCAATTTTATGAATGAAGGAAAGGACAGGGTTGAAGAAGGTATGGGAGCTGAAGAAGAGGCTCGGGTTTTTCTCCCTGACTCTTTCCCTAGAGCCAAACCTATTTGGTTCACTGTGTAGCTTTACGAACCACAGAGTAGATTTAACTACTGACTGATAAATGTTTGTTTCCATTCATTGAGGGTTGTTGCTTTTTAATATTACTCATTATATATATATATATATATATATATATATATATATATATATATATATATATATATATATATATATATATATATATAACGTCCTATTTTCCCGCCACTAGATGATCACAATAAAAAGGTTAGCGTTCTTTACAGTACTCCGCCTAATCCCAGATATCTTGGAGTTCTCCGTAAAATCTCTGATATGTTAGAGTACTCTGTCAAAGGACGGGATAGCTCAACAGGAGTGATCCATTTGCAAAATATTATGATCTTTATTTCAGAATACGTTTATCTTCAGCATAATTATCTGTGATTTCTCAATCTTATTATAAAAAAGGAGCACAGAACATCTCAACAGAAAAATGTTTAATTGTTTATTCTGGGCTGTAGGTAATTACTTTAATTGCTGCTTCCCATTTACTTGGAAGCCAGTTGAATCTTCGGGTAGAGAAGTTGTTCTTTCTTGAGTCAATCATCGCTTTAACATCGCTAACCAGGTCATTTTTCTCTTGGTAGTTTCACTATCGATCGACTCCAGTTCAGGGCAACCTCCTGGAAATACCACAATACTGCCTTTTTGAGCTTAGTGCTGCTCATCAAACTCTCATTCTCTGCGTCCTTTTTGCTGTTATTGTAATCTGGTTAAAAAAAGTTACAGTTGCAGGTGCATGGTGGTTGTAAGATTTCCTTCACTGTGTAATGATATCCTATATTAGTACCTATGAATATGTGCATGTTGAATATGAAGGTTATTTATACCCTTGGGTACTAATAGGTTCACTTTGCATTCAGAAACTTCCTAGAGCATAGAACAGTATACTGAACATAATTACTACTTTGTTTCCGTGATTTCTTCCTTACATTATGGAATTGATTTAAAGCAATCTTTCAACTTGTCACTCTGAACACACCAATCGTCCCAAGCCTGGATAACATCGAATCGATCCATAACCGCCGCTTCGAGCCTACTGGTGTCGAAACCTATAAACTAATTTTCGGACAAATTGATGTGGATTTAGCAGTTGATTGCTCGACCAAAAGACACGCCCTGAGGGATCTAAAACACTCAATTAGGAGGCCGTTACACGTCCCGCAACACCCGTTCCCGGAAAATTGAAAGCGAAGACCCTCGATCGCCATTGCGACGTGTGAGAATTGAGTTTTCGGTTTCGGATATTAGTTCTGTAACCCCTTAGGTGCAATGAGAGCTCCGAATATCGACGGGATTCTATTGGTGATGGATTGTTGGTGGATGGGTTGATGGCTGAATTAAATCTGATATGGTTTCCTTAACAAACGTTCTTGTTTGAATTGAATTCATCACCATGTAACGTACCATAATGTTGATCATAGACGTGAGTTTCATCTCTATGGCTGAAATTAACGATCGTAATATTTACTTTGCAGCTATCGGGTGTTTTTTTAGAGTGATAGAACTTTCGATAGGGATAACTGTGATTTGACAGAAGGTAGAAGCCATGTTGTTTTGACATTTCTGTTCAGTAAGCATTGACAAATTATCATGGAAAGACTCACGCCGCAACAACGTTTATAAATTGTTCAAATTATTCGTCAAACTTATGGAGCATTTCGTGAAATTTATGGTTTACATAATCGTCCATCAGAGCAGCTTATTTGTCGAACTATCGATAGATTTCGGATAACATTTTCTCTACTCAAGGCAACAACAACAACAAGATAAAGAACTGTACGTACAGAAGAAAATATCGCTGCTGCTATCCATTCAAATTTTGAAACAAATAATCATTGATCATCGATATGTAACGAGCACCATTCACTGTAACATTAGCTCCAGCATCGTTTTTACAAAAATATGGACCGATGATGCCTCCAGCGTGTAAAGCACACCATACAGGGCATTTTTCAGGATGCAATGGAACCTGCAGAACTTCTTGAGGATTATTTTCACTCCATATATGTGTTGCTTGTTTACATAGCCGTTCAACCAGAAATGAGCTTCATCACTAAACACAATTTTACGATAAGAAAATGGATTAACTTCAAGCTATTCTAGGGCCCAATCAGCAAACAAAAGACGGTTATTATGGTCAAGTGGCTTCAGCTCTTAAACCAGTTGGATCTAGTATGGGTGTAAACCAAGATCTTTACGCAAAATTTTCCATTTGGTGGATGCACAGAGTCCAACTTGTTGTGAACGTCGATGAGTAGACAAATCTGGATCATTATTAACACTATGACTTACAGCAGCGATATATTCTTTTGTACGTACAGTTCTTTGTCTTGTTGTTGCATCGAGTAGAGAAAATGTTATCCGAAATCTATCGATAGTTCGACGAGCTGCTCTGATGGACGATTATGTAAACCATTAATTTCACGAAGTGCTCTATAAGTTTGACAAATAATTTCAACAATTTGTAAACGTTGTTGCGGCGTGAATATTTTCATGATAATTTGTCAATGCTTACTGAATAGAAATGTCAAAGCGATATGGCTTCTACCTTTTGTCAAATCACAGTTATCCCTATCGAAAGTTCTATCACTCTAAAAAAAACACCCGATATAATAATTCTGTAAGCAGTTATGAGTGTTCGGATGGTTTCTTAATTGAAATTATGTCCAGGAAATTTATTTTATTATCACATTGTGGTTCCATAGTGAATTTAAGCTTATGGTGCAAACCATTAAGATATTCCTAGATTATTTTCGAGTTCTGAATGTATTCCACAGAAGCAATCCAAAATATCGTCTACATATCTGTACAAAAAAATGATATGCTTTGCGTGTGCGGATTTAAGGATTTGTTTTCGACAAAGGACATTGTTAGATATGGAACATAGCCCTAAATGTCAGAAGTAGTCTATGGTCAACAAACACAGATATAACGGACGAAACAACTTTTCACGGAGAACTAGTACAGTACACATATAACGATTGGTATGTAAATAGTGTAATACATCTTAGAAGTAACTATTCGCCTATAATTACTTATATTCAAGAACCTAACAACCTTACAGACATAAATAAAATTGAATCAATTGAATTTAGATAATATTTAGACAACGAGAATGCGATCTATTATTCCGCAATTAGGCGGGGAGAAGACAATAGAAGAATGTTCGCTTCCAACATCCAAGAACGCCCCCTTCGATCAACCGCTCTACCGCACCATTTTAAACCTACTCTGTACCCACATCTATGCTCCTTGATAGACAAAGCCAAATTCCGCCCCTCCTGTGGTCCAGATGCATTAACGTACCTTGTTTTACGTATCTCCCGACATCGTGCCCTTGTCCCAGGTGTGGCTTGGCGGTCACATCCCAGTGTACGTGAAGGTTCGCCTAATTAAATCAGCTCCTGTTGATTAACTGGGAAGGAAATGCGATTTTTACGCGGGGAAAACCACGCAGTTGGGGCGTTCTTGTTTGGAAGTACGATCGAGGGGTTTAATAGATGTTGAGGTGTGCATGTATCGGGAGTGCCTTAATTGAAGGTGAAAACGAAACGGGGAGATCCCCTGCATAATTTCAAGAATAAAAGTTCCATAAACATGGGACCTCAAAGTTTCGTTTTCGAGATGCAGGGAGTTTGAATATTTTTCAAGTTTTTTTCTTATAGTATCTGCATTTCACAAGATATTCAACTGAATTATGGCATGAATATTACAATTTAGACATAGTCCTTGCAGACATATTCATGTCAGAAATAGAAAATAAAACCTTCAATTCGAAACTACCTGTAAATGTTCATTTCTGGTACAGATACGTAGACGATATTCTTACGTGTATCTCCGGAACATCCAGACAACTGAGTCAATTTTTGAATTTCTTGAATAATATACACCCAAAAATTAAATTCAAATTAGAAAAAGAATCGAAGAACAGTATTACATTTTTAGACCTCTCGATATCGCATCAGATAGAAAAATAGATTTCAACGTGTTCAGAAAACCCACATCCACTTATATATGTATTCCTATTGATTCCAATCACCCATATTCACAAAAAATGTCAGCGTATCAATCGATGATCCATAGAGCCTTCGCATTACCCTTATCAAAAAATGACCGCGAAGCTGAAGTCCAAATTATAAAATCAATAGCAGCGAACAACGGTTTCAACCCCAATATAATAGATAATCTAATTCGACAGAAACTATCTAAAATAGCTATGAGCCAAATTTATCCCATCAAAAAAAACGAAGAAAATAAAAAATGCATTTCTCTGTCGTACTTTGGTAGCATAAGTCAAAAAGTGGCCAATAGTTTTTCAAAATCAGATGTCAATATTGCCTTCAAAACGCAAAACAAATTATCATCGGTATTATTTAACGCAAAGGACCCTACTCCAAACATACACAAATCAGGAGTTTATGAGTTATCTTGTTCTACGTGCAGTAATATCATAAATATATAGGACAAACAGGACGTTCCTTCAAGACGAGGTTCGACGAACATAAAATGAGTTTCAGGAGAAATAAACAAAATTCTACTTTTGCCACTCATTGTCTAGAAAATGGTCATTCCTTTCCCATAATAGATAATCTTAAAATTTTACATGTAGAATCAAAAAGGAAGAAACTCGATTATCTAGAATCTGTTGAAATTTTCAAATTAGTTCACAAAAACAATAATGTAAAAATAATGAATGACTGTACGGAACTATGTAAATCGAAAATATTTGAAATATTCAAAAAGTAACATCTGTTTAAAACCTTTTTCAACGAACATAAAATAAATTTAATGAAAAGTAAACAAAAATTCAACTTTTGCCACTCATTCTTTAGAAAACAGTTATTCCTGTCGACAAAAGAAAATCTTAAGAAAATTTTACATGTAGATTCAAAAGAAAAGAAACTTGATTATTGAAATTTTCAAATTCGTTCACAATAAAAATAATGTAAAAAATAATGAATGACTGTATGGAGCTTTGTAAATCCAAATATTTGAGATATACAATAAAATAATGTAAAAATAATTAATGACTGTACGGAGCTATGTAACCCCAAAAATTATTTGAGATATTTAAATGGGTACCATCTGTTTAACAACCTTCTTTGTCGATTGCCGACATTCTGATATCTGTTAGAAGACCCCTCTTTTTTAACCCGGTTGTTTATCACGTTCCGATTGTAAACCTCTGTACCATTATTAGGTGTTACCGAGAATCTTTTGAAATATTCAAAATGATAATCACTTTTGTTTAAATACCACTGTACCACTGTTAGGTCTTCAGTTGTCTGATGATGGGATAGTTCATTTCCCGAAACTCGAGTCACAAGAAAATGTGTAATATATATTTTTTGGTAGTCAAACATAGTAATTTCTACAATTTGTTTTAATCACTGTCCTCTGTTTCACTCCAAATGTTTTTTTTTTATTTGATTTGCAATCAAAATTGGCATGTCACATGGTGTAAACTCTAAATTTGAATATGCATGCCGAATTTCAGTTGAATATCCTCTGAAATGCTTATACTATAAAAAAAACTTGAAAAAAATTCAAACTTTAACATCCTGTATCTCGAAAACGAAACGTTTGCGGTCCTATGAGTATGGACCTTTTTTCTTAAAATCATTCTAGGAATCTTCTCTCTTTATTTATACCTCCAATTCACAAACAGCCTGTTTAGTTCATTTTCACACATGTCAAAAAAGGAAAATCAATTTTCCAAATGAAATTTTCTGCAAGGAATCTCTAAGGGAAATAAGGTCGTCTAGGGACTTTTAGATTTCTCTATTTTTATCTCTTGCAATATAACGAATTTCTACTAAATATGGAGCTTTTCAATTTTGAATTCGACATTTTCCAACAAATACTATTTTTAATAAATGCAGTATAACGTAAAATTGACTGAAAATCGGTAATTAAATCTGTAATCTGATATTTCAATATATTTTATGCTTTTCGGAAAAGACCAAACGGAAATATAAATATACGAATTCAATAAAATCAGGAATATCAGTGTGTTATATTCGATATTTATCTGCGATAAATTCAGGTTAATTTATTTTACAGTCGAACAAAACAGTTATATACTCGATGAAAATGGAAAAGTTACACTTGGAAACATTTTCACTTGATTTTTTTCACATATTGATAATAATACAAATGAAATAAATATATTAATGAGTATGAACTATGGTAATATAAAGTTCTAAAAATCGAGACCGTGTAACATACACCTGTATAACAATTCTATACTCGAACAAACTCGACAAGGTTTTGTTGATCACAGAGGCAAATTGTGCACGTTTAAAACTGATTGGTTTTCGTCAGTTTGAAACGTGCGCATATCTGCAATTTGCCCCTGTGATTAACAAAACCTTATCGAGTTTATTTATTTGAATATTTTATTATTAACAGATATATTCTGTTAGCCTTCAACATATTTAATTTCAAGAAATTATATTTAATATTATAACTTCAGGAATTAAATAAATATCATATAAGCACTGCTTATATCAAACGACATATAAAATAAACATTTATTATAAGACATCCAAATGAGATAACAAAATCCAATAAATATATATTGTAAACAAAATACCAAAATCCTATAAATTAAATATTTTGAGTAGACAAAATTTTGTTTCTACTCATCCCTCTTATGAAAACAAATATCTTTCAAAAATGTTTAACATAATCTTAAGAATTTCATCATAAAACTATTACTTAGAATATTCAATATTATTGGATATCTAAGTTACTTTTTAGAAAATCTCAAGATTTGTAAAAAGATTACTAAAAAACAAGTTTTAAGAGAGACTTTGCTCGTCCGTACTCAATAATATTCAATAAAATATAATATCAATCAACAAAACATTTTTACTTACCTTTAACAATTCGATTGTCAAGAAGCTTTTTGAATTGTTAAAGGCAAGTAAATATTTTTTGTTAATTGATATTATATTTTATTGAAAATGATTGAGTATTGACGAGCAAAGTCTCTCTTAAAACTTGATTTTTAGTAATGTTTTTACATATCTTGAGATTTTCTAAAAAGTAACTTAGATATCCAAAACATATTGAATATTCTGAGTAAGATAGTTTTATGATGAAATTCTTAAGATTATGTTAAACATTTTTGAAGGATATCTGTTTTCATGAGACGGATGAGTAGAAACAAAATATTATCTATTCTACTGGATTTTGTTATATCATATGGATGTCTTATAATGAATATTTTTTTATATGTCGTTTAATATAAGCAGTGCTCATATGACATTAATTATTTCTGAAGTTATAATTTTAAATATAATTTTTTGAAGTTAAATATGTAGAAGGCTAACAGAATATATCTGTAAATATTAAAATATTCAAATAATTTTATATACCTTCTATCAACTATAAACCTCCATTAGTTTTATTTTATTCATAATATATAATTATTTGGTTTCCTTAACATTCTTTATAGAGATGATCCTTGTGCTATAACAGAGGCCGTTAAATTACCTTTCAATGTTTAAGATCAATTAAATGTTCAGTATTAATTTGCCAAGACGCTTTCTGAATTGTTAAAGGTAAGTAAATATTTTTTGTTGATTGGTATTATATTTTATTAAATGTGATTGAGTACTGACGAGCAAAGTCTCTCTTAAAACTTGTTTTTTAGTAATGTTTTTACAAATCTTGAGACTTTCTGAAACTATTAATCATTATTAATAATTTTTGGTACAGATCAGCCTAATTAATTTATATGAAATAGATATAGGTCAAGATGTATTTCTCTTGATAACATTTCTGAAAGATTTCTCTTCAAAGGAACCTTATATTTCCTTCATATATTTCTTCGTGTAAAATATTAAAACAAGCGATCTCAAAAGGTTTGTGGATGAAACCAGCAAAATTGCAATAATGTTTAAATCACTAATCAACGGATAAAACATTCTCATTATGAGTTTTCTGAAGGAGTACAGTAGTCATATTGAATAGTGATATTCACCTGAATCACTACCAGTCCTCAGGAATTTTTGAACGCATTTATCTGCACAGAAATACAAACCTGATGCTAATCCACTACTGATGAAAAATTTTGGTCCTACATCTACACGTAGCATTATAAAACAAGTCTTCGGAAATTACTGTTTTATTACCAAAAAATTCAAAACTTAACACATTTTTTTTACTACAGTTTTAGATATTACCTCATCTTAGGACAACTGAAAACTTAACAATATGTACAAAGAATTTAAGCAGGTGCAATGTTGGCATAGTGAAGCGTAGTGATCAATAGATGTTATTTGAATGCATTGACTATTTTAAAGTCACGTAGATCTGTAGGCTCATTCATTATTTTCAGATTATCTTCATTAATTTAACTCCAACGTGCTACTGATTCTCATAAAGTTAATTTCTCAGTAGTAACTAAGCAATGGAGAAGTTACCAAGAGCTACAGCGGTATAAACTGCTATCTTTTGACCTTGATTCAAGTTTCTGCCGGACTAAAGTTGAACCTGAGGGAAGTGTTTTATTCTATAGGGACAATATCAACATTAATAACTACATGTTAATGTGTTGTAGATTAATATCGCTGGCAGTTTAATTGTTTGTAATAAAACAACACTTAGTTTAACGATGAAGTGTATAATAGAAAAGATACTTACAATCTGCTTGTTACACAGACCGAATTAAAAGAGACAGAGTTTACTGAGTCGTTCATAGACCTTAACTCTTGATCATAGAAAAAACATATTATACATAGAGTAAGGTATTCTTCTTAAACTTTTGGTATATATTCACAATACTCCCACTCAACAAAAGTTTACATAAAAACAAAAAAATCAGTCTTCGCAGAGACCTAAATATTTCACAAAGTTTGAATTTTTCACATTTTGCAATGGCTTCGTTAATATATCCGCAACCATCTCATCGGTAGGCATATAGATCAAATCGATTTTGTTTTCATGTACTGCATCTCTTAAAAAATGGTACCGATTGTCTATATGTTTCGTTCTATCATGGAAAACTGGATTCGTTGCTAATTTATGAGCACTCTGATTGTCGTTGTATATGCTTATACAATTCAGTGTTCCTGTTAGCTCACATAAGACATTATTCAAATAAATGACTTTTTTTGCTGCTTCACATAGAGGCATGTACTCAGCTTCTGTTGAGGATAATGCAACAGTCTCCTGTTTGCAGCTCTTCCAAGAAATGGATGCTCCTGAAAACTTGAAGACATATCCGGAAAATGATTTATGATCTCTGTCGGAACCCCAGTCAGCATCTGCAAATCCAACTAAATCATATTGATCTTTCTGGAATTTCATATATACATGTTTAGTTCCTTTTAGATATCTCAGAACACGCTTAGCACATTGCCAATGAAGTTTAGTGTAACATGAATTATATTGATTTAAAAGAAAAATAAAAGGTGAGATATCTGGTCGAGTCATAACAGTCAAATACATTCTGTCAGGAAAGTACCGGGAATTATCGATTCAAATCTGGCGGGGCAATGAGGCAGGTAAAAATTTTTTTTCCTAGGTTGGTACCACTGTCCTTAATTACTATGCCAAGCTTGAGCGGGATCTGTCAACTAGTGTGTTTGCAACAGCTGATTAAGTCAGTCGATGTCAGAGTGCGTGCCGATTTTTACTATGGGTGATTACGTTGAGCAAAGAATTTGTTTAAAGTTTTGTGTTGCAAATGAATTTTCGTGTGCCGATGCATTGAAAATGTTGCAAAAGGCCTTTGGTAATGCTCTATCGAAAACTCGTGCATATCAGTGGTACAGAGCCTTCAAGGACGGTCGTGAAATGGTCGCCCATCGACGGCTTCGATCGAAGATAACGTCGATAAAATTAAGGAAAGGGTGCTGGAAAACCGTCGTACCAGCTTGAGAGAGATAGCACATGATCTTAAGATATCCCACGAGTCCGCACGTACGATTTTGATTGATATTTTAGGCATGAGAAAGGTGGCCGCACGACTCGTACCGAAAGACCTGAATTTTCTTCAAAAACGTCATCGCGAACAGGTTGCTTCAGACATGCTGGATCGCTGTAATTCCGATTCTACATTCATGGAACGCATTATAACTGGTGATGAGACCTGGGTCTACGAGTACGATATGCAAACAAGCCAGCAATCATCGGAATGGGTGGCAAAAAATGAGCCGAAACCGAAAAAACCACGCCAAAGCCGTTCGAAAATGAAGGTGATGCTCATTGTTTTCTTCGCTATCCGTGGCGTGGTGCACTACGAATTTGTTCCAGAGGGTCAGACGGTAAACAAGGAGTATTACCTAGGCGTTATGAAACGTTTGCGTGAGCGTATCCGTAAGAAGCGGCCAAATTTGTGGGCGAAAAACTCATGGATTTTGCATGACGATAACGCGCCTTCTCACCGAGCTACGATTGTGACTGACTTTCTCGCCAAAAACTCAACAAACGTGCTTCAACAACCACCGTATTCGCCGGATTTGGCTCCCTGCGACTTTTTCCTCTTCCCAAAACTAAAATTGCCCCTTCGTGGCACCCGTTTTGAGTCGATTGAAGCCATAAAACAAAATTCGGCGCGAGAGCTAAAGTCCATCCCGGAAAGCGCCTATAAAAAATGTTTCGATAATTGGAAGGACCGTTGGCATAGATGTATTGGAGCAAATGGAGCCTATTTTGAAGGCGACCCAATAGATTTTGACGATTAAATGTAAAAATGTTGTTTTAATTGAAAATTCCCGGTACTTTCTTGACAGAGTAGTATATTCACAATATAATGTCCTCAGCTATGTGACAAAAGTTTAGACCAGGGCTTTTGAGCGCTATGGAGAATCCAAGGCTTGTGATCTTGTCTAGCTCTTCTGGATAAGCTATCTTTGTATAGTTTTCCCAGGAGTCTCTGCGATTGGTAAAGAGTTTCCTCAAAAACGGTGGTAACCTTGATTGTTCAAGAAGAATCCGTCAGTAATCTGCGACTTTGAACCATCGCACCCCAAGACGTTTTTCAGACGTTAACGTCGGATAGGGGCCATCTGAACTCCGCGATCCCGTTATTTGCAGCGATCTCGTTAGCGCTACGTCCCTCCAAATACAAACACCCGTATCAGACGCGTCGAATTTTCCATCCATAATTACATCTCGGAAAACTCCAGAAGCGCCGCAGCCCGAAACCGTCACAAAGAAGCGAAAAGTTGTTCGAACGTCACGGCTGAACTCTCCACTGCGCGAATTAGAAAGTAAGCAAATTTACAGGCTCTTGAAGTTCCACAAAAATACCGGCAGTCTAATTAAAGGCCATGGTGGCGGAGAGTGCGATTCTATGGGCGGCCGATTGGCGCGATGCGAGACGAATTTTCTTTGAAGCTGCAAGTGCAGAGCACGCACTAATTGGTTGGTACTTATGGCGGGACACCCCCGATGATAATCACGTCTTCGGGACGTCTCGAAGGAGCTTGATCTGAACGTTTTCGTCTGTGAAGAGTTCAGGTTTTTCTTCCGTTAGCGGTGTGAATTAGTGGGAACGGGTATGCGGCCGACTAGAAAATAATAGAAATACTGAATTTAAGGGTTGATACCTAGCTTGGTAAACAAACCACCTGTTGAATTAACATTTCGGATTCCTGTCATAAATAAATCTTCAGTAAGGGAAAGATACAGCAATTCAGGTTCATACGATAACTTTATGCTCATTGAAGAGAACCACATCGAAGAGATTCGTATCATCTAATGAAGAGATCCACATATTTTTATGAAGGAAGATTAGGCGGGAAGAACCACCTAGGGAATTTTATGCCTACTTGTCACTGTCGATGCCAGCAGGTGAATTTTACCAGAATAGTTATTGGCTATTTGAGGAAGGCCTCTTTTCCAAGTGACTACCAAGCAGTCTCCACAGTCCACCCCTAGAGGTAGAAAGTGTGATAAGGATTACGCCATATCATCGCGCGTGGCGAGAACCCCTCCGAAGAGATGAACCCACCAGCTTCCAGTTTGGGCCCCGACTCGAAAGCCAGAACCGTCTGACTGGTAGCAGCGAAGCACTATCCAACCTCTACTGGCTCAGCAGGTCAGTACCCGAGTTGGTTTGAGACGCAACTCACCCGCCGGAGGGAATTCTTATCCATCCACCCGAACGCAGTCCCATAAACTGAAATAAACTCAAGATTGACGACTACAATTGATCCTGGTACGAGCACCGTCTAGCGGACTATACGTCCTGACCCACCGAACCCATGTGAGGTCATTTGATTGATCCTGGCGTCAAGCACTAATGGCGGAGCCATTTCGTCGAGATCCACAAACCCTAAATAGTTACGCACAGATCCAGGGGCCAGGACAGGCCGGTCGAACCGTCAAGTCCCGTTAAACCCCGAGTCGTTTCATGAGAATATCCCGAAAAATGGGGGTGTGCGAACAGATAAATGAAATACCCCCCTAGTCCAGCATGCGGACTTTCAACCACTGCCCCCTCGAGTCCAACACCAATTGGGGTGGCCAGGTGGTACAAGTAACACCTGTGGGCAAGACCACCCCCCGAGGTAACGCAGTATGCTACATAACGCACTCGGCCATTACACAGAATCTGAAGATTTATACTGCGATAGGGTAGAGTACGCTAGTTTTAAGGGAGAAGCCCTGTGCTGCGACAGACTCCCGTGTCACTGAGTTAATCAACCGGCTCAGCCCTCCATTTCACCTGAGTAAAACTAGGGCCCCATTCGGAGATCTTCCACCATACAGGTCCAGTGACTGGCGCGAAATGGCATTACGTTAGACACCAAGACTTAACCCTCCAATTCGCCGAGACGAATCTAGGGTCCTAGTCAAGAGAGCGCCCCCATCACGTCAAGATCTAATGCCTGGGGGGCGTGTTGATGCCAGCAGTAAGACTCTATGGTCGCTTCGTAGCCTGGAGACAATCGTATTTGTTCTCTCCAGAAAATTGGTGGTAATCATCCGCGCCTGAACGCCGGCTTCAGAGAGTGCAGTTTCCCTTTTTTTAGAAATAGAACGCCATTGTCCATTGTTCATTAAAAGTGAAGGTGAGACACAAAGGGAAGTCGACTGAGCTGCACTAACTTGTAAAGTTATTGTATTGTATTGAATTACCTGAGGCCAACGTGAATGTTATTTGTATCATGTATTCTTTATTCATTGGTGGATTTTACTGTATTGATTTTCCAGCTAAGGGCGACCTGTTTACCTTAATCTGAATTGACCATTTAACGTATTTCGTACATGTAAGCGTCTTCATCTTCATTTTATTACTGGAATCTAAGGGGTGGTTAACTATGGTACTTTGTTTGAGATTTCAGAGTGTTTAGAGTGAATGCAATTTGAATCTACAATTAGATACTGACACAACAACCCTGTGTCTTCCAGGGGGCCGCAACAAAGCCTTCCTGAACAACTATTATTAGTTATAAATATTACAATGAATAGTTAGTTAAATAACAGACACCACAACTTCTCTGTCTTCAGAATGCCGCAACAAGACATTCCTGAACAACGATATTAAGTGCTCAGATTATAATAATCTAGTTAGATAGCAGGTATGTGAATGGGGAATTTCTGACCAAAGGGTTATTGTTAAACTACCTCGAAGATCTTTGCTACTTGTTCCTATTGCCAGATTATGTGTGTGTTCTCTCAATTGATTGCTGTATTTATCTTTGCTTGCACACTAAATATATTTCAGGATATTAGAAAGTTTGTCGATCTCTGGAACCTAAATTTTATTAATAAACAATTTACAAACAAATATTGTATTTTTACTAACCTTGTATTCTGAATTTACCGTCACTGTTTCCTCGTTCTCGTTCAAGTGTAATTTGGGTTATCAACACAACGTAACGTTCTATTCTCCCGCTACTAAATGATCATGATACAAAGGATATCTTAGAGTATTCTGTAAAGTACGGGATAGCTCACCAAGTATCATAAGAGTTACAGAATCGCCATATATTATATAAATAACATAATTACATCACGGTATTTACCTGCGTTATTTACGTGTCAAATATTCTTTGGCACTGTAACTTGATACGTATGTGATCGGTGACAATAACAAAGAGAACAACGTCCTTAAGTAGTTAAGGCGTTCCCATTGTATTTTGAAGCAGCAGACAGGAACCTCCGGAGCGACTTTAAAACATACTCGAGATAATAGTACTTATAATAGTCCCTCTTGGTAACTCTTAGTGTGTAAACTTCTTTTAAATGCTTCTGATTAATTGCATGCTTTACATTTTCGAATACCACTTTAGTTTTATTCTTTTCATTCTTGTATTTTTGCTTCAGTGTTATTTAGTCCCATCAGAATGTTTTACTAAAATGCATTTGCTTGGTATATAACTAAAGCAGCACGAACCTCATAAGTAATGTATTTGTATTGTATACTTTCTCTCGGTGCCTGGTTGCTGTTTGTTGTATTTATTAATGGTGGATCTTTATTTGTACTGTTCATGGTATTCGCAGAGCCTGATATGTAATTGATTTGCATGTACTGTTGTATGATCTCCCGGTTACCTATTTCTTTGTTTGCTTTTATTGTAACGTTCATTAACACGCCCAGGTGATGGGGTACTGTATCTATTTTATAATGTACTAGTCAGTTTGTGTTACATTTTTGCCACATGCATGCGCTCGCTTACTTTGGGAGATTGTATTCCTTATGAACCAGTGGAGTTCTTTAGGGTAAATCGCTGAATAGTCCTGGTAGAGGATGACGTATCGTATAGAGACAGTAAATAGCTCCGAAAAGCTACTGTGAGAATGTGGAAGTGATTGCTAGATAATTGTCCCAAGGTATTGTGACTCTTCAGGTAGTGTCCGATTCTGAGTGAGCCTTCCTGGGCCTTGGTCACTCCGAGGTGACTTTTCCGGTCAATGCAAATTATTTTAGATCCCCTCTTCAACGAGATCTCCTGGGCATACCACAGTTATGTGTCCATTCGAACTTACTCCTTGTAACTGTTAGGTTCTGCACTGGTTACCGCAAGTGCAGTTGAAGGTGCATGCTGGATTTATCCTGTTCTCTCTAACCCTTTCCGCTGTATTAGAATGATATCCGATCCGAGCAAGTTACCGACCTAACGACATGTAGGAATAAGTCATTTAGACCCGGGGCGCTATTTGATTCACTGTGGAGCTTAACGAACCACTGAGTAGAATAGATATAACCGCAGTCTGATAAATGTTTGTTTCAATTCATTGAGGGTTGGCTTTTCAAGATTACTAATATTAATATATTATTCTGACACTACTGTGGTTTGATTACTTGAACCTCTCGTCACTGTTTCCTTGCTCTCGTTAGGTATAATTTGGGTTGTCTGCACAACATAACATCTATTCTTCCGCCACTAGACGATCACGATAAAAAGGTTAGCGTTCTTTAGAGTACTTCGTAAAATCCCGGATATTTCAGAGTACTCCGTAAAACCCGTAATACACGGGATAGCTCACTTCATTCTTTAAAATATCATTAGAATACTATTTGAATATGAATATTTCGCGCCATATACTCGTATAAGTAGTTCTCAGAACTACCTAGACGTCTCTGATTTATAACACGTGCTTAGTAGGGATGTTGGTTTATCTATGGCTTGCAGTTATTTTCCTTGAAATTAAAAACCTGAATCCTCTATTCCAGGTTCCTTGATTAAGCGGTATGTGAACACTTTTTTAATCATTTCTAAAATTCTCAAAAATTTCCAAATCAAAATTGGACAAACCACTTCTGAAACATTCATTCAGCACAAACATTCACTAAAATACGATGTCCCTGGGCGGCCCTTTTCTTCATATCGAAGTAATGAAGTAAAACTTCTCGCAAAATCAGAATAGTCGGTGCAAAAGTTGAGATTTTCAGATCACACAGAAACTATATTGTTTCAACTTCAACAAACCGACAGATACTGAAGAGAAAACCCAATGAAGATGTTGTCAGATGAAACAATGGAATAATAAACTGCGACATCTGTTATCAAAACCACACGAATTATTTCTACTCTATAATAATCAATTATTCTGTCAAGTTTCATATGTTTACAATTTTCAGCGAACGTTTCCCCGATTTGAGAGAAATCTCACCAATGCTCGCATAAACTCAGTAACAGACGTACACAGAAGCAGAAGGCGGCGAAGACGCGTTCCTTTGAAGTTTGCAAGTGCAGAGTACGCACTAATTAGTAATTACTAATCTCCTCTATGAGCTCAAGTGGATGAGATTTTCCTTTGACGTCGATTTCCGCTAGGTGTTTTACTTCACGGGATTCTGCATTGTCCCGCCGCGGCTTTTCAATTCGCGAGCCTCTCGAAAATTTTCAAAGCTTTCGCGTTTCTTTAATCTTTTTTTTTTCAGCCCTTTTCGTAGGGATTCCACCCGAATGGAACGCCCGCGATCAAAAGGGAAGCCAGACAAAAAACCGTACGAGGGGTAATTTTCATCAGGAGCGGCGATGAGAACCCGCGATAATTATGAATACTCTGCCTGAGGGAAAAAGAAACAGTTTGCCGCATGTGAGCGTGATTCGGAACACACCCGGCGCTAAACATTCTCTGTGAATGATCAGAATCGGTTAGGGCATGTGAATATCGATGGCTTACATCAAGTAGCATTTATGGTTTCTGTGTGTTACAGGTTTCCTTTGTTTCTGTTGAATCGCTCGTTCTTCTGAAGGCAATTAGTTACACATACACTGTGCAAACCACTTATAGAAAAAAGTTATTTGTGTCCTTATATTAGAGCATTATAAAAAACACTGGGATACGTCTACTTTTGAATTCAATAGTGTGCTTTTTAAGTGTAAATTTAAATATACAGGATGATTCGCGCAAGTTCAGCATAGTCCGCCCTCTTCATTTTGAATGGAACATCCTATATTTTTTTATATTTTTTGAAGCTCCTTAGTAACCCGATTTCAAGGACATATATCATGTATGGTCTATAATGAATTTTACCGGATGAAATTTCGAAAGTATCGCGTGTTTTTTTAAAGTAGAACTTCAAATTGAAATAAAACACATTTAAATTAAGATTGAGCCAATTTTTTTTTATTTGAAAGATAATTTTATGACATTATGTTTTAAAAATAATTTCCGGCATATGTCCACCACGACAAGCACTGAGGAACCGCTTTCGACAAGACTAATTTTGGACCACTATTTCGAGTAATTCAGGTCTTATCTCATCAATAACACGAGTTATGCTGGCTTACGAAGCGTCTATTGTTTCTGGTTCATCATCATAAACCAATAGTCTGACAAAACCCCAAAGAAAATAATCCAGTGATGACCATTTCTCGAAATAATGGTATCGCCAAATTTTTCTTTCAATAAATCAAATGTTGCGGTAGCAGCATGAGGTGTAGCACCATATTGTTAGAACCAAAATACTTCTGGATCAATACCATTCAAATTTTGAAACAAATAATCATTGACCATGGTTCTGTAACGAGCACCATTCCTGTAACATTAGCTCCAGCATCGTTTTTAAAGAAATACGGACCGATGATGCCTCCAGCGTGTAAAGCACACCATACAGTGTATTTGTCAGGATGCAATGGTACCTGCAGAACTTCTTAAGGATTGTTTCCACTCCATATACGGAAATTTTGCTTGTTTACATAACCGTTCGACCAGAAATGAGTTTCATCGCTAAACACAATTTTACGATGAAAAAGTGGATCAACTTCAAGCTGTTCTAGGGCCCAATCAGCAAACAAACGGCGCTTATTATGGTCAAGTGGCTTTAGTTCTTGAATCAGTTGAATTTTTTGGGTGTAGACCAAGATCTTTGGGCAAAATTTTCCATGTGGTGGATGCACAGAGTCCAACTTGTTGTGAACGTCGATGAATAGACAAATCTAGATCATCATTAACACTATGACTTACAGCAGCGATATTTTCTTTTCTACGTACAGTTCTTTATCTTGTTGTTGTTGTTGTTGCATCGAATAGAGAAAATGTTGTCCGAAATCTATCGATAGTTCGACGAATAAGCTGCTCTGAAGGACGATTATGGAAACCATAAATTTCACGAAGTGCTCTATAAGTTTGGCGAATAGAACACTGATTTTGAAAATAAATTTCAACAATTTGTTGACGTTGTTGCGGCGTGAGTCTTTCCATGATAATTTGTAAATGCTTACTGAACCGAAATGTCAAAACAACATGGCTTCTACCTTCTGTCAAATCACAGTTATCTCTACCAAAAGTTCTATAAAACTTTCTTTAAAAAAACACCCAATATTTATAATTGGTTTCAAGGAACTGAATACTTAAATAACATGATGTAATCGATTTAAATACTTTCAAATAAATGCTCAAAATGTTCTCCATCTCGTTCTTGTCAATACAACAGTTCTTGAGATAGCCCTACAAAATAATACAACGGCGTAAGGTCTGGTGATCTAGCTTGCCACTCAATAGTACCTCTTCATCCAATCCATTTATTGGGGTAGATTGCATTCAAGTAAGTTCTGACCATTGAAGCATAATGGGGTGGGTTTCCATCCTGCTGGAACCAAACATTTTCATTTGGTAGGCTTGGATCTGTTGCATTAGGAAATAAACAACTTCGTCTTTTATCAAATTCAAATATTTTTCGGCTATCAAAGTCCCATCTCCGGGGTGTCCTAGAAGTCTACGTCAAGCCGGAATCGGGTAACAGGCTGAGTCATAATAATCATCAGAAAAATATTCGAAAAAATTCAAGTCGCGTACTTTTCAAATTATATTGCATTTTTTATTATTCGAGAAAACGCACATCCTGTGATGATTTTTGAACTCCTGTTGCTACAATTTTTTACTTTCTTCAAATTTTATTTTTCCTATGTCACCCCGAATAGTGTTTCTGTAACCTGTGATCTTCAATTCTAAGCCAAATACTCAAGCTTGGAGAATAATGTAACTTTTTGCCGAACCAAGTATTCAAAATTAATATTTCTCGCAACTTTAACTGACTGTACTGAAAAAAAACTGTACTACATCAGTTTGGCAAATCATTTTAAAAGTTAGCGCATTTATTAGAATTCTAAAATTGTATAACACTTGCTACATTAATTCTTAGATCGGTCAAAATGAACGGTATTTCTTAAAGAAACATAGTTTCCAACAATTTCTTCGAACTTTCTAAAAGTGATTCTAGTGCATTCAATACTTTAAGAATCTGGTTTGAATGAGATGGGGTGAATCCTTCCGTAAAGTGTGAGTGAGACAGATAGTGACGCCACTATTTGGTATTGGCACACGTAAACGCAATACAGATCAGCACGCTACGCTCATTTGTCTACTGCGTATCTTTTCGTATTTGATCGTGTTATTTGAGTACTTACGACCTTTGGCTTCGTTTATTAGATTTGTTCGCTTGTAATTTGGATAGTTTCGATATCTTTACGACGAACTTTGATTTAACCTGGGATAACCTGTGATTGTGTATTGCCATCATGTCTGTGTATACCACACAGAAATATACCAACATGTACCTGATTTATGGGGAATGCAGATGTTACGCTAGTGCAGCTTCGAGAATGTATCGCGAGAGATACTCTAATGCTGATCGTTATCCAGATCATCTAGTTTTTACGAATGTGCACCGTCTTCTTTTCACAGTGGGCTGACTTCTAAACAAAGTGCATGGTGGAGGAAGAATTTCCTTACCTTACAACGATATTGTGCTTCAAGCAGTTGAGGAAAATCCAAGTACTTCGCTACGTGAAATTCAGCGAAGCACAGGAGTACCTAAAAGTACAACTCACCGACTATTGAAAAAATATGAGCTCAACCCATATCATGCACACCGAGTAGAAGCATTGTTACATCGGGATTATGAACCTCGGATAGCATGCTACAAAATAACTACATATCTATACCAATATAAAAAGTATTTCTTATATTGGTATAGAAAGTAGACGATATTTTCTGTTGCTTCACAGGTACAGACAGAGTTTTAAAAAAATTCTTTTTATTGATCAATGAAATACATCCTTCAATTAAATTCAATATGGAAATATTGGGCGAAATTTTAATTCTGAATACCTGGTTCGCCAAAGCGTGAAATTATTTTCCAAGCTGGAGCAATTGGCTTAGAATTGAAGATCACAGGTTACAGAAGCACTATTCGCGTAAAGATAGTAAAAATAAAATTTGAAAATGTAAGAAATTGTAACAAGGAATTGGATTTCCTTTTATGTTTTTCTGATTACTATTATGACTTAACATGTTACCTGATTCCGCATTGACGTCGACTTCTGGGACACTCTGTATAAATATGGGACCAATAATATGGTGAAATAAATTAATTCGGCTGATCTATACCAAAAATCATTTAAGGAGTGTGAGGTATAGTGATAGAAAGTTCTACAAATCGAGAAGTATGTCTTGTTTATAAATGCATACAATTATTCCTTCTGATGTCTCGTAATCCATAAAAAGGTTTACATAGACAGCTTCTGTAATACCCACTAAGTTATCACTATAATTTAATATTATCGAAATGAATTTTCGATTCCTTCGCTCTCGAGTACGATATTCGTCCATATTTGAACCGCGCTCCAAGCGCTTAATAAAGGATAAAACGCAATTTGACGTTGATCAACTAATAACTGAATTTTAATGGACTCTTGAGCGTTTTATTGGCGTTAAAACGACGGAAACGGGAGAGCGGAGCGCCTTGCCTGGAAGGAAAGCCGCGGATATCGGGCGCGATTTTCATCTGTATGCTAATACGGGGAAAATTGGAAGTCCCGAACTTTCTATTTTATCAATCATCTTGATTATTTATGGTTTCCGGACCGGGAGGCCCATTAAGTTTCCCCTAGGAGTAATTATTGCTGTGGGACTTCTCGTCATTTGATGTTCTGGACGTGCCCGGTCCTATGGACTGCTCTGATACGACCATGGGATTTTGTTCTGTTGATAGTTGTCATTAATTTATTATACAGTACAAGGGGGTTGTGTTTGGAGCTTTACTGAACTTATGTGCATAATTTGGATTCAGAGGGATGCCGCTTGGGTTCAATATTTCCCAAAACAATAATTTTTGTCATAAAGGGTCTTTCAATAGAAACGCCCCATTTTTGAATTGACATTGTTCATTTGTGACATTGACAGATGTATTTGTCAATGTCTACCAATTGATCATAGAAAGGTACACACTCCAACAACGTTTACAAATAATCCAGAGTTATTATGAAAAATCGCGATCTGTTACTCTAACTTTACGGGCTTTAACTCCAATTTATGGTCCTCATAATCGTCCGGATAAAAGAACAGTTGAACGTATAGTGAAAAAGTTCAAAACAAATTTTACACTTCATGATGTTACAGCGCCAGTGAGGCAAATAAATGCAAGAAGTGTACGTGAAAGTGTTCGTGAAGACCAAAATTTATCGAATAGCAGAATAACGCCTTTTCTGTTGACAATCCCGGATACTTTTCGATTAAAGACAGGTTTCAGCACTTCAAAATAAACAAATCCACGTATAAAATAAAATAGAAAAAGGCTTTTTACTTGATAGAAGAAATTTAACAAAATTTGAATATCAAAACAGATTTAATCTGTCAGTCTTCTACAATTTTAAATTCGAAATAATTTTTATTCAAAAAACTTTTAGAATTAAATTAATGTCTCAATATACAATGTCAAATGGAATAAATAAATCAACGAATATAAAAAAGTCATTTAAAATTAATGAATGAATATTTGAAGGAGACAAAATTTTGTTTCTGGTCTTATCATTATGAACACCAATTCTTTTTCAAAAACATAAAACACAACTTGAGGACTCCTCAAAAAATATAATTTATTAGAAATATTCAATTTATTTAAATATTCAAATAAGTTAATTCAAAAATCTCTCAAAACATGCACTATATCTTCAACAAACAATTAGAATTTCGATAATCTCTTCATCGGCCCTAGATAAAATTTAAAATATCAAAATCAACTAACAATCAGTATATCTTACCTCGAAGTGTAACCGGAATTTGCTTAAACAGACTAACTTTAAAAATCCAGATAGTCTATGTTCGTCACAAAATCACAGAAAACTGTAAGGTATTATAAAGTTAGCCAATTAATATGCAAGTTCTTGGTTTAACATATCATAGATGGGGGTTGAAAGAGGGATCTATATTAGACTTTAATGGTTAATTTATAACCTAAATACATATATTGCAAGTTTACAAGTTTGACTTGTTAACCCAAATTGAAGAAGTAGTTTCGGTGTAGTTTTAAATAAATGCGGTGAAAACACTATGTTGTTCGTGGAATAGTTCTTCTTGGAGCTTTTTCCCTGTTTTTCACTTTTATTGGTTTCACTATTGGATTCTCTCATCACAAATTACCATCCAATTACGAATAGATAATAAGATAATACATTCATTTCCAAGCCTTCAGTGCGTTATGGGTTTTTAAGAGAGGGAGACGTGTGATTATATCTTGAGAGAACATAAAACTAGCGAGCGGTTTATTTTGTGCTTTTTGGTCAAGCGACAAAATGCACTTTTATTGAGGATGTTTTTCAAGGTTGCTTTGTGAGGGAACTGTTTGATTTTAACTTGAGAGACAAAGAGAAATGCGACTCGAACTTATTTCTTCTTCATGAATAAGAGATCAGAAAAAGGAGTGAACCGAAAAAATAAAAAACCGCTCTATACAAACAATCGATATGCTGGAATAAATCTGCCTACTATATTTCATCATAGAATTAAAATTTTCATAATTCAAATACTTGAAATTCAATCAGCGCCGTATCGCTAACCGTTTCCGATCGCTCTAAATCGACTCTTGAAACATCAATCGCGCCGCTAGTTCAACTTTTCCTCTCATCTATGCCGCCCTCGCCTTCAACCCCATAACTCCAGGAAACGGATTTCCAGCCACGTTGACGTCCTAATGAACTCAATCGTTATTCCATATTAACCGCAATCGGCGCTACGATTGGAAGTTCAAGTGACAGCAGTAAGGAAAGGGGCCTCCAATTTGCGTATTAGCATACAGATGAAAACCGGGCCTCATTTCCGCTCCTCTAGCTGCCAGGGCGGCCTCGAGCCCTTCATCCTGCTCATTTTCATCGGTTTCCCCGCCAATAAAAAGCTCAAAAGTCCATCTAACACCGGTTATGAGATTATCGGGGCATGATTGCGTTTTATCACTTTCATCTGTTCAGAAGTCACGTAAGGGGGGGTCTTAGATGGTGCGGGGTGAAAGACTGGATCTTTGAATACATATGTTGGGTATGGAGTTTCATAAATGTCCTTGTGGGGAATCTCGGTGACATAGTGAGCATAGATGCTGGCTATGGTGCCAGGGAATGCGGGTTCGAGTCCCGCTCCGCCAATGGGTGTATTTGTATACGTCAGCTGGTGGACTATGGCTAATGACCATAGCAGTCGACGCCATAAGTCATAACGAAAAAAATGTCATGTATAAATTGGTCCACGATGAATCGATTGAGTGATTCAAATGAATGAGTAAGATTAGCGTCAATACTTGTATGGGCAGCTTTATTCCCAAATAGTACAGATATAAAATCAACAACCTAACATTGGTTAAATCAAACCTAATAACAACTCTCCTAGGGTGTATTGAGCAGCTTACTAGTAAAATAGCCGATCCCAAAGCCGGGTAAGAGTGGAGGGTTCCGTGGTGCATTAATAATAGCATGTTGGTTGGCACATTAAATCTTGATACTTGAACATCCACAAATGTCATATCAAGTCTCCGAGATTTGGAAAAAAAGAAAAGGAAAGTCTGAATACCAGAAGAGCAGGGGTGGGGTCTCTTGCATGAAAGATTTGAAAATATTATAAGACATACTGAAGAGATCCACATATTTTAATAAGAGAAAATTTTGCGGGGTCAGCTACCTAGGGAATTTTATGCCTACTTGTCACTGTCAATGCCAGAATGGTCACTTGGTAGACTTGCGCGCGTGTGTTTATTGTTGGTAATCGTCGGATATTGAACGCCGGCCGAAGAGCGTCCAGTTTTCCTCTGTTAGAAATAGAACATCATTATTCATTGTTCTTAGAAAGTAAGGATAGACACAAAGGAAAGTCGACTGAGCTGTTCTAGCATAAAAAGTTATTGTATTGTATTGAATTATCTTCAACGTGAGTGTTATTTGTACCATGTATTCTTTATTCATTGGTGGGTTTTACTGTATTGATGCTCCGGCTGGAGCTGACCTGTTCACTTCAATCTGAATTGACCATTTAACATATTCAAATCATGTAAGCGCTTTGATCTTCATTCCATTTATTTGAATCTAGAATAGCACTGAATCAACAATAGCACTGATTTGGGAATTCAGAGTGTTTAGAGTGAATGAAAGGTGGATCCAGAATTAGATACTGACACAACAACCTCTGTGTCTTCAGAATGTCGCAACAAGTGATTCCTGAACAACTATATTAACATATATGAATAGGTAGTTGAATAACTGACACTCAACCCTTGTTTCTTCAGAATGTCGCAACAAAACATTCCCGAACAACGATATTATGCGTCCAGATTTTAATAATCTAATTTCATAGTAGGTGTGTGAATGGGGAATTCCTGACGAAAGGGTCATTGTTAATTAAACCACATCGAAGATCCTAGTTACATGTTCCTATTGCCATGTTCTGTGTGTATTCACTCGATTGACTGCTGTATTTACTTCTGCTTGCAAACAACTATGTTTTAGGATATTAGAAAGGGTGGCGATCCCTGGAACCTCAATTTTATAAATGAATGGGAGGACAGGGTTGAAGAATGTATTGGGAGCTGCAGAGAGGTCGAGGTTTTTATTACTGCATTCTGAACTTCCCATCACTGTTCAAGTGTAACTTGGGTCGTCTGCACAACATAACGTCCTATTCTCCCGCCACTAGATGATCATGACAGAAAGGCATGGGGTTTTCACAAGAAAAAATTAAAGTATGGAACTGTACAATACCGATTATATCAACCATAGGATCATGAAAACAACCTTGAGTCTTGGAAGTACTTAATTCCATATAATCTCAGCTTATGCCCCTTATATAAGCGAAATGGAAGACTTTTATATCACCCTGCCAGAAGAAGTGAACAAGCTACAAAAAAGCTCAAAAACTGTAATTCTTGGAGATTCAAATCCGAAAGTGGAAAATGAAACAGTCATTTAACGAAGAATTACTAAACCTCAATATATAACATCTTATCGAATTTTGCTCCCAAACATATTAAGAATAAACAACACCTTTTTCCCCACAAATTCCATCACAAATACACTTGGCAGAATACACAGGGCTAACAGTCAATGATAGATTACATTATTATGTTTATGATAGATTGGGCCGTTGCTTGGTAGAAATCAGTTGTAATTGTCATTATAAAATAAAACACTTGTTTACATTTTCTACTTTATTTTTGGTATTGACGTACGTTTCGTCTTTGCTAGAAAGACTTCATCAGAATAATAGGAAGGGTCCATTATCTCGCATGTTCGCGGTGCGTTCAAGTCCATCTTGAATGGGGCCATCGCCCATAGAGGGTGCCAGGCCCGTAGCGACCGCTGCGTCTTGCGAGAGGATCTCTTCTGAGAGTCAGGTTGCTTGAGAGTGCAGCCCAAAGTGGGTGGTAAACTCCATCTAAGGCTAAATATAACCACGAGACCGATAGCGAACAAGTACCGTGAGGGAAAGTTGAAAAGAACTTTGAAGAGAGAGTTCAAGAGTACGTGAAACCGTTCAGGGGTAAACCTGAGAAACCCGAAAGGTCGAATGGGGAGATTCATTCGCGTAAGCCGTTGGGACGTTCTGACTGATGAAGTCTTTCTAGCAAAGACGAAACGTACGTCAATACCAAAAATAAAGTAGAAAATGTAAACAAGTGTTTTATTTTATAATGACAATTACATTATTATGAATGAATAAAGACCACTTGGACAAATTCTTCACGTTTTAATCTTTAGCATCACCCAATACAGGCTCAGATCACAAATTTCTTGTCCAAATACCATAAAACAAAAAGAAACCGCCAATGTTTTGAAGTTGAAAATTGAACCTTTGAAGATGACACTAGAAAATCACATATTGCAAGCTGCACAAGAAAGTATAGGGGTTAGGAAAATCAAATTAAACGCAACAAGAAAACTCAAAACCATGGTTGAACAATAAAATTAGAGGTTTAGCGTAGGAAGAACGGAAAGCACATCTTCAATACTGCAGTATTAAAACACCTAACAACTACCAGCAATACGAAGATACAAGAAATAGAATCAATATCGTAATAAGGACTTTGATGAGACAATACTGCAGTGATTCAACATGTATATGGAGCACGACCTTTGTGGAGCACAACGAAAGATCTGGAAAATGCTGAAGGAGAGAAAAAATATCATTAATGAAGATATGAACTTGAATAAGAGAGGAGGAAAAAATGGGCATGTTATATCAAAGTTATAATTGTAATAGTAACCTACCCATAGATCAGGAAGAACACAGAGAAGTGATAATCTAAGAATAAGGCTCTTCTGATCTAGCTATCTTCGTATGTCTTTCCCAAGAGTCTCTGCGATTGAATGCAGAATTTCCTCCCGAAGCATTCTGTGGTCGTGGATGATGTCGGTTGCCGTGATTTCAACGCGAATGCTGGAGTGCCCCAAGGCTCGTCCTGATCAACATAAACGATCTTCTTAGTACGACCGAGAACCACATTGATAGCTTTGCGGAGAATAACACGCTGTTATCTTCTTTCACCAGCGACAAACCTTTGAGCACCGTTGAGTGTCACCTCCATAGATGTCAGCAAATCGATTCCCTGAACGAAGATCTCAAAAAGACTGATATTGCGAAGTCTGCTGCAATTAAGCTGGTATATTTGTTCAAGGCTAGGAAATATTTCTCTGCAGATCAGGTTCTTTTACTGTATAAAACCCAACTCAGACCAAGACTCGAATACTGCTCTCATGTTTGGAGCTCAGCACCCAAGGGCTCGTTACAACTTTTGGAATATATCCAGAAGACTACGACTTACTGAGTACCCAACTTGGCAGTTTACAATCGTTGGAACATGAAATAAGAGTTGACGACTTATGCTTGTTTTATAGATATTATCGCGTTCGAAGCTCCGCGCAGCTGAAGGAAATGACGCAGCTGCCGCTAGATTCGCACGCGGCACGAGGGATGCTCAATGATAACATCCTTATGCGTTCCGAGAACTTCTGTTTAACAGAAGTCCTTCTCTGAACTGGCCAGTTGTGGAACACGCTTTCAGCTGTTGTGTTTTCTTCATCAGTTGAAGACGAGGGTAAACAGGAGAAAACTTTCCGTTCAGGGCACCAACTTAGGGACGTAGGTTTCTCTTTCCTTGAGTTGTCAAAATATAAAAAACTGTGTTTCATTTAAAGTAGCTGGGAGGGAAATTCAGAACTCAATTATTTATCCAACTGCTTGACTCGAATGGCAAATATTTTCCCAACTTGCGCAAAGGACTTACTGGAGCAGATTGTTGAAATTGCTACGGAATACCCGATCCCATGCATTATTAATCCGAGCCGATAAGAGCGACCTGTTATGCTTGTCCGAACATGCTGAATCCAAATCCTCATTTACGGAAGGTGCGAAATCACAATGTACAGAATAATAAATACACGCGTTTCCAAATACCCATAGGATCTCTACCCGAGGATCTGGTTCATAAATCCGCCACGTTTTCTCTGGCGCCATATCTATATCCGGCAGAATAGAGGGCGCTACATATTACACGAAATGCCTATTTAATTACGCATGCATGTACTTAGTTAATATGTAAATTGAGCAACCACACATGGGTTTATCAGATCAGGTTGACTTCGACGTACATCCGCTGTTACTACGGCGCTATGCTATTTTGCCCTCGTTAGGAAAATGAACCTTCTATATGCTCAAACTCGATTCCCGCCATAATTACGTACGAAATAAGATTATTTGATGAGGACAATGGTATTTACGAATCATGGAAAACAGTAGGATGTGTGTTATTTCGTTTCGTCCTTTGCGTTGTTGCGCATTTGGAATTTCCAAGGGAAATGGGGAGGTTTGAAACGTAAGTAATTTTTCAAGTTGAAACAAGTTTTTAAGTTACTTTGCATAACTACCGTGAACGGGGTCCATTTTGAGATAGTTTGGAGAGTTTTAATACCGTAACTCCGTAACTTTCTTTTTTTGGTCAAAGAATCAACCAATGTGTGTTTGTCTGAACCAGTTGATACCTTGGCAACACTACCAATAACGGTACTCAAAGTCAATATTCTGTGACGTACCAGCTCCGCTCGTAGAGTACTAATCTGCTCTGCTGCAGCTTTCCGATGTAGCATATAAGGGGGCGCAGACAATACCTTAAAAATCCGTCCTCATCAAACGCTGTATGCCTTGCCCTATTTGAACTCGGCGGGGACGGTTAGTCATGAATCTTTAGACTAGTCGGGTCTTCTATTGATACGCCGGTCAAGCTGCGATAGAGCCTGGAAGGTTCCTGAACGAGGAGCGAAGAAGTTGTTCGCTACACACTTCCCTCCAGTGAGCGTCGATAAAGGTAACGTAATAGCGTGGGATCAGGCAAGGAGACAGTCTGCCGCTGGGCTGACCGCGGTGCCCAGCTGGGCTGATCGCGGGGATCTGCGGAACTAAAGGAAAAGCAGTCTCGGAATTATGGATAGGGGACAATAAGGGCCTCCAAATAACTGGATTGGTTCGCTCTTGAAGCAAATACCCCCAATCACGTCGGTGTCATCAATGAAGCTCCCGGGTGAAATGCGGGTGTTGCGAGGGAGCTCCCACCTCTTAATTCGGGAGACGGCGCTTCGTTCGGAGTCTGCGCATCTGAAACTCATCAGACAGGCGTGATGCGCAGCTCTGCCGGTGACGCCAGTAAACATGTGTTCCTCTTGGAACGGTGATCGCCAAACGCTGTGCCTTGCCCTACTTGAACTCGGCTGGGACGGTTAGTCATGAATTTTTAGACTGGTCGTGTCTTCAATTGATACGCCAGTCAAGCTGCGGCAGAGCAAGGCAGGTTTCTGGACGAGAAGCGAAGAAGTTGTTCGTTACACTCTCCCCTTCAGTGAGCGTTGATAAAGGTTACGGAATAGGGCGATGGGATCAGGTAAGGAGACAGTCCGCCGCTTGGCTGGTAGCGGTGCCATCTCCAGCGGGGATCTGCGGAGCGAAAGGAAAGGCTGTCTCGGAATTTTGGATAGGGGGCAATTAGGGCCTCCAAATGGTTTGCTCTTGAAGCGAACCACCCCTCGAATCACATCGGGGTCACCAGTGAAGCTGTCGAAAGATATGATGGTGTTGCGAGGGAGCTTTCAGCTCTTAATTCGGGAGACGACGTTTCGTTCGGAGTCTGCGCATCAGAAACTCATCAGACAGGCGTGATGCGCAGCTATGCTTGTGACGCCAGTGACCATGTGTTCCGTTTGGAACGGTGGTCGTCAAACACTGTGTGTCTTGCTCTATTTGAACTCGGCTAGGACGGTAAGTCATGAATCTTTAGACTGGCCGGGTCCTCTATTTATACGCTGGTCAAGCTGCGACAGACCAGGGCAAGTTTCTGGACGAGGAGCGAAGAAGTTGTTCGCTACAGATGCATTTCAAGGACCCAATCAGCGAAAATACGAAGTTGCTGGCTTGAGTTCTTGTGTTATCTGAACTTTAAAACCTTAAGACCTAAATCTTCATGCAAAATACGGTATAATGTCGTTTGTGGGATGCCCAACTCCAAAGATCAACGAGGAGTCGACAAACCTGTGTTTTCGTCATTATTACAGGCTACAGCAGCAATATTTTCAGTTGTTCTTGAGCGACGCATACGGTTTCAATTCTTCACATCACTAATTTGTCCCAACAGCTCAAATTTTTACGCTAGTTTCACTATTGCCGGCCGAGAAGGTGCTTCGCGACAACCCAAAAGTTCTTCAGTGCGTTGTTGAAGCGTGTTTTGTCCCATTTTTAGTAATGGCGTAGTTATTACTTGCCAAATGTCAAAAGTGACAGCTACCCAGATAGCGAGCTATTCAAAATGGAACCTCTTATTGAAACACCCTTTATGAGCAGGAAATGGATAAAACTCCACCGATGTTTTCGTTTCTTTTATACGATCATTCTCATACGCCTCGATCGAAACAAGCAGGGCGAATATTAGACCGATTCAGAAATTTAAAATTTTAGTTTTGCATACGTCCGCGTTTCCGGTCGGCTTGCGGCGAGAAGCGCCCGCGAATTCAGCGGCAAATTTCCGACGTATCGATTAAACGTACATTTCCTGTCGAAATTTGATTGCGTCCGTCATAAAACGGAATTGTTCCGTGCGTTTTCATTGCCTCGTTTCGCATCATTGCCCCCGATAATGGCGACGGACCGGTAAGTCGGGCGTTCGTCGAAACTGAAATTAGGACTCGGGCGACAATCGGAGTGGATTACTGGAGATAAAGTCAGTTGCCGAACGAAACATTTTGATGGTTATTTCAATGCTTGGCGGGAAATTGCGGGAGGAGGTTCCTGTCGTGCAGGTTCGAAGCAGACGTCTGTAACTGGGTCGTCCAGGGTTAGAAATGATTCCTATTTGTGTATATGTTGTCCAATAATGAAAGTGTACTGATCCCATCAGTGAATGTTCCAATAATTTTCAGCAACCGAAAGCAATTCTGTCTCAAACTGTATGTGCTATTCGGTATTACACAGAGCAATCTAAAAACGCTAACCTTTTCATCGTGATCATCTATCGGCGGAAGAATAGTGCTACGTTGTGTTGGCAATCCAAATTTCAACTAACGAGAGCAAGGAAACAGTGACGGGAGATTCAAATATTAAAAACATAATAACGTCAGAATAATATATTTGTAAAAATAAAACTGTTAATTTTAGGGAAAACAACTTTGTAACTTCTATGTTCTATGATCTATGCTCTATGTCTAAGATCTTAACCTAAAAAGTGTCACATGTTTATTCAGTTAATTGTTAGAACTGTGAATTGAGAAACCTGAAGAATTAGCATTGTTTCTGATTTCTTCCAGGTAAGTAAGCTATTTTTTTTATTTATCTCTTTGTATTTCTTTGTATGTTATTATTTTATTTCGTGTATGTTATTCTGCTATATTTTAAACTGAGGAAAATAAAATCTTCCAGAATCATGACATCAAATCGTCTATTTCTTCAATTATAAAAATAAGAATTAATAACATTCTTATATATTTATATCAGTAATATTGAAAAGCAACAAGACTCAATGAGCGAAACCAAATATTTGTCAGCCTGCTGTTAAATTTACTGTACTCAGTGGTTCGTGAAGCTACACAGTGAACCCAATAGCGCCTGGGGTCTAAATGACTTAATTCTATATATTATTAAGTCAGTAACTTCCTCAACTCAAATCAGATACCATTCTTATACAGCGGGCAGGATACAGAATGCACCTTCAACTGCACTTCCGGTAACTAGTGCAGAACCTAACCCTCACAAGGGGTAAGTTGAAATGGACAGTATGGTAAGGGTAACTGTGGTATATCCAGGAGATCTCCTTGAAGAGAGGATCTAACATTATTCGAGTCGACCGGAAAAGTTACTATCAAATGGACTGTATCTGGCCTCCTCGGGGTGACCAAGGCCCAGGAAGGCTCAGATATTACTGAAGAACGAAACAAACACTACCTGGAAAGTCACACAAACTAATCCCTAGAGATATCCCAATACCTCTGAAGAATGATCTAGCAATCACTACCACATTCTTACAGTAGCGTTGGATATCCGGAGCGATTTACTGTCTCTATACGATATGTCGATATGTCCTCTACCAGGACTACTCAGCGATTTACCCTAAAGAACGCCACTGGTTCACAAGGAATACAATCTCTCAAAGTGAGCGAACACATGCATATGGCAAATTTGTAACACAAACTGACTAGAACAATATAACATAGATACAGTATCACCTAGGCGCGTTAATGGACGTTACAATAAGAACAATCAAAGAAATAGGTAACCGGGGCTCAGGCTCGGCGGATACCATGAACAGTATACATAAAGAACCACCATTAATAATTACAACAAAAAGTAACCAGGCACCGAGAGAAAGTATACAATACGAATAAATATTTGATTGATTCGGTCTCTATTTGGTGAAAACTCATTTCAATTAAGAAAAATATACATGAGACAGTAATTTATTTCCACACAAATGTTTGAACTACTACAACAATTGTTTCACCACGATGTGGCTTCTTCAGGTATTACATTGTACTGTCTAATGGTATTCAGTGTAACCGAGTTTAAATACATTGTTAGGTACGTGACCAAATAACGGAAGCACAAGTTATGAAAACTCTAGATGTTTATTGGAGTTTGCCGCTAAAAATGCCATTGAGGAAAGATATTCAGTAATGGAGACTTATCAACATCTGTTTGTTCGTTCAAAAGGATTTTACGGGCATTATACCTGTTGATATCAAGAAATTCTAAAAATGTTAATCTAGAACTTCTGCTTTCAACGGGGATAATTTCATAATTATTGTTGAAATTATGCCTGAATTCCTTAAGATGATAAGCATATGTCGAATGTACAGAATCGGATATATAACCCCTTTGGTGTTCTTGGACTTGTTTCTTGAATGATCTACCAGTCTGATCAATGTATACTAAAGGGCAATCTTTGCGAGTCAACTTGTGGACTCCGGATTTATTTTCTTTATTTGTTCGATTTTTATTGTTTTTTATGTAGATACTAAGGTTATTAATTGTCATAAAAGCCGCGTTATAATGAAAGCAATTTTTGAAATATTTAGCAATATTTCGAGATAATCCATTGACATAAGATAACGAAAAATATTTCTGTGTATTGTCCTGTTTTATGATTGGGTACACGAGATTTAATGCCATTTTCTTTTGTTTATTGGATACCATTTTGTCTATAAGAAAGGGATTGTAACCGTTGTTTGACGCTATTTGTTTAATAATATTTAATTCTTTCATAAAGTTTTCTGAATGTCCCTTTAAATTCAGAAAACTTTATGAATGAATTAAATATTATTAAACAAATAGAATGTCCCTTTAAATTCAGAAAACTTTATGAAAGAAATATTATTAAACAAATAGCGTCAAACAACAGCTATAATAATAATTTTATGATATTTATGTTTTAAAATAATTTCCGGCATAGCTCTGAGGAACCGCATTCGACCAGACCAATTTTGGACCACCTTTTCGAGTAATTCAGGCCTTATTTCATCAATAACACAAGTTATGTTGGTTCACAGAGCGACTATTGCTTCTGGTTTATCAGCATGAACCAATGACTTGACATAAACCAAATAAATTAATCCAGTGGAGTTATGTCGCATGATCTTGGAGGCCAATTAATTGGACCATTTCTCGAAATAAGGTTATCGCCAAATCTCTCTTTCAATAAATCAATTGTTACGTTAGCAGCATGAGGTGTAGCACCATCTTGTTGGAACCAAAACATTTCTGGGTCGATACCATTCAAATTTTGAAACAAATAATCATTGGTCATCGATCTGTAACGAGAACCATTCACTGTAACATTAGCTCCAGCATCGTTTTTAACGAAATATTGACCGATGATGCCTTCAGCGTGTAAAGCACACCATACAGTGCACTTTTCAGGATGCAATGGAACCTGCAGAACTTCTTGAGGATTGTTTTCACTCCATATACGGCAATTTTGCTTGTTTAAGCAGCCGCTCAACCAGAAATGAGCTTCATCACTAAACACAGTTTCACGATAAAAAAGTCGATCAACTTCAAGCTAATTTTTAGGACCTAATCAGCAAACAAACTACGCTTATTATGGTCAAGTTCTTGAACCAGTTGGATCTTGTATGGGTGTAGACCAAGATCTTTACGCAAAATGTTTCATGTGGTGGATGCACAGAGTCCAACTTGTTGTGAACGTCGATATTCATTCAGATTTGTCTATTCAGACAATACTATGACTTACAGCAGCGATATTTTCTTCTGTACGTACAGTTCTTTATCTTGTTGTTGCTGTTGCATCGAGTAGAGAAAACGTTGTACGAAATCTATAGATAGTTCGACGAATAAGCTGCTGTTGGACGATTATGTAAACCATAAATTTCACGAAGTACTCTATAAGTTTGGCGAATAGAACACTGATTTTGAAAATGAATTTCAACAATTTGTAAACGTTGTTGCGGCCTGAGTTTTTCCATGATAATTTGTCAATGCTTACTGAGCAGAAATGTCAAAACAACATGGCTTCTACCTTCTGTCAAATCACAGTTATCCCTATCGAAAGTTCTTTCACTCTAAAAAAACACCCGGTGCTATTACCTCGAGTATGTTTCTATTCTAAGTCGCTCAGGAGGTTTATTTCCAAGAACCTTCTTCTTGGCCGTTTCAAAATACGATTGGAATGTCATAAAGACGTTCTTCCCTTTTATTATTGTCACAGTGCCACAGAATATATGACACATAGAAAACACGGGTAAACACCGTGATGTAATGATGTAATTTATATAATCTATGAGGATTTCTGTCACTCGTATGATATGAGAATACGGATCTCTACAGTGTATTAAAAATAATCCAAGACTGGCAAGAAAAGCGATATCGCTCAGAGCAAAGTTGTCATATGAAATAAATTTTAATTACATAGGCAGGCATAGAGTTAATGTATGGAGATCAGAGAGCGCGTAGGTTCTATGACAGTTTGTCAAATTGGGCGCTGTGGGGTTAATGTAAGCAGAAGCTCAATTTGCAATTCAGAACGGATGTGTTCGAATAAACATTATGACGCAAATGATAAGTGTGCATGTTTATTTTCTTTGGAATTTTCGTCGTGTTTCAAATTGAAGTCAGTGGAATACTGTAGAATTAATTTCGATACAGGGGTACAAACGATGGTATGGTTGAATGGATCGGTTACTGTATTTTGTATATTAATAATTGATCAGCGTTTACTAATTTACATGATTTGTTCGATTAACATATCATATTATTTTTGAAATTTGTTTTCTTATTATTCATGAAAAATTTGTACGGAGGGAAAAACTAGCCAGCAATTTTCTTCAATATAAAATATTCTACAAATTATTGGGAGTATACATAAGTTCGTGCAGTTTTTTGTTGAAAATTGAAGCTTTATTGCGAAAAATTTTACGTATCGTGTATTTTTTTTAGAGTGATAGAACTTTAAATTGAAATAAAACACGTTTAAATTAAGATTGAAGCCAAATTTGTTTTTTATTTGAAAGATAATTTTTTGATATTTATGTTTTGAAAATAATTTCTGGCATATGTCCATCACGACTAGCTCTGAGGAACCGCATTCGACCAGACCAATTTTGGACCACTTTTTCGAGTAATTCAGGCCTTATTTCATGAATAACACGAGTTATGTTGGCTTCCAAAGCGTCTATTGTCTCTGGTTCATCAAGATAAACCAAAGACTTGACATAACCCCAAAGAAAATGATCCAGTGGAGTTAGGTCGCATGATCTAGGAAATTGAAATTAATTGGACCATTTCTCGAAATAATGTTATCGCCAAATCTTTCTTTCAATAAATCAAATGTTACGGTAGCAGCTTGAGGTGTAACACCATCTCGTTAGAACCAAAACACTTCTATGTCTATATCATTCAAATTTTGAAACTGAGACCAATTCGAGCCTCGCACCGCGATCTTTTCACGACGATCTTACTAGTTTTTCCAACGTGTCAAGACTCTCTAACAAACTCCGATTCGGCCCTCTTAATACCTCGTACGTTCCTTCCAAATTTTTCTTGATTTGTTCATCCGCTCAAAATTGCAACTAAGCACTTCTCAAAATTTCAGCTCTTTGTCGAGCCACATGTGTTAATTTCGACGTCAGCGTGTTTCTTTGGAATTTCCGTTCCTGCACTCATCTGAAGGAATATGTTTACGTTTCGTACAATTAGCTCTTATGAACTTTTTTAATGTGTAGTTTGTTATTATAATATGTAGGTCAGAGTAAAATAATTTCCTTTAGAAGCCGCCGTTCGGGCGTGCCCCGACAGCGAATTCCTAAGTTTCCATTAAGTGGTCTGGAGATTAGAATAAACAAATTAATTCTGAAGAATTGAACCTCGCGTTGAATTATTACTGTATCATTACAGTAGCGATATTTTTTTTTTGTACCTACTGTTCTTTGTCTTGTTGACTTTGTTGCATCGAGTAGAGAAAATGTTGTCCGAAATCTATCGATCGTTCGACGAATAAGCTGCTCTGATGGACGATTATGTAAACCATAAATTTCACGAAGTGCTCTATAAGTTTGGCGAATAGAACACTGATTTTGAAAATAAATTTCAACAATTTGTAAACGTTGTTGCGGCCTGAGTTTTTCCATGATAATTTGTCAATGCTTACTGAACCGAAATGTCAAAACAACATGGCTTCTACCTTCTGTCAAATCACAGTTATCACTATCGAAAATTTTATCACTCTAAAAAAAACAACCGATACATTTAAAGTATTGTCCGTCGCTAGCCATCACTTGTGAAAATTGTGAAAAAAAGCCAGCATTCCTCAAATTTAAGGGCAAGAATACCTTTAAGAGTACCTCGGCTTGCGTGGAAGAAAATTACTTTCAATACAATAGTAGATTTTTCAAACAGAAAGATGGACTTGCCATGGGTTCAACTCTCAGCCCATTACTTGCTGAAATCTTTATGTCCTGTTTTGAAAGAAAAATTCTAAAATCCGCACACGCAAAGCATATCACTTTTTGGTACAGGTATGTAAAAGATATATTGGCTTGCTTCTGTGGAACACATTCAGACTTGAATGAAACTTTAGAACATGTTAATAGTTTGCACAATAAGGTCAAATTCACCATGGAAACACAATTTGATAATAAAATAAATTTTCTGGACATTAATTAAGAATAATAATGAAATTTCCTTTGATATATATAATAAACCCACATCAACTGATAAAACAATACCAAATTTTTCAAATCATCCCATCAATCATAAACTAGCTGCTTATAGATCAATGGTACATAGAGCATTTTTATTTCCTTTAGATAATATTACGTCAAAGAGGGAATTGAATACAATCAGACAAATAGCCACAAAAAATCAGTTCGAAACCAAAACCATAAATTCCATCATAAACAAAAAACAAAAGCAACTAATTCGTAAACAAATTCACCCCATTTCCAAATCAGATCATAACAATAAATTCATAAAACTTACATATTTTGGACCAATTTCACGAAAAATAGCTCAAATTTGGTCAAAAATTAACATAGTAACAGCTTTCACACCCTCCCATAAAATTTCTAATCTCTTTTTTAATCGAGAACCGACTGAATAATTTTGGAGTCTATAAATTAAGTTGTCAACAGTGTAATAGTGTGTATATAGGACAAACGGGCCGACCTTTCCATAAAAGGTACAAAGAGCATCAATCTGCTTTTTGGAACCGGAAGAATAATTCCAATTTTGCGAACCATTTCTTCAATACAGATCACACGTTCCCAGAATTGAACAACCTTGTTATCTTGCACGTGGAAGCGAATGGGAAAAAACTTGACATCCTGGAATCCATAGAAATCGAAAAATATAAGGGGCATGTACCAATAATAAAACTACTAAACGAACAGACGGAATTTTGGAAAACCCCTCTCTTCGAAGCTCTGCCGAAGCCTACAATCAGCATATATAATAGTTGAGATCTAATTTGTTCATTCAGTTTGAAAATGTAGTAGACACTACGAAACTCGAGTCACTGTATATCAGTAATAATAAAAAAGTGATAGAAAACAAAGTAATTTCTTATTTCACTCCAGTAGCAGTTACGTCTACAACCTGAAGTAAATGATATTTCCGGTCGGAAAAGTATTGATTCATTTCAGCCATTCTCCACTACCTTAGCTGTATAAATTAGTTTTCTAACAGAGAACCCAAAAAATCCGTTTAAAAAGTCCGAATTTCGTGGAAAAAAGATTGTTCCATAATTTTCGGAATAGAGTGAACCTTTGAATTCTCCGACGTTCTTCGAATAATAAAGAAAGCTTTCATCTGGACCAGTGTTCACTCGAAACGAATAATTTCCCGGAAATCCAATGAAAAATGAATTCAACTCCTCTTATATAATATAATGAATTCGCCTTCCAATGACGCAGACAAAAGCCTGCACGAATATAAAATTCCGATCGTCGGGGGTCTCTCATAAGAAGAATCAGAATCAAATTAGCCGTCTTTTGATATTTCAAATTTTAATCCGGAAGTAGGTCGGAATTATCCAACTCCCCTGCCGCCCTCAATTTTTTTCTAACAAGTCCGGGTCCTTTGAATCGGCGCCCATTCAGGCCAATTAATGAACTGTGACTACGCCGTGCCCCGGGGACCGGTACAGCTGAAAAATAGCTTTTCATTACGATTTTCCGTAGGTAAAAGTGGACAAAAAGGTATTTGAGATATAACCCTGTACAGGACGGAAGTTAAATCCAGCATCCCTGAGGCTATTGGCGTCAACGCGATAAATTGTATGGGAGCTAGACGTTTATTCAGGTCACATTCGCCCGAAATTCCTGTTTACGCTACCTTTTACCCGCAGATTCGCGCATGAAAATCTTATGGGTACGGAATAAATACGAAATGTCCGGTGACAGAATCGAGTTGTGTTTCACTGAATTTTCCACGATGAGTTTACCTTGGATTAAACTGGGCGATTAAGTTCGTTGTTCACAATCGATGTTGTATGAGTTTTTTGGATTAATTCTACGAGAACTGTGCAGATTGAATCTGAAAAATCTCTTAAGAACTTTTAGGAATTAAACTGAATGAAATAAAATTATTCAAATTAATTAATTAGGCTGATCTGCACCAAATATCATTTATAAAGATTGTGAGATATGATAAAAGGAATGTTTTAATAATAATTCATTAATTCATTGCCAATAAAGTACATATTGCAGAATATGAATGAATTTTCAACCCATCAAAAATTTTCATGGGGAGTCAGGTAAAATTTTGTCTAAAAAGACACATAAGTAGATATGTGTAAATAAAAAATGTATAAAACAAAACATTAGTCAAAGAAACAATAAATGAATAAATTTGGCCAGACAACGTATTTCATATAAATATATATTTTTTAAAAGTATCATTCAGGTCTTCATGTATTGAGTAGTATGCTTATTCATGAGACTTTCCAGTTAACTCTTAAGCTTTATTCGATTTTTTTGATTGTCTCGGTCTTTACTTGACATGACTTTTCCATATACAGAAAACCTACACATACAGATGGTACGATTCATTATACTTCAAACCATCCATTTCCACAAAAATTGTCAGCTTATAATAGTATGCTTTATTGATTTGTTAACATACCCATGACGAAAGAAAATTTTGACAAAAGAGTATAAAACCATTAAACAAATAGCTTTCAATAATGATTGTAATCCGTTAATTGTAGACAATTTACTTGATAAAATAAATTACAAGAAAGCAATATCACTTGTTCATCCAAAATTTCAAAATTCAAACGAAACAAAACTTATTTCATTAACTTACATAGGTCAAAAATCTGAAAAGATTACTAGATATTTAAAGAAAAAAGAAAAATATAACATCTCTTTTAAAACTATCAATTCTTTAGGTAGCTTAATAAAAAATAATAAAGACGTCATTCCTAAAAACAAAAAATCAGGAGTTTATAAGTTAACATGTAGTGATTGCCCATGTGTATATGTGGGACAGACAGGCCGTTCATTCCAAACAAGGATACGAGAACATGAAAAATGTTACATTAATAATAAACCGAATTCAACTTATGCCCACCATTTGTTAGAGACTGGCAATAATTTTAATATGAACTATGAAATATTACATATCGAAAACAAAAGTCAGAAACTGAATCTGTTAGAAACTTTAGAAATCAATAGATATAATAAAAGACAAATTTCATTGAATGATAAAATAGATTTAAACAGATCCCCCCTACTTAATATTTTTCATTAATTGTATACCATCCTTTTCCACCCCTCTATTTTTTGTACCAGAGCTGTGTATTTAAGGTCATGTTTTGCATTGTATACCTCAGTTTAAATACTCACCTGATGAAGTCATGGTATGACGAAACAATTGTCGTGTAAATCAATAAAATAGCGGAAGTTAACATTCGTTTTCTTATACTTTATTCGATTTAATACCTTCATTCTGGACGACAGTTTGTTGAAAATTTTTATAGCTAGATTACT
The DNA here is from genome assembly GCA_034642435.1 of Megalocaria dilatata. Taxonomy (NCBI): domain Eukaryota; kingdom Metazoa; phylum Arthropoda; class Insecta; order Coleoptera; family Coccinellidae; genus Megalocaria; species Megalocaria dilatata. The sequence goes on along the minus strand of CM067857.1, from coordinate 7,814,956 downwards.
TTCATTTAACTATGATACTTTTATAGGATGGTATGATATGATAAAGTTGTTTTTGTTTCTAGTATCATAGTTGTAATTATAGTTCTGTTTCAATAGTATTTCCTCATTATCATGGATGTACATTACACAGGTAAGTTTAAGAATGGACGTCATGGTAAGAATTTTTTCTCTTTCTACTTACGCCACATAATATTCTAAGTACCTGCTTCTGTTTTATGAATACTTTCTTGCGTTCAGACATATCCCCCCAGAAAAGAATGCCGAAGTCAAGGACACTATGAAAGTAGTAAGTAATCTTGGCTGCTTCAACTCTCGCTATTTGCTTTATTCTCCTAACTGCATAGGTGATTCTAAAAAGAATCCAAGTAGCCTCATGTGATTGTCCGAAGACATATTTGGTTCAAACAGTAGTCTCTGTGTTTTATCACTTTTCATCATTATTTGTTTGCGCTGAACAATACCTGGGCTTTCTTCAGTGTCTTCTTGTCTTTCTCTTCCAATTCCTGGTTGTCCATCCCTTTATTCAGAAAAGAAGTGTCATCAGCGAAGAGAGCGGTTTGAAATTATTTCAAATCATTCATGTATATCTCAAACAGAAGGGGACCCAACACAGAACCCTGTGGTACACCATGATTCACAGTCTGCCAAGAAGAAGACCTGCCTCCCAAGCTTGTTTTCTGAATCCTGTTTGTTCATCTTATTCACTTATACAACCTCTATTTAACTGTAAACACTTGACTAAACGTTGAGATACACCCGAAACTAGATCAGCTCCATAATTTTCGGTGATGGTGTCCAGGACTGTGAAACTGACTGAATTAAATCATCCTTATTTCGTGGCGCTGATTGTTCAACTTCAATCTTCATTAGTCCCCATATGTTTTCAATGGTTCTTCTGAAGATGCTGGCCATGAAATGATTGTCACTTGGTGTTCTTGCATCCAAGCTTGAGTATAGGCCGAAGTATGACATCTTGCATTATCCTGCTGAAAACTCCACCCCTCTGGATATAAGGCATGCACTGTTTCAAGGAGAAAATCATCCAGAATGCTACAATACTTTTCACTATTAATGGTACCATCTGGTATACAGAGACGCGTAGCACCACGATGACATATTGCTCCCCAAACCATTATTTTGGTGTAAAATTTGAACGCTAACAGGTTATTTTGATAGGATTTTTGAGTGATTTCCACTAAGTTGAAAACAATTTTCATCAGATATAAAGACATTATTAAAATTGTCTTCTTGAAAACTTTGACAAAATTCTATCCTTCGTTCCTTTTGTAAAGGTGTCATTATAGGGATTATTTTTGGTTTCTTTGAGATGTAGCCTTGTCTCTTCAGTGACATACGGACGGTTTCTGGACATCCTTTTATATTTCGTTGATTTCCAAATCTATTAGCCAATTTGCGAAACCCCACTGACTACACTGTTTGTAATCTTCAGATATGAATGTCAGAGCTATCTGAAGATTGACTATAATCATGAAATACTCATAATGGCCTATGTTTTGAATTGGGTGTGTAATAATTCATGTCATATTTTGAAAACATATAATGTTATTACTGATACCGACAATAATAAATCATAATCATTCGCAAGCACATCGGTCACCTCCATAGATCAACAAGACTATATTAGGAGTACAAATAAGTTTCCGTTTTATTGTAGATGGCGCGTCACGGAGTTTCGGTTAGCTTTCGGCTTAAAAAATAGTTTGGACATTCAAGAACAACATAACCTATTGATATCATTGATTTTATATTGGTAAAATAAAATTTTTGTAAGTTGAAAATGTCAAAATTTGAGCCAAGTAAACGTCATTTGCGGGAAATATTAGTTTACCTCTTTAATTTAAAGAAATCTGCTGCTGAGGCGCATCAATTGCTCGTAGAAGCATATGGTGAGGGTGCTTTGAGTGAGAGAACGTGTCGAGAGTGGTTTCAAAAGTTTAAAAACGGTGATTTCGACGTAGAAGACAAAGATCGCAGTGGAAGGCCAAAAATTTACGAGGTTGCAGAATTGGAGGAATTATTGGAGGAAGATTCATCTCAAACACCAAAAGAACTTGCTCCAACATTAGAAGTCACTCAGCAAGCTTTCTTCTATAATAAATATTTAATTTGTGTTAAAAAACGGCGGAAACTTATTTGTACTCCTAATATTATTGTTAATCTATGGTCACCTCCCATACATATTAGTCCCTGGTGTACTTGGTACCAACTGCATATTATTTCGAATCCTGGACTCCGAAGATGAAAGGACGCCAGTCATAAAAGGGAACCAATTAGGATAAATGACAGAATATACCAGCAATTTAAATTCTTTTTTACTGGGGTCGAAAAGGATTCACTTTCATAGGGGATTTATTTGAATTATGCTCTATTTGCGAACGAGATAGTCCTGTACTCCAGTGGCGGTTCGTCGGGTGAGCCAACTCAGGCTCCGCTCAGCACGCACAATCTGATTAATACGCATTAATGAGAATGCAATCGTTATAATATTGTTACGTTCTCGATTAATTGAATTGTCTAATTTCCACCATCCTAATTCATTTTCCACTATACAACATATATATTCACAAAGTTGAATTATTTACAAAGAATTTATCTGTTCTACACTATTTATAAAATAAAATAGAAAGGCCTTTTACTTGATAGAAGAAACATAACAAAATTTGAATATTAAAACAAATTGAAATATGTTTATCTACTATAATTTAAATTTCAAAAAAATGTTTTATTCAAAAAACTTTTAGAATTAAATTTATGTCTACAACAAGCACCGCTTACACTTAATAGACGTATATAATCAAAACTCAATATATAATGTCAAATGGAATAAATAACCCAACAGATATACGAAAGTAATTAAAATTAATAAATAAATATTTAAAGGAGACAAAATTTTGTTTCTGGTCTTACCTTTAAGAACACCAATTGCCTTTTAAAAACATGAACACACTTAAAGGACTTCTCAAAGAATATAATTCATTTGAAATATTTAATATATTTAAATATTCGAATAAGTTGATTCAAAAGTCTCTAAAAAAATGCTATATATTAAATAAGGTTATTTTGATTTTAACAAATTTTCAGTTATTCAAAAATATAAGAAACCAACTTCCTGAAGATGCTACTGCTAATAAAAACAATAAAAATTTTTGAAAATCAGTACAGTAATTTATTTCCACAAAAATGTTTGTACTACTACAACAATTGTTTCACCACGATGTGGCTTCTTCAGGTATTACATTGTACTGTCTGATGGTATTCTGATGTAACCGAGTTTAAATACATTTTTAGGTACGTGACCAAATAATGGAAGCACAAGTTATAAAAACTCTAGGTGTTTATTGGAGTTTGCCGCTAAAAATGCCATTAAAGAAAAATATTCAATAATGGAGACTTATCAACATCTGTTTGTTCGTTCAAAAGGATTTTACGGGCATAATACCTTTTGATTTCAAGAAATTCTAAAAGTGTTAATCTAGAACTTTTGCTTTCAACATGGATAATTTCATAATTATTGTTGAAATTATGCCTGAATTCCTTAAGATGATTAGCATATGACGAATGTATAGAATTGGATATATTACCCCTTTGGTGTTCTTGCACACGTTTCTTGAATGATCTACCAGTCTGACCAATGTATACTAAAGGGCAATCTTTGCAAGTCAACTTGTAGACTCCGGATTTATTTTCTTTATTTGTTCGATCTTTATTGTTTTTTATGTAGGTACTAAGGTTATTAATTGTCTTAAAAGCCGCATTATAATTGAAACAACTTTTGAAATATTTAGCAATATGTCCGGATAATCCATTGACATAAGATAACGAAAAATATTTCTGTGTATTGTCTTCTTTTATGATTGGGTACACGAGATTTAATGCCATTTTCTTTTGTTTATTGGATACCATTTTGTCTATAAGAAAGGGATTGTAACCGTTGTTTGACGCTATTTGTTTAATAATATTTAATTCTTTCAAAAAGTTTTCTGAAATTAAAGGGACATTCAATAATCTATGAATAAAACTATTATATGTTGACATCTTTTGGTTGGTGGGGTGGTTTGTAGTAGTATAAACATTTTTGTGGAAATAAATTACTGTCTCATATACATTTTTTTAATTATACAATATTATTTAAAATAATTTGGGTATATTGGATGGAGTAGTCCGTTACTTTGTGATAGTTCATTTTAATGGAATGAAATAAGGAATTACTTTGTTTTCTATCACTTTTTATCAGTTATAATAAAAAGTGATAGAAAACAAAGTAATTCCTTATTTCATTCCATTAATTTGGGTATGTTCCATGATAAAATTATTTAAAAAAATTCAACAACGAAGTAAATATTCGAAAGAGATTATCCCGGGAATCGAACCGCCACTGTTCTATTGCTGTACGCATATGCTCCCTTTACGACACCGACAGTTATTGTCACGTGTCTTGATGAGGAAGGGAAGAAGAGATAGGGTTTCGCGCATATAGAGCAGAGGTTCGATCAGGACTTGTTGAACTTGACTCTCAAACGAAACTCGACTTGGAATTTCCTTGGGGAAGTTTCATCCCTCCACTAACAGGATTAAATTTAGCATATATGCGGAACGTCCCTCGAGTAATTGAGATGATAAATAACTCAACAATTGAAATTTCGAAGCAACTTGTTTTGACTGTTATGATGTTGGTACTTACACTCGGAGAAGATACAGTTGTGTTAATCGTTTTTTGAAATAATGAACTCCGGGAATTTTCAGGACTCAGGTGTCGAAGTCCGTGGACTCCAAAATTTGCGCCGTACGTTCGGGATGAAATAACTTCAGAAAGTTTCATTACATTCGTTTGAGAAATGGATCGAAACTTGTTGAAAGATGTTATGTTACATCAGACCACACACTTCTGTAGTTACTCGCCAGAAAATCCGGGTGCTTGGTTGGGAAGGTTTAATGCATCCTCCATATAGTCCGGACCTGGCACCAAGCGATTCCCATCTTCTTTTCGCATTGCAAGACTTCTATGGGAGAGGCATTATGAAGCTAGCTTTAAAATGGCAACAAATTATAGAACAAAACAGTGCATATTTGACCCAAATTAATGTAAAAATAATGCATTTTTCCGGAACCTATTATAATAACCTATAAATTTATAGATCCTTTATTGTGCTTATTATTATGAGCGTCTTATTAAAGTAGAGAGAAGAGGATTTCAAGGCATAGGTAATGGATTGATAATTAATACCAACCGATTCTCATGAAAACATTTAGAATTAAATATTTAAAAATGTGCTAAATACACTGTATCACTTTATTGACATATATATTATCATCACGTGGTGGGAATTATCTAATAAAGAATCAAAAGAAATATATAATAATGACCAAATTATTTAAACATCACCTTATACATAAATTTTTCAATTGATGTTAAAGAATCACATGCTCCATCACCAAAAAATGTTCAAAATATAATTCAAAAAGCGCCTTCTTTTATTTTCCTTTTTTGAAGACAATATTTCACATTCTCAAGAGAAAGAACCTGATAAATTCAGACCCTAAACCTATTCAGTGAGGAGTTATTTGAATAAACAAAATAAACATTTGAAATGTATATAAACATACCTTTTTTATCACAAGACATTACTGCAAGAACTAACTAATTTTGGGATAAGCATGACCTATACGAAAATTAGGTTATATCAGAGAAATATACAATGAAAGAAGATTCGACTCGGACGCTGCATTAGATAACCGCCACGTGCATGTGATGTAATATATATTAATTGACAATTACTATGGAGAAGTACTTGCATATTACAGAATGATAGCTGGAATTAATTATCCAAAACCTCTACAGATTTTAATATGAATAAATCTCATGTAAACATTTAGAATTAAATTTTAAAACATGTCCTAAATACACTGTATCACTTTATAGACATATATATTAATACCAACTGTACCTTTGTTTATACACTGCTCAAAAATTGAAGTGGGAAACTGATTTTTGCACTTGAATGAAAATTTCAGGATTGCTTTACATGCCATGTGGCATATGTTTGCATATGACACGCACAAAATATGGTCCCTATGTGCGCTAATATGCTATTGCAATCGATCTGGTGTTAAGTAGTATCAGTTGTGGATTAATTGTCACGAGTGAAGCATGGTTAAACGAAGGTTTAACTGAACAAGAAGTTGCTGTCTTCGAGTCTCGCAAAGTAAAGTTAGTAAAGAGTTGAATCACTATCATATTAGTGGAAGTGCTTCATATAATCATGGGATAGACGAGCAAGAGCTACAACAGCCGCATAAGATCGGCTAATACTATTAATTGCACGACGAAATCCGTTCTTCACACTATTACGGAATCAATAGCTACCGGTAGGACAAGCATCCGCGATTGAGTAGGAAGCACCGGGCTGTAAAATATCGTTTTGGGCTCTTGAACATGAAAACTGCAGCGTGCATAGATGGAGATCCTACCTGTTCACGGATTAGTCTAGATTTCGTCTGTATCAATCTGATGAGCAAATGTTAGTGTGGTGAAAACAGATTCAACGGTATAATGAACATTTCATGACGCCAACAACTGTTTTCGGTGGCGACTTAATTACGTTTTCAAGGAAAGACCCCTCTATAATTTTTGCCAACAGAGTTTAGTGCTTACGAACATATGAGTAATTAAAATAATAAGATGCGGTTTTTTACCTGATAGAAGAATAATTACAAACTTTGAATATCAAAACAGATTTAATCTGTTAGTCTTCTACAATTTTAATTTCAAAAAATTTTTTTAGATTAGTTTTAGAAAAGTTCTTAAAATTATGTTGTGTATTTTTGAAAAAGATTTAGTTTTCATAAATATAAGACCAGAAACTGAACATGTTTTCAAATGTTTATCAAGGGCAAAACATACGTACCACGTACCTTTCTGACGAGTTCAGGTGCGTATGTATGGAACGAAATATTCGATATTACTTATTTTTAATTTTAATTAATAATTAATTTTTTGGGTTTTTTTCCATTTGATATTGTATAGTGAGTTTCGATTTTTATACGTCTATTAAATATAAGCAGTGCTTATTTAAGACATGAATTTAATTCTTAAAAATTTTGTTTTCAATTTTAAATTAAAATTGTAGAAGACTAACAGATTGAATCTGTTTTGATATTCAAATTATGAGTAATTGTACACTCAGTCCAAATACCAACCTGATGAATTCATAGTATGTTGAAACAATTGTTGTGTAAACAAGGAAATTGAATTAATTAAAATTTGCATTATTCTATTGATGAATTGCAGTATTATTAGTTCAAATGTATCGAGTTACCCTTAACTTGTTTCTGCTTCAAGTACGAACTTTAAAAATGAAAATGTATGAAGATAATGAAGGTATTATAATAATACAATTTTGATGAAAATGCAGAAAAAGATACTTCAATACACATTAATTTCAATTATAGTCATGAAAAAATCGAGTATTATGAGTGATTTAATTTTCCCAAGGAATATAAAATAGTCATTAATTATTATGAAAACCTAAGATGAATTTTCTCTAGTCTTGATCTGTGAGGTTTCATAAAAAATATACCTAGTATACCTAAGTTTTTCTAATTTGGGGATTAAGGGAAATAGAAAAAAAATTTAAAAATGTACACAATTTATTTCAGGACAATAACATTTTTGTTCAAATACTTCGATAGAAGATTATTCAATTGGAAGGAATAATCCGTTCCGAAGATCAGAGAACCTGAAAAAAAATTCATATTAGATTCGTTAAATATTCGCTCAATTAAAAAAAGGGATAAGGTGAGTAGATTGAATGTAATGAATATGAAAAGATTCTTAGAAAAATTTGCGAAACAAAATAGGATCACTAGTATTCACAATTAATCTGTGCAAAAATGATTATTAGAAAGAAATGAAGCTACAGTTTCATCATTTATAGATCACGAACTTTTAATTGTTATATTGCATTACATTTGCCTTTATCAACAGGCTGTAAATCTAGTGTCGTATTATGTCAAATCTATATCTCAGGCAGTAATTAATGAAGGTAAATCAGATACTTTTCTGAACTTGAGTTGAAGGAATTCCGCAGGAATCTGTTCTTGGTCATCTTTTTTTCTTTAAAGGTTCATGTTTCCTCAACTTTTATTGCGCAGATGATAGCAAACATTCTGAAAAACTTATAGCTCAAAGTTACGCACGCCGGAGCAGATTTTATAAATGAGCATCACCCAGATGATCAAGAAAATAAAAAAAAATAACGTTTCACGCATTTCATATCTTTTTACGCACACCAATTAAATTTAGTCAAGTCGAATAGTAAATTTTTGGAAATCTGCATGACGTACCAGAACATTTAAGTGATTCACCATAACGGGTTGAAGTTATAAAACAAAATTCTTCATGGGACTTACAGCCGTTCGAATTTTAACAAAAATTGTTGTAAATAAAGGGTGGGCAATCTAGAGTTTCCATTTTGAAGTAGTGGTTATTTCGCGTCTGGCAAGACTTCTGTCATTCGTGTTTTGACAGAAAGTTAGTTTAATATTTGAAATTAACGAACTGGGTCGATTTACGTTACGTTAGAACAAAATTGGAAAACATCAAAAACTATTCGCGCAAAGTGGTGGATCTTCTACCCGAACTATTAGGAATTTACGTAGAAAGTTCAATAGAAATGAAACGGTAATTTGTATCAATTTGTGATAATACTTAAATGATAAAATAAGGATGTGGCTGAACATCTATCAACATCACCTCGTTATCGTGCTCAAGAACTGAACATTTCTCACTTGTCTTTGACGAGAATTTTGCATATGAAGACCTCGGTATAAAGATAACAAAGTTCGTGCGCATGTTGCTTACGCTACTGAAAAGAAAGCCTAATGATGACAAAATGAAGAAGTGGTGTGTTATAAGCTGCTACAATCGAACGAGAGGATCACATCGATTGATGCAACTTGGCCTCACTGACCAGCACTTCTCCAATTACGATGAAGTCAAAAAATGGATCGATGCATGGATAACGCCCTTTTTTGCGTCACTTGCCAGAGAGATGGAAAAAAGTAGTGGTTAGCGACGGAATATACTTTGAACTTTGAATGTAAAACCAATATTTCACAATATAGCTTCAATTTTCGAAAAAAACGCACGAACTATACCTCTAATACTTGTTTCAATCAAGATTAAGTACTGAATAACCGTGTTATTCTTAGAGTGATAAAGATAACTGTGATTTGACAGAAGGAAGGAGCCATGTTGTTTTGACATTTCTGTTCAGTAAGCATTGACAAATTATCATGAAAAAACTCACGCCGCAACAACGTTTACAAATTGTTGAAATATATTTTCAAAATCAGTGTTCTATTCGCCTAATTGCACTTCGTGCAATTTATGGTTTGCATAATCGTCCATCAGGGCAGCTGATTCGTCGAACTATCGATAGATTTTGGACAACATTTCCTCTACTCGATGCAGCAACAACAACAACAAGACAAAGAACTTTACATTCAGAAGAAAATATCTCTGATGCAAGTCATAGTGTTAATGATTATCCAAATTTGTCTATTCGTCGACGTTCACAACAAGTTGGACTCTGTGCATCCACCAAATGGAACATTTTGCGTAAAGATCTTAGTCTACACCCATACAAGATCCAACTGGTTCAAAAACTATAGCCACTTGACCCTAATGAGCATCGTTTGTTTGCTGATTGGGCCCTAGAACAGCTTCAAGTTGATCCACTTTTTTAACGTAAAATTGTGTTTAGTGATGAAGATCACTTCTGGTTTAACGGCTATGTAAACAAGCAAAATTGCTGTATATGGAGTGAAAATAATCCTCAAGAAGTTCAGCAGGTTCAATTGCATCCTGAAAAATGCACTGTGATGTACGCTGGAGGCATCTTCGGTCCGTATTTATTTAAAAATGATGCTGGAGCTAATGTTACAGTGAATGAGGCTCGTTACAGATCGATGATCAATAATTATTTGTTTCAAAATTGTTTTGGTTTCAACAAGATGGTGCTACACCTCATGCTGCTACCGTAACAATTGATTTATTGAACGAAATATTTGGCCATAACATTATTTCGAGAAAGGATGATTGACCTCCAAGATCACGAGACATAACTCCACTGGATTATTTTTTTGGGGGTTAAGGGTTTTAAGTAATTGGTTTATGCTGATAAACCAGAAACAGTAGACCCTTTGGAGGCAACATAACTCGTGTTATTGATTAAATAAGGCCTGAATTACTCGAAAAAGTGGCCCAAAATTGGTCTGGTCGAATGCGGTTACTCAGAGCTAGTCGTGGTGGACATATACCGGAAATTAATCTTAAGACATGAATGCCATAAAAATATTTTTCAAATAAAAAAAAATTTGGCTTCAATCTTAATTTAAATGTGTTTTATTTCAATTTAAAGTTCTATCACTCTAAAAAAAAGCACCCGATACTAATAGCTGAAACAATTAAATATTTAAACATATAAAAGAGTAAATGATTCACCTATCAAATTATGTTGAAAACATATTCCTGCAGGCACACTTTCTCATTAAAACTGAAGGCGAAAGTCGAATAATCTTGCTGTTTCTCGTTAAAACTTACCCTCTTTCAGAAATTGCACCAGACAAGGTCGAAGATGAAAAAGTGGATATATAAACGAGCTCTCCCGAGTGGGAACTTCCCCATTTAAAGTTGGCTTACTAAATAATTCGGGAACGCCTTTTAGGGGCAATATGATCTCACGTATCAGTTCGGGGAGCGTCATACAGCCCCTTTTCTATTACCGTTATCATTACCGAAGTGAAAGTACCAACGTGAAGTTACCAAAGTTCCTAACTGACGTGCAACTTAATAGACTATCCCATTAAAGAACTAATATGGATTTGTTGGATACTTAGACGTTTCTGGAACGTGAGGATGATCCTTTCGGGATTGGGAGATTCGGCCAATTTCATGAGGCTTCATTTGAAACGGGTAGGCAAATATTATATTATATTATTTTAGTGGCCTAGATCTAGTGATGGGGGAAATACGAGGGGCGTTCAATGTATTCTCAGTGTAGGGGTGATTTGCTAGTAATGTGAGTAATCTAATTATCTCATTTACTCGTGGCACTATATGAGGGTATAAATACAAAATTTTACAAATTTAATGATAATAATAATAATATATTTCTTTATTTTACCCAACAGGACTATCCCAATTACAGGGTAACATGTTAGAGAATGCGGAATATTACAAAGTAATAATGGATAAAAACATGAAATAATATATAATCAAAAATTTACAGAACTAACTAAATGCAATCACTAGAAGTTTATCAGCACATTTACACATACTCGCTCCGACAAGTTAGTACGAGCTGTACGCAAATAAAGATTAGATGTAGACCTCGCGGCCAATCTTGGAACATTGAAATTTATTTTCGATAGCAGATAATGTGAGTCCATCCTTCCGGTCAAAAGTCTCTGAACAAACTTTGCACACTGATTCTCATGCCTAGCAAGCAACGATGATATACTCATCTCATTCATGACAGAAGATAGATCAGTACCACGCTCGGGATACATGCCAGTCAGCCTAAACAACACAAACTTGAAAAACTTTCTGTGAATGCGTTCCAGTGATACCAAATGACAGTGGTAAATAGGAAACCATATCAAGTGTGCATACTCCAACTTACTGATGACCAGCGTGAAATACAAACTCCTCAAAATTGACAGGTCACTGTAGTCTCTGCCACACCTCAGCACAAAGCCCAAAGTGCGACTAGCAGACGCACACAACTCCTCAACATGTGGGATGAAACTGAACGTGGAATCAAAGAGGACTCCAAGGTCATACATTCTGTCAAGAAAGTACCGGGAATTATCGATTTAAATCTGGCGGGGCAATGAGGCAGGTAAAAATTTTTTTTCCTTGGTTGGTACCACTGTCCTTAATTACTACGCCAAGCTTGAGCGGGATCTGTCAACTAGTGTGTTTGCAACAGCTGATTAAGTCAGTCGATGTCAGAGTGCGTGCCGATTTTTACTATGGGTGATTACGTTGAGCAAAGAATTTGTTTAAAGTTTTGTGTTGCAAATGAATTTTCGTGTGCCGATGCATTGAAAATGTTGCAAAAGGCCTTTGGTGATAATGCTCTATCGAAAACTCGTGCATATCAGTGGTACAGAGCCTTCAAGGACTGTCGTGAAGTGGTCGCCCATCGACGGCTTCGATCGAAGATAACGTCGATAAAATTAAAGTAAGGGTGCTGGAAAACCGTCGTACCAGCTTGAGAGAGATAGCACATGATCTTAAGATATCCCACGAGTCCGCACGTACGTTTTTGATTGATACTTTGGGCATGAGAAAGGTGGCCGCACGACTCGTACCGAAAGACCTGAATTTTCTTCAAAAACGTCATCGCGAACAGGTTGCTTCAGACATGCTGGATCGCTGTAATTCCGATTCTACATTCATGAAACGCATTATAACTGGTGATGAGACCTGGGTCTACGAGTATGATATGCAAACAAGCCAGCAATCATCGGAATGGGTGGCAAAAAATGAGCCGAAACCGAAAAAACCACGCCAAACCGCTCGAAAATGAAGGTGATGCTCATTGTTTTCTTCGATATCCGTGGCGTGGTGCACTACGAATTCGTTCCAGAGGGTCAGACGGTAAACAAGGAGTATTACCTAGGCGTTATGAAACGTTTGCGTGGGCGTATCCGTAAGAAGCGGCCAAATTTGTGGGCGAACAACTCATGGATTTTGCATGACGATAACGCGCCTTCTCACCGAGCTACGATTGTGACTGACTTTCTCGCCAAAAACTCAACAAACGTGCTTCAGCAACCACCGTATTCGCCGGATTTGGCTCCCTGCGACTTTTTCCTCTTCCCAAAACTAAAATTGCCCCTTCGTGGCACCCGTTTTGAGTCGATTGAAGCCATAAAACAAAATTCGCCGCGAGAGCTAAAGTCCATCCCGGAAAGCGCCTATAAAAAATGTTTCGATAATTGGAAGTGCCGTTGGCATAGATGTATTGGAGCAAATGGAACTTATTTTGAAGGCGACCTAATAAATTTTGACGATTAAATGTAAAAATAATGTTTTAATTGAAAATTCCTGGTACTTTCTTGACAGAGTAGTATACTCGATCTTTATCGCCAACATAGTTGTCGGCTACACGATAGCTATAAGTCAACCGATGCGACCTTCTACTGAATGTAACTTTAAAACACTTCTCCATATTCAGCATGAGTTTGTTGCATGAGCACCAACTATGAATATACTCCAAGCTTGACCGGAGCAGCAGGACTGCGTATTCTCAAGCAAATCTTCAAGTCATCGACAAACGCTAAAACGGGACATTCAAGAGAAGTAAGAAGATCATTTATATACATGATCAAAATAATGGTCCCAAATTAGATCCCTGAGGTACTCCACATGAAAGAACATACTCAAATGATCTATAACCATTGCAGAAGACATAATTAATTCTATCCTCCAAGTATGATCCGATGAGCTTCATATATGCCGGACTGAAAACGAAGGACGAGATCTTCTTCAGCAGAATATCGTGATCGACAGAGTCGAAGGCTCGCGTTAAGTCAGTATACACCACGTCAACTTGACCTCCATCATCCAAACATTCAGTAATATACTGTGCGATCGTTGCCAAGTTGGTCACAGTAGATCTTGCTCTAACGAAACCGTGCTGCTCCGTGGAAAAATATGAACTGGCTCTAAAACACATATCTCCATATAACAGCTCCTCATAAACCTTCGCAAAATTGGACAATATCGAAGTTGGTCTATCTGTATTGTTCAATATGGAAGCCATCTCCCTTATTGAATACAGGGACCACACGAGCTTTCTTCCATTTCTTAGGGAAGATACATGTTATCAGACTCAAACTAATAATATAATCTAGGGGCTTGGCAAGCACCAAATTGTAATTCCTTATGACATATGATAGAATGCCATCATCACCAGCTGTAGCCTTGTTCGGAAATTTGGACATGATTGACCTTATTTCATCCTCAGAGATAACAGGCACAAGAACCAACGGGAGCTGAGTGAAGGTTGTTGCATTACTCTTATATTCCGATGAGGCATCAATTCCGGCACAAGAAAAATGCTCTGCGAACAAGATGACAACATCCTGAGGATTCTTATGGGGGGAACCGTTACTGCACATTACGCCGGGTATCCTGGTATTTTTCTTCTTCTGACGGATGAACTTCCAAAATATAGAAGGGCCCAATTTTATTCTTTCTTGAATATCAGCGAAGTAAGTATCATATTCCGAAAATATCTCCGACTTGATGAGTGTACGCAAGCGAACAAACTTTATATGATATTTAAGATTTCGGGTTAGCAGCCATCTCGAACGGTAGAAATTCTTTATACAGATGTTACGTTGGATGTTGGGAGTAAACCACACAGGAAAGCGACAAGCAGCGTACGCATATGCTCTACCAGGAACATGTTAACTGATACTATTGAACAGTTTGTCATAGAAATAATCCAAGGCATCATCAGATCTATCGAAATTCTTCAAATTATCCCAGTTGAAGTTACTAATAGATAATAATCTCCGATGTTTGCTTTCTTGAAATTGTAAAACAAATTACCAGCCGTTGGAACCTGACGATTACACGATGATTTCCTCCGTGCAATAGGTAGCACTGGGTGATGTGAATCCTCAAGAACAAAGGGCTCATCAGAGTGGGCAACAGCGCCATCAACCAAATCCAGCATTCTATCATGTCCATTTTATATCGTGTTATACTGCTCTAATTTAAGGAGAGTACAGAAATTATGCGAAAGCATTGCCTTTGAACATCCCGATGAACCAACATTGAAATTTGGAGCATTAAAATCATCTAACATTAAAACTTCCTTATTAATGAATTCAACCTCAAGGGCAGAGGTGAAAGTTTCAAGCTGGAAGGCAGACACGTCAGGTGAAATGATAAAGTGAATCGGCTCAGTACAGCTGCACAAGACTACATCTATTAAGGAGACACGGTTCCTCAAAAACTAGCTATGCAGAACTTTTAAGCTGATGGTGACGCCACCGCGACGGGACCTTGCCACAACGCACTAACTATAATCAGGTGGTGCAATTTCTCCATTGAAAACAGATTCACGCTTATACTAACGATGTCATAAGTGCAATCACATACAGATTTACGATCGTATGTGATCGTGATTTACGATCATTAGTTTTCTAGGTATCCTCAATGAAAGACGTCCAGAATGACTTACGCCACAATGATGAAGAAAATCGAGCATCGCGCCGTTATAAAGTTCCTCACTAAGCAGGGAAAAGGTAAATAAAAAAATGTGGAGAAGACCCATCGACTATTTCCAACCGGCTGGTTACTGGGAATGAGAAGTGGATTCATCACTATGACCCTGAGGGTGAACAAGAGTCCATGCAGTGGATTGAAAAGGGTGCACAGCCCCAAAAGAAGTTCAAAGTCCGCTAGAGGAATAAGACTACGGTCTTTTGATATTATAACGGTATTTTATTGATAGAATATGCTTAAAAAGGTAAGCATCACAGCAGCATGATTCGCAACCACTTCGCGCAATTTAAGAGAAGCAGTTAAAGGAAAAATGCGAGGACAACTCATAGCGGGGGTGTTGTTGCTTAATGACGAGGCACCGGTTCACCGAGGTGTAGTACCATCTTGTTGGAACCAAAACACTTCTGGTTCGATACCATTCAAATTTTGAAACAAATAATCATTGATCATCGATCTTTAATGAGCACCATTCACTGTAACATTAGCTCCAGAAATATGGACCGATGATGCCTCCAGGGTGTTAAGTACACCATAGAGTGCATTTTTCATGATGCAATGGAACCTGTAGAACTTCTTGAAGATTGTTTTCACTCCATATACGGAAATTTTGCTTGTTTACATAGCCGTTCAACCAGAAATGAGCTTCATTACTAAACACAATTTTACGATACAAAAGTGGATCAACTTCAAGCTGTTCTAGGGCCCAATCAGCAAACAAACGACGCTTATTATGGTCAAGTGGCTTTAGTTCTTTAGTTGGATCTTGTATGGGTGTAGACCAAGATCTTTTCGCAAAGTTTCCCATGTGGTGGATGCACAGAGAACAACTTGTTGTGAACGTCGACGAATAGACAAATCTGGATCATCATTAACACTATGACTTACAGCAGCGATATTTTCTTATGTACGTACAGTTTTTTGTATTGTTATTGTTGTTGCATCGAGTAGAGAAAATGTCCGAAATTTATCGATAGTTCGACGAATAAGCTGCTGTGATGGACGTTTATGTAAACCATAAATTCCACGAAGTGCTCTATAAGTTTGGCGAATAGAACACTGATTTTGAAAATGAATTTCAACAATTTGTAAACGTTGTTGCGGCGTGAGTCTTTCCATGATAATTTGTCAATGCTCACTGAACATAAATGTCAAAATAACATGGCTTCTATCTTCTGTCACATCACAGGTCGAATGTTCTATCACTCTAAAAAGACACCCGATATAATGATTATGCGGCTTAAGCGTGAAGTTGAGTTCGAAAAACTCAAATTAAATCCTGTCGGAAAAAAATTAAATTACTTTTCGAACAACCTTATAATAAATTCATGAATTTTCAGTCGACAAGCGACTAAAAACTAACGTAACACCTACAATATCTAATCAAAACTGGGTATCACAGATTACCGAATAATATAATAATAATAATAATAATAATAATAATAAAGTGCCTTTTATTTGTACCGTCATATACAGCACAACTGAAATATCGAGGCGAAGTCTAGCTTACGCTACTCCACTTAACCTCTAACAGAATACAAATTACCAAACAAAATTAAACCTAGAGCAATAATACAAGCAAAGAAAAGAGATAAAAAAAAAAAAATTAAGAAAACTGAAATTGTGTCGAAAGTAATTGTTTCCTAAAATACACTTTTAAAATCCTCAGAGAACTAAATTTAACATCATTAGGAATATCATTGAACACAGTGACTGCGTTATAAGTGAACGAGCGCTGAAACATGGCTGACCTGAATCTAGGCAACATAAGAGTGTATCTATGCCGGACCGCAACGTCATGCATATCTCCCCGGAAAATTAATTTATCGCGTAGATACGGAGGATAAGAAGAAGACAAAACACGAAACACCAAAACAGCCATCTGAAACTTAAATGTGTTATCGAGCTTCAACCATTCAAGTTCATTTATCCCAGCGGACACCCTATCGTACTTTCGTAGCCCGAAAACAAATCTACAACAAGAATTCTGTATTTTTTGGAGTCTGTATCTAGTCGCAGAATCCAAGCATGGATAATAGAGTACAAGTCCGTAACTCAAGACCGACATCACCAGGGTCTCGCAGAGGTACTTGCGTGAATTAAAACTCAGAACACGCCGATTTCGGTATAAATGCCGAAGAGCAAGAAATGACCTCTTCACAAGCAAAGCAACGTGCTCGACAAACCTCAACCTGCAGTCAAATACCATACCGAGATTTCTATAACTTTTAGTAAAAGGAATTGGTTCACTCCCGACCTCAAGCGATACCTGCCGAACGTCCGCTTCTCCACCTGCTCCAAGGGAAAAGAACAAGGAAGCACACTTGGAGACATTTAACCTCAGACTGTTATCATGTGAGTACTCAACCAAACGTGATAGGTCACTATTGATCCGCTCTACCGCTTCATCAATGCAGGAAGGATGGAAGGAGAGGCTTATTTGTGTATCATCTGCATAAAAATAAATATTGACGAACGATACTACCTTATACATATCCGCCACATAAATTAAAAAAAGAATAGGTCCCAATATTGATCCCTGAGGAACACCCGACAACACAGGACCAAACTCAGATTCTTCCCTACCAATTCTAGCCTTGTTGATCTATGCTGTGTATATCCCACGTCATCATTCCCCCTCCATCCCACTCATTTCGTCCACACATTAATTGTCTGTGAAAAAAAAGGTACTTACTTATCGTGGAAAAAACAACGGCCAGAGTTATGACAGCCACGTTGCTTCTGAAAAGAGAGCACGAACTCGCTGCAAAAAAAAATTGAAAAGTGGATTAGAGGCGAGCCCAATTAATTCGATAACGATCGATTGAATTTTATTGCTCGCGGATCCTCCGGCTTAATTTCTAATTCCCTTGATTCGTCGAATTTTTCCCAGCCTCGTTAGCTGATCGGGGCCGTTTGATTGGACGACGTGGACCAAAAAAATCGCCTGGATTAGTCATTTTATTGCGAGGAACGTACGGAATGTGACGATGGAAATTGGCCGATCGTCCGGTATGATTTGCGAGGCTTAAATTGTTGCGATTTTCATACAGATATTGAAGTCAAACCGGATCTCTGTACAGTTCATAAATCGAATCGATCCGAATAGGTATCCTCGATTTTCGGGGCATAAGCAGATGACATACATATTTTGAAGCTTGTGGGCCAGCTGTAGAGCTAACTATTATGATGAAGCTAAAGCTTCGAAATATGCATGTCTGCTGTTTATACAGGTTTGTAAAATCACGTTTTACGGTTAGGTATTCAATGCATAAGAAAGAGAACTCCGACCGTTCAGTCGAACACTGGAATAATCGAAAGATATGCACGTTATGATAATGAATAATCCAGTGCATAACTCGAGAAGAATGCTCTTCTCTCTCACTGAAATGTAGCCCTTGGGGGAATGGGGAATTGGACAACTCATTTCGTTTCGGATGATACAGTTGGCGCATAGAAATCAGAAGTGCGAGTAGCAGCGGTTTGGGCATGGAAAGTGAAGTGATTACATTGTTACGTTGCACATTTCCCTGATCACTTCCCCACTAGATGTTTCTGTGGTTTATGTATCTCGACGATACGGCTAGACCGTTGGTGCTTGTCTTGACATACAGGCTGGATTGACAGTGCTCGTACCAGGATCAATTGAGGCCTTCAATCTTGAGACTTTCTTCATGGAACTGGTTTCAGGTGGGTGGATAAGAAGCCTCTTCGGCGAGTGAATTGCGTCACAAAATAACTCGTGTAGAGGTAGTAGAGGTTGGATAGTACTTCGCTGCTACCAGTCATGGTGTAGGTTCTGGGACTGAAGCCGAAACTGGAAGTTTGGTGGTTGCAACTCTTCGGAATAGTTCTCGCTAATCATGTATCATGTGAAGGTTTTTGAGGCCTACGTATATTTCAAGACACTTACATATTTATACAAATTAACCAGACAAAGCGCTGTGGCTGCAATTTCGTTTTCCGCCATTGCCATAGTGTAAATACTCACTAACTGTCGATACTGACGCAGAAGTATTTCTGTAAATCTTTGGGCAGCGCGAGTAGCAGTAGAAGTGGGGGTTTATCAGTTATAAGTTAAATTGGAGTTCATATGTATCATATGATGCACGATTGCAGTTAAAAATATAAAAATTAAGTTTGAAAAGAAGGATTTCAGTAATCACAGGCTAGAAGTTTCAACGACAATTTTAAATGTTGGGATTTCAATCGAGAAAATGATGGTTGTATAAACGCTTCCTTTGACACGAACACTCTACTAATCAATATAAAGCAAACACTTCATAATAAATTCATTTTCGGCGTAAATTCTATGTCTAGAATTCATTATACACAAATACCAATTTAAACCTCATAAATCGAATCGTAGCTTCAGGTTAATTCAGCACAGGATTGACTCTTCATGCTCAACTGTCTGAAGACTAATTGATATAAACGAACCTCTGCCTAATCCAAAACGATTCATCAAACAGACGTAGGCGAATAGTTGAGGCGGTAGTATTTAAGTTAGGTTTTCTTACCCGGATAGTATATCGTCTCTTTTTTGATGGTGTAGTTCGCTTGAGGTATGTGCAGCTCGCATGTGAACTCTTCCGGGGATGTCAAACGAGGCAGATCTGCCATAATGTCAACGTCGTAGAGACCTGCTCTTTTGATGATAGATAGCACGGAGTTCTCCACTTCGCTGTAAAAAGAAGCGTTAGGATATCACTGATATTCTTCGAGATGCAAACCTATTATTGACGTGAAGATTCATGCTGGGTTGGGGGAAGACACCTTTAGCTGAACATATGATTTTCATAAGGTCGTTTCCTTGGAACTCTCGTCTCAGCTCTAAATTCTTTCCCGGTGCTACTAGAAGAAAGACAGAAATCAGTAATTATGGAAAATTATCTTGAAAATGAGGAAGTCGTTATAAGAAATGGGCCAACAATTGTTGTAGTAGTACAAACATTTTTGTGGAAATAAATTACTGTCTCATATACATTTTTTTAATTAAAATGAGTTTTCACCAAGTAAAGACCGAATCTATCAAATATATATAATAGTTGAGATAAAATTTGTTTTATTTAAATGAAATAAACACTACGAAACTCGAGTCACTGTATATTCAGTTAATAAAAAGTGTAATTTGAAATTAACTACCACTGACTGCTTCTTCCAATATTTGAAAAAAACTCTAAAAAGAACAACGGATGCTCGGTAAAAACAATTTGTATTCTAATATTATTATCAGTCGTACATTTTTTAAATTAGAAAGGCGCCCTCCGGCAGAGATTTAAAAGGGCCCGACTGGAGCTTTCCCGCTTCAACTTATATCTACTTTTTCGTACGTCGATGGCCTGAGATTTCCTAATTATAACTTTTTGACACTTAGTCGTCGCAAATTAGGTAGAAATATAAGTGAGACCCCTTTCTTTCCATATAAATCGACCGGGAATGTACTTTTAATGTATTTCCTCCAGTTCAGATCCTTCGTGACCGTCTGGCTCGTGAAAAGGCAGGTACTGAAAGTTCTGAATTTTTGTTTAACATTCAGTGGAGGGCTGAAAGGAGCTCCTTCTAGAAACGATTCACTTTTTAGTGGAACACGTTGCAAGGGAATTGGACGAACCGCACTCTGGAGTACTTAAATAATTCATTGGCGGGATTTTATTCGAATATTCCGCCCAAGGAACATTGTGAGGTTAAACCCTTACCAGTTACTGATTTCCAACAGAAACTCGTAATATTTGGAGATCCGGAAGGAAACTACAGCTTTAAGAATCCTGTTACTAAATCTCAGTACGAGGGGTGCTCAATGCATTCTCGGTATCGGCTTGATTTGCTGATAATGTGAGTAATCTAATGACACTGTCTGAGAGTATAAATATCCTCAGTGAAAAATGACCAGAATGATGAAGAAAATCGAGCATCGCGCCGTTCTAAAATTCCTCACTAAACAGGGAAAAAGTCAGAAAAATCATTCATGAAGAGATGGTTGCTGTTTACCAAGACTGTGCTCCGTCGTTATCAACCGTTCAAAAGTGCTCAACTGAATTCAAAAGAGGCAGAATAAGCATTGAAGATGATCCTCGGTGGTGTTGACCCTTTAGCGGCACCACTGAACAAAATGTGAAAAAAGTGGAAAAGCTCTCAGTTAGAGAATATCCGAATGAAGAATATCCGGAAAGATTAATAGGGCAATCTGGTACAATCTCGTGGCCAGCCCGTTCACCTGATTTGAATCCCTTAGATTTTTTTTACTGGGGAGCAGTGAAGGAAAAAATTTGTTGAAAACAAATTGAAAACGTAGCTGAGCTTCGGGAGAGAATTAGGGAAGCAATGCAATTCGTCAATAAAGGGATATTCGCCCGTCTGATATCCCGATCTGTTTTAAGAAGATGTCGGGCATGTATTGCAGCTGAAGGAGGGCAGTTTGAACATCTTTTGTGAATTTATTGAATCTTGTCATAAAACGAAACTGAACTTCTTTAAGAAAAACCTTTTTTGTCCAATCTGAAGAAAAATGTAGTTAGTGTTATAGCATTTTAGAATCCTTATTAAATGTGCTAACTTTTGAAGTAACTTGCGAAACTGATGTAGTTTTCTTACAGTCAATTGAAGTTGGGCGAAATTTTAATTTTTAATAATTGGTTCGGTAAAAAGTAACATTTTTTTCAAGCTGGAGCATTTGGGTTAGAATCGAAGACTAAAGGAAGCACTATTCAGGATAACATAGGAAAAATAAAATTTGAAAAAAGTAAAAAATTGTAGCAATAGGAGTTCAAACATCATCACATCGCATTTTATTGAAAAAAAAGAAGGTGCAATATAATTTGAAAAAAGAGGATTTGTTTTTTCTTTTATAATTTTCTGATGACTATTATGACTCAACATATTACCTAATTCCGGCTGGACGTCGACTTAAAAATCTTTTTTTGAATGTCTCGGTCTTTAGGTACTTGACGGATACAAACTGATACCAGTTTTTTGGTCTTATGGCACTTTAAATTGTTATTACGATGTAGAACAACTACATAAAATATTTGGTTTTATTCCAAATGCCTGGAATTGGAAGTTATCCCCAGTTACATCCAACTCAAAACAATGAATAGAAGCCTAGCAGCAGAAAGAGGAAGATTAGCAGGAATGAAGGCATGGCTTAGAATGGACATGAAATTTCAATACCAATTGAGAGACGTCTACAACATATACCTAAAGGTAATCCACTCAGAATTAATTAGTAGATTCCATGATATTTTGTTCGACGATTTAGACAGAAATATTAGAAATGACGTAAATGACTATATACGCAAAAAATTCATTTCACAAAAAAATAAACTTAATTATTTAGTATCCAAAAAGAATGAAATTAACTTAAGAGCACAAAAATTTTCAAACCATATTTTCCATCCGAAATTCACCAACCTTTCTGAGGTAGAATTTAATACAAAAGAATTATTAGAAAAAGGATATAAATTTAACTTAAATAATATCAATCAAAAATCTTTGGAATATCTAGCTATCGATTCAGAAATTGCATTGAGAAATTGTCAAAATTCAAATATAGACAAGTGTATTTTCACCAATATAATAAAGCAAGAAACATCAAATTATCAATACAATAATAGTAATCAAACAGTCAAATCACTCAGAAATAAAATTATAGAAAATGACCTAATATTTACCCGCGCAGACAAAGTAAATACAATCATAGCATTAAACAAAATAGAATACATACAGAAAACAACTTCATTTTTAGACCAAAATAAATATAAAACTATCAAAAAAGACCCAATATAAAACTATCAAAAACAAATCAAATCAGTTATCCTTCAATCAAAAGCACTATTTGAAAATATTCCGAATCATAAATTAACTTTAATGAACCCATCAACACCCATTTTGTATTCTTTAATTGAGTTGCACAAAGAGAATAATCCCATCAGACCCGTTGTTTCATTTGTCACAGCCCCATCATTTAAACTTTCAAAATCATTAATCAAAATTATACTAACAGAAACTAACTTTGAAGCCAAATTTGCAATAAAAACTCTTATCAACTTATACAAAAAATTAACCATATACATATCCCAAACAATGCCAAATTTGTTTCCTTTGATGTAAAAAACTTGTTTCCTAGTATATTATTACTCCATAAACGAACTAATCCTGTTGTAAAAACAGAAATATTAGACGCCTCAAACGTTTGCCTAGATCAAAATTATTTTATTTTCAACGGCACGTTTTATCTAGACGAAGAAAGTCTAACAATGGGGAACCCATTAAGCCCCTTGTTATCAGAAATATTCATGGATTACGTAGAAACCAATATCCAAAAACTCCCATATTTTGAAGATTTCGTTTATTGGTACCGCTATGTAGATGACATAATTTTTTTATTTAATGGCACAAATAGACAACTTAGTTCATTTTTGGAATCTATCAATAAATTATATCCAACAATTGAATTCACACAGGAAGATGAAGTAAATAATAGCATCATCTTAGATTTAAAAATCACTAAAATTAATAATAGACATGACTTTTCCATATACAGAAAACCTACACATACAGATGGTACGATTCATTATACTTCAAACCATCCATTTTCACAAAAATTGTCAGCTTATAATAGTATGCTTTATAGATTGGTTAACATACCCATGACGAAAAAAAATTTTGACAAAGAGTATAAAACGATTAAACAAATAGCTTTAAATAATGATTTAAATCCGTTAATTGTAGACAATTTACTTGATGAAATAAATTACAAGAGAGCAATATCACTTGTATATCCAAAATTTCAAAATTCAAGCGGAACCAAATTTATTTCATTAACTTACATAGGCCAAAAATCTGAAAAGATTGCTAGATATTTAAAGAAAAAAGAAAAATATAACATCTCTTTTAAAACTATTAATTCTTTAGGCAGCTTAATAAAAAATAATAAAGACGTCATTCCTAAAAACAAAAAATCAGGAGTTTACAAGTTAACATGTAGGGATTGCCCATGTGTATATGTGGGACAGACAGGCCGTTCATTCCAAACAAGGATACGAGAACCTGAAAAATGTTACATTAATAATGAACCGAATTCAACTTATGCCAACCATTTGTTAGAGACTGGCCATAATTTTAATATGAACTATGAAATATTACATATTGAAAACGAAAGTCAGAAACTAAATCTGTTAGAAATTTTAGAAATCAATAGATATAATAAAAGACAAATTTTATTGAATGATCAAATAGATTTAAATAGATCCCCCCTATTTAATATTTTTCATTAATTGTATACAGTCGACTCTCGTTAATTCGAAACTCGAGGGACTCTTGAAATATTACGAATTATCGAGTGTTTGAAATATCAAATGGTTTGAAATTTGTGAGAGAAAATAAATAAAACTTCGAATTATTAAGTGTTGGTTAATTTTTATTTATTAATATAAAAATGACAAGAATTAAGAGGTACATTCGTGTACATACATGTATTCGTAATGTGAATTAATTAATCTTTCGAAAAAACTTTGTTATACTGGTTTGCTTTAAAGCACAATTCTGCTGCTCACACTGCTCAATAACTTTTTTTTCTTTCTAGGGCTCATAACTAACACTAACTTTTAATCTGCATACCAACGAAAGAGTAACAGTAACTGAATAACTAAACAAACCAATTCGTAAGAAGTGTATGCGTCAAATAGTCAAACTAATCATAACAAAAACAAAGGCTCGTGTATCTTGATACAAGTTTGAACTTGTCGCAAAATGTACTTACAATCTTTCCGCCTCTTCTCTCTGCAACTTTGAATTGTCGAGTGTTGGACGCTGATGAGTTCGAATTAACGCGTCGTTTTGTTAAATAGCAATGATTTTTTCGTTCGAATTACCAAGTGTATGAAAATGTATTGATTTAGTTCGAAATATAAAGAGATTTAGTAGGGAACTCGTGATAACTTTGAATTATAGAGAGGTTCGAATTATCGCAGGTTTGAATTAACGAGAGTCGACTGTACCTCTCTTTCCACCCCTCTATTTTTTTGTACCAGAGCTGTGTATTTAAAGTCATGTTTTGCATTGTATACCTCAGTTTAAATACTCACCTGATGAAGTCATGGTATGACGAAACAATTGTTGTGAAAATCAATAAAATAGCGGAAGTTAACATTTGTTTTTCTTATATTGACTAAAAAATCATTAGTTCACGGAACATCCCATTAATACGTATTAAATTCAACTAAACAAAGCAGTGAACAGTGATAAAATGAATAGATTCATCAAATTCAGCATAAAGTACATATACGGATATTTTAGGAAGTAAATCTAGCACAACTATTCTTAATACAATTGAAATGCAGATTTAAAATATAGGTGAGCTTCAAACCAAGACAATAAATGAATGATGTTTCACCAGGAAATATCGATCAATCAAATGACTAATTATTGATACGTTTCAATATTGTTGGTTAAGCGTTTCAACATATTCAGTAAGAAAAATAGCTTCCGAAATAGCAATGGAAAAATCTTGAGTTGAGAAATATCATATATCATACATAGAACAAATATCGTGAGTTCATGGAACGCACCCCATTCATACATAAATCCTCATTCGTTGTACCACAGAATTTTAAATCTCAGTGTTACCAACCAACGGATTCGAAAATCGACTCCGGAGGGCAATATATCTACTTTACGAGGTCGGGTTCATTAATTACCCACCAAACACCAGCATTCTTTTCGTCTGTCTGTCCTCGCTGGTGAAACTGGATACGGCGCACGTATAATCCCCAGAGAGGTCCGGTCCAGGCTGGATTATGTGAAGGGCGCGATGTTCGCTGTTTGTGTCCGTACTGGCGGAATAATTTAGGTTCACCCTACCTCTCAGGATTCCTGAAAAGAAAGACGAGGATCAGTCGGATACCGCCTTATTTAGTTTTTCTTGTTATGCTTTCAGACTTTAAATCTCGAACATGCAATTCCCAAGAAAAAATCAATTAATCGGAGTTAAACGGAAACGGCTGGCCGAGAAGTAATATCACAGAGGTCAGAAAATATTCAGATAAGTCAGATAGAAGCTGAAAGAATTTAAGAAATCTTTCATTTCTAAATTGCACGTAATTAGCTGTTACCTTATCGGACCATAAACGACATTCACAGTCGCCTGTCTTGCATTTTCACCTTTATTAAAGAAAAACTGCAAAATTTACAGAATTTTCTCCTTGTTGACCTCCATTTTTAACACTCTGTGACTCATAACTGGATGGACCAAACAAAAACAGCAAAATAATTTTTCTAGTCTGAAATGTCATCTTGACAACGAGCATTAATCTGAAACAGTTTGATCGATACCTTACGAGATATCGATCACTACAACCGTGTACCGAAAAAATAATGATTTTCTTTTTAAAATTATTACTATTTGACTCTCATTATGTTTTGAACATCTTAACTTCCGGCCAATGTTTTCTTGCCCCTGTTAAGGTTGTCTACTGAAGAGATCCGTATCCTCTAAGGATCATACGAGTCACAGAATCCCTCATAGCAGTTAACCGCGTTATTTATGTGTCAAATACTCTATGGCACTATAACTTGACACGTATGTGATTGGTGACAATAACAAAGGAGAACAATGTCCTTATAGCATTCCCGTTGTATATTGAAGCAGCCCGAAATAAACATCTTGAGCAACTTAGTAACATACTCGAGATAATAGTACTTATAACAGTCCCTCTTGGTAACTATTAGTAAGTACACTTCTTTTAAATGCTTCTGATTAATTGCATGCTTTACATTGTTGAATGCCACCTTAGTGTTAATGTGGAATTAGTGATTGCACGCTCGTTCATTGTACTTCCATTCATCGCTTTTCATTCTTGGATTTTTGCTTCAGTGTTATTTAATCCGACCGAAATGTTTTAACTAAAATGCATTGCCTTTGTATATAACTAAAGCGGCACGACGCTCACAAGTTATCTATTTGTATTGTATACTTTATCTCGGTGCCTGGTTGCTTTTTGCTCTATTTGTAAATAGTGGTTCTTCATCTGCGTAATGCTTGCTAATAGGGATTTTTTATTATCTGTTCGTACTAATCGCGATTGTTGATATGTAACTGATTTGCATGTACTCTTGTGTGATCCCCCGGTTACCTATTTCTTTGTTTGTTCTTATTGTAACGTCCATCAACGCGCCTCGATGATGGGGTACTGTATCTATTTTATAATGTCGTAGTCAGTTTGTGTTACATATTTACCATATGCACGTGCCCGCTTACTTTGAGAGATTGTATTCCTTGTGAACCAGCATAAACCAATGACTTGACATAACCCCAAAGAAAATAATCCAGTGGAGTTATGTCGCGTGAACTTGGAGGTCAATTAATTGGACCATTTCTCGAAATAATGTTATCGCCAAATCTTTCTTTCAATAAATCAATTGTTACGGTAGCAGCATGAGGTGTAGCACCATCTTGTTGGAACCAAAACACTTCTGGGTCGATACCATTTAGATTTTGAAACAATTAATCATTGATCATCGATCTGTAACGAGCACCATTCACTGTAACATTAGCTCCAGCACCGTTTTTAAAGAAATATGGACCGATGATACCTCCAGCGTGTAAAGCACGCTATACAGTGCATTTTTCAAGATGCAGTGGTACCTGCAGAACTTCTTAAGGGTTGTTTTTACTCCATATACGGCAATTTTGTTTGTTTACATAGCCTAGTAATGAGTTTCATCACTGACACAATTTTACGATAGAAAAGTGGATCAACTTCAAGCTGTTCTAGGGCCCAATCAGCAAACAAACTACGCTTTTTATGGTCAAGTGGCTTTAGTTCTTAAACCAGTTGGATCTTGTATGGGTGTAAACGTTGTTGTCAATGCCTACTGAACAGAATTGTCAAAACAACATGGCTTCTACCTTCTGTCAAATCACCGTTATCCCTATCGAAAGTTCTATCACTCTAAAAGAAGCACCCTTCTTCGTAAGAAGAAATGTTTACTGTAGAATCACTCTTAAAAAACACCCGATAGTAATAAGTCATTCAGACCCGGGGTGCTATTGGGTTCACTGTGGGAATTTGCAAACTGCGTAGCGTAGATGTAACCACAGGCTGATAAATGTGTTCTATTCATGGAGTGTCGTTGCGTTTTAATATTACTAATAGAAATATATTATTCTGGCGTTACTGTGTTTCGAATATTTAAAACTCCCGTCACTGTTTCCTTTCTCTCGTTAGGTGCAATTTAGGTTGTCTACTCAAGGTAACCTCCTTTTCTTCTGCCACTAAACAATCACGATAAAAAGGTATACTCCGTATAATTCCAGATCTTTTAGAGTACTCCGTATAACACGGGATATCTCACTAAATATCGTACCGTCCTTCTCTCCCTATATTAGATAGATGATCCTGAGGTAAAAGTGAGGATTTTCAGAAACTCTTTAAAGTACTGAACAGTACAAGCGATTCCAGTATTCACAGAGTCCGGATCTATTTGTTGCTCTATCTCTCTCTTGCTGTTTTCTGACCGTATTTATCAAACAACCCCATAGAAAACGCAAAGTCCATTCTCAGTCTATGATATGATCAAACGTTATACCACAGAAGATGCAGCAACGTAGCTTCTATTCACGGTATCAAAATTAATGTCGAAAGGGGTGTATCCCAATTTTCTCACAACGTCTGTGCCACCCTGTGCGTCACATAGTTCAGTGATCCTGATGTGATAACGACGGAGCCTTATTGAAATCTTCCACCATTCATTCCGATATCAAGCGAGACTTCCCCAGCGTCCTATTTCCATAATGATTTTCTATTTGTACCTACGGATCCAGAATAGAGATCCTAATTACCAAGTTTTCCATTGTCCCGTCTGGTGTCGAAGGATTAAATAAACGTAAGCTTATGGTAAATGCTTTCACCGTATTAGAATGGCTAATGAACACATCGCAAATTCTGGGCTTCACACCAGCTACCGGTTACGAACTTTGATTCGAATCTTTAATAGAAGATTATGCGCCGCCTTAATTAACAGCCCTGGACGATGAGTAAAGTGTTCGGAGCGAATTTGAAAAGTTCGTGTACAAAGGCAGATACTAGAAGTTAATGGTACGTTCCAGGTGAGTTGATCAGTTTTTGTCATGAAGATAGATACGTGCTGGAAACATTTTTTTTGTCTTGATATCTACCAGAATATTACCGATCCTCTTTCTGGTTTAAAATACTCCAAGATAAAGGAATAAAATTTTAATTTTGCATTGTGTTCTTCTTCTGATATCTACATTTCTTATTCGGTCTTTTAATTTGATTCCTGATAAACTTCTTTCCATTCTTCTTTGACAAACTTTTAACTTGCGTGTTTGTTTTTCAATCAGGGACCAAGTTTCAAGGCCATATGATAGAATATTCATCACTTACCTCTTGATATTCAAGAGAAAGTCACCCCTCAGGATAAATGCAAGTGACCAGTACTGACTCCAAGCGTTTTCTGTTCTTCTCTTAATCTCTTTGTTCTGACGATTCGAAAAAGAAACGACCTGGCCAAGATAACAATATTCCTGAACATAGTCAATAATTTTATCATTCATTTTCATTTTTTTTCTTCACTGTTTGTCGTCACTTTAGTTTTAGTTTCATTTATAAGATATGATGCACCATATCAAAGGCCTTGTTGTAATCTACAAACGCTAGGTAAAATTGTTGTATTCTTTGTATTTTTCTATGACCTGCCTTACAGTGAACAGGTGGTCCACAGTTGAGTAGCCAGTTCTAAATCCTGATTGCTCAGGTGGTTGATTTTCATCCAAAATATTGGTTATTCATCTCTAGATGATTTTTGAGAACACTTTGAAGACAGTTGACATTATGCTGATTGGGCGATGATTTCAATGTTTGTTTTTGGCCCTTCTTTATGTAAAAGTACGATTTCGCAAATAGTCCAGTCTTCTGGTAGGTTATGGCCCTAGATGACTTTATTAAATATATGAGTCAGTGGTATTGTGAGTTATTCTGCTATGAACTTCAACAATTCATTTGATATTTTATCTTCACCTGGACATTTTCCGTTTCTGAGATCTTTAAAAGCGATGTTTACTTCCGATTCTATAACTGATGGTATCGGGTGTTTTTTTAGAATGATAGAACTTCAAATTGAAATAAAACACATTTAAATTAAGATTGAAGCCAATTTTTTTTATTTGAAAGATAATTTGATGACGTTTATGTTTTAAAAATAATTTCCGGCATATGCTCACCACGACTAGCTCTGAGGAACCGCCATAAGCCAGACCAATTTTGGACCACTTTTTCGAGCAATTCAGGCCATAATTCATCAATAACACGAGTTATATTGGGTTGCAAAGCGTCTATTGTTTCTGGTTTATCAGCATAAACCAATGACTTGACATAACCCCAAAGAAAATAATCCAGTGGAGTTATGTCGCATGATCTTGGAGCCAAATAAATGGAACATTTCTTGAAATAATGTTATCGCCAAATCTTTCTTTCAATAAATAAATTGCTACGGTAGCAGCATGAGGCGTAGCACCATCTTGTTGGAACCAAAACACTTCTGGGTCGATACCATTCAAATTTTGAAACAATTAATCATTGATCATCGATATGTAACGAGCGTCATTCACTGTAACACTAGCTCCAGCATCGTTTTTGAAGAAATATGGATCCATGATGCCTCCCGCGTGTAAAGCACACCATACAGTGCATTTTTCAGGAACGTGCAGAACTTCTTGAGGATTGTATTCACTCCATTTGGCACAATCCGCCCTGACTACCAATCGAGGCTGCGGTTGTTTGAGTTGCCCTCCTTCTCGGATCGTAGAAGAAGGGGAGATCTGATAACCACCTATCGAGCACTTCACTCCCTCTTCGGTACGGATATGTCTCACCTCTTTCCACTTAACCATTATCGAGCCTTAAGAGGACACCGTTTAAAGCTTGCCAAGGAGAACTTCAGGACGACACCGAGGAGCCAGTTTCTTCCCAACAGAGTGTTCGAGGCGTGGAATCGACTCCCTGCTGAAGTTGTGTCATCGCCATCGGTGAACGCTCTGGATGGATGGTCTACACGGGTTCAATAATTAATTCAATTACATTGCATTCACCACTCAATTGTTTCACTTCTAGAGTACTTTCTCAGTTTCATTTTATTTTTGTTTTTTGAGTTTATAGGTTTACCTTTACTCTTATCACTTATGTAATAATAATAATAATAATAATATACGGCGATTCTGCTTGTTTACATAGGCTTTCAACCAGAAATGAGCTTCATCACTAAACACAATTTTACGATAAAAAACTGGATCAATTTCAAGCTGTTCTAGGGCCCCATCAGTAAACAAACGGCGTTTATTATGGTCAAGTGGCTTTAGTTCTTGAACCAGCTGAATCTTGTATGGGTGTAACAAAGATCTTTACGCAAAATTTTCCATGTGGTGGATGCACAGAGTCCAAATTGTTGTGAACGTCGAAGAATAGACAAATCTGGATCATCATTAACACTATCACTTACAGCAGCGATATTTTCTTCTGTACGTACAGTTCTTTGTCTTGTTCTTGTTGTTGCATCGAGTAGAGAAAATGTTGTCCGAAATCTATCGATAGTTCGATGAATAAACTGCTCTGATGGACGATTATGTAAACCATAAATTTCACGAAGTGCTCTATAAGTTTGGAAAATAGAACACTGATTTTGAAAATAAATTTCAACAATTTGTAAATGTTGTTGCGGCGTAAGTCTTTCCATGATAATTTCAACGCTTACTGAACAGAAATGTCAAAACAGCATGTCTTCTACTTTCTGTCAAATCATAGTTATCACTATCGAAAATTCTATCACTCTAAAAAAACACCCGATATAAATATTTTCTTGTGAACTCGAGAGTCAAAAAGCTTCAATCAATATGATTTTAGGATTACAGTTATGATTAAAATCAATATACAGGGTGATATAAATTGAAATTACTCACCTAAAGTGTGTGGCTTTGAGCTCGGTATCCATTGATATACCAGTTTTTCGTCCAGGTACCACTTAACAACTAGTCCTTCATCTCCTTTCACGATATAATCACAATCTAACACTGTAGGTTGTCCAAGATGGACCAGCTTAGGTACCACAAGACGATTTATCTTAACAGATATAACTTGCTTGGAAGTTACTGGAAAAAAAAACAAATATTGAACATATGTATAAGAAATATGAGAAAGTAATTCAATATTTTCTCAAAAAGTGAATCAGTAATTTGACAGCAATTAATGGAAACGCTCATTTTCAAGTCTTGCAAAGGAATAACTTTTATCCCTAATAAATTCAAAGTGTAATAAGATGCACATCAGGTAGAAATAATACGATCCAACACTAATGAATATTTTGAATGAAAACCCAATAATCATGAAATGAAGAGAACTATCAGGTGTGGAAGCATGAAACCATTTTTTTTTGTTTTATTTCCAAGTCTGTGATTTTAAAATGATAAAAAATATATATTCCATTCAAAATAATCTTCGTTTTTTATATAATGCTCGATTTAATTCGATCATTCACTGTTCGAAGCGATCAATGTTAACGATTAAACTAAGTTTTATTAGCTCATAATAAATTGCACCCCTCTGATCCTACCAAACACAGAGTTTTGTATTCTTCTTTCCAAAGCGATTTGATCTTGCAGTGGATTTCGATGGTTCGTCTGGATTCATTGAGACTTAGGAGTCTCAAAATAAATCTATTCTTCATTACCTGTTACGATTTGACAAGGAAATGTCTTTTCCTCATGTGAGTTGAGCAGCATTTTACAAGTGGTGTTTCGATATCCTTATTGCTCTTCATTCAATTATCGAGGAACCCATTTTCCCAATTTCCGAAAATTTCCCATAGCTTTACAATGAGTGAATATACTTTCTACGTTATTCAATTGATCCGCGAGTTCTTTTTGAGTTTGAGTATCTTCTTCATCCAACAATAAATTCGTTTCTCATTTCAAAATCACCACTGTCAAGGGTTATTCCTAGGTATTTAACTTAGGATTTCTATTCTATGATATCTCCGGTCAGAGAGAGGGATTTCATGCTGGAAGTTTCCTTTTAAGGGTAAATGGAATTACGTTGGACTTGCTCGGGTTGATCTTCAGCTCCACTGACGAGCACCATTGCTCAATGATTGTAAGGTCTTTCTGTAATAATTCACTTAGGATGCCCTCGAATTAGCCTCTCATTGTGTCGTCACCATAGCGTATACATACTAAGCCAAGCTGAGACAACCTGTCTACCAGCTGACCCTCTACTTGGCTCCATAGAAGTGAAGATATCATTCTCCCTTGAAGTGTCCCGCCAGCAGCTTCAACAAAGGTGGTGTGAAAATTCACCTGTGTCTCAGCTATTCTCGTCATCAATCCATTTTATAATGGAGTTATCAACTCTCTTAAGTGATTTTCTGATAAACTCATTAATTGTGTTGTCAAAGGCCCCAGGTAAGTCCAGTACTGCGCAAATTGCGATCTCTTTGTTATCCAGAGTTCTTTGGATGGTTTTGATCAGCTGACACAAGGCAGTATACATAGATCAACTTGTCTTGTAAGCATGCTGACATTTAAGAAGTGGTGTTTTCTGCAAATTCTCTGTCCTTAAGTTAAAACCAAGTTAGGCATGAATTTCTATCAAGTCAAGACCAGCACATTATGTAGTATTAATAATCTTTCGTTGAGATTTCTACTATGAACGGGTCAGCTATTAGCCTAGACCTCAGTCCCATAGAACAGGTTTGGGACATGCTTGGAAGACGATAGAGAAATCATTCGAATCAATTATGCAAGTTAGAGGGTATGACGCACCTTCTTATTATAGTTTGGTATAATTTGGACCAAATCAATATTTGAAGACTAATTTTGAGCATGAACTGTCGTTATGAAGATGTTATCCGATATAGGGGTGGAAATATTGCGATATTGACTTAACAAGACATAAGAAGGGGAGTAAGGAAGTCTGTGACAGTTCTCTAGCTAAGTCTCCAGAGTATATGGACTCTTCATTACTGATCTGGTGGGAAATGTTTGGTATTCCGCATAAATTAAATCTTCAAAATTATTCGAGTGATACGTTAATTTCTTGGAGCACTGTATTTGCCACAGGTGATGAAAAAACAACTTTCATTTCATTCCAACCTAATCGATCTAACGTCGAAAAGCCGAACTCGCGAGAGTCCTTTTTTCTGCCTGAACCATTCCAGGGACGAAATGAGCAACGAGTTCGTTGGACCGTGCACAGCTCGCTCCTTCATCGCAGAAGTTTATAACTTTTCTTTCGAACAACAGGGCCACGTATTGAATATTCATTTCATTTCCGCAGCTAATCTATTCATTTTTAATATTTGATCTCGTCCGAATGGGAATCTTGGGCGGCGGCAAACTTTCGGGTTTTAATTTCAATTTTCATCTCGGACGAAATCTACCGGATGGCGGACAATCGAACAACTTTTCGAATACTTTTATCGAGCCTCGAGCGAGTCGTTCTCTCATTTAAACTGACGTTTAGGTTTTTTACTAGCTTTTACTTGCAGTTTTACCGGCTTGCTGGATCATCGTTAAGGGTTGGCCATCTAGCATTTGTATTTTGAAGTAGCGAGCCTGGCAAAACTTCTGTGAGAAAGTGGTGAATCTTCTATCCAAACTGTTCGAAATTTACGTGAAAAATTCAATAGAAATGCAATGCTCTCACGGCTATTTTTGGATCAATTTGTTCGTGAAAATTGGATCGATTAGAGAAGAAGACCAAAGTAGTGGGATGAGGAGATTGAAGAAGTAATTGAACTGAAAAAGGGAAATACAGAAATAACCTTAGTTCACAGACCGATCAGAGTAGAAAGGAATATAAAGAAGCCCAAAACGAGTTCATAAGACAATAAGAGAGAATAAAAACGAATGTTGGGAAAGCATCCGTACAAGAATCAACTCATGCATAGGAGGTACTAAGAGCACATAAAGTTGTAAAACAACAAGGTCCCTCCGCCAGCAAAATGAGAGGGACATCATTTCACCAATCTCTCTACAAAACTGGAATGATTGTTTCTGTGAAATTTTAACAATCAATCAAATATCGATGACCACTTAATAACTACTGCATCTTCCATCAGAGTGAGTAAATATCATGTTAGAAACGTATGGCAGGGACTCCCTCCCGAACTACTTAAATATGCCACAGATAAACTGTTCGAACATCTTGCTGATCTATTCCAAAGGTGTCTCTAAGGCGAAAACATCCCTGAAGAATGGAGGGCTTCGTAGACAACAACAATACATAAGAAGGGGAGTAAGGAAGTCTGTGACAGTTCTCTAGCTAAGTCTCCAGAGTATATGGAAAATTGTTGAAAGAAAAGATTGAAGAAGAGTACTGTGATACGGAAGCCGAAGAACAGGCGAACTTTAGAGGTTTGACCATCATTTCACTCTAAAGCAGGTAATCGAAAAAAGGGAGCTCTGAACAAGAAAATACATAATCTCTATGTGGACTTCAAAAGAGCATATTACTAAACTATAGGAAGCCTTAGAGAAAACCAATACAAGTGTAACCCTTATCAAAGCGATACAAGAAGTCTATGGAAATAATTGGTGGCAAGTGAAGAGAGGACAGAGGCTGTCAAAAGGATTCAGCGTCGATAAGGGACTAAAATAGGGGTGCTGTCTGTCACCCACCTTATTCAAAATATATCTGGAACAGATTATCCTTTTCACATTATGTTTCGCCGACGGTTAATTGGTTTTGGCCAAGATTTAGAAGACCTGGCATATATGACACGTAAACTTATAGAACCACGAGAGTTGGGGCTTGGAGATTAACATCAGTAAGACAGAGTATGTGTACTAGTGGAGAACAGCAGAATTTGGTACTAAAATAACAACAAGTTATTAATAAATGAACCAAGTTCAAATATCTGGGAGTACGAAACGACGCAAATATGGACGAAGAAATAAAACATCATAATAATATAGGCAGAGTAGCAATGAGGCAACTAAACAGTATACTGTGGGGCAAATCCACCTAAAGAAAGGAACATCGAGTCTATGAATCAATATTAACAAACATAACAACTTATGGCAGTAAAGTATGGCTTTTGAAGAAGAGATCATCAAGGTTGTTTGAGGCTACAGAGATGGATTATTGGCGATGAGCTACCGGAAAAACAAAGCTAGACAGAGTGAGAAATTGAGAATCCTGGATATCATGAAAGTCAGTCATCGAATAACCGAAGACGTCAGGGAGGAACAATTAAGGTGGTACGGGCACGTGTAGAAGATGGAAGACGATAGACTTCCAAAACATGTGCTTCATTGGATGCCTTACGGAAGAATGAAAGGGGTAAGACCTAGATTGAGAGTTGGAGAGAAGGAGAGAGTTGCGAGAAAAGGGTATAGAAGATAACCTTTGGGAAGACCGAGAAAAATGAAAACTTGCTGCTGAAGCTCAAAATTAGGCTGAACATCAACTCCTTGTCGCGCTCAAAAACATTTCTCACACTTCTCTGTGGAGAATTTTGCATGAATACCCCAGTATGAAGTTCAACTAGTACAAGAAATGAAGCCTTGTGACCATCCGGTGTTTATCTACTTCGCCCATTGGGTTAATGATCGCATGGCCAAAGATGAGCATTTTCCCAGAAAAATCATTTTTAGGAATGAACCTCATTTTCATCTTCGAAGACTATTTTTTGTGGGGATCCGTTAAGGATAAGTGTTACGTAACCATCCATTGTTGCCTTAAAACCGCCCCCCAATTGTCTCTGTACCTTGACGTGGTAGGGATGCTTGTCATGATTGAAATCCTAGTTTCATGACGGTGAAATGAAGGATAAAGTCTCTTCCTAAAGCAGATCCCATCAAAACTTTTACTGTTCAAATTGCCCACCAAAATAATGGTTTGGGGAGAAATTCTCAGGGTGGTGCTACGCCTCTCTGTATAGTTGATGGTACCATTACTACTGAAAAGTATTGTGGCATTCTAAACGATTTTCTCCTTGAAACGTCGCATGCTTTATATCCAGAGGGGTAACGTTTTCAGCAGGATGCCATACTTCAGCCTTTACTCAAGCTTGGATGCAAGAACACCAAGTGCCAACCATTTCATGGCCAGCAGCTTCACCAGATCTTAGTCCCATTGAAAAGAGACTAAGGGAGACACCGAAAATTATGCAGGTGATCTAGTTTCGGGTGTACCTCGACGTTAAGTCAAGCGTTTACAGTTAAATGGAGGTTGTATAAGTAAATGAGATGAATATTTTGTTATAATTTTCTAATTCAAGAATTAAAAATATAAACTAAAAAACTATAATTGGGCTTTGTTTTTTCCAGATACTTTCTAGACGGACTATATATTTCATTCCAAATATTTCTCATGCATTCCGAATCCACAACTCAAATTTCAAGGTTCGGCGGTCAGATTAAAATTCGAAATCTTTTTCAGGAAACGGATAATATCATACACGAATTGAGTGATGTTCTTCGGATGCATTTTTACATGAAAGAAGTAGTTCTTTATTACATGTTTAATATTCGCTTACAGATAAAAAATTGATATTCACATTATTAAGATGTTCAATGTCATTGGACAATTGCTCGATATAATTATATTAATGACCCTAATGTAAGATCACTCATACTTTCATATTTCACCAGAATATGCGTAATTCTTGCACAAACTCACCAAGGCTTTTAAATTTTACCATTCGTACTTCTTGTACATCGACAAGATTTTTAATGTTATATACATTTTGAAATGAAAAAATTTATTGTTGGCATTCGTTTATCGACAAAGCCTCACCGTATGAATTCGAAAATTTGGCACATTAATGAGTCTTAATGAGTAGTTCAGGAATGTTTTCATTCGGGTCTGATATCCTTTGGAGAAATTCTTATTGAATAATCCGAGTAGTCATTAAAACGATTTTTCCATTTTGATTTTTGGGATATATCAAAATTTTGTTGGTATAGTGAAATATTGGCTTGTTCGGAGAGTAATTTCGGTTTCCTTTTTGGGAAAATGAAAGACAATTTTCGTATAATGAATGAATACACTGGCGAGCAGAAAAAACGGGTCATTACTGTTCAAATACGTTTCTTAGTTAAAAATTTCACGATAATCATGAAATGTATGGAAAAAGAGAATTTCCCAGAGAAAAATGAAACTTTTTATTAGATTTGTATTAGGAGTACAAATAAGTTTCCGCCGTTTTATTGTAGATGGCGCGGCACAGAGTTTCGGTTAGCTTTCGCAGATGATAACCGGCTTAAAAAATAGTTTGGACATTCAAGAACAACATAACCTATTAATATCATTGATTTTATATTGGTAAAATATAATTTTTATAAGTTGAAAATGTCAAAATTTGAGCTAAGTAAGCGTCATTTGCGGGAAATATTAGTTTACTTCTTTAATTTAAATAAATCTACTGCTGAGGCGCATCAATTGCTCGTAGAAGCATATGGTGAGGGTGCTTTGAGTGAGAGAACGTGTCGAGAGTGGTTTCAAAAGTTTAAAAACGGTGATTTCGACGTAGAAGACAAAGATCGCAGTGCAAGGCCAAAAATTTACGAGGATGCAGAATTGGAGGAATTATTGGAGGAAGATTCATCTCAAACACAAAAAGAACTTGCTCTAACATTAAGAGTCACTCAGCAAGCAGTCTCACATCGTTTAAAATCATTAGGAATGATTCGTAAACAAGGAAATTGGGTTCCGTACAGCGGAAACTTATTTGTACTCCTAATATGAAAAAAATAAGCCTTTTTAGGAATGAATCAAAGACTTCGAAATTGAAAACAGTATCGTAACTGTGAAAATTTCAGTATCAGTATGACTTGTGACCTCCTCTAGCTCTGATTATAGCTTCCAAACGTCTCCGCAGGCTCGTGATAAGAGTCGTGGTATTCCCTTGAGGAATATTCTCCCATTCGTGACGAAGGACTGCACGGAGCTCTTGTAAATTATTGGGGGATGGAACCATAGTTCTGACTCGCCTTTCCAGTTGATCCTATATATGTTCGACGGGATTCAAGTCAGGACTTCGTGCTGACCAGTTGAACCTTGCAATTCCAACTTCATTCAAGTACGCTATCATTAGTCGAGCAGTGGGATGCATAGTGATGTATAAAAATTCCCTCCTCTCCCAGAAATGGCATATAAGGTACAACATGGTCCATAAGAACTTCCTTTATGTACCGTACTGCTGTTAAAGATTCATTTATAAAAACCAACTCTGTATGGTTCTCTAAAGGCACACGTCCCCAGACAGATTCTCCACCGAATGGAACTCGCTCCTCTATACAGGCATCGACTCATCTTTCTCCTGGACTTCTATAGACGCGTCTACCAACATCAGCTCCTCGAATGCTGAATCTATATTAATCACAGAAAAGTACCTGGGCCCACTGAAGTTCTAAGTAGTTTCTGTGATCTCGTGCAAATTGAAGACGTGTAATTCGATGCTCCCTGAGAAGTTCTGGACCTGTCGCAGGTCTGTATGATTATGTGAATTAGATTCTGAGAGACGTCGTCCCACGGTCCATTCACTTACGTTTACCTGACTTACCTCCATCTATCGATTTCGAACTTCAACAGCAGTAAGATGGCGATTTCAAAGACTTTTGGAAACCATGAATCTGTTATCCCTCAACGATGTGCACCGTCTTCTTCCATATCCAGGTCGTCTGGTCAGCCAGCAGGTCTCCTTGTCAATATTCTTTGGACTGTATATAGGGTAACATTCATTCTTTTAGATCTCTAGCTCAGCCTATTTTCAATAAGTGCCACTATTCTGGCACAATCTTCAATTGGTAAACTCCTTTTATGAAATTGTTTCATTCAGAGAGTGGAAAACAACTTTTCAATGACCAATGTTGAACGCAACTGATAAACGATGAATTTATCGTGAAGAATTATTCGAAGATGGTTTATTTCATCAAGTTGTTCACCCCATATGTCTAAATTTTGCGCATATTTAGTTTATTTTCTAATGAAAGATAGATGATGAATAAAATATTATTGAATCAATTTGAACACGTAAGTCTATTGGAAAAAAACAGTGTAAAATCTTAGTGAAATTATATATTGACCTTTTGCAATCTTTCTGGTGGTGGCATGATTTCGCGCTCATAAAATTTTTGGTCTTTACTGGTAGAAAACTGATCCAGGTGATTTTTGACCTCTT
Source organism: Megalocaria dilatata (assembly GCA_034642435.1). NCBI lineage: Eukaryota > Metazoa > Arthropoda > Insecta > Coleoptera > Coccinellidae > Megalocaria > Megalocaria dilatata. The sequence goes on along the minus strand of CM067857.1, from coordinate 7,774,434 downwards.
TATGTGAAGTAAATAATAATCCGAAGGCGCCAGATCTGGAGAATATGGTGGGTGTGGCAGTGTATCTCATTCAAGCTGTAAAAGCTTTTGGAGAATCACCAAACTTGTATGAAGTCTCGCATTATCTTGCACTACACCTTTTCTGTTGATTAATTCCGGCCTTTTCTATTGAAGTGCATCATTAAGTTTGTCCACCTTCCGAATTAATTGTTGCGTTATCTGGTAAAAAACTACTGCGTAGAATCAATAGAACCTTTTCTCTGATTCATTTTTTTCCTTTTTCCAGAAGACGTTTAGTTTAACATGCATTAAAGTTAACCACAAAACACTGGCATTTTATCATGAAATTCACTGATAACTTTTTTCGAACATGCAGTTGTAGCTTCCTAATTAACAGAACACAATCGAAGAAGAAAATTTTCTTGACCTCACTATAACAAGATTAAATAATTTACATGATTTTAGTATTTTTCACAAACCAACACATACAGACATCACAATACATAAAACTTCAAACCACCTCACCAACCAAAAGATGTCAGCAAATAATAGTTTTATTCATAGATCTATGATTGTTTCGGTCTTTACTTGACGGAAATTCATCTTGAAAATATGAATAAAAACAATATTCTCATTTCCGCTAATATATAATATAATATAATATATATTAGCGGAAATGAGAATATTGTTTTTATTCATAGATTATTGAATGTCCCTTTGAGTTCAGAAAACTTTTTGAAAGAATTAAATATTATTAAACAAATAGCGTCAAACAACGGTTACAATCCCTTTCTTATAGACAAAATGGTATCCAATAAACAAAAGGAAATGGCATTAAATCTCGTGTACCCAATCATAAAAGAGGACAATACACAGAAATATTTTTCGTTATCTTATGTCAATGGATTATCTGAAAATATTGCTAAATATTTCAAAAGTTGTTTCAATTATAACGCGGCTTTTAAGACAATTAATAACCTTAGTACCTACATAAGAAAACAATAAAGATCGAACAAATAAAGAAAATAAATTCGAAGTCTACAAGTTGACTTGCAAAGATTGCCCTTTAGTGTACATTGGCCAGACTGGTAGATCATTCAAGAAACGTGTCCAAGAACACCAAAGGGGTTATATATCCAATTCTATACATTCGTCATATGCTAATCATCTTAAGGAATTCAGGCATCATTTCAACAATAATTATGAAATTATCCCCGTTGAATGCGAAAGTTCTAGATTAACACTTTTAGAATTTCTCGAAATCAACAGGTATAATGCCCGTAAAATCTTTTTGAACGAACAAACAGATGTTGATCAGTCTCCATTACTGAATATTTTTCCTTAATGGCATTTTTAGCGGCAAACTCCAATAAACATCTAGAGTTTTTATGACTTGTGCTTCCATTATTTGGTTCCGTATCTAAAAATGTATTTAAACTCGGTTACACTGAATACCATCAGACAGTACAATGTAATACCTGAAGAAGCCACATCGTGGTGAAACAATTGTTGTAGTAGTACAAACATTTTTGTGGAAATAAATTACTGTCTCATATACATTTTTTTAATTAAAATGAGTTTCCACCAAGTAAAGACCGAATCAATCAAATATTTAGAAAAATTTTTAAGTGTTATAAGTCCGTTGTATCGAGCTCTTAATCTGCTTTTTCATGCTTCTAAGACTCTAAAAATTGGGTCAGACATCATTGGAGGCAATTGTGACATGGTTAGCGAAGATTTGAGATTTGAATAGGTTACTTACGGAATGTTAGGCACAATACAGTAAGACATTGTAGATAATTCGTCATTTCCCTAGCGAGGATTAAAATTCAGCATATTTACACCACGTACTCAGGCATCTATGACAGAGATCCATTCTGTTCTTATGACCTCGGATATCGTAGCCCTAATCAGAGAAAAGGTGAAATTAATAATTAACCTCGTTATCTATATATGGAATATATTTTCAATATCATGCTCTACTCATCTCAAAATTGTACTTTTTTGTGTTCCTACTGAATAAATTTGGAAACAGTTATTTAATTGCTAATGGGATACGAATTCTTTTTTAAAAAGTGATAGAACTGATCAAATTTAGTCCACAAAAATTGCCTGAATGTCACAATACAAAATGTATATAATCAGTTGCTTTATAACGACGTACTTTTACCTCATTAGTGGTTTAATTGAATTCATTGAGATGTAATAAACACTAAAGATTATTCAACTATTCATGACCGATTCAATAATGTCTTCAAAATAAATATCATCAATATATAGTCCGTCTCAAAAGTATCCGTAATTTATTATTTTTCCTAATTTTTATATATCGGGTGTTTTTTTTTAGAGTGATGGAACTTTTAATTTTATGACATCTGTGTTTTGAAAATAATTTCCGGCATATGTCCACCACGGCCAGCTCTGAGGAACCGCATTCGACCAGACCAATTTTGGACCACTTTTTCTAGTAATTCAGGACTTATTTAATCGATAACACGAGTTACGTTGGCTTACAAAGCGTCTTTTGTTTCTGGTTTATCAGCATAAACCAACTTGACATAACCCCAAAGAGAATAATCCAGTGGAGTTATGTCGCATGATCTTGGAGGCCAATTAATTGGACCATTTCTCGAAATAAGGTTATCGCCAAATCTCTCTTTCAATAAATCAATTGTTACGGTAGCAGCATGAGGTGTAGCACCATCTTGTTGGAACGAAGACACTTCTGGGTCGATATCGTTCAAATTTTGAAACAAATAATCATTGATCATCCATCTGTAACGAGCACCATTCACTGTAACATTAGCTCCAGCATCGTTTTTAGAAAAATAAGGTCCGATGATGCCTCCAGCGTGTAAAGCACACCATACAGTGCATTTTTCATGATGCAATGAAACCTGCAGAACTTCTTAAGGATTGTTTTCACTCCATATACGCCATGTTTGCTTGTTTACATAGCCGTTCAACCAGAAATGAGCTTCATCACTAAACACAATTTTACGATAAAAAAATGGATCAACTTCAAGCTGTTCTAGGACCCAATCATCAAACAAACGACGCTTATTATGGTCAAGTGGCTTTAGTTCTCGAACCAGTTGGATCTTGTATGGCTGTAGACCAAGATCTTTTCGCAAAGTTTTCCATGTGGTGGATGCACAAGAGTACAACTTGTTGTGAATGTCGACGAATAAATAAATCTGGATCATCATTAACACTATGACTTACAGCAGCGATATTATCTTCTGTACGTACAGTTCTTTGTCTTGTTGTTGTAGAGAAAATTTTGTCCGAAATCTATCGATAGTTCGACGAATAAGCTGTTCTGATGGAGGATAAGTTTGGCGAATTGAACACTGATTTTGAAAATAAATTTCAATAATTTGTAAACGTTGTTACGGCGTGAGTCTTTCCATGATAATTTGTTAATGCTTACTGAACAGAAATGTCAAAACAACATGGCTTCTACCTTCAGTCAAATCACAATTATCCCTATAGAAAATTCTATCACTCTAAAAAACACTCGATATTTTAAGAACCTATCAAGGTTTCATTATTTAGTTCAGCATAAAAGAACCGATTGCAAGATCGGTAAATATCCGTGCAAAATTCTACCCATTTTACAATTTCGGACATCTTGTATATTGGAAAGGAGGAATGATGTTCTACAAAGTAAACCTTGAATAATTTTTACTGCAGGGTTCATCGTTTTGACTAACTTAACTATCTTAACGTCTGTAAGGAATCCGTCCAATATCAAATGATATTGTCAGTTGTTTTAGTCTCCTACAGGCATTTTCATGCCTACGGGAAATCGAGACATATCAATTTCAAGTTTATCACATTTGGCAAACAATAACATATATCCTGTGTATGGCAGATTATTTTTTATCATGATGAACCTTTCAATCTTTCAGTAACCAAGAATTCGTATCACATTCGTGTAACGTCTTGTTTTTGCAACCGTTTTAGGTCTTTTACCGGAGTGCTGTGCGTTTTAATAGAGATGGTGAAGATCATTGAAAATACATGAAAATATACAGGGCAATCCATTTAAAAAATCACCCGTTTGTTGAATATCTTTTTTTGGATACCCCCTGTATATTGGAGAATAATTTATTGAGATGTAGAAATATAAATACAAGAAACCTGTTTCCGAACGAAATTTCTAATATGTCTGATTCGGCAGCTATGGAACAAGAACGCAGTATTGCATGACCCTATATATTAATAGTTTGTCCATGGCTGCGAATAGGTACGAGTATAATATTAAACAATGGTTCTACTCATTTTCCTTAACAAGGCTGACTCTAAATTGTGTGAATCCATAAACTCGTTAACATAAAGCTTCAATTGAAGTCATTAAGTTATAAGGTTTTTATGGAACGATTTGTTGATGGAATATGTATAGACAAATTTTACCTTTATGATCATTATCCCAAATAATTTCTTCTAGAAACAGTTTCCTCTAATGGTAATTAAAATGTGATTTGTGAATGTTCCTGGGCAATAAAAATATTCATTGCATGTTAATAGAAATTAATTATGACAAATACGATGTTTTTGTCTCAACTAATATTCTCTATCAGAAATTAGCAAATAATCCTAATTATTAGGAGTACAAATAAGTTTCCGCCGTTTTATTGTAGATGGCGCGGCACGGAGTTTCGGTTAGCTTTCGCAGATGATAACCGGCTTAAAAAATAGTTTGGATATTCAAGAACAACATAACCTATTAACATCATTGATTTTATATTGGTAAAATATAATTTTTATAAGTTGAAAATGTCAAAATTTGAGCCAAGTAAGCGTCATTTGCGGGAAATATTAGTTTACTTCTTTAATTTAAAGAAATCTGCTGCTGAGACGCATCAATTACTCGTAGAAGCATATGGTGAGGGTGCTTTGAGTGAGAGAACGTGTCGAGAGTGGTTTCAAAAGTTTAAAAACGGTGATTTCGACGTAGAAGACAAAGATCGCAGTGAAAGGCCAAAAATTTACGAGGATGCAGAATTGGAGGAATTATTGGAGGAAGATTCATCTCAAACACAAAAAGAACTTGCTCTTCCATTAGAAGTCACTCAGCAAGCAGTCTCACATCGTTTAAAATCATTCTTCTATAATAAATATTTAATTTGTGTTAAAAAACGGCGGAAACTTATTTGTACTCCTGATAGCATTTAGCAGGTTTCACAAAGCGAAGGAAAAAATTTGCTAGATATAATTATCAAAAGGTATAATTATCATTTGTTGAACGAATAAGATATTTTTTTTACTTTAAATATAAAATTTTGTTAGCCTCCTACAAATTTCAATGCAAAAAATTTCATTCAAAAACTTAAATGATTAAATTAATGTCTTATAAGCCCTGCTCCAATTTAATAGACATAAAATCAACAATCATTATATAATATCAAATGGAATGAAAAAACCGAAAGAAATATAAATTACCAATTAAAATGACTAAATAAATACTTGAAGGAGACAAAATTTTGTCTGTTATATTCATGAAAACCAAATCCTTTTCAAAAATGCAAAACATAATTTTAAGAAAATTCTCCAAAACTTACTTATTTCAAATATTATTTAATTTATTAAATGGCCAGACAGAGTTATCTAGATCCCTCTATGGGGTTTATTCTCGGAGAAACGTTATGATTATTTCATAGCTTTCTTATTTTTGATGGGATTTATGTGTTTTTTGTGCAAAAATGTTCAAATTTCACCCTGAAGCAAAATTCAATCAAAATTGATATCTTTACTTTCTTACACTGAGACACTGCAATGTTACTTAAACATGAGGTGATCTTGCCAAAATTGAGATTAGTAAACATGGAAAAGTAACTAACCATATTTCAGATAATAGCTGGATTAATTCTCCGAAACTTCTACAGAATTTAATCTGAACAAATCTCTTTTAAACATTCAGAATTAAATTCTGAACGTGCTTAAGATAACACTGTCACTTTATAGACATATATTATCAGTACACGTGGTGGTAATCAACTAAAAAAGAATCAAAGGAAGCTTAAAGTATTGACCAAAATTATTTAAATGCATTACCTAATACAATTGTTTCGAGTGGATATCAAGGAATATCAATTTCAATCGCCAGAAAATGTTCCACATAGAGTTCAAAAAGGGCTTTTTTATTTTCTTTTCTATAGAAATAGATAGCACAAATAGATAGCACATTCTCCAGAAATAAGAACCTGCAAAATTCTAAAACGTCTCGTCAGTTATTTGTATAAAATAAAACTAAATTTGAATATCAAAACAAATTAGAATATGTTTATCTTCTACAATTTTAATTTAAAAAAATTTTTTTATTCAAAAAACTTTTAGAATGAAATTAATGTCTAAAACAAGCACCCCTTACATTTAATAGACGTATATAATCAAAACTCAATATATAATGTCAAATGGAATAAATAAACCAAAAGATATACGAAAGTCATTAAAATTAATAAATAAATATTTAAAGGAGACAAAATTTTGTTTCTGGTCTTACCTTTAAGAACAACAATTGCCTTTTAAAAACATGAACACACTTAAAGGACTTCTCAAAGAATTTAATTTAATTGAAATATTTAATATATTCAAATATTCGAATAAGTTAATTCAGAAATCTCTCAAAGCATGTACTATATCTTCAAAAAACAAATATAATTCTAAGCAATTCCGTCTTCAGTCCTGAAATATATTCAAAATATCAAAATCAAAAAACTAACCTATATCAAACAACGTACCACGTGTAAATGAATGATGTTTCGAGACACAGATCAACTTTATAATTTAAGAGTGATCTATGTTCTAACAAAATCAAAGAACAGTGTGAGTTATTTTTAAGGCTTATTTAAATTCATTGACATTCCATAATGAGATTTATTGAAGCCAAAATATAATTATATATTATATATAAAATAAAATAGAAAGGCCTTTTACTTGATAGAAGAAATATAACAAAATTTGAATATCAAAACAAATTAAAATATGTATATATCTTCTACAATTTTAATTTCAAAAAATTTTTTCATTCAAAAAACTTTTAGAATTAAATTAATGTCTAAAACAAGCACCGCTTACATTTAATAGACGTATATAATCAAAACTCAATATATAATGTCAAATGGAATAAATAAACCAAAAGATATACGAAAGTCATAAAAATTAATAAATAAATATTTAAAGGAGACAAAATTTTGTTTCTGTCTATTAAATGTAAGCTGTGCTTGTTTTAGACATTAATTTAATTCTAAAAGTTTTTTGAATAAAAAAATTTTTTGAAATTTAAATTGTAGAAGATAAACATATTTTAATTTGTTTTGATATTCCAATTTTGTTATATTTCTTCTATCAAGTAAAAGGCTTTTCTATTTTATCTTATAAATAAAACTAATTTTCAGATAATGCATGCATGGCAAAAATTAGGTTATTTCACAGAAATATATAATGAAACAAGATACGTCATAGCCTCAGTATTAGAAAAACTCCTAACTGACGTGATGTAGGTTAGAATTTTTCATGTTCTTCTTTCTGGAGAATGTGCTATCTATTTTTCAAAGAGGAAAATAAAAAAGACGTTTTTGAATTCTATGTGGAACACTTTTGGCGATTGAAATTGTTATTATTCAATATCCACTCGAAACAATTGTATTAGGTCATGAATTTGAATAGTTTTGGTCGATACTTTATGTTTCCTTTGATTCTTTATCAGCTGATTACCACTACATGTGCTGATAATATATATGTCTATGAATTGTTATCTGTGACATGTTTAAAATTCAATTCGAAATATTTTCAAGAGATTTATTCAGATCAAAATCTGTAGAGGTTTCGAAGAATTAATCCAGCTATTATCTGTAATATTCAAAAAACTCTTCCTAGTAAATTTTCAATATATACCTATATTTCTCTATCGGAACCTCAAAATTTCGCCTTTTCCTCCATTATTCCACCAACTTATGCCCAATATTTAAACAACCGAATCGACCAAGATCAACTGAAGAATTTCCTAACACGCAACAACGCGCTTTTCCGCCTTAGGCCCCGACTACGCTCTGTCCGACTTTTCCGAGCCACGACGGCGTTATAACTGCTGAAAAGTTGCCGGAAAGGCACAACGAAAAGCCGACAGCCTGTTGTTCCTGAATTCCAGACGCGCGTGCGTCCGTCTGCCTTAATTTCAAATTGAATTTGTAGAAGGATCAGATGGAACTCATCCGTACTGACCTCGCTCAATTCTGATATTATTCATTTGTCTAATGGAGTGGGATCGAAAAGGGAAGAGAGCTAGATTGGATAATTTGACGTTGATTTCTAACTTCGTGATTTAGATGTAGAAAAGAACAATCTGTAGAGTAAATATTCTTATTGAGAAACATTCTCGAATAATATGGAAATATTTTTTCAATCCCGTCCATAGATAAAGCGTTTTCTAATAAGAGGTTTCATTTTGATATTAAAAAAATAATACGATTAAATAGTCTATTAAATATAAGCAGTGCTTATAAGACATTATTTAAATATTTTAATATTAGCCTTCTACATATTTCAAAATTTGAATATTAAAACAAATTGAAATATGTTTATCTTCTACAATTTTAATTTAAAAAAAAAATTTTTATTCAAAAAACTTTTAGAAATAAATTTATGTCTAACAAGCACCACTTACATTTAATAGACCGATATAATCAAAACTCAATATATAATATCAAATGGAATAAATAACCAAACAGATATACGAAAGTAATTAAAATTAATGAATAAATATTTAAAGGAGACAAAATTTTGTTTCTGGTCTTACCTTTAAGAACACCAATTGCCTTTTAAAAACATGAACACACTTAAAGGACTTCTCAAAGAATATAATTTATTTGAAATATTTAATATATTTAAATATTCGAATAAATTATTTCAAAAATCTCTAAAAAAATGTGCACTATATCTTCAAAAAACAAATATAATTCTAGACAATCCCGTCTTCAGTCCTCTTTTAATATTCCAAATATCAAAATCAAAAACATAACCTATATCGCTCACGTGTTAAAAGACTTAAGCTTCGAAATACAGATCAACAATATAAATAAAGATTGATCTATGTTCTAACAAAATCAAAGAACAGTGTGAGTTATTTTAAGGTTTATTTAAATTCATTGACATTCTATAATCAGATTTATCGAAGCCAAAATATAATTATATATTATATATATATTTAAAAAGGCAATTGGTGTTCTTAAAAAAAAATCTTTAATTTATAGAATTTTGGTTAACAATTTTCATTTATTGGGCTTTGTTATATCATTTGGATGTCTTATAATGTCATATAAGTGGTACTTATATGACATTATTTTAATTTAATTCTCGAAGTGATAATTATTAAATATAATTTTTTCAAATTAAATATGTAGAAGGCTAATATCAAAATATTTAAATAACTCTATTTAATTCATTTTATTCATAATATATAATTATTTGGTTTCCTCACCATTCTTTATACAGATAGTCCTTGTGCTATAACAGAGGCCGTTAAATTGCCTTTAAATCTTTTAGATCAATGGTAAACCACAGAATTATTTATTTGAGTTAACATTACACTCCATTTAAATTTGAACTATTCATTTACCAGAAACTTTCTGAATTGTTAAAAGGTGAGAGAATATTTTTGTTGATTGATGTTATATGTGATTGAATATGAATATAATTGAGTACTGACGAAGCAGAGTCTGTCTTAAAACTTATTTTTTAGTAATGTTTTTACATATCTTGAGATTTTATAAAAAGTAACTTAGTAAAATATCCAATAATATTGAATATTCTAAGTAAGATAGTTTTATAATGAAATTCTTAAGATTATGTTAAACATTTTTGAAAAATATCTGTTTTCATAAAATTGATGATCGTTTGGATGTCTTATAATGAATGTTTATTTTATATGTCGTTTGATATAAGTGGTACTTATATGACATTATTTCACTTCAATTCCTGAAGTTATTAAATATAATTTTTTGAAATGAAATATGTAGAAGGCTAATATTAAAATATTTAAATAATTTTATACACCTTCTATCAAGTATAAACCACTATGTATTTTATTTTTTTTATAAGACATTAATTTAATTCTGAAAGTTTTGAATAAAATTTTTTGAAATATAGTTGTAGGAGACTAACAGATTAAATCTGTTTTGATATTCAAAGTTCATAATAATCACCATCTATCGGGTGTTTTTTTTTAGAGTGATAGAACTTTGATTTGACAGAAGGTAGAAGCCATATTGTTTTGACATTTCTATTCAGTAAGTATTGTCAAATTATCATGGAAAGACTCACACCGCAACAACGTTTACAAATTGTTGAAATTTATTTTCAAAATCAGTGTTCTATTCGCCAAACTTATGGAACACTTCGTGAAATTTATGGTTTACATTATCGTCCATCAGAGCAGCTTATTCGTCGAACTATCGATAGATTTCGGACAACATTTTCTCTACTCGATGCAACAACAACAACAAGACAAAGAACTGTACGTACAGAAGATAATATCGCTGCTGTAAGTCATAGTGTTAATGATGATCCAGATTTGTTTATTCGTCGACATTCACAACAAGTTGTACTCTGTGCATCCACCACATGGAAAACTTTGCGAAAAGATCTTGGTCTACACCCATACAAGATCCAACTGGTTCGAGAACTAAAGCCACTTGACCACAATAAGCGTCGTTTGTTTGCTGATTGGGCCCTAGAACAGCTTGAAGTTGATCCACTTTTTTATCGTGAAATTGTGTTTAGTTATGAAACTCATTTCTGGTCGAACGGCTATAAAAATAAGCAGAATTGCCGTACATGGAGTAAAAACAATCCTCAAGAAGTTCTGCAGGTCCAATTGCATCCTGAAAAATGCACTGTATATGCTTTACACGCTGGAGGCATCATTCGTCAATATTTTTTTTTAAAGGATACTGGAGCTAATGTTACAGTGAATGGTGCTCATTACAGATCGATGATCAATGATTATTTGTTTCAAAATTTAAATGGTATCGATTCAGAAGTGTTTTGGTTTCAACAAGATGGTGCTACACCTCATGCTGCTACCGTAACAATTGATTTGTTGAAAGAAAGATTTGGCGATGAAATTATTTCGATGGTTCAATTAATTAGCCCCCAAGATCATGCGACATAACTCCACTGGATTATTTTCTTTGGGGTTATGTTGGTTTATGCTGATAAACCAGAAACAATAGACGCTTTGGAAGCCAACATAACTCACGTTATTGTTGAAATAAGGCCTGACTTACTCTAAAAAGTGGTCCAAAATTGGTTGCGGTTCCTCAGAGCTAGTCGTGGTAGACATATGCCGCAAATTATTTTTAAAACATAAATGTCATAAAATTATCTTTCTAATAAAAAAAAATTTGACTTCAATCTTAATTTAAATGTGTTTTATTTCAATTTAAAATTCTATCACTCTAAAAAAAAACACCCGACATGAGCCTCTTCGATTGAACATTGATTTCGGGGACAACCCCTGTAAATTCTTGAAAGATGCCGGCAACTTAAAGTCACGTCAAATAGATTCAATAAAATTTTTCGACCGAGAATTAATTGAAATGGATTTTCTTCCACACGGAGTTAAGAAAAGCTAAAACTCAACTCTATTAAAGTTGTACATCATTTTCTCGATATTTTAGCGTAAAAATCGCCGGTCTAAACAAATTATGACGTTAATTAGCGAAAACCTTGTTCAATAATGTCGAAAACATGTAGAGTATCATGTTGCAATTGGCCTTCTCAATAAAACGCCTCAATTTCGAAGTCCGAATATTTTCCCCTCCAGTACAATTGATTTGCTATTTTTTTGAAATTCGACGTTTTTCCTGAAATGGCATTATTTTAATCCTTAATAAAATTGTAGGTACACATTGATCTCAATTTCATTTATATCTCGGACAATATTCAGAGCGGTCGTGTTTCTAAAGAGTGTTTTAGAATGACTTTCTTTCTACAAGGCTTTGTTTTTTGTTTAATCACGATCATAGGAATTGAGAGTGTTACAGGTATTTATTAGTTCAGTTCTATTTTTTTTGTAAAGTTAAATGAGTGTTACTATTAGGGGCTTTTATTAACATAAAATCGAATAAAATCAATTACTACGTAATATTTTCAGTGACAATCTTACGATATTTTTATACTTTACGATACACATTTTGCCAAAGAAGCACTGCTCTAAAAATGAATTTCAAAGCAAATTAGATAAGGATCTTGACTGAAATATTTGGATAAGCATAGAGCAAGTCAAAACTACAGAGTCAGCTCATTCTCTACCTGTGACAAAAATGGAAATTTCAAGCACGTTTGTAAACTTTTATAATACCGAAAATAACATGACAGTTGATATTTACCCGTTTGTTTACATGAAATATAATCAATATTAAAGTCAAATTAGTCTTACTATTAAAGGATTTCATTAACATGAAGTTACATAAAATTGAATGACTTTAAACTCAGAATTATATATTCTAACTTCTACAATATATATTGAAACCATATACAAAAACTATCAAATTGATATCCTTATACTTCATCAGTATAAAATATTCTTCAATGTCTCGGAAAAAACCTTTTCACATCCCGACATGAAACGTATTAATACAAATGTATCAACAAAAACTATATAAGTATGAAATAAAATAGAAACAGGCTTTTTACTTGATAGAAGAAATATAACAGAATTTGTATATCAAAACAGATTTAATCTGTTAGTCTTCTACAATTTTCTTCTATCAAGTAAAAACCCTTTTTCTATTTTATTTTATATATAACCTTACAACACCTTAAACTTTTCTGTGATTTTGTAAAGAACATAGACTATCTTGAATTTTAAAGTTAGTCTGTTTGAAGCAATTGATCCCGTTAAACACGTGGAGGTGAGATATAGTGATAGTTATTTGATTTTGATATTTGGAATATTATTCAGTGCCGAATATATTAAATTTTGTCTCCTTTAAATATTAATTTATTAATTTTAATGACTTTTTTTTATATCTGTTGGTTTATTTATTCCATTTAACATTATATATTGAGTTTTGATTATATACGTCTATTAAATATAAGCGGTGCTTATTGTAGACATTAATTTAATTCTAAAAGTTTTTTAAATAAAACTTTTTTTTTAAATTGAAATTGTAGAAGACTAACAGAAATCTGTTTTGATATTCAAATTTCATATAAGTATGTATTTGATATACAATACTATAAAATCCACTATTCCAAATTTTCTAAAATTCACGAAATAAAGGATCAAATAAAAATAACTGAACAAGAATTCCAACATTTGGTAGCTATTTCGATCTCTAGACCTCTTCAGAAATGTATTGAATTCAGATTCAAAAATATCGGGTGTTTTTTTAGAGTGACAGAACTTTCGATAGGGATTTCTGTGATTTGATAGAAGGTAGAAGCCATATTGTTTTGACATTTCTGTTCAGTAAGCATTGACAAATTATCATTGAAAGACTCACGCCGCAACAACGTTTACAAATTGTTGCAATTTATTTTCAAAATCAGTGTTCTATTCGTCAAACTTATACGCACTTCGTGAAATTTATGGTTTACGTAATCGTCCATCCGAGCAGCTTATTCGTCGAACTATCGATAGATTTCGGACAACATTTTCTCTACTCGATGCAACAACAACAACAAGACAAGGAACTGTACGTACAGAAGAAAATATCGCTGCTGTAAGTCATAGTATTAATGATGATCCAGATTTGTCTATTGGTCGACGTTCACAACAAGTTGGACTCTGTGCATCTACCACATGGAAAATTTTACGTAAAGATCTTGATCTACACCCAAACAATATCCAGAACTAGAGCCACTTGACCATAATAAGCGTCGTTTGTTTGCTGACAGGGCCCTAGAACAGCTTGAAGTTGATTCACTTTTTTATCGTAAAATTGTGTTTAATAATGAAACTCATTTTTGGTTGAACGGCTTTGTAAACAGTCAAAATTGCCGTATATGAAGTGAATGAATATGAATCCTCAAGAAGTTCTGCAGGTTTCATTGCATCCTTAAAATGCACTGTATGGTGTGCTTTACACGTTTGAGGTATCATCAGTCCATGTTTCTTCAAAAACGATGCTGAAGCTAATGTTACAGTGAATGGTGCTCGTTACAGATCGATGATCAATGATTATTTGTTTCGAAATTTCAATGGTACCGACCCAGAAGTGTTTTAGTTCCAACAAGATGGTGCTACACCTCATGCTGCTACCGTAACAATTGATTTATTGAAAGAAAGATTAGGCGATAACATTATTTCGATGGTTCAATTAATTGCCCTCCCAGATCATGCGACATAACTCCACTGGTTTATTTTCTTTGGGGTTATGTCAGATCATTGGTTTATGCTGATAAACCAGAAACAATAGACGCTTTGGAAGCCAACATAACTAGTGTTATTGAGGAAATAAGGCTTGAATTACTCGAAAAAGTGCACCAAAATTCGTCTGCTGGAATGCAGTTCCTCAGAGTGAGTCGTGGTGGACATACGCCAGAAATTATTTTCAAAACATAAATGTCATAAAATTATCTTTCAAATAAAAAAAAATTTTACTTTAATCTTATTTTAAATGTGTTTTATTTCAATTTGAAATTTTATCACTCCAAAAAAACACCCGATATAACAAGATCAAAACTTAACTCATAAAATAAGATAAAACCTGGAACGAATAAACTCGAAGTAAGCTTTAAAATTTCTAAAATAAACCAGAAATGATCAACGTGTTTTTACGTGAAACCTACAAGTATTTGTACTCGGAACACCGAGACATTGAAAAATATTTTATATTGATATATATAAGGATATCAATTTGATAGTTTTTGTATATAGTTTCGATATATATTGTTAGAGTATGTAATTCAGAATTTAAAGTCATTTAAATTTTACTTCTATAAAGTATTGATTCATATTCAAGTCTATAAATAAAATTAATTAGTGCCTTAAGTAAATATCTCATGATATATATATATATATATATATATATATATATATATATATATATATATATTGAAAATAACTATGAAGAAGTATTTGTATATTACAAATTGATAGCTGGAATTAATTCTCCAGAACCTCTACAGATTTAAATCTAAATAAATCTCATGACAAAATTTAGAAACAAATTTCAAAAAACATGTCCCACAAACACTGTATCACTTTATAGGCATATATATATATTATCATCACATGTGGTGGAAATTAAGTTATATCGGGTATTTTTTTTAGAGTGATAGAACTTTAAATTGAAATAAAACACATTCAAATTAAGATTGAAGCCAATTTTTTTTTATTTGAAAGATAATTTTATGACATTCATGTTTTAAAAATAATTTCCGGCATATGTCCACCACGACTAGCTCTGAGGAACCGCATTCGATCAGACCAATTTTGGAGCACTTTTTCGAGTAATTCAGGACTTATTTCATCAGTTAGGTCGGCTTTCAAAGCGTCTATTGGTTTATCTGCATAAATCAATGATTTGACATAACCCCAAAGAAAATAATCCAGTAGAGTTATGTCGCATGATCTTGGAGGCCAATTAATTGGAAAATTTCTCGAAATAATGTTATCGCCAAACCTTTCTTTCAACGAATCAATTGTTACGGTAGCAGTATGAGGTGTAGCACCATCTTGTTGGAACCAAAACACTTCTGGATCGATACCATTCAAATTTTGAAACAAATAATCATTGATCATCGATCTGTAACGAGCATCATTCACTGTAACATTAGCTCCAGCATCGTTTTTAAAGGAATATGGACCGATGATGCCTCCAGTGTGTAAAGCACACCATACAGTGCATTTTTCAGAATGCAATGGAACTTGCAGATTTTCTTGAGGATTGTTTTCACTCCATATTCGGCAATTTTGTTTGTTTTCATAGCTGTTCAACCAGAAATGAGCTTCATCACAATTTTACGATAAAAAAGTGGATCAACTTCAAGCTATTCTAGGGCCCAATCACCAAAGAAACGACGCTTATTATGGTCAAGTGGCTTTAGATCTTGTACCAGTTGGATCTTGTATCGGTGCAGACCAAGATCTTTACGCAAAATTTGCCATGTGGTGAATGCACAGTGTCCAACTTGTTGTGAACGTCGACCAATAGACAAATCTGGATCATCATTAACACTATGACTTACAGTAGCGATATTTTCTTCTGTACGTACAGTTCTTTTTCTTGTTGTTGTTGCATCGAGTAGAGAAAATGTTGTCCGAAATCTATGGATAGTTCGACGAATGAGCTGCTCTGATGTACGATTATGTAAACCATAAATTTCACGAAGTGCTCTATAGGTTTGACGAATAGAACACTGATTTTGAGAATAAATTTCAACAATTTGTAAACGCTATTGCGGCGTGAGTCTTTCCATGATAATTTGTCAATGCTTACTGAACAGAAATATCAAAACAACGTAGCTTCTTCCTTCTGTCAAATCACAGTTATTCCTATCACTCTGAAAAAACACCCGATACATATATATTACGATTGGATGTTGAACGATCACAAGTTCCATCTCTAAAAAATGTTCAACATATAATTCAAAAAGGCCTTTTTGTATTCTCCCTTTTAAAGAATATATGGCACAGTCTCCAGAGGAAGAACCTGATAAATTCGGACCCAAATCTCTTCAATAAGGAATTATTTGAATAACCAAAATAATCATTCAAAAATATATTTAAATACATTTTTGTCACTAAAATTAAATTCTAAATGTTTTCATGAGATATATTTAGATCAAAATCTGTAGACGTTCTGGAGAATTCATTCCAGCTATTATCTGTATTCGCATATTACAGATAATAGCTGGAAATAATTCTCTAGAACTCGAAATTGGGGAAACGGCGTTTCGTTCTGAGTCTGCGTACCTGAACTATTCAGACAGGCCTGTGATCGCCAGTGACCATGTGTTCCACTTTGGAACAGTCGTTGAATGCTGTGTACCTTGACCTATTTGAACTCGACTGGGATGGTCGGTCAGGAATTTTTAGACTAGTCGTGTCCTCTATATGATATGCTGGTCAAGCTGCAAGAGAGGAAGGCAGGATTCTGGTCGAGGGGCGAAGAAGGTGGTTGCTACAAATCTTTCTCGATAAAACAGTTCCTATAACACTGAGTATAAACTCCACTTCATTAATCTCAATGATTAATTATATTGCATTTCTATGATAGATTGGGCCGTTGCTTGGTAGAAATCAGTTGTAATTGTCATTATAAAATAAAACACTTGTTTACATTTTCTACTTTATTTTTGGTATTGACGTACGTTTCGTCTTTGCTAGAAAGACTTCATCAGAATACGAAGTAACAGTTGTTGTACAATGAATTTATAAGATTTTTTACAGAAGGTGTACATGTGTTTTTAATTGTTCGTCGGGTTGGTTTTCTCAAAGAATATTCCCTTCAGAATCGTGTTCACTCGATCCCTTGTAAATATTGAATAGAGGGGTGTAATAAAAATCTATTTGTTCATTTACTAGGTTATTGCTGTTTTTATGTCTATTTATTTCGTAAATTTCCCATAAGTTCAATTTTAGACCTCTATTTTCAACATGTAGAATTTCTATTTCTTTTGTGAAAGAATGGTTATTTTCAAGAAGGTGTTTAGCATAATGTGAATCTTTTTTATTTTTATCGAAACTTCTTTTATGTTCGGTTAGGCGTGTACCGAAATTTCTACCTGTTCTACCAATATAAATCTTTGGGCAATCTGGGCAAGTGAGTTTGTATACACCTGATAATTGAAGTTTATCCATACTGTTTTTATTGTTTTTGATGTATTTGCTAATAGGATTGTTTGTCTTGAAAGAGACTTTAATATTTTCTTTTTTGAGTAGGTTTTTTAGTTGAATACTAATGTTTCCGAGATATGTGAGGCTAACGTATTTGTGTTCAGATAGATCAGATGTTACTGGATAAATTTCTTTTATTGTGTTTTTGTGTATACGTTGGTTAATTAAATTATCTATTAGAGATGTATTATATCCATTGTTGTAAGCTATTTGTTTAATTATACATTTTTCTTTTTGGAAATTGCCTTGGTTTAGTGGAATGTTCAATAAACGGTATATCATACTATGGAGAGCTGCTAGTTTGTGTTGGAATGGATGAAAAGAATTACGGTGTATAATGGTATCTGTTTGTGTTGGTTTATGATAAATTGCAAAGTTATGTTTATTGTTTTCTCTAGTTATCGTGAGGTCAAGAAAGTTGATGGATTCATTATGTTCTATTTCTGAAGTGAAAACTATTTTTGGGTGGAGATTATTTATAAAATTCTCAAATGTTGATATTTGTCTGTTAGTACCTACGAAACATGCAATTATATCATCCACATACCTATACCAATAAAGGATGTATTTTTTGAACGGATGTTTATGAATTTTGTTTTCTAGGAAATCCATGAAGATTTCCGCGAGTAAAGAGCTTAGTGGATTTCCCATGATTAAACCTTCTTCGCTAGTATATAAAGTATTGTTAAATTTGAAGAAATTTTGGTTTATACAAATATTTAATAAGTGTATTATTTCTGATTTTATGACGGGGTTTACTTTGTTATAATTTAAAAGTTCTTCTATCAGTTTTAATGTTTCCATTGGGGGGACACTAGGAAAAAGGTTTTTAACATCCCACGAAATCAATTTTGCATTGTTAGGTAAAGTTATATCTTTAATTTTTTTAGTTAGTTCTGCTGAGTTTTTTATGGAATATTTAGATGAAAATTTTGTGTGTTTTTTTATTATTTCAATGAGGTGTCTAGATAATTTGAAGGCCGGTGCTGTACAGTATGGAACTACGGGTCTGATGGGATAATTTTCTTTATGTAATTTAATGAAAGAGTATAATTCTGGTGGTTGGGGATTACTATTAATCAATCTATATTTTTCTCTATCTGTTATAATGACTTGTGTATCTTTTAATGCATTTTTTATGGCTTTTTGAAACTTTTGAGTTGGGTCTTTGTTTAAGATGTTATATTTGGCAGAATTAATAAAATTTTCGGTTTTCTCAATGTAATCTGTCTTGTTTATTGCAATGATTGAATTGCCTTTATCGGCTTTAGTGAAAATTAGAGAGTTTGTTTTGGTTTTTGTTTTGATTGATTTGAGTGTGGAAAGGTTTCTGTTTATAGGTGTTTGGGGATTGAAAGATTTTATTATATCAGTTGCGGCAAATTTTGTTTGATTATTACAGTTTTTTAAAGCTAATTCTGTTTCTATAATTAATGTGTCGATATTTTGTTTATTTTTAATTACCATATTATGTTTAAAGCCTTTATTTAGGAGTGATATTTCTTTTGTGTTAAACTGAGTTGTGGATAAATTTATGAAATTTTCAAAAAATACATGATCTGAAAATTTGAACTTGTGGGTGGTGTTGACTGAAGTTTTATCTGTTTTTTGTGTTTTGATAAGGTTTTTAAGTTTTTTACGTTGATTCAAATATTTTTTATGAATACGTTTATCTATTTTTTCTCTAATATTTATGTCTAGACAATCAAATTCAATGGGATGGAGTTTGTAACATAGTTCTGAATGGATTACCTTTAGAAAAAGTATGATGTTATTCCTCTTCCGGTATAGAAACTTCATGTCTTCTTTGAGCCATATTAATTTTCCTTTATGGCTTCCTACTTCTGCTGAATGGCTTTTGTTGCTTGTTCTTAGGTTGATGTATTTCGGAATTACTTGGTTGGTGAGGCATTTCTTCAAGAACCATAAATCTTGTGTACATGTAGATGATTTCAGTAAATAACTGTAGTACTTCTGGGCCAAAAAGCTGGTATCAGCATTTCTCAAATTTATGATAGATTGGGCCGTTGCTTGGTAGAAATCAGTTGTAATTGTCATTATAAAATAAAACACTTGTTTACATTTTCTACTTTATTTTTGGTATTGACGTACGTTTCGTCTTTGCTAGAAAGACTTCATCAGAATACGAAGTAACAGTTGTTGTACAATGAATTTATAAGATTTTTTACAGAAGGTGTACATGTGTTTTTAATTGTTCGTCGGGTTGGTTTTCTCAAAGAATATTCCCTTCAGAATCGTGTTCACTCGATCCCTTGTAAATATTGAATAGAGGGGTGTAATAAAAATCTATTTGTTCATTTACTAGGTTATTGCTGTTTTTATGTCTATTTATTTCGTAAATTTCCCATAAGTTCAATTTTAGACCTCTATTTTCAACATGTAGAATTTCTATTTCTTTTGTGAAAGAATGGTTATTTTCAAGAAGGTGTTTAGCATAATGTGAATCTTTTTTATTTTTATCGAAACTTCTTTTATGTTCGGTTAGGCGTGTACCGAAATTTCTACCTGTTCTACATCTCTAATAGATAATTTAATTAACCAACGTATACACAAAAACACAATAAAAGAAATTTATCCAGTAACATCTGATCTATCTGAACACAAATACGTTAGCCTCACATATCTCGGAAACATTAGTATTCAACTAAAAAACCTACTCAAAAAAGAAAATATTAAAGTCTCTTTCAAGACAAACAATCCTATTAGCAAATACATCAAAAACAATAAAAACAGTATGGATAAACTTCAATTATCAGGTGTATACAAACTCACTTGCCCAGATTGCCCAAAGATTTATATTGGTAGAACAGGTAGAAATTTCGGTACACGCCTAACCGAACATAAAAGAAGTTTCGATAAAAATAAAAAAGATTCACATTATGCTAAACACCTTCTTGAAAATAACCATTCTTTCACAAAAGAAATAGAAATTCTACATGTTGAAAATAGAGGTCTAAAATTGAACTTATGGGAAATTTACGAAATAAATAGACATAAAAACAGCAATAACCTAGTAAATGAACAAATAGATTTTTATTACACCCCTCTATTCAATATTTACAAGGGATCGAGTGAACACGATTCTGAAGGGAATATTCTTTGAGAAAACCAACCCGACGAACAATTAAAAACACATGTACACCTTCTGTAAAAAATCTTATAAATTCATTGTACAACAACTGTTACTTCGTATTCTGATGAAGTCTTTCTAGCAAAGACGAAACGTACGTCAATACCAAAAATAAAGTAGAAAATGTAAACAAGTGTTTTATTTTATAATGACAATATTGCATTTCACTTGGGAATGAATAACCAGTAATGTTCATGTAATCAACTAACACCTTTATATCGATAATTACAGTTTTTGGTTGTTTATCTCCAATTCAAATGAACCAACCACGAAAACGTGGAGAAAATTTGAAGACACCTATAATAAAAAACATAATGTATTTTTTCTTAATACTTACATATAGATAATAAGCAATGAAGCAAATTATGGCGGCACGACAGCTATTTATTTCGCTCGATGCACACAATATGAGGTCAAAGGACGAAGTTGATTGAAATAACCATTATAATATGTATTTATAAAAGGTTGGGAAAAGACGACCAGAATGACTGACGCCCCATTGATGAAAAACATCGAGCGTCGCGCTGTTCCTCTCTAAAAAAAGGGAAAAAGTTGAAAAATCATTCATGAAGAAATGGTTGCTGTTCATTCTGGTCTACTTTCGAATATATTGAACGCCCCTCGTACGGTAATATACAGCTGTATTGTTTTATGTGGACCACCTGGTAGACTAACTGCATTATCACTTTTGAAGATTGCTTATTGTAAATTTGCAATGAGTTTATTGCAAATGGAATTTCTGAGTGATCGAAATTGCCTAAGATTTGTCGCTGGTTTGAAATATTGCCAGTATATCAAAATTGCCTGCGTATTTCGGAATCAACGTAGGATTTGATTCCCTAAGATATACTCAATATAAGTAGTCCTTGTGTAGAATTGGTGTTGGAATTATTATTAGATATAACTAATAATATAGAACAACAAACTAGATGAGAGATAAGTGGACTGTAGTAAATGTTGAGCCTGGTTTCAGGGATTGAAAGAATACTACAAGTATTGAAAATATATTGAAGTATAAAATGTTGAAGTATAAAATATGTGTCATAAAATGATAATGTATACAAAATTAACTGACTGTACTTCTTGTGTGTGCTGGAAGCCAGCGGTGCAGTGGAACCGTTTGGGAATACTGATTAGTGGTGAATAGTTGACTTGGTACATCAAGAATTACACGAAATTTCGTCTATGGTTTCTGTGATTATTCTTCTTTCATAGAAAAATTAAGTTAATTTGGAAGCAACCACGGTAGAAATATTATGCTTCATACAACAATATTGAAATACTATAGAATGTACATGCGCAAACACTTTGCGTATGAGATAACATTTTGTACCTTAACACTTATTCTGATTTCCACTACAGATAAGGAATATGCTGATCTGCCGCCCATATTCGAAAGTGACAACTTTGACAGATGCCTTTTATTCGAGGATAAGGCACTCTTCTGCCACGTGGAATACCACGTGAAACCCATTGATCTCCAAAATTCGAGTAAAACATGGAAGAATATACAAGTAAGGACTTCAACATTCACATCAATTGTATTCTTGTAATTAAATAAAATAATTTTGATTTTTTGGCTACACTGTGGCTACGTCAAGTTTACATTGTGAACTAACACCTTCACTTCTTATATAGGTTTGAAAAATCACGTTTTAATGTTAGGATATTCAGTGCATAACATAAACTTTATTCTCATAATCGATGCAATCATACAAATGAAAAGAGGAAACCGTCAATAAATATCACAACTTCAATAAGATCTGAAAGAATATTCCATAAATTCCCTAATCGAATATGGTTCTATATCTACAATAATCTTAGTCATTTCGATTTAGAATTCTCTTATATAAGATACATTGATGAACTCCTTAGGTAGTACGTTGAACAATCTTATACCCATATATTTTCTGCTTCTTTCAGTAAGTGCTGCGGATATTGGTATGGAACAGTACGTCTTGTGTTGTTTTTATTCAACAGATTATTAAAATATTGGGGATGTTTTCTCACAAACAGCAGACATTCCAAAACATATAGTCCCGAAAGTATGAGCATGGAATTATTTCTAAAATGACCTCTGCATGATTCTTTATATTTCAATCCTTTTATTGCTCTCAAGGCGTATTTCTGCAGAATGCATAATCTATTTATATCACTGCCCCCACCCCATATAACAAGCTCGTACCTCAGAAGTGAAACAAAATTTGAATAATAAACTGTTTTTCAAAGTTCCATGTCCACTCTCCGTGACAATACCCTGATCATGTACAAAACTTTATTGGGGTTTTTGCTGACTTGACTCTTGTGATCATTCCGTTTCAGATGACAAGCACACGACAAACCAAGAAATTCTGTCGACGACAAAAATCTGACTTGGGTGTTATCCAGAATAATTGACTGAGGATACATATTTTTAGACTGAATCGTTCTAAAAATCACATGTCAGTTTTACTGACATTGAGAAGTAACTAATTTTGAGTGCACCAAAGCTATACAGAAACGAAGGCCAATCTACTTTGTTCAATACTCGAATTGAGATTCCTGCTACGCAGCAAAGCACTCGCATCGTCAACAAACAACAAGAGGTCGAATTCATTGATGTAAATCAGAAATAAAAAGGGTCCCAGATAACTTCCTTGGGGAACTCCTACGTTGACATATTCATCCTCTACATAAAAACTAGTCCCTCACTATCAATACAAACTCTCTGAACTCGATCAGACAAGTAGCTCCTGAGCAACTCACTCCAATTGACAATCCCCAATACCAAATGAAGAGAATTTCTTAAAAAGGCATTCGTGATTCACGCACTCTCCAATGCATAAATAATATCATATACTAATTCGTACATCGCTGTAGTTTTTAAGATAGCCATGTTGTTTCTCAGAGAAAATTTTGAACTTATATATGAATGAGCAAAGCCTACAGACCAAAGGTTTCTCGAATATTGTGAGAAAGAACTGGGCAAACTAATTGAATGGAAATTATGCAATGAAATAGGAATATTGTATCGTATATTATTTCATTTTCAAGCATTATGGACTACATACTTCTGAGTTCTATGCAGTAACTGAATTTGAAAATTACGCGAAACGAAATGAGTTGTCCAACTTCAAACTCCCCACAAGGCCTTCATCTGTGTTAGATAGAATGCATTGAATGTCCTAACATTAAAACGTAATTTTCCAAACTTGTTTAGCTGAAAACGTGAAGAGAGAGGGGGTACAACTAACCAACAATTTTCGGAAATAAAGAACCAAATAGATGTTTCAAGATAAGTGGCCCCAATATATTTTTTTATTGTTTATATCCCTTTTTTCGCATATATTTCTTTATCGGTATTTCTGTAAATTGATGGGTATTTGTATCCATTTTGGCATATGTTTTTTTATCCCTATTTCCGAAAATTGTTAATTAGTTGTACCGCCTCCTTTTTCAAATTTTTAGCTATGTATATAAGAAGTGAAAGTTGGCGAAATAATTATCATTAAATAAACAAATTGTGAAAATAATCTGAATCATTTTATTTAACTAAAATGAATTTCTATGAAGTAAAGACCGATTCAATTAAAGAAACATTAAATTTCAGGAATTGTCTTCAAGTCCCAAGAACTACAGACATGACATTCTGAGACATAGCATTTGTGTACCCTTGATCTGCCCAAACATTTCTAGATCGCACGAAGACCAAGAATTCAGAAAAGATCTGGCCAATTGCTATAACAAGAAGTACGAACATTTGGGTTTACATGGGACTATAGAGCATACCTATTGTCAAACAAACGAAGCACGGAAATTTGACTTTGTGGATACTACAATTCTGTAAGTTTGAGGTTTTATCAAAAACAAATAGAGACTCGTGGCGTGCTCAATGGCGCATTTCTGAGGGATGAAAGAAACAATTAGCCCCTTAGCCTTGAGAGTCCCACATCCTTTAAGACAGAGGTGAAGATAAAAAATTGTAAATTTTAAAATTCAAAGAGGGTAATATTAAAACAGAATAATTCTGTGAAATCTCTAATATAATCATTAAAAATATTCAAATCAAAATTTCTTAGAAATACTGTTTATATTTAAGTAGACATAAAGGATTTTCAAATATCGTACAACACTTATTGGGGAATTACAATCGCCCTATTGAAGCTCTAAAGGAATGTGGGTCTTGTGAGGGAGCTTCTATCTCTTAATTTGGGAGACGGAGTTTCGTTCTGAGCATGCGCACCTGAACTCTTCAGACAGGCGTCGTGCGCATGTCTGCCTGTAACGCCAGTGACCATGTGTTCCACGTCGGAACAGTCGTCGAACGCCGTTTGCCTTGCCCTCCCCAGGAATCGTCTATGACTACTTGTGTGCCTCTATATGCTGCGCCGAGCAGAGCAGAATTCCGGATGAGGAAGTCCCTACACACTCCCCCTCCAGTGAGCGTCGATAAGGTCACGGAACAGGGCGTTCTGATCGGGCAAGGAAACAGTCCGCCGCTGGGCTGCTCGCGGTGCCATCTCCAGCAGGATACTGTGGAACGAAAGGAAGGCTACCACGGAAATATTGAATGGGGTGATTAGGACGTCCATTGAATGGGAGTTCGCTCTTGTCACGTCGGGGTCACCAATGAAGCTCTTGAATAGAAGCGGGTGTTATGAGAGAGCTTCATCTACTTAATTTGGGAGACGGCGTTTCGTTCCAAGCATGCGCACCTGAACTCTTTAAACAGGCGTGGTGTCCATCTCTGCCTGTGACGCCAGTATGACCCTGTTCCTCGTTGGAACGTCAGTCATTGAACGCTTGTACTCTGCCCTACTTAACTCCGGCAAGGACACAATCAATATGCAGTCAATATTTTCTATAGATTCCCTTGAATTTTTAGGTGTTGTATTAGAGTGATAGCACTTTCGATAGGGATAACTGTGATTTGACAGAAGGTAGAAGCCATATTATTTTTTCTGTTCAGTAAGCATTGACAAATTATCATGGAAAGACTCACGCCTTAACAACGCTTACAAATTGTAGAAATTTATTCTCAAAATCAGTATTCTATTTGCCAAACTTATAGAGCACTTCGATTATGGTTTACATAATCGTCCATTAGAGCAGCTTATTCTTTCAATTACCGATAGATTTCGGACAATATTTTCTCTACTCGATGCAACAACAACAAGACAAAGAACTTTACATACAGAAGAAAATATCGCTGCTGTAAGTCATAATGTTAATGATGATCCAGATTTGTCTATTGGTCGACGTTCACAACAAGTTTGACTCTGTGTATCCACCACATGGAAAATTTTGCGTAAAGATGTTGGTCTACACCCATACAAGATCCAACTGGTTCAAGAACTAAAGCCACTTGACAGTAATGAGCGTCGTTTGTTTGCTGATTGGGCCCTAGAACAGCTTGAAGTTGATTCACTTTTTTATCGTGAAATTGTGTTTAGTAATGAAGCTCATTTCTGGTTGAACGGCTATATAAACAAGCAAAATTGCTGGATATGGAAAACAATCCTCAAGAAGTTCTGCAGGTTCCACTGCATCCTGAAAAATGCACTGTATGCTTTACACGCTGGAGGCATCATCGGTCCATCATCGGTTACAGTAAATGGTGCTCGTAACAGATCGATGATCAATGATTATTTGTTTCAAAATTCAAATAGTATCGACTCAGACGTGTTTTGGTCCCAACAAGATGGTGCTACACCTCATGTGGCTACCGTAACAATTGATTCATTGAAAGAAGGATTTGGCGATAACATTATTTCGAGAAATGGTCCAATTAATTGGCCTCCAAGATCATGCGACATAACTCCACTGGATTATTTTCTGTGGGGTTATGTCAAGTAATTGGTTCATCCTGATAAACCAGAAACAATAGACGCTTTGGAAGCCAACATAACTCGTGTTATTGATGAAATAAGGCTTGAATTACTCGAAAAAAGGGTCCAAAATTGGTCTTCTCGAATGCGGTTCCTCAGAGCTAGTCGTGGTGGACATATACCGGAAATTATTTTTAAAACATGAAATTATTATTAAAGAATTTGGCTTCAATCTTAATTTAAATGTGTTTCATTTCAATTTAAACTTCTATTCTGTTGATGTTCGTTAATTAGCTCACGGATTTCGGCTTAGATTTCCGGATCTGTAATGTTAAACCTCCACCTCATCTTTGCGTCTCATCATCCAAATTCGCCTTTATTTTTCGGTACTATTTTAACACCCTTTCCTCGAACCTAGCTGCATTCCAAAGAATTCTTTCTTTTACAACAACACGTAGCCTGTCAACCCAAAAGAAGTGTGGCAGAATTAATTGGAACCAAATGATCCACATGTGACAGTTAGATATGAACTAAACGATACTTGAACATTTATGGGATTTTATAGACCTTAAACCTCATTCAAATCAAACTTTTCCTACACGAACGGTTCAGCTCTTTAACTATTTAGAGTTATAAATGAGATTTCTCCACGCAAGAAATGCAATTCCTACAATATTAATAACAATTTAAGTAAAGATATCAAAAACAAATTCAAAGTTGAAATATTAATAGTTTGAATCATATTATATTACAAATAATGACCTGCCTATAATCAATGTTACATTTTGCACTCATAATTTTCTATATTCCTAGAATATTTCTGATTGCCTACGCAATGCTTATTATCTATGCCTCACTTTATGAAGGTTTGGCTAGATACAAAACTGCAGAAGAATACGAAAAAATAACGTCGACGCAATGTAAGTATAAACAAAAATTTCTCCGTGATTTTTTTTAATTCGATTATTTGTTTCAGATGGCCAAATTTTGTCTTGCTTTTCAATCCCCAAAAACTGGAATAGGTTGAAAAAAATAGAACATACACCGGATTATGAAAGATTTAAATGCCTTCAAGGTATTAGATTCTACAACATGTCTATTATCATCTTTGTCCATTCGGCAATGCTTTGTATTGTTGGGCCAATAACCAATACCAAGTATGCTGAAAACGTGAGTATGAAATAGTTTAAATAGAATAGAATAGAATAGAATAGAATAGAATATTTTATTAAAGTTTGAATATTGAAACAAATTAATATATGTTTATCTTCTACAGTTTCAATTTAAAAAATTTTTATTCAAAAAAACTTTTAGAATTAAATTAATGTCTAAAACAAGCACCGCTTATATTTAATAGACGTATATAATCTAAACTCAATATACAATGTCAAATGGAATAAATAAACCAAAAGATACACGAAAGTCCCTAAAAATTAATAAATAAATATTTAAAGGAGACAAATTTTGTTTCTGGTCTTGCTCTTAAAACGCCATTTGTACCTTGAAAACATGAACACACTTAAAGGACCTCTCAAAGAATATAATTTATTTGAAATATTTAATATATTTAAATATTCGAATAAGTAAATTCAGAAATCTCTCAAAGCATGCACTATATCTTCAAAAAACAAATATAGTTCAAACCAATTCCGTCTTCAGTCCTGAAATATATTCAAAATATCAAAATCAAAAACTAACCTGTACCAAACCACTCAACACGTGTAAATGAATAATGTTTCGAGACATAGATCATCTTTATAATTCAAGATTTATCTATGCTCTAACAGAATCAAAGAACAATGTGAGTTATTTTTAAGGTTTACCTAACTTATTGACACTGTATAATGAAATTTATTGAAGCCAAGATATAATTATATATTATATATAAAATAAAATAGAAAGGCCTTTTACTTGATAGAAGAAATATAATAAAGTTTGAATATTGAAACAAATTAATATATGTTTATCTTCTACAGTTTCAATTTAAAAAATTTTTATTCAAAAAAACTTTTAGAATTAAATTAATGTCTAAAACAAGCACCGCTTATATTTAATAGACGTATATAATCTAAACTCAATATTCTGAATTTACTTATTCGAATATTTAAATATATTAAATATTTCAAATAAATTATATTCTTTGAGAGGTCCTTTAAGTGTGTTCATGTTTTCAAGGTACAAATGGCGTTTTAAGAGCAAGACCAGAAACAAAATTTGTCTCCTTTAAATATTTATTTATTAATTTTTAGGGACTTTCGTGTATCTTTTGGTTTATTTATTCCATTTGACATTGTATATTGAGTTTAGATTATATACGTCTATTAAATATAAGCGGTGCTTGTTTTAGACATTAATTTAATTCTAAAAGTTTTTTTGAATAAAAATTTTTTAAATTGAAACTGTAGAAGATAAACATATATTAATTTGTTTCAATATTCAAACTTTATTATATTTCTTCTATCAAGTAAAAGGCCTTTCTATTTTATTGAATATTTTATTGATCCTTTAAGACAACAAAGTGCATAGGACAGGTCAACTATAATAATAAACAATTAAACAGTGATAAGTGACGGACAATCGTCACAAAATTCTACAATGGAATAATAACATTTATTAGTTAACAACTCTTTTATTTTTTTTTTTTGAAGGATTTCAATTTGAGAGCCTTCAAAGTTTTAGGTAGGCAATTATATAGTTTTATACTCTGATACATGGGGGAATACTCAAATTTTTTTGTTCTATGCTTAGGTATAAGCAGAGTTTCTGTGTTCCTTGTACTGTATTCATGGTTGTCACATAATTTGGTCCAATTCAATAGATTTTCCTTAGCGTATACCAGACATTTCATTATATATACACAAGGTAGACATAGCAAATTATTTTCAATGAAAACTGGTCTACAAGATGTGCGAGAACCAAGATTAAATATCAAACGAATGATTCGTTTCTGAGCAATGAAAGCTCTGTTGAATTCTACACAGTTCCCCCAGAGTAGGATGTTATAAGAGAGTTGACTATATACGAGGCTGTAGTAGATCTGCATTAGTGAGGTGACAGGTAGCATGTCTTTAACTCTATTGATGGCATAATAAGAGCTATTGAGCTTTTTACAAAGAAAACTGATGTGAGTAGACCAGGTTAAATTCCTGTCAACATAGACTCCCAAGAATTTACATTCTTCGGCAGATATTAAATTGAAGTTGGAATAATTTAGTACATGATTCTCTACAGTGTTTTTCCTTATACCGAACTGAATGTAAACAGTTTTGTTGATATTAACAATAACTCTGTTGGACCGACACCAATTGACGAATTGGCCTACAATTTCTTCGCAAGCGTCGCGAAGCTCCCCACAACTCCGCGTGCTGTGCGTTATTGAAAAGATTGTACTTATTCAGAAAATTTGACATCTTAGCGGACACAATTTTTTCAAATACTTTGGACAAAATACTCAAAATTGAAATTGGACGATAGTTCGCAATTTCTTCCGAGTTGCCACATTTGGGTACAGGAATCACAATAGATTCCCTTAGTATATTGGGAAATTTGCCCAACGACACCGACATGTTAATAATATGGGCGAAATGCTCGCTTATCAGGTGAGCTGTAGTTTTCACGATTTTTGTGGAAATGAAATGGATTCCAATGCTTTTTTTGTTTTTCAAATTATTAATAGCATCCAAGACCTCAAATTTGGTGACAGGATAGAAGAAAAAAGTCCTTTCAGTAATTGGCGCCAAAGTGCAGGAAATAGACAAGTTATCACCATATCGCAATTTTAATTGATCTTTAGCTTTAGTTGACAAATAATGGGCAAACACATCGACAAGTTCAGATGGTCTTTCGTACCGCACCCCTTCTACATTAACAGTCGGTATGTCATGAGATCGCTTTTTCGCGCATGTGAGTGAATTAACAATCCCCCACAGAGTTTTACCCTTATTATCCGAATTATCGATGGATGAACTATAATACATTAATTTGGAAGTTGTTATCAATGAGTTGAGTTGTGATTTGGCATTCTTGTAATTCATTAGAGTGGATGATGAACGAATATTTGCATGAATCCAATATATTTTGTCCAAATTTTGTTTGCTCTGCTTTATTTCAGTTGTCATCCAATTTTTATGAGTATCTTCTACCGAAACAGTCTTTACAGGACAGCATAGATCAAGATAATACAAAATTTCATTCGTGAATTCTGTAAAGCATAGATCAACATCATTAACAGAGTATAGTGCGTCAAAATTACTTTTAGACATGCCGGTAACCATTTTGTTAAGGTTGGTCTGACTGATATTTCTAATAGATTTATATGTTCTAAGAGCAGGCGTATGATGTAATCTACGTTTAAGAAATATGGCTCTATGATCACAAATATGGGGCTCAAAAACATCAACAACATAATCATGGAGGCCTGAACTACATACAATATAGTCCACTTCAGAAATAGAAGTGACCCCATTTATATTTGTATAAACTCTTGTTGGAACTTGGGACGTTTTTTTGAGATCAAAGCAATCCAGCAAATCATGCAAAAGTTTAGTCCGGGTGCAGTCCGGCTCTAAAGAATCAATATTTAAATCACCACATAGGAAAATATAATCAACCTTTGTTAGACATGATTGCAGGGCGCTAAAAATTCCTTCAAAGAATATATCAATGTCACCAGAGCTGGGTCTATACACACTTAAAACACCGAGCCTTTTATCTGTCATTGTAACTACTACGGCACATATTTCTACGTGCATCTCAACGGAAAATCCGCAGAGTTTAAGCTTCTTCACCTTAAGATTATTTTTGGTATAGATCATAGATCCTCCATGTTCCCTCGAGGGGCGGCAAAAATAATCGATTAGTGTGTATCCCGGCAACACCATAGATTCGACAGTGTCCATGCTGCACCAATGCTCCGCGACACTCACAACATCGGGTTTCTTTTCTTCCAGTAAAAGTTCTAAGTTATTAAGCTTGTTTGATATGCACTGAACGTTCAGCTGAAGTATACTAAAAGGAATAACTTGTAAAGCACTACTTGTGAAGGATCTCAGTCTACCCGAGGTCGTTGGATTTTTCGCCGATCGAAAAAATGATGAACACTCACACCGTTTGGCCAGTTAGAGCCATCGAGTGCCCTGTCATATTCCGAGTCTGGAATCAGAACTTTAAATGACGAATAATGCTTTGGATAACGCGATTCCAACTTTTCACAGACGACATCAGAGAAATTTTGTTTTAAAAATGTCATAAAATTTTCTTCACTTGTATCCGGTTTTAGGTTCGACACATGTAAAGCTCTTAATTTACCCAGTCCCACAACAGAGGTAGAACCTGAAAAGCTACCAACAACAAGTGCTTTCCGTTGTTTTCGAATGGGTTTGCGATTCACAACTCGCCATTCCGTATTTTCCGGACCGGAAGGAACACCATTGTTACTATTTGGTCCCTCTATTTCATTCGAAAGCGCTACATCTTGAATTACGTTCGCACCAGCGTCTTTAGATACACCCTGTGTATTAGATTTGGCGTTAGAGGTAGCAAGAGCGTATGTTGGAGAACGCACAACCGGGTTTACATCGGTGGATGTTGACGAACGTTCATGACTCCCAGCTGCGCCGCACCCCAACGATACCGAAACACTGCTGCGGGAATTTGCACCTGTACCACCGGTGGGATTTCCGTTCACTTGATTCATCAAATGTGTTGACGGTTTTTCTTTCTTTAGTATGTTTATTTCACGATCCTTTTTTAGAATGATATCTTCCATTGTTGATATTTTGAATTTAAGTAGGGAGTTATTTTCAATCAATATATTATTCTTTGATTCAAGTTCGAAGATAATTTTCAGCAGAAGATCTTTTTGGGATGAATCACCAGAAATTGATTTCACTGTTGTTTCAATTGATGGAGATATATCACCTCCGTTGGATAGATCGACCTCACAGCATTTTTTTTTCTTAACACTGCAACTAGGGTGGAACAGTTTCTTGCAGATATTACATCTACAACTATTCTTCACGATTGAATTTCTACAGTAACCGCATTGGGGAATCGTAAGTTGAAGAGAAACACTCGCTTCGACATCCTTACTCGACGACATCTCGACATATGAATATGAAATATCCAGTACAATATTAAACTTACCTCAATGATTGAGTAACGTGAACGCTAAATTTATGGGCCCTATAGCGACCACCTTCTTTGCTCCTCGTCCAAAATCCTGTCTTGCTCTGTTGGAGCTTGACTGGCGTATCATATAGAGGACACGAGTAGTCTTAAAATGCCTTACTAACCGTCCCCGCCTAGTTTTAGTAGAGAAGGTATACAGCGTTCAACGACCGTTCCAAAGTGGAACACATGGTCACTGTCATCACGGGCAGAGATGCACACCACGCCAGTCCGAAGAGTTCGGGTGCGCAGGCCCAAGCCTGCGCACCTGAACTCGCTGATTCGCTCCGAAGCGAAACGCCGTCTCCCTAATTAAGAGGTAGAAACTCCCTCGTAACACCCGCATATCCTTAAAAGCTTCAGCCCAAAACTACTATTTTCTACTCTTCCTTCTCAAATGAAACATTTTGGTCTGTATCAGATAATAATTCATTCACTTCGTGTCTCGAAAATATCCGAGTTCAAATTTCGCAGTTATTTCATCGCTCAACGTATATCACGAAAATTTATTTCGAATACTTAGAAGCAGTAGCGGCTCGTGGGTAAAAGAAGTGGATGTTCTACATCAAAATCAGGAGCTACCGGGTTCAGTTTGATATTTTCTCTACTGAATCATGCCGTGCCTTGTTCTCATCCTCCTAGGAGATGTTATATCGTCTCTTGTGTCACGGAGAGGTCTTTCACTATGTGCTTTAGGTAATTAACCTGATCTTGAATGGCCAGAAGAAGATCTTCCGTTTCCGAAAACATCAGTGCTCATGTCAACCTGTGGTTTGAAGCAATATGGTCGACGTGATCTTGGGTGGCCTCATTAAAATGCTGTCCATGTAGAGGTTGGTTCCATTCAGCATTTTTTTTCTTGATCTGTTGTATGGTGTCCCAAGGATTTAAAACGCCCAAGACATAATAGTGATGCATAGTCTACCTCACCTATTACATGGTGCAATGTGTTTCTGCTTGTCGCCTAGAATGAGAGGGCAAATTATTTAATTGCTTTTCGAGCTACGAGTTCTCTCCCTCCCAAATGACGTGGAAACGTTGTTCTTTCAATGGTACAGCGTGGATTGTATTTCTATGCCTTCGTTGAAAGTATTTTGGCTCTTCGTTGTAGATTTTTCATATTGGTTTTGGCCCAGCTGATTATTCCGAATAAGTATTCAAGTACAGAACTTGCAAAATATTAAGAGTCTTAATCATCTACATTGTGTAGATATCCCAAGTTACACTTGAAGGAGAACGAAGAAACAGTGAAGGGAAGTTCAGAATAAAAAAAGAGTCAGGGATAAAAACCTTGACATGTCTTCAGCTCCCATATATTCTTCAACCCTGTCCTTCCCTTTATTCATAAAATTAAGGTTCCAGAGATCGACAACCCTTCTAATATCATCAAACATAGTTAGTGAGCTAAGCAAATATAAATACAGCAATCAATTGAGTGAACGCATGGCAATAGGAACATGTAACAATGATCTTCGAGGTAGTTTAACTAAATAACCCTTGGTCAGGAATTCCCCATTCACGAACCTACTATCTAATTAGATTATTATAATCTGGACGCACAATGTCGTTGTTCAGGAATGTCTTGTTGTGGCATTCTGAAGACACAGAAGTTGGGGTGTCTGTTATTTAACTACCTATTCGTTATAATATTTATATCTAATAATATATTATAGTTGTTCAGGAATGCCTTTTTGCGGCTTTCTGAAGACATAGGGTTGTTGTGTCAGTATCTATCTTCAATAAAAAACTAATGAATATTTTTTCGAAGTTATCAGTTTATTTACCACATGACGTGGCTAAGCGGACGATAACAGGCAGAATGAACTCAATACTAGAGTATTTCTGGCTGAGACACTCATTGTTGCAATTCAGCTTTCTGTAAAAAACTTTTATTATTTTTATTTTTATCATTATTATGTGTGCCACTCTGACAGAATCTGAAATTATTCCTTTTTCTTCAGATGTTCGATCGTTCGGCAACAATATTCATGGCCAGCGGCCCTTTCGCTGTTTCGACATTCTTCCAACTCTCGTCAGTGTTACTGACGTTGAATATTCTGAGAGAGTTTGGCGAAAAAAGTAAGAAAAACTTGGATTTGAAAACAGTTTTATGGATTGTGTTTTATAGATACATCAGGTAAAGAATCTGTTGAATAAATTATCGACCATTAACGACTCTTACGTCTTTCAGGCTAACTCCTTCAATGGCGTTTATTATTTTCCTTCATTCTTCCCTATTGCACCACACTGGACGTGGCCCATGGTGGGACGAGTACTTGGAAATCGATAGACAGAACTGTCGTAGTAACGGTTGGACAAATTTACTATACGTCAACAATTGGATTAATCCAAGTCAAATGGTAAGAGCAATTTTTCATAAAATAGACTGTTCCGTCTCATTAGAGACGGCCCTGTCGTTCAGCATTAATTTGTCATCGATACTTAGATCTTTTACGTTGATGTTTCGATCTAGCAGTTTTGAGAATTGCCGTTCGAACTGTTTACACTTCAGCTTATTTGTTTTCTAATTATTATATATGACCTTAGAAAACATGGAAAGTCATTTAGAGATTTTGATATATTTATGCCTGTTAGTTTGACATGACACAGCATTCGGAATTGTAAACTATTCTATCCTTCTTTACTTGCATTAATCTCATAATTTTTCTCAATAGGAAGGTTTATTTCGTTCATTCAGTCCACCTCCAAATGGACTTTCCAATCAATTGAGTTAATTTCCCTCTTTTTGTTAGAAGGGATGCATCGAGCATCTCTAACGTTCAGTCTTTGAACAGAATGTAAAATTATTATTCTCGTAATAGTGATTTTTTGGTACACATCAGCCGAATTTATATATTTTAGGCTTTCTTTTGACCATTACGGCAAATTATGGTCTGATTTGAGCATGGGAAAGTTTATTCTGCGTTGGTAACGTGAAAATATCAATAATACATTTCTTTACTTGAATTAACTCGCAAAGGTATGTCTTGTATGTATTTTGCATACTCTAGATGGCGCTAGTGTATTATTAATACTTTAGAGTCTCTGTGTATAGCATTGCACTGACGAAAACCAAACAGTTTGAAACGTGCGCATGTCTACAATTAGCCTCTGCGATCTACAAAACCTTGTCGAGTTTGTTTGAGTATAGAATTGTTATACAGATGTATGTTACACTGTCTCGATTTCTAGAACTTTCTATTACCATAGATCATAATCCTTATTAATGATTTCTGGTACAGATCAGCCAAAATAATTTAGATATTTGATAATTCATCTTGTTATATTTCCCAATTTGTGAATCAGTCTAGACTCGAAGTGATTTTTCTATTTTTCCTCTTTGAAAATGCCGTTATAAATTTATAGATCGTCACTCGATTGTTGTAAATATTATTCGATGTTTTTTGTTTCAGTGTCTAATCGAAACCTGGTATTTATCAATAGATATGCAGGCTTTCATTTTGGTACTTATTCTGTTGTATTTCACTGTGAAAAATCCAAAACGATTTTGGGTCTGTTTGATAGTTGGATGGATAGCAAATCACAGCTATGTAGCGTGGTTTTTATACAAGAAAGGGATATTCCATTGCATGAGTCCATATCCAGAGTAAGTACTCAATTTATTTCGAAAGTTAATATTCGAAATGCAAATAATACATAAAAATATGGCTTTCTGAAGAGGGTACGAAACGGTGGATTTAAAATTTGTCAAAATTTTTTAGGACAAAAAAGTAAAGAGTCATTCATTTTGTAACTTTCTACAATTAAAACTAATTGTAAAAATTACTATGTTTTACTACCAATAAATTGATATTTTACAGATTTAATTGTGAATCGAGTTTCGGGAATTAACTATCCCATCTTCAGACAACTGAAGACTTAACAAGCAGAAAAGGGTATTTATGAATATATAGAGGTAGAAGAGGTAATAAAAGCAGGTTAAAAAAGAAGACGCCTAACAACTTTTAGAATGTCGGCACGCCAATTAAGATTGGTAAACATGTGTTACTCATTTAAATATCTCAAAAATTTTGGATTAACATAAATCCGTACAGTCATTCACTATTTTTACATTATTTTTATTGTGAACTAATTTGAAAATTTCAACAGATTCTTTTCTTTTGATTCTACATGTAAAATTTTAAGATTATCTATTGTCGGAAAAGAATGCCTGTTTTCTAAACAATGAGTGGCAGAAGTAGACGTTTGTTTATTTTTCATGAAATTAATTTTATGTTCGTTGAACCTGGTCTTAAAGAAACAATCCTGTCCTGAGTACAAATAAATTTCCGCCCTACGGAACCCAATTTCCTTGTTTATCAATCATTCCTAATGATTTTAAACGATGTGAGACTGCTTGCTGAGTTACTTCTAATGTTAGAGCAAGTTCTTTTTGTGTTTGAGATGAATCTTTCTCCAATAATTCCTCCAATTCTGCAACCTCGTAAATTTTTGGCCTTCCACTGCGATCTTTGTCTTCTACGTCGAAATCACCGTTTTTAAACTTTTGAAACCACTCTCGACACGTTCTCTCACTCAAAGCACCCTCACCATATGCTTCTACGAGCAATTGATGCGCCTCAGCAGCAGATTTCTTTAAATTAAAGAAGTAAACTAATATTTCCCGCAAATGACGCTTACTTGGCTCAAATTTTGACATTTTCAACTTATAAAACTTATATTTTACCAATATCAAATCAATGATATTAATAGGTTATGTTGTTCTTGAATGTCCAAACTATTTTTTAAGCCGGTTATCATCTGCGAAAGCTAACCGAAACTTCGTGCCGCGCCATCTACAATAAAACGGCGGAAACTTATTTGTACACCTAATATTTATTACTGCACTTCAAAGAAGATAACTCATAAACTCCCTATTTATGTATGTTTGGAGTTGGGGGCTTTGCGTTAAATAATACGGATGATAATTTGTTTTGTGTTTTGAAAGCGATATTAACATCTAATTTTGAAAAACTATTGGCCACCTTTTGACTTATGCTACTGAAGTACGATAAAGAAATGAATTTTTTGTTTACTTTAGTTTTTATGACGGTGAAGCTCTTGAAGGAAATGCGGGACTGTGGGGGAGATTCCACCTCTTAATTTAGGAAACGGCGTTTCGTTCGGAGTCTGCGCACCTGAAACTCTTCAGACAGGCGTAGTGCGCAGCTCTGCCTGTGACGTCAGTGACCATGTGTTCCGCTTTGAGTGGTCGTCAAACGGTGTGTGCCTTGCCCTATTTGTATATATATAATTTTTGTATCATACTTCGGTAACATAAGTCAAAAAGTGGCCAATAGCTTTTCAAAATTAAGTGTTAATATTGCTTTCAGAACACAAAACAAATTATCATCCGTATTATTTAACGCGGGCTACTAAATAGGCAGAAATGGTTCAATATTATTAAAGATCAATTCATATGATCAGTTCTACTCATGTTATTCCTTTCAGAGATATATACATGTTGAGAGCTTTGTACAGAGATGATGGTACTTGGATCAACACAATAAGCTTCCTTCCTAACAACCTCGGAGGTACAATTGTAGGAGCAGGTGCTGGATTCTTAGCTTACAAATACGAGAATTCGCAATTTCTCACATCAAAGGTAAGAATGGTGGATTTTTTATTGATATAAGTGATCCATACAGTTCATTTACAGACAGTTATAAAAAGTGGTTATGGCTATTTAATTCCACTTAAAAGTTACAAAATAATCGGATTATTCCACGATCATCCCACGATCAGTTTACCGTGGGGTGCATAGATTAATCTTGACTATTCATCCAGGAGTTTTGCGACTTCTTTTGGCGCAAATCGTTATTTTTTGATGTTGTACTTAAATACCAAATCAAATGTAGTAGACCATATGATCGTAGTTTGATTATCTACTTTGATAACCAATCGTTGAAAGGATAAGTTGTAAATCCAAACATTTTCGTAGAAATAACAATGTTTTGACACCATTCCACCAGAGTTTTTGATGAGCAAGCTATACAATTTTGAATTTCGTGGAGTATTCCTAGATTGGATTAAACACTATGTGTCAGACAGAAGATTGCATGTAAGAATTGATGATGTTTTTTCTGATGATTCTTGGTGTTCCGCAAGGGTCAGTTTTAGGAACTCTCTTATTCATACTTTTTTAAATGACCTTCCACACCATATTAGAACAAAAGTCATTAATATTTGTAGATGATACATCGTTTCTTGTAAAAGCTGAGAATCTGGAGGAACTCAAAGAATTATGTCTATCACTCTTGGAGGCCTTCGCCAATTGGTGTGAGATTAATGCACTTGTTCTCAATTTAGATAAAACACAAGTGGTCAAATTTGGATTGAAGAAAGGAAATTCATTGGTTCTGAATCATGGCCATCGTGGTCTGATTTCCGTAAGGGCTACAAAGTTCCTTGGTGTCTATATTGATGAGTGTTTGAGATGGTCTGATCATCTTTCATATGTCAGCAGGAAGCGCAGTTCTTCCTTTTATGCAATTCGTCGAATACGGGATTCTCTTCCATTCACTGCTGTCTTGAATGTTTATTACTGCTTGGTGTTTAGTCACCTGGCATATATTTTGATCTGAGACTGCTCTGTGGATTTCATCAGAGTATTTATAGCTCGGAAACGCATCCTCCACCAACATCCTGTAAATCTTCATTTATAAAACATGATATATTAACAGCCCCTTGTATATATTAATACAAATGTCTTTTGTTGATTGCGAAAAATGAAGGTCATACTCCTACACTTTTCAGCTGTCATAATTATAGTACAAGAAATAATAGAACGTTTTTTGAACCTAAACATAGAACTGCCAAATATCAAACATCAGCTAGTTAAAAGGGCACTATTTTGTATAATCATCTACCTCATTCAATTAAGTCACTTACTTTGTCTGGCTTGTGTCAGGAAATAAAATCTTTACTTTTGAGTAAATGTTATTATAGTGTGAATGAATCTTAAAGGCAATTGTATTCAATGATTTGTTTTTTCCTCTTCTTTTTGTAGGTGTATGCATTATATAATATTTAAATAAGGTTATTCTGATTTTCACAAATTTTTATTGTTATGTTCACAACAATTGTTTCGCTATCACAGTAGCATCATTAGGCAAGATCACATTTTGAATAACTAAGCTTGTTTCCGAAATCCGTTGCTATTTATATTACAGTAAGTACAATAAATTTTTATTGAGCACTAAAACCCAAAAAAGGGTCTCTGCAAATTACAGCTTATCTGAATATATTTAACAGAGGTGAGTTATTTAAATCTATTTGCTCGTTAAGTAATATTCCAATTTTATTATGTTTATTTATCTCTAAATCTGAAAACGGTTTGATTATGGGAAATCCCTTAAGTCCTTTATTAGCAGAAATATTCATGGACAATATTGAAACTGA
Source organism: Megalocaria dilatata (assembly GCA_034642435.1). NCBI lineage: Eukaryota > Metazoa > Arthropoda > Insecta > Coleoptera > Coccinellidae > Megalocaria > Megalocaria dilatata. The sequence continues at coordinate 7,734,053 of CM067857.1, read as the reverse complement.
AATTCACCAAAATCCCCTTAAGAAATACTTTTTATATTGGTATAGATATGTAGACGATATTTTCTGTTGCTTCACAGGTACAGACAGACTTTTGAAAAAATTCTTTTTATTCATCAATGAAATACATCCTTCAATTAAATTCACTATGGAAATCGAACATAATAATTCTATTAATTTTCTTGATTTAACTGTTACTCGAATAAATAATTCACATGATTTTTCAATATTTCACTAACCGACCTTTACGGATTCTATTATACACAATAAATCAAATCATTATCTAAATCAAAAATTATCAGCATTTAATTGTATGATCCATAGATTAGTTAATAATCCCATAAATCGAGAAAATTATATTTCAGAACTTAACATAATTAAACGAATAGCTAGCTATTAATAATGACTATGATCCTAAGTTGATAGACAAATTGTTGATGAATAAAAATAATAAAATAGCTTTAAATATGGTGTTTCCCAATATAAAAGAAAATTTTAAATACATTTCCTTAAAATACACTAAAAGTATTTCTGAGAAAATTGCTGCATACCTCAAAAATAAATATAATTTGAGGACTTTTAAAACGAATTCAAACTTGAGTAAATTTATTGAAAATAATAAAGACTATACACATAAAGATGATAAATCAGGGGGTTTGTAAGTTAACCTGCGGTGATTGCCCTAAAGTTTACATAGGACAGTCTGGAAGAACTTTCCGTCATAGAATTTGTGAACATTTGAAGAGTTTCCTCAATAATAAAAGTAATTCTTCTTTGTTAGAAACAGGACATACTTTCAACCATAACTTTGAAATTCTACATATAGAAAGCAAAAGTTATTCCTTAAATGTGTTAGAATCCCTAGAGATAAATAAACATAATAAAATTGGAATATTACTTAACGAACAAATAGATTTAAATAACTCACCTCTGTTAAATATATTCAGATAAGCTGGAATTTGCAGAGACTCTTTTTTGGGTTTTAGTGCTCAATAAAAATTCATTGTACTTACTGTAATATAATTAGCAATGGATTTCGGAAACAAGCTTAGTTATTCAAAATGTGATCTTGCCTGATGACGCTACTGTGATAGCGAAACAATTGTTGTGAACATAACAATATAAATTTGTGAAAATCAGAATAACCTTATTTAAATATTATTTAATATGGATTTTCACCAAGTAGGAACTGATACAATTCAATATGTATGCATTATTATGACTTGTCCTATACACTGTATTGTATCTAAATGGATCAATAAACACTATTCTATTCTTTTATATATTCCTTGTTTTGCTTCGAAGTGCTTCATGAGCGAACAATGTTGAATTAGGCTCTTCTTGTATGGAGAACCATATTCAGGATATTATTTCTTATCTTTAATCTCCTTTGGTACTTCCTTCAACTATCTATTCTTCTTTTTCACTTGTAATTTGTTCAATAGTTATCTTTTCAGGTTCGCATTGCCCTTTGGTGGATTGCAACATATGGAATAGCATTATCAATCATAGTTTTCCCTGGCATGTGGATCTTTTCACGAAATTACTACGATAGTTATTGGTTTTCTATTCCATACCTAACACTTTCGCCAACAATTTTCAGTTTGGCTATATGCCTGGGTGTAGCAGGTGTTATCGAAGGACATGGATGTAAGTATTTTTCAGGATTATTCTATTGAATATAAATCTTGACAGCACTGTTATTCATTTAGGAACTTTAGCGCAATTCTACATTAACAGTTCAATAATTTCCTTTTACTTGTAACACAATTTAAAGTTTCACCTACCTCCATGTTCTTGTACATTTCTTTTGAAGCTCTCGAAGGAAATACGGTGTTGCGAGGGAGCTTCCACCTGAAACTCTTCAGACAGGCGTGGTGCGCATGTCTACCTGTGACGCCAGTGACCATGTGTTCCGCTTTGGAACGGTCGTCAAACGCTGTGTGCCTTACCCTATTTGAACTCGGCGCGGACAGAATTGGATATATAACCCCTTTGGTGTTCTTAGACACGTTTCTTGAACATTTTTGTGGAAATAAATTACTGTCTCATATACATTTTTTAATTGAAATGAGTTTCCACCAAGTAAAGACCGAATCAATTAAATATTTCAGCTCTAAAATCCCACTCTCTGAATGGAGATATCAAGAAGGGAAATCGGAAGTTAAATTTCTAGGAATAACTCTTGACAGTAAATTATTTCGAACAGGCATGTTAAGACTACTACTGGTAAAACAGTAAGGCCTTTGATGGCGTGCAGAAATCTAGCTGGTAAGACTTGGGGCTGTAACCCTTATATACTGCGATGGATGTACGTCATGATTGTGAGACCTTCCCTTACCTATGGGTCAAGAGTTTGGCATACTAAGGCAAATGTTAACAGTACGAAGAACACCCTAGAAGAAGTACAGGGACTTGCCTGTGTATGCATCACTCGGACTATGGACAATGGATAACTGATCTCTGATAAACTGAATGATTCATTAGGTTGAGCTATCCCGTACATTACAGAGTACTCTAAAAGATCCGGGATGTTACGGAGTACTCTAAGATCTGGGGGTTTACGGAGTACTCTTAAAGATCTGGCATTATACGAAGTAATCTAAAGAGCCCTAACCTTTTTATCGTGATCGTCTAGTGGCGGGCGAATAGGACGTTACGTTGTTTAGGCAACCCAAATTACACCTAAACGAGAGCAAGGAAACAGTGACGGGAGGTTTCAAATATTCGAAACACAGGTATACCAGAATATATTTTTATTAATAATGTTCAAAAGCAACAACCCTCAATAAATGGAAACACATTAATCAGCCTGCGGTTAAATCTACTCTACGCAGTGGTCCGCAAAGCGCCCCAGTGAAACAAATAGCGCCCCAGGTCTAAATGACTTGTTACTACATACTGTTAGGTCGGTACTCGCTCAAATCAGATATCATTCTTATCCGGGGGAAGGGGAAAGTGACGCAGGAAAGGGGGATACACCCAGCGTGCACCTTCAACTGCACTTCCATTACAAGGGGTAAGTTTAAATGGACAGTAAGGTAAGGGTAATTGTGGCATGCCCAGGAGATCTCCTTGAAGAGGGGATCTAACATAATTCGAGTCGACCGGAAAGTTACTATCAAAGGAACTGTATCTGTCCTCCTCGGGGTGGTCAAGTCCCAGGAAGGCTCAGATATTACTGAAGAACGAACCGAACACTACCTGAAAGGTCACGTAAACTAATCCCTGGGGATATCACAATACCTCGGAACAATTATCTAGCAATCTCTCACACATTCTCACAGTAGCGTTGGATATCTGAAGTTATTTACTTTCTCTATACGATATGTTGTCCTCTACTAGGACTACCCAGCAATTTACCCTAAAGAACGCCACTGGTTCACATGGAATACAATCTCTCAAAGTAAGCGGGCACATGCATATGACAAATATGTAACACAAATTGACTAGGACATAATAAAATAGATACAGTACCCCATCACCTAGGCGTGTTAATGAACGTTACAATAAGAACAAACAAAGAAATGGGTATCCGGGGGATCACACAAGAGTACATACAAATCAGTTACATATCAAGCACCGCAATTAGTAAGAAAAGATATTACAAATCCCTATTAACAAGTATTACGCAGATAAAGAACCACTATTTACAAAGACAGCAAAAAGCAATCAGGCACCGAGAGAAAGTATACAATACAAACAGAAAACTTGTGAGGGTCGCTTTAGTTATGTACAAAGGCAATGCAATTTAGTTAAAACATTCCGGTCGGATTAAATAACAGTTAAGCAAAAATACAAGAAGGAAAAGTGAAGTACAATGAACGAGCGTGCAGTCATTAATTTCACATTGACACAAAGGTGGTATTCAAAAATGTAAAGCATGCAATTAATCAGAAGCATTTAAAAGAAGTTTACTTACTAAGAGTTACCAAGAGGGACTGTTATAAGTACTATTATCTCGAGTATGTTACTAAGTTGCTCAGGAGGTTTATTTCCAAGAACCTTCCTCTCGAATGCATTCAAATACAATGGGGACCTTGTTCTCCTTTGTTATTGTCATTAATCACATACGTGTCAAGTTACAGCGCCACAGAGTATTTTGACACAGAAATAACGCGGGTAAATACAATGACATAATGGTGGAATTTATATAATCTATGAGGGACTCTGTGACTCGTATGATCCTTGGAGGATCTGGATCTCTTCAGTGCAAATCATTATATAAAAATTGTAGGTGGATGGATATTTTCATCAATAAATAAATAAAAATATGTGGGTGAATATTATTATTATGATATTTTTGTTAATTTCAATTATTTTAGGGTTGATGAAAAGAGTTTTGGAATGGCCACCAGTTTATTTCCTTGGTAGAATAAGTTACACAACATTTCTAGCACATTACTCCTTAATTTTCTATATTATGGCATCTCAAAAATATCCATTGAGCGTAGACGACTTCAGTGTGGTAAGTGAAATGCCTGATTTTCATTTTTTTCATAATTATATAATTTGAATTTTTTAGTTTTCCGAGACCATTAAGGTTTTATCTCTGAGTTTATTATTTGGAATGGCAATGTCAATTCTTATAGAGTATCCAGCATCTGCGCTTTCATCACTTTTCTTGAAAACAAAAATAAGAGATGAGAAGAATAAGAAAGAAATAAAAGAGAAAGCTTCATAGTTTTTAAGAATATAGAAAATAGTCTGAATTTACATTTATATTTTGTAAGAATATATATTCATCTCATTAATTATGTATTTTTTACTGTTACACTGTTATAATCTTTTTTTTTAACCTGCATAATAATTTTGAATTTCAACAAAAAATGACTTTTGGATTATAGAACACAGAATTCTGTGTTTTTATTCATCATCTTGAGCAATCCCGTGTTATACTCTAGGATATCTGGGATTATACGGAGTATTCTAAAGAACGCTAACCCTTTTTATCATGATAGTCTAGTGGAAGGAGAATAAGACGTTACGTTATGTAGGCAACCCAAATTACACCTAACGAGAACAAGGAAACAGTAACGGGAGGTTCAAATATTCAAGCACAGTAACGTCAAAATAATATATTTATGTTAGTAATCTTCAAAGTCAACAACCCCAATGAATGGAAACAAACATTTATCAGCCTGCTGTTAAATCTAATCTACTCAGTGGTTCGAAAAGCTACACAGTGAACCCAATAGCGCCATAATTCTACATATCGTTAGGTCGATAACTTGCTCGAATCAGATATCTTTCTTACGCAGCGGAAAGGTTAGAAAACACAGGATACAGCCATCATGCATCTTCAACTGCACTTCCGATAATTAGTGCAGAACCTAACAGTTACAAGGGGTAAGTTTGAATGGGCAGTAATTTACTGTCTCTATACGATATCTACCAGTACTACTCAGGGATTTACACTAAAGAACGCCGCTTGTTCACAACGAATACAATCTCTAAAAGTAAGCCGTACATGCATATGGCACATATGTAACACAAACTGACTAGGACATTATAAAATAGATACAGTACCCCAACATCTAGGCGTGTTAATAAACCTTACAATAAGAACAAACAGAGAAATAGGTAACTGGAGATCACACAAGAGTACATGCAAATCAGTTACACATCAGGCTCTACGAATATCATGAGCAGTACAAATAAAGCACCACTATTAATAAATACAACAAACAGCAACCAGGCACCGAGAGAAAGTATACAATACAAATAGATAACTTGTGAGGCTCGTGCCGCTTTAGTTATATACAAAGGCAATGCATTTTAGTTAAAACATTCTGGTCAGATTAAATAACACTGAAGCAAAAATACAAGAATGAAAATCGATTAATGGAAGTACAACGCACGAGTGTGCAATCACTAATTTAACATTAACCCTAAGGTGGTATTCAAAAATATAAAGCATGTAATTAATCAGAAGCATTTAAAAGAGGTTTACTTACTAAGAGTTACCAAGGGGGACTGTTATAAGTGCTATTATCTCGAGTATGTTTTTTAAGTCGCTCAGGAGGTTTATTTCCAGTAACCACCCTCTCTGCCACTTCAAAATACAATGGTACAATGGTAATGTCATAAGGAGTTAAGGCTGTTCAGGACGTTCTTCTCTTTTGTTATTGTCACCAATCGCATACTTATCAAGTTACAGTGCCACAGAATATTTGACACATAAGTAACACAGGTAAATACTGTGAAGTAATGATGTAATTTATATAATCTATGAGGGATTCTGTCACTCATATGATCCTTAGAGAATGCTGATCTCTTCAATATGTAGTAGCTTCTTCAAGAAATAATTCAGATTTGAAATATTCAGGGGAAATGGACTGATGTGTAAGGTTGTAAAAGCTTCCTTCAACTTCATATGAATGCTTTTAACCATTTTTCAATAAACTCTATGGTCATAGATACATAGATGTAATAATATGTTGAAATTGAAATACTCAATTAAAAATTTATAATGGAACTAGCTGACCCGGCCACGCGTTGCTGTGGCTAAAGTTTTTGTTATATTACATTATAGTAAACAATCTAAGAGGAACAATAAGAGAACATCAGCCACGGAGTCCACTATGCTTTTTCACACGTATGGTATTTGTAAAAAAATATGGTGATCTCCTTATTTGACTTTTATTACTATAACCCTTTAGTACAATGAAATTATTTACGAACAAAGACGAAAATGTTGATGTTGGTATACAAATTCACTGGATTGAGATTTGAAGGGGAAGTACCTTGAACACAATTAATTAAAATGTTCTAACACTTGATATTAAGCAGAAATCAATAGGTACAAAATAAAAATTTATCAGATTTATTATTTCCATTTAATTTTATAACAAATATAAGTATATGACACGTTCGTAGATTTACCATAGCAGCGCCATCTATTGATTACTTACTCAACCCAGTCGAAAGGTATCGACATCTGTTAGAATCATTTGGAGTTAACAGATAATTGTGACTGTCAAATAATCACAGACAAATAATTAGCAATAAATTAAAATTGCGACTATAATTTGAGATTTAAACTATCCTATCTCTCAAGTTGGATCGAACTGCACATGGTGTGCGAATTTTATTATAATCGGTTAAGTGGTTTAGGAGTCCATTGAGGACAAACATTGTGACACAAGATGAAATAAGTAATGACTTTGTTTTCTATCATTTTTTTTTTTATTACTGATATACAGTGAAAATGTAGTAAACACTACGAAACTCGAGTCACTGTATACCAGTAATAATAAGAAGTGATAGAAAACAAAGTAATTTCTTATTTCGTTCCATTAAAATGAACTATCACAAAGCAACAGGCTACTCCATCCAATATTTAAAAATTTATAGATTTAAATTCTGGTGGGTAAAGACTGAAGAGGTGGTTAATTCACAAATGTTCTGAATATTTGAATGAAATTCATATTTATTTCAACAAATCAGATAGAAACCTAAAAGTACAAAATAGTGAAACCATTATCAAACCCAGGCAAGTTGTTTTTATATTTTGAAGATTGGCCATCTTGAAGAGAGTCACCTATTCTGGGCATAGAAAACAAAACAAGGAATAAATAAAAATACATAGACAATATATAAACTCAAAAACAGTACTTAATCAAAAAAATTGCTTGGCTCTTTCAAGTATCTCACTCCCAACAATGTAATCCTTCCCACCAGTTAGAAATGGTGGCGTGAATTCCCTATAAGCCAAACACACTCTACGATTTACTATGTCATCTCGAAATATCTGATGTTCCCATTCATATCTTGCCGCTCCAAACAGAACCAACAACGATCTTCTTGGCATGGGTACTCTAACAAGAGGATACTCAATATCTGCATAGGTTTTCATTTGAAAATGTTCCTGCACTTGATTGTACAAACCATTTTCATCCACTATCGAAGGATACTCTTGAACACAACTTAAATTATACCGATCCAATTTTTTGTTGACAGTCATTGTTAAAACTGAATCACTTAATAAATTCACTGTAACTATTCTTTCCCCCCATACCCAAGAGTCATCAATATGCGGATCTATAGATGCTCCAGTCTTTGGATCGTATTCTAGAGAGCATTGTTCAATAGTGTGAAAATTCTGCAATATTGGAATATCATTGAATTTGTCTTGTACAAACTTGGAAAATGATGGAAAACCCTTGAATTCCCCAATTTTAATTTTCCGTTTTTTAAAATTACATTTCGGACCATAATTCTGTTTTCGTCTACCACTCTGAGATGGATCCCATGGTATCGCATCAATATTTCTAATAAGATGCTCCTCCTCTTTTTCAGAAAGAAAATTCTCCAGGATGTAAATACCAGGAAAATGGATTTCAGTACCTTCATGATTAGGGTGTTTCTTATAGTCATTCATATCCCAGCCTTGGTATGCTTTATTGCAATACATGCAGTAAACAAAACAGTTATCTTGATGAATAGAAATGTTTGGCTTTTCAATTCCATATTTCTTCTCACATAACAAACATGTTCGATGTCCCTTGCAACCACATTCTCTAGTTGTATTTGCCATAACGGAGTGCTTATTAAATTTTAAAATGCGAACATTAATACATAGTATAAAAATCTTTGTTTATTGTTAACTTTTTTGAAGGTTATTTTTTATATCACAGAAAAAATACATATTAATTCTAATATGGAATCGAAGAGTTAAAGTTGGAGCAGTGTGACCACTACCACCTAGACATCTCTGTAGGAAGTGTCGCCAATAGTAAATATAGACATGAGAATAAGAAGATCTGGTGCTGTTGTATCAAAATCGAAAAATAATATTGATAATAAAAGAAATTTTAACATGTTTGCCTTTATACATTTTGCTTTTTTCATTTAAGTAAAAATCCTTCAAAAGTCCACTTTGAGGTAAATGAAAAAATGTCATAGAAGAATGATGTTAAAATTTTTATGTTAAAAATTGTTACACACAAATACCATAAATTGTTTACTTTCATACAACCACAACAAATACTAATTACTATTCAGTTGACATGGGTTGTTGCGATCCAGATGAGGAATCAAAAAGGGATATAACTGCAGAAAGACGATGTACAGATGTTTGCTGGTTATGTCTATTTATCGCCTTTTGGTGTCTAATGGTAAAACGATCTATTCGAATGAGTTATTTTCACAATTTTTCTCTTAAAGGTAATCATTGCCGCCTTTTCATTCGTTTATGGAAACCCAATTAGACTCATCAATGGATATGATTCATTCGGAAATACCTGTGGTACTAGTTCTAATAAAAAAATTGGAAATCTTGAGTATTCAGGAATGGATATGTCGGAGAAGCCCCACTTATTATTTTTCGACATCAATGAACTTAGGAATTCGTTGAAGATTTGCGTCAAACAATGTCCACCAAAGACTTTTCGTAAAATTGACGAGTTAGGGCAATATTATCGTCAAACTAAAATTGGTTATTGTGATTATAATTTCAATTATAATGAGCTTAATAAACAGAATCAGAAATGGGGCTCGGATGTGCTCAGCACATCGTATGGGCCTTGTCCTATGATGCCTGTTTATGAAAGGTAATTGGATATAAAACCATAAATTAAAATCCCCAAAAATTTTATATATTATAGCACTCCAGTGTTGAATCGTTGTGTTCCAAAACCTGTGAAAGAAGTATCAGATGCCATTCTTAGTAATGTCTATGGTTTATTGAATAATTGGGATACTTTAGAGAAAGTCCTAGCAGATTTATATAAATCAAAATATGTTATATTTGGATTAGTCTTTTTATCTTTATGTAAGTAATAGCATCATTGATTTAAAACATAATGTGTAATGACGTTCTTTGCAGTTTTATCTTTATTTACAATTTCAATACTTCATATTATGGCACATTTGGTTGCCTATATTATTATGATACTATTTACTGTTACAAGTATAGCAGGAACTTCATTTTTATGGTATACATATTTTGATATAAAGTATAACTTAGACCATACTAGGCAAAGTATGTGGTTGTGGGAGTCGGCAAGAAATGAAGATGCTTTCTTCTGGTATTCTGTAGTGGCTACAGTTATAACAGTGAGTATTATAACATAAAATTGTCTTTTCCATTTGCCTTGAAATAACTAGTCAGTTTAATATAGACGAAGTCTTGCAATAATGACCGCAATTAATGCATGTTTGTCATGGGCAATAGAACATAGTTAAATCTGAAATATATATGAGAAAGTTCTTAGTGAAATTATCATGTCAGTTTCAAGTGCTTCTTCATCTCCTCTTTACTAGTGAGTAAATACATTTTGTTACAAATATTTGTAGAAATTTCAGTTTAAAATATTTCACAACTGCAACAGATCTTCAATATAAGATCTCTGTCCTCTCCATAGAACTTATATAATACTTATACAGTCGACTCTCGTTAATTCAAACCTGCGATAATTCGAACCTCTCTATAATTCAAAGTTATCACGAGTTCCCTACTAAATCAATACATTTTCATACACTTGGTAATTCGAACGAAAAAATCATTGCTATTTAACAAAACGACGCGTTAATTCGAACTCATCAGCGTCCAACACTCGACAATTCAAAGTTGCAGAGAGAAGAGGCGGAAAGATTGTAAGTACATTTTGCGACAAGTTCAAACTTGTATGAGACAAGTTCAAACTTGTATGAGACAAGTTCAAACTTGTATCAAGATACACGAGCCTTTGTTTTTGTTATGATTAGTTTGACTATTTGACGCACACACTTCTTACGAATTGGTTTGTTTAGTTATTCAGTTACTGTTATTCTTTCGTTGGTATGCAGATTAAAAGTTAGTGTTAGTTATGAGCCCTAGAAAGTATAGATGTTTGACGATTGCTGAAAAGAAAAAGTTAATCGAAAAAGTAGAAGGTGAGAAGAAGAGTGATGTTGCAAAAGAATTTAAGATTCCTCTGAGTACTCTCTCAACAATAATAAAGCACAAGGAGAAAATTAATGCTGCTCAAACTGCTGGAGTACGGAAAAGAACTACTAAAGGTGAATTTCCTCGTCTGGAAGAAAGCCTGGTCATTTGGCTAAGACAGTGTAGAGGACAAAAAGTGTCTATTAGCGGGAACTTGTTGAAGGAAAAAGCAAAAGAGTTCGCGTCTACTCTAAGCATCAAAAACTTTGCGGCAAGTGAAGGGTGGCTTACAAATTTCAAAAAGAGAAATGGAGTTGTTTTTAAAAAAGTTTGTGGGGAAAGTGGAAGTGTTGATGATGCAGTTTGTTTAGATTGGCACGGTAAATTGAAGACCTTGATTGAAAACTATGATACCCGAGACATTTTAAATACTGATGAAACTGGCCTATTTTTTAAATGTTTACCGTACAAGACGCTTACTTTTAAAGATGAAAAATGTCACGGAGGAAAACATAGTAAAGAGAGGTTGACAGTTTTACTTGCAGTAAATATGGATGGATCGGAAAAACTTATACCCTTAGTGATAGGCAATGAAACCGCGATGTTTCAAAGGAGTGAAATCGTTTCCAACTGATTATCGTGCTAACAAAAAAGCTTGGATGACGACAGAACTTTTTAACAATTGGCTTTTAACAGTTAATGGGGACATGAAACGACAAAAGCGGAAAATTTTACTATTTTTAGACAACTGCACTGTCCACAACAGTCCTTCTACATTGTCTAACATGGAACTCTACTTCTTTCCGCCAAATACAACTTCCAAATTGCAACCATTGGACCAAGGGATTATCCATAATTTTAAGACGTTCTATCGCAAAGAAATTGTTAAGATCGTTTTAGAATCTCTCGACAAACAGCTAACTGCAAATATCACGGTTCTGACAGCTATTTTACTAATTGACAAAGCATGGAGAGCTGTAACACCCCTAACGATTTTGAACTGCTTCAAAAAATCCGGTTTCTTAAAACAAAATCAAGAAAATCTTCCAATACTTATAGATGATGAAGAACCAGCAATAGAACCATTAGTTGACATCAGCGGTGTGAGTTTTTCTGATTTTGTTCAAGTGGATGAAAATGTTGCTGTCTCAGGTTCACTAACCGATGGCGAAATTTTATCTGCGACAGATACGCAAAGTAACGATGAAGATGAGGACGATACATCGGAATCTTTGGCAGAGGTATCAGTTAAGGAAGCAAGATCCTCATTTGATACCTTACAAAGCTTCTGTCTACAAAACGAAAGTGATGAAAAAGCATTTCAGGCACTTTTTCTCTTAAAACAAGTTATTGAGCAGTGTGAGCAGCAGAATTGTGCTTTAAAGCAAACCAGTATAACAAAGTTCTTTCGAAAGATTAATTAATTCACATTACGAATACATGTACATATGTACACGAATGTACCTCTTAATTCTTGTCATTTTTATATTAATAAATAAAAATTAACCAAAACTTAATAATTCGAAGTTTTATTTATTTTCTCTCACAAATTTCAAACCATTTGATATTTCAAACACTCGATAATTCGTAATATTTCAAGAGTCCCTCGAGTTTCGAATTAACGAGAGTCGACTGTATATAAGTTGAGTGGTCCTCCCTCAATTACATAGACATAGAATTTTGATCGTTTGGTCGAACTTGTAACATTTATTTTACAAAATAAATATTTTTCAGTCTAGAACTTCTTCATTTAATTAAAAATGAGATGGCGGAAAGAATTTTGTAATCTATTTGTATTTTAACCTAGCAATACATGATCTCAAACATAATTATTTGAACGGAGCTTGATTCAGGATCAGTAATAAACTATTTATTTTCATTTATATTGTCTATTCATCATCCATATTCTCTATATCTGAGATTTAAACTCAACATCATGATTATTCTACAGAGAATGTAATGGACCAGAAATATAGTGATTATGTGACAAAATACCAGGACAATAATTGCACAGAAAGCAGTTATACTCTATTATGTTTCCTAATCATCTTTATAGTTTGTTAAATGTACATTCTGTCAAGAAAGTACCGGGAATTATCGATTTAAATCTGGCGGGGCAATGAGGCAGGTAAAAAATTTTTTCCTAGGTTGGTACCACTGTCCTTAATTACTATGCCAAGCTTGAGCGGGATCTGTCAACTAGTGTGTTTGCAACAGCTGATTAAGTCAGTCGATGTCAGAGTGCGTGCCGATTTTTACTATGGGTGATTACGATGGGACGATAACGCGCCTTCTCACCGAGCTACGATTGTGACTGACTTTCTCGCCAAAAACTCAAGAAACGTGCTTCAGCAACCACCGTATTCGCCGGATTTGGCTCCCTGCGACTTTTTCCTCTTCCCAAAACTAAAATTGCCCCTTCGTGGCATCCGTTTTGAGTCGATTGAAGCCATAAAACAAAATTCGGCGCGAGAGCTAAAGTCCATCCTGGAAAGCGCCTATAAAAAATGTTTCGATAATTGGAAGTGCCGTTGGAATAGATGTATTGGAGCAAATGGAGCCTATTTTGAAGGCGACCCAATAAATTTTGGCGATTAAATGTAAAAATGTTGTTTTAATTGAAAATTTCCGGTACTTTCTTGACAGAGTAGTATATGAACATTTAAAATCTAAAAGCCATATTTATTTAAATTTTAACAAATTTGGCTATTTACTCAAGAATACAATGTTTTCTTTATTTCGCTTCATCCTGATTGATTCAACTGTTATCGGTATTACAAATCTCTGAAACTTGCTTAATTGTTTAAACAGATATTTTGATATATCATAAGCATATCAATTTTATTTTGGAGGAATAAGATCAAATATAATCTTCCAAATCAAATTTAAGTGAATTAGTTTAAATTCAATTATCCATTGCAGGTAATTATTCTAATAATTGTTCTTGTTATGAGAAAACAAGTGGGCTTCTTGGCAGATTTGTTTCAAGAAACAGCAAAATGTTTGGGACATATACCAACTCTGTTCTTTCAACCTTTATTTACGTTTATAGTATTACTAATATTCTTTGTTTTCTGGATTTTTGTTGTGGTAAGTTTCATAGGAAAGTATCATAAGAAAATGATTAAGCGAATTTTTTTTAGTTATGTTTGGCCACAAGTTATTATCCAGATACCTCAGGAGTATCTATGTCTTTCTCAGAGGACAAAAGTACTTTTACTACAGCTAGTACTTTATCAGTTACATCAGTAAAACCCATGGGAAATTTGTCATTTACCGACAAAGTTAAGAGTAAGATGTTGTTGTTTGCTTGAATATGTCATCTAACTTCAAATGTAATTCAATACTAAGGGAGACAAAAAAACGAATATTTGTTTTAAAAAATTTATTGCTTACTTTTTCACGAAATCTCTTCAGTCGATTTTAACATACTCTCCATCAGATGTGATACATTCTGTCAAGAATTCGGGAATTATCGATTTAAATCTGGCGGGGCAATGAGGCAGGTAAAAAATTTTTTTCCTAGGTTGGTACCACTGTCCTTAATTACTATGCCAATTCTGAGCGGAATCTGTCAACTAGTGTGTTTGCAACAGCTGATTAAGTCAGTCGATGTCAGAGTGCGTGCCGATTTTTACTATAGGTGATTACGTTGAGCAAAGAATTTGTTTAAAGTTTTGTGTTGCAAATGAATTTTCGTGTGCCGATGCATTGAAAATGTTGCAAAAGGCCTTTGGTGATAATGCTCTATCGAAAACTCGTGCATATCAGTGGTACAGAGCCTTCAAGGACGGTCGTGAAGTGGTCGCCCATCGACGGCTTCGATCGAAGATAACGTCGATAAAATTAAGGAAAGGGTGCTGGAAAACCGTCGTACCAGCTCGAGAGAGATAGCACATGATCTTAAGATATCCCACGAGTTCGCACGTACGATTTTGATTGATATTTTGGGCATGAGAAAGGTGGCCGCACGACTCGTACCGAAAGACCTGAATTTTCTTCAAAAACGTCATCACGAACAGGTTGCTTCAGACATGCTGGATCGCTGTAATTCCGATTCTACATTCATGGAACGCATTATAACTGGTGATGAGACCTGGGTCTACGAGTACGATATGCAAACAAGCCAGCAATCATCGGAATGGATGGCAAAAAATGAGCCGAAACCGAAAAAACCACGCCAAAGCCGCTCGAAAATGAAGGTGATGCTCATTGTTTTCTTCGATATCCGTGGCGTGGTGCACTACGAATTCGTTCCAGAGGGTCAGACGGTAAACAAGGAGTATTACCCAGGCGTTATGAAACGTTTGCGTAAGCGTATCCGTAAGAAGCGGCCAAATTTGTGGGCCAACAACTCATGGATTTTGCATGACGATAACGCGCCTTCTCACCGAGCTACGATTGTGACTGACTTTCTCGCCAAAAACTCAACAAACGTGCTTCAGCAACCACCGTATTCGCCGGATTTGGCTCCCTGCGACTTTTTCCTCTTCCCAAAACTAAAATTGCCCCTTCGTGGCACCCGTTTTGAGTCGATTGAAGCCATAAAACAAAATTCGGCGCGAGAGCTAAAGTCCATCCCGGAAAGCGCCTATAAAAAATGTTTCGATAATTGGAAGTGCCGTTGGCATAGATGTATTGGAGCAAATGAAGCCTATTTTGAAGGCGACCCAATAAATTCCCGGTACTTTCTTGACAGAGTAGTATATCCAAAATTTCAAAATTCAAGCGGAACCAAATTTATTTCATTAACTTACATAGGCCAAAAATCTGAAAAGATTGCTAGATATTTAAAGAAAAATATAACATCTTTTTTAAAACTATTAATTCTTTAGGCAGCTTAATAAAAAATAATAAAGACGTCATTCCTAAACAAAAAATTCCCGGTACTTTCTTGACAGAGTAGTATATTAATTGAGTCCTTTCTCCTTACTGTTTGAAGCAACTCTAGAGCTCTGCAACTTTGATATCGTCAAATAGCCTTTGTGAAGTTTTTACCGCGTCCTAATTAACTTAACTCTTTCTTTTTACAAAATGGCGCCACATGCACAGCTGTTCTCTACTAACACCATCTACTACTAATATACGAACAGAAAAGCATGCTCAGTTCGTTTTTATGTTGATCGTATGTCAAGTGAAAAAAATGAGGTTATATGTTCTCTATATTTTTTTCAGAACTTACCCTTGTGGAGTTTCTAGACCCAGCTTGGGTAAAATATATGTGGTGGATATATTTCATTGGTCTAATATGGACCTCTGAATTCATTATGGCATGCCAGCAAATGGTGATTGCTGGCGCTGTAGCTCATTGGTTCTATAGACATAAATTCACAGATAACTCCCATGTAACTTATGGCTTATCCAAACTTTTTAAGTACCACTTAGGTTCCGTTGCGTTGGGATCTTTCATTATTACCTTGTTTAAGATACCTAGGCTTATTTTGACTTATCTCCATGAGAAGTAAGTGATACATTTTTGTTATTCCCTTTTCAAAGAAACTTCCTATCACTTTTATGCAGAATTTCGGTATATGGAATATTATACAGAGTAAGTTAAAGTATTTTCCGCAGCTGCTGCATAATCGCGTCGAATGCTTATTGAAAGTTGGTCTTGTTTTCAATTGGTTTAAAAAATTCAAAAATGGCGATTTTGACTTGAGAAACGAAGAACCTGGGAAACCACCGAAAAAGTTTGCAAACAACGAACTGCAAGCCTTATTGGATGAAGATGATACTCAACCTCAACAAGAATTCTCAATTCAATTGAATGTGATGCAGAAAGCCATCTCCATTTGTTTAAGAACTATGGGAAAGACATAGGAAGTGGAAAAATGGGTTCCATATGTAGTGAATGAAAGGCGGCAAGAAAATCTAAAAACCATTTGTAACATGCTGCTTGTCAGATTTAAAAAAAAGGATCTCTTCATCGAATCATGACAGGTGATGAAAAATGGATATATTTTGAGAATCCTGAGCAGCGTTTATCATGGAAGAATCTGAATGCACCATCGATATTCACTGCAAGACCAAAACGCTTTGGAAAGAAGAAAATATTCTGCGTTTGGCGAGATCACGGCAAATCTGGTCAGGGAAACGATCGCGGCGTTCAGTTGGGAAATAATAGCGCATGTGCCTTATTCTCAAGACTTTGCTCCGTCGAATTATCATTTATTTGCATCACTGGGACACGCTCTGCCTGAACAATGCTTCAGGTCGTCTAAAAATAACCTGCTTCAAAGGAAGAACTGCTGGAGAGCATTATTCTTGCTTTGTTAATGAATAACCAATGAAAAATGTGTTGCAGGAAGTCCATACATCTTATAAATGCATAAAAATTAGGAATACGAAATATTCAACAAAGCATTCACTAATTATATTCATAATTTTATCCTGTTTGAACTCCAATATTATTTTAATATTGAATTAATATTTATAGGTTAAGATATCAAGAGAATAAAGGCAGTGAATGTGCAGCTTGTTGTCTCAAATGCTGCATATGCTGTTTTTATTGTATGGAAAAATTCATTCGTTACTTAAACCACAATGCATATACAGTTATTGCCATAGATGGCGTTGGCTTTTGCAAAGCAGCGGGAACTGTAAGTTCTCACTTCGCATCGAAAGAACTTTTTGTATTAAATCTGTTTTCAGGCCTTCGAAGTGTTAACATCTCATGCCTTGCAAGTAGCGACTATAAACGGATTAGGAGATTTTATCTTATTTCTGGGAAAATGTTTTGTAACCGCAGTTACAGGTTCTGTTGGACTTTTCATTTTCAGGAGAAACTCAGAGCTAACTTTTTACGCTATACCAACTTTGGTAGTGTGTATTTTTGCTTTCTTTGTAGCTCACTGCATCCTAAGCTTATATGAGGTAAGTAAAGGATTTTCCGATAACAGGTTTCATTTTGATATTAAAAAACAGGAGCACCAAACCATGACACGTTGAGGATGGAGAAGCTTTTCAACAATCATTATTTTATTTTCCAAGCCCCAAATACGATAATTCTGCTTATTAGCATAGCATCCGAGGTGAAAATGAACCTATTCATTGAAGATGATTCTTAGATGAAAATCCGGATCATTTTGATACATTTCAAGCACCCAATCAGCGAAGATACGACGTTGCTAGTGATCGACTGGCTTGAGTTCTTGTGTTAACTGAACTTCAAAAGCCTTAAGACCTAAGTCTTCATGCAAATACGCTGCAATGTCGTTCGGGAATGCCTACTTCCAAAGATCGACGAGAAATCGACAAACCTGGGTTTTTGTCAGAACTACGGGCTACAGCAGCAATATTCTCAGTTGTTCTTGAGCGACGCACACGGTTTCGATTCTTCACATCACTAACATTTTCGAACAGCTCAAATTTTTTCACCAGTTTCACTATTGCCGGCTGAGAAGGTGCTTCACGACGACCCAAAAGTGCTTTAGTTTTGCGAACTGTAACTGCAAAATTTTCACCATTTTTGTAATGAATTTCAACTATTTAAATGCGTTGTTGAAGCCTGTGTCGTTCAATTTTTAGTAATGGCGTACTTTTTACTTGTCAAATGTCAAAATATGACAGTTTCAAAAGTGACAGCTGCCCAGGTAGCGGCGATTCAAAACGAAACCTCCTATATTTGAGCATTGATATCAAAAAAGTCATCTATCAACTGAATTTAATTTACAGATGGTTCTCGACACTGTATATCTCTGTATTGCTCAAAATGGTGAGGCACCTGATGGTATACAAATGCAAAATATGGGGGTAACCTTCACAAGTAATGGCAACAATGCAAATCCGCCTAGTGAATTGGAACCAATAAAATAGGACACTTATTTGCTGGTCGATGTATTCAAGAAGTCTTCTAACCTCACAAGCTCGTCATGCACAATTTGCAAACTAAGTATTATCAATGAATTCCATTACAATTTAATGCATTCTTTTATGTTGTGTGAAGAAATTATTAGGTACAAAGTGGCGCTTTAGATTTTAAGTGCGAAATGCTTATTTTATTTGGAAGAGTATAGATTATAGTAGAATGCACAGAAAATTTAAATTGTATTTTAATATTAATATTCCGTATATTTAAAGAACATGGCAAACAATGATCATTATTATTGAACAAAAATTTTATTAGTTTTCTGGTGATTTTAAAAAATATTCAGTAATTTGATATATTTTATAGCACAAGTTGACTGCAGCTATAGTTCTTCCATATATTGAAAACACATCATACTTTATCGTGTTCAAATTGGCTAAGATCTTTTTCGAAAGGTTTTAAATGAAAATGAATTAATGTTTTTATATTACTGATTGTGATAGTTCAAATAATTAGAGAATTATTCTACGATGTCCACCACTTCATGAGGATATTTATTTATTCAAATTGTTGATCCTATACAAAATATATCTTGATATTCAGATGTACAGAAAATTTCCGTTTAATCAGAGGATACGATATTTTGAAAGAACACAATATATTTATACACAAGAATCTAATATATAACAATTGAATTTTATTATGTGAGCAGTAGTATTTATATTTTTTATATATTCTTTACTAAATGTAATAAAATTATGTGATGAAGAAGAATATTTTATTCAACTCCTTTATTTTGACTTTCAAAAATAAATGTGTAATTAATATCGGTACTTTTATTCGTCCAAATATCCTATTTGGAAGCGAACTTAAATAAACGTGTTAACTGAGCAGCATTTATAAAATTAGGCTCTTACACAGAGAAATCTTGAAAAGAAGATACGATCATAGACTTAATATCTGGAAACATCGCAAAAAAGGCCAGTTCTTTACGACGCGTTAAATAATGGTATTTTTTTAAATAACCTAAATAGAAACTTATGAAATTTCTGAAGTAACTATCAATTAACTTGGGAAAATTTACAAAATAAATTCTCGATACGCTCATAGATTTTGGTTTTGTCAACATTTTTTGTCATGAATACCTCAAAACTTTCTACATATGCCGATAAATAAAGAAAATCTGCAAATAAGGTGGATTGTTATCATTCATATGCTGCGGTGTTGCGGTTTGAAATAGTAATCTCCTAATTGAAAACGTATTTCTTGTAGAAGTAAGAATATTATAACTATAAATATTTAACTGAGATTCACCGAATTGAGATTTTAATGGTGATCGGTTACGGGAATAATTGCAGAAGTCAAGTTGAAGTGGCAAACTTATTTAATCAGAGGTATTCTCAGTTGAATAATATTTCACAAGGTACTGTGTCTAAAATTCATGCATAATTCAGTGAACTTGGACATATCAAACCATTAAAAGGAAAACCGCAATAATTTGAAGATACTCTGAAATTGGATATTTTGTTAGGTGTTGCAGAGAATCCAACGACAAGTACACGTCAAATTGCCCGTGACACAACTGTCAAAAGGTTTCTCTACAAAGAAAAACTTAATCCATATAAAATGAATGATTTTTGTGCAGAGCTAACAGAAAACGATCCAGATCGTATTTCTGCGATATTTTTTTAATTAAAATGAGTTTCCACCAAGTAAAGACCGAATCTATCAAATATCTCGTACTAACTTGTCGGAGCAGGCACCGTTAAACTGTATGTGTAAAATAAAATAGAAAGGCCTTTTACTTGTAGAAGAAATATAACAAAATTTGAATATTAAAACAAATTGAAATATGTTTATCTTCTATAATTTTAATTTCAAAAAATTTTTTTTTATTCAAAAAACTTTTAGAATTAAATTTATGTCTAAAACAAGCACCGCTTACATTTAATAGACGTATATAATCAAAACTCAATATATAATGTCAAATGGAATAAATAACCCAACAGATATACGAAAGTAATTAAAATTAATAAATAAATATTTAAGGGAGACAAAATTTTGTTTCTGGTCTTACCTTTAAGAACACCAATTGCCTTTTAAAAACATGAACACACTTAAAGGACTTCTCAAAGAATATAATTTATTTGAAATATTTAATATATTTAAATATTCGAATAAGTTAATTCAAAAATCTCTAAAAAATGTGCACTATATCTTCAAAAAACAAATATAATTCTAAGCAATCCCGTCTTTGAGAAGTCCTTTAAGTGTGTTCATGTTTTTAAAAGGCAATTGGTGTTCTTAAAGGTAAGACCAGAAACAAAATTTTGTCTCCCTTAAATATTTATTTATTAATTTTAATTACTTTCGTATATCTGTTGGGTTATTTATTCCATTTGACATTATATATTGAGTTTTGATTATATACGTGTATTAAATGTAAGCGGTGCTTGTTTTAGACATAAATTTAATTCTAAAAGTTTTTTGAATAAAAAATTTTTTGAAATTAAAATTGTAGAAGATAAACATATTTCAATTTGTTTTAATATTCAAATTTTGTTATATTTCTTCTATCAAGTGAAAGACCTTTCCTTTTTATTTTATATATAATATATAATTATATTTTGGCTTCAATAAATCTCATTATGGAATGTCAATGAATTTAAATAAACCTTAAAATAACTCACACTGTTCTTTGATTTTGTTAGAACATAGATCAATCTTGAATTATATAGTTGATCTGTGTTTCGAAGCTTTAGTCTTTTAAAACGTGGAGAGATATAGGTAAGTTTTTTGATTTTGATATTTGGAATATTAAATGAGGACTGAAGACGGGATTGCTTAGAATTATATTTGTTTTTTGAAGATATAGTGCATGTTTTTAGAGATTTCTGAATTAACTTATTCGAATATTTAAATATATTAAATATTTCAAATAAATTATATTCTTTGAGAAGTCCTTTAAGTGTGTTCATGTTTTAAAAGGCAATTGGTGTTCTTAAAGGTAAGACCAGAAACAAAATTTGTCTCCTTTAAATATTTATTTATTAATTTTAATTACTTTCGTATATCTGTTGGGTTATTTATTCCATTTGACATTATATATTGAGTTTTGATTATATACGTGTATTAAATGTAAGCGGTGCTTGTTTTAGACATAAATTTAATTCTAAAAGTTTTTTGAATAAAAAATTTTTTGAAATTAAAATTGTAGAAGATAAACATATTTCAATTTGTTTTAATATTCAAATTTTGTTATATTTCTTCTATCAAGTGAAAGACCTTTCCCTTTCCTTTTTATTTTATATATAATATATAATTATATTTTGGCTTCAATAAATCTCATTATGGAATGTCAATGAATTTAAATAAACCTTAAAATAACTCACACTGTTCTTTGATTTTGTTAGAACATAGATCAATCTTGAATTATATAGTTGATCTGTGTTTCGAAGCTTTAGTCTTTTAAAACGTGGAAAGATATAGGTAAGTTTTTTGATTTTGATATTTGGAATATTAAATGAGGACTGAAGACGGGATTGCTTAGAATTATATTTGTTTTTTGGAGATATAGTGCATGTTTTTAGAGATTTCTGAATTAACTTATTCGAATATTTAAATATATTAAATATTTCAAATAAATTATATTCTTTGAGAAGTCCTTTAAGTGTGTTCATGTTTTAAAAGGCAATTGGTGTTCTTAAAGGTAAGACCAGAAACAAAATTTGTCTCCTTTAAATATTTATTTATTAATTTTAATTACTTTCGTATATCTGTTGGGTTATTTATTCCATTTGATATATTGAGTTTTGATTATATACGTCTATTAAATGTAAGCGGTGCTTGTTTTAGACATAAATTTAATTCTAAAAGTTTTTTGAATGAAAAATTTTTTGAAATTAAAATTGTAGAAGATAAACATATTTCAATTTGTTTTAATATTCGAATTTTGTATGTGTAAATGTGCTGATAAACTTCGAGTTTTGTGAATTATTGATTATTTTATGTTTTTATTCATTATTACGTTGTAATATTCCGCATTCTGTAACATGTTACCCTGTAATTGGGATATTCGTGTAAGGTAAAATAAAGAAGTATATTATTATCATTATAATGAATTTCTATGAAGACCAAGACAATTTGAAGACACAATTCACAGTGATGGGTAAGTTGTTTATGAATAAAAGTCATATCTTCTTCATTCAAGTTCACTGGCATTTCCTTTTGGGTTCGGACTTCAGCTTCGTCCAGTTTCCAATTCATATTCACCCATTTAAGAGCCCCACATCCATCACACCGAACCCATTTCACACGCGACCCCGTGTGCTACCCTCGACGTTCTCTCTATCCCTAATCTATGGGAATTCCCACGACCATCGGCACGTCGTCCACTGCAAGGGGAGAGAGCGAAAGGTGTAATTGTTTACCGGGTACCGTTGGTAGTACCTCCCCGCCCATATCGACTCCCATTCTCACGGATCGGAAGTTCCCATCGTTTGGACGGATGTTCACATGTAAACATACAGGTGCATCTGTTTCTTTTTCTCGGTGGCCCGTTGGTTATTTCCGGGATGAGAGAACGCCGGCATCGAAGATGGAATCCCCGTTCGTTTTGTGGGCCGGTCGGTAAACACTAAACGTTTTTTGTGCTCGCGAGATGAATCTTCTTTTTCGGGTTGGAAGAGATAATGAAATCGAACGTGTTGTAGTAGATTCGTGGTACCTGTTTCTTGATACTTCCTGGAAGCTTGAAGAAGTGGTTGAAAATCTTTGAGTAGGCTTGTCTTACAGTGTGAAAACTAATGTTGATGATAGGTTGAATATTTGTCTGAATTTCAAGACTTTATTTAGAGTGGATGTACCACTGGACTGATAAATGTTTGTTTCAGATCATTGTTTCCTGCCATTGTAATTAGATTGAATATACTACTCTGTCAAGAAAGTACCGGGAATTTTCAATTAAAACAACATTTTTACATTTAATCGTCAAAATTTATTGGGTCGCCTTCAAAATAGGCTCCATTTGCTCCAATACATCTAATGCAACGGCACTTCCAATTATCGAAACATTTTTTATAGGCGCTTTCCGGGATGGACTTTAGCTCTCGCGACGAATTTTGTTTTATGGCTTCAATCGACTCAAAACGGGTGCCACGAAGGGGCAATTTTAGTTTTGGGAAGAGGAAAAAGTCGCAGGGACCCAAATCCGGCGAATACGGTGGTTGCTGAAGCACGTTTGTTGAGTTTTTGGCGAGAAAGTCAGTCACAATCGTAGCTCGGTGAGAAGGCGCGTTATCGTCATGCAAAATCCATGAGTTGTTCGCCCACAAATTTGGCCGCTTCTTACGGATACGCTCACGCAAACGTTTCATAACGCCTAGGTAATACTCCTTGTTTACCGTCTGACCCTCTGGAACGAATTCGTAGTGCACCACGCCACGGATATCGAAGAAAACAATGAGCATCACCTTCATTTTCGAGCGGCTTTGGCGTGGTTTTTTCGGTTTCGGCTCATTTTTTGCCACCCATTCCGATGATTGCTGGCTTGTTTGCATATCGTACTCGTAAACCCAGGTCTCATCACCAGTTATAATGCGTTCCATGAATGTACAATCGGAATTACAGCGATCCAGCATGTCTGAAGCAACCTGTTCGCGATGACGTTTTTGAAGAAAATTCAGGTCTTTCGGTACGAGTCGTGCGGCCACCTTTCTCATGCCCAAAATATCAATCAAAATCGTACGTGCGGACTCGTGGGATATCTTAAGATCATGTGCTATCTCTCTCAAGCTGGTACGACGGTTTTCCAGCACCCTTTCCTTAATTTTATCGACGTTATCTTCGATCGAAGCCGTCGATGGGCGACTACTTCACGACCGTCCTTGAAGGCTCTGCCTTTTGCAACATTTTCAATGCATCGGCACACTAAAAATTCATTTGCAACACAAAACTTTAAACAAATTCTTTGCTCAACGTAATCACCCATAGTAAAAATCGGCACGCACTCTGACATCGACTGACTTAATCAGCTGTTGCAAACATACTAGTTGACAGATCCCGCTCAAGCTTGGCATAGTAATTAAGGACAGTGGTACCAACCTAGGAAAAAAAATTTTTACCTGCCTCATTGCCCCGCCAGATTTAAATCGATAATTGCCGGTACTTTCTTGACAGAATGTATAATAGATTGGGGAAAAAAATCCTTTATTTTTGCGTGTACTTTAAGACTTTATTTAACGGCCTGACTGTCCCACATATAATAAACAATAACTTTATTCTCAGAATAAGTGGCGTACCCAGGGAGGATAAGGAGGATATTTCCCCCCAGGAGAAATATCCATTATAAGTCACAAAGCTCAATAATTTAATCCTGCAAAAATTGAATCAACGAATTCATCAACCAGCGGTTATATCAAAGGGCTCGATCCGATCCGACGTCGTCGGCACAATCATTATTTACACACGGACTATAAATGCCAAATTGATGAAAAACAATCTAAAAATTAATGAGATTCTGAAGTAAAAACTCCGAACTACTCGAACTGAATCGGCGGCACCCTTTATAGCAAGTTCTCCCTTAAGTAAATAAATAATATCATAAAATACCTATTAGGAGTACAAGTTTCCGCCGTTTTTTAACACAAATTGTTTATGAATCATTCCTAATGATTTTAAACGATGTGAGACTGCTTGCTGAGTGACTTCTAATGTTAGAGCAAGTTCTTTTTGTGTTTGAGATGAATCTTCCTCCAATTCTGCATCCTCGTAAATTTTTGGCCTTCCACTGCAATCTTTGTCTTCTACGTCGAAATCACTGTTTTTAAACTTTTGAAACCACTCTCGACACGTTCTCTCACTCAAAGCACCCTCACCATATGCTTCTACGAGCAATTGATGCGCCTCAGCAGCAAATTTCTTTAAATTAAAGAAGTAAACTAATATTTCCCGCAAATGACGCTTACTTGGCTCAAATTTTGACATTTTCAACTTATAAAAATTATACAATATAAAATCAATGATATTAATAGGTTATGTTGTTCTTGAATGTCCAAACTGTTTTTTAAGCCGGTTATCATCTGCGAAAGCTAACCGAAACTCCGTGCCGCGCCATCTACAATAAAACGGCGGAAACTTATTTGTACTCCTAATATTACAATTCCTTCACTAATTAATCGAGAGGAACTTCGTTCCATCCGGGTGTCCCTTGACACATCTCAATTTTTTATTTAAATATTTTATCAAAAATGCAAATTATACATGAATATATAATATACATTCTGTCAAGAAAGTACGGGGAATTATCGATTTAAATCTGGCGGGGCAATGAGGCAGGTAAAAATTTTTTTTCCTAGGTTGGTACCACTGTCCTTAATTACTATGCCAAGCTTGAGCGGGATCTGTCAACTAGTGTGTTTGCAACAGCTGATTAAGTCAGTCGATGTCAGAGTGCGTGCCGATTTTTACTATGGGTGATTACGTTGAGCAAAGAATTTGTTTAAAGTTTTGTGTTGCAAATGAATTTTCGTGAGCCGATGCATTGAAAAT
This sequence comes from Megalocaria dilatata, assembly GCA_034642435.1. NCBI lineage: Eukaryota > Metazoa > Arthropoda > Insecta > Coleoptera > Coccinellidae > Megalocaria > Megalocaria dilatata. The sequence continues at coordinate 7,707,831 of CM067857.1, read as the reverse complement.
GTTGCAAAAGGCCTTTGGTGATAATGCTCTATCGAAAACTCGTCCATATCAGTGGTACAGAGCCTTCAAGGACGGTCGTGAAGTGGACGCCCATCGACGGCTTCGATCGAAGATAACGTCGATAAAATTAAGGAAAGGGTGCTGGAAAACCGTCGTACCAGCTTGAGAGAGATAGCACATGATCTTAAGATATCCCACGAGTCCGCACGTACGATTTTGATTGATATTTTGGGCATGAGAAAGGTGGCCGCACGACTCGTACCGAAAGACCTGAATTTTCTTCAAAAACGTCATCGCGAACAGGTTGCTTCAGACATGCTGGATCGCTGTAATTCCGATTCTACATTCATGGAACGCATTATAACTGGTGATGAGACCTGGGTCTACGAGTACGATATACAAACAAGCCAGCAATCATCGGAATGGGTGGCAAAAAATGAGCCGAAACCGAAAAAACCACGCCAAAGCCGCTCGAAAATGAAGGTGATGCTCATTGTTTTCTTCGATATGCGTGGCGTGGTGCACTACGAATTCGTTCCAGAGGGTCAGACGGTAAACAAGGAGTATTACCTAGGCGTTATGAAACGTTTGCGTGAGCGTATCCGTAAGAAGCGGCCAAATTTGTGGGCGAACAACTCATGGATTTTGCATGACGATAACGCGCCTTCTCACCGAGCTACGATTGTGACTGACTTTCTCGCCAAAAACTCAACAAACGTGCTTCAGCAACCACCGTATTCGCCGGATTTGGCTCCCTGCGACTTTTTCCTCTTCCCTAAACTAAAATTGCCCCTTCGTGGCACCCGTTTTGAGTCAATTGAAGCCATAAAACAAAATTCGGCGCGAGAGCTAAAGTCCATCCCGGAAAGCGCCTATAAAAAATGTTTCGATAATTGGAAGTGCCGTTGGCATAGATGTATTGGAGCAAATGGAGCCTATTTTGAAGGCGACCCAATAAATTTTGACGATTAAATGTAAAAATGTTGTTTTAATTGAAAATTCCCGGTACTTTCTTGACAGAGTAGTAATATAATTGAAATAATATTCAAACGGCGTGAAACTCATCCGAATATAATCCGAACAGAACAAGCTCCATAAAGTTGTCCATAACCCTATAACAAGGCGGTTTAACAGAGTGCAACCAGCCAGAACGACATAAACCCATCTGGTGTCGCGGTCATAACGCACATAGCGATGGTATCTGATGGCCCCCTACTCATACCTGGAAATACCACCCTGTGCCGTGGGAATGCACGGCCTAATAAGTTTTTAATCTCACCGAACTGTGTTACTGTGAGAAATGGAAGAAGAAAGAGACGTGGACCATCCTTGACGAATTCATTCCGGTCGATGTGATTTTTGACGATTTTTAATGATTTTTTCGGGCCGAAAAATGATACCACAAGGGTTTTTGCTCTGTTTATTATATGCGGCATAACAGAGCTGGTGTGTCTGATGAGGCGGCTAAACGATGTGAAATCTTCGGGTCGAGTGGGCGTTGGCAGGGTCGACTCGTCGATAATTAGTGAAGGTGCCTGATTTTTTCCTCATTTCTAGCAGGTAGCTAACATTTTATCCAAATGTTGGTATTCTTCGAATGTCCATCAGAAAATTATATCAAAATAAAATGGCGCTTTCAACCTCGTATCAAGTCTGTTTAATAATAATAACCAGCTTAGCCTTAGATCAATAAAAAATTAAAGGTTAGTTCAATAATTCGGTAGCTCAAATGAGCCGGAATGACGTTTACGGCAAGAGGGCGTGACTAATTGTTGTCTATGATCTCCGAAAATCTTACAAAATAGAAAATGTCACATTGTCTTCCGTTCGTAGCAAATAAAGGGAAAGCCTTACGGAAATGAAAATGCTTTTATGAGTTAGATCGGTCTTTCGACATTCGACCCGTACTCGCGATTTTTTTGCGAGCCTAACCGGAAAAAAGCTTTTCGACTCGTAAAAAGACTATGTTTGAGGTAAATCTTCTATGATTTATTGTATTTTAGACTCATCTATCGGGTGTTTTTTGTAGACCGCAAAAATATACCCATCCCTTGAGACGCCACTGGTTGCGGGGGATGGACAAAGGGATTCTCAAGGGTCTCTTGTTCGAGTTCTAAGAAGGAATAACCACAAAGAAACCCCTATTGACTTTGATTGCTTCCGAAATGGGCACAAAAAACACGAGATTGTTAGATAATTTCTTTTAGGTAAAGAAAAATGTAGACAAGTGCAGTCGTACCTGGCTGGACCTGGAAGGTTTATTTTGATCGGTCAAGGATTGAAGCCTGAGATCGAAAAAGCCGAAAATATTTCTTATAACATCATGTGAATAAGTTAAAATTAATTTATTACAAATTTCATTGGGTACCCACAACTGCAATTTTGAAATTCTGGTTATTTTTCTCATCATGGGGCATTATTTGGGGTGAATAAGTTTTGTTATGTTTTTTTGTGTTCCGAGTACAAATAGTTATAGGTTATACGTAACAACACGTTGATCGTTTTTGGTTTATTTTGGATACTTAAAAGCTTACTTCTAGTTTATTTGTTCCAAGTTTTATCTTATTTGGTGAGTTGAATTTTCATCTTGTGATATGTTTGAATCTGAATTCAAAATGTATTTCTGAAGAGGTCTAGAGACAGAAATAGCTATCAAATGTTGGAATTCTTGTTCAATTATTTTTATTTCCATTATTTTGAGAATTTTAGATAATTTTGGAATAGTGGATTTTCTTGTATTTATATGTTAATATTCATACTTATATAGTTTTTGTTAATACATTTGTATTAATACGTTTCATGTCGTTTTAGTCACCCTAGGTCATAGTTCTTATTAATTATAATAAATTTGAGTGTTGCTGTTCAGGAAACGCATAGAGTTTTTTTGAATTTTTACTTTCTGCGCATTTTGAAAATGTTATCAGAATTCTCACCCCTCCATCGAAAAGGAACAGAATTAAGAAGTCTTTACATTGATGACAATCACCGCTTATCGCTATATTATCCCGCTATATAACCAGCCATTAGTTTGCTGAATGCTAATCCCCGCTATAGTATTGGGTGTTTTTTTAGAGTTATAGAACTTTCGATAGGGATAACTGTCATTTGACAGAAGGTAGAAGCCATTTTCTGTTGACATTTCTGTTCAGTAAGCATTGACAAAATATCATGGAAAGACTCACGCCGCAACAACGTTTACAAATTGTTGAAATTTATTTTAAAAATCAGTATTCTATTCGCCAAACTTATAGAGCACTTCGTGAAATTTATGGTTCACATAATCGTCCATCAGAGCAGCTTATTCGTCGAACTATCGATAGATTTCGGACAACATTTTCTCTACTCGATGCAACAACAACAAGACAAAGAACTTTACGTACAAAAGAAAATATCGCTGCTGTAAGTCATAGTGTTAATGATGATCCGGATTCGTCGACAATCACAACAAGTTGGACTCTCTGCATCCACCACAAGGAAAATTTTGCGTAAAGATTTTGGTGTACACCCATACAAGATCCAACTGGTTCAAGAACTAAAGCCACTTGACCATAATAAGCGTCGTTTGTTTGCTGATTGGACCCTAGAACAGCTTGAAGTTGATCCACTTTTTTATAGTAAAATTGTGTTTAGTGATGAAGCTCATTTCTGGTTGAACAGCTATGTAAACAAGCCAAAATTGCCGTATATGGAGTGAAAACAATCCTCAAGAAGTTCTGCAGGTTCCATTGCAGCCTGAAAAATGCACTGTATGGTGTGCTTTACACGCTGGAGGCATCATCGGTCCATATTTCTTTAAAAACGATGCTGGAGCTAATGTTACAGTGAATGCCGCTAGTTACAGATCGATGATCAATGATTAATTGTTTCAAAATTTGAACGGTATCGACCCAGTAGTGTTTTGGTTCCAACAAGATGGTGCTACACCTCATGCTGCTACCGTAACAATTGATTTATTGAAAGAAAGATTTGGCGATAACATTATTTCGAGAAATGGTCCAATTAATTGGCCACCAAGATCATGCGACATAACTCCACTGGATTATTTTCTTTGGGGTTATGTCAACTCCTTGGTTTATGCTGATAAACCAGAAACAATACGCTTTGGAAGCCAACATAACTCGTTTTATTGATAAAATAAGGCCTGAATTACTCGAAAAAGTGGTCCAAAATTGGTCTGGTCGAATGCGGTTCTCCAGAGCTAGTCGTGGTGGACATATGCCGGAAATTATTTTTAAAACATAAATGTCATAAAATTATCCTTCAAAAAAAATATTTGGCTTCAATCTTAATTTAAATGCGTTTTATTTCAATTTAAAGTTCTATCACTCTAAAAAAACACCCGATATAATATAAAATGGAATAAATAACACAACAAATATAAATTGTCAATTAAAATTGATAAATAAATATTTAAAGGGGACAAAATTTTGTTTCTGAACTTACATTTATGAAAACTAATTCCTTTTCGAAAATACAAAACATGATTATAAGGACTTCTCAGAAAATGTAATTTATTTGAAATATTTAATATATTTATAAGAATGTAATCAATTCTTATTATTGAAGAAATAGACGATTTGATGTGATGATCCTGGAAGAATTCATTTTGTGCAGTATAACAGAATAACATACACAAAATAAAATAATAATCATACAAAGAAATAAAAAGAAATAAATAAAAAATAGCTTACTAACCTGGAAGAAATCAAAAACAATGCTATTTCTTCGGGTTTCTCAATTCACATTTCTAACAGCTAACTAAATATGACATGTGGTTAAAATCTTAGACATAGAACATAGATTCTAGAACATAGAAGTTACAAAGTTGTTTTCCCTAAAAATAACACTTTTATTTGTACATATTTAAATAAGTTACTTCAAAAATCTCTCAAAACATGTATTATATCTTCGAAAAACAATTAGAATTCCGATAAGGTCTACATCGATCCTACTTCACATTTAAAAAATAAAATTAATTAACAACAAATAAAGCTCACCTCAAACAACTCCTGATATCCTCGTTTTGAACAATTATAGGAGACTAACAGATTAAATCTGTTTTCATATTCAAATTTTGTGAAGAATCTTTTCAATTTTAAGTTTAGTTCCTTTTTGTAATCCTTTGAAGATTGTCGTAAGATCGAAACACGTCTCAGGATTCTGAATGAATTATGAAACACAAAAACTGCGAGAATTCTTTTTAAATAAAAAAAAAACTTTTTGAGAAAAGAATGAAAAATTTGATAAAATCAAAATTTGTAGTAGGTTAGCAGAATTAATCTATTTGATATTCAAGATATAACAGATTCATCATAAAGATGTCGGAGATCTGTAGCTTTCCCTTTTCACCTTCTAGAAACAAAAAAAAGACGTATAAACATAAGGTCGAATCTACATCGCCCATTCAAGCCTACGTGATGAGTAACCAAATACCAGAAAGTACCGCCCTGCTCGTGGGAATTTTAAACAGTCTAGTAACTTTTTAGGTGACCGACTAGGGTGCAAAGGGTGGGGGTACAGGGCGCTAGCCATCAGCAATTCCCACGGTTTACACTATCGGAATGCCGTATCACTTTACCTCAGCCTTTAGCGCTGCTTCTCAATTCATTATCGAATGTGGTCTTATACCAAGTGGTCGTAAATTTCGGAGACTAGTGACAGAGTGAACAGAGTCGGTGAAGATACGAACTTTGTGTTGTTTTCACTTTTTGGATTATCGCATTTGTTTCCCTTTGATCTATCTTAGATCTGTGAGTATCTTTTCTCTAGTTTTTAATTTTTTTCACTTAGTTCTATGTGTATGTTTTCTTCACTTTTTCAAATTTTTTCCATGGATGTTTTCTTCAAAAATTTTTCCGGTAGATTTGAAATTTGGATCGTAATTTATTTATGACAACTACCCGACTTGAATATTTCAAAACTTAAGACAAATAAGATGACCACTTCTGAATGATATTCAATGAATAATTGATATCAAGAGTCCCACAAAATTAATAGCGAAATTATCAAAATTTAATAATGATTAAACCTAAAATTAGTTTTATTCGATGTGAAAAACATGTTTTGAAGTACTCCATCAAATGATTGCATATTTTTAATTCAAATGATTGCATATTTTTAATGAAGAACCTTTTCGAAATAAGTAACTTCCATTCACTTACTGCTTCAGAACTTTAAAACTTTTCGAAATTTGCCTTGTCCAGCACTTTTTACCAAATATCTAGTTATCTAATGGGGCCACATCTGATAGATCACTTTTATGGATAACTTATAGAATAATACAGTATCAAAACATTATTTAAAAAATAAACATAAGAGGAAGGCCATTTAAAATTTGCATTTTTGATCGGATTGATAAAAAACTAATAAATATTTTTTTCAAAGTTATGGGTTTATTAGAAAGGTTAAACCTTGATATCTACGATCGATAAAATATCATTTAAATGACCGCCACGACTTGCTACAGTACCCCGATCGATCGACCCAATTTTTAAGTACATTATCGATTGTTTGAGGCTCAATCTCAAAAATAGAACTTCGATTTCGTGCTTCAAGGCACCAATCGTTTCTGGATGGTTGGAGTAACATTTACTCTTAACAGATCCCCACCAAAAATAGTTCTTCAAGGTGAAAATAAGCTTTATCTACGGTTAGTTTACCGCAGTATTCTGCCTGTTATTTCAGTATTTTGATATAATAGACAATTACAAATTCATTTATCGCAATGATTAATTACGAAAGGTTAAGTGGACTGATTTGACAGAAGGTAGAAACCATGTTGTTTTGACATTTCTGTTCAGTAAGCATTGACAAATTATCATGGAAAGACTCACGCCGCAACAACGTTTACAAATTGTTGAAATTCATTTTCAAAATCAGTGTTCTATTCGCCAAACTTATAGAGCACTTCGTGAAATTTATGGTTTGCATAGTCGTCCATCAGAGCAGCTTATTCGTCGAACTATCCATAGATTTCGGACAACATTTTTTTCTACTCGATGCAACAACAACAACAAAAAGACAAAGAACTGTACGTACAAAAGATAATATCGCTGCTGTAAGTCATAGTGTTAATGATGATCCAGATTTGACTATTCGTCGAAGTTCACAACAAGTTGTTCTCTGTGCATCCACCATATGGAAAATTTTGCGTAAAGATCTTGGTCTACATCCATACAAGATCCAACTGGTTCAAGAACTAAAGCCACTTGACCATAATAAGCGTCGTTTGTTTGCTGATTGGGTCCTAGAACAGCTTGAAGTTGATCCACTCTTTTATCGTAAAATTGTGTTTAGTGATGAAGCTCATTTCTGGTTGAATGGCTATGTAAACAAGCAAAATTGCCGTATATGGGGTGAAAACAATCCTCAAGAAATTCTGCAGGTCCCATTGCATCCTGAAAAATAAACCGTATTGTGTGCTTTACACGCTGAGGCATCATCGGTCCATATTTCTATAAAAACGATGCTGGAGCTAATGTTACAGTCAAGTGTGCTCGTTACAGATCGATGATCAATGATAATTCGTTTCAAAATTTGATCTGGGTATCGACCCAGAAATGTTTTGGTTTCAACAAGATGGTGCTACACCTCATGCTGCTACCGAAACAATTGATTTATTGAAAGAAAGATTTGGGGATAACATTATTTCAAGAAATGGTCTGATTAATTGGCCTCCAAGATCATGCGACATAACTCCACTGGATTATTTTTTTAGGATTATGTCAAGTCATTGGTTTATGCTGATAAACTAGAAACAATAGAGGCTTTGGAAGCCAACATAACTCGTGTTATTGATGAAATAAGGCCTGAATTACTCGAAAAAGTGGTCCAAAATTGGTCTGGTCGAATGCGGTCCCTCAGAGCTAGTCGTGGTGGACATATGCCGGAAATTATTTTTAAAACATAAATGTCATAAAATTATCTTTGAAATAAAACAAAATTTTGGCTTCAATCTTAATTTGAATGTGTTTTATTTCAATTTAAAGTTCTATCACTCGAAAAAACACACCCTGTATGTAGTTATCTCGATGATGAACTAGATTTGTTCATCTAATAAGATAAACCAACGAAGATTATAAGAAATTGAAGTAAAACACTTGAACACTTATAACAACAACGTTTACTGAATATAGACCAAGTCAAAGGTATGATTGTTACATCGAAAACAAATGTAATGAATTTATCAACACTTTGGCAATCGACAATATATACATTACTATATTAACAGTAATAATCGCGATAGCTTGGACCGAAATGTCACAAGCGAAGAGTTTGACTATCTGGAGACAGTGCTTTATGTAGCAAAAGCTACATACGCTAAGTTTAACTACCGAGATGATAATAATTTTACAGTCTTTCTACAGTAATTAAAGCTGTCAATCACCATACAGATGTTGACAACACCCAAATTCTCTAAAAATGTTACAGAGGCTTTAGAATAAATTCCTTGGAGTGCTTGAAAGTAAACAAAATCCATAAAGATTCAGATCTTCAAACACTGAATAACCAATTAGAAATGGACCGTTCCTCGCCCATGAGAATACACTTCAATGAATTCCCTGACACTTGACAATGATATAACATTCTTCCTGAATAACTTGTGAAAGTTTGATCAAGTGTCTTATTCCCCAATAAAAAATAGATTTTCTTAAAATCAATAAGTCATCCTTTAATGTTGTTCTGGTACACAAAGAAAATAATGCCTGACATTCAATACATCTTATATTTCTTACAGATCTCAATCAATTCTTCTTAAGTCCGCCCAAAATGCCCATTAGCGAAGACGAGTACGATTCAAGATCTCTTCAAGAACCAAGGGTTACCATGTCGAAGGCAGAATTGAGAAAGGTGTGTATGATCAAATGTTTATTATCTTACTTTTGAAGAAGTGGGAAATTTGAAGTTATTCAATTTGTAACTTTTTTTCAGACACATAAACCTATCATGGAAAAACGTAGAAGAGCAAGAATTAACACCTGTTTGAACGAGATTAAAAGCTTGGTTCTGGAAGCCATGAACAAAGATGTAAGTATTGACTATAAAAAATATTGTTAAGTTTTATAGTATGTCTCCTTTCATTTCCAATGAGAAACATTTCAATACTTTATCGTACTCCAAATTATAACTGAAAATTATTAAAAAGAAAATTAAAAAATTTAAGAGAATTATACGAGTATACTACTCTGTCAAGAAAGTACCGGGAATTTTCAATTAAAACAACATTTTTACATTTAATCGTCAACATTTATTGGGTCGCCTTCAAAATAGGCTCCATTTACTCCAATACATCTATGCCAACGGCACTTCCAATTATCGAAACATTTTTTATAGGCGCTTTCCGGGATGGACTTTAGCTCTCGCGCCGAATTTTGTTTTATGGCTTCAATCGACTCAAAACGGGTGCCACGAAGGGGCAATTTTAGTTTTGGGAAGAGGAAAAAGTCGCAGGGAGCCAAATCCGGCGAATACGGTGATTGCTGAAGCACGTTTGTTGAGTTTTTGGCGAGAAAGTCAGTCACAATCGTAGCTCGGTGAGAAGGCGCGTTATCGTCATGCAAAATCCATGAGTTGTTCGCCCACAAATTTGGCCGCTTCTTACGGATACGCTCACGCAAATGTTTCATAACGCCTAGGTAATACTCCTTGTTTACCGTCTGACCCTCTGGAACGAATTCGTAGTGCACCACGCCACGGATATCGAAGAAAACAATGAGCATCACCTTCATTTTCGAGCGGCTTTGGCGTGGTTTTTTCGGTTTCGGCTCATTTTTTGCCACCAATTCCGATGATTGCTGGCTTGTTTGCATATCGTACTCGTAGACCCAGGTCTCATCACCAGTTATAATGCGTTCCATGAATGTAGAATCGGAATTACAGCGATCCAGCATGTCTGAAGCAACCTGTTCGCGATGACGTTTTTGAAGAAAATTCAGGTCTTTCGGTACGAGTCGTGCGGCCACCTTTCTCATGCCCAAAATATCAATCAAAATCGTACGTGCCGACTCGTGGGATATCTTAAGATCATGTGCTATCTCTCTCAAGCTGGTACGACGGTTTTCCAGCACCCTTTCCTTAATTTTATCGACGTTATCTTCGATCGAAGCCGTCGATGGGCGACCACTTCACGACCGTCCTTGAAGGCTCTGTACCACTGATATGCATGAGTTTTCGATAGAGCATTATCACCAAAGGCCTTTTGCAACATTTTCAATGCATCGGCACACGAAAATTCATTTGCAACACAAAACTTTAAACAAATTATTTGCTCAACGTAATCACCCATAGTAAAAATCGGCACGCACTCTGACATCGACTGACTTAATCAGCTGTTGCAAACACTAGTTGACAGATCCCGCTCAAGCTTGGCATAGTAATTAAGGACAGTGGTACCAACCTAGGAAAAAAAATTTTTACCTGCCTCATTGCCCCGCCAGATTTAAATCGATAATTCCCGGTACTTTATTGACAGAATGTATATCGTAAACTTGGGGTTACTTTGCCTGAATGAGTACTATTTAGTAGAGTTGCACTCGCTATCAAATTAAAATCTTTAAGAAAACGTAGTAATGCAATTGAACAACCAAGAGAGTAGAAAATATATCGACAAAATAGTGACAACGAAGAACCCATCAATGATGAAGATTTTGCGATACTAGCTTTCGATACTTCACTTTGTTGATCAGTTTTTATGGTATCAACAGTGGAGACTCTATTATTCCAATTACTAAATTTAATTTCATTTCAGCCTTCCAGACACTCAAAACTAGAGAAAGCTGACATCCTAGAGATGGCCGTAAAGCATCTGCAAAATATCCAACGTCAACAGCTCGCTATAGCAATGGCAACCAACCCTTCCTGCGTCAGGAAGTTCAGAGCTGGATTCGATGATTGTGCAGACGAAATAGACAAGTGCCTCAGCCAGATAGAAGGCGTGGGTGATTCTCTCAAGCAAGGTCTCACTAGCCACCTGAGAAAATGCATGAATGGCATCGAACAAGTTGCCCATTTGAATTTTCCCGATCAAAGTCATATACCCTTTTTAGGAAACCCGAATATTATGTCTGCACCAACTGCTAAACTTGATGTTGGTTTGGACTCCACCACTAGTAGGGGAGATGCAAACAATAATCCTTTTCTCCGAATTCCTCAAGGATTGCAATTAATTCCAGAGAGATTAAGACCTGGAGAACTAACTCTTCTACTCTCCAACGTCACCAACAACTTCAATTTCTCGAATACAACAACTGGTCAGATACATGTAAAGGAAACTGAAAGGCCAAGTGCATTTGCTACCGTGATCCCTTCATCGTTATCTGGAAAATTATTGAGCCCTCCACTCAGTCCTAAAACTCACCAAATTCTAGACGAAAGGAGCACCTCACCACAAGGTTTCAGACCAGTTCAAATCACCATCAAACCAGTAGCCTCTTATCCGTCAAGATGCGATGATGATGCGCAAGTCTGTCAGATTTCATCAACATCAGCACCAACAGCTTCGGAAATTAAGACTTTCAATTTTCCAATCCAACAGCCCAGCGAAAAGCGGGTGTTGCAAAGTCAAACCAAAATAACGGAACCTCTGTGTGTGATAACAAATCAAAACGAAAGGTTCAAACAGGCTAAAGTTGTCGAAGACTCCTTGTATCTTGAAGAAAACATACAAAGAGGCGTCAAAAGGAAAATAGGTGAAATTCAACATGGTCTGTCTGTTATCATAGAAGATTACCCGCAAAAAAAGAGAATATTCGAACCTAGCACCTCACACAAACCTGAAAACAATTCGACATCCTCATCGGTAGCTAAGCAGCCGCCTAAAGATCAAAATGAAGATAGTTCCTCTGAAGTGTGGAGACCTTGGTGATTCAAAGATTCAGAACTTGAAACGTTTGATGAACATTTGGGTACCAAAATTATGTTATCTGAGATAACTAGATGATGCCTCTACTAAGATGGAAGAAGAAGGGAACTCAAGAGGAAGCAGTGTACATTGGATGATCTCAACGTGGAAAAGAGTGATATTAAAGAAGATTTTTTATGAAAAAGAAACAAATTAAAAAGAGAAAGAGATGAAACGGATTTAATACAAATGTGGAGAGTATATTTTGTGTTGTTATGTTGGATTTTTATGTTTGTATAATAAATATTTGGAAAACTTTTTGTTCCTTTCAATTTATGGTCAAGACACTGATGACACGAAAATAAAAACTAAGAGAGGAATACTCATGTTCAATATCCAGGAGCCAGCGCCAGTGTTTCCTATCAAATAGAATATTAGAGTCTTGGAATGGTGGCCGAGTCCTCACAGTAATGAATATATATAGATGGAGAAGAATGCCTAAATATCGTTGTCAAAGAAAGAAGTAAGGTTGATTATAGCGCTTCTCACTGGCAATTGGATCGTGAACCAGGGAAGAGAATAACAAGCGGATTACCCCAGGGTTCAATTCTTGCTCCAATTCTTTTCTGCTGTACACATCTGATCTCCTTCATTTACTTCATTCAAAGTGTCTTCTGTTCTCTGACGATGCTAAATTGTATAGTGTTCAATCACTTATCCTTAATGAGCTACAGGGGATCTGAAAAGTGTTGCTCGTTGGGTTGAGTATTGTTTATTGTCTCTCCACATCGACAAGTGCTGTGTACTGCACATTAGCAGGAATTATCCTAACTTCTGTATAGGGTGGTTGGGCAACTCCTTGCTATGGTTCAGAGCCATCGTGCTCCTGGGTGATTGTCAATTCTGATCATACTCAGCAATCTTCATTTTACTCTTTTTCTTTACCTGACTCCCAGGAAAGAATGGGATTATTTGGACTGACCAGCTTCCACAACTTCCGTTGTGCCAGGGCCGACATGATAGTGGCTTTTATGGCAATGCATGGATTCCTTAGTGTCGACCTTGACCATTTATTCCTTTTGAATAGAAGTTATCTTCGCGGACACAATTTTAAATTAGCCAAGGAATCATTTAGAACCTCATGCAGGATGAACTTTCTGTCTTACAAAGTTTTAGACGCTTGGAATCTTCTTTCGGGTTCTACGTTCAAGAACATATATAAACGATGGAGATTTTAAATGTAAAAGTAGTTTAGATACCAGCAGAATACTTTTTTCGCTACATTTTTGAGTAAATAGGTATAACCTCTACTCCCATTATATTTTAATATTAATAATCATATGCAATAGGTATCAGCCAAGCCTTGTTATATTTTATTACTATTGAAAACTATTTAATACAATAATGGGACAAAAATTTGAAACAAAATTTGAATTAGTTAAAAAAGATACAAAATTAATACAAAAAATGAAACATAAGTTCCTTAGTGAAAAACTATTTGAAAATATCGTCGAAATAATTCTTGATGTTACTAGCTATTTTATGGAAGAAAGAATGTAAATGGTCGAAAGCATGATGAAATATTGTTTCGGTGCCATTTTTTGGAATCAACTGAATGTTGGAGGTATTTTTTTGGAAAAGCCTCATTCTACCATGCTTATTGTTATTGGAATCCTTTTTGATTTCAGTCATATTGGCTGACGACATCGTTGTTGTCTCGTTTCTAAAGATTTCACTAGCATTTGATAGATGCTCAAATAATATTTTTGTCTTGTTTTTATTTTTTATCAACTCAATTTTATTTTTATTTGGAAATACCAACTGAAAATCTCTTTCGCTTTCTTCGTCCTTAGATTCAGAGGCATCATCCTTGTCGATTCTGTTCAAGATTGAGTCGATGCTTTCATCTGAAACTTCTAAGAGTAAGTTGTTTTTCTTTGCTACATCTCTTATACTCCGTTTGACGTCATTTTTGTGGAGCAGATGCTGGTACATTGGTAAGTCATTTATCCTTGCGAAATGTTTCGAGTGGATTTTATTTGTGGGTTTCATGGATAAAATATCTTCTGGTCTCCATTTGCGGGATGAATCGTCACATATTGGTCTATACTTCCGTTGAAAGCCATCGGGAGATCTGCGTTTTTTTACTGTACTTTTTAGGTCTTTTTCCTTTTTCATGGACTCCATAAGACCGTCGTATTTCTGCAACTGTTGCTTTAAGGACTGGTAATCAGTTTTATTTTCACTGCCCATTACTTCTTCAAATGCTTTCGCTATATCTTCAATCAACTGACAACAAGAGCATGGTGTATCCCTTTTGTTACGTGTATTCACGTCGTCTTCCATATTGCTATAGTCGTCTTCATCAGAAAAATCTATATCGTCGAATTTCTCTTGAGCTTCCTTCGCATTTTTGAAGTATTCGTCCAATCTCATGTATTTTTTATCTGAGTCATCTTCCTGAAAATTAAACTATGCATTAGGAGTGGAAAAATAGAAGTTTTCCATGAAGCAATAGCTATTTCTTATGCCAATTCCAATATTTTTGGAAAATGCAGAAACTCTTATTCAAAAATGTAAGATACCACCTACCTGAAGATACTCCTGTGATAGCGAAACAATTGTTGTATTTTAATAACAATAAAAATTTGTGGAAATTTAATATTATTCAATATTACAGATATATTCCCTCAGTTAAGATTTCGATCCAATGACGTCAATAAGTATTATTTAAGTACTGTTAAGTAGAAAATGGTGCTGCTACAGTAAACCAACGTGATATAGAATTCATGAAAAGGCGGTAAGGATACTGGGGTTAATCCACTGGACAATAGCAAATTTAAATCGATGTTAAATGCCCTGAATTAATTTTTTCATTCTAATCTTCAGACCAGTTCATGTTAAACTTAGGAATTCGCTTTCGAGGCACGCACGTTATTGTTATTGTGATAACAATCTACGCACTAAAAAGTTCATAAGAGCTGATTGTGCAAAACGTAAATATATTCCTTCATATGAAAACGGAAAGTTTGAGCGAAAAACGCTGACGTTGGAATTGACACTTGTGGCTCGACAAGGAGCCGAAGCTTTCGAAAATTGCTACGTAGGAATTTTGATTTGGAAGAGGAAGAACGACCGGAGCGCCAACAAAGTTTAAGGATGAAGAATCATCAGAGGCAAGACTCGATGAAGATTCACCACAAACGCAAAAGGAAGTCGCAAAAATACTTGGAGTCGCTCAACCAGCCATTTGCCATTGTTAAAAAGCAATGGGGATGATCCGAAAGGTAGGAACTGAAGCCAAGAGACGTCGAAGGCCGTTTTTTCAGGTGTGAACAACTGCTTCAATGGCAAAAAAGAAAGAGGTTTATGCATCGAATTGTGTCTGCCGATGAAAAGTGGGTCCATTGCGGTAATCCAAAACATCGGGCAACGTATGGATGCCTCATCATCAACTGTCAAGCCGTATATTCATGGCGAGATGATCATTTTGTGTATTTGGTGGGACCAGCTGGGTATGGTGTATTATGAGCTGCTATAATCGAACGAAAGGATTGTAGAGGCGTTCTACCGACGACAATAGTAAGTTTGAGTTGAGCATTGCGATAAAAACAGCCGCAATACGCCGACAGAAACTTAGAAGCGTTCAAATGGGAAGTCCTACCCCACCTGCCATACAGGCCAGATATCGCTCCTCCCGTTTACCATCAATTCCGATGCAGTCAAATAATGGATCAAAGAGCGATATGATTCGTCAATTGCCAGAAAAATAAGAGAAAGTGATGGCTAGCGATGGACAATACTTTAAACTTTGAATGTATTACCAATTTTTCACAATAAAGCTTCAATTGTTGACAAAAAACCGCACAAACTCATTTATAATCCTAATAAATAAAATGGAAAGCAAAGAAATAATTACCTCGTCAAAATCATTGTCCCTATTCTTCTTATTGGTAAATTTATTCTCTGAACAGGCTTTATTTTTCTTCTTTTTCTCGTCCGAATGCAATTTTTTAAGTTCGCTATTTTCATCATCGAAATACAAATCTAAATCATCTTCTAGTTCTGCTGAAGCCATGTTAGGACTTTCGGTCGTTTTAGACTTTTTCCGCTGACGTCCTGATCTTCTATAGAAAGGATTTACTATAACGTTCTTCGAAGGAAGATTCGGCTTCTTCTTCGGTACTATTTCAGATGAATCCTCATAATCACTGTTCGAGTCTTTCCTCGACACTGTATGTCTAGAGGCTTCGTTTAGCAGTCTCATGTTGATATCTCTCTTCAACCTCGAAGATCTAAGACCGCCTCTAACTTTTAAGACGTGGTCACGTTTGAGCTTTTCCGTTGCTTTCTTCATTATTTCAGTTAATTCTTCGTTTGTAAACCGAATATTAGTCTTGGCAGCTCTTGATCTCACCCTATCCGCCAACACCTTCTTCACTTCTGCGCTACTCAACTCCAATTCTATTTCTCTGGGTGGTTCCAGAGGTTTTTCGTTTGGTACAAGTTTCTTCAACTGGTTCGTCCTTGTGGCTAAAATATCTTTCAAATGATCATGAAGACTTTTCGTGGCGAGTGTTAACTTCTGGTGATTGGTATCCTGAAATTCATCATGGTGGATACTATTCAATTTCGGTACTTCGAATTCATCTACGTTGTGGTTATTTCGTTCATGGAGAGGGTATTTCAAAGAATTTATTGTAGCTGAATTTAAGATTTCCTTGAACTGGTCATGAAGGCTTTTTGGTTTTCCATAGACAAACTTCTTGGTGTTCAAATCTTTAGGTTCAGTGTGATATAAATCGTTCAGTGTCGGAAATATAAATTTGGGGTGCTCTTTGACTTTCTTCGTATCAAGTTTCGTTTTCTCGAAACTCTTCTCAATCTCTTCAAATTCTTCAATAGATCCTTTCGTAGTTGTTTTAATTTGCTTCGGCTTATCGATGGACTTGGCTAATACCATCTTGCTTAAATCTACCAAACGTTGTTCTGACTCGGTCAGTTTTCTCTGAGCTTCGATCAACTTTGCTCGTTCCAGAATTTTTTTTCTAGTTTCATCGTCAATTTTCATGTGAAATTGCTGATCTTCTTGTTTGTCATAATTTTCCTTCAAGTCTTCTAATATATGGTCCAACTTTTGGTGAGTTTGCTCCTTATGCGCAAGGTAAAACTGTTCATCCATTTCCAGCTCTTCCTGTAATTCACGCTCCATGTCTTTCAAAGTCACTGCTGTGTCCTGAAGATTTCTAGATTTAATTTCTACGGCTAGTTCGGCAGAGAGAGGCAGTTCTTGATCCGACTCGATTTCTTCCATCAGAAGAGTCATTTCTTCTTGTTCGTCCATGCAAGCGGTTACTCTGGCGCCTGGTAATACGAAGAACCCTATAGATTTTGCTGGAACGGAAAAAGACAATCCGTTTGAAGGTTTGGCTCTCCTGAGTTTTGGAGTAAATACTAATGGTTCCTGTTGTAGAATATTGGACTTCAGTTTTTCGCCATTCATGTATATCGATCTGTTGAAAAAAACCAATTTGAGGTTCAGCTCAATTTAATGTTTGGTGTTGCAAATCATGCTTTAACGACTGGTTTAAAAAATTGTAAAAACCCATTAAGGGTTCCTAAAAGACCTCGACCAGGAATAATATTAACCAAGTATAAGTTGTAGTTAGTAGGAATTTTCACATGAAAGAAAGAAAATGTTCCCGAAACGTGCTTCAGATGCTAAACTTACTTGTAGCTAAGAACTACTCGCTGTATTCTAGTTTCCTGCACAAAAACTGCTTTGCAATTTGAAAGTTATGTTGCAGTACTCTAGACCTTGCTGCTACTTGCTGCTTCCAATAGTATATAGTCTACTTGATCAACACTTTCGATCTTACGAATAAATAAAAAAATGGGTCGATTGGAAGATCCTATTAAAACATCACCAGTTTTTTATGGCGGGGTTCTAATAGTGCCCAAAAGTTGGGAAAAAGAATTCCCAGCCAAAGATAATACTTTGAATCATAAATATATATTTTTCCATAAAGCCTCAGAAGCTAAGTTGTACAACTGTTACTACTCCTACCTTAAGTCTGATTTAGAAGTCAGAACATATGATTGAATTTCCATGTTTTTGGCCAGGGCACTCAGTCTTAATTGAAGAGTATGTTCATGTTCTTCCTTATTCACTACCAAAATAACCATTGCTCCCCTTTGATTGAAATTATTTTGGTGTTTGGCACAATAACCAAATGCATCGATTCCAGGGTATGAACCAGCTGATCTCACATCTAAGACTATATTTCCAACCAAAGTTTTATACAATAGAGAAAACCAAAATACCTATAAAAGTAGTTATCGAGAAAATAATCATTTCAACCAACGCATTAAATCACCACTCACTGGCGTATCCACGAAAAATTCGTATATTCTGGGTGTTCTCAAAATCACATCGAACCCATTTCTAGCTGCTTCCCCCACTTCTTTGGCCCAATGCAGGGCTGTTTCAAAGGTTGATGGATTACGACTTCTCGATACAGACGTCCAAAGTTTCGGTTTACTCCTTTCACCGAATATAATGTGTGCCAATTCATCGTTTAAAAGATTTTGATCTCTTGCGGACCTGAAATTAACTTAATTTAAAGCGGATGGTACAAAATACGTATGGAGAGCACACAGAAACTATGTTCTATACAGCGAAATGACAGATACTGAAAAGAAAGCCTAATGATGACACTTCAAAATGAAGGTGTTGCCAGATGAAACAATGGCATAATAAAGTATCAGCGACATCTGTTATCAAATACACATGAACTTAATTCTACTTCCAATATTCTTTCCATTTCTAAAATAATAGATTTCTCCATTCAATATTTCAATTATTTAAGAGGGCTTCAACACTTAAGAATCATCATCAATATGCATAAAGAAGAATACTTACTGTTCCCAAACGACATAATCTGCAACGCCTTTCAAAGAATCTAACAATTTCCTACAGCCACTTCTATGGGTGCATTTTCTTATGTTACTTCCAACAATTTTCCATTCATTTTTTCTATCCGGAAATGCATCTAAAATATGCCTCAATATTCGCAAATCCTCGATGTATTGGGTGTCCGTTTTATTGGAGCAATCTGGGAAAAAAATTCTAAGAATGTTTATCTAAATATTAAAAACAGAAGAGGTCCCAATATACAACCTTGGGGCATACCAGAGGTAGAAATATACTAGTAGGACAGAAACCAATCTTTAATGTTTGGACTCAGAAGCGTAAGTATGAAGTTAAAACCAATAATATATATAATAAAACATCACTTGAGAATTCAAGGTCCGACAGTTTTTTCATCAGATCACTATGATCCATACTGTCGTATGCACTTGAACAATTGGTATATATGACATCAAGCTGCTGTTTGCCTAAAATTCCCTCTGATACATGTTTAAAGAAAACACAGAGGTTAGAAAATGTTGAAAATGGAAGAAGCCCATGATGGTACCTTGAAATTTTGTCATAGGTGAAAGTAATTATGGACTCACAATTAATTCTTTCAAATATTTTGCCCAGCTCATAGCACCTGTAGAAAGCGACTGGGGAAACGTAAGTCTGTATGATTTTCGGTTCAGAAATGCAGATGCCAGGCAATCACAAGTTTTGACGCAAACCAGGGAAGAATATCTCATGATGAGTCATACAGAAGCTACAAATGCTAAGTGATCGCTTGAAGACTCGTTACAACAACAAAGCATCAAAAGAAGAATTTAATACTGGCGACTTAGTATGGTTTTTTAACCCCTATATTGGCTCTTATAAGGTGATCAAAAGAATGAACTATGTTCAGTATTTTATCCATAAAATTCCTTGAGGTGAAGGGAGAGTAGTTGCATGTTAACCGATTCAATTAAGAATGCAAAACACAATAAAATTACAAAAACAACTGATGGAAAAAACAACTACAAAGACACCTTCTCGTCTATCCGACCTCATATTTTGGGAAACCATTGAGGCATAGAAAGGCCTGTTTTCTGTTCTTGGAGACTATTAATTAGCCCACTGTGCATCAAAAGATCTGCATAAGTCCAGAGAAATAGCCTCCGTTTTTAAATGTAAATGATTTAGTCGCATAACAACCTGCTCTTGGGATGACATGGACGCTAGCAGATCATCAACGTTAAATCTTAATAACCAAGAAGGTTTTTCATGGAGTTTAAGGCAAGAAATAACGAAGTATGCAGTCTGAACATTGACTGTAACAAAGTTGGGTTGAGGTTTAGATAAACTCTACTGAAGTTTTTTGTCGTAGAGCGGGCTGTAGATTCTAGTGTGCAGTTATAAACCAGGAAGAGTTCCGTACCGGGAGAAGATCATTTCTACTAACAAGGAAATTATAGAAACACAATATATTCAGCTACCGCCCTGAATATGTACCGGGACTGAACATGTAAGTACCAGATCTGTTCCCCTGATTTGACCCGGAACCGTTCTGAAGGCATCAAGAAATCACTGAGCTATTTGAGCGCTGCCTGAAAGATGCTATAGATTATATAGCAAGGTGTAGTAAGGGTTGAAAGATTATCAGAAAAAGAAAGTAGCTTTTTTGAAGGCTATCAGGAAGAGACTATCCTATTAAGATGTGGGAATTAAACAAGAAAATTACATAGTCATAAGATTACTAACCATAACCTAATTGCCACATGCAAGTAAGATTGAATTTATCCGATATTTCTAGGAGCGGCAAGATAGATTTGGGATTCCAAACACCCATAGCTGTCTCGGCGTCATTTATACCAAACACAGGTGTCAGATTCGCCATATTGAACCATTCGTTGATGGCGAACCATACTGAAGGTGTCACTGTTACACTATCTGGGTCCTCCGTTTCCTTGGATTTGTCGTCAGTATCTATATATTTTACGAAATCGGTTGATGGCCCGGCTATACGTACGTATGCTGGACTCAAATGACGTGCCATTTGTAGGGATACATCGCTGTAAAAGTAAGAAATATCGAATATCTCAAAAATATTCTAAGTCTTTGTACCAAGCGGTATCAGGTGAGTAAATATATGTTATATAAGTAATGTTGAGGTAAGGCTTGCTTGCTTAACCTCATTATTCTAACCAAATGAATCAACTGAATCGGAGGATTTTTATTACGAAACATTATAACGAATACGAGCATGGTAAATAGAAGGTTTTCCGAATCGGGACAGTGCAACGTACATCTGTGTTACAGTTCGAAACTTAAATACAGTTTTGTTGATCGTCGGGCATAAACAGCCAAACAGCATGTTTCATAGCTTTTTGGCTATATTCGCCCTGCATTGCCAAACAACAGCGCCATCTAATGCATGTTGCATTCATGGGCATTAGAGCAATGCACTGATGAATAGCCTTGCAGCTTTGAAAAGCCTATCAATGCCATTATGTATGAACTTACAAATGAAATAAATAAATTGTAATATAAACTTTATTGTCCTCTCAAAAAACTCAAATTTTTAATCCATTCGAATAATTTCGGATAGTTTGAAAGCATCTAAAAAGTTACAGTGTAGCGAAAGGCGTTATTATGTGTTCAATTCATAATAATAAATGAAATCAACATATTTGTGTATTATTTAATTAGTTTACAATGGATTTCTAACAAGTTACGTCTAACACAATTCGAAATTCGATTATTCATTGGCGTAAATGAATTATTTCGGAACCAACTTCCAAGACGATACAATAAATTGATGAATAAAACATTTGTTGAAGTTCAATGACCTGTACGTATATACGCATAAAGTGTTGATAAGATGAGATATTCGAAACGCAGAACAGTAACTAAAAACCCCAGTATTCAATGGTCATAGAAAAAAATCGTAATCATCATAACAGAATATATCGAATACGTTTATTGGAAATATTGTTTGTAATTGTCATAAATTGGATATACTTATAATGAATAGTACATATCGGCTCTAAATCTTATTCAATTGATAATGTACTAGCGTGAAAAAACGCCTAACATAAGTAGGTTTCTGCTATAATTTTTCATTCTTTTGTTTCACTTACCTTAGATTAATTTTGGTTAACAAAACGGCTGGATCAATGGAAATACTTAAAAATCTTTCACTTACAACATGTAACGGTCTTTTGCTATTAACCACGTAAATATTTTCATCCGCGTTAACCCACATCGGTAAAAAAATTAGCAAGAATATTCTTGAACATTTTATCAGCATAATATCTGCCGAAGATCTTAAACTGACAATATGTAAGAAAAATGTTCAATTACTCTAGCAACAGGCAGAGTTTAATCGAGTCACCTGTACCTTGAATAAGTCATGCCACTCAGCAAATTTCTTTGTTTTGTTTTGATTCAAATAAACAAATATCGTTCGAAGTACATTTCGCACGCTAGTTTTAGTTTATTTTAATTTCTAAACGTCTTCAATGAAACGTGCTACAACAATTTTTTCTCAAGAATTTCCGATTTTTATTTACGAGAATGTGAGATAGTACGAAAGTTTCAAAACTTGTGATGGACTTTTATATTACTTGTTAAACTGGGATTCGAACCCGGGTTGTCAGGATGAAACTTAATTCATTGTTGCATGCCTTGTTGCACTTGGGAACTCAGGAACCACTGAGCTCATTTCGTCAGTTTGTGAATATTCAGATCCCAAACTCACTATGAAAATGAATTTACGTCTTATCGTTCGCAAATGGCATTTTTACCAGTAGTCGGATGAATGGATTGTCCCAAAATTTGGCATTATTACACCCAAATTTCATTTCGATTGAATCAGTAATTTCGGAACTATTGGGAAAATTAGAACAGAAATTGAAGCTGATAACTGCGAAACCATTCGACTAATTTTGCTGATCAACGAAATTAGCCTACTCTGAAACTTTCAAGTCTCAAGCTCTTTCCGTTCGAAAGTTTAAGTCTCCGGCCGGACAGACCTTGGATTCTTCGTGAGCAAGTTCAACTAGTCGTTTGAGACGATTTTGGGCCTGAAATTCGAAAATTACAGACATTTGGGCAAAACGATAGCACGCTGTTTCCTTAAAAAAGCGCGCAAAACCTGATTAGACAGAATAACTAACTGTATTCAAGAAAATTATTCGATTCCATAATTCAAATACCATATTGAAAATTAGTTTCCTACATATATTTGAGGATTTCAAACGTATTGGCGCGAAGTTGCATGGGCATATATCGATAACTTTCTTTTAAAGTGCAATAACCCCTCAAATAACGCGCGGAACGTTGCCCGAACAGAACACCCATTTGGATAGAACAATTTCATCATTTGAACGTGTTGTTGAATGCTTTATCTGTCCATGGTGATTTGGCAAAATAGACTGAATAGATGACAGCTAATTCGACAGATGTAGCTTCAACAATATGGCCGCTAACAACTGTCAGTGCCTATCGGAAGCCCCTTAATCTTTTACTTTTGTGCGTTTGTTCTAGGCTATCATTTTGCCCAAGTGTCTGTAAATTTGGGTCGAGGATGGTCTCACTGATGAAGTATCCAAAGTCAAAAGTAATTATTTCCGGCCGATCTGGTCTGCTCATAAACACTTTAACTTTCAGAAGGAAAGACCTAGAGACTTGAAACTTTCAGGGTATGTTTGGCACCTAAATATCTCGACTTAGTTCGTTAATGGGCAAAATCTGACCAAAAGTTTCTCAGTTATATACATTTCAAACGTTTACTTTACTTTCCCAATAGTTCGGAAATTACCGATCCTATAGAAACGAAGTTTGAGATTAAGGTTTATAATAATGACAAGAAGACTTGAGCAGAATTTCCTCAGGATCGACCGTGCAGACGTACGATTGGTGCCAAAAATGGTAAAAAAATTTGAATATAAAACAGATTTAATCTGTTAGTCTCCTATCATTTTAATTTCAAAGAAATTTATTCAAAATTTTTAGAATTAAAGTAATGTCTTATAAGCACAGCTTATATTTAATAGACGTATAAAATCAAAACTCAATATACAATATCAAATGGAATAAAAAAACCAACAAATATAAATTGTCAATTAAAATTAATTAAATAAATATTTGAATGAGTTTTATTTCAAAAAAGGTAATTTCTCAACTGAAAGATTTATATACTTGAATTTTTTTACCTCCCATGAATTTGAAAGGATAATGAAACAATCCTCAGTAACAAATATAAATTCATTTATTAAACTTTATCTAACACATAAAAGTGTAATCATTTATAACATCAAATAATACAATTTCTTAAATTAAATCTTGAAACAAATATGTATTATTAAATGTATTCTAGTATTTTTAAAATTGTTTATGAAGTTTTGTTAGTAAAATTTTTCTAGGAACTTTTTAAATGGAATATAAAATATCCTATAACAAGTTATAAAATAAACATTTCTATCTGAAAAGCTGAGTTTTTAAAACGATTGGAAGTACGGGAAAACCTGTTTTAACTGTAGAAAACAGAACAAATACTGGGAATTACTGAGTAAGAGCTAGATCCAGATCCAAAAACCTTTGAAGAAGAGAGTCAATAACAATAAATTACGTAGGAAGAAATAACTTAGAAGAGGAAGCAATTTAATGAATTGCCATCGATCCAGGCCGAGTGGACCACTAGTTAAGTTTTAGAATGGAGTTTTGAAAATGTCCATGTTGAGATATTTTCAGAATTATAAGGAATTAGTCGAGATGAAACAAATATATTATGTAATAAAACTAATTGTTTATTATGCTATAAACCTCTTTAAATGTTTTTGTGGGTGCATTAACTTTTTATCTCGCGGTTTTTAAAATTTACCTCTTCAAATATTTCATCATTCAATAATACATATTTGTTGTTGCACTAACACATTAAACAATTTTTAAACATTGAATTGTTATCAACAATAAGTAAATGTGAATATTGCACATGTGTATTCCAGACAAAAATTGTTCTTTAAACAGCCATTATATGTGGAGTGATGATTTGTACTAAATTATTAAGGCTTCAAGTCAAATAACTCAATGAGTAGTGGTTCTACTTGAGATGGGTTTACATCTAAATAAATATTGACTAATTCTTCATTGAGAACATGGAGTTTTGAAATTTTCTGCATTAGTTTTAGGAATGTTGATTTCGCTTCACAGCCTGGATATGTGCATTCTAAGTATCTTCTTAGAAGATAATAGTAGGAATTCTATAACAAAGGAGTTAAAAATGAAGTTATTATCTTCTTAAGTATGCAGCAGTAATTATTTGGATAATAATAGTTCTCATATAATGTGAGAACTAATTGAATACATGGCGGAAGCTTCACTTGAATGAAATTTAAAGTTGTAAACAAAATTTTTATCTTCATTTAAAATTTTAAACCAAAATAGAAACATTTTCGATCAATTCAATAGAAAATTATATTGCTGAAATACACTGAAAGTTAGTTTAGGAACACAAAAAATACACAATTTTCATGCCCTGATGTTTTGTGTTTGTATTCATTTATTCTTTCTTATTCCAGTAGAGCGACATTTTTTTACCTCTGGTTTGTAGTCCAGACCCCAAAAACAGAATATACTGAATTTAATTTTCAATATTAGTGCTTAAGGTGAACCTCTTAACATTCGCCCATAATTTTATTCTCGATTCAAATAATATTAAAGAATCATACAGTTATTTCTGTTGTATGAAAATTTTAATTTCTCAATTTAAAACAATTTACTTCAATTATACATTACCTGTTCCAATTTAATCACATCTTTATGCACTACCCTAGGTCTATCAGGGGTGAACAAAGCTATAGCACACATTATCAAAATAATATTTTCGTCTGACCTCCATCTCGGATCAAAAGTTTTTATGAATTTTTCGTGTTCATCATAAGCGTTGTTCTTGGCTTGTTTTAAAATGTCTACATTTAAGTTGATGCTCTGCTGTTTTCTAGGTATCTTGAAATAAATGTGCAATCAGAAGTTAATCATGGGAAATATTACTGTAGTAAATCATTAACATACAAACATTAATGATTAATGGATATCTTTCGATTTATGCATGTATAACATAAATAGAGGTTAATTCTTGATAGAAGGTATATAAAATTATTTGAATATTTTAATATTAGCCTTCTACATATTTAATTTCGAAAAATTATATTTAATGATTAAAGATTTTTCAGTTTGCCAGAAGTTTTCTAAATGGTTGAAAGGTGAGTAAATATTTGTTGTTGATTGATGTTATATTTATTGAATATGAATTATTTGAATACTGACGAAGCAAAGTCTGTCTTAAAACTTGTTTTTCAGTAATGTTTTTACATATCTTGAGTTTTTATATAAAGTAACTTAGTTAGAAATCCAATGATATTGAATATTCTAAGTAAGATAGTTTTATGATGAAATTCTTAAGATTATGTTAGACATTTTTGAAAGATATTTGTTTTCATAAGATTGATCAGCAGAAACAAAATTTTATCTATTCAAAATATTTAATTTATAGGATTTTGGTTAGCAATTTTTCTTTATTGCATTTTGTTATACTATTTGGATGTCTTATAATGAATGTTTATTTTATATGTCATTTGATATAAGTGGTACTTATATGACATTATTTTAATTTATTTTCAGAAGTTATAATTATTAAATATAATTTTTTGAAATTAAATATGTAGAAGGCTAATATTAAAATATTTGAATAATTATGCATGTATTCATATGAATCTATCTAAAATATTTTGTTCTTTCAATTTCACAGGAAAATGTACTTTATATGATGTTGCACACGCTGCAAATTACGAAGGCTGTGAATTCTATAAGATAATAAATATCCATTCATCAATCTTGTAATGATATGTCTTTTTTAAAGAATTGAAGGACTTGGTGCAAAAATTGGTTAAAATAAAAACTTTCCCTGAAGAAGACACACTGAATTTCATTTTCGGAATAATATTTGTACCAGATAGATTAAGTCAAGGACTGATATTTATTCAGTCGATCTCATCTTTTTCTCTTGGTAGCTAATTTTTGCCATGAAATTTCTTTCAGTCAATCTGTTATAAATATTTTAGTTTATAGAAGTAATTTTTTACTGTTTCTTCTACCAAACGATGCTGAATAAGCGAAATTATACCTTAAAGTCAATAACTAAAATTCGGAGATGGCCAGTTTTTGTACCAAGCCTTCAATTTGTGAAAACTATTTGCTTTTTTACCTGCCATGTCTTGTTCTTGGAATCGTAGTTCATAGCACTTCGTAGAATCATAATTTCTGTCGCGCCACCTTTCAAGAGAGAAACTTGATCCTCTTGGCACATACTTTTGAAGGAGTTAATTTTTTTAACCATTCTTATGAGCCTTCTTATAGCGATGGCTGTTAAATTTATCACATCTAAGAGAGCAGGGTCAGCTTCAAGTTTGCCATGAGGATCCTTAAATTAGTATATTCAAATACATCTAAGTTAAAGATAAAGATATTCCAACTGAAATAATTCTCCTATGGCGTTTGATTTTGGCAAATTCGACAAAAAATTTTTTCAAACGAAAGTTTATGAAAAAGCTCCATACTGCTTATAAAGTTATAGGTTGGTATTAAAAGGCTTAGCCATTTCATCTAAATTCATGACAAACAAACTGTACGTTTCTGAGCTTTTGAACTTTCCATTAAGTTTTATCTTTAAAACATTATAATTAAATCTTCTCAAAATATGTTCAAATTAAATCTGATTTTAAATATGCACAACATTGATTTAGTTTATTATGTAAGAGGTGGTTCTTTAGCAGAATTAATGGGGGTTTTTCATCAACTTTCGTTTTTAAACCACTGTCACAGTATTTAAAACATCATCATAGTGGTTGCGAAAATGTCGTTCTGGTTTTCCTTCCAGATCACAACATAATAAATATTGCTTCAATTGTATGCAGTTCCAAATGTCACTAGGAGCTCTATAGTTCAAACAAACCGCAAAAAATCAAAGCAATTCTGCTCAAGTAAGACTATTAAGGAACTCTTCATAATTCTTTGTATATTTTGAACAATTTATATTTCTTTCTTTCTCCGCTGGAACAAAGTTTGAAGTTTGAACAAAATTCTTGAAAATCAAAAGAAAATTGTTACTCAAAATGGAATGAAATAAAAAATTACTTTGTTTTCTATCACTTTTAATTATAACTGATATACAGTGACTCGAGTTTCGTAGTGTTTACTACATTTTCAAACTGAACGAACAAATTAGATCTCAACTATTATATATTCTGATTGTAGGCTTCGGCAGAGCTTCGAAGAGGGGGGTTTTCCAAAGTTCCGTCTGTTCGTTAAGTAGGTTTATTATTGGTATGTGCCTCTTATATTTTTCAATTTCTATGGATTCCAGGATGTGAAGTTTTTTCCCTTTCGCTTCCACGTGCAAGATAACAAGGTTGTTCAATTCTGGGAACGTATGATCTGTATTGAAGAAATGGTTCGCAAAATTGGAATTATTCTTCCGGTTCCTAAAAGCAGATTGATGCTCTTTGTACCTTTTATGGAAAGGTCGGCCCGTTTGTCCTATATATACACTATTACACTCTTGACAACTTAATTTATAGACTCCAGAATTATTCAGTCGGTTCTCTTTGTCTTTCGGATTAAAAAAGAGATTAGAAATTTTATGGGAGGGTGTGAAAGCTGTTACTATGTTAATTTTTGACAAAATTTGAGCTATTTTTTGTGAAATTGGTCCAAAATATGTTAGTTTTATGAATTTATTGTTATTATGATCTGATTTGGAGATGGGGTAAATTTGTTTACGAATTAGTTGCTTTTGTTTTTTGTTTATGATGGAATTTATAGTTTTGGTTTCGAACTGATTTTTTGTGGCTATTTGTCTGATTGTATTCAATTCCCTCTTTAACGTAATATTATCTAAAGGAATTGAAAATGCTCTATGTACCATTGATCTATAAGCAGCTAGTTTATGATTGATCGGACCAATTTCACAAAAAATAGCTCAAATTTTGTCAAAAATTAACATAGTAACAGCTTTCACACCCTCCCATAAAATTTCTAATCTCTTTTTTAATCCGAAAGACAGAGAGAACCGACTGAATAATTCTGGAGTTTATAAATTAAGTTGTCAAGAGTGTAATAGTGTGTATATAGGACAAACGGGCCGACCTTTCCATAAAAGGTACAAAGAGCTTCAATCTGCTTTTAGGAACCGGAAGAATAATTCCAATTTTGCGAACCATTTCTTCAATACAGATCATACGTTCCCAGAATTGAACAACCTTGTTATCTTGCACGTGGAAGCGAAAGGGAAAAAACTTAACATCCTGGAATCCATAGAAATTGAAAAATATAAGAGGCACGTACCAATAATAAACCTACTTAACGAACAGACGGAACTTTGGAAAACCCCCCTCTTCGAAGCTCTGCCGAAGCCTACAATCAGAATATATAATAGTTGAGATCTAATTTGTTCATTCAGTTTGAAAATGTAGTAAACACTACGAAACTCGAGTCACTGTATATCAGTTATAATTAAAAGTGATAGAAAACAAGGTAATTTCTTATTTCATTCCATTAAAATGAACTATTACAAAGTAACGGACTACTCCATCCAATATTTGTTACTCAAAATCTTGTATTTGCTGAAAAACAGCAGACTTTGCACATCCAAATACTTCAATTACTTATAAAATGAAAAATATCGCGATGATTACATGATGAAATTCCCTCAAAACAAGCTTTTATGTCGAAATTAAAATAATGAATTAAAAAGAAAAACTAGCAAGTTGTGGGAAATATTTCAGGAAACTGCCTACAGGGTGGTCATTGACATTTTAACCTGGGAGTATGAAAAATTCTTCGTGGGATACCATGTATTTAGGTTGTGATCATATTTTTGAATCTTTATATGATTACCTATATAATTTCGGCCAATTTTCTAATCAACCATAAGAGAATTATGGAATAAACTATCTAAAGTTGCAATCTAATGACAACGATGTTGCAATAAAATAAACAGAATGAATTTTTATCAAGATCAGATGTAGCCAGGCATACAAACACATACAACACATGATCAATCATTCAATAATAATAAATATGAACCTTTTAGTCCATTGTTAGTTTCTGTTTTTAAACTTTTCCAAAATATTTCCATTCCCTTATCATTTACGTTGAAAATAAATTTTAGGCATTCATATTGACAATTTCAATATGCCACATTAATTTTTCAGCTTATATCCAAAACTATATTAACAATATTATCTTTGGATAAAATAAAGGTAGACACATGGATTTCTGTTATAAAATTGGTGCAGACTGTAATTACAGTTACTTAAGCACGTTTAATACAAGTAATTAGTATCAAAAATTAAAATGTAGACATTCATACCTATTCAATTACGAATACTCTTGAGGTAGATCAAAATTAACCCAAAGGGGTCATTTCAGGACAGGAAAATGTCATGAATTGGCTATTTAGCTAAATTAAATTGTGGATATTTCTGTAATACTGAATTTTAATGGAATGAAACCAAATTCAATCAAATAGTTGAATAAACTAACATTTTTTGGAATTCATGAAAACCCAAAAAATTTTGATCTGATTTGAAAAACCTCACAGAATCGTTGTCAAGAGAATAATGCACTAATCAGATATTATTTAGGATTATGTGTTTCGAAGTAAATATTTTATTACCCTCATTTGTCCTAAAAGACTATTTTCTATGTCTTCATCCAGAGGTACAGACAGTACTTTATTAGCTACGATTAGTTCATTCAGCTTAGCTCTCTCTGCGTCATTCAATTCTTTCGAATGGCCTTGATTAATTGGTGAGAAAGTTTGAAACTCCAGTTTAATAGCTTCGCATAGTATTGTCTCGAGAGAATTGACTTCTCCAGAGGAACTGGAACATAGTCATATCTCAAAAACGTTCCGACCGTATGAGAAAATTCAAATTTTACCATGATCATACAGGGTCATTGAAAATTCAACGTAATTCTTCAAAGGTGTTATACTAAAGGTTGGAGTACAAATTAAAGTCATTAATTATATGTTTCACTACCTTTCTTAAAGGGTGTCAACTTTTTCACCGTATCGAACATGTAACAAGTGCAGACAGACAATTCACTCAATTTTTTATCTCCAACGCGTACAATATCAATGTTATTTGAAAAAGAATGATTATTTTCTAAAAGGTGTTTCAAATAGTATGAGTCTTTCTATCGAAACTTTTTTTGTGATTAAATAAACGGATTCCAAAATTTTTAGCAGTTCTACCAATATAGATTTTCGAGCAACCTAAGAAAATGAGTTTATATATACCTGATTATTGAAATTTATCCATTTTCGTTTTATTATAACTAATTAATTTGTTTTTAAGGCGACTTTAATATTTTCTTTTGACAGTGTCTTTACTATTGATGTTTGCTAAATAAGTTAAGACTAACATATTTATTTTCTGATAAATCATAACCGAAAGGACAAATTTCTCTCTAGGTATTCTTTATTTCACCTTGTTTTACTATTTTTTTATCAGAGATGTATGGTATCCATAATATGCTATTTTGTACTATTATATTTTTTCTTTTTGGAAGTTAAAATAATCTAGTGCAATATTTAATTATCGGTGTACCATGTTATATCGTTAAATTATGTTAAAATGGGTGGAATGATTTACAATAGATATTGGTATCCCTTTAAGATGATTTATGATATATTGCAAAGTTTTGTTTATTGTTTAGTCTAGTGATTGTGAGGTCTAAAAAGCTTATAGATTTGTTTTGTTATATTTCTGATGTGAAAACTATTTTCAGCCGCAAGCTTTTTATTCATCTGGTTGTGCCATTAAAACATACTAAAATATCATCCACATATCTACACCAGTAAACAACGTATTTTTTCCAAGGGAAGAAGAAAAAATCCATGGAAATTTCAGCTAGGAGAGGAGTTGAAGGATTACCCATTATTGAACCACTATTTAACTAGTGTACATACAAAAACTGTATACCTTATACTCTGACAAAGTCCTTCAAAAAGGAGGAAACGTGCCTTACTACCATTAAACTAAAGTTGAAATAGAAACATATGTTTCATTAACAAATTGATTATAAATAATTTCTAACAAGCCTCAGCTAAATCAATCCAATGGACTTGTTGAAAATGACGTTTAGTATAATCCCTTCGCAGGATCATGACGAATTTCCAATAACCCTGTAGAATAAATTCCAATAGTCGAAGTTAAAGGATTAATCAAGTTTCAACCGGATTAATCCTTAATGAGTGGAAATATTCCAAATCAATATTACACAGCAGGAAAACAAATGTTTTTTATATTGATCTAGAAAAGCTGCCAAATAATTCCTTAGTAAACATTTCAATAGATTCTCCTCGCAAATCAATATTTAACTGTGAATACATTCTGTCAAGAAAGTACCAGGAATTATCGATTTAAATCTGGCGGGGCAATGAGGCAGGTAAATTTTTTTTTCCTAGGTTGGTACCACTGTCCTTAATTACTATGCCAAGCTTGAGCGGGATCTGTCAACTAGTGTGTCTGCAACAGCTGATTAAGTCAGTCGATGTCAGAGTGCGTGCCGATTTTTACTATGGGTGATTACGTTGAGCAAAGAATTTGTTTAAAGTTTTGTGTTGCAAATAAATTTTCGTGTGCCGATGCATTGAAAATGTTGTAAAAGGCCTTTGGTGATAATGCTCTATCGAAAACTCGTGCATATCAGTGATACAGAGCCTTCAAGGACGGTCGTGAAGTGGTCGCCCATCGACGGCTTCGATCGAAGATAACGTCGATAAAATTAAGGAAAGGGTGCTGGAAAACCGTCGTACCAGCTTGAGAGAGATAGCACATGATCTTAAGATATCCCACGAGTTCGCACGTACGATTTTGATTGATATTTTGGGCATGAGAAAGGCACGACTCGTACCGAAAGACTTGAATTTTCTTCAAAAACGTCATCGCGAACAGGTTGCTTCAGACATGCTGGATCGCTGTAATTCCGATTCTACATTCATGGAACGCATTATAACTGGTGATGAGACCTGGGTCTACGAGTACGATATGCAAACAAGCCAGCAATCATCGGAATGGGTGGCAAAAAATGAGCCGAAACCGAAAAAACCACGCCAAAGCCGCTCGAAAATGAAGGTGATGCTCATTGTTTTCTTCGATATCCGTGGCGTGGTGCACTACGAATTCGTTCCAGAGGGTCAGACGGTAAACAAGGAGTATTACCTAGGCGTTATGAAACGTTTGCGTGAGCGTATCCGTAAGAAGCGGCCAAATTTGTGGGCGAACATGATTCATGGATTTTGCATGACGATAACGCGCCTTCTCACCGAGCTACGATTGTGACTGACTTTCTCGCCAAAAACTCAACAAACGTGCTTCAGCAACCACCGTATTCGCCGGATTTGGCTCCCTGCGACTTTTTCCTCTTCCCAAAACTAAAATTGCCCCTTCGTGGCACCCGTCTTGAGTCGATTGAAGCCATAAAATAAAATTCGGCGCGAGAGCTAAAGTCCATCCCGGAAAGCGCCTATAAAAAATGTTTCGATAATTGGAAGTGCCGTTGGCATAGATGTATTGGAGCAAATGGAGCCTATTTTGAAGGCGACCCAATAAATTTTGTTGATTAAATGTAAAAATGTTGTTTTAATTTAAAATTCCCGGTACTTTCTTGACAGAGTAGTACATCACTAAATATTCATTGTAATTATAGCATAGACAGGGTGCTCAAGTTATTTCTACTCAAATTTCACAGGGTGATTTTACAGGCAATTTGCAACACAAACGTTCCTATAAAATATGGTCCAATTATCTTTCTTTGTAAAGTTATTCAAGGTTCTACTATTTTGTAACGTTTCACAACTTTTTCACTAAAAACATAGCATTCCTTGAAAACTATCACCTTAATTAAAATTCAGTGGTGTACACCATTGGAAAGAGCAAAAAATGCTTCTCAGACTAGAGTGGATATTTTCATAAAATACCTATTATAGGGTGGTTAACGAGAAAATTATTATAAAATTTTCTTCAGCCATGTTTGGTCAAAGTTTACTCTAAATTTCGCCCTAGAAACACTTTATTTTACATCATTGCAAAGCTTTATAAATAAGGCAGTTTTTGCACATAATTTCCATGAGGAAATTAAGCAGAATTTATCGTAAACATTGACTAAAGATTGTGGGTGAAGAAATCTTTCTTTTTAACCACCTTATATCTCATAAAAATCTCCATGAAACCACCCTAGTCTAAAGACAATTTTCCCCTCTTCCCAATGGTGTACACTGAATTTTGATAAGATAATAGTTTTTAACTTCTGCTTTGTATTTATTAAAAAATTGTGAAACATTACAAAATAGTAACATTTTGAATAACTTTACAACAAAGATAATTGGACCATACTCCATAGAAACTTTTGTGCAGATTGTCTGTAGATTCACCTTGTGAAATTTTGCCACAAATAACTGGCTCCCTGTCTATGCTATAATTACAATCATATTCTTCCAAGTAGTTTAATAAAAACTTCTTAATTCTTCAATATTATCATTGAAAAAATGATAACTGATAAAAAACCAATTGAAAATGATAACAAACTAATTAAAACAATGATTTGGTCACGAGATATTCAACAAAATAATGACTTGCATCAAATTGCAAGATAGTAAAATGATATATTCATGAATAAACTTACTCTTGAACGTCATTTAAAACATCCTTGGTAACTTCAGAAAAGTGATCGACAGAAGAAGAAATATCCTTTACATTACTAATACAACTATGTTCCTCAATAATTACATTATCGATATTATTATTACTTTGGGAACTTGTATTTAAATTGCTGTCTATATTACTTATGTTTTGACTTTTTTGAGGAGTATTATTCAACATACTTCTAATCATTGAAACTTCATCACTAGAGGATACTATTTGTGAATCACTAGGGGAAATCAATGTGAATTCATCAGTTATAATACTAGTGATATCCTGACTATTTTGAAATGGTGATAATATTGTAGCAGCCTGAAAGGGCACCTGATCAATTTCTTCTGTAGGTTGAATTGTTGTTTGTTCAATATTACTCAGAGTTTTCTTTACTTTCTTGAAACCTCTTTTAAAGACTCCCATGCCCATTCTCTTTCGGGTTCGATTTTCCATTATTTTCTTCCGTTTCATCTCTTTGTCCTCTTCCGACATGATCAAATTTTTACACATTCCTATAGCAAAGCACTTATCCAACCTACACTTTTGGCAAAATCTTCGGGTTATAGGGGTTATGGTACAATGTTCACTAAAAGGACATTTGAAATCCTTCTGGATCAACGCATTTCTCCTGAAAAATGCCTTGCAACTCTCACAGGTTATGGCATTAAAATTGAAACCTAAGGCTTTATCGCCGCACACTCCACAAACCTTTCCTTCAAATTTTTCTTTCATCTCGAAGCTTTAGTCAACTTAGACGAATTAACTTGCGGAGGGTGACATTTCGATAGAGGCGTAGACAAGACTTGAATTCCCATTAATTATGAATGATCGAATCAATAAATCGAATGCTAGAGGATGGCCACATTTATATTTCATACTTATCAATGTTTATTAAATCCAATCCAAATGACCTTATTTGTTCCCACTTCAGATATGATTAACCTCATCCTGGAAGTGACTTTTATTCTAACAGTAGCTCTAATGCGTTGGATGATTGAGATTTATTTAACCTACTGTGGAATTATAATATTCATCAATCCGTCATTGTGTGATTATATCTGGATATACTTTTCATTCAATTTTTCTCCTAATTTCAATCATATTTCCCGAAAGATTTGTAACTTATTGTTTAATAAACCTGTCACAAATTTCAGAGTAATCTAGTCTCCATTTCTAAAAGTACTAGCAACTAGCATCACGAATCTGTGTTGTAGTAAATAAGTATTTGATATACTACTCTGTCAAGAAAGTACCGGGAATTTTCAATTAAAACATTTTTACATTTAATCGTCAAAATTTATTGGGTCGCCTTCAAAATAGGCTCCATTTGCTCCAATACATCTATGCCAACGGCACTTCCAATTATCGAAACATTTTTTATAGGCGATTTCCGGGATGGACTTTAGCTCTCGCGCCGAATTTTGTTTTATGGCTTCAATGGACTCAAAACGGGTGCCACGAAGGGGCAATTTTAGTTTTGGGAAGAGGAAAAAGTCGCAGGGAGCCAAATCCGGCGAATACGGTGGTTGCTGAAGCACGTTTGTTGAGTTTTTGGCGAGAAAGTCAGTCACAATCGTAGCTCGGTGAGAAGGCGCGTTATCGTCATGCAAAATCCATGAGTTGTTCGCCCACAAATTTGGCCGCTTCTTACGGATACGCTCACGCAAACGTTTCATAACGCCTAGGTAATACTCCTTGTTTACCGTCTGACCCTCTGGAACGAATTCGTAGTGCACCACGCCACGGATATCGAAGAAAACAATGAGCATCACCTTCATTTTCGAGCGGCTTTGGCGTGGTTTTTTCGGTTTCGGCTCATTTTTTGCCACCCATTCCGATGATTGCTGGCTTGTTTGCATATCGTACTCGTAGACCCAGGTCTCATCACCAGTTATAATGCGTTCCATGAATGTAGAATCGGAATTACAGCGATCCAGCATGTCTGAAGCAACCTGTTCGCGATGACGTTTTTGAAGAAAATTCAGGTCTTTCGGTACGAGTCGTGCGGCCACCTTTCTCATGCCCAAAATATCAATCAAAATCGTACGTGCGGACTCGTGGGATATCTTAAGATCATGTGCTATCTCTCTCAAGCTGGTACGACGGTTTTCCAGCACCCTTTCCTTAATTTTATCGACGTTATCTTCGATCGAAGCCGTCGATGGGCGACCACTTCACGACCGTCCTTGAAGGCTCTGTACCACTGATATGCACGAGTTTTCGATAGAGCATTATCACCAAAGGCCTTTTGCAACATTTTCAATGCATCGGCACACGAAAATTCATTTGCAACACAAAACTTTAAACAAATTCTTTGCTCAACGTAATCACCCATAGTAAAAATCGGCACGCACTCTGACATCGACTGACTTAATCAGCTGTTGCAAACACACTAGTTGACAGATCCCGCTCAAGCTTGGCATAGTAATTAAGGACAGTGGTACCAACCTAGGAAAAAAAAATTTTACCTGCCTCATTGCCCCCCCAGATTTAAATCGATAATTCCCGGTACTTTCTTGACAGAATGTATAAAATATAAGTAAAATTCTATTAAATACGGATGGATGTCTCTGTCGTTGTTGGTACTCTGAATATATCAAAGGAAATCTCATTTTTTTTAACGAAGTTCTGTCGAGAAAATTTATTTTATTATCAGATTGTAGTTCCATCGTATATTTGACCTTATGGTGTAAACCCTTAAGGTAAAAATACCATGGAACTACAATCTGATAATGAAATAAATTTTTTCCATATAACTTTAATTAAAAATACTTTGATATATTCAGAAGACCCACAATGACAAATTCCCAACTTTTCAAACCATCTGAACTCTCCCAAAATTGTTGTATAGATCAAATATACATAGAGCACTAAACCATTAAAATAAAGTAGAAATAAAAAAATGTGTTTCATTAATAAATCAATTATCAAAAATTCCTGATTGATTTGGACAAAATCAATATGTTAAATTTTAAATCTTTATTTGGCTGCATTATATAAAATGAGAAATTGTAAATTCAAACAAAACACAAGTGTATAAATTTAGACTTCACAATCACTACTCTAGAAAAACAAATTCGAAAAAATATAGTTTACATACCTTTGTTAATGTATAAATTTTTGCATTGCACATTAAAAGCATTTATCAATACTAAAATAATAACTAATAAAATGATGATTAAAATAACATATAAATAAAAGGATCACATAATAAAATCTATCAATAAAATTATAAACCAATAACTGTAGCACATTATTCAACAGAAAATCTCATTCTGTTGATTTGAACCCTCTAGGTATTCTT
Organism: Megalocaria dilatata; assembly: GCA_034642435.1. Classification (NCBI taxonomy): domain Eukaryota; kingdom Metazoa; phylum Arthropoda; class Insecta; order Coleoptera; family Coccinellidae; genus Megalocaria; species Megalocaria dilatata. The sequence goes on along the minus strand of CM067857.1, from coordinate 7,670,029 downwards.
TTCTTTGTTCCATTATCTTTTCTTCCTAAAATGGGACTTGTACCAGTACCCATATTCCTTATTAAATTTTTCAGACTTTTACCTTGATTGTCAATGAGATTGTTTTCTTGGGCAATTATATAGAAGTCATCAAGTAAATGAGGCGGAGGTTCTACTTGACAAGGAGTGACAGAACTCTCTGAACCCTTATCGAGAAGCAGAGCTAAGCGATTTTTCAATGATTCATTTCTTTCCTCTAATCTGCTTATTTTTTGGGCATCTTCCTCAAAGTTCATGATAGTTGGTGTTGGCATATACTAAAATTTTAAATAAGGACTGATCAAAAAACCTTTTAAAGTGTTATATAAGAATGCAGATTTTCCAATTAAAATTAAATTCATGATCGCAAAACGAATGGAACTCTTACATGCTCTTTTATCTATGATTGCTTATATCACTAGAGCACATCTAGCATTTTTCGAAATTGTTCTATGGTGGAAAAAATCAGACACACATGCCGAAAAAATTTGCTCTTTGTTTAGGGGAACACGAGGTAAATAAAATTATGGATGCTTACCTGGAAAATTGATGCCAAAAAATTGTGCAACGATAATAGTAGTGTATCTTGCCAGTGTTTCGTGAAATGAAGTGAAAATGTTGGATTCTCATCTGGGCTCTTCAAGTAAGGAAGAACTAAAATATACTATTTCAAATTTCAATTACTCATGGCCGTTAAAACTAGGTGCAATATGAATAAAAATTATGTAAAAACATGGCATCAACTAAGAAATTAACAAAATAAAGTATCAACTTCAAATTTCTTTCATTCTATCACTTACCAAACCAATCTTTCCATTCACTCTGGTTCTGCAGTTCAGGTGTCATTTTAAAAAAAAACTCAGTTATTTTATCAGTTTTGTTGTTAGATATGCAATTCACCAAATATAGTTTCAATACAGCATTTTCCAATTTTTTAACACCTATAAATTTCTTTCTGTAAAGATGATAATTAGATTTTCAAGAAATCACGTTTACCTGGCATGAACTGAGTTTCAAGCTTGGTGAACATATGCGTGTCCAGATGACCCCACAGTTCCTTCAAAGAGTTCAGATCATAATTTGAAATGGAATAAAGTAATTGTTCTATTATTTTATCCACTCTAAAGCTCTTTTCTTTATCAGCCTTCAGATCAGCATCGAAAGCTTTCAGTGTCTGGCCGAATCCTCTGAATACCAGGTATTCCTTTATCATTTCTTCAATGAAATGAGCATGAGCCATTTCTGATCTAACTGTGTAAATTCAATTCAATATTATTCTATTTGAACCAAATGTTTTGAAAGGTGTTTAAGAAAATATTTACTTTTGATGACTTTGACAGTTAACTTTAATCATAGAGTACTAAAACTAGGTGAAGTTACTGAATTGTTTCAGCCGTTACTATTTGGTAGTTGATCATAATTGAAACAAATTGTAGAAATTACTATGTTTTACAATAAAAAAATATATTACACATTTTCTTGTGACTCGAGTCACAAGAAAATGTGTAATATATCTTTTTATTGGTAGTAAAACAGTAATTTCCCGAACGACCAGTGGCGTCACAACTTAATACCTAATAGCGAATTGGCAGCCAGCTAACTTCACGTTGGAGATAGTAATCTGTGACCTGAACTTCGACAATTACTGAGATTTCGGATCAATGTTGCCAATAATCAAATTTTATACAACGGTTAACCCAGAATAACATTGGATGAAGGATACATATTTTGTTTTTCATTCACACTATTTTAGACAATTTAATATACTTTTATTTTCTATATAATAAATTCATTCCATCGCCATTTCTTATTCTGTGAATATTGAAGTATTTCGTCACACGATGCCTCCTAATAAAACTCATTGCACTTTAACTGAGCGGATTAGCGTTGAGCGCTACCAAAAACACTATATCTTTCGAATGGACAGAGATAGAGACTTGAATCTTTCGGGGTAAGTTTAGAGCCTGAATATCTCGGTTAAGTTTGTGGGTGAAATCAGTCCAATTGCTTCGCAGTTATTCACAGAAACTTTCTTTTATTCTCATTATTTTCCGAATTACAAAGTTTGAGTTTTAGAACAAGAAGAATTCCTTTGACAGTTTAGCTATAGAGAATTTCTGTTTTCAAAATTTCCATTAATGACTGGAGAAACAATACTGAAGTTTTTAAGTTGAAGCATTGAAACTACAATTTTGAAGGATTTAGTAAATAAGGGTAAATAAATTCAACAATTTTTTGCGGAAAATATTCATAACGAATTCATAACTTAATATGATATTCCCCTGAAATTTTAATGTATCTTATTTTCCTTATGTATTAAGAATCAGTGATTCGTATGAAGACAGTTGAGATAATTTAATATTGCCAATTAAATACACTGTAAAATATAATTTTAAATAAATGCAAAAAAATTATACATTTTGTTAATTACGCTTACAGGAAAAATCAGTTCCGATGAAATATCTTGTTACAAGACAGAATTTCACAATTACATTTATTTTATCATATATAAGTTCATGTAATAAGCAAATAAACTTTTCTTCTACCTAAACCTAGATCTATCAATTCTAGTTAAAAAAGACTTTTAACATTACAATAAATCAAATCATGAAACTTTTTCATTAAAAAAATGTTTTGTACAAAAAATGTAGAAGTTATAATAGATATTTTCAATTAATCAACAAAATAATCCCTTGTAGAAGCTTGATCTTTCAAGTTGGAATTTTGAATTTCCGGAAAAATGTACATAATTACAAAAAATTTTTGATTCGGGGCAGTTTCCTCCAAGAAACCTAAAGAAAAGAAAAGTTTTCAAGTCATTACAACACAACAAATTGAATTTGAACTGTTTCATATGTACGTCAAAAATTTTCAAATGCTTCATTTTACCACGCTCTCCTTTTTTGTGATTGTATGATCCCAAATTCAAAATGGAATGCAAAATACTTCAGAGGTGATGTCAGGACAGTACCTACTTTGAAAGTAAACAACCACAATAACAAATAAATTAAACAAATTGATTGCACTAAATGACACTTTATGAATTTGGGTAGTAGGGTTGCGCACTTGAATTAGACGTGGCAGGAAGAGTTGTTTGATTGGTCTGACTCTGAGGTTGGGCATTATTCATTGGCTGATACTGATAGTCAGGGTAGGAAGGAGCAGCTGGTGGGACTTGCGGAGGACCGTACATCCCTTGATGAGGCGGGACAGGAGGAGGATATTGCTGAGGGTAGGGACTGTAGGGCGGATACATAGGTTGCGGAGGGGGAGGCGCGTTGTAATCATAGTTTGGTGGTTGCGGAGGGGGAGCATACTGTTGTGGTGGGGGAGGATAGCCCTGATATCCATAATTATACTGCTGTGGTTGGGGTGGAGGTTGCTGAGCGGGGTAACCTCCAATCATCTCATACGGTTGAGGTTGGGGGTAAGTATAACCTTGTGGTGGAGGATAGGGTTGATAATTGTAATAATTGTATGAATAATCTTGCTGGGGCGGTTCAATCTTGGGTTCAATGGTAGCCTGGGATGCCTGCTGTTGATTTTGCATAGGATACTGAGGTGGCTGCTCTGAAACATAAGTTACTTCATCGCTGTGATCACTTACATCGCTCGTAACTTGTTTCATGTTCATGTCAACAGATGAAGTGCCAGATTCTGCTTCGTCATCGACATTATCATCCTTGAAACTAGTATTTGTAATACTTTCCAGAGAATCCTGCGATAAAAAATTATATAAGTGCTCCTGTAACAGCTAAAGAATTTTACAAATTTGTAAGTAATTACCATTTCTCTCCAAATTAATTAATTGAAATGGCGGATATTTATTACGAATATGAGAAAGGTAAATAAGAAGTTTTTCGAATTGGGACAGTGTAACTTACATCCGTCTTACACTTTGAAACTTAAATAAAGGCGAATAGGTTTTGTTGATCATTGGGTTTAAGCAGCAGACGCGCAGGTTTTATAGTTTTTTGGCTAGTCATCAGTGCATTGCTCTAATGCCAACGAACACAACACATCTATACCCACCCTGCATAGCGGCCCTACCGTTTTACCAAACAGCGCCATCTAATGCACGCGAAGCCTGGAGTGTGTTCGCGTGCATTAGATGGCGCTGTTGTTTGTTTAAAATTTCTCGGTACTTTTTGATCATAGTGTATCTTTCTGACACGTAACGATTTAAACTTTCAGTTTCACGTCAAAAACAATAATTCAATTAATGAACCTACCTGGAATGGTAGATTGTCTGTCAAAGCCAAAGAAGTAGTCCTCTCCAACTTTTCCAAGACTGATTGATTGATCTTCTTCGTTTCAGTCTTCGGGGTAGAACATTGTGCCGGCACCGAGGTTCTTTTAATCGATATCTGACTCTTAAGCATGGAGATATGCTTTTCTATCTCGTCCAGCTCTTCCATCTTAGACTTAGCCTCCTCCTTACGTTGTGGAAACTTCTCCTTGACTGTAGGAGGCATATGCTCTTCGTCGCTGCTAGATGGAAGCATATCATCCTTATGGGTCTGACTCAGCGTTTTTGCTATTTCCGAGCCGATTTTATATGGCCGCGTCTTCATCATCTGCGCTTTCTTCGCGACGCTCTGTATACTGGACATTAGGTTAGGAACTGTCTGCTTCACACTCTTTATATTCATTTTCGCGACACCTGGCGTGAAAGGCTTAACTATTTTCTTCTGAGGAGGTCCAGGTGGAGCTGGATTTATCTTGATAGAGGGCGGTAATAGCGGTTTTTTTGTGGGATCTGCGCTGTCTTCCGCCTTGCCCTTGACCTTTATCGCAGTTTTGATGGCCACGATTTTACCGCTTTCTAGTTGCATATAAACCCCTTTAGGAGATTTAAGAACAAGAACTTTTTGTCCCGCCTTCAATACGATACTTCCTCTTTCTGGCTGATTGGTAGGGATGACAACATCAAGAGGTAACGTCATCTCTTGAGCGGTCATGCCCTGTCTCTGCCAGTGTTCCGCCGGTATCCATCTTGATGGCCTGTCATTCCCTGGAACAAGTCTTTGGTTAAAGGGGGGCCTTTGATTTCCTGAAAAATATAGTAAATTGTTGAGAATAAGGAACTAAAAATATTCGAACTCATATTTAAACAAAAAATGAGAAATTTACCAGGTATAGAAGTATAAAACGGGAATTTCCCTAAAGATGATGCTAGCAATCAGTTTAGGGACCATAAGACCGCTTTTGAAGCAACATAATCTCCCTCTCTAACAGCTGACGAAGATTTTCAGCACACAAAAACTCAAGTTTTATACAACAGTATATTTTTCTATGAACATGTCGAGTTTTGCGCCTACGAATTACGATTTGTATTGGTTTTTGTTGTCATTTGAAGAAAATATTGCCGCGGAATAGCATCGAATGCTTGTCAAAGCTTACAATGAACATGCTATTGGTAAAACATTGTTTCAAGTGGTTAAAAAATTCAAAAGTGGTGATTTTGATGTGAGAATCGAAGAGCGTGGAAAACCACAGAAAGAGTTTGCAGACAATGAATTAGAAGACTTATTGGATGACGATGACACTCAAACTCAACTCGAGCCTGCGGATCAATTGAATGTGACACAGAAAGCTGTCTCCATTCGTTTGAAAGATATAAGAAACGGAAAAATTGATTCCATATAGACTGAAAGAAAGGCAGCAAAAAAATCGAAAGACCACTTGTGAAATGCTGCTCTACATACACAAAAGAAAGTCATTTCTCCATTCAATAGTGACATGAAAAATGGAAATATTTTGAGTATCCTAAGCGTTGTAAATCATGGGTGAATCCAGGCGAGCCATCAACATCTATTGCAAGAAAGAAGACAATGCTCTGTATTTGCTGGGATCAAAAGGGTGTAATCTATTGTAGGCTGCTAAAACCTGGCGAAACCCTTAACACAGCAACTTAACAACAGCAAATGATTGATTTAAATTGAATATTACGTAAAAACCGACCGGAATATGGAAAAATGCAACACAAAGTCTTTTTTATTCACATCACTTCAACACTGTCTTATTGACAACTCTTCAATTCATATAAAAATGTACAAAAATGGCTAATAACTGGTTCGCTTCGAAAGAAGAACGGAGTGGCATTCATGAACTGCCAAAAAAAGTGTATAAATAGCACAGGAGATTATTTTGAATTAAATATTCTTTATCGTTTTGGAACAACAGACATGTAATTTTTTCAAAAAGATTCCGGTTTTATACCTACACCTGGTAAAATGTAAATTAAGTCAAATAATACATACTAATAATAGAAAATAGAACTTATGAGATAAAATATAAATATAAGGTATGAAAAAACTTTTTTTGGGAAGTTTCAGTCACAACAACGTGTAAACGGTTGAATTTTTTGGTAGTAATACATAATGATCTCTAAAAACTTGTTCCATTTATGATAAACTACCAAATAGTAACATCTGAAGTAGTTCAATATTTCTAAGATGAAGTCAGAATAAAAAAAAAAATTTTTTAAATGAGTTATTAAGTCCCAAGACTGACCAGTAAAATTTCATTTTTTTAATTGAAAATTCGATTTTACTCATCAACGTAGTCACCTTCAATAGCAATATAAGCATTCCTACATTTTTCTCATGTCTTTCTTATAGAATAAAAAGTGAACGTCGTCCAAAGTGGCCAAACGCGCAAGAGACTGCTGGCAAGATTATGCCGTCCATACTTGGGCATGGCTAAGGTATTTGGTTTATTGACTACCTTACAGCGTAACCGTCTGACCGTTATTTCAGGCTACTTAGCCAAGTGACCTTGACAGTACGCTGGCGCAGCGAAAGTAAGTGATAATTTCTTTGAAATTCCACATTTGAATAAAACATATTAAAAGGGGATGCTCGCATTTAGTGAGTGATTACTGGTTTCTTTCAATTAACTTTGATGAAATCTTCGTTGCAAGTTGTAAGTTTATATGCATGACCGATCCACAATCCTTCTAAGTTATGTATTTCTCAGATCGATCATTTACAAGAATTGCTTTGCTCGAGTTGGTATTCGCTCAAGTAGTTTCATAAATTTTGTACTTGTGATTGATCGACTACAATAGATTAAGTTAAAACAAATTGTAGAAATTACTATGTTTTACTACCAAAAAATATTAATTACACATTATCTTGTGACTCGAGTTTCGGGAAATGAACTATCCCATCATCAGACAACTGAAGACCTAACATTGGTATTTAAACAAAAGTGATAAATATTTTGAATATTTCAACAGATTCTCGTTAATACCTAATAGTGGTACAGAGGTTTACAATCGGAACGTGATAAAAAAACGGGTTAAAAAAGAGGGGCCTTCTAACAGATATCGGAATGTCGGCAATCGACAAAGAAGGTTGTTAAACAGATGGTACCCATTTAAATATCTCAAATAATTTTTGGGGTTACATAGCTCCGTAGTCATTCATTATTTTTACATTATTTTGTTGTATATCTCAAATATTTGGATTTAGAAAGCTCCATACAGTCATTCATTATTTTTTACATTATTTTTATTCTGAACGAATTTGAAAATTTCAATAATCAAGTTTCTTTTCTTTTGAATCTACATGTCGAATTTTCTTAAGATTTTCTTTTGTCGGAAGAAATTACTGCTTTCTAAAGAATGAGTGGCAAAAGTTGAATTTTTGTTTACTTTTCACTGAATTCATTTTATGTTCGTTGGAAAAGGTTTTAAACAGATGTTACTTTTTAAATATCTCAAATATTTTCGATTTACATAGCTCCATACAGTCATTCATTATTTTTACATTATTGTTAATGTGAACTCATTTGAAAATTTCAACAGATTCTAGATAATCGAGTTTCTTCTCTTTTGATTCTACATGTAAAATTTTAAGATTATCTATTGTGGGAAAGGAATGACCGTTTTCTAGACAATGAGTGGCAAAAATAGAATTTTGTTTATTTTTTCTGAAACTCATTTTATGTTCGTTGAACCTCGTCTTGAAGGAACGTCCTGTTTGTCCTATATATTTATTACTGCACGTAGAACAAAATAACTCATAAAAAAAAAATAATGAATGACTGTACGGAGCTATATAAATCGAAAATATTTGAGAAATTTAAAAAGTAACATCTGTTTAAAACCTTTTTAACAAACATAAAATGAATTTAATGAATAGTAAACAAAAATTCAATTTTTGCCACTCATTCTTTAGAAAACAGTAATTCCTTCCGACAAAAGAAAATCTTAAGAAAATTTTACATGTAGATTCAAAAGAAAAGAAACTTGATTATTGAAATTTTCAAATTCGTTCACAATAAAAATAATGTAAAAAATAATGAATGACTGTATGGAGCTTTCTAAATCCAAATATTTGAGATATACAACAAAATAATGTAAAAATAATGAACGACTATGGAGCTATGTAACCCCAAAAATTATTTGAGATATTTAAATGTTGAACAAACTTCTTTGTCGATTGCCGACATTCCGATATCTGTAAGAAGGCCCCTCTTTTTTAACCCGGTTTTTTATCATGTTCCGATTGTAAACCTCTGTGCCACTATTAGGTGTTACCGAGAATCTGTTGAAATATTAAAAATATTTATCACTTTTGTTTAAATACCACTGTTAGGTCTTCAGTTGTCTGATGATGGGATAGTTCATTTCCCGAAACTTGAATCACAAGAAAATGTGTAATATATATTTTTTGGTAGTAAAACATAGTAATTTCTACAATTTGTTTTAATTATGATCAACTACCAAATAGTAAAGGCTGAAACAATTCAGTATAGATTAAGTTATCTTATTTCACATGTTTATTCCATAATTAAATTTGATTTAATTCATTTCTTAACATAAATCGATTGAAGGAAGAAGGAACTATAGTTATGCTTTGATGGAATAGGTACTAAGTTTAGATCTTCGCGTTTGTTGATGTATATACGGACTCATATATTCAAATAGATTTTTCTTATTGCTAATTTTAATAACACACCTTGTTGCATTGGTCTGACAGACGCTACCGGTCTATGACCTCTAGCCAGACTCCCAGCACTGTATGTTGGTTGCCTTGATGCCAATTTTTCCCTCTCATAACTCTTCTTGGCCAGCCGTTTCTCTTGCTGCGACAGCTGTTTCTCCTTCCTGTCCACCAGCAGAGATTCGTGCTGGAAGGGCTCGCAGTTAAGTCGTCTGCCATGCTTCTCCAGGACCTTCTGCAGAACAACGTCGATGTAATTATCTCGCACGTGAGACCAGTCTTTTTCTTCTCCTTCGTCGTATTTGTTGTCCCAGCAGAGGGTGCTGACGTCTTTTATTGTCAGACGGGCGTCTGGATTGCACTCGTCGACTACTCTATCAGACATCCCTGGAAAACGAGAACACAAAGTTTAAGTTTTATTTGAAATGAAATCTCATTCAGAATTACTTCTGGAAACTTCCGCAATAAATATTAAAAATTACATTTACAGTACAGGTATGGAAAAGACAGCCAGAAACATGGGAAACCTGTATATATGCACACATATATTAATTAAAATCCATCGATTTACCTTGTTTGTTGATTTGCCTATCATAAATCTTCTTTTCCAAGCAGTTATCTACCACTAGACGATAAACAAAACACGGTTTCCGTTGACCGTATCGATACACCCTACAAACCGCCTGGGTGTCATGGCAAGGATTCCAGGAAGCGTCGAGAACTACCACTCGGTTGGCACCAACAAGGTTGATACCAAGGGAACCAGCCCTGGTTGAAACCAAAAATAGGTGGATTTTTGGATTGGAATTGAACTCGTTGATGAGCTTTTCACGTTCTAAAGCGCTTGTAGAACCGTCAAGACCTGAAAACGGTAAAACATAAAGAATAAAAGGGTTGGCCGTTTTCAACGTAATATAATGAGATTAGCGGACAGCCAAGAGTAGCATTTTGAATATTAATCCAACAAGTACAGTTGACGTAATGAGGATTGGATAGTATTTAGAAGCAACATATATTCCTCAGTGTAACAGACAATAAAAACATCCACAGTCTTCTGCAATTCCTGAAGAATTAACCCATAAATCAGAAAGTACTTACGGTAATAGCTGGAGTTTTTACACCAATTCGAACTGTCTCCTGGTACCTGCGTTGCCTGAAGAAACTGTTCTATTAAATCTAGCGTTATCAGCGACTGACTGAAAACTAACAATCTATCTCCTAGTGATATGCTCTCATTGATGATACAGAAGAGGATTTCCATTTTCGCCGAATTTTCTATGCAACCAGGTATATAATCTTGCAGTAACTCTAGAGCCTGAAATAATTCCCTTGCTATAGAAAGAAATCATTGAAATACTATAAATACGCTCGATACACGTTTTGAGAGAAATTAATGGAATCAACGCTATGGAAAATAAATAATTGAATGGAATTTCTGCGCATGTCGATATTTGATTGTCATTTGTCAGTCACCTCATTATGTACTTCGAAGTCGTGTCAAAGACATTTTAAGGTTATTGTAACTTTTGTTCACTTCTAAATAATTAAATATTAGACTTTTTTTTCAATTTAGGGTGAAATGTTTAGCCAAATACCATTTCCGATAGCTTCAACATTTTCTTAGCGGCAAAAACTTTGAAAATTTGGAAGATGTCCAAAATGCTATCTCGAGATATTTTACTCAAAAATCAACTGACTTATTGGTCTGGCATTGAAAATTTGCACACTAGATGGCAAAAGGTTGTTGATAACAGGCGATTACATTATTTATTTAAAATAAAAATTTGTTAATAATTTATTCGTTTGAATTTAACTTAAAAAGAGACATTACTTTCCAGTCCCCCTAATATATGGACTCCAAACATATCCTGGAAATTTCAAGTTTCTATCGCTCGGAAATTAGCATTTTTACATCCAGTTTTCCACCTGGACGGCAGTTTCTCACGAAACTTGGCATAAATCTTCATATTGTTACTACACGTCTAAATATTAAATTTCATTTCGATCCGCTCGATAGTTTCAGAAGTATAAGGAAAATTTAACTGAATAACTGTGCAACCATTGACCGATTTTGCCCGAGTGATCATAGAAACACCGGCCGTTTGACGTTTTTCTCTTCTATGGATGATTGCATGACACTTATTTTTTTGATTATCCGATAAAAAACGGAAAAGATTCTTTTAGTATGCAAAACCTAGTGATACAATGTCAAAACTGAATAAAATTTGCTCTTTGTGTAACTTTAATTGAAAATTTGACTCACCCAGTCGTAAGGAATTCCACAATCCTCCTTATCTTTGAAATTGAGGAAACTATTAATATTATTTTTGGCAGCAGGAGATTCAGATGGTAGCAATTTCAATTCTTCATTTTCTTTCTTCACTTCTTCTTTCACCGGTGTTGGAGTAGATTGTGATGTTACCAATGGGACAGGCAGAGGAATAACATCTTTCACATCCACTTTAGTATCTTTGCTTAGGTCTTCCTCCACCTTAGGATCAATTTTGATGTGACTGAGTATCTTGATTTTCTTATCAATACTGTTAGAATTCAAATTGAGATTCGCATTGAACAATGACGGTAGTTTTATGTCACTTATAATATTTATCTTAGGTTTGGCATCATTGCTCGATTCATTTTTCACAGGGCTGTTCACAATGGCCGGTTTTTCTTCCTTCTTTATCCAAGAAGAATTAGAATTGCTGTTACTGTTAAAGTTAAAGGGAAAATTGAACTCGTTTGGATGTTCGTTTTGGGTCCAAACATTTTGCTGGCCAGATTGGTAATTCTGATTACTCTGAAAGCTTTGTTGGTTATTTTGGAAACTTTGGTCATTCTGAAAACTTTGTTGCTGGTTGCCTTGGAAATCCGATTGGTTGAAATTGAAATTTTCGTTGCTTCCTTCCGGGTTCCCAAAGTTCTGCGGAAACTGGTTGCTGCCTTGTGCAAATACTTCAACTGGCTTTCCGTTAGGATTGCTGATATCGAGATAGCTCTTAGTGTCAGTGTGAGCAGAGTCTTGAGACGTTGTCTCCACAAAATGATTGGATTCTGTCGATACCTATAATGAAAATAAAATCTCTTCAAATAACATTTGCAAAATTAAAAACTCTGCGTTTTAGCTAGTTTAATTTCCTACTAGCTCAGTCGATTCATCAATATAGTTGATTAATAATTTTTTGGGTAGTTCAATTAGTTGGTAGGTCAAATTAACCAATATGACATTTGGGGCGAGAGGTCGTGTTAAACTGTTGCCTGTGATTTCCGAAAACCGTGCAAAATTGGGAGGTGTCACATTTTCTTTCATTCGTAGCAAACGAATGGAAAATCCTACGGGAATAAAAATGTTTTCATATGTTAGATTAGATCGGTTTTTTGACATTCAAACCGTATCTGTACGCCTCACCGGAAAAAAGCCGGTCTATGCTAATGCTCCACAATCGATTCAAGACCTTAAAGATGGAATTCTTGAAGTTATTGAGAACAAATAATTTGAAATAAGGTTATTCTGATTTTCACAAATTTTTATTGTTAAACTCACAACAATTGTTTCGCTATCACAGTAGCATCATCAGGCAAGATCACATTTTGAATAACTAAACTTGTTTCCGAAATCCGTGGCTATTTATATTACAGTAACTACAATAAATTTTTATTGAGCACTAAAACCCAAAAAAGGGTCCCTGCAAATTCCAGTTTATCTGGATATATTTAACAGAGGTGAGCTATTTAAATCTATTTGTTCGTTAAGTAATATTCCAATTTTATTATGTTTATTTATCTCTAGGCATTCTAACAGATTTAAGGCATAACTTTTACTTTCTATATGTAGAATTTCAAAATTATGGTTGAAAGTATGTCCTGTTTCTAACAAATGGTTGGAATATGTAGAATTACTTTTATTATTGAGGAAACTCTTCAAATGTTCACGCATCCTATGACGGAAAGTTCTTCCAGTTTGACCTATGTAAATTTTAGGGCAATCATCGCAGGTTAACTTATAAACCCCAGATTTATCATCCTTATGTGTGTAGTCTTTATTGTTTTTGATAAATTTACTCAAGTTTGAAATAGTTTTAAATGAAGTTCTCAAATTATATTTATTTTTGAGGTATGTAGCAATTTTCTCAGAAATACCTTTAGTGTATTTTAAGGAAATGTATTTCAAATTTTCTTTTATATTAGGAAACACCATATTTAAAGCTATTTTATTATTTTTATTCATCAATAATTTGTCTATCAACTTTGGATCATATTCATTATTAATAGCTATTTGTTTAATTATGTTAAGTTCTGAAATATAATTTTCTCGATTCATGGGAATATTAACTAATCTATGGATCCTACAATTAAATGCTGATAATTTTTGACTTAGAGGATTACATAGGTCAAACTGGAAGAACTTTCCGTCATAGGATGCGTGAACATTTGAAGAGTTTCCTCAATAATAAAAGCAATTCTACATATTCCAACCATTTGTTAGAAACAGGACATACTTTCAACCATAACTTTGAAATTCTACATATAGAAAGCAAAAGTTATGCCTTAAATCTGTTAGAATCCCTAGAGATAAATAAACATAATAAAATTGGAATATTACTTAACGAACAAATAGATTTAAATAGCTCACCTCTGTTAAATATATTCAGATAAACTGGAATTTGCAGGGACCCTTTTTTGGGTTTTAGTGCTCAATAAAAATTTATTGTAGTTACTGTAATATAAATAGCCACGGATTTCGGAAACAAGTTTAGTTATTCAAAATGTGATCTTGCCTGATGATGCTACTGTGATAGCGAAACAATTGTTGTGAGTTTAACAATAAAAATTTGTGAAAATCAGAATAACCTTATTTCAAATTATTTAATATGGATTTTCACCAAGTAAGGACTGATACAATTCAATATTATTGAGAACGTACATATGCAAATGTGCGAATTAGTCATGGAAAATTTAATGAAAAGGATATGGTACTGCATCTGTAGCCGTGGCGGCCATTTGGCTGATATCATGTTCCATTTATTGCGATCTTTGGATGGGGGACATGCCTCAATTCTCACCTTATTGGATTTCGCAAAGGCATTCGATACCCTGGACCATGAGCTGCTTTGTGCTAAATTAACTTATGTTGGTTTTGATGAAACTGCTCTGAGATTTTTCAAGTCTTACCTTTTTGATAGGCATCAGTGCGTTAAATTGCGTGATACATATTCAGATTATTGCTCTATAACTTCAGGGGTGCCACAGGGATCTGTTCTTGGCCCTCTGCTTTTCCTTATATATGTGGCTGACATGCATAAAGTGGTCAGATTCGCATCCACCCATTTTTATTGTGATGACACTCAGGTTCGCCTCTCTTTTCATCCCTCCTCTGTTTCTCAGGCTGTCGAGCGGTTGAATGAGGATTTAGACTTAATTATGCGTTATTCCCAAATGAATAATTTGAAGATAAATGTTAAAAAATGTTTTTATATATGCTTTTTTCCTAGGACATTTCAGGGTGTGGTTGAGATCAAGATGGGCGGTGAAAGAATTCCGTCCTCCACCTGCTGTAGAAACCTGGGAATCTTTTTCGATTGCCAGTTGAGATTCAGGGAGCATGTCTCGTTGCTGTTGAGGAATTCTTTCCTTGCATTGCGCCTTTTGTATCGGCAGAGATATTGTTTGGATTTTCAGTCACTCAAGTATCTCTGTGAGACTCTCGTTTTGTCCAAACTAAATTATGGATTAACTGTTTTTTACCCTTGCCTTGATTCCGTGCAGAGCCGCAGACTACAGAAAATGCAGAATTCATGCTGCCGGTTTGTTTTCGGTTTGAGGAAATATGACAGTGGAATAAGGGACGGAATTAACAGCTTGGGATGGCTTAGGGTTGAGAATGTTTTATGGTTCATCGAATTTTACGTTCTTGTCTTCCACCGTATTTGAGGGAAAAGCTAATTTTTAGACGTGATGTTCATTGCGTGGACGTTAGGCATGGTCATAGGCTCATGCTGCCAAGATTTGGTTCAGCCATGTTTCAGCGCTCCTTCACCTTCAATGCGGTGAAGTTACATAATGAATTTTTAGTTTCGTGTGAAGGCGTTTCTTTGGGCTCACTGAGAAAAATTTTGAAGTCAAAATTCTTGACGGGCCAATTATAAATTAGGAAAATTTTATGAATATGAAATGTGTTTTGTTTACTCACAATGGAATTGATTCGTTAATTTTATTTTTTTTTTCGCTTATTTTTGTTTCTATCCTTTTGTTTTTTTTTTCCCTTTTTGTTTTTTTTTTAGGGTTGAGTGGAGTAGCTTTAAGCTAGACTTCGCCCTATGTTTATATATTGTTAATGTATGAATAAAGGCACTATTATTATTATTATTGTTGATTCCTCTTTATGATGAAAGAAACATCGACTGCTTTCTCTTAAAATATTCTTATTTTTTTCAATATCAAAATGACCCTCATTGGAAAACCTTTTATGGACACACTGCATTCTATTGCTAAAGTATTTCATCAAATAATGCAAATCAACATATTCCATTTTAGTTCATTTGATTGGTTTCAAACCAAAGGATAGCCAACTTAAGTTTCGCATCAAAATAATCATACCTGTGTTGGGTTTTGCGACACATCAAAACTGCAATTTGTATTTTCGTTGAAGTTGGAGCTACGGGTATCTTCGGGATATGTGTTGTTCTGAAAATTTGCAGGAAACTGCTGCGGCTTGTTTTGAAAGCTCGGTGGAAATTGGGCGTTTGACTGCTCAAAAAAGGGTGGGGGTGGAGCGAAGGTTTTTGCACCCTGCGCTGCATTCATCGAAGACGGAACATTCTGGTTGCTGTTCGTTGGAAGAACATTGTTTTGAGCTTCTGCGGCACTGTTGTAAGGCGTCACAGAAGCAGCGGGTTTATTCCCGGAGCCCGGAGGTCTTCCCCTTGGGGCACCAGTACCTTTTTTCGCTTTTGACGCAGGTGTTTTTTTCTCTTTCGGTGGAGTCGCGGGAATTGTAGCATCACTAGGTGTGCCTGAAACGTCAAAAATTGAATGATACTCCCAGGAAATTATTCTTTTTGAAATTTTAATGCATTAGTAACCAAACTTGTGTATTTTTCACATGACGGCTTGCTCCGGAAATTCTTACCTCTGCAGGTGACCTGTTGTACATTTGTTGTTCCTACCTTGTGAAATATTTAACACGAAAACTATCCAGAATATTGCTCAGCCTGAGACGTTCTAAATATGTCGCAAATGACGAGGTCAACGCATTCGATGCCTGAAGAAGGGGTTAATGCGTTTAAACTACATATTTTGGAGGTACCTTAATTGTAACGGAAAGAGGGCTTTGAAAATTGGTTCAAACTCATGCAAAGGTGTATTGATCTGAAAGGAGAATATTTGGAAGGACAATAAAGCCATTTCCAATTATGAACATTTGTTTTTATCTACCTCACAACTTATGTAACAATCCTCATTTGAAAGAATCCTACAAGAAGATAGATTTTTACATTTGTCCTCATTCTTTTGCAGACTAGGTATTGAAAAGGCAGTCGGAAACATAGGAAATTCTATGTTGATCTAGGGGATAAGCAGGGTTCAGTAGAGCAGTGGAAAAATCAAAAGCTGGCATCCCCTCTACTCCCCACTGCCATTGAGAGAGAACAGTCGTTTGTTCGTCATCCCATCGCACTGAAGTTTTGATTCTTCCACTGCTCCACTGAATCCTGCTCATTTACTAAATTGACATTGAATTTTCTGTTTCTGACTGTTTTTTCTATACTTTCAGTCTGCAAAAGAATGAGGACAAATGTAAAAATCTATCTCCTTGTAGAATTCTTTCAAATCAACAAGGGTTACTGAATTGTTTCAGCCGTTACTATTTGGTAGTTGATCATAATTAAAACAAATTGTAGAAATTACTCTGTTTTACTACCAAAAAATATTTATTACACATTTTCTTGTGACTCGAGTTTCGGGAAATGAACTATCCCATCATCAGACAACTGAAGACCTAACAGTGGTATTTAAACAAAAGTGATAAATATTTTGGATATTT